>OX388274.1:7500000-8750000 GCA_947579855.1 Anticlea derivata | reverse complement strand
TATTTGTTTATTTTTATTTTCTCAAGGTAATCTCAGCCATGGTAGCAGTAGTGCTCGGCTGCATATTCAACATCAACCACCAGCATCATCAACGCAACGCCGACATTTTAAATAACGTAAGCTTGGTGTTCAAAATGATGAGCATTGCACTTAATATTCTTATAAGTATATTTTATTCCATTGAGTTAGACAGCAAACTCATATATGTACCTACTTAATAATTACGCTTATGTATATTAACTAGGTATTATTTTAATATTTTTATGTCTGACTCTATACCTACCTACAACTAACGCACGGGCCAAGACTCATAAAATAAGTTACGTATAGTTGGTGATGTTATCGGTATCAAATAGTAGTTTAAATATATCAAAAATCATTTATTTTGTATAATATAGCGGAAAAACTAATTACTCAAAACCCGAATGCGTTTTATTTCTACACCTCTAGATGCCCACGAAAAAACGAAACGCAGACCATAGAATATAATATGAAAGCATAGATTAAGGAGCCACTAGTTCAACTATCGATAATAACTATAGTATTGAGATGAGCACGTACGTTAGCATAATGGTCTGTGGATGAGCAACTTAACATAACGATACTAATGGTGTCCTCGTTAGTATTACTAAATAGGAACAATTTATTTTATGAAAGAATCAATCCGCCAATCAATAATACTAATATCGATATTGTTACTTGTTTTTAATGTCACGATATTATAGTATCGCACACCAACAGAATTTTTGGCAGAAAAAACATCGGACCGTGATTAAAAAGACGTCGTCGGATCCTTAGATTAGTTGAAAAAATAGTTTACTGACATGACTGACAGTGACAGCAATTTCAGATTCTGACTGATCGTGTGCAGCAGCCAGCTTGAGAAAAAAAAAATTGAGAAGTAAAAGAAAAGTACCGGTATTCATATTTCATAGCAAACAAACATATTATTTGTATTATACAATAGAACAATAGAATTTCCCTTCCAGGCGATTCTGACTGCGCGCGACAAAAAGTGAGAGTCGAACGAGGTTACCGCAGGCGCGCCGATAGCATTGGGCATTTCAATTTCACAGTCAGTTTGCGGCCCACGGTGACCACTGCAAGACGTGACAATGGCCAGCGGCAGGATCGTAGTTTACGGAGGAAGGGGCGCGCTCGGCGCGGCTTGCGTTAACCACTTCAAATCCGCTAACTGGTGGGTGGCCAACATCGATTTGAACGCCAACGAAAGCGCCGACTTCAACATCACCGTGCCCAAAGACGCGTCGTGGGTCCAACAGGAGGAACACGTCGTGAACGAGCTCGCCTCGGCGTTGCAAGGTCAGAAAGTGAATGCCGTGATTTGCGTCGCCGGCGGCTGGGCCGGCGGTAACGCGAGCAAGGATCTCAGTAAGCAGGCGGATCTCATGTGGCGTCAGTCCGTGTGGAGCTCCACCATCGCTGCTACCGTCGCAGCCAAGTACCTCGCTCCTGGAGGTCTCCTCGCCCTCACGGGCGCTAAAGCCGCTTTAGAAGGAACCCCTGGAATGATCGGATATGGCATGGCTAAGGGTGCGGTTCACCAGCTCACAAGATCTCTTGGTGTCAAGGATTCTGGCCTCCCTGAAAACTCTCTCGCAGTTGCCATCTTGCCTGTAACTTTAGATACTGAAATGAACCGCAAATGGATGCCTAAAGCCGACTTCAGTTCGTGGACCCCGTTGACCTTTGTGGCTCAACTGTTTGATAAGTGGATCAAGGGCACTGAAAGGCCAGCCAGTGGCAGCCTGGTAGCTTTGGTCACTAAAGACAATGTTACTGAATTGATTGTTGAATAACTTGCCAACTAGCTGTAAGAATAATATTAATTTTAAGTTATGATAAGTTGCTCAATAATTGTGCAATGTCTGTAATCTGCGAATGAGCTTTTAATGTATTTGTGGTTAGAAAGACAGTAAGGGATCAAAATCTCATATTTATCCATGAATATAATCTATTGTGATGTGAATGTGAGTAGGTTGTATAATTGTTTCTGAAACATAATCTCCTAGATTTGATAATATATTGAACTTTATGAAAATAAATGTTGTGAAGCATAATCTTCTTTATTTTTATCAGAGTGTATGATGTAATTTGGTGACCCGTAGCACCATTAGCTATCAGGTTCATTATCCTATGAGCATGATGATAAAGACTTGCATAATATACAACTTGATATTGTTTCTACAAACTATTTGGTTTTATGATTTTGCTGCTAAACAAAATCAACAAGTTAAGCAGTAGGTAGCTAACTTAGATCTCAATTTTTAAGTTTCAATCAAGAAACAAAGTAGGTAAATAAAAATCCACAGTGTAGGTAAATCACTAAGTGCGTCATAAAACGTCATAGCCATGCTCATACTACCTACTTCCCAGAGAATTACTTACCCACCTACTGGTTTTCCCATATAACTATACCTGCATGGATGGCTGAATCTAGCCGTTTTGTGGTTTCCTTCTAATTTTCCTGATGACTCAAGGTGTGGATGGGTATGTAGCACCGTTTATACCGCTTTGGGTATACCTACTTGCACCTGCCAGCTTCATCGATAGACAGAACTGTGCTGTCTGGCGAAAAAGATATCTAGTAAAAATCCCTGCCTGAGTCGCGCTTACGAAGTTATCATCGCGGACGCTGGACATTAGGTAGGTAAGTAATACCTATGAACATCTATCTGCCACAAATCACAGGGTCGGTGGCGACGACCCGACCCCGTCCCTGCGTTTCCGCCCCTTCAGGGTGATGGCTTCACGAAAAACCTCCTGGCAACGGTCTAAGCCGAGGTCCGTATCCAAGTGGTGCCCTTGAGCTCGTTGCCCCAACCAACCTTTTTCTCGGCCGCAGCGCCCTCTCTCTGCGCTACTAATAGCTTTCTGCGAATAAACCAAGGCTTACACGCTTAGCTCCTTAGAGAAAACACAAAGCAATCATTCGTTTTGGCAAATGTTTGTCGTCAGGCAGGGCTACGTAGCTACCTAATCCGTTATTTAAACATATTCATACACACTCATTACCACTGCATTTATCCTACTTTGCATGGCTATAATAATCATAATTATTTATTAATTATAAAACCCACTCGCACGTACTACTACCAAACTCCTTGTCCAAGCGATCGTGAGGTCTTACTCCACAGGTCCAATCTGAAAACCAGCGCTGCTACGCCTCGGCGGAGCAGCAATAAGCTGAGATAGGACCTTTTTGATCCATGCCACTGCAGCGTAGACGATACCACATGAAATGTAGGTATCACCAGTTGGCACCCATTTGATGGGTGGGGTAAGCGCCTGCTTTTCTTTCTTGTAAATGTGTCTACTGTTAGTGATCTGGATCAGTTGAGCTATCTATAGATCGCTTGTAACGGTATTTAGATGGCTCTCTTGTTTATGTTGTATTGCTACTTGTATTAGTCTTTTTTTACTGTTAACCTGCCTACCTATTAAGGACCTACGCTTTATTTTATTTTGTGTGATTGTTACCTACTGTTGTTTCTTCAGTTTGCTTTTATCTCTGCTGTGCTGTATTTGTGTGTGTGTCAAATAAACAATTTATCTACTATCATATAATAATTATACTACCTAATGTGACGAAAAAAGGTTTTGCTCTCAAGAAAGATGTTCCATACGCCATTTGCTTTGCTACTGCAACAGCCCAGAGGCCGTTGTATCGTTGTTTTCAGTTGCCCCCAATGAGTGGCGCAGAAGCTTCGGCGACACTCATCCACATTTCGGTATCTCATCAATATAGGTATTTTAATCTATTGTGTACCTAAGTGCATTTAGGTACACGATGGTTAGTGAAGGAAGGAAGGAAATTGAAAACAATTCAATTATAAATTAAAAAACGTTTAATAAGTCTCTGACTTTACTTAAATATTACTTTTATACTTACTAACCTACTTATGTAAGTATTTAAATTACTTACCTACCTACTGCTTTTAATAAGTCAGACCATATAACTATTAAGAAGGTATGTATTCTGTGTCACTACTACCTATAAGTAGGTAATTGGGGACTCTAAAAATATATTACCTAATGAGCGAGATTCGAGATAGGAAATTAATAAATAATTTAACTCAAAGAAGTACCTGTTAGGTACATAGGTACTGGTCTATGAAAAATAAGGCGTTTAATTTTTTTATGGTTGCTCTACTACTCTACATTAGATAGGTTATTACTACGATTAAAATTACGCGCCTCGACCATTTTCGTTACATCCTTTAGCGAGAACAAGATGTTATCATGAAAAACGAGTTATCAAAGGCACATATCTTACATCGTAGTACTGTAGTTTCTGCTAATAAACAGATATAATAATTTTCACTGAAAGGGGGGTTTCTAACACGATTTGTGTTTATTTCTTCCCCGATACTTCAGAGTTTACTCCTTGATCATGGCGCATGAAACTGTGCCGAAATATCGGGGAACAAATGAATAAATGAACAAATAAACACACAAATCGCGGCAAAAATACTATTTTTAGTAGAAAATTATGTTCAAACCGTGATAGTTTAAAAAATTATGATAGAATGATGCTTAGTTGAATAATCTCAGTTTGTTTGTAGAAAAATTTGAAACTATTGGATTGGTGGTTTATATAACCATGAATTAATATGGTAGGTACGAGTAAAGATAAAAATTTGTGAACATTGCTCTGTGAGACTGGTAAAGTGCTTCAAACAAAAGTCTCAAATTGAACGCAACTGAAAGTGGCAAAATATTGTTTCCGAATCATTTGTGTTGATAAGTAGATCGGACGATGCCAATGTGACTAGAATATATTCGTTTTAGTGTGGAGTTTCAAGCTAAAAATTTAAATAGAACGTTTTTACCTAGGAACGTTCACAATTTCCATGATTCCTACAGGTAATTTACTATTTTCATGATATGGACAGGAGACTGTCTTTCGCAGAAAAACCAGCGTATTCAAAGCAAAAATAAATAACATCCGAACTAGAAAAATATGAGCCACTGTTCTCAGCAATGGATGACGGTATAATTAGAATGTATCAGGCCTCAAGAGTCTTACATGAACCGTCAGAGACTGACATGATGTTTTAGCTATGAAGCACTCCAGATATGGGCGCCTTCCTGCTGAGGGCCTAGCACAAGTTTTTTTTTATAAAATTATTCCAAAGTTGCACTATCTCGCGTGTGACGGAACGTTGCCAACATAATTTTAGTTAATTTCCGCTAATTGTCGCTGGAATTCTTCGTGAAACGGAGATCAACGGGCCAGAACAGAGTTTTTCGTGCTGGTACGTGTAAGATATGCAACACGATACTGCTTTCTCAAAACTCCGACTAGGCCCTCTGACGGAGACGATCAGCCGACGACGGCTCTCACGGTATTTTTCAACAGGTCAGTCACGAGTTCCGTGGTCCGGATGATCTTGTATCCGATCTGGTCGATGAGGGTGATGGCTGTGGAGTACGGAGGAGGCAGTTCCGTGGTCGGCCTTAGAGGGAACCGTGTTGGCGCCGTGCTGGGAACAGCTGCCCAGGTCAGCGGGGTTGGCCTGGAAGAAGAATTGTTGTTATTATTGAACTTTTGAACCGCAAATCCGATCTGCATGGACTTTAAAAATACATGAAGTGGGGTTTCGTAGATCGTCTTATATGAAATAGCTTTGTTCGTACATTCCAAAACGATTTTTATTTTTATTCTAGGTCAGATAACTATTTTCAAAGTTTTAAAGCCACGAATAGGCAGCGCGTAGATCATCATCATCATCAGCCTGATAAGTCCTATGCTGAACATAGGCCTTTCCAGCGTGCCGTGACGAACACACGGTCTTGAGCCTTCTCCATCCATCGATTTCCCACAACCTTCACAATGTCATCGGTTTCATTGGGGGGCCTTTCCAACACTGCCAAGATGCTTTTTTTTTTTTTTTTTTTTTTTTTTATTAGGCAGCTAACCATATTTTCTGCCTTCACAAAGATACCTACTCGTATTCTAAGTAGGCAGGTATACTAGGTACCTAATAAGCATTAAATGAAATGAGGTATGTTATATAATTTTTTAGGTAGACAATTATTTATTTATATAGTTAGTAATTATATAGTTATTTATGTACATACTTTAGTTACATTAATATTAATAGACAGAGGCTTCAAATTTAATTGAGTATTGTTTTTTTTAAGCTTCTCAGATTTTTTTAAGTTCGCTGATCCTAAAATAGTGAATTCTGTTTGAGACATAGAAATAAATATGAAAAACACACAACATTTTGAAAAATATATTGTTTTTGATACAAAAGACATCAACGCGCTCCCTGTTATTGTTCGCTCCTGTTAAATATCTGTATGGTGCAATGGGTACTATTAGTAGAGACGTCATCCCGAACTGAACCAACTGATAGTCAGTTTTTTAGTGATCATCGCGATATTTCTTCAGATTCAGATTCAGAGTCATTTATTGCGAAAATGGGTTACAAAAAGACGTCAAATTAAAATAGATCTGCTATAGTCAGCTTCAGAGCATGCAATACAATTAGGGACAAAATCAAAATAGAAATAAATTATATTAATTAACAAAATTTAGTAGAAAAGAGTCGCACAATTATTATGTAAAATGTATTTTAAAATTATCTTTACGTCTCTGAACACCGCTTAAGATAAGCTTTCTTACTTTATTCTTTATTGTACACAAGAAAAATACAGATACAAAATTTAATTTTAATTAAAAAGAAAGGTATGTACAAAGGCGAGCTTAACCCTAAAAAGAGTTTCTTCCAGCAAACCTTTGAGGCTAGAGAGACTTCTTTTTTTTTCTTCAGACTAAGGTTCGTATCTTGAATCTTGGTAATTGGAATTTTAAGAGAAAATTTAATATATAATCTCTTCTCACGACGACTCATACGAGCAAAAACTTGGGATGGCTGATCACATAGTAGTGGTGAGTACCTAAATAATTGCACCATTAAACTTTTTGCATCAAAATACCTAAGCAAAAGATAATTTCGTTCAGCGTGCGTATTTTCCATGCAATTATGACCTAATTATAATGTATTATATATGGTTTGGTCATGTAGAGAGAATGAACGAAAGAAGATTGACGAAACAGGTGTATAAGGCGAGTGTGAATGGGACCGTTGGAAGGGAAAGACCTAGGCGTACGTTTAGTGACCAAATCGGTGACGTTTTGGAAAAAGGCCAGGTCATGAGTATCCTAAACCGACGAGCATGTATGAGGAATGTGATGAGAGTGAATGAAGCAAAAGAGGTATGTCAAGATCGTAGCAAGTGGAAAACCGTGGTCTCTGTCTACCCCTCTGGGAAACAGGCGTGATTTTATGTATGTATGTAGGTATAATGTATTAGCATTAGGTATTAGTATAATTCCACAAAATAATATCCTATTAACTTAAATAACGATCAAACTCCATTCGTGTTGAAAACTAGCTGTAGGTAAATGTATCTACTTCTTAAATAACTTATAACTTTGACTGGCCTCATAGCTCAGTTGGTAGTAACTCTGCCTTCTGCGCTAGAGGTCGCGGGTTCGATCCACGCACTGGACAAACATTTGTGTGATGAACACAGATGTTTGTTCTGTGTCTGGGTATTAAATATAGGTATATCTATTATGTATATCAGTCTCTGGTACTCATAGTACAGGCTATGCCTAGTTCGGGATCAGTTGACCGTGTGAATATGTCCGGAATATTTATTTTATTTTTATTTTTAACTACTTGGCCTTTACCACTTGTTAATCTTTTACCTCAAGTATTATTTGAATACTAATATACCGTGAGCTTCCATTTGGTAAAGTTTCAATTACTTCGTAGTTCAGGTAAGATTGTATAAGAGGCGATTCATAATAATTATGTATACTATCCCGAAAATAGCTTATTCTACACCAAATAGGCAATAAGGTTGTCCTACTACTTTTGGAAATTCGTCATTTTTCATTGAAAAAACTGTGTAAAAACAGCTGTTTTGGAGTCAAATTAGTTCAAACCCTGAATCAGCTGTTGAAGCAATGAAGCAGTCTTGATGCCGAACTCCTCGTACGCTTAGTAATTAGTTATAAAGATTATAGAAATACTAAAAACCAGTAATTTGAGAACGTTTGATTTTTTTAAATTGCAAAATATTGAAGTACTTTGATTCAAGTCAAGAAGTCCGTGAAATCAAACTGGGGCTCAGCAGAAAACCAGCGCTACAGCATTATGCTGAGCTGAGTTCCCTTTCGCCACCACGCACTGAACAATTTATTTATTATTATTGTCTATTATTGATTTTTTTTAAATGTTTTTTCTTTAAATGTCTTTTATTTTTATCAATAGTAATAAGTACTTTATCTCTTGTTTTTTAAGACGTGTTTTTTGTTAGCTCTGTAAGTACATACTTTTTTGTTTTTATTTTTTGTGGTGGCTGTATAAATAGTTTTCTATCTTCTATCTATCTATCTAAAGTATTTTTTTTTGCTAACGTTTTTTTTTTGCCCATGTATAGATTATAGTCTGGAATAGCATATAGGCTTTTTATCTTAATAGACACCACGCGATCGAAGCCGCGGGCTGAAGCTAGTGATGAATATACCTAGGCTGCAGTGCCGGAGCCGGGCGCATGGTGGGTATTTTCATGGTTGGAGCGACAGTCGGCCGCGTGGTGCCCGCCGCAGACGAGGGGCTGCCCATCATCAACTCGCCTTCACCGCCGAACCTGGAATGTGAATCATCATCATCAGTCATCATCATAGTTTCAGCCGTAGGATGTCCACTGCTGAACATAAGTGTCTTCCATAGATTTCCAGAGCGACCGATCCTGTGCGACCTGCACTTGGGTCAGGTCGGCTCCCAGCGGCCTTTATTAGGTCTTCTTTCCATCGAGTGGGGGGGCATCCTACGCTGCGCTTATGTTGGTGTCCTATAAAAAAGAGAGGTGGTGTTCATAGACTATGGAACCGCTTCGCTCTTTTCTTCCATGGTCTATGCTTGCAATGGGTATCGGTCCGGCTAAATTACCAAACGCACTGTGTGTTGTATAGCACCACCATGTACCTACCAACATAGCCCGCAATACAATATCTGTAATTATTATGTAATATATAACTCACCTAAATCTATCTACTACTACTTACTTTCTTTTTATATAAGTACCTATCCATACCTACTATAATTATCCTTATTATATACCTACTATAAATATTATGTTTATTGATGTTCGTCACGTCGCGTCGCCTAGGCCCCGTCAGAAAACCAGCGCCGCACCGTACATAATATTATGTTCGGTGCAGCTTTATGCTGAGACGGGACCCATTTGCCTCACACAACGCATACTACTTAGCCTACCACTTAGCCACCTACCTACCTACTTTTTATGTTTTCCTACTGCGTTGTATAAAGTATAATTATACAACGCAGTAGGAAAACATAAATATTTATATTTATGTATATTTCCTGGCTTGACAACAATAATTTAAAAATAAACTTACAAAAAACAAATATAATGCATTTTAGTCAAAGAGCTCAAAATCCAGCTGACATAAATCTAGAATTCCAAGGCTATAACGTTAATCAGATTGACTCTACAAGATTCTTAGGTATACAAATTGACAAAAAATTAAATTGGAAAAACCACATCGACATTCTTAGTAGGCGAATTAGCAGCTCCGCCTATGCCTTATACAAATTATCATCTACTGTTAACATAGAATCATTAATCATAGCGTATTATGGAATGGTTGAATCTGTACTCAGATATGGGATAATTTTTTGGGGAAATTCAACCGATAAAGACATTATCTTTAAAAGACAAAAACGATGCATGAGATCGATGTTTAAAATACAAATGACTGATAGCTGTGAGCCACTGTTTTTAAAACATAAGATTCTGACACTTCCGTCCTTATATATTTTTGAAATAGCGTTGTTTGTAAGACAGAACCCTCATCTGTTTCCACGTATGGGTGACGTCATCCGTAACAGACGAGATGACAACAGACTCCGAATGCACAACTGCAAAACAGCTTTGCTACGAAAAAGCGTAGTCTGTATGGCATCAAAAATTTATAATAAAATACCCTCAACATATAAAGTTCTGAGTGACAATTTATTTAAATCTAAATTTAAAAAATTTTTAGTGAGTAAGTGCTATTATAATATTAATGAATTTTTAGAGGACGCATTGTAATAATTGTTAATTTTTAATTTGTTATTTTTATTTTTTTTCTTTTTAATACGATTTTGACATTCTTCTATTTTAAATTTTAGTTATACGATTTTTGACATTCATTTATTTGTAATTTTGCATGCCGACTATGGTAGAACATAATTGAAACACTATTTATTTTATGACCATTGTTAACCTACATTATGTTCAAGCAAATAAATTTATCTTTATCTTTATCTTTATAAAGTATTTTTCTATGTACCCACCTACCTACTGTACCTTCCTGCGTTGTGGGTCAAATAAACAAATATTCTTTCTTTCTTCTTTCTATTAAATAATAAAAACAGTAGTCGGAGGTAAATGGTTCAACTATAGTTAGTATCAACAATAGCTCTACCTCTTTTTTTATAAAAAAGGCTATTTTCGTAGAACTCACAATAAGAGGAATTTCCACTGTTTTTATCTAAAGCAAAAACACCAATTAGGACGTTAGGTACGCCTTGGGTAACTTTTTACTTCAGATAGTATCTGTATTGTGTCGGTACCGTCTATAAATAAGTAGGGTTTACCTACTGTACCCCCTTAATCATAATAACTCACTAACTTTATCGGCTCGATACAAGTCTTCATCTTGTCGTGTCCCTGATTCTTTCGTGGTCATCATGTATTTGGGTCAGTGACCAGTTTTTTTTTTTATTTTTTTTTATTTTTTTATACGATATAGGCTAACGTTTGACCACAATCTCACCTGATGTAAAGTAAAGATGTGGTCTACGGTGTAGCACGTTTGCCTAGAAGAAACCTATTCACTCTGGTCTTGAAGACACCCAAAATATAGGTATTCGGAAATATAATTATAGGTTAAATAAAATAAAAAAATCATTTATTGCCTTTAAAAAGAACAAATATTAGAAAAAGAGCAGGATACACAAAAAAAATAATAATAAAAAGGCAAAGGGAGTAAATTCAGCATTTGCTGCATGCATTGCATGCAGCGCTGTTTTTCAATTTACCCCCCTCGAATAGATGTTTGAGATGGTGGAGGTATGATGGCCCTGAAAAGGGCCTATGGCCGTCGATGACAGAATCAGTGTAGTGAAAGGATTAAAGTGCGCCACTTAGAGGCTCCTTTCGTGCACAAGTATCACTAACTCTATCATTTGTTCAGTGTTAGAAATTAACAGGGCAAGAGCTATTGAGCCAATAAAGTAACTGATTTAAGACGAATAAAATACCACAAAATATTCATTTAATTTGTTTACCATGCACATTTTTTAACATTCAAATGTTGCTCGCTACTTAAAGTTTTCCTGTGTTCTATCCTTCATAAACAAAACAAACTTGTTAGTGGAACGGAATGAGGAAAGTCAACGTATCGAATGTGTGTGTGACGTCGGTGTCGATGGGAAAACAATAAAAAACCAGAATACTCTATTTTTTCGTTGTTTCTGTACATTTTTACCTTTATCGAACAAGTTTATGGTCCCATAGCCCATAAAATTAAATGTACCTACCTAAGTTCGAAACTGTATCTCTTACGCTACACGTTTAAATAAGTATAATAAAGTATCTACTCTGTGAAGCTTATCCTGTTCGCATATTGAGGATTCCTGACGCTCACAATTATTTTGATTGCCTGGGAAAATAACTTAGAAACAATGTAAATTCCATTTTCAAGAATTGCAAAAAGAAATCAGCTGCGTCTCAAAGGAAATTGACATAGATTAGAACAGTACTAAGATTGTGACAAGTAAACAGTTCAGGCAAACAATGCTTGCTAATTGCAATACACTGATATTAATTCCCACAACTCTTGCATGGGCTGATGAAATTTGTCATTGGCTCATAGACTAATCAATGTGAATTGAATATTGATCGAGTGTGGTGAGAGGAACTTTAACTAGCTGTACGATTGTTCAGCTTTAACTATAGCCTAGGTATCATTGTGTGTTTGTGACGTATGAAGCTACTTGATACGAACAACAATTATTCACACCGGTGATATATTTTCATTTTAGATATGAGCGAAGCTAGGTGCTGGAACTAAAGATAAAATTACCTTGTTAGGACACAGCGACAATCGAACTTTGGGTCTTCAGAATAAGGGAAAAAACCAAATAAAGCCATTTGTTTAAAATCATTGGGATGGGGGACCGCTGTATCGAAAAAGTGTCCCATGAAATCTCGTAACATTTTTGAAAGACATATTCAACGAAATACCACACGGTGGAAGGACAAAAAACCTTTTTCACATAGTTTTTATTTTATACCTTAGTAGGCGTAATCAATATGTATTACCGTGAATAATTTTAGGATGACAGCACTAATAGTCTGCGAGTAGAACGGCTGATAAAATCGGACAGACGCAGACGGTCGGACGCACAGACGGACATTGCGAAACTTTAAGGGTTCCTAGTCGGACTTCAGAACCCTAAAAATCCCTATTTCTATACAGAGATCGAACGCAGTATGTATAACGAGATACAGTCGCAAAATCCCTGATGCCTGATGCTAAAAGTAAAGCTCATAAATAAACAGATATTCAATGAAAATACCTGTTTAAAACAGCAGGTCTTGGAGGAGTAGACATCCCTGGGGGTAGCGCCATTGGCGGTGCGTTGGTCATTGCCGGCTCTGGCGCTGGCACGGGCATGGGTCTTTGAGCCGGCGTCGGCGCAGGCCTGGGGACCAGCGGCGGCGCTGTGGGCACCGGCATGGGTCTTGGAGCCGGCGCCGGCATGGGCCTGGGGACCGGCGGCGGCGCGGCGGCTGCCGGTCTTGGGGGCGGTTGCCCGGCCACTGAGAGGGGGATCACGTTGCCTGTGAACGATCAAGATTGTTAGTATACCTTAGTTACTTGGTTTCCTGTAGCCAGCTGCCTACCGACAGCTATTGTTAAATCTTTGCGTGTGCCATTGTAATAAATTAAGTTGGTAACAAAATAAACGTTTTTCGATTCTATTCTATTCTAAATAGCTCATTGATTTTGACGCCCAAATTATTGCAAGCCAAAGAGTTTTGTAAGTTGGTGAAAGAATCAGAGTAGGTGCACATGTCACATGTCTTCGATTTTTTTAGTTTTAAAACTAGAACTAAAAAAACAATGACTTATTTAATAAAAAAAAAATACCGAACATTTTGGGATACATACATAAGTTGCGTAACACTGCTCAGATCTCCTTGCGATCAGATTCCGTCTAGCCTCTAGACTCTAGCTAGACTCTACGGAACAGGCGGTTACTACCCCTCTAGAGTCTAGAAGGGTAGTAATCGCTTGTTTATGTATTGGTAAAAATACTATAGAGAGGTCATAGCAGAGATAATAGAATAGTAGGTAATTACGGTCATTGGCACACTGTAAGGTCTTAAGAACTTGATCTACATGACTTGAATGTTCCGCTGATTGACCCTAAACTGTCTTCACCTCATCACTGACTAATGAACTCCTCAATGGCACAAAAACTATTGTGTGTTTAATGATTAATCATGCGTAGGCACTAGTATAGTGCAAGAGTCGTTGGTGAGTTCTTTACATCATATAATTATCATGGTCAAGAATGGTAACAACACGTGTCACCCCCTGACAGCTACAAAATATGTTCAGATATTGCGTTGTTGCTTTCTTGTCGAGTCACTGAATCTTTTTTGGTCATTCTGCATTAGGTCAGTGACCAGGTTGGTTGGTATGGTTGGTATGGTGCCCGGGCCTATGACCGTCGGTGTTAGAATCAGTTTAGTGAAACGATTAAAGTGTGCATCTTAGATGCTCCTATCCTGCACATTTCAAGTCTTCGAATTTTTAGGTTCTAGGACATGCCGGTTTTCTCACGATGTTTTTCTTCACCGTTTTAGAGCACTAAGCGCACATTCTTTTTCTGAATGCAAAATCGGACCCGCATGTGGATAGGTGGAGCCACAACCACTACTTCACTTATTGTGTGGTTAAACTGCTTTGATTTTATACCTAAGTATGTAGGTTATTTACAACGATCGAAATAATAAACATAAAAATAAACGAAACTGACAAAAAAAATAACTGACTCTCGAGCTGACCTTAAGCTCCCATGACACACTAAGGTCGCATTAATAAATCGCACACAAACTTGAGATCGATTTTGAGTGCGTTTCAATTTAAAATTTCCCTTACGAAAAAAACATTTTTGGTAGAGTTCAGATTTGAGAGCGTGTATTATTACGGACATATGACTTTTCTTCTCTGGAGATCAAATCGTCCTTTACATAATCATCGCAAAGTTAGAAGGAAGTATTTTTTTAATCAGAATATGAATAAATCAATAATAAATATTCCGGACATATCACACACGGTCAACTGATCCCAAACTAGGCATAGCCTGTACTATGGGTACCAGAGACTGATATACATAATAGATATATATTTAACACCCAGACACAGAAAAAACATCTGTGTTAGTCACAAATGTTTGTCCAGTGCGGGAATCGAACCCACGACCTCTAGCGCAGAAGGCAGAGTTACTACCAACTGAGCTATGAGGCCAGCCAATGAATTATTACAACAATAGCCGTGGTGGCCCAGCGTGGTGAGTATGGGCAAATCCACAGACAGAGCAAATTACTTATCTTAAGGGGGATATGATAAGTAATTTGCTCTGTCTGTGGGGGAGTCCATGTTCAGCAGTGGACGTCGTACGACTGAAATGATGATGATGATGATGATTACAACACTGAAAAGCAAGCAATTTGCAAGCATCGCGGGCCGCAATTACTACTGTTGCTTGCACAGGATCGCGCACCTGATGCCTATTCAGTATGAGTGACTGTGGTAGATGATGATGATGATGATGATGATGATTTATCCCATCGATTTTGTTTGGAGTATCGGAACCAAAGTAAACAATCGCAAAAAAATGTGCCTCATTAATTTTTGGAAAATTGATTCAATGATGCTTGAATTGTTTGATGACCACTTCCTATTTTTTATGGTCGTTCACTAGCGTGTGGCAAATTTATTCTTAATGATGTAAAAAAAAAACATAATTGATTTTTTAGTCTGTATCTTATTACAAATTCAGCGAATTTTTTGAGAGGCTATGTGAGTGCCATTATTATTTAGTAGTTGAAGTTTAGGACCGATAACCGTTGGGGAGTAAAGGTTCTCGAATGGCGACCACGAACCGGGCGACGCAGTGTTGGAAGGCCCCCCAACCGATGGACCGATGACATTGTAAAGGTTGCGGGAAGTCGGTGAATGGAAAGGGCTCAAGACCGTTCGTTGTGGAACTCTTTGGGGAAGGCCTTATGTTCAGCAGTGGACTTCTATAGGTTGTTGATGAATGATGATGATGATGAAGTTTAGGTTCCCTAACGTATTAGCCATGATCCATTCATTAATCATTGAGAACATCACCAGAAAAATATCATCATCAGCCTGAGGCACCCAAGAGTGCCACGACGAACGGCGTTGAGCCATCTCTATCCACCAGTTTCCCGCTACCTTCACAATGTCGTCGGTCCATCGGGAGGGATGCCTTTCTACACTGTCGTCCCGTTCGTCATCGTCATTCGAGAAACTTTACTCCCCACAGTTGTCGGTTCTACGAGCATACAGCTCGTGGCCTGCCCACTGCCACTTGCTAATCAGCTCAACTTGCTACTTCTGAGTGCTATGTCTGTCAGTGCCCTTGATTCTTCTACGGATTTTATCTCATAGTGAAACTCCGAGCATAGCTCTCTTCATAGCCCTTCACGCGACTTCTTAATAAGTTTTTTTAATAGTTACCATTATATGAAATTACCTAAAGAAAAATACTTTATTTAAAGAAAGAAAATTAAAACGAATACAAGTTAATATTTACAATATACACAAGAAACAGTCGAGCTATCTAAAGACAAACGATCTATAGATAGCTCAATTGTTCCAGATCACTACCAGTCGGAAGCGTCCCTGATCCTGAATTAAAATGTAATTACCTGATCCAGCAATGCTGTTAAAATGCTCCTTGGCCAGGAACTCCTCGAAGTATCTGGTGAAGTCCCCCGTGGGGTCCCACCTTGCTTCCAGCTTAGCCCACTCATCAGGAAATTCGTATTTTAGTCTGCTGATGATCTTCACTGCTGTTCTCTTCTGCCTTTCCGTGCAGCGGACGCATTTCGTTCTTAACGCTTCTGGGAGAATTCCTGGAAAGAAGATTAGACAACGTTTAGGGAAACTTCAAATTAAAAAATAATAGACATTAGGCCCTTGATCTCACAGCTCAGTTAGTAGTAACTCTGCCTTCTGCGCTAGAGGTCGCGGGTTCGATCCCCGCACTGGACAAACATTTGTGTGATAAAAACAGATGTTTGTTCTGTGTCTGGGTGTTAAATATTTATCTATTTACATATATAAATATTTAACACCCCGTTTTAATTGTCTTTGGTACCCATAGTACAGGCTATGCCTAGTTTGGGATCAGTTGACCGTGTGAATATGTCCGGAAAATCTACAAATCTTCAAATCTTGGTGATCAGGGGCTCACAAAAATTACAAGGACCTGGCGGGGAGAAAATTAGGGCCCATGCGTGAACAGAATTCTGACTTTTAATTCACAAAGCCGCAAAATATAAATATATTGTGTAATTAAGTAAGTGTAAGTAAGTAAGTAGCGTGCCCGAAATATTTTGGGGACGCTACTTTTGGTGGCGAGAGGACTGACTGGATTATGTATGACTAACATGTTACTCATAGGTAAAGTAAGTATAACGGATTAGGTTTTGTTTTATTTGTAATTTTAATAACATCATAACAAATAAATATTAATGGTAATGGAGGAAATAATATTGAAATCGGACCAGGACTCTATCGGTGTTCCTAGATAGTAGAGAGAAAACATACCGAACGATAAGCTCCCTCTTATTTTGAAGTTGCTTAAAATTTTGAAAAGTTTACAAACATGTTATTTGCCAGATATTAATCTCAATAAGTAATAAAACAAATACCTTCAGCAGCTTAATAACTGTATTATAAAAACTGGTAAAATCCATTAAAAAAATAATAAATCTATTTTGAGATGAAGTGGCAAAAAATAGAGCATTAAACCCAATGTTTAAGCCCTGGTCTTCTAAAAAACGGCGGACATCACTAACGGAAATATAATATTATAGCTTTCACGTCAGAATTGAGCTAATCGATCCTTTCCTTAGACACAAACTTTAACACCCCGTAACCGGTGTCAAGAGTTGAAAATATACAGATACAAAATTTTTGGGCTTTTGGGATCTATATTTGTAGTACCTATTGTGGCATCGTTTTAAACCTTACGATATGTAAACATCCAACCGCAGGCGACTGCACTTGCTGGATTATGGCAAAGATAATATACTTTTTAATCGACTTCAAAAAGGAGGAGGTTCTCAACCTGGCTGTTTTTTTTTGTGTGTATGTTACTCGATATCTCCGCCAATACTAAACCAATTTTTTTGATAATTCTTTCGTTGGTGTATAGAATATGATCCCGGGGTGGTCCCATATTAATTTAATTCCTGAGGGATTGCTACTTGTCCCGTAAAACTTAAAAAAAACGCCATCATTTCTTGAAATCAGCACTAGCCGATTTTTTTTTGTCCACCTTGGTATGGTATGGTTATCCCCGCGACTTCGTTCGGTTGCTGCTATTTTTACATAAACTTTAAACTTAGGGGTTGTGTGTCGGGAATTTTTTTCTGTCACCCATACGTTACAACAGGAAGCTTCCCTGCAAATTTCATACTCTTAGTAGGCGCTGCGTTGATTTTCAAAGAGAATAAAACCACCACTACGTTTGAATGTCAGTCAGTCAGTCAGTACCGTTTATTATTGATGATGAATAGATGTCATACTTACTTTTGTTTTTTATTCGAAAGTTTAGGTGGCCAGTGTGTTGATAACAAAAAAAGAGGTTGATATTAATCTGGTAAATATTCAGGAATTTGAAGTCGGTTTTTAGTTTTTGTAATATTCATTCTATTGTCTTTGATTGTACTCTCTGGAATCTTGCAAATAAAATTTCATCACCTACCACTTAACTACCGTGGTAATGAAAAACAGATGCTTGCATAATTTCGATTAGGTATGGTATGATATTTTATGAAAACCTTGACAAATCCTTGTATTTTTTACAATCACTCACTTTATAATTTACTTCGCTGAATGCAGCCATTTTTGGGGTTCCGAAGTCTGACGAGGAACCTTAGGGTTCCTTGTTAAGTTTCACCATGACCATCTATAAAAAATGACAGGCACCAAGCTGTTGTTGTCTGATTCTTTAGGCTTGGTCACGATGAACAGGTTTTGCTTCACCTAGTTTATAAGTGATTTTCTTGAAATAAATACATTTTGATTTGATTTGATTTGTCCTCAAGGACAGTGTTAAGGGGAATATTGTTCATAGATTTGCTTCCCCATGGGATGTCGTGAATCGTCCTATCGGGTCGCGAAGTATGAAAACGCTCAAAGCCCTTGATCAGCGAACAAGGAAACTGCAGCTGCGTCGTAACGATCATCAGACAAGCAGACTGAATACAAATCGGCTCGTTATGACGCTTCTTGGCTTTTGTCTATTAAATATGTAACAAGTGACTGGCCTCATAGCTCAGTTGGTAGTAACTCTGCCTTCTGCGCTAGAGGTCGCGGGTTCGATTCCCGCATTGGCAAACATTTGTGACTAACACAGATGTTTGTTCTGTGTCTGGGTGTTAAATATATATCTATTATGTATATCAGTCTCTGGTAGGTACCCATAGTACAGGCTATGCCTAGTTTGGGATCAGTTGTCAATGTGTGATATGTCCGGAATATTTATTTATTTATTTATATGAAACAAGTAGTATAGTGTAATAGATACTACTCTGAAGTAGGTAGGCCTACTTAGGCCGATTAACATGGATACAATTTCTCGCACGCTTTATTGCAATTTATTGGCAGGCAAGCCTTTAAAAAAGGTAAAAAGATCGATCCTACAGTAGGTGTGAGGGGAGTGCATAAAATATTTATTTCTTGAATCAGAAATTAGTGTGAGATCAGATGATGATAGCGAGTTGAAGTGGCAGTGGGCGGGGCACATTTTATACCGGAGACCCGACGGCCGCCGTTGGTACCTACAGAAACGATCTAGAATTTATGATTTAATGAATGAAAGAAAGATTTTGGAATATATGAAAGAAAAGGGATAGAGTGGATACAACACATTCAAGCCCTATGGGGCTTGAATGTGTTGTGGCTTAGTTAGAAGCTCTAGTGTGGGGCTTTGATGTGTTGTATCCACTCCATCTATGGAAAGACGACCCGAATCGATGACGACATGGCTGCTGGGAGCCGTTCGCCACAAAATCTGTCGCTCTGGATATCTATGGGGAGGCCTACGTAAAATAAATATCGTTTTATATACAGGTGAGTTTTTTTTCAGGGCCACTTAGGCGAAATCGGAAACCGTGAGAGTAATCGAAAAGTGGTGTTAGGAGTCACGGGCTCGATTTGGAAAAAAATAAGATCTGCATAATTTTTTTTTTTTTTTTTTTTAGTTTTTCACAAAAATTAAAAATAAATTACACTATAAAGGTATGACACACCTACTCATGTATTTTTTTTAAGAAACCCCTTTTGGACCTATTATCTCAGCAACCCCTTTAGCAGCGAATCTAGATAGTACAACCTGTTCACCTACACAATTCCATGGAGATCGGATTGACGTTCCGAAAGTTTTGCTCTAGCAAATATACAACGCCTATTCGTCAAAATTGTTTGAGAGATCTTCGCTCGTTCGATTAATAAGTAGGTATGAAGATGTAAGTTCGATGATATGGAAGCGTTAAAATAAAATAACTGCTCATGGACCTCCAAAACCAGCAATGATAACATCTGAGCTAAATTTATACTCACTGGTTTCAAAGCAATCTTTTCGCATTTTTTTGTAACAGTTTTTGTGCCGATATTACATATTTATAAATTGACTCGATTTGCAAAAAATCTTGATTTATTTTATTTATATTCATAGTTTAAAGTGTTGGTGTCCTACTGTAGGCCCTCTTTTTTTCCACACATCGTGATCCTACATTATTTATTAGTGAACAACATTATTTGTTTCAAATAGTGTTGTGTTCCTGCGGTGAGTAAGCTCTTTAGCTGGGGGGGAGGGGTTCGGCAGGCAACGCATTAGCAATGCTCCAGGTGTTGCTGATGTCAATAGGCGACGGTAACCACTTACCATCAGGTGGGCCGTAAGCCTGTTTGCCTCCGTATAACATAAAAAAAAAAAAAAAAAATCCTGCGCTGCGAGTACCTTTTTTTTTTTTTTTTTTTTTAACGTGGGGAAATCCATCGTGGATCCTTCCTTTTGCGGGGGCAAAAGAAGGGTATGTTGGACTCCTACCGACTATAACCACCACGGGGGCCGGCCTCCATGCCTGTCAAGGGGCTCCGGGATCTCCGTACGGAACGCACTGTACCTATATCGACCCAGTCCGCTACAAAACCTGTTAAGTTCATTCCGTCATGAAGTCATCCACAGTCCGACTTGGCTCACCGCCTGGGCCCCACCTCTCTCTTCTTGTACCACCCGCCAAGGTCCTGTGCTAACTTCATCCAAGTTTGACCCACGACGCTTTACTAGGTGTGTAGTGCCTACTTGAGAAGACTGCATCGACTCTCCTCACAGCTCAGTTGGTAATAACTCTGCCTTCTGCGCTAGAGGACGCGGGTTCGATTCCCGCACTGGACAAACATTTGTGACTAACATAGATGTTTGTTCTGTGTCTGGGTTTTAAATATATGTCTATTATGTATATCAGTCTCTGGTACCCATAGTACAGGCTATGCCTAGTTTGGAATCAGTTGACCGTGTGTAATATTTCGAAAAAAAGGAAAAAAAAAAAAATGCATGCGTCGGAGATGCGAAGAAGATGAATGTTGAGATGGATGTGTGGAATGGACAAAATAAGGAATGATATCAGGGAAAGTTTGAAAGCTGTGCCCGTGACAGAAAAGTTTAGGTTAGGAGGGTCATCATCATCGTCATCATTTCAGCCGTACGACGTCCATTGTTGAACATGGCCTCCCCCACAGACAGAGCGTATTCCTTATCATGTGGGGGGATTTGCCCATACTCACCACGCTGGGCATTCGGGTTGGTGAGCGCAGTTAGAGCTATCGTTGTTCAAATGAGAGACGCTGCTGCCCATCCCCTAGCTTTTTTCCCTTAGTCGCCTCTTACGACATCCGCGGATAGGTAGATATGGAGGGGCCTATTCTTCAGCCGGGGCAACCACGGCCTAGTGTGGTATTATGTTATGAGGAGGGATGAAAGTCATGTAACGAAAGTGATAAAGTGTTACGTATGAATATGGATGGATTTAAGAGAAGAGGAAGGCCAAACTTAAAATAGATCGATTGTATAAAAGATAAGTTATATTATTATGAGTAAGAATGAAGTGAGTGCGGAGATGACTGCTAACCCAATACAGTGAAATAAGAATGTTGTGTCCGCATAGGTAATGTGGGACAAGATGATGAGGACTTGACCATGAATAAGATAACTAACGTAAAATAATCCTAGTACGTACGTCCCTAAGTAGCTCTACGGTATGACCACTTATGGTTTTATAGATAAGCCGTTACAAATGAACAGTAAATACTAGTAAATTAAATACATACACGGTGTTTTTTTGGCAGTTGAAAGATACGAGCACCCACGCGAGCAAGCCATGGCCTACAAGCGAGAAATCACACAAAAAATCTCGAATGATATACAGACAGCTATACCGTTGTTTAGAAAACCTAAAAAAAATATATTACCAACCTATACAACGTTTTCCGTTACTGGTATAATATCCAGAAAGTATTTCAGTTATTCTATCAACAAAAAGAAAGGATATTAGCGAAAAAAAAAAACTAAATGTTATTTTTTTCCGAACCTTTTAAATCACCTTTTTGGTGTTACCTAGTATACCTATACTGTACACTAACCAAACTGCATGGTACCTATTGGTGTGTGTGAAATTGTAGAGATTACAAGAATACGTCGTCATTATAGGTAACCATTGTCTTGCAAATAATGGTCCTTGTGAGATCTCATTCATAGTAGTCCCAGAGCCAACTGCAAAAATAATTATATTATCGTAGGATTCGTAGGCGTGGTAGCCTCGCTGCTACAGGTATGTGCACTTGAAGAATCGAATTACAAAACCTTTTTCATCCCATCTATTCGAAAAGGACGACTTAGTTCGCCTTTATGTCGGTTCGGTCACTGATAATCTACTATTTCCTCCTTGGTTTCAGCTGAAAATCAGCGTTGAGTGCTAACACACCCAACATTAATGCTGAGCTGAACACCTTTTTTAGCATTCGGACACATGAGTCGATATACCTAAACTTTTTAATATAATAATGTTATGTACCTAGGTATACCTAAACTATGTAATATTTTTTAAGTTATATTGTATGTCTAAATGTGTATACTTTTGTGCTCACCACCTAATCGGCCATGTAATCTCTTGCTAAAATAAACGATCATTCTATTCATTCTATTCTATTCTTTATGTGCACCCATAGGTGGTGTTTTCTATAAGAAACTTTTAGCGGGCGGGAATGAGTTTTCCCATCCGCTCCTCTTTATAAGTGCGGCGGAATGTTCTTTGCCGCGCACTTTTTTAATTTGGAACATCTTAGTTTTCAGCGGCAAAGAAATCGAACGCAAATATTGTTTGAATAAAGACTGGCTGGTACGACAGCCCATAGTCGCGCCACCGCCAGCTGAATAAAAAAAAGAAATAAAATATGAGGCGCCTTTTATTTTCTAATAGTGGGTGATGAAAAGTAGAGTGTATCACTCGGGCGCAAAATATATTTTTGGCTCGGGCGAGGTACTTTGAATCTCTCGCTACGTTCAGGATTCTACTAAAGAATTCCTCGCTACGCTCGAGATTCTACTCTAGAATCCTTCACTCCGCTCTAAATTCAAAATAGCGCCCTCGCCGTAAAAAATATTATTTTGCTCCCTTATGATACAATCTACTATAACGTTTCTTCGAAAAGGCATAGTGATATTTTCGCGCTCTAAATTGGAGCAAGTGGAAGGTACCTCCGTCTTACAGAAGATCGCAGCCAAAAAATATTACATAGAGTGGGTTCCTGCGGTGAGTAAGGTTGCCAGATCTCTTTAACCCCTTAAAGTTGGGATTGGTTCGGGGTCGGCAACGCGTGCGTGATGCCTCTGGTATTGCAACCGTTTATAGGCTACGGTAACCACTTATTATACGGACACCAACAGGATGTCCGTATGGTTGTTTTCCACCTTAGGTAGTTGTATAAAAAAAAGGTAAACTAGAAAAAAAACCAAAGGTAATCTTTATTGTACACAAGAAACACAGATTACAATTAAAAAGAAAGGTATGTACAAAGGCTTCACAATAAAGGTGCCCTGAAAAGATTGAAGTAATCTATGACTTACAAATGGGCCCTACCATCGGACCTTTTGACAGAAAACTGACCACAGCGTCACAGATAACATGATCTAGGTATGTATACCCTCATACACAGCTTCTTACCACAGACGATTAGACTGGTTAGACATCGGCCAACGGTAATCTATTTTTAGATAAACCGCAAACTACTATGATAAAGCACCTAAATGCACTGCATTCATGCCTAACCTGACAATTTGCTAATTACTACCTATTTAAAATACATTATAGGTACTAGGCTCGGCTGTTTGAGGACGTTTTATTTTGCATTGTTAACTGCATGTTGTATTACTGCATGTTGTACTTATTCTGCGTCATTAAAATATTGGCGTCTATCATAGGGGATATATCTCACGGACGGGCACAGCGAGATTTTAGCGTTCTGAATTAGAGCAGCCCGCCTGGAGAGGTACCTCCGCCTTACAGAAGATCGCAGCCAAATAACATTATTTGTTTCAAATAGTGTTGTGTTCCTGCGGTGAGTAAGGTTGCCAGAGCTCTTTAGGGGCGGGGGGGCGCGGGGTCGGCAACGCGGGCGTGATGCCTCTGTTATTGCAATCGCTCATAGGCTACGGTTACCGCTTACCAACAGGTGGGCCGTAAGCTTGTTTGCCACCTTATTTGTATAAAAAAAAAACATAGATAGCCTGTAGAAGTCCACTGCTGGACATGGGCCCCCCCCAAAGAGTTGCAGGACGAACGGTATTGAGCCTTTTCCATCCACCGACTTAAGTCGGTGCGTTAACGCAATCTTCACAATGTCTTCGGTCCATCGGGTGGGGCATTCCAATACTGGGTCGGTTCGTGGTCGCCATTCGAGAACCTTTACTCCCCAACGGTTGTCGATTCAGCGAGCTATATGGCCTGCACACTGCCACTTCAACTTGCTAATTCTGAGAGACATTGCTCTCGATGACCTTGGTTTTTCTACTACGTAGGTCAGTCAAATTTAATGTGATATGTTTGTAAAATATCTATTATCAGTATCCCATCATTCATTCATTCATTTCTATTAAAAATGAACACAAAGCAAGAGAATGTTTTCATTAATATTTCAAGATGTCCCACCCAGGGCACTACCGCGGCGGCGTCCTGTGAGTAAAAATTTCCACATCATGCACCGTATCATCTAGAATACCTAATAATACCTTACTTAACAAGTACGACTCGTAACTTGTCATAGGAATTACAATTCTTTTAGAACGTAATTATTACTGAATTCCTCTGAGTGACAATATCATCTGGGTGAACAAAGTGGAACGAACCCTTAATAGACCGGTATGGTATAGCTAAACCGGAGAGGAATAACATTTTTATCGATATACTGAAGCTGATTCATAATATGTATGCCATCCCGAAAGGGGCTTATTCTACAAGCAATTAACACTAAAGTTAGTTCTACGACTTTTGGAAATTCGAAATTTTTCAATAGCAATCAAGCTGTAGGGTTACACCTACCTTCTTTTGAAATTGTTCTTCAACCTAATTTTTTAAGGATGTTTCAATGACTGTACCTCCGTAAATATTTGGGAAACTTTACTTTTCAAAAAAAATAAAACTAATTACGTCGGTAATTTCGTCAATTACATCATCATCAGCCTCTAGCCGTACACTGAACATGGCCTCCCCCACAGACTTCCAGATCGAATTCCTATCATGTGGAGGAATTTGCCCATACTCACCACGGGTTGGCGGGCGCAGTTAGAGCTATGTTAGTGAAAATGGGGGACGGTTCTGCCCGATGCCCATCCCCTAGTTTCCGACAGTTACTCAGACGCCTCTTACGACATCCACGGATAGAAATGGAGGGGCATTATCTTCAGCCTGTGACTATCACGGAGTAGGTATAGGTAATGTAAATACAGACAATTAAAAAACATTTGTTTACACATCATTTAGATGTAGGTAATCATGGCGTGCGTCACACATGGCTGAATCACTGATCCTACGATAGAACTAACCCGTCCACTATGGATTCGCTGTGTGCATTTGTAATTTCACTTGTGGTTACCAATCATTGCTGTGCTCTGATGATTTATTTAATTCTAAGAAACGAAGAATCACCTGTGATATCGATCATTATTACATTCCTATTGTAATGCATATCATGGACTTATTCTCATGGACATCTATCATGGACTGCAGGTAGCTAGACGCGGTAGTAGTACCTTGTATGATCAAGGAAAATGATTATGTGCTCTGTCTGTACTAAGTAGTAATAAGTGTACGCCATACTTTTCTATGTATTATTACTCAACTATTTACTCAATATTCTGTCCCAAAACAGTGTAGATGTGTTTTACCAAAACCTGCCGAAAGCCATGGAAATGGCACAGCTTGTCATTGAGACAAAATATATTAATTAGTGTTGTTAATAAATTAAGTTAAGTAGGTACCTAGATATAACATCGCCTTAGGGCTTACTAAAAAAACCTGTTATGATGTTGTTATCTTAATAAATAAATAAATAAATAAATAAATGTATAATAGCTTAGCCTTTTTTTCCCATGACCATTTATCTATGATATCTTAGGCATTACGAGTACTTCCATGTCTTACGTGTATTTTTATTACTTTTCTTTTAACCCGAACCAGTCACGATACACGCAATTATTTCATGTTATTTTGCATTTACTTGTGCGCTTTAGGTACTAGGTATAGGTGCCTATATTATACCACCTTAATTACACAATACATTCAATTAAACACTAGTTTTGTAAAATTAATTGAGAGCACAACATCTCCTTGCAATACTTTATTTAAATGTATGAAAAAAGCAATATAAAACGGCCAGTGATTACTTAAAGCTTTTGCGACGCAAAACACAATCAAAATGAAAAAAAAAAGAAAAGGTTGCATTTATTCTGTCACTTGGGTTCCTGCTTGGTACAGTCGAGTCATAAACATCTGAATTATTTGCCGAATCTATTAAAACACTTGCATACTTTTTTCGAAGATGAGTTTAATCCATCTCTTCAACGGTTGAAGTGGACACACATTGCAAAAGTTCAATGATCTAAATACCAGATATATGCTCAAGTACCTACATACTTATAAATGATAGAATAATACAAGTTTAACCACTATCCATGCTAAGGCTAACCAGTCCAGACTCCTTTCTGATTGAATTTACCTCCGCTATGCACATTACAAGAATTGATATTTTGTTATGCAAAAATGTACCTAACCAATATAAGGTCAACTCAAATTGTGTTTTATTTTACGCTCCTTTTAATGACGGACGTGGATTTTTCCATTAACATTTAATAATTAATTTACTTATAGTGTCCCTATTTTTATACCAGATGTTTTGTATTACACACCCAATCGGCAATAAAGTTTGTTCAAATGCTGTTGGAAATTTGAAATTTTACACTGCAAAAAAAAAGTTACAAAAATCTGCTGCTTTGGAGTAAACGAATTTATTCAGCAGTCTTGATGTTGAACTTCTCGTACGTATAATCTGCTTTAATTATATTAAATTATTGTTTTTGTGCTGATAGAATAAGCCACTTTCGGTATTGTATACTAGTTACAGTACACATTTAGCTTTGTTTTCTTTAAAAAGCGGCTAGTTATACTTACACCAATATAATAATCACGCATTTTACGCGGCCAATCGCGAGGCGTTTATGATGATTCGCCTAGATTTGCTAAGTCAACCACATACCTATCTTATTATGAAACATAGTGTGATTTAAAGATCTTGATATTGAGGCGTGCGCAAAGCTAGCGTGGACCTCTCCACTCATATCATTTATTTGACAGAATTTTGAAATTCTTTGTAATCTAACAAATGTGAAAGATGACATGAGTAAGAAAGGCGTGAATACTGATATGACGGCTGATAGAGGGGAGTGGAAGAGAAAAACATGTTGTGCCGACCCCACATGAAGTGGGATAAGGGCAGGGCGATGATGATGATGCCATTACTACTCGTTTTATATGGCCATCGTCATTATAAAAGTCGACTATAATCTAGTCTAGAAACCAGAGCTTTACTTTGTTAGATTTTGGTCTGAAATCCTAGACCTAGATAACACGATATGGTAGCATAATAATGAATGACGCATTGAAGTCAAACCAGATAATGGATGATAGTGGTTTTCTGCTATGCAATGGTGTGCTCCACCTAGGTATAGTTGATGGAACCAGCGAGCTTTTTGGGACAGATCGGCTTCGTTTGTAAGAGCATAACCTTCGAACAGTCAATCCAATCTGCATGGAATTGAGTCGGTCAACACTGGTAAGAATATAATTTAAATCGGCCAAGGGGTTGCTTAGATAGGTATGGGGCTCAAGTCGGGGGTAAAATAAATGAAATTGGAGAATTGGAGTGAAATGAAAGAACTTTGTTCATAAATTACACGTTTTTTATTTTTATTCTAGGCCATATGGTTTTTATGGTACAACGAAAGTACTTTTGAAAACAAATATAAATCTTATTTGTTAATGTTTCAATGATTTTGTAATTCAGGTAAGATTGGCTTTTAGTTAGAACATGCTAAAGATGCGTTTTTCAAAGTTGTGCCTCAACAATAGCCAAAGCACGATCTGTTGCTAGACATCGCGTGATCCCAGTTCGGGTCGAACCACTAGTCCAAAAGACAGAATACGTTATGACTTCAGGCTTATTTATCTAAGTTCCTGATAACCGTAAGTCATTAAAATTCTCCGGTTGAAATATCAAACATGGTTCTCGATCGTGAGGGCATTGAGTTACATCGAACACCCGTATTAGGAAACTGACAGACTTCCGTAAGTGCTCCGCTGCACAAATGTGTGCCGAATAATCAAATACTTACTACAATAACTTGGCCTCATAGCCCAGTTGGTAGTAACTCTGCCTTCTGCGCTAGAGGTTGTGGGCTCGATTCCCGCACTGGACAAACATTTGTGACTAACACAGATGTTTGTTCTGTGTCTGGGTGTTAAATATATATTATATCAGTCTCTGGTACCCATAGTACAGGCTATGCCTAGTTTGGGATCAGTTGACCGTGTGTAATATGTCCGAAATATTAAAAAAAAAATACTAGATAGTTTAAGTAAATAAATAAGATACATCCTACATGGGCCACACTAGGATTCCCTGTGTCGTGGGTATGAGACTCCTAGACGCGCAACAAATATTTGCAGATCTGCAAACATTTTTTGTGTCGCAAACCTGCACTTGCCCGCTGCGCCACCGCGGTCCGAGGTACCGAGGTAGGTTACCAGTAGTTCAAATCATCCCCTGCCCTTATCCCACTTCATGTGAGGTCGGCACAACATGTTTTTCTCTTCCACTCCCCTCTATCAGCCGTCATATCAGTATTCACTCCTTTCTTACTCATGTCGTCTTTCACACAATCAATACATCTTTTCGTTGATCTTATCTCTTATCCTTCCACATTCATATTTAACACTCTTCTAGTCACATGGCATTCTTCCCTCCGCATGACATGCCCATACCACGCTAACCTTTTGCTCTTCAACTTCTCAGTCACTGGCGCTACTTTCAAACTTCCTCTGATGTACTCATTCCGTATCTTGTCCATTCTTGTCACTCCACACATCAATCTCAGCATTCTCATTTCCGCAGCATGCACTCTTCTTTCATCCGTCCCTTTGGTTGCCCTACACTCAGATCCATACATACCAGTAGTTCAAATAACAGTCGAAAATGAAAAAGGATGAACCTGAACCGTTATGTTACTGAAGTTGGTTGGACTACTTCGCTACCTAAGCCGTGTTCAAACGGCATGCGATTATGTCCTTGATTGATATCCTAATTTCTACTCCTACTAATATTATAAATGTGAAAGTTTGGATAGATGGATGGATGTTTGTTATCCAATCACAAATTTGTCTCAGAGATAGATTACAGTTTGAAATAGCACATAGGTTACTTTTAACCCTCGTATATATCACGCGAGCGAAGCCGTGGGGTGAAGCTAGTTTTAAAATACATTTTATATTACATAGCGCACGACGTTTCTAAAATAAAATAATGTAAGAGGTACTTATTTGCATGTGGCATTGGAATGGAAGGCGTGAATGATCGCGAGACGAACTGATATGATGCACAAGATTGATCATGACATTCATGCCATCTAATGACACAAGAAGACGCAATACGCAAATAATAGGTATGTACAGAAATGACTGCATCGAATCAATGATGCATTATTCTACTAGGTACCTACTTGGAAATAATATAACGTCTTAGGAAGTAACATTAGTATTCTAGGGTGGACTCGACCAAACGCTATGTTACTCCAGAATAACAATCCCTGTCATAACTTTATTTCTTGAATTTAATCCCGGATAACTTGGTTTGCATTTTTCCATTGAAAACTAATACTGGGTATTGTTACTCTCATCATCATCATCATCAACAACCTGTAGAAGTCCACTGCTGGACATAGGCCTGTTATATCTTTGGAGGATATACTGGTACAATTAAAAACCAAAGAGTTCCACGACGAACGGTCTTGAGCCCTTTCCATCCACCGACTTCCCGCAACCTTTACAATGTCATCGGTCCATCGGGTGGGGGGCCTTCCAACACTGCGTCGCCCGGTTCGTGGTCGCCATTCGAGAACCTTTACTCCCCAACGGTTATCGGTTCTGCGAGCTATATGGCCTGCCCACTGCCACTTCAACTTGCTAATTCTGAGAGCTATGTCGGTGACCTTCGTTCTTCTACGGATTTCCTCATTTCATTGTTACTCTAGTGCTAGCTAATGAATGAATGAACAAATATGTAAACCAACTAAAATCAAAATTCAGTTGTTTGTTAGAATGCCAAGCGAAATGGCCCTGAACAGTATGACAGTCGGTGAAAGAATCAGTGTAGTGAAAGGATTAAAGAAAAGGAAATCTATCGGGTAGGGGAGGCCTATGTTCAGCAGTGGAAGTGCAACGGCTGAAATGATGATGATGATTAGTTCTTGATAGTGTTTGTCTATAATTTAATATCATGATATAACTACAAAGGTACCTACAGCGACCAGCTACAGGTTCTTACTATCATTTTCATACAGGCTTCCGCGATTTTGCTCTTTACAATAAATACCTAATATGTAATGTATGTTATTTGTAAATGAACCAGGAAGACAGATCCTGTAATATCACATGACATTATGATCAGGAAATAGATGCTTACCTACTTAAGTATTCACTTCACTATTTGTATACAATGCGAGTCATAACATGTATACTATCCCGAAAGGGGCCTATTCTATCAACAAAAAGAAAGCATTTATTTAGCGGAAAAAACACATTTTCTAAAAGTTTTTTGAGAAATGTGTCCCGGTCTTTTTCAAATAAGCTGTTTTTGTTTTTTTCTATTCTAGGTCTAGATTCCAAGATTCGTTGAAATCGGTTGAGCCGTTACGGCGCGCGTCGGCGTAGTATGGGAAGTTCGACATCAAGATAGCTACCTAAAACAGACTGTTTTGGTCCCAAAACAGCTGATTTTAGCATTGGTTTTCAATAAAAAATATCGAATTTCCAAAAGTTGTAGAACAAACTAAATTTCCAATTGGGTAAAGAATAGATAGGGAGAGAGAGAGAGAATATATAGGTTGCCGCCCGCGACTTCGTACGCGTGTTCAAGGATGTTCCTAGCTTGGCTCTCGTCACTGCGTACACTTGAGATCTCGATTTTGCTACTCCGTGTTTCGTATGTACGGAATCCTTAGGGCGAGAATCTTACTCGCACTTGACCGTCTTACATGCACATTCCAATTTGTCAGGAACAGGAACATCGGTAGCACTGCATTGATGACCGTGACAAGAATGAATTGTGACCTTAGATTATTGTACAGTCAATCATAACGAATAGTGAACTTAGAAGCTAGGTATTATAGAGTGGTATTGGTAAATTCACAAAGCTCTACTCTAACAGCGCTCGCGAACCCGCGTGCAAAGCGTGATGTGTGTTCGCTCTGGAAATCTGTCAGGGAGGCCAAGTTCAATAGTGGAAGTCTTACGGCTGAAATGATGATGATGACTGTACATATAAAGACTTAATCGTAAAGATCTTCCAGCAAACCTATGAGGATAGTAGCTTTTTGTAGGAGGTAGGGCAGCGAGATTGTCTCGCTCTAAATTGGAGCAGCCCGCCTGGAAAGGTTCCGCCTTACAGAAGATTCATCATTATCATCATTTCAGCCGTACGACGTCCACTGCTGAACATGGCCTCCCCACAGACAGAGCAAATCCCTTATCATGTGGGTGGATTTGCCCATACTCACCACGCTGGGCATGCGGGTTTGCGAGCGCAGTTAGAGCTATTGTTGTTAAAATGAGGGACGCTGCTGCCCATCCCCTAGCTTTTTTCCCTTAGTCGCCTCTTACGACATCCGCGGATATGTAGATATAGAGGGGCCTATTCTTTAGCAGGGGCCACTACGGCCGATTACAGAAGATTAATAAACATTAGGTAGGTATTTGTTTTAAATAGTATTGTTGTGTTCCTGCGGTGAGTAAGGATGCCAGAGCTCTTATAGGGGAGGGGGGTTCGGGGTCAGTAACGCGTGCGTGATGCCTCTGGTATTGCAAGCGTTCATAGACTCATTAACCAATTACCAACACGTGGGCCGTATGCTTGTTTGCCACCTTAGTTGTATAAAAAGGATACAGAGCTTATTTTGTTCTACTGTACGTTAATCATGTTAGTGGATAACTGTTCCTTTTGTTGTGTATTCTGTGACCTTAAGATATTTGTGTCACACAACGGTGCGCGCGCCCGATAGGTGAAAATGTAAACAATGCATTAGTACCATCATGGTCATGTCAATCGAAAAACTAGTCTTCCATTCATGTGTCAATGTGAATTACTTTCGCTTTGTGAAATGGATTTATGAATTGTAAATTATTTAGAGCGGAGACGCGGCAATGGTGAATTGTAATTTGACGTAACGTTAATCACGTTCAAGTTCATCGTGTGTGATGGTCATTATACTCTGCAGATTAGTCCATTATTTTTTATACAAGGTCTTCTTCTTCTTTTCGTGTCACTGATTCTTTCTTGGTCATCCTGTCTTTGGTCAGTGACTAGGTTGAGGTATGGTTGCCCTGAAAAGGGCCTATGACCGTCGATGAAAGAATCAGTGTAGTGAAAGGATTAAAGTGCGCCTCTTGGAGGCTCCTTTCGTGCACAAGGTGTTCCTACTAATACCTATTATGTGAGGATTTTTGGATGTATAGACGTTTGGATGTTTGTTATTCAATCACGCTCTAACGGCTCAGCCGATTTCGTTGAAACTTATATGAACGTTGAATAAATACAGTTCTTTACCCTGCATATGCTATCCTGGGTAAGAATAGCGAAATATCTGCTGATCAAGCAAACAAATGTTCTCCGGGGATCGAACTTGCACCTCTTGCGTCGCAGGCGGACAGTGGCCCTCCATGCTGCCGAGGCAGCCAATAAGAGCCAATGGGAACATTCATTGGTCACGCTACGGTTCGGCAACCTAGTACCATTACATTTACAAGTGTTTTGTAACGCGTAACCCGAATATATTTCCGTAGATAGGAAGTAAAGTATACGTTTTATTATGTTCGTCACGCGGTTGCTAGAGCCGTTTTCGTGAATACATATCACCGAATAAACTTTGTTTTGTCAATTTTTACCTATTTTTAACAATGTTATCTTAATCTGGTTTTTGTAGTGTTAAGCAAGGAACCTATTGTGTAGCACAGTGATTCCCAAAGTGTCCATATCGACCCCCAGGGGTCGATGACGACGCCCAAGGGGTCGAGTCTACGAGAGCGAAAAAAGTATTGGGGGTCTATGAGATGCAAATGGGTATCTACGAGATTTAGGATAATTGATCTATAATCTTTCTACCGTTAAAAAAAGAATGTTGATGAATACGCAAAAATCCAATAAAACTATTAATACATTTTTGTGAATTTTGGGGGTCTACGCCAAACCGTAAAAGTCGAAAAACAAGCCAAGGGTTCTACGAGGCAAAAGAGTTTGGGGACCACTGGTGCAGCACATCCGTTTCTCCAAGTTTGTTTAAATTAATATGATACCATCTTTACGGAACCCTTTAAACTAGTATAGTATTATGTTATCTGTGCCTTTAATAAGAGTGATGTCTGTGCCCCAAGGACGAATAATTCACGATAGCTTACGCGTACACTACGATAGTACAAGTTTTACTTCTAATTAGCCAATGACATCGGCGATGCATGATAATAATAATTATCATCAACATCATCATCCTGTAGAAGTCCACAGCTGGACTTTTCCATTTTCCCCCACCTTCCCGCAACTTTCACAATGTCGTCGGTCGATCGGGTGGGTCAACAAGCTCAAAGTCGCGCAACGGGCTATTGTGAGAGCTATGCAGTTTCACTACGTGCTAAGATCTAGAGGAACCAAGGTGCACATAGCTCTCAGTTAGTAAGTTAAAGTGTGAAATATTCATGCTTGGGGCACAGACACGCGCTTAACTGGTTTTGTTTAATTACCCAGAATCTTAAGTTAATTAAGCACCTATAAGTTTTTTATACGTAATATCTGTTGTTATTTTAGTAATAAGTGAACTTGCTACCAAAATAATTAAAGGATTGAAGATTGCGACTAAAATTGGATAATCGTTTAGTTTTTATTAGCTTCTTATCCTAATAAAAAATATTCAATTATTTACAAATAAGTTTGTACAAAATATTTTGAATTCTTAAATTATAAGAACCGTTAGGAGGTAGGATGTTACCCTTGGTGTTACCGTGAAGTTAAGAGTCAAGTAAAGTCACAAATAAAATTTATACAATTAATTCACTAGGTGCCTAGCTACACAAGAAACAATTGACTTATCTAAAGACGAATGCTCCTCGATGATTACTCTGGTGCCAATATAAAACCATTTTTCTTGTATGTCGGGACTAACAGGTGGAACGCCGTAGTCTCTGCCTACTCCTCTTGGAAACAGGTGTTATTTTTAACCGACTTCCAAAAGGAGGAGGTTCGCAAGTCGGCTGTATTTTTTTTTTGTGTGTATGTTACTCGATATCTCCGCCAATAGTAACCCGATTTTGATGATTCTTTCGTTGGTGTATAGAGTATGATCTCGGGGTGGTCCCATATTAATTTAATTCCTGAGGGATTGCTACTTATCCCGTAAAACTTAAAAAAACGTCATCATCTCTTGGAATCACGACTTGCCGAATTTTTGCTGTCGACGGTGGTATGGTATGGTAATTTCCGCGACTTCGTTCGGTTGCTGCTATTTTTACATAAACTTTAACCATAAGTAGGGTTGTGTGTCGGGAATTCCTTGCTGTGCAGCCATACATTACGCTACCCTGCAAATTTCATACTCTTAGGATTTTGGTTAGGCTCTGCGTTGATTTTCAAAGAGAATAAAACCACTACGTTTGATTGTCAGTCAGTACCGTAAGAGTTATTATTGATGATGAATGGATACAATGTCAGACTTACTTTTGTTTTTTATTCGAATGTGTAGGTGGCCAGTATCATCATCAGTAGGTAAGCAAAACGCAAAGAGGATGATAACAAAAAAAAGAGGTTGATATTAATTGTAAATATTCAGGAATTTGAAGTCGGTTTTTTAGTTTTTGTAAAAAATATCTTATATGTATGTATGTTTAAAAAACAATAATAATTAAGAACACCCAAAACCCACCAGTCCCTACACTAGGTTTCATGTATCGTGGGTATCAGAAACTACGAGTACCATGGTAACGCAACACCCAGGCCCGGAACAAATATTTGCAGAATATGCAAACATTTGTCGCGCAACAGGAAGTAAACCCGCACCCTTTACGTCTCCGACGGGCACGCGACCGCTGCGCCACCGAGGTCGATAATTAAAATATAAGTGTAAATTAATGTGTAAAATATTAGATGTTCCGGCTTTATTAATTGTAGTTTCTATCTATCTATGTTCAATTAATTCGTGGGAAACGTTAGAAACTAATTCATATTTTATAATAGCTTTATTGTGCAACCACTTATTATCATAATTAGATGTATCCTATACTTATATATACTTACCTATCACTGCATAGTATCATAAGATGGAACCTTGCAGCATATACCAATTGAATATCTAAGAATATCTATCTTGGTCGCTTTATTATTGTGTCGACTTCTTATGGCTTTTCGAATGAAAATCTATACATGACACAATTGGGTTCAGTATCGTAAATCAAATATTTAATAAGGTAAGGTGACGAGTTGTCACCGCCAAAACTAAACCTAAAATTCCAAGCCCAGTGCTCCATATAGGTAGTAGTACAAAGGTGATTCATAATATCAAAAGGGGCGTATTCTATGAACACAAAAAGGATATTAGCCTGAATAAAAAACTTTTTTATCTCCAATTTTTTTTCAGAATTGCTGAGTTTGAACTGTTTACCCCAAAAGAGCTTCCATCTGAATAGTGTTTTTTATTTCAATGAAAAATTACGAATTTTCAAAAGTCGAACTTATCGCACTTTTAATCTTTTTTTTTTAATAATTAGCGAGAGATCAACTGTGGAAATCAAAATACTGATAGGTATCATTGGCATTACATAATAACCTTCTGTTTTGTCGTTTGAACCCTGATAACCTTGTTTGTTTGAATGTTAAATAGATTTTGGTATTTATCTATTATTGAAAACGAATGAAAAGACTTGATGCTTTTACCTAGTCATAAATTTATAGATTCTATTAGTATTCAAGGATTCCTATTATTTTCGACTTAGTGTTTTGAAGTCAAGAATTTTTATTCAATAATCCTATGTTATTTTCAAAACAGGTAATGGTTGAATGTCAGAAATCGTTATTTTAAAACACCAACGTTTTTGAATGTTTAGTAATCGTATGTATTTTTTATATCTATGATCTATGATATAGAAGTCTTGCTCGAAAAAAGCTTGGTATTATTGTGAAGTCAAATATTATTTTATATTATAAATATTTATAATTATAGTTTCATGTTATCACCTACGCCGTCACAGAAATGACGACGTAGAAATTCATCCAAATGGGTAATTTATATCTAAACAGATTAGCAAAATCAAGTTTCCTTATATAAAAGAAGATTATTCGATTTATTTACGAAACCAGACGAGGTGCAAAAAAACTATTAAGATTAATTTGAGGTCAAATGAGCAATTATACGAAGCTGCCTAAAGTAGAGACGCGTTATGAGCAAAAATGTATACTACTTATTATCTACTACTACTTATTTTTTTCATTTTTTTATATTTTTTTTAGTAGCGACGAATATGAAGCAAAGTGGTAAAAAAATCAGAGAAAAAGAATGAAGGAAGACCTACTCCTGAGTATATAACTCCAGGGAAAAGGAGTGAGAGAGATATTGTTTTAATTGAGATAGAAATTACAACAAAAGCCAACGAATCAATCATGAACAGTTAGAGTGACCTCCTAGTAAGAAGGTAGGTAGAGCAGAAGGAGATAGCTTTGATCGGGTGCACATTTGAATAAAAAGGATATTTTTAAAATGCTTGAATCATCAGATATGTACCTCGACTGGTTAAAATTAATTTGTTCTTTGTTACCGTTTTCATGTCCGTTTTTTAATGTAGACATTATGTAATAATGGTAAATGATCACTTACTCTTCAAAGCTTTTCCCTCAGGAGTGCACCTGTTAGAGTTGATCAGACAATCAACATAGTTTCTTATCAGTCTTTTATTCGTAAAAATAGCATCCACATCTAAATAGTCATATCGTTCATCGTATTTCGGCATTGAAGACATTTCATTCACATCCTGGCACACAACAGCGCACAAAAACACAGAAAAACAAATCACTGCCCTCATTTTGACGTTATAGACGTCACTTTTCTATTGTCATACTATTTTCAAACTTTCGCGCCTAGGTAAGTATCGATCTTTTTTTAAAATGTAAAATTTTCACGCGATTTTCCTTCACCTATTTTTTTTTTATTTGGATGTTTTTTGCGAAGGTTTTACTCGTAGGCTTTTCGCGCGGTCCCGCGTCGCCGCGCATGCGCGTCCGTTTCGTGCGGTAGAGTTATTGTGTTTGCGCGTGAGAGGTTGTTGATTATATTGTTGGCCAAGCTTTCTTTGCTGTAGTCAGTGGTGTCCTGGAAAAGCAGGTTCGTCTACAGAGCATGCTGAGATGAGGGCGCTTGAAAGTAGTTGGAAGTGTCTTCTGACTTATCAATTAAGGACCAACATAATATTATGCATCTACTCGTACTTATAACTTTTTATAACCAGTGAAGCGACCATATTATTATTTTATGTTAATTGGGTACCTATGTGTCATGTCTGCTAAAATGACCTAACTGGATAGAACAACACAAAGATTATTAGCTATGCAGTTTATAGATTATCAGTAAGCCGATAAACCAAATCTAACATAACACCTCTTCTTAGGTTTGTTAGAGTTACTCTATATAGCGGAGCCCTAATCATGAAAACGTAGTGTCTTATATCCTCTTTGGTCATGACACTTTTTTATGACAGCCTAGATAGAAACATAAACTATTCAGTCGAACGAGTAGGTATCTACACATGTAGCGCATCGATATTGTAGCGTTGCGGAACGGATGAACATCTGGACTGCGTTCAGCAGCGTTATTGTTTAGCTAGATCAACTGCATAATGCGTCGGCTTTCGAAAACATTCCATTTTTGGAGGAGGTAGGGCATAGCGAGATTTTCTCGTTCTAAATTGGAGCAGCCCGCCTGGGGAGGTACCTCCACCTTACAAAAGATCGCAGCCAAATAACATTACTTGTTTCAAATAGTGTTGTGTTCCTGCGGTGAGTAGGGTTGCCAGAGCTCGTTAAGGGGAAGGGGGTTCGGGGTCGGCAACGCGTGCGTGATGCCTCTGGTATTGCAAGCGCTCATAGGCTACGTTAACCACTTAACAGGAGGGCCGTATGCTTGTTTGCCATCTCAGTTGTATAAAAAAAAACATCTACCTAGATTTTTTTAGTCAATTTTTAGTTCTACTCCTAGAACTAAAAAATTCGAAGACATATGACATGTACATGAAAGGAGTCTCTTAGAGGCGCTTTTTAATCCTTTCAGTACTCTGATTCTTTCACCGGCGGTCATAATGCCCTTTTTCACCATATTTCAACCTGGTCACTGAATTGATACAGTGACCAAAAAACAATCCATGTTACGACAAGGAAGCCCCTCGCCGCTTATAAGAATACTTATTAATTATTTCTTTCACCGTTATGAGCAGTCTTTATAGACGGAAGAATTATAATGAGCCAAGAAAACTACTTGTTTATAAATGCATTACGTGCATGTCCACATGTGCACTGATGCATTCCGATATGTGGGTAATGAATGGTAACTAGGTATGTGAGGCATCTGATCACGCGGCTCCAGTTACAACAAAACGCGTAGTTTATATCAGACGTAACGTAAGTATATTTTAGATCAACAGGGCTATTTTAAGACATCCGAAAGATTTCCGGAAACGACAGCTTTTCTGAAACCAGCTAAGCTATCCTGTGAAAATTAGAACTCGAACTCGAATTCAGTAAGTGATGAGCTCACTTCGAAAGTGACGTCAGTCACGCGCCACGGGCGTTTTCGAGTTCTGCAGATACGAAAGAAAGTATCCGCGGATTTAGCTCTTTGGGGCTCGAAATGTCTTTACTCAGCTCTCCAACCATTTCGGAACGAACATCACCGATGTTTTAATCTCTTGTGTGTTCGAACGGCGAAAGGTCATTCAACAGCATGCAACGCGGCACCAAAAGGGATTTCTTGGTGCCGCGGGATCGATTTTAATTAAACATTGGAATTAATTAATTACGTCTCATCGAAGCGACGTGTGACCCGAGAGCTGGCTCTTATTTGGCCCAGCGCATTAGCATTGCCATCCAGCGTGGCAATTCCGCCAGCGTCTTGGGGACGCTTCCAACTGCTAGTGATCTGGATCAGTTGAGCTATCTATAGATCGTTTGTAACGGTCTTTAGATGGCTCAACTGTTTCTTATGTATTTTGTAAATATTAACTTGTATTAGTTTTAAGTTTCTTTCTGTAAATAAAGCGATTTAATTATTATTAATGTCGTATTACTATGTACTATATTAATGGCGTCCCGGTGTGCGAACGCGCCTAAGGCCTACCTGTTGGTAAGTGGTTACCATAGCCTATGAACGCTTGCAATAGAGGCATCACGCACGTTGCCGACCCCGACCCATTACATATCGCACAGCGTTTGAACACGACTTTACTGTCGGTAAGTTCCCATAAAAATATGCTATTTTTGTTATGACAGGTCGTTACGACTTGTTATATAAATTTTCACACGCAATTTCTCAATTGTTATTCATAACAGTATGGCCTACATTTGAACATTCTTCCAAATAGGTAGGGGATTTTTTCTTTTTGGCATAATAGGCCGTAATAATCTAGGCATTATCAAACGTATACAACGCATTTCATAATATGTATCATACCCCGAAAGGGGCTTACTCTATACCATATTAAAGTTTGTTGTACGACTTTTGGAAATTTTTCATTTTTCATAAAACTACAAATGTCAGGCTGTTTTGGGGACAAATCAGGTTAAACTCAATTATTCCGCTGTTTTAGGTAGTAATATGATAAAAACACAAAAATTGCTAATTTGAAAATGTTCTAAAAAAATAAGACAAATTTATTTTCCCCACTAATATGGTTTCTTTTCTTAATACAATAAGAACATTGACACGAATAATGAATATTTAAATTGAAAAAGTTATTAAACTTTAAATTTTACTAAAAAATCCTTTCCCTAATAATGCTATATTTGGCATTCCTGCCAACATTATTCAGTGTCTGGCGGTGTAGAGTAAAAAAAGGTAGAGGTAGTATAGAAATACTATAAAACTCCATTTACGTAGTTGATTTATTTCAATTCCATGTTGATTCCAATTGATTGCTGTAAAGATGAACGTAAACGAGGAAGCTTCATTGTGTGTGAGCAGCGGTTCGGAACATCTTGCCTCATGTGGAATTTACGTAGGTAATGTAGGCAAAGTGGGTATTTAGTGAGGCAACCATAGATGTGATTCTAGATTTTTCTATTACCTCTATAAGTAAACATACCAGTTGCCACACTGTAGCAAGGGGCAAAGACCCGCACAAAAGAGGAATGCTTGATCATGTTATCATAAACTTTACCCAAATTCGTTTGTTAATGCATCCCTGATGATCAGAATAGGGGACAGTCGCAACAGCATCCTGAGGACTGTGGTCTGCCACAGTCCTCAGGACGTCTCTGGAGGCACTTCGTAATGAGGGTGATCAGTGGAAGGAAATAGGTACTTCTATTTCAATTTTGTTTGTATCTTTTAAAAGTGTCGCAATTGTATTTTTCGTAAGCCTATGGACTACATAATTATTGTCTGAATGAAATAAAACTTTTTTATGTTATTTTTGTTTTATTAGGCCTGCCTCTCTCTACTCTTGCATCCATCCGTCATAATAAATGTCTTCAACCTTCCTAAGTACGTGGCATGTTTATCTTTTGTATGTCTTAATTAATTTTATTTCTCCCGGCTAAGTATTATGTTTTCGTAGAAAGGATTCTAGCTTTGCGTTTATTTCTGCTTTATGTTCTTAATATTATCCGTGTTAATTTGTATGGTAATTATTTAAGGAAATGTCAAAAGAAAATCCAGTGCGTAGGCTCTAATTAACAATATGTAGGCATCTGGTGTACGTGATATGAGAATGAAGCGAGCATTAGGCGATAGAGGTGGAGTTGCCTATAGGTCCACACTCGGCTCGAAGCGGCTAATGCGCGCGTTGGGATTGTGCGTGATGAAAATATTCCGAATTTGCCGATTCTGAAAGTATTGTTTCAAAATCGGCTTCTAAAATTTCTTCTGAGCGGACATCGAACCCGCTCAGAATTCTTAACCCACTTTCCATTGCCGCTTTTTTTGTCATCGCTACGCGTCTCCAAGAAAAACAGACCGACCTTAGAGGGGAGACTGGTCTCATGACTAGTAAGACCACTGCTAGTGCCGCCTATTACGACCGTAAAATCACAGCCGTTGGTTATTATGAAACCTCACCTTTAGTAATTTTCCAGGACATAGCTTGACGACATACACGAACCAGGATCTAGAGCGTCACGTAGGTAGGTACACTATTTATATTTTTTTGTGGTAACTGAACAATTCCACAACGAATTGTCGGATACAACATGGCCCGCAACAAACAAAACAAAAAGAAAAAAATATTATCGAATAGGTACTAAATCAAAATTTCAATATACTTATATTCAATACTACATAGCTTGCGCTCGTGGCTTCGCTCACATGGTACCTTGATAAAAAGTAGCTATTCTCGGTAAAAAAACTCTATCTATTTGAAGTTTTAACGAAATAGGTTGAGCCGTTACGGCGTGATTGAACCACAAACATCCAAACACCTAAACATCCTTACAAACTTTCGCATTTATAATATTCGTAAAATATACGTTATCATTAATTTTCCACATTTTTACCCTAACTTTTTCAAAATAGCTGTTTTTAGTTTTACCTAAAGGTATAGCTAATTATTAAACGTACGTGATGTTAGACATCAAGATCGAAAAGCCTAAAACAGATGATTTTTGAATAGTGCTTTTTCAATGAAAAATGTCGTATTTCCAAAAGGCGTAGAACTACTGGTTGTTTACCCAAAAATTTACCAAGTATAGTATGTGTTAAGTTTACAGTCTTTCGTCTAAAACAATAATTTGCGATGCTCGAAAAGAGTGAATAAGTTTAAAAGTGCCATATTCATAGCTGTAAGACCTCTCTGTAACACTTATTTCTGCAAATAAACATCTTGAATCTTGAATCTTGTACAATAAGCCTCTTTCGGTATAGTATACATATAATGAATCACCTTGTGTACAACCCATGTCGTGTTCATAAATGTTTGACAATAGTATTTTTTGTCAACCACGGTCCTATTGTTATTTGAGTTATAATCGGCCTTAGGCAGGACGTTGTCCTTCATTTTCTTGACATAACTTGGCCACTGAACTTAGGGCTACAAACCAAGAAAAAACAGGTAACAAGTTACGCAGTAGAAGTAAGTAGGCTTTCCCCTAATTTTCTTTTAGCAAAGGGTCATATAGGGTGGTTCTTGATCTTCCAATTTCAATGAATGTAACAACATACAAGTATTGAGCATACTAGCTTCCGTCCGCGGTTTCGCACGCGTGGTACCTACATAAAAAGCCTATATGCTATCCTAGGTATAGAACTCTTTATATTCCAAGTTTCAACGAAATCGGTTGAGCCGTTACGGCGTGATTGATAACAAACATCCAAACATCTAAAAATCCAAAATTAGCACCCAAGCCGGATATATAGATTAAAATGTGAAATTATAAACACCTTTAAAGCCTGAATAATTGCACTATTCTTTGGCAAATTGAATTCTCTACAAAACCTAATAGCCTAAATCGTTTCCGCGGTTCGACGGTGCGGTCACGGTGACGCAATCAATTACGTTCACAGTTCGAATCATAGGTTATCTAACACTAATCTGGGAGAGAAAGCACAGTTTGTAGTAACTGTGACCGGTTTAATTATTTCACATAATTCGTAATATGCAAACAATATGGGAGTAAAAGCCATACAAAGGTTGGTTATTATCATCATCATCTTTTCAGCCGTAGGACGTCCACTGCTGAACAAAACCTCCCCCATAGATTTCCAGAGCGAATTCCTATCATTTGTGGGGATTTTCCCATACTCACCATGCTGGGCACACGGGTTGTTGAGCGCAGTTAGAGCTATCGTTGTTAAATAGGGACGCTGCTGCCCACCCTCTAGCTTTTTTCCCTAAGACGCCACTCACGACATCCACGGGCAGGTAGATTAAATCAAATAAATAAAATTAAAATAAAAAGACTTTATTTCAGACTTCAGAGATCCATATTTTTTTTAGTAAGAACTTATATGCTATGTTATTACAATAATATTAATTCGACTGGCCTCATAGCTCAGTTAGTAGTAGCTCTGCCTTCTGCGCTAGAGGTCGCGGGTTCGATCCCCGCACTGGACAAACATTTGTGTGATAAACACAGATGTTTGTTCTTTGTCTGGGTGTTAAATATTTATCTATTAAGTATATCAGTCTCTGGTACCCATAGTACAGGCTATACCTAGTTTGAGATCAGTTGACCGTGTGAATATGTCCGGTTTTTTTTTTTTTTTAATACTTAATTAGAAATATAGAAATTATCAGCTCCTGAAACAGAGATACAGTCAGGTGTAAGTAGCTACCACTGAGTGCATCTCCAGCCAGTGCTGTATGAGACGGCCATCGAACCTATCAGCTATAACACGCAGGAGGCTGTTGCGGCTGGCGCGCACCCGGCGCAGCGCGGCGGGGGCGGCGCGCGCGCGCAGCACAGCCTGGAAGCTGTCAACGCGCGCGGGATGCATCTATATGCATAAAAAAAAATAAAAAAAAACAAAAAAAATGGCCGTTAGTATAAGTACATTAACAGACTTGCAGGGCTATTTTAAAAACATCGGAAAGATTTCCGAGCCGGAACGTCTGCTTTCCGAAACGTTTCGCGTCCGAAATCCGAAACGTTTTAAAGATAAAAAGGAAAAATTTACGATCGAGTTTTCCTTTATCAAGACGTTTTTTTTAATGATCCTCAAAATGTTACGGACTTCATTGCCATTTCGCTTACACAACGGCACCGCTGCCTGCAGTAGCCTTGATCTTGCCATTGTAAGTACCTACCTAGGTACCTATTGCGACAAGATGATCATTCTTAAGGTACAGACACTTAATAGTTCTGTAGAGTTGTAAGTTGTAATGATAGAGCTAGCTTCCCGTTTCTAAGCAATCTATTCTTACAGTGATCAGTACTGAATGAAGTAAAGAACTACCTATTATCGCACTCTAGCTAAACCTGTCTAGCTGTCTACCTAAATATCTCCGGGTTTTATTATTATTATTATTATTAAGCCTTTTATTCTCCTTTCTCATATCATTTAGATTATTATTATATTTGAATTCATTTTTCTTGGAGTGCCCGTTTTTGGGTGTAGGCCTCCTCCAACCTCTGCCAATTTCCTCTTTCTTGAGCGAGTCTAGTCCACGTAGCGCCTGCTATTCCCATGACATCGTCACTCCATCTTCGTCTTGGTCTTCCTCGGGGGCGGGTAGCATCTCCGGGTTATCAAAATAATTTCTAGATATCTGGTCAAAGAGACGCGTGACTAGAGCTGGCTCCTATATAGCTCAGCGGATCAGTTTTGCTATCCACGTAGCAATGCCGTCAGCGTCTAAGAGACGTTTCTGGCTTCTCTATTTCTAGCTGTCATAAAATATTTATAATTATATATAATAATTATGCTTAGCATGTATTCTTCGGTATTTTTATTTGACGATAATTATGATATCTACCTACCTCCTTAAAAAATCAAAAACTTGAAAAGAACCATTATTTCGCCGTAAAAAGGTAGACACCAACTTCAACGTAGGCATTTACGATAAATAACGTTTTTAGGTTGTTTTTATTAACGTTTTCCGAATAAATGCTAAAATTTAACATGACACATAAAATGTGAGAAAAGTAACGGCACAAGAGCCCAAATGCTCTTAACCATATCCATATTTTTATGTTAGCATGTTTTTATTTAACTTGCCTTTGTACAACACTAACATACCTAAGTGTTATCATATGTAAGTATGTTTGGTTTGTATAAATTTTGCAAGCCGATTTAGACACAGGTCCCGTTACTCTATAGGATTGAAACTTTGCATAAACATACAATGCTCCAAAAATCTTTGTTTAAACATGTAAAACAAAGAGTTTTGAAGCCGAAGCTACGCTGCAACATAAAAAGATCCGATGATAAATAAATGTTTAAACGATGCGATATCTAAAGGACGATTTACATCAGACGAGCGAATGCTCATTCTAACCCCACTCTATCACATTATTATAATGTGAACAGACGTAGAGCTTTATTTCGTTGTTTTTCTTCAAAATGAAAGAAAGAATGAAAAAGCATGAGAAATAATGCTCTTGTCCTATGCTCTAGCTAGCTCTATGTTCGTTTGGTTTAAATACTGGTGGATAAGACCTATGACCAAGGGTTGGTGCTTACCTCGGACAACGAATCGGTATAGTGATCCAATGAGGTAACTTCGCCAGCCTTTTGGGCACACTGTAAGAAGTAGAAAACAGAGTTAATTCCTAGGATAAATTAAGGTTTATTTAACATTGTTTTTTCTATTATATTGTGTTTGATAATGTCCCTTTCAATGATTACTCTAATTCACTAGTAGGTGCGCCGCCATTAAAATTAGCCTCGCATTTTTAAAAAAAAATCTTGGATGGTTTTTGCGCCAGTCTGGCCCTTTTGTGAATAAATTTAAAAGTAATAATAAAACTGACATTGGCAATACAATATTATTTATGGTGACAGTGGGATGATCGGATGATGGAGTCAGGAGTTCCATGCAACTCCTCAGCAAATAACATTCTGGTGATCTGATAAAACCGGACTTTATAAAAGCTCGTTATGAAAAGTATCTGATCGGAGATCTGGAAATTAAAAACCAATTTTTTTAAGAAATTTAATTATAAGAAAAAATCTTATTTTACTTGGCAACTTCGTTTGTTCGTAGAACTACAAACATGCATGGGTGCCAACGGGCTAGATGGATTGAATGCTGGATAAGGCACAAACCTCGAAGAGTTCACATCCGTTAACCGGTACTTACTTGGCTTAGTCGAGAGAAAGTCGGCGAGTGACTTGGCAGTCGGAGGCGCAGGACCTTTCTCCTCGTTCCGGTTCTGCGTGAACGAGCGTTGCAACATAACCGCATTGTACGTGCAATCTTTGCAACTACATTCAGTTACACTTGACTGCACTCTTCAGCTGATGCACTATCAAGATTCATCATTAAGCTATAGCGGTCACTTCTCCCAACGTGCACCATCGCGCCCAATCTTCCGCTGGACCTATCCATTTCCTGCCTTTACGGTAAATGTGGTTTGGAGAGAAAGCAGAAGAAAAATATAGTTTGGATTTTTAGATGCTTGAGTGTGTAAAGTTCGATTACGTGATGTAATTGGGCGCCGGCAGGGGGGTGCCAGGGGGTGCACTTGTACCCCTTGGGAATCTCGGGATCAACAGGAATTATTGAAATAAAAAGGTGTGAGCCGTGACGACTGGGTACCTATACAGGGCGTCCCAAACTTATGGGACATGAAGGGGAAGTACCTTAAATATCGTAGATAGGGTATTTTGCTGAAAGAAGACTTTATGTTACTTTTAAAAGTTAGTAATTCTGCATTCATAGATTTTCTAAAAAATACTTGCTTCGTCTGGGAATCGAACAGACTTAAATGTAAAAAAAAAATCATCCTACTTCTATGATGCCAATCGAAAGAATAGCTAAAAAATAATAACTTTGCTTAAGTAACATAGTATTTTAAAAGAACGGAACAACGTAAAATGATTGAGTCAAATTTTTCAAACACGTTTTATTTAGGATTTTTTAGGTTAGATTTTTTAGTTCTTTTTAAAAATATTAAAGTATGCATTCAAACAAATGCTCTCATAAACTGTTCCATTTTCAAATTTAACAACAACATTGGTGTCGATTCTGTTGTTTTAGGATTCCTAACATAAATTTTAAGATTTCTTAATTTTCTAAGTTAAGTGGACCTAAACATTATGGTATTCTCTTTACATATCCTAAAAAATCCTAAATAAAACGTGTTTGAAAAATTTGACTCAATCATTTTACGTTGTTCCGTTCTTTTAAAATACTATGTTACTTAAGCAAAGTTATTATTTTTTAGCTATTCTTTCGATTGGCATCATAGAAGTAGGATGATTTTTTTTTGACATTTAAGTCTGTTCGATTCCCAGACGAAGCAAGTATTTTTTAGAAAATCTATGAATGCAGAATTACTAACTTTTAAAAGTAACATAAAGTCTTCTTTCAGCAAAATACCCTATCTACGATATTTAAGGTACTTCCCCTTCATGTCCCATAAGTTTGGGACGCCCTGTATAATAAATTCATACATAATGAATAGTCAGAAAATTGTAAATGTCTCGAACATTCAGACTAAAATTTCATCTTTTTATTAACAATCATAAAAAGATGAATTTTTTTTTCATGCAAAGATTGTTAGAAAACTAAAATCTGCACCACCTGGAAATTATTTCTGCCGGCGCCCATACGTCTCCATAATTTTTCGTTATTTGAAACCCCTTACAACCTTAAAGCCATCCCGGCCTAGAAAGGCGTGAGTGCTGAGATGACGGCTGGAAGAAGAATTTATTTTTTGCCAACCCCACATAAGACAACATCAAGATATAGGGCAGAAGATGATGATGATGAATGATCCCTCGCATACATTTCTCGCTTTTCCTTCCGCTAACCCTTTCAGAACGACGATGTAAAGAGCCTAAGGAAATGAAGCAATTCTATTGGTGGATTTAATAATCCACCAATTTCCTTTTCTCCTTTCCAACAGACCCTGATGGCTCTGTTGGAAAATCACCCTAACGGCTGATGGAAGAACGTTTAGAATTAGAATGACTTGGAATAATTATTGCCGGTTACGCGTCTAATGTCACGTGCGTCTTAACACCGGTTTTTTATGTTGTTTTTTGAAGCTGAAGGGCGCTATAAAGTGTAGCTTGCCTCTCATGCCTTTGTTTGTTTAATGCTCGTAAAATTAAGTTCAATGAACCATTCAGCTAAGGATTCCAGGTCAAGCTGTGTTCAAACGAGACGTTCAACATCAATATTGCTCACTAAAACAGCTGAATTTAGTTTGAACTTATTTACCCCAATACTGCAGATTTTTGACGAATTTCCAAAAGCCGTAGAATAAACTTTATTGCCAATTGGGTGTAGAATAGGCCCCTTTCGGGATAGTGTACATATGTATTATGAATCACCCTTTATACATATCTCTACCACTCGCTTCGTAATACTATTTAATAAATCAAAAAACTTAAATAAACAAAAATTCGTACCTAACTAAAACAATGTTTTTGTCAATTGACTTTATATACAAAGGCCGGAGTCCGTAATTTCCGTGTTACTGACTTGTCACCGGTGACTGGTGAAAAGAGAATTAAAAAGCCTACCGTCTTATGTATGTGGCGCTATAAGCCCCTATAAAAACCGGCAAGCTTTACTTTCCACCACTCACCGGTGAATAGTGAGATGGCTCATTTGAATGTGGACTCGCTACTAAGATACCTACGAATCACACGTTTTATTAGGTACTTACGTGCTAATAACTAGATGGCTTGTACACGGCGAGTGCATATGCATTTAATGTGATATGCATTTAATTTGTATTCAATATGCGAACTTGTAGCATGAATTCATAGTATATACAATGCAGAGGAACATTAGGCAGTACTAATCTTTATTCGGTGACAGAGGGACGCGATATGTCCTTAAAAAAAATATCCTATTTTCTTCTAATATTATAAATGCGAAAGTTTGTGAGGATGTTTGGATGTTTGTTATTCAATCACACCGTAACGGCTCAACCGATATCGTTGAAACTTGGAATATAAAGAGTTCTTTACCTGGAATAGCATATAGGCTAGTTTATATGTAGGTATACGGAAGCTAATGTCTTATAAATTAATTGCCAAAATGGTTCTTACTTCTACTGGACAAAGTTAATTTTGAGTTTGACATAATTATATGGAGTGAGCATAGAAGTACATAAAACTAGTTGTAAGTGGGAGATATCGCAAGCTCCTAGAAGTCAGACTCAAAATTACTTCCACTGAAACAACACAAATATTTTAAGGTGCCTACCAAGCGTCGCGCCTTCAGCGATTTCGCCCATCCGCCCGAAAAAGTTGCCTACTTTCGCGGCGCGAACTAAACTAAACTAAACTCAACTCACTTGCAAAGGTATAGTTATGTAGTCTATTGGAAGGTAGGTACGGCACGGCAGGTGTGAAAGTATTATTTTGCATTTTCGAATACTTAGGTAGTTGAAATATGTAGAATCCCCTATAATTGTAATCCATACCTACCTACACATCAACCAAGTAATTTATAACGTAAAAAAATATATATATTCTAAACTGAACTAGGTAGCGTATAATAACTCATCATCATCATCATCAGCCTGATGAAGTACACTGCTGAACATAGGCCTGCTGTGCATTTATTTAAGATTAACTAGATTTTAATAATATGTATCCTTTTAACGTCTACTCTACTTACATATTGTTTACTCTTACATAAGCTCTACTTATAAAAGCTAAGACAATGGCTATAGAAGAGCGGTATCTCTAAATACAAGAATAATTGCAATTATTTGAAAAATATTTGCTTAAAAAGAGACTCCAAACCCTGATTGTAAAAAAAATTATAAGTTTTATTTTTTCATTTATTTAAATTAACTTTATTCAGAAGTCGTACATGGATCATTTTAAAATAAAGGAGCCATTTCATTCTGGGCCTGGTCCATGAACACTACATAGAAAAATTAGGAAAATATAGGAGATTTCAAGAAAAATACAATTTCAATAATTTGAAGACAAATGCGATGGTACAAGAATAGTTCTTCTGGTAAGTTTTTTACTATGTGAACACTATTTGAAGGCCGCCATGTTGGTTTATAATTGGCGTTTGACATGACATTGACATATTTTTCATGTCATGTTGTTTGATCTGATGTTTTTGTTTTGTCAGTTATATGTAGGTTGTCAAAATGACATTTCACGCACGTCCATCCGCCATATTTTTGTAGCGCTGTGTGTTGCTCTCTTTGTCGAAGAAAATCATAATGTACTTTAGAACGAAGTCAATATAAATAAAATAACCAATTAAATACGTTTACTTTATTGCTTAGCCATATTTTAGAGTAGTGTACACAGTGCAGGCCCAGGCTCCATACATTGATGAAACGTCTCTTTTAGATGACATACATATTGCACGTGATTTAGCTTATCAAGAAAAAAAAAATTTAATAACAATAGGAACGAATTTTACTGTATTTCACTCATCTGTTTGTTGATCTGTGCCCATAGTTGAGTGCATTAAATTGCATGGAATCTAGTTAGTCTAGTCGGCCATCAAGGCGAACATGCGCACAGCATCTATGTACCAAATATAGCTTTCTGGCCTTAACATTTGCATGCCTGTAGGCATATGTTGCTTTTAAAACTATTAGGGGTTCGGTACGTCATTTGGAATAAACGGAACCCTTATAGGATCACTTTGTTATCATCCATCGAAAACATATAATTGATTTTAAGTTTATTTTATAAGTTGTTTAAATAGTATTTAACACTTTGTTTTCCGAATAAAATAAAATAAAATAAAATTCTGTCTGATGTCTGTGTGTCCAGGTCCTTTTTCTCAGAAACGCCTTGAGGTATAAACTTGCAATTTAAATCGAATAATAAGGCATCATATACTAGTATGATATATCATCATATAGATAGATAGATGACAATATAACAATTACAAGGAAATACAATGGGCGGCCTTATCGCTAACGGCGATCTCTACCAGGCTCATCATATATGAACATCATGAAAAGATCACGTTTTTTAGATCAAAGCAATAATAAGATACGGCTCTTCAAAGCGTATTTTTATACTTACTAAAAGTTATCTTCATTTAAACCTATAGGGTAGTTGCCGATGTTCTAAAATCTTGAAATTTGGCATAAAGGTATTTTACACTAATGAAGCGGAATGTCTGCGAACTTATATTTGCAGTTAATATCATATACCTAGTGAATGGCGTGAGCAACCGAAAAACTTAAGTTCGCCACTTCGTACACGTGGGGATCTCGATTTTCCGGTGTAATAGTACGGAAACCTCAGGGCGCGAATCCGACTCGCACTTGGCTCATTGGCTGTCTTTATTTTTCAGAAAGTCTGTGGAATTTCCAACGTGTTCTTTGTTTGAGAAATTGCCCGTTGATTTATTTTATTTTCGTTGGCGGCGAACATTTTGCTGTTTTTGCCCACTTATTTTAAGAAATGTATGGAAAATATTAATAGTCCCTACATTTTGGATTCACAACCGCTTCGATCATTTTATGTATGGTGCATATAACTTATAGTTTTTTATTTGTTTACAATATGTAGCATTAGAGGTCAACCACGTGCACAATGGCGGATTTGCCGTAAGGCCCAGTAGGCCCGGGCCTAGGGCGGCCAGATATTAGGGGCGGCAAATAGTGACCAAAAATTTATTAGCCCGGTGTAGCTGGCAGTGGTCGTAAGAGACCCACACCATATAAATCCGTTCGAAAAAAAAAAAGACCAAAAATTTGTAGAAATTGTCGTAGGAAATCTCATCGTCTCGGAATATATTTACAAATTAGTAGCTTTTACAGTAATTAAATTTCTGATTTAGATTAAGATAAAGTTGGCAATAAAGTAAATTCATTATAAACCTAGTCTAATGATGGGTGCTGAGAAATGGGCGGCACATGGCCTGGGGCCTAGAGCGGCCAAGACTGCAAATCCGCCACTGCACGTGCACATTAAAAGGCACCGTTCTCTTTTTTTATAGTAATATACAGAAAGATAATAATATCTATAGATCGTTTGTAACGGTCTTTAGATGGCTCAACTGTTTCTTGTGTATTTTGTAAATATTAACTTGTATTAGTTTTAAGTTTCTTTCTGTAAATATACAGAAATAAATAAATAATAATAAATAACACAAAACAGTCACATACAGTTCTGACCTATCACTAAGATTACCAGTGTCGTGCGTATCAGAAACTACGAGTACCGTGGTACAACAACACCCAGACCCGGAACAAATATTTGCAGATCGTGCAAACATTTGTCCCGCAGCGGAAATTTAGCCCACGCCTTGCCTCTCAGTCGAGCACTCGCCCACTGCACCACGGTGGTCGTCTCTGTGGCGCAGCGAGTGCATGGACTGCTGAAATCACCACATACAATAATTAAATCTGCGAGTGTCTAGAATAACAACGAAACGCTACAAAAACATAATTCGACAGGAAGAGTCGTATTTATGCTAATAGACGAGTTCGGGCAGAGACCACTTGGTTTTTTGTTGTTTTTGATTTAATTCACATCTTAATACCTAGGGGTCATTTTGATTTTATTATCACACCCATTATTTTAAAGATTACGTACAGTCAACAGATTTGTTTCAGTTTCAGTATTTTATTCACTGAAATCGCACAGATTATTTTGAAACCTCTTATATCTCTTATATCTTCTGTCCCGAAGTATTAACACACATTAATTTAGAGGTACCTCGATCCAGTAGTCGGCTTATGAATAGGAAGTGTTTTATGCTACCACATTGTCGAACAAATGTCTTACAACACTCTCCACTGTACAGAATGTTTTTTTATTATAATGGAATTCGATCATCTTATGACATTTTTTTTGGCTCATTAGCTTCCGCAAAATTAAGCATCTTTAAAATTGTAACTAGTTAATTTTTAAATTTAAGTTTAGTTTTTTTTATTTAACTTTTAGTAACTATTTTGTTACTTTTTTTTCCTAATTTTTATTTATGTATATAAATTTCTTTAAGATTGCAATGTCCACACATCGCATGCTGTGTTCACTGTTATTAGAAATTGCACTGTAAATGTCTATAGCACACAATTTAATTAAAGCAATGAAATGTGCATATTTCAAGTAGTGAACCAAATTAAAAAAAAAAAAAAAACTATGTTGTTGAATTCACGTAAGTATAAGCAAAGTAATTTTTTAAGTTTTACATCTTTATTAATAATCGAACTGGAGCTCACTATACAACCTTTTCAAATTAAATCGATCATTGACATCATTCCCTTTTGTTGAGACAACGTTTACTTGTCCACCTAGTTCGATCAGCACCACACTGAAGCTCTACATTCCATTTTGTGAAAAAGGATCATCGAAAAAAATGATAGGCACCAAGCCGTGTTGCCTGATTCTTCTAGACTTGGTCGCGAGGAACAGGCGTAGCTTCATCTATGTAGTTTCTAAGACGTTTCAAAGTGATCCTGGTGATTTTATTGAAATAAATGACTTTTTTCATTTCATTTCATTTCATATTTATTCAACCATTGGTACACTATGGAACACTTAGTTACGTCAATCATTTGAACATTAACCTTATACATATTAATTAATATTGATAGAAACAGACAGTTATCAGGTATATCAAAACATTAAACAATAACAGAATCTGAATTTCTGTACCACAGTCAAAATTGACAATGTCAATGTCAAGCAGTTATGAATTTTGACTTTGACATCATTATTTTTTAAATGTACGATGGCTAACCAAATTTTCTTTTGCACCAGCTTCCGCCCGCGGCTGTACTAGCGCCGTATCCGGATAAAACGTTGCCTAATCTCACTCTCCAGTACTTAACTCGATCCATGCTAAAAATCACGTCGATCCGTTTCTCCGTTGCTGCCGTAGGACAAACCAACCAACAAACACACACACTTTCGTTTGTGTTATTATTATATTATCAGTACATAAAAAGCTTTTACTTAAAGAATTGTTCATAACTCCTCAGATTAATCTATTGTTTTGATCGGAATGCTGATAATCCTCTGACTCGTAAGTTTATCTGGCAGATCCAGCGATGACGCGTTGCGCCGTAGATTTATTGCGAGAAGGTCCTACAGTGGCGTACAAATCAAACTGGTTGACTGTACATGTATTAGTTGACTGCTTATTTATTTAAAAATGTCGTTTTTATGTTCCTGCTTATGTATTGTTAGCATTCAGTTTTGGTTTTGAATGTGTGTTTTAAATTGTCCATTGAATTTATATGAGCTATAAAAACTAATACATTTAGTATACCTAGTGACCGATTATTATTTTAATAATTGTAGATATTTATTGTTACTTTTTCCATAAAATATGTTTAATACCTACCTACTTAACTAGAAGTTAGGCTTTTCCTATAAAGAGGATGGTTAGATTTAACAATAATTACAATACAATAACATTATTTCAGGCTACGTGACATATATACCTACAAGCGTGTGTATATATACAATGGTATATATACTTAATAAACACCTTTCGGACTACCAGACGCATATACACCACATCTCACCTTATACTGACATCTTGACTGGCCTCATAGCTCAGTTGGTAACTCTGCCTTCTGCGCTAGAGGTCGCGGGTTCGATTCCCGCTCTGGACAAACATTTGTGTGATGAACACAGATGTTTGTTCTGTATCTGGGTCATCATCATCATCATCATCAGCCTGTAGAAGTCCACTGCTGGACATAGGCCTCCCCTAAAGAGTTCCACGACGAACGGTCTTGAGCCTTCTCCATCCACCGACTTCCCGCAACCTTCACAATGTCGTCGGTCCATCGGGTGGGGGGCCTTCCAACACTGCGTCGCCCGGTTCGTGGTCGCCATTCGAGAACCTTTACTCCCCAACGGTTATCGGTTCTGCGAGCTGTATGGCCTGCCCACTGCCACTTCAACTTGCTAATTCTGAGAGCTATGTCGGTAACCTTGGTTCTTCAACGAATTTCCTCATTTCGGATCTTATCACGTAGTGAAACTCCTGTATCTGGGTATTAAATTTTAATCTATTATGTATATCAGTCTCTGGTACCCATAGTACAGGCTATGCCTAGTTTGGGATCAGTTGACCGTGTACTAGTATAGTATTATGTTATCTGTGCCGTGTGTGATATGTCCGGAATATTTATTTTATTTTATTTTATTTTATCTACAAGTTGATTCATAATAATATAATAAACCATTCCGAAACTTTGAAGAGTCAAGGACTTTTGATCGTATGCGTCTCCCTATAGCGACGGTAGATATGTCGTGGGTATCAGAAACAACGTGTACCATGGTACCACAACACCCAGATCCGGAACAAATGTTTGCAGATCATGCAAACATTTGTCCCGCAGCGAGAATTGAACGCGCACCCCTAGCGTCTCACACAGGCACTCGTACTTCAATAAAAGTCTTACGGCTGAAATGATGATGATGATGATGACTTAAAGTGTTCTTCTAGGTCTAGATCTAGGTCAGGCTACCTAACAGTAAACAGTCCTACTCTACCAGTTGGGCGTCGAGGTTCTGCAAATACCAATTGTTAGTACTCGTACAGTCGCCTACACAAAAATGTTTTTTTTTTTATTGATAATGGTAAAGCGTTTGGCCAACATCTCACTTTTGCAAGTGAGATGTGGCCTAAGATGGAGCTTTCCCAGAGTGAACTTATTGACCCTAGATTTGAAGACTCCCAGATTTCTATCATCATCATTTCACTGCATTCACACTGCTGAACAAACGTCTCACCCATAGATTTCCATCGTGACCGACCTTGTACGGTTTGCACACAAATAATAATTTGGGTGGATTTGCCCATCTCGCCACGCTGGGCAAGCGGGTGGAGCGCATTTTTAGCGATTAAGCTATTCTTGTTAGGAAACGTTGATGCCCATCCCCTAGCTTTTTACTCCTAGTCGCCTCTTAAGACGTCCACGGGTTTTAGTTGGCAAGCAAGGCAAGATTTAGCAACAGATTACTACACGCAAATACACCCTTAGCCTTAAGATCTTAAGGCAAAACTTTTGGAAGTACATTTCCTAATTTTCTAAATGTTGTACAAAATAAAGATAGAACAAATACTGAAAAAAATTTACCTAACCATCATTTCAAAATAACTATGTATTCTAGCATCTCCATCTGCATTGTGGCATCATTTATTTTATTTATTTATTTTTTATCATTTTGAAAATTATGTATTTTAGTGCAGGCGACTGTACAGTCGCCTGAAATTGTCTTGTTTTTGGTGTGAGGTGTATTTTTAGTACTGAACCATCATTTTCTAAATTGTGAAATGTATACATCTTATTGCAGGCGACTGTACCTACGTAAGCAATTCGCTGACATGTGTTAAATAAACATACTGCCATTGTTGCTTCGTGATGTGCACTTTCTTTTGTGGGCATTTGTTAGCAGGCCTCTGAGAAATACTTACGCCTTTTGTTATTTTTTAATTGTAAAGCTGCGTTTGTAGATCGTAGAGTAGATAGAGTAGATTGTAGATCGAGTTTGTCTTGCATCGAAGTTTCGATTTTCTAATGAAGAAAAACTTGAATCCTGTAGATAAGAGTACGAACGTAGCATGCGATGTTGTTTATTGCTTTAGTGTAAACATTATGGACGTGAGTCGCCTGGCGATTCACGCATGCAATTTTCTCGCTTTCTCAATGTAAATCACGAAGAATCTCCTACGCTCACCGGCAGAAAATGTGGCCTAAACTCACTTTTCACCCCACACCGATGACGAGTGAGTAACTCGCGAACATTACGGACTCGGGCCTAAACAAACAATTTTTTTTTGAAAATAAATGTAAAATGTAACGGGATTGTACAGAAACTTTGAGCAAGAAACGCGGTTGCAAAAAAAAGTTTGTTTTTCTCTCAACGGCCCATAAAGGTACGGCTTTCCTTCAAGTTCCTTGTTGCATATGAACGCAGCGTTAAACGCAATATAAAACGAAGATGTCAAATATATTGATACTTGTAATATTCGTCACCCCGTATGTAGGTACGCATCAAGGAAAGCGGCACCCTAGATTTCAATGTTTAACGTGTGTTTTTGTACGTATTGTGTATACATGCGTTTATACGTAGCGAGGAAAGCGTACCATACTACGTATTAGTTATGCTTATGCATGACTGGTTCCTGGAAGTACCTACCACGCACAAGGCAACATTTTTTATGTTTTTAAGGATTGCTGCATGTATTTCTGCAAAGCGCAACTTACATCTAAGCTTAAATCCGCTGGCATTTGTTAAAAAAAACAGTGGGCCTAATTTCCTTTTTTTTTAATTACTATTAAATAATATGGTACGACTTATCGATAATTAAGTCCATATGGTCAGACAGCTATTTAGTCTTAAAGAGATGTAGTGATAAAGCAATATAGTCATAAAGCTAAGTAGTCATAAAGAGATGTAGTCATAAAGCGATGTAGGCATAAAGCTTCTAGCTCGAAAATTTGATTTGAAAATTTGAAAATTAGATGGATTTAGATAGCTATATAAAGTTTATACAGTTTGAATAGGTTTAGCTCCTATCCGCACGGCCATAGCTGTGCAGCTATCAATCTGCCCTTGCGAATAGACGATGGTTCCTCGTGCTGCAGTCTTCTGTCCGTTTATACGTTCCTTGTCTCCTGGCGCCAGGACTGGAAGGGATGGGTCCACCTGCAAGTATAAAATAATACACCATTATAAAAAGAAAATTAAAGCAAGTTACAAATTTTTACAAAAAACAATCAAATTTACAAGAAACTGTTGAACTATCTTAAGTAAAGACGGTTGCAAACGATCTACAGATAGCTCAATTGGTCCAAATCACAACCAGTTGAAAGCGTCCCCAATACGCTTAATCAAAAGTAAGTTTGAGCCTTGAATAAATCTTCCTATGTCAATGCGATATGAGACTATGTGGCGAGCGAGTGACCGGTGGAACCGCATCACACATGTTTGCATGATCTGCATAAACTCAAAAAGAACACTCAATTTTGTTCCGGATCTGAGTGTTGTGGTTCATGGTACTCAAAGTCTCTCATACCCACAACACCAATCCGAGTGTGGGGCCAGGACTCTGCATGTGTTGTGTTAAAAAATACAATAATACCTCTGAGCGCAAGTAATTTACCAATCAACGATATATGAGGAAACCTAATTATGGAACCATTGATTTTGAAGGTCCCCTATAAATAGCCCATCAAAATGAATTTATTTGTCATGCACCCACGTCACTCAAATTTCCAAGTCTGATAATTAGTTTATGCTGTTTTAAGTGTTATTTTGGACTGATGTGTAAATGTGAATCTTTACCGAAGAGTGGAAGAGGATTATGTTAGTATGCCTGAGGTTTTGCGAGATTGACGAATGTAAGTGTGATGTTAATTATTATTATTCTATTAGTGTTTTAATCGTGCTAATTAATTTAAAATAAATAAATGAGGTGAGCGGTGATCAGTCGAAGGATAGCTGCGAGGAAAATGGATAAGGAAAGCTGAAAAATTGAAAAGAAAAGAGATGTGAAAAAGGTGTGTACATCACGCTATGCTAAATTATAGGAGACATCAGCTGAGGTGAGCAGCTGAGCAGTGCATTGTTCACCAGAGCAGTGTTATAAGGATTCTAAGGAAAGCGAAATAAAATGTGTTTTCAAACAAAAGTATTGAATAAGAAAAGCAAAAGAAACTTTTTATTATTGAAGGCTTTGCGGTCTATAATACAGTGAACTAGGTACGTGAGTAATCGCAAATGTATGTTTGACTCTTTATTTTCTGACGGCGTGTAATGGTACGGAAGAAGCTTGCCAGTACAAGCACTTGACCGTGTTTATATAAAGTGTTTTAAAGTCTGGTATGCACTAGGCGATTTGATCTGGGGTAGTAGGTAAACCGGTGTAATAAAAAGGCAATTTTGCTAACATTTGCTCCCTAATAGTGCGGTCAATCAGGTTTTTCTGCTACAGGGTCATAAAACATTAGCTGGTCATAATGAGAAAGTAATTAACTGTTTAATTTGGTAGAAAGTTTTTTTATTTTTTGGAACCGTCTAGGTAGAAAGTTTATTTCCCTGGTACGAATCTATAAGCAAAATTGATGATATTTTTATAATTTAGAGATTCTATGAATAATTTCAAATTCAGAGCGAATTTGTAAATTACAATATTTTATTATTATATTACCATTACATTATTGCGGAATACAATATTTTATGATAAGTAATAAAAACAAGTTTAAGTAAAAAATAAACATTAGCTTTCAGTCTTTCATTTTGATTATCTCCTACAACTTGCACGGGTAGTAATAGAAATGAACTGTTCAGGTTTAAGATTGTTTATTTCTCATAAAGAATAAAATTCACTTACATGAGAACTTATAATCTAACGTGCACACATTTTGTTCGGGCTTATCGTACACTAACATAGAATGAACAGTAAAATTAACAGTATTCGTCAACAACAAAAAAAAAATAGAAATAGCATATAATAGTATTTTGTGGGTAGTTTTGCATTTCTCGTGTCGTGTTCGCTCGAGCTGAGGTTGGAAACAAAGATTGGATGAGTAAACAATGAGTTAAGCGCAACTGGAAGCGGCAAGCAATTGTCAAAGTGATTTAGTATTTTTAAGTTTTATTGTTTTATTTTATAGTTTTCTATTTAAATTCCATGAATAATTGTTTTATTTGTTTAAAATTTGTTTGTATACAAGGTTTTATTGTTTTTTTTTATTTAATTCCCTGAATTGTTTTATTTGTATTGTTTTATTTGTATAGTATATTTGTATTTAAAATTGTTGTATAAAAAGGGAAATATACAAATAAAAGATATTGTTTACAAAATAAATAAATAAATAAAAGAAACCAAAACATGCAATACTATAAAATACATATATTATTTTAAATATACTTAATAAAATAAATACATACAGAACATATATATATATAACAAACTTATAAGGACAGATAGTGTGTGTGTTGATAGCATTGCCTTTGGGATAAAAAAAAACCCTTTATGATTTTATACTATCTTCTAAATAAATAAATACTAGTGATTCGATTCGAACTGGGATCTCGCGAGCACCAACTTTTACTAGACATAATAGTTAGGATAAACTTTGAAAATCGCATCTTTCCAATCTTACCAGAACTACGAATTAATTGAAACTTTACTAAATTACAATTACCAAGATAAGTAAACCTAGGTATACTAAGAGAGTCACCGTTTCTATGGACCTAAAAAAAAGCTACCCCTACGAGTTCATACCACATAACCCAGAGCTTAGACAGCCCTAGAAAGGCGTAAAAAAATATAGCTAAGCAAGTTCATCTCACCGGTTCCATGTTCCTCCAATGCTGCAGGCAGGTGGCAATCCTCTCCGCGAAGCCAGGCGCGAAGTGCGCAGGATCTATGACTATGAAGCACTGGCCTAGGTCTGGAGCCCCGCCTTTAGGATCCAGCTCCCAGCCGCGGATTTGGTGCGTCATTTTCGAACCTTAAGATTTGAAATAAATAAATAATCGACAGTCAATTTTCACATCACACGGTGACAAGAAAATTACGGACTCAATCCTCGGGAGTTTTTAACGGGAGACTATAAACGTTGCTTGGTATGTTACTAGAATAAATAAGAGTAGAAGGCTAGGTACCTAAAACGGGGTACACGGCAACACGGCAACCGTCTTATGATGGAGTAAATAAGAGTGAAGTGAAATCGATCAGAAAAACAACTAACGTACAAATCGAGGGTTCGCTTTGTACGTTTCCCGAACTCTCGATTAGATTTACATCACTATTTTCATCGAAAATGCTATAAAAATTATTCGATTTTTTCACTCCAAATACGAAATTCCCTCACTACGATAAAAATACGGGCCTAAGAATACAAGCCCAAGGTCCTATTGTGCTGATGTCATTCTGATGTTTCTTCACATCATCGGGAGTAGTGAGTGCACTGATATTTTACTTATTGGTTATTCTAGAGCACCGACCAACTATTGGTTGGTTGGTAGGTAATTTACCTGATAGTCCACTGCAGAGAACTTCGACCATAGCGCTGAGGGCATATCCCTTGTAGCCGCTAGTGTTCTCAGCTCCACCCAGAGGCAGGAGACGGCCTGCTTCGAAAGCCTAAAAGGGAGGAAATAGCCAAAATCACTGAACAGCTAAACCAAGTAGTATGTAGTACTTTCTCTGCTGTGATCAAAATAATCCACGTCTGTTGCTCCTAGCGGCTTCAAAATCTTTGGTTTCTCCGCTACAAAACTGACATCATTGAAAATTATCTCAAAAAAATATAATAAACGATAAACGTGTGAGGCAAGTTGAATTGCACAGTTTTGTTTTTATGCTTAACTAGTGGCGGCCCACTGCCTAGCTCGTGCTGTACAGAAAGTAGCCTATTTCCTTTCTCAGGGTTTAGGCTTAGGTCTATACCTTTCATCTAAATCGTAACTGCCTTTTAGATGACGTTCCAAACAGACAGATAGAGAGACTGAGTTACATTCGCATTTATAGTATTAACTTAGGGAATATAGAGTCTTAAGTGTGAAGTGTAATTGACAATATCGATGAAATTAGGTTATGAACGCTGTTACGTGATGAACGCCTTTAATTTAATAAGTAGCAAAACCAGTCTAGAATTTGATTGTTAAATTTGTTAGGAGCTTATTCATAATATTTCATCGTCAGCCTGTGGAAGTCCAGCTTGACATAGGCCTCACCCAATCGCCTTTTAGCTTGAGGCTCTGCGGTATCTGCGTCGAGAAGATATGACGAAGTTTTACCTTTTTAGGGTCTGTGGTGACTTGCCCATCCATGTCCATCGCCCAGCCCTCAGGCAACGGCTCATCTTTGTGAATCTGAACTTCTATCTGGAATAGTAAACATTTTATTGAACAACTCACAAATATTACTCCTTCAAAACGAAACAAAAACGGACTTTCAAGTTTTAGGAATTGTGTTCTCTATCACATCAGATCTTCACCAAAACCAAATGGAACTACAAACCCTGCAGATCCAAGGAACACTAGTCAAATCAACAAAATAAAAAACCGGCAAGGTGAAATGTCTAGAAACATTTTTTTTTACTTTATAGAAAAACTACTAATCCTATATCCCTGATATAAACCCTCATGTTACCAAAGTGACTTATATGCTCATTGCCTGCGACTTTATCCACATTGTAAACCATAACGAATAAAAAATTATCAAGCTGCCTAATTAGAACCTCCTCCGAGAATTTGAAGTCTGTAAAAAATACTAAGCAAGCCTAGGTATGTAACTACCTAATGCAATCAAAGTTATGCGCCTCGGAAATCTTAATTTTCACGTCGACATCTTGTTCTCGCAAGTGCATAAAGACGAAGAAAAATGATAAAACGAAGATTGGCGAAGCGCATAACTTTAATCGTTATAGATACAGTAGCTACGTGTATTAGGTAACTTACTTTTCCCATGGCAACAGAAGTGGTGGCCAAATCTACCACAAGAGAGTCACCATTGACTGCGGGTGCTGCCAACGCGATAGGGTTTGTTCCCAATGCAGCCTAAAAAAAATTTGTATGTATGATATACAATGCATGTGCGAACTCCTTTGCTTTTATTACTGGCTGAAGGGCATCGAAAAAAAATTGGTCGACAAAAAATAAAATCGTTTTGTTTTTAAAGGTAGGTATTAAAATAAAGTGGCCATTAACTAAGTAAAACCTGTCAACCTCCTTCTAAAATATTTTGAACTTCTTTACTTAATGCTGGCTGAGAGAATCAAAAAAAAAAGGTTGGCCGCCAGTTTAAAAGAAAAAAAATATGTTTTTAATTATGTAGGTAACCTCTTTTGAAACACGCCAAAAACTGACGAAGTATTTTTATACAATACAACTACGGCAGGAGAAAGGGTTATTTACTTGTAAGGGTTTCAAGGTTTGGTTTGTGTTAACTCACGTATTTAGCTCTGGTGGGCACCATAATGGGTGAAGTGTTGGTGAACGCCATGCCTATGAGACCTTCCTTCTCAGCCTGTAATGCCCAGTAGCCAGCCATACCAAAATGGTTGCAGCCTAAAAAGCATTTTCTATTACAACACAACCATAATATATAAACTAGGCGATGATGATTAAGACTCATTATCATCATCATCAGCCTGAAAAAGTCCACAGCTAGAAATAGGTCTCCCTCAAAGAATGCCATGATGAACGTTCTTGAGCTTTCAGCTATGCAATCATTTTTTCCGGCGCGAGGATACTCCGGTATAGACCTTTTTCGTCTCAGCCAGGCGCTCTCGCCCCAAGTTTTTTTTTTTTACTTTATTTGGCTATGGTATCACTGCGGCCACAACTGGCCTATTGTGATCGCCACTTTGTTTGTGGAGCCCCTTTACAGGGCTTTCAAAGTTCACCGCAAAGCCCAGCAGCGATTAAAAACTGAAGGATTTTCTTTGGTGAGTTGATTTAGCTCCATTGGGCTGAGGATGTGTTTTCTCAAATGGATGCTACGTTTGAGCTCTAAGTGCTCCGCACTCACCAAGCAGGTGAAGAGGCGTTTTGTCTGCCTCCTTGCATAGCCTGCAGGTTTGTGTGTCGCATAGCCTTAGTTTAAACATGTGCTTATTAAGACAACAGTGTCCAGTTAAGGCACTAACAATAATGCGAAGGTTGGATTTTTACCTTTAGCAGTGACCAATGCGATACCCGCATCCCGCGCCTTCTTCATCGCGAGGTCCACGCAGAAATGTCCAGCAGTCGCGCCGAGGGTATCACAGCCGTCAACCCACGCGGTGGCTGCCGACTCCTTCATGATGGTAGGCAGGGCTTTAGCTTGGGTGAAACCAGCGTTGATGTCGTTTACGTAGAACTCTGGAACAAGTTATCATCACCAATTTTGAATATTAGATGGGGAGATTCAGTAATGCATGTAGTCCTTTCTATATATAATGAGTAAGAAAGGAGTGAATACTGACATGACGGCTGATAGAGGGGAGTGGAAAAAAAAACTTGTTGTGCCGACCCCACATGAAGTGGGATAAGGGCTGGGAGATGATGATGATGCAGTCCTTGCTAATTCTTATTAGGAACATATAAAAAGGTCATCATCAGCCTGTCTATGTCCAGCAGTAGACTTCCCTGTGGAAGTATACATGGACATAGTCCATAGTCCAAGCTGGTCCAATGCGGGTGGTTGATCCACTGGTCGGCGAGCTTGGCTTGGGTGCCGAACGCTATTATTTGGAAGGCCCCTTTTTACTAAAAAAGATAAGTACCTACAACATAATAACCGTATAAAAATTACAGTGGCGCGACGAATCTAGGAGCAGTAATGTAAAAAATTTAGGGCAACTTTAGTTCTTAAGAAAAACAGTAGCGGCAAATGGGTTACCTCAATTTCTATAACGATTCATGAACAACGCTGCATGCGCCTTTACTGCTTCAGGGGTGCCCCGACAGCAAAGAGACAGTCTTCAACAAACCGTCGCAGTTCCACACTGACCTTCGGCACTGAAGTGAGAAAATAAGGATGATATTTCTCAGTCTACTTACCAAGACGGTTAATTCCATGGCTGTAATGCCCTACAGTGTCGGCATGGAGTAGCAACGCCGCCTGCGCCTTTGCTGCTGCCAGGGGCACCCCGACAGCCAAGAAGCAGTCTTCGATAAAACGTCGCACCTCTTCCACTCTGACCTCTGGCATGGTTGACACTGTACTGAGAATCGAGGTGTAGGTATTATAAATAGATAGTTTAACATTATCTCTATAAATAGGGAAACGTAGAGATAGTAATATACAGAGTGTTTTAAAAGTTTGGTTGTACGTTCATAAAAGGGTTAGGCCTTTCTGTAATCTTTAAGATTAGCCCCGGTCACTTGGTGTTAAGAATGTATTTTTGAGATATTTTTAGGTTCCTTCATCATCATCATCAGCCTGTAGAAGTCCACTGCTGGACATAGGCCTCCCCTAAAGAGTTCCACGACGAACGGCCTTGAGCCTTCTCCATCCACCGACTTCCCGCAACCTTCACAATGTCGTCGGTCCATCGGGCGGGGGGCCTTCCAACACTGCGTCGTCCGGTTCGTGGTCGTCATTCGAGAACCTTTACTCCCTCGAGCTATATGGCCTGCCCACTGCCACTTCAACTTGCTAATTCGGAGAGCTATGTCGGTGACTTGGTACTTCTACGAATTTTCTCATTTCGAATCTTAACACGTAGTGAAACTCCTAGCTCTCTCCATAGCCCGTTGTGCAACTTTGAGCTTGTGTATGAGGCCAATAGTTAACGACCAAGTCTCAGTGCCATATGTCATCACTGGCAACACGCACTGATTGATTGTACTTTCGTCTTGAGGCTCTGCGGTATCTCCTTTTCTAGGCTCCTTTTCTAGGTAGGTTCTTTAACAGAAGCGTATTATTGCCACACGTGTCTTTAGTTAGAGTATTCGTACTTTTCCCAACGTTCATTTACTACGCCCGAGAAAATTTAATTCAAACACTTTATCTAGATATTTACATAATTTTATCCACCCACATAGTTATCTTATTTACTGGAGGCTGGTGTGATTATTAACACACATTACAGCGCCAGCGCACTGGTGCTAGAACCACAACACACACACACATTGGTGATACACTAACGGGCCTATCTATAAAGTATTTTTTTTAATTACCAGCTTAATAACAACGCTACTCTTAAGGCTAGTCAACAAAAAAATTGAGGACATAAACATTGTCAACACCTACATAGGTAGGTAATTGGAAAGAAAATAATGTCAGTCTGATGTTAGTGAAGTAAAGAAAAAAGATTAACAGACTGGATATCAAGATAAGATAAAATTAATCGACTTTATGTGTAGCATGTTTACAAATTCGGGCTTATGAAGTTACAAAGTGATCCTAGTGATTTTATTGAAACGAACGCCATTTGACTTTGACTTCAATAACATTTTTTTTGCCACCATAGAATACCACCATACAGAGATACGCGCGATAAACATAAACATGACCTGGCCTCTCAGTCGAGTAATTATTTTATAACACTCTGTATGTTAGAGCTCGTATTTCTACGACCGCGTTAACTGAGTATGAAATCAAACACTTCGACTTTCCTTTAAAACTATTTTAATATGACCTAGGTACAGGGTACAAAAATAAGACATTTTATGTAAAAGCGACATCGATATACCAAACTTACCCAAAACTTTTCACTAAAGCAACTGCTAAAATAACAAATTTATCATTAAAGTTGTAATTATTGTCCGTAACGTAAAAATGCCCAATTTACACTGAAACTAAAATGCTCTCAATTTGATATTACATCAATCCACACTCGTTTAGATAACCACAAGAGTACACTTGATGGCAAAAAAATATTTTATTCTTAAAAGGTTAAGCGATCCGGATGAGTCAAAATTTTTGAATTTCCAAAAGTTGTAGAAAAACATTTATTGCCTATTGTAAAATAAGCCCCTAATATGAATTATTCATTATTGCTATTTCCTCATTCATTATATCCTGGTATTCAGTCGTTACTTCGTTACACTGCAATCTAAACGGAAAAAAGCCTCTAGTAATCCAGTGCTCATGAAATATAAAATTCCTCTTTGTGGAAGGGTGGGTTAAGTGGGTGAGTGGTGGGGTGGTTGGTGGCTATTAAACTAAAACGTTTCTGCACTTTCCAGCAAATTGAACTGACCTAAATAAAGTAGAGCTATGGGGAACGCCACTTTGGCACGTTTGAGCTCCCACACCCTACTGTCAAACACAAACTACGTGCAAGTTAACCAAATCACAGATAACATAATACTATACTACCAAATAAAAGATGTTATTTATGATTTCATTAGTTTTTTGTTCTAAGCAAAGCATCATAATTTCAGCTTTAGAACGTTCGCTGCTGAACATGCCCCCCCCCCCCCACATTTCCAGAGCGGCTTATATCATCCTACTAATATTATAAATCCACGGGTAGAAAGATATGAAGGGGATTATTCTTCATACAGGGCCACCACGACACGTAAGCGCGTGATAGGTTTAAATGGATTAGGTTATGTTTAAAAAAAAAAGGACATCAAGCTATAATAATAGAAAAAAAGAATGACAAATTTAAGGTAAACTAATTCTAGGAATGAACTCTACATTTCTACGACTTAAAGTGGAAAACAGAATTGTTTGTAATTTTAATAGTTTCATAACTTATAAACTACTTCTTTATATTTTGTCCTCGCTCATTCTCAGGCTCCTCACTTTTTCACAAACCAGGGAATTCTATTAAAAATAAGGAGTCCCGTAAAAATACTCAAGATATTTCTCCTTGTAAAAGTATCAAACAGTAGGTACTATTCTACTTTAAGTATCTCTTTTTTTGTCCTGCAGTGTAATGGAAATAACAATAAATACCTAATAGATACCGAAATAAAATAAGATCTTGTAATGAAACTTAATTATCTACTCAATTTACAAAACATGTTTTTTTTGCACTCATTGTAGTTTGTGGTTAGTAAACATCACAGTTGGTTAAATGCCTACATACATTACTCCACTCGTATATTATTTACGTCTAATTAATTTCACAAAGCCAGCTCTAACTGCGTTCGCCAACCCGCGTGCCCGGCGCGCGGTAGCGTGGTGAGTATGGACAAATGATAGGAATTTGCTCTGGAATTCTGTGGGGGTGGCAATGTCCAGCAGTGGACGTCCTACGGCTGAAATTATGAATGTTGTTCTGCCCTTAAATAATATAACGCTCCAAGTGGCTTGTGTACCAAATTGTTGTAAAGTGACGTTCGTATTTGCTGCATGATAATTTCCCCCTGACATGCTTGCCTACAAGCAAATTTCTGCTATACAAGGAGATTCATAAGTTGGTGAAAAAAATATTAGAAATGAAAATGAAAATTATGATGTTTTTTTTCGTAATGGTCCAACTTTATTTATTTTTGTTGATAGGATACAGTTCTTTAACAACACATTGTTTAAGAAATACTTAAAGAAGTTTAAGTTATTATAAGTACTTCGGTAATTATTACTTAAACATGCATTGTCCTTTAGCTCCCCATAATATGCCGACCTTTAAGGTAGGTATGCCTTATAGTGTGTATAAATTTTATTTCAGTTATTTAGTAGATAAAGCCAAGTTGGCATAGTGGGAGGTACTCCGACTTTCGACCCGAACAGGTATGGGTTCGAATCCCGGTATCAATGGATTTTTCTGTTCTAAAAATGTACGCATCAAAAACGTGCTTAAAACGCTGAGGGAAAACATCGTGAGTCTATTCTCTCTCTCTACTCAGAACTACTAAAAACTCAAAAATGCATAAAGAAGCTGTTTTGGGGTCAAATCAGTTCCAACTCAATTATTCAGCTGCTTTAGGTAGTGACTTTGATGTCGAACATCTCGTACTTATCTACGTGTGTATGTCTACAGCTTACACATAACGAATTTCTGAATTCTGAGTATGCAAATATTTAGTGCATAATTGGTGCAATCTGAAAATCCAATTCAAAATTTAGGTGCCAAAGAGGTTTCTGAGATATGAGCCAAAAACTATGTGTCAGCTGGAGACCCGGGTCTACAGCTTGCACATCCAGTACTGCCAAACGGCTGACGCGAGAGCTATGAAAACTAGCCAGATATTTAGTGCCAAATTAGTGCCAAAGGTACTAAAAATTTCAGGCCTGTAGCTTAAAAGGTTTCAGAGATATGAGCCAAAAACTATGTGTCAGCTGGAGACCCGGGTCTACAGCTTGCACATCCAGTACTGCCAAACGGCTGACGCGAGAGCTATGAAAACTAGCCAGATATTTAGTGCCAAATTAGTGACTAAGGTACCAAAATTTTCAGGCCTGTAGCTAAAAAGGTTTCAGAGATATAAGCAAAAAACTATGTGTAAGCTGTAGACCCGGGTCCCCAGCTGACACATTTCGTTACGCCAAACCGCTGATCAGAGGGCAATAAACTTTAGGCAGGATTTTAGCTTATAATTAGTGCCTAAGGTACCAAAAATTTCAGGCCTGTAGCTGAAAAGGTTTCAGAGATATAAGCAAAAACAGTTTTCCCGCCAAAAAATTCAAATAAAGTTATTGAAAATCGCCTCATTGCGACGTTGCCACTTCGCTTAAAAAGATTGTCAAACGACTTTAAACTTTATTTACATGTCACGAAGATTGATTTTGGTATTTGATCATTAAAAAAGTTAATTTGGTTTGTTGAGTTTAGTCTAGGAGCTCGGAGGATAAAATAGTTTTCAGCCAAAACATACCGTGTTGCCATCGATGTAATCGTATCTCGTAGACTTACGTCTTGATTGATGATGGAAGTCAGAGGCAATCACGACGACATCATCGCCCTGAGTCAAATTCTTTGTCAGTGTCGGCAAGTTATTTATAATCTCTCTGATAGGAGCACCTGGCTTACAAATGGATAGAACAGATTGGTAGTCATTATTATGTAAGTGTATAAATTCTCCAAGAGATTTTCCGTATGTATCGCACAATATTAGCATTTTCTTAGGTCTATTTTGTGAAATTACGGCGGTATCCTCAGCTATAAGTCTGGGTTCATGGTTTTGGGTACTGTTATTCGTTTGGTTTCCAGTGTTCTCCTCTGTCGTTAGCTTCTCTACGGATCGAAGTCCTATTCTCGTAGTAATCCCGTTGTCTTCTTTATTCTTTATTGTCACGACCTGTTTTGTTGCTATTGATTCACTCGTTTTAATTGTTTTTGTCTTCTCTTTTTTCGCTACTAATTTTTTTTGTATTTTTCTTTCTATTCTGTTAGTCTTTATCATGTTTCACTTGTTTATTCAATGTTATAATATTTTTACTTAAGTTCTTGGTCTTTGCTGCAGTTTTAATATCTACGGTGTGTCTAGAATTTTTTAATTTTATGTTTTCACTTTGGAGCTCAATTATTTGGCTTATTAAATTGTCCAATTCTTCATTAAGTATTTGGGTGTTCTCATTGGTTTCCAACTGGAGCGTTTTTTGTAGTGGTTCGAACAGCGCTGCATTATTTTCGTGCATACGTATTACGTTTAATGCTTCTTCATATTCATTGAGATCTGCAGTTCGTCGCTCAATCATCTCTTTTAGCTTATTTCTTTCCGTTTCAGTCTCTTGTAATTTTATTACTTGTTCTGCAAATGCTACTTTGAGTGACCCATTTTGCGCCAAGAGATTTTATAATCCTTCGCGCAGTCGTCTTGTTCCTTTAGAAGCTTCAAATTCAAGTTTTGTGCTTTTTGTATTTCAGCGGTCAATTTTCTAATTCTACGGCAACATGGTTTCTTGTTTGGGGCATTCTGGAACGATCAGAAAACGCAAAAAGTCGATTCGGATGAAGAGATTCGATCCAGGGCACGTCGTTACTGACGATTATTGAGTCCACCGCCTCGACCGCTATGCCAGCGGTACTTTACTTGCAGCGACGAAATAAGTGTAGAGGTTGAAAGAACTATTTCTTAGAGTCGCAGATCGTTGTAATAAAAAAATCGACCGTCATTACACTTTTTTGCACACCCTCATTAGCTTTTTAGTTCAATATGACTTATTGATAAAAAACTTTTATTTAGTCATTATAACGAGGCACTTACGTATAATATTGTGACGCGTTCGTTATTTTGGTTGTTATAATTTTTGAGAGTAGATCGCCAAAATGGTTTAAGGTAAACATCATGAAGAAACCAGAGGTATAGTCAGATCGCACACTACGAGTACTTACGTGTTAATAGGAAACAATACAATGCCACAAATCTGGGCCCCGATCGCGCTAAATTTTTGCTTGTGGCGCTCTGCGGTATATTTTAAGGGATGAAGATGAAGTTTTCCAAACGCTGGCCATTAGATAAAACAGAATCGAAACCATTGTGTAAGTATCATCATCATCACCTATTTGAGTCCACTGCTGTACATAGTGTACCTACCACTAATTAGAGGTGGATAACTCGAGTCAGTGACCGTGGCGGCCCCGGCTGAAGAATAGGCCCCTCCTAACCTCCTACCCGTGGATGTCGTACTAGGCAGGCGAGTAAGGGATGGGCAGCAGCTTCTCCTATTTTCAAAAAGATTTTCAAATTCCCCCCACCCCCATGACAGGAAGTCACTCCGGAAATCTGTGGGGGAGGCCGCTGTTCAGCAGTGGACTTCAAACGGCTGGAATGATGATGATGAACTCGAGTCAGAACACGCATCCAGATCGAATCACAGGGTACTGAGCCGCAGGTAAATGGATCACGTCGCTCCCAAGCAGCTGAAGCAGCTCAACGGCTCAAAGTAGTTCTACTTCATCTGCGATTCATGCGACCCTGACCCTGATTAGAAACGATTTCATACGATAACAATTTGTATTATTTTCAACACTATTAAGTCCATATTAGAAAAGCTGACCCGTTTGATGAACTGATTGCTAGTACCTTATTGCATTGTTTGCTTCACTTTACCTGATTCATCTGAAATCATTCATAGATCTACTTGCGCGGTTCAAGAGCGCATGCTGCGAGCTGATTTGCAGCTCAGGTATTTTGAGTGAGTTACCCACCACTACCACTTAGAAACTTTGATGTACCAAATAAAAACTATAGTAGGTATTATTATAATATTATAACTACAAAATTTTTGTTTATTTTTAGATTATGACGCCTTTTCTTTTTTAGTTACCAGCATAATTTTAGTGATACTTCATCATCTTATCCTATCTAAGCTTCTGAATTCTTTAACCTACATGATATATACTTTAAACATACATAAGCCTCTCGATTTGAGAGCAAAAGACTTGGCGGCAGGAATAAGATGCCACAGCCAGCCCGAAAGGGAAAAGCATAAAAAAATGCAAACTTCAAGAACGAAAGAATGACACGATAATGTTACGCGCCTGTACAATATCGGGCAGCCTGTAAGGACGTGGACACTCTGATAATGTACAGCCAGCCATATTCACAGCATCTAATTCTAAATGGGGGAATAAGATCTGCACTGACTTCCCGCGTTGGGGTGCGCATTCACAGCATTTTATTGCAATAATTTTTCCAATAATACGAAGCCACCTAGCTTTAGACGGCGGAGTCATATATCTCATCATGTCACATAGGAACCAACTCATCATGTCACATAGGAACCTACTCATCTATTCCTTTCGTGACGCGGTTTATAAGTGGTTCACATCTACCTACCTTATGTGAGGTACCTACCTACTTCCCTATGTTTTGTAGGTCTAGGTACAAAGTGTAGGTACGTAGTACCTAGGTATAATAAATACTTGGTACCTAGTAACCTATACCTAGGTAGACCTACATAAGTAAGTACCTTACATAAAGTACGTAGGATTGTATAATATTATGCAAACACGTCACGAAAGTAATAGATGGCTTCCTAGTACCTAGAGCTAACCAAACTTAGGTAGAACTAAATTGCCTAAATGCGTAATAAAACACTTCAAAAAACTATAAATAGGTAAATAACTAGTACCTAGGTACTAGGTAACTACCATCTATAATTTACTAGCCAACTTAGATATGAACAAAATGAGCAAATACGTCACGGTAGTACCTAATAGATACCTGCATATCCAACTTTCATATGTGCTCCCTACCTACCTACCAAGGTATCTTGATTAACCTAAATACCTTACCTGACTTCTTCTGACAGACTTTTATTTCTGTTTTAGTGTGTGGCTAGGCGGAGCAATGATCTATGAAATGCGGGGCGGTGGCGCGGGCAGAAAGTGTATGAGAATGGCCGGACATAGGGCTCAGTGGCGCGTATTAGGGTTGACCTATGTCCAGCAGTGGACTAGTGTGGGCTGATGATGATGATGGCTACAATGGAGGCCAATTTCATACGTCAGTTTCGAAATTGAAAATCTATGGAACTTCAACCGAAGTAACAAATTATGTAGGTAGGTACTAACCAATTACTTACAATATATTTTTATTTTATCTAGATCGATCGACACCTATCTTACATATGAGATAACGGCTAGGTTAGAAGTACAACAAATTCAGAAGATGAAGATACTACCTAATAAGAAGCTGTGTAGGTATCACAAAAATTATGCTAGTAACTAACAAATGTTAGTAACTTACCTACATTAGAGGTAGGTACAGTATGTCCAGTGGACTTCAATAGGTTAAAGATACCTCCTACATAATAGTTTCGATTCTGTTTTATCTATATCCAGCCAATTCTATCCATAGCCAGCGTTTGGAAAACTTCATCTTCGTCGCATATTATATACCTACCACAGAGACCCTCAAGACGAAAGCCTACAGTCAGTGCGCGTTGCCAGCACCAAAAAGTTACGAACGGCGACCACACACCGAATGACGCAGTGTTGAAAGGCCCCGCACCCTATGGACCGACGACATTGCGAAGGTTACTGTAATTCACTGAATGGAAATGGCTCAAGACCGTTCGTCGTGGCACTCTTTATGGGAGGCCTATGTTCAGCAGTGGACTTCTGCAAAATGAAAAAATATTTTTGTGATACATGTCCTCTAATAGGTAAGTATCCAAAAGGGAGGTCATTCAACTTATCGTTGATGTGTATATACTAATTCCGGAACATTTTGTATACATACACTAGTTCACTGAAGTAAAAGATAAATCTCTCTTTTTCGAGGTACGACACACAAGGTACATCGATGGCAGCACTGGGTATGTTTTGGCTGAAAACTATTTTATCCTCCGAGCTCCTAGACTAAACTCAACAAACCAAATTAACTTTTTTAATGATCAAATACCAAAATCAATCTTCGTGACATGTAAATAAAGTTTAAAGTCGTTTGACAATCTTTTTAAGCGAAGTGGCAACGTCGCAATGAGGCGATTTTCAATAACTTTATTTGAATTTTTTGGCGGGAAAACTGTTTTTGCTTATATCTCTGAAACCTTTTCAGCTACAGGCCTGAAATTTTTGGTACCTTAGGCACTAATTATAAGCTAAAATCCTGCCTAAAGTTTATTGCCCTCTGATCAGCGGTTTGGCGTAACGAAATGTGTCAGCTGGGGACCCGGGTCTACAGCTTACACATAGTTTTTTGCTTATATCTCTGAAACCTTTTTAGCTACAGGCCTGAAAATTTTGGTACCTTAGTCACTAATTTGGCACTAAATATCTGGCTAGTTTTCATAGCTCTCGCGTCAGCCGTTTGGCAGTACTGGATGTGCAAGCTGTAGACCCGGGTCTCCAGCTGACACATAGTTTTTGGCTCATATCTCTGAAACCTTTTAAGCTACAGGCCTGAAATTTTTAGTACCTTTGGCACTAATTTGGCACTAAATATCTGGCTAGTTTTCATAGCTCTCGCGTCAGCCGTTTGGCAGTACTGGATGTGCAAGCTGTAGACCCGGGTCTCCAGCTGACACATAGTTTTTGGCTCATATCTCAGAAACCTCTTTGGCACCTAAATTTTGAATTGGATTTTCAGATTGCACCAATTATGCACTAAATATTTGCATACTCAGAATTCAGAAATTCGTTATGTGTAAGCTGTAGACATACACACCTTATCTACTTACGTTTAAAAACAGCTAATTTCAAGAAGGATAAAATCAGCTTTTTTCCAGCTAATAATAAGCCCCTTTTATTTCTCATTTCTTTTTTTTCTTAGACAGCTGATAATTTTGTAGATTGCTGTACTATAATATAAGTAGGTACTTACCTGGTGTTACAAATATAATTCTTTCTCTCCTTGATAAAAGTGATCAACTCTAATGCCATAGGTACTTAATAGTTTTCTAATGCACAATGTCACGACATTTATCGGTCATTAACCCTCCATACATCCTATTATGCTATTTTCTACCTTACGGCCTATTATCCTTGCGACCAAAATGATCTCCACCAATACCATACTGTACAGCCGCACGTAGTAAATAAACACAGCCAGCAGTAAGCCCGTTAGAGTCGAAGGGAAAACACGTGGCCAGAATTCAATAAAAAAAAAACTCGCATCAAAACAGGTGCCATCTGATATTAATACTAGTTGGTGAAGTATTAAACCACATTTGTCGGTGAGTTTTTGTTTTTCTTCTTTGTTTTATTTTGGCCAGCAGTGCAGTGTTTTGGTTTATTTTAGTTGCTAGTACTATGTAGGTCCATACGGAATTTATGTCGCTTTAATTTTAATGAGCATTAGTCCGATGTTATGCTGCAGAAGGCAAGGTCATCCGTGTGTTGATATTAGAATAGACTTGGGAAAACCCATCGGTTTTGAAATGTCTACTCAGAGTTTGATAATAGCCATCATCATATCTTACTAAAACTGAACTTGACTAGACCATGAGTTAATAAAACGCGTAAGAGGATTAATAAAAATAAAATAACATGCGTTGCGTTGTCAAGTTTCTAAAAACTTAAAACTTTATCCTGTAAGGATAACAGACCTTCTATTAGTCAAACTTGTTTGCAGAACTTTGCGGAGAATAGTTGAAATTACTGGGTTCAAAGCAGTTTACCTTTTATTAAAAGCTATCATCATTATCATGGTGGCCTCTTCGACATCCAATCTTGGATATAGGCCTCTTCCCTGTTGTATCTAATGTAAACTCTTACAATATGATGTCACTGTCAACTTCAAAGTGTGACATGTTTTGTCTTAGTCTTAAATATATATCTCTCTCTCTCTCTGTCGCTGGCGCCAAAAGTGTTAACTGTTTCCTATGTTACAATAAACGAGTTATTTACATAAATGCCTATTTGATTGCCCAAAACCCTTCAGGTTATGGACCCAGCACGCTTCTCCATTCCTGGCGATCGTGTGCCCATCTCATCCAATAATGGCCTCCGTGGCGTCTAATGTCGTCTACCCAGTGGTTGAGTCGGCCTCGTTCCTGGGTATCCACTCTGGGTCTTTCCAGGGTTGGGATTCCAGGGTTCTTCTCGTCCAGCTGGTCGCGTCCATTCTAGCAATGTGCCCCACCCATGCCCACTTTTTTAAAAAGAAAATAAATTAAATGCTATAAGTATTATAAATACCTCTGCTTCTGACTGTGTGATACCTAGGTATAGTATAACTCACACGAAAGTCCAATCAGAACGAATCAAATAACTTACTTAGAATGTAGGCTTTTGGCTTACTACATTAATATTTTGTAGTACTTAACTTATCCTGCACGAACAAATATAATTTCTTGCTAATAAAAATGGTCCAATGGTTTGTTGAACAATGCATCGTTTTGATACTTAGGTATTGTAGGGACCCTGTAAGTGTGAATGATACTTGAGCCATGAGTTTTGGATGGAAGCGAGAAGTATGAACTTTAGTTACTAAGCGACCTCGAACAAGTGTGTACGTATCCTAAAAATAGAATAAACTTTTATATCAAATTTATGTGGTATTTAGTAACTCCCAGTGCAAACTTAGAACTTTAATATAAGTAGGATAAAAGAACTTATAATTGGTGACTCCGTGAACAATTTGAACAATAAAGTGAAATAAAGTTTGCATTGGTTTCATAGACAGTTTTTATAAAAGTGTAAGTAAATAAAGTGAAAAATGAATGACCAACCGATATTTTTTGAGAGCAGTGACAAGGTACTGCAAAGTGACGGGACAACTGAAAATATGTCTCAATTAGCTGCAATCACAGTTTCTTCCCGCATACCAGACTTTTGGAGCGAAATGCCTAGATTGTGGTTCGCTCAGGTTGAGAGTATTCTAGCGTCGCAAAAACATAGTGATGAGACCAAATACAATCTGGTCGTTGCGAAAATGGGACGCGAAGCACTTCAACAAGTAAGTGATATTCTCATATCTCCACCCGAAAATCACAAGTACCAAGTTTTGAAAGAGCGGCTACTACAAGTCTATGAAGAGAGCGCTGAAATGCAATTCCAAAGATTAGTAGGTGAGATAGAATTGGGATCTCAAAAGCCATCCCAATTACTACGACGTATGCGAGATTTGGGCAGAAATGCAAAGGCGTCAGATCAAACTCTGCATAGTTTATGGCTTGCGCGACTTCCAGCGAATGTTCGAGCGGTACTTACTGTAAGTCAAGACCAGGACTTAGAAAATTTAGCTAGAATAGCGGACAAGATTATAGAAAATATTCGTGGAAGTGAGATAGCTGAAGTTAGTACCAACTCTACCAGCAGCAGCCAGTTTCCTATAGCGGAAGTTCTAGCGCAGATGCACAAACTCAATATGGAAGTGGCATCTCTTCGTGAGGAAGTGCAACAACATCGTCGCAGTTCTTTTCGACGAGGAAATAATCGTGGTCGTGGCGATTTTAGGAGCAATTCAAGACCAAGATCCAAGTCAAGGACAAGGGATGACCCGAACTGGTTATGCAAATGGCATTATAGATATAGAAACAAGGCAAGGGAGTGCGAAAAGCCTTGCGCTTGGATATCGCCAGCGGAAAACTAATGGAGGTACAGTCTGTCGCGATGGGAGATTTTGTACCAGGAAAAAACCATCGCCTAAGTGTTTTTGATAGGGAAAGTGGTATAAAATTTTTAGTAGATACGGGTGCAAACGTATCTGTCATTCCAGTGTCGGTGAAGCAAAAACTATCGGGTGAGTGCACTAACTATAAACTATATGCAGCCAACAGTAGTGAGATTAAAACCTACGGTACTAAGACTTTTAACTTAAATTTAAGATTGCGTCGTCCTTACCGTTGGACATTTATTATTGCGGATGTAAATCAAGCTATACTAGGTGCTGATTTTTTGGAACATCATAATTTGTTAGTAGATTTAAGAGCGCGTAAACTAATTGATAAGACGACTAATTTGAAAACTTTTGGAAAAATTGTAGAAACGAATGATTACTCTGTTAGCACAGTAGACATTAATCATCCATTTCTAGATTTATTGTCTGAATTTTCTGATATCACTAAGCCCGTGTCATTTAATGATTTAGACCGAATATCTAGCAACGATGTATATCATCACATCGAAACGACAGGCAAACCCGTGTACGCACGAGCGCGACCTCTTCCGCCGGATAGATACCACAAGGTAAAAGAGGAATTTAGGTTAATGCAGGAAATGGGAATATGCAGACCGTCTAAGAGTGAGTGGGCCAGTCCACTGCACATAGTAACTAAAAAAAATGGAAATATTCGACCAGTAGGTGATTATAGACGTTTAAACGCTATAACCAAGCCGGACCGATACCCTGTACCGAGACTTCATGATTTTACTTACATTCTGGCAGGTAAAAAGATTTTTACAAAAATTGACATAAATAGAGCTTATCATTACGTGAAGGTAGCACCTGAGGATATTGCGAAAACAGCCGTAATCACGCCATTCGGATTGATGGAGTATATTCGTATGAATTTTAGGCTCAAAAATGCTAGTCAAACATTCCAGAGATTTATGAATAACGATGTGCTAAAAGGATTAGATTTTTTATTCAATTTTATTGATGATGTAATAATTGCTAGTGACGACATTGAACAACATAAAATGCATTTACGAAAGGTATTTGAACGATTTCAGAAATTCGGTATTACTATAAATCAAGAAAAGTGTGAGTTTGGTAAGTCCAAAATTGAATTTTTGGGTTATGAAGTTTCAATCGACGGAATTCGACCCCTGGACCATAAGGTCAAGGCCATAGTAGAATTTCCTCGACCGGAAACTATTGAACAATTAAGACGATTTTTAGGAATGATCAATTTTTATAGAGCAAACATACCCAAAGCTACTAATTATCAAATCATTTTGAACGAATATTTAAAAAATTCGAAGAAAAATGATAAGACAAAAATTGTATGGACGGACAAAGCGATGGAAGCGTTTGAACAGTGTAAAGTGAGCCTTAAAAACGCAGTAATTATATCTCATCCCGTGCCCAATGTGCCGTTATCTCTGATGACGGACGCGTCTGATAAATGTGCAGGGGGAGTTTTACAACAATGGGTAGAAAATGCATGGTTACCATTAGGATATTTTTCAAAGAAGTTTACAAACGCTCAACAAAAGTATTCTACGTATGATAGAGAATTAACAGCAATTTTTATGGCAGTTAAACATTTTCGATTTCTTTTCGAAGGTCGTGAATTAATCATTTTCACGGACCATAAGCCATTGACATATGCAATGAAAAAGGTGGAAAGTAACAGCGAAACACCCAGACGTACAAGACAGCTATTATTCATAAGCGAATTTACAACGGATATAAGGTACATAAAGGCCGAAAGCAACAACGTAGCTGACGCGTTATCGAGAGTTGAAACAATTTGCTATCCTACGTCCATTGATTACACAGAATTAGCATCAGCTCAGGAATGCGATTTGGAATTGTCCAAATTATTAAGTGAAAAGAATGATAATATTTCTCTAAAGAAAATTTTCATTCCCGGTAACGATAGAATGATATACTGCGAAAATTCAACTAGTGTATGTAGACCGTATTTACCTGAAAGTTACAGAAAATTAGCATTCAAATCAGTTCATGAATCTAGTCATCCAGGTATTAGAGCAACGCGAAAAATGATAGCGCAACGATTCTTTTGGTCAGGTATGAATCGCGATGTTAATAAGTGGGCAAAAACATGTATACAATGCCAGAAATCGAAAGTAGGAAGACACACTGTATCTGAATTACAGCAGTATCCTGAAGCTAAGCGATTGTCACATGTTCACATTGATATTGTAGGACCGTTACCACCCACGAAGGAAAATTATAGATATCTAATAACAATGATAGACAGATTTACACGATGGCCAGAAGCTATTCCTGTTAGCGAAATAACAGCGGAAATTGTCGCAAAGGTATTTTATGAAAATTGGGTTACACGATTTGGCATTCCCGAACGTTTAACTAGTGACCAAGGTCGGCAATTTGAAAGCAATTTGTTTTGTGAACTTTTAAAGAGAATAGGTATAAAAAAGAGTAGGAGTAGTCCTTATCGACCACAGAGTAACGGAATAGTCGAACGTTGGCATAGGAGCATGAAACAGGCTTTAACAGCACGACTTATGAACAATACATCATGGAGTGACGAATTACCTACAGTCCTACTTGGTTTACGTGCGGTAGGTAGAAGCGATAATGGCGTAAGTCCCTCAGAATATGTTTACGGTACAACTCTTCGTTTACCTGGTGATTTTTATGATATCTCAGATAATCGAAGCGTTGGAGAACATGTATTTTTAGATCAGTTAAGAAATCATATAAATAATTTGAAACCAGTTTCGCGAAAATTACGGGATTCACGCACATTATTCGTACATAGTGAGTTGGATAAATGTGAAAATGTTTTTATCAGGAATGATGCAGTACGCAGACCATTGACATCACCGTATGATGGTCCTTATCGTGTCATTAAAAGGAAAAATAAAGTATTTACAATCCAGTTACCCAATAGAACAGTGAATATATCCATAGATAGGCTTAAACCTGCATTTATTTTAAATGAGCAGAGTAGTGAGCAAGCAGAGGATAATTGTAGTAATATAGGTAAAAAGTGTATTGTAGAATCTAAGACTAGTATTAGTGAAGAAAATACAAAAAATGATGTTGAAAAAGTAACAAAAAAAGGTCGTAAAATAAGATTACCAGTAAGATTTAATTGTTAAAATTATTAATTAAAGTTCGTCAAACTGTAAGCAATGCATTAAACACGAATTATTTCAGAAAAATATTTTTGTTTAGTTAATTGTTAACTTATTCCATTCTATTTTTGTATTTCAAGAGCGAAATCAGTATCGATCACATTTCTAAGGATTGGTTATTATCGGTATCGTATCCGTAATAGGATCAGCTCTCTAAATATTTATGTTACAAATAGTCCGATAATAATGAAAAGTGAGGCGGTATTTCAATCCACACTTCATCTAAGCTAGCTAAGAGCAACTTGAACCAAGTGTTTATTGAAATGTATGACTCTTTGTTCTCAAGTGAAGTAGGTGACGAAAATATATTTTATTTGTTTATGGTATCTTAAGTGTATTGTGACTTTTGTATTTCTATTGAATAAGTTTATGAATGTTATTGTGACCATATTTTTGTGTTTCTAGGATAAGATATTTTTAATTTTTTGAAAATTTATTGTGTAAAATTTGGGGGGTGTTATGTAGGGACCCTGTAAGTGTGAATGATACTTGAGCCATGAGTTTTGGATGGAAGCGAGAAGTATGAACTTTAGTTACTAAGCGACCTCGAACAAGTGTGTACGTATCCTAAAAATAGAATAAACTTTTATATCAAATTTATGTGGTATTTAGTAACTCCCAGTGCAAACTTAGAACTTTAATATAAGTAGTATAATAGAACTTATAGTATGTATAACATAATCAGTTAGGTAATGTGCCTATCCTGTTTACATGGAAAACTTGAGCAATTAGGTACCTACCTATCACGTAAACCGCAACGCGCTTCTCTGCTAGGACTGATATCGTACCACCTGCCTGTCACGTACACCACAACGCGCTCTTCTGCTAGGACTGATATCGTACCACCTGCCTGTCACGTACACCACAACGCGCTCTTCTGCTAGGACTGATATCGTACCACCTGCCTGTCACGTACACCACAACGCGCTCTTCTGCTAGGACTGATATCGTACCACCTGCCTGTCACGTACACCACAACGCGCTCTTCTGCTAGGACTGATATCGTACCACCTGCCTGTCACGTACACCACAACGCGCTCTTCTGCTAGGACTGATATCGTACCACCTGCCTGTCACGTACACCACAACGCGCTCTTCTGCTAGGACTGATATCGTACCACCTGCCTGTCACGTACACCGCAACGTGCTTCTCTGCTAGGACTGATATCGTACCACCTACCTGTTACGTACACCACAACGCGCTCTTCTGCTAGGACTGTTATCGTACCACCTACCTGTGACGGTATCACGATACAGGGAACCCTAGTGTGGGATCAGGACTATGCATTTGATTATTGTATGTGACTGTTGTTTTTTTTTTCAGCAACTCCTCAAATATGGGCAAGGTAGCAACAGCGGAAGCATACAGGTTTATGACGGACTGCCTCAAAGCAGTGGGGACTGCAGTGCGGGCGGCGGAGATGCAGGCCGAACTGCTGGTGCAGGCAGACAGGATGGGCCACCCGAGCCATGGACTTAACCGACTTGGTAAGAACTCCTCAGTTTACCTTTTGTTGAACGAGTGCGAAAGAGCACTCGTAAAATGGTGGTAGAGACGGTCCTGCCTAAAAGGAGGATTTTCAAAAAAAAAATTGAATAAGTGCGATAGAGCACTAGTGAAATGGTGGTAGAGAAGGTCCTGCCTAAAAGGAGGTTTTTTTAAAAAAAGTTGTTCTCTAAAAGACTCTAAGAAAAGACTCTAAGAAAATCTAAAAGACCGAAGACATGCAATTCTTATCATAGTTTATAAGACGTAGGAAGGTGAAGGTTGAGAATTACAAATAATGCACACAGTTGAACCTAGATTATTATGATCTACCTACTTCTGATACTATATACTTCTAGGCCAGATCACATCAAGATCACGAAGACCAAACTAAGGAAATAAGTAGAATAATAGCAAACGGAGGGAAGAAATCAAGATCACGAAGATCAAACTAAGGAAATAAGTAGAATAATAGCAAACGGAGGGAAGAAATCAAGATCACGAAGATCAAACTAAGGAAATAAGTAGAATAATAGCAAACGGAGGGAAGAAATCAAGATCACGAAGACCAAACTAAGGAAATAAGTAGAATAATAGCAAACGGAGGGAAGAAGGACTGGTCATTGAAAGAAATCTTGAAATCCAAGAAGTAAATATGACAATAAAAACAAAAGTGTCAACTTTTGTCCTTCCAGTAAGTAGGAAACCTACGGATGCGAAAGTGGGTCACTTACCAAACATCACAGAGAAAGGTTGGGACACTGCCAGAGATAGCATGACAGGAATAGAGACACAAGATAATGTGAGAAGTAGCAAAATAGGAAACAAAACTAAAGTAGCCGATATTATACTTACTCCAATTGACCAACATCACGGCATTTTTTTTAAGTTTACTACTATACCATTCCATGTTCTTAATCATTAAGTAATAAATTAAAAAAAAACGACTGTTTAAGACAGTTACCTACCTAATTTTCTTTTGTCTTTGTTCTTTTCTGTGTTAATATATATGTATCAAATAAAAATTTAAGTAGGTACTTTTTTAAATTTCAGAGATGTACGTAAACGACATACAATCAGGCGCATGTATGCCGAACAACGAACCAAAGGTGGTGAAGGAAAACTTGTCCACCGCATTGGTAGATGCCAATAACGTGCTTGGAGCCACCGCGAGCAGCTTCGCAATGGACATCGCTATGAGGAAGGCTAGGGACACAGGAGTTGGCTGGGTTACAGTTAGAGGTATAAATTAATCATACTTATTTTATAATCTAGATTGCGCAAGCGGCTTATGTCGCGAGGTAAAGAACCCACAGATAAAGAATTCAGTCTATTCCAAGTTAATATTGAAATTTTCATTTTACACAAACAAGCCGGCCGCAGGTTCAAGTAGTATTAAAGCTACAATTGACACCCTGCCTACCAACATGCTCACATTTTGCAGTAAGTAGTGAGCACTCCATACGTGACAGGTTGCAAGCTCATCGCCGCTTACTGGTTTCCTCACAACATTCCTTCAATGTTGTTAATGCGCACATAAATGTTTCCATAAAAAACTCATTGTTCCACATCCCGGTTCGAACCCACGACCACGATCAAAAGTCGGGGAATCTCCCGGCCAACACAACTGAAGAGTGTGTTACGCGCATAAACCAAAATCTAAAAAATGTTATGTAGGTGTGTTTGTATTTTCAGGGTCAAATCACAACGGCATGGCGGGTTGGTGGGCAAGTAAGGCCGCTGACAAAGGCCTCATCGGCATGGCATTCACCAACACATCACCTCTCATGGCTCCGACGAGGAGCAAACAGGTCAGAGTTCCGAGTCCATAATGTTCGTGAGCTACTCTAACTACATCGAAATTCCTCAATTTTAGACTTTTTCCTATACTTAGTTATGTCTCAAAAGCTCTTAGCATTCCTCAGAATTGTGAGGTTACTGGAAGTACCCTAGAGGTTTTTCATTTTGCCATTTCTGTAGAAAAATTCTTCGAAGAATCTTCTGTTAAGTTTATTTACTATGTGAACACTATTTGAAGGCCGCCATGTTGGTTTATAATTGGCGTTTGACATGACATTGACATATTTTTCATGTCATGTTGTCAAAATGACATTTCACGCACGTCTATCCGCCATATTTTTGTAGCGCTGTGTGTTGCTCTCTTTGTCGAAGAAAATCATAATGTACCTTAGAACGCAGTCAATTTAAATAAAATAACCAATTAAATACGTTTACTTTATTGCTTAGCCATATTTTAGAGTAGTGTACACAGTGCAGGCCCAGGCTCCATATATTGATGAAACGTCTCTTTTCAAGTTGATTCCTCTAGCTGTTTCTGAAAGGGTCTTGATAGACAGACAGACAGATGGACAACAAAGTGATCCCAAAGGGTTCCGTTTTTTTCAAATGAGGTACGGAACCCTAAACAAAATAATTCTTTATTTCAGTCTGCTCTCGGCACAAATCCTCTATCAGTAGTGGCACCAGCATCCAATGGAGAAACCTTCTACCTGGACATGGCCACAACCGCTGTCGCAGTCGGAAAGGTCAGTAGGTACTTATTTATAGGAAGACTTAGGCCTGCTGCCAGCTTCCAAACACGAACGTTCGTACTGAAACAGTGAACGGATTTATACAACAAAAAATATATGACTATGGCCTAGAATAAAAATAAAAATCATTTTGGGATGTATATGAACAAAGATCTTTCATATTCTTATGACACCCCATATCATATTATATTTTTATAACTTTTTTTAAACCCCCTTTTGGACCCATATATTTTAGCGACCCCTTGGCCGATTTAACTCATATTCTTACCAGCAAATCTTGATAGTATAATCTGTTGAACTACTAAATTCCATGCAAATCGGATTGACGGTTCATTAGTTATGCTAATAATATGCTAATAAATAAACATACAAACATACAACGCCGATTCGTCCAAGTTGTTTGAGAGATATTCGCTCGCTTTGCTTGCTCGATTTTGCCAAGTTTTTTGAGACTTCTCTTGCTCGATCCACTAAAAAGAATTTGAGCACTTATCTCCTCTCACTTAGGTATACTTTTTTTAGATAGAAATGCAGCGACGAAAAGGAGAGCCTCTACCGAATGGATGGGCGCAAGGACCTGACGGCAGGGAGACCACTGATGCTGAACTGGTAGGCTATCGACCTCTTTAAAGACCTCGGCGGCGCAAAGGGTTAGTCTTTAAAATTAAAAAAATATTCTAAATTCAAAAAAATCATCTATTCTGAACAAAGTACACAGGGAAACAGGTTACAGATTGAAAGATGAGACTGCAAAAGTTATAAAAACTGAGTAGTAGCCTTAACGCCCTCCTCATTGACACAGCATAGTTCTGTATGTTTATGAGATAATGTAATCTTCTATTACTATAGAAGATTACTTTATCTTTACCGGTGTTTGCTTTATTAAGCAAACACCGGTAACACATCTTGAAGGCTCACTGACCTAAACCTGTGTGACCAAGAAATAACGATTTCCGCATTTTTGCAGGCGTTCGAGACAGGTTGCTTGATGCCTTTGGGCGGCGGCGAGAAGAACTCAGGCTATAAAGGGTACGGGCTGGCTGCTATGGTGGAACTTTTCTGCGGAATATCATCAGGTACCTAAGTACCTATATACGAATGACTGAACGAACAAGTAGTCCATAATCTATCGTCTTCTTCTTTTTCGTATCCTTACCTGTTCTGCGTCCTATTTCTTTTAGGGGTACGTATAGTCTATGGCCTTATAGCTTGTTACACTATAGGTAAGCGTTGCGCAAAGTGAGGTCATAATTTACAAGGAGAGCCTCTCACGACTTTTATTCCCAAATATGGTAGACATCTTCTCAGATATCCGCGATCCGATCTTAGAAGATGCCTAAGGGTTTTAGTTAGAGGCATGTCCGAACATTGGCACATACATACCCACATTTTGAAATGAAATGAAATAAATTTATTTCCACAAACACAGACAGAAGACACAAAAAACACAATAGATTATAGGTTAACGATAGGGAGATAGGTAAACGTAAAACAGATAACACACAGTAACAAACAACAATACACAAGTAGGTACCTATCTATACGTGTGCATTTCCTTACTATATATAAAGCTCGATTAGCGCACGTTTACAATATATAAGTGCTAATTAGTTTCCCGGTGTGTGTGAGCCAAAACAGGCATGGTCTCAGCTTATTTTGCAGTAGGTAGTAAGGATTCCATACGTGACAGATTGCAAGACCACCGAATGGTTTCCTATAGATTATTTTTTTCGATTAGAAAAACTTAGTTAAGTTTTTCTCCGGCGCCGTGCTCAAACCCACGACCTTCGGATCGAAAGTCGAGGAATCTCCCTTTAGGCTTTTTGGACGGTTTCAATCCAGTTTTGGGGCACGACCGGGAATGCTATTGCGTAATCGAAATGGTAATGAAGATTGCAACTAAGAGGATGACTACCAATTTTAGCGATATCTGATGTTTTTCGTACATGAAAAGGAAGAAGCTAAGATGTTCAAGTTTTCCCTTGTCCATATTGGAACGTTTTGAATGCTAAGATTGTTAAAATTACCCTCAAAATGACGAACTTCATTGCCGGGATCGAACACACGACCTTTGGATCGAAAGCCGGGGAACCTCCCACTAGGCCAGCAAGGCCAACCAATTAGTCGCGGGTATGCTAGTCATTTGCTGCTTTGGTTTAATTTGAACTGAACATTCGACTTTCGAATTCCTAGGAGCAAACTATGGGCACCACGTCCGCTCCTGGTCACACAGTGGTTCGGGGGGGCCGGCCAACCTGGGGCATTGCTTCGTGGCCGTGGACCCCGAATCCTTCGCTCCTGGCTTCGGCGACCGCCTGGCTGAAAGCATACAGCACTGGAGGCAGCTGGAACCGGTATTTACCTGAAACCTATCAAATTTGCCACAAAAAATAGTGATAAATTTACAGATTCTCGGATTTACAGATTTTGAGAAAGTTTCTGTGACTTGTACTTGTTTACTTGTATGTCGTGTCACTGATTCATTCTTGCTCATCATGTATTAGGTCAGTGACCAGATTGAGGTATGGTGGCCATGAAAGGGTCCTATGACCGTCGGTGAAAGAATCAGTGTAGTGAAAGAATCACGATGTTTTACTTCACTAACGGCAACGCGGTTGCAATACCTCGACCATAAAAAACAAGGTTGGTAAATGCTAGATTAGGTACCTACCGTTGCCAGTTAGTATGGGTTTTTTGTTAGCCGACTATTACCCTAAAAGCTTTTTGTTGCTCTAGAAAGCAGGCGCGGTGCCGGGACACCTAATCCCTTTAAGATGTAAAATAAAATACTTGTCCCGGGTGCGATGCGATCAAATCTGGAGGCCGAAGCTAGTCATATCATCTAGTAACAATTGTGTTTTTTCCACAGACGGATCCCAAGCTTCCCGTGCTAGCCCCAGGAGACAAAGAGAAGGCAGGGGCAAAAGCCACGGACGAACGAGGAACAGTGTCGTACGTGAAACAGCAGATCGACTCTAGCGCAGCGCTGGCCAAGCGACTCAACGTCAAGCCTATGGACGTGGAACTGGAGAGCGAAGCTACACAATAGTGGTGTCGGTGAATCAGCTGCTCCAATCTGAAGCCTACTGGACTTGCTTGGCAATATAAAAAATAAAATAACACCCAACAGTCACATAGGTAGAATAGGTACATAGTCCTGGCCCCACACAGGTGTCGCGTCGTGGGTATCAGAAACTACGAGCACCATGGTACCAAAACACCCAGACCCGGTACAATTATTTGCGAATAATAATGCAAATATTGACGCGTGGGAATCCAACCCGCAGGTCGTCAAAAAAAAGTAAAGCCGTTGTTTATTAGCTATGTATGTGAAAGCGGCCATATTTTTATATATTTTATGTTTAATGAATATATTTTATAGCTGTTGTGAATTCGAGAGTTTTTTAGGTACGTATTTAATTATTTCTGCTGTGATAAATATTCTGAGCTTTTATTATTGTTTCATTCAAGTATAAAATTAAAATAAAAAGAAATACGCTGTAATCCTCAGCATAGTATTTTGTTTTTCCAGTAGATATAACTACTGTAAAAATACTGTATCGTACCCACTACCATTGGACTTAGATTACCCACCCACTAAAAGAAACTTAGGTATGGCAAAATGTAAAATAATAGACAATGTTTGAGCAAAGAACCTGCCGGAACGTGGTGATGATAAAAAAACCTCATTCTTCTCAATAACTCCATGATAGCTTTTTGATTTTAGCAGAATGTCAATTTTGATTCTGTCATAAAACTGCTAAAATGATATTTTTCGAACGCAGTTTTTGCGGTATTTTATTGATATTTAGGATCGTTAAGATCATAAAGAAACTTCTGTGAAGAATTCTGAAGATTTTGAGTAAAACAGTGCTATACAAGGTTCTAATCGCTCGCGTGGTAACTTGATTAAAAGTAGCCTGTATATTCTAGGTAAAGAACTCTTTATATATTTCAAGTTTCATCGAAATCGGTTGATGTTTGTGGATTAACAAACATCCAAAAATCCTCACGAAATTTCGTATTTATAATATTAGTAGGATAAACATGAAACTGAAAAATAAAAAAATGCAGAAGTAGTCGTATAAACTTAAGTGCCAATTGGGTGTACAATAAGCCCCTTTTCGGGATAGTATCATACTTCCTACGTAGATAGTAGGAAGTATGATACTATCCAGAAAAGGGGCTTATTGTACACCTACGTAGATATATACTTCCTACGTAGATAGTAGGAAGTATGATACTATCCCGAAAAGGGGCTTATTGTACACCTATGTAGATATATACTTCCTACGTAGATAGTAGGAAGTATGATACTATCCCGAAAAGGGGCTTATTGTACACCCAATTGGCACTAAAGTTTATACGACTACTTCTGCATTTTTTTATTTTTCAGTTTCATGTTTCAGGGCTTCCCGTAGGTTTCATAATAATAATTAGACAGATAATAATAATAGGCTCGCGAATTCAGGCACTTTTTTTTTTTTTAAATCAGAGGTGGCAAACAAGCTTACGGCCCACCTGATGGTAAGCGGTTACCGTAGCCTATGAGCGCTTGCAATACCAGAGGCATCACGCACGCGTTGCCGACCCCGAACCCCCTTCCCCCCTAAAGAGCTCTGGCAACCTTACCGCAGGAACACAACACTATTTGAAACAAATAATGTTATTTGGCTGCGATCTTCTGTAAGGCGGAGGTACCTCCGCCTTACAGAATACGGAGGTTAGATAGGAACAAAACTACACTAATAATTTGTGACTAAAATCTCTAACATTCGTAGGTTTTACATAACCAGCGCAACTTTCACAATGGGCAAAGTAGCAACCAAAGAAGCCATGCGGTTCATGAAGGATTGCCTGAAGGCAGCTGGCGCGGGAGATGGACCGGCCAGCCAGCAGGCGGAGTTGCTGGTCCAAGCTGACAGGATGGGCCATCCTAGCCATGGACTCAATCGACTTGGTAAACCACAGTAGTAGGTAGTAGTATGATGGCCTTTATTACATCTATTCAAAGTCAAAGTCAAAGTCAAAAGGCTTTTATTTCAATAAAATCACTAGGATCACTTTGAAACGTCTTAGAAACTAGGTGAAGCTATGCCTGTTCCTCGCGACCAAGCCTAGAAGAATCAGGCAACAAACACGGCTTGGTGCCTATCATTTTTTTCGATGATCCCTTTTCACAAAATGGAATTTAATGCTTTAGTGTGGTGCCGATCGAACTAGATGAGGCTCAAAAGACAAATAATCAAATTATAATCTCTGTTAAATAAGAGCTAATAAAAATGTGAAAAAAAAAGACAAATGTGAGCTTCAACAAATGATCTAAGGGCAGCACACGCTAGACTTGATGAAATATGTACCTAATGCTCTAGATGATTTAAGCAGCGTCAGGTAGGAAATGTTTACTCAGGAGGTTTTTGTGCCTGTGACATTGTAAGATGGAGTAGGCTTCCACAGCACCTTTACCATCATCTCTGCTTTGTAGGCCTTATATACAGGAAGGTGCATAGTTAATACGGACGCATAGTCACGGATTCCACGCGATGTTTTTCTTCATCGTTTTGATTTTGATAGTAAAATCCATTGGTGAAGGACCGGGATTCGAACCCACGACCTTCATGATTGAAAGTCGAAGTACCTCCTACTAGGCGTCTATACGTCTCACAATTATCGCTGGGGCTTTCATGGGCACTAGCTGTTGTGCGCTCTATGTGTCTGCTGTGGTAGGTAATCAAAATCGGACATGTGATTTGCAATGGCTGGTGATAGGATCCGGTGAGCTTATCATTTCCACCACTTCGCAGATGCATTCTTAGAAATGGGCATTAAAGAACGAAGCGAAAGAACTAAGTAGGTACCAACTGCCTCGAGCCAGGAAAACCAAGTCCCTATTCCAGAAAATTAAAATTCCTTAGGTTACATGGAACAGGTTATGACAGAATAGATAATAGAAAATTCTTAATCTCGGTTTATCTGAAGAACTCTCAATGAACTTAGTCTGGCTTTCAGAAATGTACGTTAACGACATCATAACGGGAGCTTGCAAGCCGAACGAAAAGTGCAAGATCATCAAAGAAGGTCCCGCCACCGCACTGGTGGATGCCATGAGTGTACTGGGAGCCACCTCCTCGCACTACTCTATGGAGGTCGCCATCGACAAGGCTAAGAAAACTGGCGTCGGCTGGGTTTCTGTCAAAGGTGCCTGATGTTTTGTTAACTCAACCATAATGTTCCAAGTTTCGTGGAAATCGGTTGAGCCGTTAAACGTGATTGAGCCACAAGCGTCCAACCAAACATCCAAACATCCTCACAAACTTAGCATTTTTAACATTAGTAGGAAGTAGAATTATTAGGAAGTACGATAGGATGTTGACAAGAGCTTCCTCCACCACCCCATTGCATAAGAAACATGGTCTGTATGGAATGGCAGCAAAGGACCTAGTTATAATCATGTTAAATACCGAAACACCTGGGCCCTAGGCAATATTTAAATTAGCAGCTTGGTTCCTATGCAGAAAACCATCTTGAAATGAATCTAATGTGCAGGCAAATTAATCGTCGGAAAAGTTTTCCTAATTCTAATTAGGAAAACTTTTCCGACGATATTGTGAAGGTTGGTGCAATACGGTGGATGGACAAGGCTCAAGACCGTTCGTGGCAGTCTTTGATGGAGGGCATATGTCCAATATGCCCTCCTCCTCTCATAATAATGGACTTCGTCAGGCTGATGCTGTTGATGAAACTTTCACATTTTAGGAGCTAACCACTACGGGATGGCCGGATGGTGGGGCAAGAAAGCAGCGGACGTCGGTTTCATTGGCATGGCATTTACCAACACATCACCGCTAATGGCGCCGACTAGGAGTAAAAAGGTAAAGCCTGTCCTATCTACAATTCCATGTGTAATGTGGTAAACATTTCGTTACTACCAGGAGTTAAGGGTAGGCTCCATGGCTTGGTACAAAAGTACCATGGTACTTTTGTTACCTACCCATAGGCACACCACAACACCTGGATCCCGAACAAATATTTGCGAATTATGAAGACTTTCGTCCCGCCACCGGATCAACGCCCGCCGGGCCCGCCACGCCATACACAGGGATAGGTACCAAACTCTTTCTTTCGCCATAATTTGTCAAAAAAATTTCCGGGTCACCATTCAACGTAAAGGGTAGGTACCACATGAGGTATAGGGAGTTTTAACATTCAGAACTTTTATTTTCAGTCAGCCCTCGGCACAAATCCTCTGGCAGTCGTTGCACCGGCTTCAGGAGGCGAAATGTTCTATCTGGACATGGCCACCACAGCTGTGGCTGTTGGTAAGGTAGGTAATTGATATACCTATTGTTTATAAATTAAAATGATCCCTTCTCTACTGCGAATAATCTTCTTGCCTAACTCTTTTCAGATAGAAATGCAGCGTCGAAAAGGTGAGCCACTGCCACCTGGATGGGCTCAAGGACCTGACGGCAAGGAGACCACTGATGCTGAACTGGTAAACACATCAGATGCTACTTTTAATCATGCCATCATATCTTCTTCTTGTCGTGTCACTGATTCTTTCTTGGTCATCCTGTATCAGGTCAGTGACCAGGTTGAGATATGGTCGCCCTGGAAAGGGCCTATGACCGTCGATGGAAGAATCAGTGTAGTGAAAGGATTAAAGTGCGCCCCTTAGAGGCTCCTTTCGTGCATCCTATCCTTTATGATCAAGCCAGAGGCAAACTAGTAAGAACAATGTCTGTTTTATGATTCAGGCTTTCAAAACCAGCTGCCTGATGCCTCTGGGGGGTGGTGAGAAGAACTCCGGCTACAAGGGATTCGGATTAGCAGCCGTGGTAGAACTCTTCAGCGGAATATCATCAGGTAAGTACCCACTTATGACGGCAAAAAATATAAGTTCCATGCCAATAGATTGATATTGATACAAGACACAGATTCTTCGCTAACGCAACGCCATCCAACAGAGTAATCTATTCATAACAGAGCTACCGTGCCTCAGGCAGAAAGACCCACAGAAACCGATGACTGGATTTTGAGATCCCATCTCGTGGTTCGCCTATAGGATACCCTTCAACACTAACCAAGCACCAAGCCGTGTTTGTTGCCTGATTCTTCTAGGCTTGGTCGCGAGGAACAGGCATAGCTTCACATAGTTTCTAAGACGTCTCAAAGTGATCCTAGTGATTTTATTGAAATAAATGCCTTTTGACTTTGACTTTGACTTTGACTTAACACAGTCACGAGGGAGGCTTGGCCCAGTAGTCACCATAGTGGAGATATGTGAAGAGGAGTGGACTTGTGCCGTAAACGACCAATAGGATTTCGCTATTTTTACTTCTCCTCTCCGCTTAGCTTCAGTGGACACGGTTCAAGCGGAGGGGAGAGGATTAGGGTTTCGTAATCTTCCCCTCTCCTCTCCGCCTATCTCCGCTCTGGTGGATGCGGTGCCAGGAGAACGCATTTATTAAATGATGCCCCGGGTTATCTAGGAGCAAACTACGGGCACAAAGTGCGGCCGTGGTCCCATGGCGGCTCCGGCGGACCGCCCAACTTGGGGCAGTGTTTCGTGGCCGTGGACCCCAGCCATTTCGCGCCTGGCTTCGGTGATCGACTGGCGGACTGTATAAAGACTTGGAGACAGCTGACACCCGTATGTTATTCCTTTTGATGTCACTATACCTACCTTAAATGGATTCTGGTCGATGTCCCTAGCTAACAACACAACAGTCACCCCACATTAGGATTCCCTGTGTCGTCGGTATCAGAAACAACGAGTAGGTACCATGGTACAGCAGACCCAAAACAAATGATCTCAGGTCATGCAAACATTTGACCTGAAGTGGAAATCGAACCTGCACCCCTTGCATCTCAGACTCCCCCGCTACGCCACCGAGGTCGTCATATTTCCTACTCCTAAAAAACTCCCTGCAAAAGGCTTCACAAAAAGGTTGCGCTACCAGCCCTTTGTGTGAATCTGTGGTGAATCCTTTCAGTAATGTGTTCCAACCTGCTAAGCTGGAAACGAGCTAAATTCGAACTCGAACTCAAGTGACAGCATTCACTTCGAAAGTCACGTCAGTGAGGCGCCACAGGCGTTTTCGAGTTCTACGGAATACGAAATTTGAAGGTCACCGCGGATTAGACTCTTCGAGGCTCGAAATGTCTTTACAGAATGGGCCTGCAGGTCGAGAATACCTAACTGTGCTGTCTGTCTTGGTCAGTCACATAACTCCTTAATAGTAAGTGGTACCACTCAGCTAAGCGCCTGCAAAAAATGAGTTTGCAACTCTGCACACAAACCACCTGGGTTGTCAGGACTGCAAGTTTTTCTCCTTGCAGACGGATCCAAAGCTACCTGTCATGGCGCCCGGAGACAAGGAAAAGAAATTCGCTGCAGAGACAGATAAGAAAGGTACCGTTTCCTACGTGAAACAGCAAATAGAGTCAAGCGCTGCCCTCGCCAAAAAACTCAAAATAAAAGCAATGGATGTGAAGATGGATCCGAAATAAAATAGTTGGGTGTTACCTGCTTACATAAGTACTTTATTTATTACTTTAGTATTTATGTTAAACTGGATTTTTAAAATGGGTTTTTATTTAGCTGTTATGGTTCATATATACCTATATACAGGGAAGGAATATATTTTAGTTCGCTGCCTACATATTAGGTACCTATGTAGGTATATAGGTTCCAGTTTTATAACCTACTATGTACGAATTTTGAATATTACCGCTCAAATAAATAAAATAAAATATGATGTCTTATTTTAATTTTGATCAAATAAGTACGTAAGTAGGTATCCTACTAATATGTATTTTAAATGCGAAAAGTGAGGATGTTTGGATGTTTATTAATTATGTTTGTTGTTCAATCGCCTGAAACTGCTCAACCAATTCCGTTGAAACTTGGAATTGAAAAAGAGCTACTGACTGAACTGATAGTCTGTTGGCTGGCGGTGAACAACCGAAACTGACGGACTGACTGGTGATTGAACGAGTTTGTTCTTTTTTTTTCGCAGTCGATGTCATCGCTCGGTGCGTTCTTGTCGCGCATCTAATATTTCTGTCTCGTTCGATCGTAAAAAAATCGCGTGCGTGAGTGAATCTTTGTTTTTTTTTTACATTTGCCCATGTATTTTTAACTCGCTATTAAATACTAGCAGTATGTTTTGATGTGGTAATAGTTTTGCGAATAAAATCGAGTTTTTATTAAATTATCCTGAACTGTAATGCACTGGAACTGGAATCGTTTCGGGATAACTGTCAAGTGTCAAATCAGCAGCAGGACTTTGTTTTGATAAAATTTTATCAGATTTGGTTTTGTTTAGATCAATTTTAAACTCATTTAATGACACTGGCTGCACGAAAAGCCCAATAACGGTAGTTGAAGAGATTGTTTCTATTGTGGTTGAAGTTCAACGCAAACTGTGAAAGTGAAAATAGTGTTTTGTTATTTACAAAATTTGTAGTAAATATCTAAGGAGTTGTGGATTTATTGCGAACCAAGCCACTGGATGTCCAAAGTGCAGTCTTAGTTGTGTAAATTTTGGCAGCATTTCCAAGGTAAGTCTAGCCAAATTTGCATGCTTCTAAAGGTTCCGCGAAAATAAATGCCTTTATTTTCCAGATACCTTCCTGTCCTCACTGTCCTCGTCCTAACTTCTTCAAGAATGAAAATGAACCCTGTTTGCATTCCTTTCCAAGACACAAACCCCACATGAGTCTAACGAAAATTTGCCACAAAAAATATAGCCACGGGCATGCCATGGACAAATTACAATAACTTGACACAAGAATTTATTACAATTTATTTAAGACTTACATATAAGGTATCACAAAATTTATGGTAGGTACCTAGTTTGTAAGAGCAGTAAATCAATGTCAAAAGGTGTTTATTTAAATAAAATCACTATGATCACTTTGTAACGTCTTAGAAACGAGGTGAAGCAAAGCCTGTTCCTTGTGACCGAGCCTAGAAGAATCAGGCAACACACAGCTTGGTGCTTATAACTTTTTAGCTTTTTCTTCTTGTTGTGAGACTGATTCTTTCTTGGTCATCCTGTATTAGGATTATGGTAGCCCGGAAAAAGGCCTATGACCATCGGTGAAGGAATCGGTGTAGTGAAAGGATTAAAGTGCGCCTCTTGGAGGCTACTTTCATGCACATACCATATTTTTCTGATCCTTTGGTACAATGGTACAGCTTTATTCTAAAAAAAAATATCTAGTAGTAGGCTCTTGATATTATGTTCAATAGGAGACCTAACAGGAGGACACCCCTGTAAGGTCTCCTATTGAACAGCTAGACATACCTAGCTTTAACCTATTATTATTATTATTAGCCGTATTTCCCTAATGTGTAATTTTGTTGTATTTTGTGTTGTATTTTTTTTTCTATTTAGGGGCTATCCATTGCTGGATAAAGGCCTCCTCCATCTCATGCCATCCTCCTCTGTCTCTTGCCCTTTGTGTCCATATTTTTCCAGCCACTGATTTAATGACGTCTCTCCAGCAGCGGACTGGACTCCAGCTGTAACCTATTTTTTGTTTGGATGTTTGTGGTTCAATCACGCTGTAATGGCCCAGCCGATTTGAATGTAACTTGGAATAGATAAGAGTTTTTTACCTAGAATAGCACATAGGCACTTTTTACCTTTTTGGCCGTGGTGGCCCTGGCTGAAGAATAGGCCCCTCCATATCTACCTATCTGCGGGTGTCGTAAGAGGCGACTAAGGGAAAAAAGCTAGGGGATGGGCAGCAGCGTCTCCTATTTTAACAACGATAGCTCTAACTGCGCTCACCAACCCGCATGCCCAGCGTGGTGAGTATGGGCAAATCCCCCCCACATGATAAGGAATTCTCTCCGTCTGTGAGAGAGGCCATGTTCAGCAGTATACGTCGTACGGCTGAAATGATGATGATGACTTTTTACCTAGGTAAAACACAAGCGAAGCCATGGACGTAAGCGATAAAAATCATTCTGGTTCCTGCACAGCCTTTGGCAGAGATCTCTCATCATAGATAGGTATTTGCTTCATTCATTTACAATATTGGCTAGATCAGGGTGCTCGTGATGATGCCTAAAAAAACCCATGTCTCTATAGGTAGGTACTTATTTATTTATTTATTTATTTACGAAAAGTTACACTATTTTTACAGGAACACCTAATGCAATAGTGTACCATTATCCTTTATATTATTATTATTATACATATCAAACATTTTATATGATTAATTTTAATTCATAGCATAATACTTACTAGTTAAGAAACAACAAACATAAATCTTCAATTAATAAATTCAAATTACATAATGTCAAGCCTAATAAAAAGTAAATAGAAAAATTTGTCAATCCATATAGGTCAAATAACAAAAATAAAAATTTGCCACAATAAATACAAATTACATAATGTCCTACCTAATCAAAATTTAAAAAGAATTCGTCAATCAATAATAATGTCAAATAATACAAAAAGTCAAATCTAATTAGAATAGCATAGAATATATAACAACGTCCTGCGACATTCGCTCAGGGGGCAGTAAAAAAGATCGACTCTCTCCGCTACTATATTGAGTGTGTGGATGCAACGCGTTATAGGTGCCTTATAGTACTTATTTTGTTCTCTTATAAACTATTACAAAAACTATCAGCATTTCGTTGGCAAACACAGGATGTCATAATATCTATGCGCGCTAGTGATACGCGCACTCTGTATCCTGCTTCACACACGATTCTGTTGGTCCATATAGATAGAGATAGGTATAGATACCTATCTCTATCATCTATTTATTTATCAGGTAGGTATCAAAGGAAGTCTAGGATTTTTATGTGACACATTGCCCGGTGCAGACAACGACTTATAATATTATAATGAGTCGGTTTTTGCGTTTCATATGCTCATTTTGGTATTCTTAATCTACGAGCCACCGTACAGTAGGTGTTCGATAAAGTACCGAGTAGGGTTTGGTCCCGGGAATTCCCGGTCCCGAAATACCCGGGAATTCCCGTTTTTTTTTGCCAATTTAGGAACCGGGAAATCATAAATCGTTTCCCGGTTCTTTCGGGAAATTTCGGGAAAAATATTTTACGTCTAGGCGAAAGGTTTAAACTGTCATAGCTTAATATTAACCAACCGCACATACTTTTGCATGTCGCAGGTTCTGATCAAAAGGATAGATTAAAGCTATATCACTGTTGATCTGTTTAATAATTTAAGCATGTAAGGTAAGGATACCTATTGTTGATTTTTATGCAAGAAAAACAATGTAAAATTTCATAAAAAAAACTGCATTTATGTTCGTTTCAAAGTATTTTTCTATATTTTAAAAATTGTCTAATAAAAACATTTCAATTGATACTTATTTATTTTTCATTCATTTCCCCGCTTTTTATACCTACTCAATCGAACATAAATGCAGTTTTTTTTATGAAATTTTACATTGTTTTTCTTGCATAAAAATCAACAATATCCTTACCTTACATGCTTAAATTATTAAACAGATCAACAGTGATATAGCTTTATTCTATCCTTTTGATCAGAACCTGCGACATGCTAAAGTATGTGCGGTTGGTTAATATTAAGCTATGACAGTTTAGGTAACTTTAAACCTTTCGCCTAGACGTAAAATATTTTTCCCAAAATTTCCCGAAATACCCGGGAATTCCCGGTTCCCTGTGTGAAGCTTCCCGGTATTCCCGGTTCCTTAAAAACTACCCGATTCTGCAATCCCTAGTACCGAGTGCTCCCGAATCGCTTTGTTAATGCCTAGGTACGAAAAACGAGATTTTCGAAACGCATACGGAACGTTTTTTGAATAAAGCGTCTTTGAATAGAGTGTTTCACCTAGGATCTCCCATAATTTAATTGTAGTGGCAGTGTGTTTGTTCAGCTCGCAGAACTGACAACCGTAGGGGATGAATATTCTCGAATGCGACCACGAAGCGGATGACGCAGTAAAGGAAAGCCCTGCACACGATAGACCGATGAGCTCCCACCAAGGAGTGCCATACTGAACGGCCATGAGCTTTTTCCTTCCACTGACTTCCCTCCACTTCAACAATGTTGTCGGGTAACATCCGCCTTTCTATACTGCGTCGAAGACCACGAACCGGGCGATGCGACACTCGCGTCGCCTGGTTTGTGGTCGTCATTCGAGAACCTTATGCCCCAACGGTTGTCGCTTCTGCGAGATATATAGCCTGAATTTTATGTGGGCTCTCGAAACTATTGACCTTTTGAAAATCACCCAAACAACCTAGCGATCTGGCTTTGTGCCAGAGCCTTCACGGTTGTTTGGTTCCACAACTTCCACACATGTTATTAGCCTTCTTACGACCTAGAAGAAATACCTGCCATTGTCATAATCACGTTTACTACAGCAATGACACAAATAACGAGAAAAACAATACCAATTGTCCGATTGTCTTTCAGCTACCCCGGTAGTTTAGGTACCTACAAAATAAGACAAAGTAGCCGAACTAGGTGGCTCTTCTTGTCATGGTATCTGTATCTATTAAGTTAACACATAGGTCATTCTATTTATTATTTGACTATATAACCCCATACCCCATCCCATAGCCGTAGGCCGTCCACTGCTGAACACAGGCCCACACAGATTTCCATACCACCTCTACCACCATTCCACCAGAGCTCTCAACCACCGCGCACCACTAGTTATCCTACTAACAGGTATTATAAATGCGAAAGTTTGTGCGGATGTTTGCATGTTTATATGTTTTTTGTTCAATTACGCCGTAATGGCTGAACCGATTTCGTCGAACAGATAAAGTTCATTATCTAGAATATCATATAGAAAAATTTTTGGGTACCACGCGAGCGAAACCGCGGGCGCAAGCTAGTAACATAATAAAGCTAAATTCCCGTAATTTACCTACTCATCTATATAAGCCAAATTGCCCAACAGCTAATATATATATATATATAACTAAGTTATTCAATAACCATTTCATGGAAGTTGAATTTTTTGCAAGCTCACCCGCCTCGTTTAGGAAAGCAATTAACCAGATTATCATGTCTGGTTTTTTAAGTTTGGGTTGAGGTAGCAATATACTAAGTGTACTCTTGGCATATTGTTATTTCAACTTAAGCCTAAACTTAAAATAATGTGAATGATGTGTTCACATCACTCACTATATTTTTGTTAGCCTATCGTCAAACATTGTAGTCTTTTAAATACCTACCTACTAATATGTCACACTCTTACACAACGCCCTTTTTAAGTATACCCTAATTTGTGGACAACGGGGCTGATATACTTTAAGAACCACCTATTCTATAAGATTTGTTATGTAATTTTTAAGTGTAATTGTTTGTTGTCCTGAATAAATAAAAATAAAATAAATTAATAAAATAAAACAGCGCCGATAATACACTTAAATAACACTAAACATGGATTAAATAACCAGCCAGATAACTTTATCAATGCAGTAGCAATGAGGTCATCCGAGATGACGCTGGCTGCTGCCCACTGATCAACGGAATTATCAGCAATTGAGCGCACGAACTGCTAATTGTGCCTTCTGCTATACGTTATACATTCTTATTTCTAACTTTGTAGACTGTGGGCGAAGTTTCCCGACTTTCGATCCGGATGTCGTAGCTTCGCCGGTCGCGGCCCAAACCCTGTTATTATGAAACTGGGTTTAGACGAGGACTAACTAAACCCTCAAGTGGCGATCACAATAGGCCAGTTGTGTTAATAAAAACTCAACCCTAGTTTTGTGACGTGTCATTTCATACATATGACATGTCATTATGACATAAAGCAACTTAGTTAGTCGTCGTCTGAGCCCTTGAGTTTTTCCATTCGAGAAATGTATGTGCTCTTTAACACGTGCAGAACGGCGAAGAAAAACGTCGTGAAAAAAAGCGGCGATGGACTTGCAACCTGTCACGTATGGAATACTCACTAGGTACCTACTGCAAAATGTGGGCATGTGCCAAATGTTCGGACATGCCTCTGACTATCCCCCTTTAACAGGATCTGATCGCCTGGAGATCTGAGTGGATGTCTGCCATTTTTAGGAAGAAAAGTCGAGAGCCTATTTATTTTTCAGCATGCCGTAATCGCCTGGTACGGAAAAATTAAGTACCGTACCTTACCTTTGACTTTATTTACTAAGTAAGTCACTCAAGGCCAATCGTATTTTATAAAAGACAGTAGGTAGGTATTTACCTAGATACTAAATACTGAAACTTGATGGTACGGTAGTACGGTGGCCCAGAAAATGTTAGCCAAGGTACAATCATTTTCATTGAACAATAGGACCGTGTTTCAAGTTATACCTATGTAGTACGTAGAGCTTCATAGTAGAGACACTAATCAAACTTAAAACTTTGCATTGCGTGTAGTGTAGTCACGTATTTTGTACGGTAATGCCAGACATTACTCTTCGGTACTCTGATAAATAACTTTAACTACAGTAGGTATCTTTAGACAATAAATATATAACTACCTAATCCATTGGCGTAGGTCCGGTATTCCCCGGAAACTACATATCATTTGATAACTTTTGATCCCTATAGGTACTACGGCTCGTATTCAGAGACACGACTCAAACTTAGATTTAATCACAGATCAGCTGAACTCTATTTAAGTATTGAATCTCTTCTCAAACATAACTTTTATTCAAGAAACGTACTTAAACTACTCTCCGCTGAATCGAGTCTCAAATCTGTACTCAAATGTTCTCATTTACATTTTGATTTATTTATAATTTTCGATCCGTTTTACGCAGAAATTCAAACAACCAGGGTGGAAATAGAACAGAACTATAAAGTGAAGTATAAATATGCATCAAAGTACGTGTAACGGAACGAAAATGTCATTTGATTAATGTCTAATCAAATCTAAACTCAAGCACCGATTTCGTCTGATTGACGATTCAGAATAAGCATTTACTCAGGTGAACTGTGATCATTGAATCTATACTTAAATACTGTTCAAGAATTAGAATCTCAACTCAAATCGAGATTTAAGTACAGATCAACACTTGAGTCTTGTCTCTGAATACGAGCCTACATGTATAAGGTCGCTTCATTATACCTACGATTATTCATATGGTCCAAGCCGCGTGTTTGTTGCGTTGGTTGATAGGTATCGATCTCTATTTAATGCATAATGCGGAAATGATGATGTTGAGATGGATGTGTGGAGTGACTAGAATGGACAAGATACGGAAGGTACCTACATCAGAGTTTGTAAGTGCAAAGTGACGAAAGTCACTTACGGCTTTGGTAATCCAGCTGTCTTCTAAAACTTTTCCCCCCTCTTCACTGTTGTGTACTGTTAGTGAAATTGGGCATTACAAAACTCTATGTTAGGAAAGATAACTAAACATCTTAACCATTCTGTCATCATCTTCCTGCCCTTATCCCACATCATGTGGGGTCGGCACAACATGTATTCTTCTTCCATTTCCCTCTATCAGTCGTCATCTCAACACTCACTCCTTTCTTCACCATATCCACTTAACCATTCTGTATCTTTCTAAATGCATTCCCCACACCCTCCCCCCGCCCCCTACCCTCTGGCTGTCACTACACCTGAGTACACTAAACTATTATACGCTCCTAGGCTGTGTTACAGCTGGTAAAAGACGCCATCTGTTTATCACCCACAAGACTTGATAGCAAACATTGTAGAGGAAAGCGAGCTTTCTCGCAAAGGGTTTCACGAAAAGCTCGGAGAGCCTATAAGCTACCAACGAAAACTACCAGATGGCGTGCGCGACCAAACTAAGTACTATTTGAGCAGGGAGGAATTGAAAAATAATTCATTACCTATTCGTTATGAGCAATTGACGTTGATTAATTTATTATCAAGCTAGTAATTAAAATATTGTCACATTTCTACGAATCAATCGGTCTAGCCCGGTGTAGCTCCTAGCCCGGTGTAGCCCGGCAGTGGTCGTAAGAGACCCACAGGATTTTTTTTTTTATACAACAGAGGTGGCAAACAAGCTTACGGCCCACCTGATGGTAAGCGGTTACCGTAGCCTATGAGCGCTTGCAATACCAGAGGCATCACGCACGCGTTGCCGACCCCGAACCCCCTTCCCCCCTAAAGAGCTCTGGCAACCTTACTCACCGCAGGAACACAACACTATTTGAAACAAATAATGTTATTTGTACCTCCCAGGCAGGCTGCTCCAATTCAGAACGAGAAAATCTCGCTGTGCCCTACCTCCTCCTAAAATTTATTAGTGAATTAATCTTTGAAAGGTAACTAATATATCTGCGGCTTCTATTACCACTTGCCCTTATAGAATAGAATAGAATTTGCCATGGTATTTAGTTCCACTAATTGCCAAGGAACTTCTTTCGTGAAAAGCACCAACAATTGCTGCTGCTTCAATTCAGAACGAGAAAATCTCGCTGTGCCCTACCTCCTCTAAAAAAAAACGAATCAATCGGCATTAAATGGAGTTCAAACGTCGTCGTGCGATATGCAATCTAAAATGTGTTTAAAATATAATTTCGAAATGATCTCTACTCATTAACGTTGATTTTGTTTTTGAGATTTTAGGGTGTGGGTCTAACTCGCGAATTTATTCGCTACCCGCGCATTGGCGAGAACTGCCACCGTTTAGTTTTACAACCTAATTAAACTTTTAATAGGTTTTTCATGTTGCTGCTCCCGCAATGTAGGTACACTCATAAGTGGGTATAAATGTTGCAGTCAAAGTGATGAATCTGGTCAGCCGTCGATACACACACACACGGTATCATAGCATATTAGTTCCGTAAACACACATGAGTTCAGCGCGCAGCGGCTTGCTTTGCTCACTACTCTCCGGCCGGTATCCTTAGTGTACTCTCAAACTGAATCGAGGTTATAAGTACTTTTTTAGCACATTTTTCGATAATAAATTGTATTTACTTGAGCCACAGAATAAATAATAATACAGCCACGAGCATGGATCGTGAATCTTATGTTCTTTTAGCACAATATCAGAATACCGTTCCGCCATTTCGCTACACACAATTCGCAGAAGGACCTCGCAAGTTTCTGTTATTTTGAGACAAAATTTTAGACGTTTTCTGATGGAGTGCGGCTCGCCTTATCTTACCCTAGTACCTCTGCCTATTTCAAGAGGGTTGTTATAAGTTTGAGGTACCTAGAGTGTGTTTTGATTGTCTCTGACCTCGTAACTCCGTAACGGACGCACCGATTTCAATGCCATTTTTTATACAGAAGAGCTGAATAATTGAGTTTGAACTGATTTGATCCCAAAACAGCAGATTTTTTGCATAGTGTATTTTCATTAAAGATAGTACCTATTTCCTGAAGTCGTAGAACAAACTTTATTTTCAGTTGGTTTTAGATTAAGCTCCTTTCGGGATAGTAAACATATATATTACTAGCTTCCGGCCGCGGCTTCGCTCGCGTGGTACCAACATAAAAATAAGGCTATATGCTATTCCAGCCAGACTATAATATATCTCTGTACCAAATTTCATCCAAATCCGTTCGGCCGTCTAGCCGTGCTTGAACCACAAACATCTAAACATCCTCACAAACATTCGCATTTATAATATTAGTAGGATGAATCATTGTAATTCATCTTTATAAGTAAATTTTAAATACGAGAAGATCGAAAGTTGTAGAATAAGCCCCTTGCGGGATAGTAAACATATAAATCTATTATGAATCATTTGTATAGCAGTTTTAGGAGGAGGTAGGGCACAGCGAGATTTTCTCGTTCTGAATTGGAGCAGGCTGCCTGGGGAGGTACCTCCGCCTTACAGAAGATCGCAGCCAAATAACATTATTTGTTTCAAATAGTGTTGTGTTCCTGCGGTGAGTAAGGTTACCAGAGCTCTTTAGGGGGGAAGGGGGTTCGGGGTCGGCAACGCGTGCGTGATGCCTCTGGTATTGCAAGCGCTCATAGGCTACGGTAACCGCTTAGCAACAGGTGGGTCGTATGCTTGTTTGCCACCTCTGTTGTACAAAGAAAAAAAAAACAACACAAAAACAGCCACTCTGCTGAGCATCTCCAAATCTCTGCCTGTTTATTACTTTGACCATAACATAAGCCTCCATCTATTGTCCTAAAGCTGGTCGTCGCCACAAATTATAAAACTTGTTTTGAGAGCGCAGCGCTGACAATCCCCTGCGGTTTTGTGTCAATTGGAAAGTGACCATTGTTTCGTATTTCACATTCGCATTGAATATTAATAACGGCCTTCATTCAACGAGATTTACTGCGTGTGAATATTGAATTTAGTTTTAGACAAGAAAGGCTCTACTATTCGCCGTTCGCAACCTAAAAAGTCATAGAATGAACGCGGTGATTTTTTGTTGTCTATCATACATAATGTACCATCAAAAAAATATTAAGAGAATTAAAAATATTAAACATTTAATATTTTTTTCCGAACTTTTTCTTATTAACCATTTTTGACATCAAGATTGATACCAAACAGTGGAATAATTGAGTTTTAACGCTTTTTTATGAGACAAAAAATAGCCTATGTCCTTCCCCATATAATCTATCTCCTTGCCAAATTGCATTACGATCCGTTAAGCCGTTTAGTCGTGATGAGGTAACAAACAAACTAAATAACAAAAGAGTTACTTCGCATTTATAATATTAGTTTGGACTGATAATACCGCGTGTTGTTAATTTTAATCTGGCTTCGATATTCAGATATTCCTTTGACCAGGCTCGGCTTATGAACGCGTCCACTTACTGTGATTATTCAAATACTTGGCCCCGATGCACGAAAGGATTACTTTCGTGGTTGTTTGAATAAAAACATTTATACAGGAGACACTTCACTATGAATTAATGGTCAATTGAAGGCGAGATAAACTTTGCCTTGCAAAACGTTATTTATAATTGGCGTTTGTATAGGTACTTGTTGGATGGGAAGCCAAGTCAAAAGATGTTTATTTCAATAAAATCACTAGGATCACCTTCTAATCTGGTATTAGTTAAATAAAAGCATTTTAGGGTTTCAAAACTGCTGTAGTTGACGTGGAAAAGGATTAAAAAAGTTGGTATTTCAAGTGTCAAAATAAAATGAAGAGCTATACTCGCACCCTAACCCTGTTATTACAAAACTAGGTTTAGAAGACTGACTAAACCCTGGTTTTGTGACGTGTCATTTCATACATTTGACATTATGACATAAAGCAACTGCATGAAATAACAAGTCACAAAACCAGGGTTTAGTTAGTCCTCGTCTAAACCCAGTTTCATAATAACAGGGTAAGAGCTTAGATAATATTTTAAACTCTTTCCACCTTATTTTATTTAACGTAACTTGCAAAGTGAGACACATTGCAGCAGCCTGCTCTCAGGAGCTCATCCCACTAAGTCTTTATTAAAGCTAATTAAATGTCGGCCTGCACCTGGATATCCTAGAACAATGCCTATTTATTTTTTTATTTCCTTTGTGTGGCTATGGTGTCACTGCGGCCACAACTGGCCTATTGTGATCACTTAAAACACTTGTTATTTGTGGAGTATACAATGTATAAAATGTAACGACAATGGCTATAGAAGAGCGGTTTCTCCTAACACAAGCAAACATTTGCTTAAAAGGAGACTCCAAACCCTGAATAATTAATTTATAAGTTACTGAAATAAATATTGTATTATTATTTATTTATTATTATTGTGGAGCCCCTTTACAGGGCTTTCAAAGTTCACCGCAAAGCCCAGCAGCTGTTAAAAACTGAGGGATTTTCTTTGGGGTGAGTTCCTTTAGCTCTGCTCCGCACTCACCAATAATGCCTATCTTTACACCGCTCTGAAATTGTTGTTTATTTATCTTCTCTATTTATGCACACTACTAGTTGTCCCGCTCGCGACTTCGCTCGCGTTTGTTTACCTACCTAGACTATTTTCCATTATCGAAGTACTAAAACAAATTATGCAGCTATTTACCTACTTCTACCTACTATTCTATTTACACACCCTGAGGGTTGGTTTTCAAAAACCCTTATTTAGCTATTTTATCATTTTGAACTATCTACCTGATAACCGATTTTGATGTCTCCAACTTCAAAAACATAGTACTTTCATACAAACGTTTAACCCCAATTTCACCCCTTTAGGAGCTGAATTTTCCAAAATCCGTTCTTATTGCACGGTTAAACCTTTTAAAGAATGTCTGTGTCAAATTTCAGACTCCTCAGCCTAGTAGTTTCCCTAGAGCTTTCGTGATGAGTCTGTCAGTGAGTGAGTGAGTGGACTACTCCTTTATATATATATATAGATTCATAATATGTACGTATACCATCCCGAGATAACTCTATCAACAAAAAGAAAGATATTGTCTCTTTAGGGGGGCGGGGGGTGGGGTCGGGAACGCGTGCGTGATGCCTCTGGTATTGCAAACGATCATAGGTTATGGTAACCGCTTACCAGCAGGTGGGCCGTATGCTTGTTTGCCACCACAGTTGTATAATAAAAACATAGCCGAACAAAAACTAAATATTCAGTTAATACTTTTTAAGATTTCTTACCAAACTTTTTCAAATACCTATACCTACTGTGCTGGGCTATTACATTGGGCTGGCCTCTGCTCACCTCCTTGGGCTCCTTGCTATCAAAGCAAAAACAGGACAATAATTTTAAAATAATAGAAGGCCATTGACTTTTTGGCTAGGACTCCTAGGAGTAGGTAATTCTATGGGCAACTGATTTTTCGACTAGGCCAAGGATGCTAGCAGAGTATTTGTTTGATTAATAAAACTGCCAATATTTCGAAGTTATTGTGCAATTTCGTCACATGTTTTTCGGAAAGAGCGATTATTGACTCAGTTTTATTGCCGGTCGTAATATCCGGTGGCATTCTACCTCAAATAAAACTTCTATGAGCTTCAATATCATAAAATATTCTGAACATCTAAGTACTTCTATAGCTAAAATTAATTATTTTCCTAAATCATCATCACTGGGAATGGAGTTATACTTAATGGCCCCGCCTTCCTATCCACAGGTCGTGGGTTCGAATCCCGGTCGTGCACCAATGCATTTTCAATTCGGAAAATTGATGTGCGCTATACTAGGTAGTCTCGAAAGAAAATATCACGAGGAAACCGGCATGTCCTAGAATCTTAAAATTCGGAGAAATGTGCACGAAAGGAGCCTCTAAGAGGCTTTGAAAGAAAGAAAGAAAGAAAGAAAATTTGTTTATTTGACCCACAACGCAGGTAGGTACAGTAGGTAGGTGGGTACATAGAAAAATACTTTATAGGTAGGTAATACACAACGCAGGAAAACATAAAAAAGTAGGTAGGTAGGTGTCTAAGTGGTAGGCTAAGTAGTATGCGTTGTGTGAGGCAAATGGGTCCCGTCTCAGCATAAAGCTGCACCGAACATAATATTATGTACGGTGAGGCGCTGGTTTTCTGACGGGGCCCAGGCGACGCGACGTGACGAACATCAATAAATTTGATTTTAACTAAATTAGAATTTTACTTTTAGGAGGAGGTAGGGCACAGCGAGATTTTCTCGTTCTGAATTGGAGCAGCCCGCCTGGGAGGTACCTCCGCCTTACAGAAGATCGCAGCCAAATAACATTATTTGTTTCAAATTGTGTTGTGTTCCTGCGGTGAGTAAGGTTGCCAGAGCTCTTTAGGAGGGAGGGGTTCGGCAGGCAACGCGTGCGTGATGCCTCTGGTATTGCAAGCGCTCATAGGCTACGGTAACCGCTTACCAACAGGTGAGCCGTATGCTTGTTTGCCACCTCTGTTGTATAAAAAAAAAAAAAAAACTTTAATCCTTTCACTACACTGATTCTTTCACTGACGGTCACATACCCTTTTCAGGGCCACCACACCTCAACCTGGTCACTGACCTAATACTGACCAATAACGAATCAGTGCTACGAAAAGCAAGTGTTCTTTTTGGATTATTTTACTTGGAGATCTTACGATATTTTTATCAGTTATATAATAACCCAGTCATTGACCTTTCCGATAAAAATACACAGTCGCTCTATCTGCGACATTTGATAAATGAATTTTCGCGTCAAGCGGTAGCACGCGTCGCATTTCATACTGCCTGCCTATTTTTCATACTGCCTATCGCTATCAAGCCTGGATGATCACTGATCAGCCAATTCATGTCATAATCTATCTGTACCATCAATAATTTCAGCTAGAGAGTTCACTAAAACCGCAAATTGGCGAAATTATTAATCAGAACCAAAACTAAACAATCCCTCAGCGATGGATGGATACCATATAGATAACGGACATTTGCAAACAGTGTTCGCTAATTAACTGAAATGGCGAATCTGAACAATTTGAGCTGCCTCCTCGAAGCGAGTACCGTATTTTGTAATCATTGCGGTCAGCAGGGCGGATACTTACATTGAGAACCTTGGCACATGCTACAGGGCTGAGCCCCGCCTGAAGGGCCGGAGAAAAGGTTATGTCCGGAAACTGAATTTGCCTTTTCCGACAAAAAACAACACTCTCCAAAATAATTCGCTAAAAATCAAGAAGAGATAGATGCATGCCTGCTCCCTTTACTCTTCGTCCAGTGGTAATCTGTCAAAGTGCATACGAGTAACCTAATCTTTACATTACGTTCTAGAACTGTATCTCTCCGGTGCGTCCCTGCCACAACTTTTAATGTCTAATTAGCCAACCAGCTATCAGCAAGATCGACCCCATTTCCTGTTTACAAACTCGCAATTCCACGGAAATAACATGAAGTAGAGGAATTTCCAAGAAGCTAACTAGATACCGCGTCACGGAGGAATTAAGACTCTCGGAAATTGAGTGAACTTGCTGGCTTATCGTATCACGGTCTCTATCTTGGTCAGCCGTGTGTTGTTGATCTCTCAACCACCAACCATGGTTTGAATTGATTATAGTGCATCTCCTAAAAACTGCTTTCGCGTATATCTTACTAATATTATGAATCCGAAAGTTTGTGAGGATGTTTGGATGTGGTTCGATCACGCCGTAACGGCTCAACCGATTTCGATGAAACCTCGAATTGATAGGGTTCTTTACCAAGAATAGCATATGGGCTTTTTATCTAGGTTCCACGCGAGGAAAGCTGTGTGCGCAAGCTAGTGTCAAATATCTTTGAGTTTAGGACATATCTGTTTCCTCCGATGTTTACCTTCATAGCGCACATCGTTATTACGTCTATTATTACGGAAAATCTATTACGCGTGCACGACCGGGATTCGAATCCGCGACCTTTGTATCTAAATTGGAGGTCACTATCACCACTCCAACAGAGTGCTCTCGGCGGAGCCAAAATGCTTCGAGATGTCTTGAAGATAATTTGAATCTTTCAATCAAATAAAGCTGAAGTGTGCGGCGACCCTCAAACAAGAACAAATGCAGCAATAAGTAGCGACTTTACAAAGGAAATCCATTTTACAAAATGCCCGAGGAGTTTCCTTGGTTTCCTAAAAGGCGGTAAAGATCATTACCGGTTATATTTGATTGGCCCGTTATAAAGCAAACACACAGCGCGCGGTATGTTCCTACACGAACAATGGCTCCAATATGTATTCACGTTGCGTGTATGTTTCAGTGATTTTTTAAGATATAATTGAGCTTTTTAGCTTAAATATTATGAGAATATTGTGGCTATATCTAGTATGTATCTAGTGTGTGTGAATCTAATCTTGTACTTAATGCAATGCATTTTTTAATTAGAACATGCAATTTTTTTAACGCACTGTTCATATTTTATAGCGTTATAATTTGGATTGGAATTTTGATATTATTTACATAAAATATATGTTTTCATAAACGCATATGATTTTGAAATGAAATGAAATGAAATGGAATAAATTTATTTTGACAAACACAGACAGAAGACACAAAAAACAATAGAATAAAGATTAACGATAGGGAGATAGGTAGACATAACACAGATAACATACAGTACAAACAACAACACATAACTAGGTATCTATGCATTTACAATATTTAAGTGCTAATTAGTCTCCCGTGTGTGTGAGCCAAAACAGGCATGGTCTCAGCATAATGCCGCTACACATTAGGATAACATGCAGCGGCGCTGATTTGATACCAAAAGAAAGAATAGTTATATAGATTTAACTACATGAGCTTCATAATGATTACCCTTGAAAATTTCTAATTAATCAGGGTTTAAGTCGAATTTTCGTAGACGTTTTAGTAGAATTTTTCGTAACAGTTAATTCCACTCTTAAGTACAACTTTATAATTTTGTTTTACAATTTTCTGTTTAGATTATCCAGATCTTTATTATATATGGAGTTCTATGCATATTTTAATGAAACCTAGCTTCTATATTCATCGTGTTATAAGCAAATCTACAACGCAAAAGCATCCGCGAATTTTGACGGGGGCTTAGATTGATTATAGGTACCTACTAAATATTACTTATTCTGTGACTGGAAATTTGAGAACATATGCAGCTGGTCTTTTGGGCGGCTAAGAAAGACACTTCTGTTCTGTTCATAGCTAGCTATATCACGGCTTTAACAAGGTCGCCAGGTCATATAGGAAATAAAGTTTTACAATTAACGAAAATTATTAGAAAAAATTCGCAACAATTTTATTTATCTTTTCAACCGAAAGCTATTGAATGAAATGAAAACCTATTCAAAATGTGCGGGATTTTTTAGAAATCCTCGTAGCACGGCAATGGCCCTTCGCTTTCAGTCACTTGATTTTCCAATGGACTGAAGAGGCCACAATGGATGCCCGGGGGTACTTACTCCGCAGCCATTCGTTTGAAAACTCGTTATTCATATTTCTATAACTATTTTTTGTAGCGAAACAGCCACTTACAGTTTTGGTCAATTGGGAATTACAGTTTTTTAGTTTGGATCCTTTAACAAAGGATCCGGGATGCATCCAAGGGTGCAACTGTCATTCGTCATGCATGACTGATAGACTTGACTGACGTCTGCATGAGTGTCTAAACCCCATTGATTAAAGCTGTGTTCAAACGCCGTGCGATATGTGATCTAAAATAAGTTTTTATACCTATTTCAAATGATTCTTACGTCTTCTGATTAACGTCAATTTTGAGTTTGATATAAGGGCGTGCTATGTAGCTCAGCGACATCGCAAGCCCCTCAAAGCCAAACTCAAAATTGACTTTATTCGGTTGATGTAAGGATCATTTTCAGATTAATGTTGAAGGACATATCGCAAGCCGTTTGAACACAATAACTTTTTGATGCGATAGTGTTTTTCCTCAAAAGGAAATTGAGGTAAAACACTATCTTCCAAGTGTGTCTAACGAGACATGTATCAAAATAATTAAACTGATTGAAAACTGAATCCACGCTAGCTAAATCAAACTAGCTAAATACGTAAGATGATTGCCCAATATTTGAGTTGGTACGAATTTCCTGAACCGGAAAATGATGAGGAAATGAGCAATATACATACGTCGTGTAAATAAACACGTAACACGCGTTAACCTATCTAAATTTTCTCATAACGAATTACTGCCTTCGAGATGCTTCAATTGCAATAGGTAGGTAATGCTAGTGCTAGTAATGGTAGTAGCTCTGAACTGAGAGCTCGTGATGTCTGGTAAAAGTTGGTGCTTCGATAACCGTTGAGGCGCAATAAAGATAACACCCAACAGTCGCATACATAATCCTGACCCTACACTAGCATTACCTGTGTCGTGGGTATCAGAAACTACGACCACCATAATACCACAACAAGAGTTCTTAGGAGGAGGTAGGGCACAGCGAGATTTTCTCGTTCTGAATTGGAGCAGCTTGCCTGGGGAGGTACCTCCGCCTTACAGAAGATCGCAGCCAAATAACATTATTTGTTTCAAATAGTGTTGTGTTCCTGCGGTGAGTAAGGTTGCCAGAGCTCTTTAGGGGGAAGGGGGTTCGTGGTCGGCAACGCATGCGTGATGCCTCTGGTATTGCAAGCGCTCATAGGCTACGGTAACCGCTTACCATCGGGTGGGCCGTAAGCTTGTTTGCCACCTCTGTTGTATAAAAAAAAAAAACAACACCAGCACCCGGTAACATAAACAACATAAACTTTGAAAATCACATCTTCATCCTTTTCTTACTTTAACCTTAACTGAAGCCGATAAACGCCGATTAAAAAAAATATTCCGGTCATATCACACACGGTCAACTGATTCCAAACTAGGCATAGCCTGTACTATGGATACCAGAGACTGATATACATAATAATATATATTTAACACCCAGACACAGAACAAACATCTGTGTTAGTCACAAATGTATTTCCAGTGCGGGAATCGAACCCGCGACCTCTAGCGCAGAAGGCAGAGTTACTACCAACTGAGCTATGAGGCCAGTCAAATAATACCAGAGGCATCACGCACGCGTTGCCGACTATTGTACCGTATTTGAAACAAATAATTTTATTTGACTACTACTATCCGCGGATGTCGTAAGAGGCGACTAAGGGAAAAAAGCTAGGGGATGGGCAGCAGCGTCCCTCATTTTAACAACGATAGCTCTAACTGCGCTCGCCAACCCGCATGCCAAGCGTGGTGAATATGGACAAATCCCCCCACATGATAAAGAATTCGCTCTGTCTGTGGGGGAGGCCATGTTCAGCAGTGGACGTCTTACGGCTTAAATGATGATGATGAATGTTATTTGACCTCACAACCAACCTCGGTGGCGTTGCAGGCGAGTGCCCGTCTGAGACGCAACGGGTGCGAGTTCGATTCCCGCTGCAGAGCATTGCAGATCATGCAAACATTTGTCCCAGGTCTGAAATGAAATGAAATAATTTATTTGCGTGAAGCGAGGTACACAATTTGGACATTGTGGATATTGTGGTACCATGGTACTCTTAGTTTCTGATACCCACGACACAGGGAATCCTAGTGTGGGGTCAGGACTATGTATGTGACTGTTGGGTGTTATTTGTTTATTAATTTGGCTGATTTTCCGTAAGGCGGAGATACCTCTCCAGACAAGCTGCTCCAATTAAGAGCAAGAAAATATCGCTGTTCCCTACCTCATCAAAAAATTGCTTTGATTGCTAAAGTATATTTATTAGCGGCTGGCTAAACTATTATAAATGCGAAAGTTTGTGAGGATGTTTGTACGTTTGTGGTTCAATCACGCAGTAACGGCTCAACGGATTTTGATGAAACTTGGATAGATATAGTTCTTTACCTTTATTCTATCTATTCTATCTTTACCTTTATTTATAGGCTACTTTTTATGAACCACGCAAGCGAAGCCGCGGGCTCAAGCTAGTACACAATAATATATCTACGAGACCTTTTCGGAGTTACCTATGCAGAAGTCCTGTCAATCTATCTAATCTCCGTTCCACTGAGAACTAACGTTGCCCAAACTAGACTACAATGCAGCTCTCAATACCTTCGATAGGACGTGACACAGAAAAAAATTAAGAAGCAGAGGCCCAAGTCCGTAATAATAGTGAGTTACTCACGTGAAAAATTAATAGCTTATTCTTGAAAGGTGTCATGAAAAACACCCCCACAAATCATCATCATGCAAAACCGTTACTAAATAAATAAATAACATGACAATGATACGCCGTGTTCATACGACGTGCGCTATGTCGTCTCAATGTATTTTAAAATGATCCTGATCCCTACCGGATAAAGTAAATTTTGAGTTTGTCTTTTATGGAAGCTTGCGATATCGTACGTCCTCAAATATCAAATTTAAAATTATAGCCGTAACCGTAAGGGGAAAGTTTACAAGACGATCATAAGGCCTGTCGTAATGTATGGATCTGAGTGTTGGGCTACCAAGGGGACGGATGAAAGAAGAGTGCATGCGGCAGAGATGCGAATGTTGAGATGGATGTGTGGAGTGACAAGAATGGACAAAATTAAAAATGAGTAGAGGAAGTTTGAAAGTAGCGCCAGTGACGGAAAAGTTGAGAAGTAATAGGTTAGCATGGTATGGGCATGTCATGTGGAGGGATGAAAGTCATGTAACGAGAAGAGCGTTAGGTATGAATGTGCATGGATATAAGACTAGAGGAAGGCCGAAGAAAAGATGGATGAATTGTATTAAAGATGACATGAGTAAGAAAGATGTGAGTGCGGAGATGACGGCTAACAGAAGAGAGTGGAAGAAGAAAACATGTTGTGCCGACCCCACATAATGTGGGACAAGGGCAGGAAGAAGAAGAAGAACCGTCACTGTTTCTCAAACCGTGTTCATGTAACAGACAAAGATAATTTTTAAATACTTTTTAGAAGACATAATATGGACGTCGTATGAACACGAATTCAGGGGCTACTGTTTCCCTTGAACTGTGGCCAAAGTCGGGCGCAGACTGGCCAGGTCGCCAGGTATTGCCAATTTTCTATACCAGTGCCCCGGACAACCGAAAATACATGTTAACAACGAGCGAAGCCGATTGTCTTTAAATTGGTCATTTCGACGATGTTTCGTAGTAATAACGTACCCACCCATTGTCCATTGAAATGAAAGGCATCAACATGTTTCCGTTTGCTGCTGATAAATACGATGAAAATAATGTTTTGTAGGTACAGTTCTACGCAGTACACGCTCACTGAAGGCTTCCGAAGTCTTTACGGCTTAATTAAAAACTATATTTACACGCAGATGTGACACTATTTTTGGGTAAGAATGAAGTAAGTGCGGAGATGACGGCTAACAGGAGGGAGTGGAAATTAAATTCACAAAGTTTTTTGTTACATAACTGTGTAGGCGTCAGTCAATTGTTACTAATAACTGCGGTGAGTAAGGTTGCCAGAGCTCTTTAGGAGGGGAGGGGTTCGGCAGGCAACGCATTAGCGGTGCTCCAGGTGTTGCTGATGTCAATAGGCGACGGTAACCACTTACCATCAGGAGGGCCGTAAGTCTGTTTGCCACCGCATAACATAAAAAAATAATATTAATAGTCTGCGACTGTGACTCGTCGGACAGAAGAACGTAGGTACTATATTGTATTGTATTGTATTCAATATGAAGTTTTATAATTTTTCTCTTTTGTGTATTCGTTTTCTTTCTTAATTTGTATTTTATTATTTTATGTTTTGATTGTGTAATTTTTCCTTGCTTTTATCTCACACAACGTTTTGGCCCATAGCTGTAAGTTTTGTGAGCATGTTTTGAAATAAATAAATAAATAAATTGCATTAGGTGCACCTGTAAGAATAGTGTAACTTTTCATAAATAAACTATTTGTATTTCGCTTGCACATGGCTTGCACGTAAGCGTGTCAGGCCGTTTCTTTATTCACTTGATTTGAAATGAAATACCAAAGTTTATTTTGAAGAATACAGACAGAAGACACAACAAGAACCAAAACAATAGATTAAAGATAGGGAAATAGCAGACAGGACAGCAACCTTATGCTATGTACCTAGTTATAAATAACTCAGGTATTGAGGATGAGCCTTTCATTTTATGACTGACTACCCATTCTACTGTTCAGTTGCAACCAAAAACAGTGTAGGCAGTGTAAGTTACTTTTGCCGGTCAAACAACATTGCCACTGAATTCTTGACACAACTTCCTTAAAGCAAATACTCGGCAACTTCAAGTTATTCCACAAAGCACCACTGTTTATACCAGTGTTCCCCAAAGTGGTATATATCTACCTTCAGGGGTCGAGGGCGAAATTCAAGGGGGCTACGATGGCAAAAAAAATTGGGGGTCTATGAAATGCAAATGGGAGTCTTTGAGACGCAACGAGATCCACGATAGTGGATTTTAAATAATACCTCACTACACAGTTAGAAGTCAGTCAGTAAAAAAAAAGAAGTTGATGAATTCCTAAAAATGCAATAACATTTTTTGTAAATTTAGGAAGAACAAGCCAAGGACAAAACAGTTTGGGGACCACTGGTTTATACCTACAACAGATTCTCCACCTCCACAAAATTCACAATAGAGTTTCCTCAAAACAGAGGTAATGTAGGCATTGGTAAAAAGTGCCATTACAATTATGACACAAGCCGGTGTTCACCAAATAAATTATTGGCGGTTAACATAACCATCTGTTAGAAGTTTAGAAACTAACATGGTTGTGGACAAACAGGATATTTACAAGTAACGTAATTTTGTGAGTGTTTTTTACTGATTGGTATAGTTTTGGAGATGGTAAGACACAGCGAGAATTTATCGCTCTAAATTGGAGAAGCCCGCCGGGAGGTACCTTCGCATTACAGAAGATAGCAGGCAAATAAAGTTTATTTTTTATTTTTTCCCATAGTGTTGTGTTCCTGCGGTGAGTAAGGTTGCCAGAGCTCTTTAAGGGATAATGGGGATACGGGGTCTGCAACGCTTGCCTGGTGCATCTGGTTCGGTAGACAGTAAGATTGTTTGCATCCTTAGTTGTACCTAGGTACAAAAAAAAAGTATTTACCTGAGAAATGTTGGTGTAATTTGGATCCTTGGTAGGATTTTTCCGCAATTTATCAAGCTCTACATTATGATTGTTAGCGCCACAATAGATGCTAAGTAGTATTTAATGCAGTCCATACAAAAGTTCAAGGTAAAATTTATGTCGTGACTTTTTTTTTTAATAAAATGTGAGTAAATAAACGAGAATTTTGGAATACCTAGGACACCGGTCCAACGTCGCAATTTTAACAATGTAGGCGGTTGAAGAGTTCCATGACGAACGGTCTTGAGCCTTTTCCATCCACGACTTCCCGCAACTTTAACAAAGTCGTCGGTCCATCATGTGGGCTTTCTACGTGGAGTTACACGTGCAGATTGGTGATAAGTGTTCCGCGATAGCAACTAAACGGCTTCGGTTCGCGAAATGTTTCATTCGCTCTTTTATGGTTTTACATTTGCAAATGTAACCGTTTAGGTGTAACGTAATGTACCATTTACGATGGAATTACTGTTCGATCGAGTATAGGTTTAGATAAACATTATAAGTAAACTTTACTTTTAACCTAGGTTTATTATAAATCTGTATAGGTATATTGCTATCTTGCCGTGGTGGCCCCGGCTAAAGAATGGGCCCCTCCATATCTACCTATCCGCGGATGTCGTAAGAGGCGACTAAGGGAAAAAAGCTAGGGGATGGGCAGCAGCGTCCCTCATTTTAACAACAATAGCTCTAACTGCGCTCGCCAACCCGCATGCCCAGCGTGGTGAGTATGGGCAAATCCCCCCACATGATAAGGAATTCGCTCTGTCTGTTGGGCCATGTTCAGCAGTGGACGTCGTACGGCTGAAATGATGATGAATGATGATGATATTGTTATCTTATTGTTTATTCGCATGTTTATTTCAGTTACCAGACCTTACGTCACTGCAGCCATGAACTAATAAAACGGACAAGTGCGAGCGAGACGCACCCTGAAAGTTCCGTACTGCATACATCATCATCATCAGCCTGTAGAAGTCCACTACTGACATAGCCCTCAACCAATGAGTTTCATTACGAACGGTCTTGAGCCTTTTCCATCCACCGACTTTCCGCAACTTTCACAATTTCGTCAGTCCATCGGGTGGGGGCAGTCAGCCTTCCAACACTGCGTCGCGTCGCGTCGCCCGGTTCGTGGTCGCTATTTGAGATCCTTAACTCCCTATGTCTGCATACCTTATTGATAGAAATTTTTATAGGCTGAGTTTTGAAATGAGTAAATACTCATTTCAAAACTTAGCCTAATAATCTTTTTATAATCTTGTAAAAATAACATTTGAAGGTCGTGAGAAAAAGGCTAGGAAAAAGGAATAAAAGAGATTTTTAATAGGGTTCAAAATCCTCCATTTGTAATTTTAATGTTATAACATTTTATGTATTTAGGCTCTGCATAGAGTCACTTCTTATGTTCACTATTTGTTTGGGACCAATGTTTGTCATCTCGGAGGGAACAGTATGTAATCAGTACCTAATACCTTCATTACTTACATAGTTCAAAAACAATAACTTAATTTAACTTTGTAATAATATTTATGGGTCCATATACGATAAACAGGACATATTTATATACAAATAAATACGAGGCATTCGTTCATGTAACAATAGAACTTACTGTAGGTGGGTTATAAGACAATCTTTAAAAAATCTTCTCTTTCGTTTTTTTCGTTTCCTATACTAGTCTGATTTTTCTCACTACGATGATGCTTTTCTCACTAAATGTACGTCTTAAAAAGTTAATTTTTCAGAATTGCCCTTCTTCGCTCCTTGGAGCAGTTTTAAAGTGCAGTACTTAGGTCGCATTCACGTATAACGCAGGTTGCCGGTGCGTACCTACTGGATATCACATAGCTAGAGACTAGGGCAACGACCCAAAGTCCTGCTTTGCTATTTTAAGGAGCTGGGCTGGCTTAGCATAGGGAGACAATGCACAAAACACCCTCCAGCGGGAAGTCAGTACAGGTCTAACCACCCCGATTAGAATTATAGACTAGGGCTTAATTTTAAGGCGCGGGCACTCTTACTACTTAGCGCTAGAGCAATACTTTAGGAATTTTCTTAAATAAAATTGAACACCTTATTTACGCACTCCTGCAATTAATTATCCATAACAAAGTTACATTTGGAAAAGATCTCTACACATGCAATTATATCATTTGACTTTGGGGCACATGTCCGAAATGGAACACTAGCAGTCCCCTTGTCTTTTGTGTCTCAAAAACGGATAATTCACGATAGCGTTACGGTTACTATACGTAAAACTCATAGAATTGCCGATAACATCGGCGGTGTTCGTTATTTTGATTGGCTATAATATTTGTAATTTCCTATAGTAACTCGTATCGCAAAGAAGAGAATGAGACTAGGTACGAAATTACGTATGTAAGCACGTACGGCGCCTGCTTTCTATGTGACTGCGGTCTTAAAGCGAAGGCGAAGTGGCCTAACGTCATTACCCACCTTCACAGGAGATGATTCTCGAAATAAAACCGCCCAAAAAACTTCATACTAAATGAAGGATTCTGGGTTAAAATATGTTGCCGCCGCCGCCCGGTGTGGCTCTCAAACTTGTTTAGTGCAATTACTCCTATAAACATGTAAATTATTATTATTATTATTCTTTTATTCAAGACAACAGGGTCCACAATGTTAGTTAATACAATATTCAAAACAAAATAAAAATCAAAATAAAGTTAGTACCTTATAACTAAAAGTGATTTAGTCCTCTGTATGAGTTTCCCCACTAGAGAACAATCAAATTTTTCGGCAATCGCGTTAAGGATGCCGTTATTACCTCCGCGAAGTCTGCGCAACAGGGATGCAGTTTTTTTGCGCCAGATGGCGTCAAAGGTGTCGGTGCGCGCCTATGCGGAAACAGTTTCAGTATGTGTGTGGAGTCAGTGTCAGACGAGGTAATAAACACTCCATTAAAAATATTAGGTTAATCGTGAAAAAAGAAGTGTTTTATGACCCTTCATGACCCTAATTTCATAAGTAGTGACGATTTTCAAAACAGTTTTCATTTTTTGCGGTATGTTAAATAATTAAATAAATGTTTCGTGAATTCCTGATTCCCTCAACCTGATGAAACTACAAACTTGAAATGCAATAAAGCTTCTGTCCCGTCAAGTTAGAGAGAAGCAACTGCGACTGAAACTAGATAAAAAAAAATTGCGCTAAAAGTAGCATTGAACTGCATTTTCTTTAAAAGGTGCTAGCTAGGTTGTATCGATTCGTTATCATCTTCTTAGTGAAAATAACGGCATGTAGAGTAAGAAGTCAAGAACGTAGACAGAGCCTTATATGCTGCGAGACGCACCTAAACAACTCATCAATTTGAACTCCATATTCGTACCTCAATATTCATAGACATTTGAAAACTGAATACAAATACCTAGGTACCTTTATAAAAACACATGCAGAAATCCGTTTGTGTAAAGATGGTCGCCCGAGTACAGTCGGCTGCACTAAGATGTATGCATTTCATAATTTTCAAAATGATGCCAAAATACATTATGAATACAGTAAGGACACGGTTAAATTGAAAATGGCACAAGTTGATCCTTAGATACATAATTTTTGCTGTGTACATGTTTGTTTTTAGAACTGTGACACTATGAAGCGCTGCGGGCGAGTGCCCGTCTGAGTCGCAAGGTGCGGATTCTATTCCTGCTGCGGGACAAATATTTGTTTCGGGTCTGGGTGGTGTGTTACCATGGTACTCGTAGTTTTTGATGCCCACGACACAGGGGATCCTAGTGAGGGGTCAGGACTATGTATGAGACTGTTGGGTGCTATTATTTATTTATTTTCATAATTGTTAAATGTGCAGTAGGTATATTAGTGCGGGAGATCGTAAAATTGACTCTTCAAGGCTGTACATAGCGAATCTTAGCAACATGTAAACCCATAGGCACTTAAAATACCTACACTGAGCCTACGTTCGAGTCGATCCCCCTCGAAGCCCTCGACTCGAGCACCGAGATAGCAGACAATGTGGAGCATATCGATTCTGATCTTCGCACATTCTTGACATACAAATAGATCAAAAACTTGACGATGTGACGATAGAATAAAACAACCATGATGGTCCTAAAACAGTATGAAAGAAGTGAGCGCGGAGATGACGGCTAACAGAAGAGAGTGGAAGAAGAAAACATGTTGTGCCGACCCCACATAATGTGGAACAAGTGCAGGAAGGAGGAGGTAGGGCACAGCGAGATTTTCTCGTTCTGAATTGGAGCAGCCCGCCTGGGGAGGTACCTCCGCCTTACAGAATATCACAGCCAAATAACAATATTTGTTTCATATAGTGTTGTGTTCCTGCGATGAGTAAGGTTGCCAGAGCTCTTTAGCGGGGTTCGGGTATTGCAAGCGCTACGGTAACCGCTTACCAACAGGTGGGCCGTATGCTAGTTTGCCACCTCAGTAGTATAAAAAAAAAGAAGATGGTCCTAAAACAACTACGAGCATTACATCATCATCATCAACAACCTGTAGAAGTCCACTGCTGGACATAGGCCTCCCCCAAAGAGTTCCACGACGAACGGTCTTGAGCCCTTTCCATCCACCGACTTCCCGCAACCTTTACAATGTCATCGGTCCATCGGGTGGGGGGCCTTCCAACACTGCATTACATTACATGCATAGATAAAATCACGCCTGCTTCCCAGTGGGGTAGGCAGAGACCATGGCTTTCCACTTGCTACGATCCTGACATACCTCTTTTGCTCATTACCTCTCATCACACTCCTCAAGCATGCTCGTGGGTTTACTCTTTACCTGGCCTTTTTCCAAAACTACGAGCAATCTTCCCATTAAAAAAAGAGTTTTTAAACTAAATATGCAAAGTAGTGAAGTAATCTTGGTGTCGAATCAAGATTGCTACATAAAATGGCTAAGTAATTGAGTTTGGACTGATTTTACCCCAAAACAGCGGATTTTTTTATAGTGTTCTTTCAGAGAGTCTAAAAATAAAATTGATTGCCAATGTGGCGTGGAATAAGCTCCTTTCGAGATACACATATTATGGATCACCCTGTAGAGACAATCAACAACAACACCGTAAAATAAACGATAACTACAAAATTAAATGGCCTCAATGCCGTAACGCATTAGTTTTATTTTTATTTTTATACAACAGAGGTGGCAAACAAGCTTACGGCCCACCTGATGGTAAGCGGTTACCGTAGCCTATGAGCGCTTGCAATACCAGAGGCATCACGCACGCGCTGCCGACCCCGAACCCCCTTCCCCCCTAAAGAGCTCTGGCAACCTTACTCACCGCAGGAACACAACACTATTTGAAACAAATAATGTTATTTGGCTGCGATCTTCTGTTAGGCGGAGGTACCTCCCCAGGCAGGCTGCTCCAATTCAGAACGAGAAAATCTCGCTGTGCCCTACCTCCTCCTAAAATTTATTAGTGAATTAATCTTGAAAAGGTAACTAATATATGTATCTGCGGCTTCTATTACCACTTGCCCTTATAGAATAGAATAGAATTTGCCATGGTATTTAGTTCCACTAATTGCCAAGGAACTTCTTTCGTGAAAAGCACCAACAGTGTCACGAAATAAGTTCCTCAGGGGGCGATTTAGTCATCGTGTATCTAAAGGATGTATTATTGTACAATCGACCTTCGCGTTCTCGTAGGTAGGTAACCCCTGAATCATGTAAATAAACAAGTTTTCAAAGGAAAATTAATATATCTCTGTCTTCATATCATTCGTATAATCCACACTTGTCCACACTCATTGCATTGTTACTATTTACTTACTTATGTTAATATTTTTACCAGTTGTCTTAGTATTTTGCATGAGTACAAACAAATATCGTTTATACAAGCTTTATGCTATCTACTATCTATATATATTGAATTATGTTATACATATTTCTACAACAGGTAACATCTCTATACTGTTTATGTCAATTAAAATATATATTTTTTACCAAAATAAGGTGAAACGCAGGTAGGAACAGTAGGTCGGCGGGAAAAAATTGCCGTTTGGTTACGCAGTACATTTTTGAACAAAGTTCACAATTTGAACTTGGTGCTACCTTTGAGCACTGGTGGAGTTACTACTGTAGTTCCCCCTTTCAATCCAAAGGCCGTGCATTTTCCATTCATTTACTAGTGCTTTCAAACTGTTACGGAAAATGTCAACTTTTTTTTTTTGCGATGGTTAGGCGTTTGACCACCATCTCACTTTTGCAAGTAAGGTGTGGCCTAAGATGAAGCACGCCTGACCAGCTTTACGAGTACCACCTTTACCGCTTTTATGTCACTGCCAAATGTTAACGTAGGCCCTAGTTGATGGTCCTTAAAGATTGATGATGTACCTACCTACAATTTTATTATGTGACTGAACTGAAATCACATTATAATAAGTGCTTTTTAACACTAAAATGAATTAGGTGTTTCAAGCTTTTAGAATAATTGTTTATTAACTAAAATTATTATCTAATCTGATATCTTATTCTAGTCATAAGACCATTTCTGAACATTTTGTTCATGTAAAGATATGCTAAATACACTGATAGTAAAATTTAAATTGATTCAGTATCTTGCTAAGGTCCTGGTATTCTCACAACTCTCTTTTGATGTTTGGACGCTTAACCTTATTTTATAGAGCGTGATCCACGGCCTCGTATTTTAAAATTGTGCTCAAGCTTTTTCTTAATAAAATTATACCTTTCATCATATCTTCTCGTCGCAGATACCTCAGAGCATCAAGATGAAAGTTTACAATCAGTGCGTGTTGCCAGTGACGACATATGGCACTCAGACTTGGTCGCTAACTATTGGCATACACAAGCTCAAAGTCGCGCAACGGGCTATGGATAGAGCTATGCGTGGAGTTTCACTACGTGATAAATAACAAAATTAGGAAATCCGTAGTAATTCTGAGAGCAATGTCGGTGACCTTAAGAACTAAGGTTGCTCTCAGAATTAGTCAGTTAAAATTGCAGCGGGCAAGCCATATAGTTCGCAGAACCGACAACCTTTGGGGAATGAAGGTTCTCGAATGGAGGTCCCGAACCGAAAGACGAGGTATTGGAAGGCCCCCACCCGATGGACCGAAGACATTATGAAGGTTGTCGGAACTCGGTGGATGGGAAAGGCTCAAGACCGATCCTCATGGCACTCTTTGGGGGAGGCCAGTGGACTACTGCAGGCTGAAAAAATGATAATTAAAAAAAATATATAATCTTTACTTCATTCACGCTTGAACACAATTTCACATTACGGGCCATCATTTATCAAAAGACGGTAGAAGAGTACCAGAAGTGTAGTTACACATAATTATCTTACATTAAGTGCTAACTACTGTTACATCTGTGTCTTAACTAATTGGTGTTTTTAAATCTACTCATTATACTTGTACCTACATAAGTAAAATCCTATCTACAAGGTGATTCATAATATGTATACCATACTGAAAGGGGCTATTCAATCAACAAAAAAAATATATAAACATTAAAATATATATTTTTCTCCCAGATTTTTAGAAATTATCCCCGTACTTTTTCAAATTAGCTGAACTGTTTTTGGTCTTTTTATCATCTTCATAACAAATCTTTAAACATACGAAAAGTTAAAAATAATAACAGATTTCCAAAAGACGTAGAAAAAACATAATTACCACTTGGGTGTAGAATAAGCCCCTTTCGGGTAAATCGCCTTGTATAAGGTTAGGTTCAGATGTAGGAAATATGTGATGATTATATATTATTATGAGCCCGTGTGTCATCGCTCAGGGAAATACGCCTACGTCGCCTATAGTGCGCGTAGACGCGCGGCATCTGAACCCAGCCTTATTAAGTATAAACCTTACCAAAAATTGTACTAACATTACGTAACTTAAATCTCGGTGAGTATAACAAAATTCCACTAAGCTAAACAAACGAACACACTCACGCCATTTGCGAAGTTTAATTAAGCGAGGGCAGATCTCTCAATCAACTTGGACGATTTGACGTTGTATGTGTGTATAATAGGTACTACTAAATACTAGTTACTGATCCTAGCAAGACCTCAGTTCGGTGCGGTGCGACTAGTGTACTCGACTAGTTCTGCTGTAGGACTAGCAGGAACGAACTACGAGTAGATGCTGTTCCTGACGATATTTAAGAAGCTTACTCATGCATCACTGGTCGTGCTGATTTAATCTTCATACTTTTATAAATGCGAAAGTTTGTATGGATGGATGTTTGTTACTCAATTACGCCCGAACGGCGCTTAATGTCTGGAGTATCACAAAAGCTACTTCTTTTAAGGTACCACACCAGCGAAGCCGCTGGCACAAGCTAGTACATAAATAAGAAAACCATCTTAGCTCGTTATCCAAGTCACGTGACCGCGGGGATCATAAGCAGCCCGGTGCACCCGCAATTTCCTCACTCATCCACCCAATCTGACACTTTGATGAATAGCCTTGCCCGGAGGACTGGGATGCCCGTTAGTGTGTCAGCGAGAAAGCGATTTGACGCCTATAGTAGGTAAATAGCTGGATATCCGCTGATTGAATGAGTCGAGAGCAATTTTTTTTAGTAGGTAGTACTTGGCATAGCCATGTTTCATGCAAGAAATTGGTCGGTAGGTTAAGTAACCCGTGTTAGCCTATTGGGTTCGAACCAGGTCGTGCACCAATGAGTTGACCTGTACGAAAAATGTAAGCGCGCATTAATAAGTGCTTAAAACAATGAAGACAAACATCGTAAAAAAACCAGTAAGTATTCTTATAAGCGGCAATGGGTTTGCAACCTGTCACTTAAAGAGTACTCACTGCAAAGTGTTTGAACGTGCCTCTGACTGATCAGAACCCGACCGTTTTATTATGTTGGCTGTAATCATGTGGTTAATGGTACTTTAAATCTTACCAAAATAACATTCGGCGCTTCGAGCCGAAAAACATCCGTTTTTCGTCAGGCGATAGCCGACAGTGGCTCAGTTGGTACGAGCATCCCGTATCTAGGGGAGGGTAGTTTTTGGGATATTACCTCTATAATATCTTAATAATAACTACCGCCGAGAAACCGAAGCAGTTGAAGAAAAGGTACGCGATAAACACCGTTTGATATCAATATGCTATGTATACACTGGTCGCGAAAGTTTGAAAAATACTAATAAGATATAAGCCTATAGTTTTAATAACCCAAATTGCTACTCGCGTACAGTCGCGCACAGCCCAACTAGCAACAGAAAAGCTTTACAAGGTTACTGAACTGTGTGGACTGCAAAGAGTTCTTTCAGTGCCTTTCAAAGAAGCGCCGACAGAGATTCAGCGCGTCACGTTTTGTTTCCTAAAAGGTAAACTTGATTAGCGTGGATCTTTACAAAAGTTCTGAAAAATGGTTGCAGTCATAAATTAAAACAGATTGAACGAGAAATACCTGGATTAATTTTGGTACAGCTGCCGTATTCCTGAACTATACAAATAATTTCGTCTTAACAGCAGTTATTGGAAAACCGCATGCTCGGTTCGTTGACAGAATGTATTAGAACAAAGTCTATCAATAAAAAGGTTTAGATGTGTTAGTAAAATAGTAGATGTAACTGACATTTAAACTGAGTTTTCATGAAAAATCATACAATTTCGAGTAAATTTGGTTACGACGCATAAAATAAGTGCTACAATCAGTTCTGCCTGCATTGCCATGCATCAAGATCTCGACAAAAAATCGTTGATAGTTCAACTGTTTCTGACACCTGATCTGATGCTCTGTGACCAAAAAAGTTCCAGGGTCCTTACTAAAATCAACGATAAAGACATATTTTACCCCCTTAAGCATAATTTCGATTGAAGCTTATAAAACGCCTCTATCTGTTAACAACAAAAACCGCAAAAAACAATGCTTAAGTATGCACTTACTTTAAGGATTTATGACAATGTCCATAAGCCACTAAATATCAGATTTCAAAAGCTCTAGTAATGCAGTACTAAATCGTAAGCTACTCTGTGACTAGACGTAAGCCTATAATTTAGTGTCCTTCAACATGACGGCCGCTTCGTAAGTCGGCAGCTCATCGCTCTGGTCGTGGCATCGTGAACAGGATTCCGTCACCACTTCCTGAAAATTAAAAAAAAAACTCATATTAGAAACGTTTGCGGAATAGAGTGTCATATACATGTTTACACCTTGATTTTATTAAAATTAAACACCTGAATTGAATTTTAATAATCCTAAATATACTAAACTAATCTAAATAACTATTTAACTAACGACTAAGTACTAATAAAAATGCGACTGGTTTTTTTACGAGTAGGTGTCATAAAAAATCCAGTCGATCCCTGTCGCCACCAGATGGTAGCGTGCCCAAAATACTGGCGGCATTGCCACGTTGTATGGCAATGCTTATTCGCTGACCGAAGTAAAAGCCAGCATTTTGGTCACGCGTATACTCTAAAAGTCTCCCCGCCAGGTCCTTGTAAATTTTGTGTGCCCCTGATCCCCATGGGCCTAATGTCTCTACCCCAAACGGCTCGAACATATAGCCTCTATCAAGAAGCATATATTTGCGCCGTTTGAGGGACTCCGCTGATGCTGTTATGTTTCCACCTGAGATAGGTTCACTGTCCATGCTACAGAGTGATTGACCCGTGAGTCCAATCCAATATACACTGACAATATACAATACATATGGCACAGTATTTTTATGTTGCTTGAAATTCGTCTTTTCAAGTCCGTTTACTCATCATTGCAGCCGTAGGTAGTCCACTGCTAAACATAGGCCTCCCTCATAGATTTTAGACGCAACTTTATACGGCCTGCACCCAAACAATAATAAGCTATAGGGAACGCTGCTGCCCATCATGCATGCCCTAGCATTTTATTCGGTGTGATGCACCGGGATCGCACGGGGAACTCGCAAGGAGTGTTCTTAGTTTAGTTAACCTATACCTGGTTATTGTGTTGGTGAACAGTGACCTCAATTAGCTTCTAGTTTTAATTTCCAACATAGCATATTATTGCGTGCACGTAGATACAATCGGTGGCACGCAGTCGCTGATCATAAAAGTAAATTTATTATGATATGTATGATAGCAAAGTATACATGTTAAAACATAGTAAATATTCGTAAAAGGAAATAGTAACGACATTTTTAGCCACAAGTTTAATGTATAAGTTATGGTATGAACCCGTATTTTTCAAAAAAATAAAAATAAAGTAATGAGACCAAGCACTCGCCAAGTTTATAATCACTATACTTCCTCTCCTAATAACATTTCAATGAATGTAAAAAGATGAGTAGGTAATAACAGGGGTTAATCGTTAAAAACTTGGTGTGAAAAAAGTATTATAGTCCGACTTCACCCAATGCTTGGTCTTCTCTTACTTTAGTGCCATCAAGTACAACTTAGAAACGGACGGTGTAGGCGCGTCTCCGTCCGATCCTCCCCTATAGCAACGTCGTCTTCACGTTGTAGACAGAAAAAGTTCTTCAAAAGTCTTACCTGTAGCATATGGCAGTCCTTTTGCTCAGGGGGGTCATCGACAACGGTTTCGTAAGCTGGTGGTGGACCGGGAGGCTCCATCTGGATCTGAAATAGAAACAAAAGCTTGCAATGTTTGAAGTTTTTAGAAATACTACGCGCGTAGAGGTTCTACGTACGTAGGTCTTCGTAGACGCCCTACAAAAAGACATCTTACTTATATTATTTAGTAGCTTCCGCCCGCGGCTTCGCTCGTATGCTACCTAGAAGAAAGTAGCCTATATGCTATTCCAGACTATAATCTATCTGTGCCAAATTTCATTCAGATCCGTTCAGCCGTTCCGGCGTGATTGAGTAGCAAACATCCATCCAAACATTTATACATACATCATCATCTCCCTGCCCTTATCCCACTTCATGTGGGGTCGGCACAACATGTTTTTCTCTTCCACTCCCCTCTATCAGCCGTCATATCAGTATTCACTCCTTTCTTACTCATGTCATCTTTCACACAGTCTATCCATCTTTTCTACATACAAACATTTATAACATTTATACATTTACAAACATTTATACATACAAACATACATAAAATCACGCCTATTTCCCAGAGGGATAGGCAGAGACCACGGCTTTTCACTTGCTACGATCCTGACATACCTCTTTTGCTTCATTCACTCTCATCACTTTCCTCATACATGCTCGTCGGTTTAGGGTACTCTTGACCTGGCCTTTTTCGCATTATAATAGAAGTAAGATATACTTAAAATTTAAGGCAAGCAAAACACTAAAATTTTGTAAGATTATTGTCTAAAATTTAAAATGTCCCATTTGATTCGTTCATTCCTTACCTAATTTAAATTCATCTTGAAAATTTCCTGTCGTTTAATTTCACCCTTCCCTTAATCGCGCTCGTGAATCAGGCGAATCTTACCACTTACTGGATTTATCGGCGTATAAACTCTGTCTATCTTGGACTAAAAATGTTATTTAGTTATTCTACTTTTATACCTCTACTTATTTTTACGTTTGGACTTAAAGTACCTAAGTCCTTAAAAAATAGGCACACGACTTTCATTCCCAAGAATGGTACCCTCAGATCTCCATGCTATCAAACCCTTGAAGATGTCTAAGAGGGGTAGTCAGAGGGACGTCCTAACATTTTGGAATATACCCAATTTTAAAGTAGTGAGTATTCCATACGTGACAGGTTGCAAGCCCATCGCCGCTTTTAAGAATACTAACTGGTTTCTTAACGATGATTTGCTTCACCGTTTTAGTGCGAACTTCAATTTTTAGAACAGAAAAACTCATTGATGCCGGGCCGGTTCGAACCCACGAAAGTCGGGGTACCTCTCACTAGGCTACCACGGCTTTTTTTATTGAAAAGTCATAATTTAAGTCCAAGACATATGGCACTGAGACTTGGTCGCTAACTTTTGGCCTCACACACAAGCTCAAAGTCGCGCAACGGGCTATGGGGCTATGCTCGGAGTTTAAGAACGGAAGAACCAAGGTCACCGATATAGCTTTCAAAATTAGCATGTTGAAGTGGCAGCAACCACTTACCAACAGGTGAGGCATAAGCTTGTTTGCCACCTTAGATGTATTAAACAAAACTTCATCATTATGTAACAAAAACTAACATATTTTTCTGTCATTTCAGATGCTAAAAATAATTGGGTGGAAGCTCGTATGAACTGAATGAAAATCAATATAATTCAATGGTAAGTAAAACATGCTGCCTTGTGTTTGACAAATCGATACACGTGGATACATAGGTTCTATAACGACGTTCAAACAAAGGAAACTACACGTACCGCGCAGGTGGGGGTTCCCACCGACTCCGTTGATGTGGATAAGCATCACAAGGGGAACCGTCAATCTGTGCTCAGTTATTTTAATTCGACGGCATCGAAAGATTTTAGGCGATGACTTAAGTTGACAGGTTGTCATGTGACATTGGTCTTTTCTGTGTGTTTTTATGTGTGCCAAATAATATTATATTCTTTCTTCTATTCTTCAAAGATTTATTTTTGAAATTCGTGTAAATTGGGTTAACACGCTTGCATTTGATTGGCAATAAGAGTAAGTTGGTAGTAACTCTGCCTTCTGCGCTAGAGGTCGCGGGTTCGATTCCCGCACTGGACAAACATTTGTGTGATGAACACAGATGTTTGTTCTGTGTCTGGGTGTTAAATATTTATCTATTATGAATATCAGTCTCTGGTACCCATAGCACAGGCTATGCCTAGTTTGGGATCAGCTGACCGTGTGTTATATGGCCGGAATATTTAAAAAAAATACGGGCCTGAGTTTAAACATATCAAAATAGCTCAGCACCAAAATAGCCATCTCTAATTGGGTTCTTGAAATACACTCGAGAGCATAGAAATCGCACATAGGGGAATTTTCTTACATTTTAATTTCGACGCTTATTTTTTTTTAAATTAATGTGATGTTGCAAATATAACTTAAATTAAATTAAAGTACACACTGTTAGCTTCCTAAAAACACAAAATGTCTAGCCTTGACCTTCGAAATCATAACGGTGGCAACTAAACAATAGAATGGCCTAAATTAGCTCGTTTCAAGTAGCGCTGTTTGTGGGACTTTGAGCAGGTATAAAAGGTTAAAAAAACAATAAATTTGTGAATGTATCGATTTATTAATACGAGGTATTGCCTCCCCTAGCCTGAATAACAGCTTCCATTCGCTGTTTCATTGAAGAAATCATTTTTTTTACGAAATCCTGCGGTATGCTGTCCCATTCTTCCTTGATCGCGGTTTGGAGCTCTCTGAGACTCGTAGGCGCTGCGTTTCTGGCTCTTACTCGTCTCTTTAGTTCGTCCCATAAGTGCTCAATGGGATTGAGATCTGGGCTTCGAGCAGGCCACGCCATAACGAGTACTTCAACCTCCTCCAAGTACTGGCGTACTATAGCAGCGGTGTGTGGTCTAGCGTTATCATGCATAAAAACGAAGTTTTCGCCGATAAATCCAAAAAAGGGCACAACATGTTCTTCCAGGATCTCCTCAACGTAACGTTGGGAAGTCAATCCACCCGATCGACGGTCGGTATCGGGCCCTGTGATGAAGACAAGTTCGGTTTTCGCTTCCAGAGAAATGCCTCCCCAGAACATACACGAACCACCGCCGTATGCGACCCGTTCGGAGATGCAACATTGAGCAAAACGCTCACCGGATCTTCGGTAGACTCTACCTCGTCCGTCGTTACCATGAAGGCACATCCTGCACTCGTCGGAGAAGAGGACTGCCTGCCATTGATCCATAGTCCAATTAACGTGATTTCGAGCAAACTGAAGGCGTGCTTGTCTGTGAGCTGGGGTCAATTTTGGGCCAGTTGCTGGTCTGTGCGCTGTCAGACATCCTTCGGCTAGTCTTCTTCTAACGGTCCACCGACTGACTTCCACTTCTCTAACTTCCTGGAGCTGCTGTCCGAGTTGAACTGCATTCAACCGGCGATTTCGTAGTGATGTATTCACAAGGAAACGGTCATCGCGCTGTGTTGTCGCATGTTTTCGGCCTGTTCCTGGTCGCCTGGTATAGCCACCAGTTTGCTGATATCGCTGGTATACACGTCGAACAGCATATCTGCTCAAATTTAATTGACGAGCCACTTGACTTTGGTTCTGTCCAGCTTCGATAAGTGCAACCACTTGAGACGCTGCTTCTGGTGTGGTATCCATTTTCTTGTTTAGAGAGATGACGTATTCGTTAAAAGACCTTTCTGACTGGGAGTTGGTATGCAAATGATGTAATTTCAATCATCCCTTATCGTTTTATACCTGCTCAAAGTCCCACAAACCGAGCTACCTGAAACGAGCTAATTTAGGCCATTCTATTGTTTAGTTGCCACTGTTATGATTTCGAAGGTCAAGGCTAGACATTTTGTGTTTTTAGGAAGCTAACAGTGTGTACTTCAATTTAATTTAAGTTATATTTGCAACATCACATTAATTAAAAAAAAAAATAAGGGTCGAAATTAAAATGTAGGAAAATTCCACTATGTGCGATTTCTATGCTCTCGAGTGTAGATCCGTGATGTATGACGCATGCCGATATCAATTTGTAACCCGAAACGGAATTATTTGCGATATCGTTCTGTATTTATGTTGAGTTAATGCACGGATGAAAAATCCCCTAACTTTGTGGATCGGTCAACTTTGCGGTCGGGCGTGAGCTCTGTCTGTGACGTAATGTGGCTCGCATTCGGAAATAGGCAATCAAATTGTCATTATTGCAAACTGAATAGCTACTGCGGATCATTTTATCAGATAGACAAGATTAATCATAGTAAACAATTTTCTTTTAAATAAATATTAAATATTCCGGACATATCACACACGGTCAACTGATCCCAAACTAGGCATAGCCTGTACTATGGGAACCAGAGACTGATATACATAATAGATATATTTCTAACACCCAGACACAGAACAAACATCAAAAATAATTTACAGTTTGGCTCAACAGATCAGCGTTTTCAAACAGCGTGATAATGTCAGCGTCTTAGGGACCCTTCAGTAGTGAACTGGATCAGTCGAGCTATCTATAGATCGTTTGCAATAGTATTTACGACCGCGTCTTGGGGATCCTTCAGGCTAGAATGACTGGATCAGTCGAGCTATCTATAGATCGTTTGCAATAGTATTTAGATACGAAGAGCTCTGGTGGAGTGTTGGTAGTGGCCCTGCCATCCGATCCACAGGTCGTGGGTTCGAATTCTAGTCCGTGAAAATGTATGTGCGCTATACTAGTGCTCTCAAACGGTGAAGGAAAACATCGTGAATAATCTTCTTCTTTGAATAATGAGGACAGGTGACAACATGTCCTCGAATTTTTAGGTTCTAGGACATGCTTGTTTCTTCACGATGTTTTCCTTCATCGTTTGAGAGCACATGTCTGTGCACGATGGGGGTGCAAGTTAGTTAAAAATATTTTCGTATCGCAATCAGTGAAAACCAAAATGAAATTCACTTTCATAGAGTGCCGTTTCTTATCAGACCAATTATTACTGTTGTTATGCGATAAAGAACACTGCTATTAATCCACCTGTGTAGTAGCTAGAACATGGCGTGCAACTGATAACACAGAATAGTAGAATGAACAAACATGTAGGTACGACCAAACACATATTATTTAAACTAAGTGCAGCGACACAATGTGCCGTCAGGGACTGAATAACCGGAATATAAAGGTACCTTTAAATAACGATATAACGTCATACCGACAAATTCCGGTTACCCGAATATTTCTCTACCGATAAATATAACGGTACCGGAAAATCTGGCTTCGCAGTTCATTTCGGTGTATTTCGCTACCGGTACCTATAACCGAAATAAATAAATATATAAAGGTTTTCTTTAATGAAACGCCGCCACCCCGCCACCGCGGCGCGACTGTCCTAGCGAACTAGCCGCGGCTCAAAATTTCGGTACCGAAATCTAACCGGTATGAAATTACGGTACCGCAATGCCCACCTGTATAGCATAATGGTACCGAAATGTTTTAACGGTACCAGTACCTATAACCTCTACCGTTTTCAGTGCCGTACAGCCGTACGTTCCGCAGATGTCATCTGCGGAACGTACGGCGCCGATCGTTCGGTTCAATAGCAGTGTTTTTCAAGTTCCCTAATGCGTTTTGGCTGAAATAATCGCTCGAAGGTTGGTTCGGCGCTGCGCAGAACGCGACGTAATTTCGGCTGATGTGTCATAGGGAACTTGAAAAACACTGCGAGCGTATTGAGCGAACGATCATCGGCGCCGTACGTTCCGCAAATGTGTCGCTACACTTAGTTTAAAAAAATGAGTTAGGAAGGATTAAGATTTATGAGTGAGATGGCCTTAACTACATGTTTTTTGGAGGAGGTAGGGCACAGCGAGATTTTCTCGCTCTTAATTTGAGCAGCCCGCCTGGGAAGGTACCTCCGCCTTACACAAGATCGCAGCCAAATAACATTATTTGTTTCAAATAGTCTTGTGTTCCTGCGGTGAGTAAGGTTGCCAGAGCTCTTTAGGGGGGGAGGGGTTTGGCAGGCAACGCATTAGCAATGCTCCAGGTGTTGCTGATGTCAATAGGCGACGGTAACTCTTAGTTGTTTTAATTAAGAAAAACTTTTACTTCATTACACATTTCATTTTTATTCAAACTGTCATCATAACAACGTTGCTTAGCAACTAGCTTAAATACCTACCTACCACATATACGGCCTATTTCTAACAGTAACCACTTAGCATCAGGTGGGCCGTAAGCCTGTTTGCCTCCGTATAACATAAAAAAAAAACATGTTGGTTCATTCTACTATTGATGGCAAATCCATTGGAGCACGACCGGAATTCGAACCCATGACCTGTGGATGTCCATCCACTCTACCAGTGCTCTCAACATATTCATGTCACTTGAATTGATAAAAAACTCAGTCCCTAAAACCAATAAATCATTTTCTTAGACGTTTCCGTAGACCTATTAATATTTAGTCGGGCTTCCGATAATCGTGTTAAGGGCAGGTATTCAGTCTTCCTCCAAACAATGCGAGGTCAAGAGCTCGCTCGAGGTTCCAATTACTGCTGTACGGTGGATTACTTAAGGTACCATTGGTATTTTATATACCGATCTAAACCCTTAGGTAGAACGATTACAAAACTTTTGCTCATACTAAAAAATAATTTTCGAAAATCTACTGGTCTCTGCCCATCCGTCTGGGAAATATGCGTGATTTTATGTATGTATGTAGGTACTGGAACACGAGAGAAGCTGCAGGCTTTCAACTAATACTACATAACCGTATTGGCCTAATGGGAGGTACCTTGACTTTCAATTTCGAATCAAGGTTAACAAAGGATTTCCTTTTCGAAAAATTGGTGCGTTTTATAACACGTGCTCTAAACGATTAAGGAAAACTAAAATTGTGTTAGCTTAATCAGCTCCGCTTGTATTGACCACGTCTTTCCTGTTGATGAGGCCGTTCAGCTTTATGCGGTATAGATATCGGACGGTAGGCAAGCCCACTCCATCTTATCATGTCCCAGGCACGCTAGCGTCAAGTTACACCTAACTCTATATAAATGACCTTACTACTATTATAAATGCAAAAGTTCGGATGTATGTTTGTTACTCAATGACGCCAGAACGGTTCAACCGATTTCGATTAAACTTGGAATAGATAGAGTTCTTTAGCTATTGGCTACTTTTTATATACTATAAGTAAGTAAGTGTAGAATAAATGTAACAAGACCTTACTGCGTGTTATCTATCAGTTATGGATGTATATTTTAGAACTTTATGAGCTTTCAGCGGCTTAGCTCGCGTGGTTTCCAAATAAAAAGTAGGAACTTTGTATTTTCCGACTTTCATCCATATCGGTTCAACCGTTATTGAAACACAAACGTACAAACTGTACAAACCTTTGCATTTACTTACAATATTAAAAGTAGGATAGGATTATAGATTGAATGAAGGTGCAGTTGATTATTTTGATATAATCGCACAAATCACACAGAACCACTTATCATCAGGTGTTACGGCCCACCTTTTTTTTTTTTTTTTTTTGTTATACGGAGGCAAACAGGCTTACGGCCCACCTGATGGTAAGTGGTTACCGTCGCCTATTAACATCAGCAACACCTGGAGCATTGCTAATGCGTTGCCTGCCGAACCCCTCCCCCCTTAAAGAGCTCTGGCAACCTTACTCACCGCAGGAACACAACACTATTTGAAACAAATAATGTTATTTGGCTGCGATCTTCTGTAAGGCGGAGGTACCTCCCCAGGCGGGCTGCTCCAATTTAGAGCGAGAAAATCTGTGCCCTGCCTCCGTATAACATAAAAAAGAAAAAAAAAAAAACTACAACTATGATTTGAGCACCGCACTAATCTATTATTTCATCATATCGTAAATGACTTAAAGTCTTATCACTGATAAGTACTTGTAAGGTACCTGCTACCTTGCAAGTATTTATCAGCGTATGTAAACCGGCCGACCCGAAACCAATTATCGTAAATGCGATTTTTATTCGATCCGATCGCGTTAAACCCGCTTCTTTATACTCGTGGGACCGATCCGTTGCCTGCCACGGATTTCTGATCTGATTCCTCGTAATTATTTAATGGTTTTCGTAGAAAACTTATAATGCCACTAGCTTCCGTCCGCGGTTTCGCTCGTATGGTATCTACATAAAAAGTAGTCTATGCTATTCTAGGTAAAGAACTTTATCTATTCTAGCTTTATATACTTATATATATACTTTATATATATAGCGCGGGTGGTAAAGACTCTTTAACTTGTATGCTTAAACAATTTCTAACCTACCGCAAATTTGCGTATACAACAAATCGATGGTATGTTTTTATTTTTTGTAAAAGTTCTGTTTTTTTCAATGTCCCTACCTACCTTAATATAGTATTAAGTTTACATGGTTTTTATAAGATTGGCTTAATAAAGTATTTCTATTCTTTCTATTATTCTATTTGATGTTCGTCACGTCACGTCGCCTAGGCCCCGTCTGAAAACCAGCGCCGCACCGTACATATTATGTTTGGTGCAGCATTGGTGCTGAGACGGGACCCATTGGCCCCACACAACGCATACCTACTCAACCTACCTACATGTTTTTGTTTTCTTATTGTGTTTTTGAATTACTAGGTTTAAGTATATTTTTCTTTGTATCTTCCTACCTACCTACTTACTGGGTTGTGGGTCAAATAAATACATTTTCTTTTTTTCTTTCTTCTTCTTTCTATTCCAAGTTTCAACGAAATCGGCTGAGCTGTTACGGCGTGATTGAACAACAAACATCCAAACATCATAACAAACTTTCGCATTTATAATATTAGTAGTAGGATATAGTTTTTAAGTTGGTAAGTACATTTTCATTTACACTTAGTTCATCCATTTTTAGTTTCATGCTGTCCATACTGTAACTTCCTTGTTGAAATTAACTTATTTGATTTGATAGAAGTTTTCTACGAAAAAAAATTGGCTGAAGGCGTTGGTGTTTTGAGTCTCATTCAATCTGCGATGAGCAATTAAAAGTTTGATACTACAAGTACTACATCAGCTTTGTTTTCGTACTATATCATACCACTAGTCATCATATCTATACTATATCGACCTACATCTTACGTCGATGCACACGTGTCTTAAAACGATCATTTGATCGTTTTTATTGATTCATTGCCCGTGGTCCGGTTCAGTTGTCCGGTGAACCGGACTACGGAAAATATTTTTTTTCCATGGTTAGACAACCAAAAATATTAAAGGACAGTGTTGCCTTTTTTTTAATAATAAAATTATACAAGGTGATTCATAATATGTATGTTATCCCGAAAACGGCATATTCTGCATCCAATTGGCAATAAAGTTAGTTGTACGACTTTTGGAAATTCGACATATTTTAAAAAGCAACTACATGCCATTCTGTCATTTTCACTTAGCGTATCTCGGTTGAAATAAACTGTGCAGCGGCAAAATTGAATTATTGGTTCAACGTTTACTTCCTATTTTTAGCTTCTGAAGTCAAAACCGGAGAAGTGGAGTAACTAGTTTACAGCCTGATGTAGAGTTTGAAACGCCAGTGAACTTGTGCTAATGTAACCACTGAGGCAGGCAATTCATTAGGAAGTGTAGTTCACCTTACGTGGCTTTCAGGTCATGTAATGAACTCTGCCATTTAGATGATGGAGGAAAACTAGCTTTTAACATTGAAATAGCAGTTGATATTTTGCGAATAAGCCTTATAAATTCAATTTGATGCTAAGTTAATACATGAATACTTATATTATACTAGCTTCCGCCCTAGCCTATATGCTATTCTAGACTATAATCTATCTCTGTACCAAATTTCATCCAAATCCGTTCGGCCGTTTAGCCGTGATTGAACCACAAACATCCAAATATCCTCACAAACTTTCGTATTTATAATATTAGTAGGATAACTTGTATTAAAAGACATCAAAATTGCAGTTGAAGCGCTTTTCTACAAGGTTATTCATAATATGTGTATTATTCTGAAAGGGGCTTATTCTATGATAATAATGTTTGTTCTAGGTCAGTAGAAAATGGTTATTTTTATTGCGCAAATTAATCTTAAATCTGAAATCATTTTTTCCGCTGATATTCTTACTTTTTGTTGGGATAGTATACATGTTATTGAATCACCTTGTAAATCAGCTAAGTGAAGCAACCTTCAGCACGGTCAGCAAATAGGATGGGTGACCACTGCTATGGCATGATACAAATGAATACGAAAAGATCATGTAAGGTTTGTTAAAACAGTTGCAAACTGCAGTCCTGTCTGACACAGATTAGAGGCAAATTTCGGCTCATTCTGACAAAGTTATGGGCTTTGTGGCAACTTGGACGTTTGACTGACGATTACGTCCAGGATTCCCAAGTTAAGCTTTCACAACACAACGGGCAAAGACTAATCTTCAGAATAATAGGCTCGCGATGCATAAGTTATGCTTTCAACGACGCAACAATCAAGAACTATTTTTTATTTTATAGTGATAACCCCCATAGCTAATGGAATGCTATGCTATTTTATAATATCCCAAAAATTTCGACTCCGACGGGATTTGAGAGACAAAATTTATGAGGTATTATAAAATATCATAATCATAATCAAGAACTAGTCAAAATATCACTACATGAAATGAGTAAACATTTTTTTTTATACAACTTAGGTGGCAAACAAGCATACGGCCTACCTGTTGGTAAGCGGTTACCGTAGCCTATGAGCGATTGCAATACCAGAGGTATCACGCACGCGTTGCCTACCCCGAACCCCCCCCCCCCCCCCCCCCCGCCCCCCGCCCCTAAAGAGCTCTGGCAACCTTACTCATCGCAGGAACACAACACTATTTGAAACAAATAATGTTATTTGGCTGCTATCTTCTGTAAGGCGGAGGTACCGAGAGAAACGAGAAAATCTCGCTGTGCCCTACCTCCTCCTACATGACTGTAGGTGTGACTTTGTGCTGAATTGCCACCATAAGGTGGCAATTCAGCACAAACACATACACACATACACAACATATCTGAAACATGGATAACCATGTTTCAGATATGGTCTTGTTGGTATTTTACACGGTTTCTTAAACAAACATTTTAAGGTGATTGCAATGGATAACAAGCTATGATTTTTAAAATACCGAAATCTTTTCAGCTTGACTTAGCAAGCCCCTTTTGACAGCAACATTGAAGCCAAATGACTTACTACACCCGTAATTACTGTTTGAACGTTTGATCGTTGTGTGTGCACTAAATTTTTACGTTCCCGTTTACCTGCTTTAGGACTATACTAGGTAAAGAACTTCATCTATTCCAAGTTTCAACGTAATCGGTTCAGCCGTTACGGCGTGATTGACATCCTCACAAACTTTCGCATTTATAATATTAGTAGGATAATGAGGAACTGATGTACCAGAAAAAACGTTGACGTCTGCAATTAAAGAAAATTTGAAACGGCTCTTGTTATTTTCGTTAGCCTTTATCTTTCAGTGCTTCAACTGAATATTCATAGTAAAATAACTAATGCAGCTAACGTATAGCCTGGCACACAGTCTGAATGCCAGCCGTTTCTGGAGACGAGAGGATACCTATTAGCATAATTAGCTGACACTCTGGACGAGCTAAATTGGTTGTTTATCTTGTGTTGTTTTCGGGAATTGACATACATTTCTTAACAACTAAGCTGGTTTTCAATCTGAATATAATTATGAGATCTACGTGATTGTTTTGTTTGTCTTCAGTGTCATTGTTCTGCTAAACGGGCCGCTAAGCGATTTTATTTAATTTAATTAATTTATTTCGGTTGTTCACCATAATTGTTAGTACATTTATCTACCTATAAACTATATTGGTAACCATAAAAACAGATTTTAAATTATTCATGTCACATATTATCAGAAAACATTAAACAAATTATTATTGCAAAAATAAATTAAATTTACTTAATATTGAAAATTCTAACTAGATTAATATAAGCATGTAAACTTCAATATAATATTCAAGAATTCAATTTTTTTTTTTTTGTATAATTTTTTTTATTTATTATAAGTAACAGAAAAATAATAATAATTTGTAAATTAAACTAAAATGAACTCTGTTTTCTACGACTACGACTACAAGTAGAAAACAGAGTTCAGATCACATTCATCAACAGAATTCTAATTGTTTAAGTAAAGTCCAGAAATAAATAAATAGTAACCTACAGTTACAGTAGTATAATTTATTAATTTAAAAATAAATATTATTACTATTTTATAAATTAATTGTTGAATTATTGTACTTTTTGAATTGAATTATTGTATTTTATAAATACGAACTTTTATGTAGATATTTGTGATTCAATCACGGCGCGGCATAATGTCTGAACCAGTTAGGATGAAACTTTAATTAAACATATTTTTGACTTTAGCATATAGGCAAATTTTTACAAGGATAACACGCGAGAAGCCTCTTGAAAAAAGATCATAGCTAGCTAACCTTGTTTCTTTATTGTAGTGTGACACGTCCATTTACAGCTACTAAAACATTCATGCGCGAATACCATGTAAATTACAAGTTGTAATGTGGAAGAAATTTATGAAAGCAGGACTCTTTGTGCGGGAAAGTCGGGAAAGTACCGCCGTACTACCGTGGGCTGAATGACGCATTGCTATGTTCCGGTTCGAACAGTTCTGGCTCGTGGAATAAATAAGACATTCTCTGGCATTTTCTGCCATAGTGGTGACTACGATTGCTGCTGCTGTACCTTGACAAGCTGTACCTCTGTATTGTATGAGGAAATCGTTACCGACAAAGCTTTCAGAATTAGCAGGTTGAAGTGGCAGTGGGCCGGCCATATAGCTCGCAGATCCGACAACCGTTGGAGAACAAAGGTTCTCGAGTGGCGACCACGAACAGGACGACGCAGTGTTGGAAGGCCCCCCATCCGATGGACCGACGACATTGTGAAGGTTGCGGGAAGTCGGTGGATGGAGAAGGCTCAAGACCGTTCGTCATGGCACTCTTTGGGGGAGGCCTATGTTCAGCAGTGGACTTCATTAGGCTGATGATGATGATGATGACCTCTGTATTCGCTTTCTACAGATAATGCACTTTAGGCTCTGAGCATGACATGTTGCTACTCAAATGGAAGCGTATCAGCAATATTTTACGAATTTGAACCATAAATCTTTGAGACTGTCAACTTAGGTCACTAAGTTGATAATAGTCTAGTAGGCTCTGTCTCAGTAAAAAACACTGATTATTTTTTTGTCAAAAATAGCTAGAAATGTTGAGGTATCTGAGGTTTTTCGAAATTAAATGTCTACTAAAATATTTTGTCAAGATAATTCATAAGGTTATCTTGTAGGCAAATGATAATCACATAGATCAAACAATGTATCAATATCAAAGCAAGTATCAAATTTTTCCCTCAAGAAACTTCAAAAATTACCAAAGCACTTAGATCTGTCTAGCCTCGCAGTTACACAGCGGATGCTATAACTGTTACAAAACAACGTACTTTTCGTAAATAAAACAATGTATTACATAGGTCCATACGCATTATGATTTTATATCAGAACGTTCGTAGATTTCCCATGCTAGCGATAAAGCTTTAGTTTTCTAAGAAGCGGGAAACATCACGTGACGGCAATTATACTGAGGCGGTTTTACGGGGCTAAGTGCGGCAGATACTTCTTGCACACTTAAATCTATTTTTAATTTCTATTGCCTTTTTGAGGTATTTTTTCCAAATTCTATTAAATAATACAATATTTGTAGTTTTCTATTCATTCGCGGTATAGGCAGAGCTCTATATATAAAGGCTATTTGCGAAAAGTATTATAGAAAAAATGATAACCATGGCTTTTGCCTGATTCTTATAGGCTTGGTCGCGAGGAACACGAGTTTGCTTTACCTATTCTAGTTCATAAGATGTTTCAAAGTGATCCTTGTGATTTTATCTACCTAGGTAGATACTTTGGGCTTAAAATACATTCATCATGTAACGGTGGTCGCTTCTAAGGAAGCCAAATCTTTATTCACATCCCTGAGGGCGCGATCATCTCGGAACTGCTGATAAAAATCACATTAGCCGTAATTCGCGCGGATCCGATTTGTGCTTCGTGTTATGGGCGGTCTTACAGCCAGGAGTCTCATCCAGACTATGCGAACACACAAAACACACTACAGGCGAACAGACACTGTTGTAGCTTTGTTCTGTTTGTCTTGCGTATCTGTACTTCGCGGGGAATTGACCCGCACCTCTTGGGCACACACGCCATTGAGATACACACCAACCTGTTGACATTTTTAATGATCACCATTGTAAGAGCTAAGTAGCACTTAAACACGCGGCTGTCTACAAGGTGATTCATAATATGTAATTATGTATACTATCCCGAGGGGGCTTATTCGATAAACAAAAAGAAAAAATATTAGCGAAAAAAATATATATTCAAATATGTACTAGTACCTATATTGATTCAGATTTTTCTCAAATAGCAACTTTTAGATACAACTAAGGTAGCAAACAAGCATACGGCCCACCTGTTGGTAAGTGGTTACCGTAGCCTATGTACGCTTGCAATACCAGAGGCATCACGCATGCAATACTGCGTGGTGCTTACTTAGAAAGTAGCCTACATGCTATTCTAGGTAAATAACAATCATCCTCACAAACTTTCGCATTTATAATATTAGTAGGCTAACACTGTATAGAACACAATATGGCCCTTACTAATTCATTATTGGCAGGCCGTAAGCCAATTTAATTACATGGAAAACATCGTAAAACGCGAGCGTGTACAGAAAAATGATCAAAGTTTAATTACTGACTTCAGTGTGCTTAGCACTTACTAGGTGGTTAATATGACCATTAACCGTTTTTATCTCTAACTGAGTTACAAATCGTAGGTATGTGATGTATTCCAAATAACTTTGCGGTCTTCATACTCGAACATAAACTTTGCTCCTGGCGCAATTGTCTTCTATAAAGACGCGGATTTGCACACGGCATGAAAAAAATGCCGTACAGCCAAATAACATTATTTGTTTCAAATAGTGTTATTCCTGCGGTGAGTAAGGTTGCCAGAGCTCAAGGGGAGAGGGCACGGCAACGCGTGCGTGATGCCTCTGGTATCGCAAGCGTTCATAGGCTACGGTTACCACTTACCAAAAGGTGGGCCGCAAGTCGGTTTGCCACCTTAGTTGTATAATTTAAAAAATAAATTAGTAAATTTTATTTTTGGGATAACTACAATGAGCAGTCTTGTTTCAGATAGCAACATACCTACCACCTTAGTATAGACTGGACTGGATAAGATAAGAACGATAAAGAGCGATAATGCGACCTGCCTGAAAATGTTTATAAATTTATATTTAAATATATGGGGATTTTTTGTTTTAACTACGTATTGAAATTATATCATCAGCCTGTATAAGTCCACTGCTGGATATAGGGCTTCCTCAAAGAGTTCTATGACGAACGTTATTGCTCCTTTTCCATCCACCGACTTCCTACAACCTTTACGATGTCGTCGGTACAACGGCCTTTGAACACTGAGTTTGTGGTCGCCATTCGGGAACCTTTATTCCCTAACGGTTTTCGGGTGAAATTATATACCTACCTACCAACATACATGAATGATTCATCGTCATTTTCACGAAAGAAGACCCTCAAGCAAGCTCTGTAGTCTTCGTATAACGTAATTTGGCCAAAGTATGTTTATGCTACGTTAATTTCCGCGGGACTTCTTTCGGTAAACAGACCAACTTTCTACCTGACAATGGAATAATAACAATTTCAGCGAAACTCGAATTACAAACCACAGGCCGCAATAACTCTATTACACGCTAATACATCACTGTAATGACGTCACGGACTCATTTCTCTAATTCAGCCAACCGACGATAGATCCTCGTGAACTAGGCGTGTGCCTTGCTCGGTCACGACGAACTAGCTGCACTACCTACTACTACTACCTACTACTACTACATACTAATACTACTACTAATCTTTAAAAAAAATTGTGCGCTGACCAAAAGTGACCAAGATGAAGTCCATAGTTTAACTAACTTGCTTCTAGATAGATGTAGACATAACAAGCGTCATTGCGTCTTCTACAAGCTAAAAATACTGTTTGTTTTATTGAAATAAAGCAACGAAGCAAAATAATTTATATGACTGATGGGAATGGAAGTGGCGGAAATGTGGCTTCGACGGAAATTCAGTAATTTACATAGCTCGATCGAGTATCTTCCTTATTTTTCAACATTTATGTCACGGTTTGACGAGCAACATTGCATAACTCTATATTTCGCATGAATATGGAGTTCACAGCGAATTTGTTTACATCATTACACCGACAAGAGCTAAGCTCTTAAATCATAGTAGTAGCGAATTTGCTGCTAAATAATTTGTTTATCTGAAATTTTTAGTAATTTCATTATTTACCCATACAGGTGATTCATAATATGTAAGTCATTCCAAAAGAGTCTTATTCTACACCCAATTGGCCATTAAGTATGTTCTAAGACTTTTGGAAAATCGTCATTTTTCAGTGAAAAATCTCTGCAAAATCATCTGTTTCGGGGTCAAACCAGTTCAAACTCAATGAATTAGCTGTTTTATGTAACAATCTTGATGCTGAACTTCTCGTAGGTTTAGTACCTAATTATAAATAATATTAATAATTAGATGATAAAAATACCAAAGACATAATATAAGTAATTGCTATCCTGAGAGCTAAGTCGGGACCTTGGACCTTCTAAGGATTTTCTGATTTCGGATTTCATCACGCAAGTTGGAAATATGGATTTTTAGTTGTTTTACAATGCCTTCCCAAAACTCATCTACCTACCAAAAAGTACAGTCATGTAATCTCTCTTTTCAAATTCGATCATCCAATAGCTTCTACAGCAACGTTTTTAATTTGTGAAATAAATTGCTATGATATTGAAAAAGGCAAGTAATCACAATGTTACTTAGCAGCCAGTCCGCACGGTGGCGGTACCTTTCGATAACAAGCAAGGTAGGTTAATAAAGAATACCGATTATAATTGATCAGCGCGCGAAGCGAGCAAAGATACCTTCACAACTTTGACGAATTGACGTTGTATGTTTGTATGTACAATATTTGCTAGAGCATAACTTCCAAAACGTACAATCTGCATGGAATTAAGTAGGATAGCAGGTTGTACTATCAAGATTCTCTGGTAAGAATATGAGTTAAATCGGCTAGATATTGTTAAAATAAAGGTAGAATCCAGTAGGGGTATAAAAAAAGTAACAAAACGGGGAATCATTCCGGGTCGGGGTGTTGTGGTACAGTAGTACCTACGACACAGGGAATCCTAGTGTAAGGTCAGAAAGTCAGGACTATGTATGTGACTGGTGTTATTTATTGACTTATCTTTTTATGACACTGTTTTTTTGTGTTGTTGTTTTTTGTGTTTTTTTGTGTGTGTATTTGTGTGTAAATAACTTATTTCTATTAATATAGTGGACACGGTAGGCAAGCCATGGCACGCGTTCGACCCGAATGCAAATAATAAATGAGCACCAACGATTCAGTTTGATGACCATTATAATTTATTTAGATTCACGGTAGCAACGGCTTGATGGTGATAGGAAAAGGGTTGAATGTTCATTGGTATTGCGATAGTTACATCTTCAAACCTCAGGATTGACTACCCTTGATTTTTTATTCATTTTGACTGACCAAAGGCATCGTTAAACATTTATAATTCTTTTTTTGACAAAGCCGGACGTCACTGTGGAAATTTAGAAGTCAATGACCGCGTCAGTTTAGTTGTATCTTACAAAATGTTCGGCCCATTTATTCGCTAAGCAGGTAAGCATTAAAGTAGCTCTGGTGAAGAAGCTTTAAGGCCGCCTGAAAGCCTCCATCATGGCTGTATAACGGCTTTGATAGGCAGTCACCCATCCATTTTGTAATCGCGCTGACAGTTTCATGCCATGTGAATGTGACGCATGAAACTGTGCCGAAATATCGGGGAGCAAATAAACTCACAATAGTGGTAAACATCCCGTTTTTAGTACCTAAATATAATGTTCATAACCTTTAAGATACCTTTCAAGGTCGCTTTCAAAATCGAGATCGCTTTGAGAGCGGTTTATCTATTTGTGCCATAGCATCTTCTTGTAGGTAGAGTACTATAAATAGCTGCCCTATTTATATTAGCGTTGCGGTCTTGACGCTACGAGAGGTTCCGGGACAATCCCGGGCCGGAAGCGGAGCCGCTAAACTCATTACTGCCTATGCCGATGGAGCAACCGTCGATTTTATAGGAATAGAAGCACGGTTGCTTGTGATTATAATTGGTAAGGAAGTAATAAGAGGCTCATGTGCTTATTATAGTTTCTATGGTGAATTAGTTCGAAAAGTAAGCTTCAGTTTTCTATAAAACGGCAACCAACTGTTATGTCGTATATGATCATATTTTAATGAAGATTACCGCTAGTAATTCACAGACGAAACTAAGCATGAACTTACGCTTCCGTCTGTCAAAATTGGGTGCTTAACCTCTAATTTATAATCAGAAGTCGTTTTAACACGCCAAGCCAAGCGTTAGTTGTGGATATCGGCTACTTGAGCATGTCTCAAGCCCCTCAATGTCAAACTCAAAAATGACTTTATTAACGAGATCTAAGGATCATTTTGCAATTAGTTTAATATGATATACACTGCTTTTAATCTACATCAATTCTACGGTTGTACAAGGTTGTTTTAGGAGGAGGTAGGGCACAGCGAGATTTTCTCTTTCTGAATTGGAGCAGCCCGCCTGGGGAGGTACCTCCGCCTTACAGAAGATCGCAGCCAAATAACATTATTTGTTTCAAATAGTGTTGTGTTCCTGTGGTGAGTAAGGTTGTCAGAGCTCTTTAGGGGGGAAGGGGGTTCGGGGTCGGCAACGCGTGCGTGATGCCTCTGGTATTGCAAGCGCTCATAGGCTACGGTAACCGCTTACCATCAGGTGGGCCCGTAAGCTTGTTTGCCACCTCTGTTGTATAAAAAAAAAAAAAAAAGGCCACTTGCGTTGTGAAGTGCATGGTTTATCATAAAGGGCCAACAATTGCAATACTTCTGTCTTCTATCGTATTCAATCGAGATTGGTACTAAAGCCAATATGCAATTGAATGCGGGGAGCGTATGCGAGATCAGAGCAACAATGCATCCTGACAAGTCAGTGTGTATGCCTGCATAAGTGAGGGGTATTCATGTGAAAAGAAATGCTTTGTTGAGGGATCGGTATGCTGATGATATCGATTTCACAGACAAAGAATATAATAGCCCATCAAATGTTGCAGCATTTTGATGAATAGTCAAAGTGAAAAGGTATTTGTTTCAATAAAATCACTAGGACCAACTTTGAAACGAAGTAGAAACTACAAAGATGAAGCTACGAGTACCTACGCCTGTTACTCGCGACCAAGCCTAGAAGAATACGGCAACAAAACTATAGGTTAGTCTTGTCTAGTTCATGAATGATGTACATACTAGTAAGACTGAACTAGAACGAACTATTCTTAAAGCTCGTTCTATTCTCATACATTTTATCGCTCGGAAACGGAAAGAAAATTTTTAGTCCAACCCAGAATAACCATGCTAAACACGTTCGTTCAGTTATTCCTATGAGTTTTGTTGATTGGTCTGTCAGAATGAATGACAAACAATATAATTCGGTCTTCTATGTAGGAACGATCGATTGAGAACAATGATGGTAGCCGACTGATGTAAAGTGGCAGCCAATGTCCAAACAGTCTCGAGACCAACTAGTGACCACACCTGACCCCGTACAGGGGCCATAAAGAAAAGAAGAAGAACTGCCTCCTTACATCAACTTTGCGATTTCGGCTAGGCGGTGTTGCAATTTCGGTGAGACGGTGACGTAAGTTGGCAGTCTCAAAGGTTTATGGTTCAAAGTCGTGTAAAATAGCGCTGACGCGCTCACTTTTACAAAATGACGCCGTTGAGTTCATACGGGGTACATATGTAGAGACAGAAATATCCTTTGACCAAAGAAGTTAAATGAGACTGCGTGCTCCATTGACTCGGTCTTGAAAGATGACAGTTCTTTCCGAAGACCTACTGCCAACTCGTCATCGTTCTGATAGACGATAGGTAGATACGTATTTACTAGTGGTTTGGCCCGAACTGAGATCTCGCGATGTCTGGTAAAGTTGAAAGAAAGAAAGAAAATAATTTATTTCCCGTCACATAATGAGATAATAATTTTAAAAACTTAAATTACTGACAAAATTAGTATCCAAAGTGACGAAAAAAAAGGTTGCCGTGGCCGGTGCAGCGCTGATTTTCAGTGGCACCCAAATGAGAATCGCGGCAGCTACTGTGACACGCATCTACTTATATAACTATAAAATAAATTTTAAAAATAATTGAACTAACGTGTGACGTGTGGTGACGTAAGTTGGCAGTCTCAAAGGTTTATGGTTCAAAGTCGTGTAAAATAGCGCTGACGCGCTCACATTTACAAAATGTACGTGATCCCAGTAATCCAAAGGTGAATAAACTGTATGACTGTGGAACATGGGGCTGCTACTGACCTGGCTCAGCCGACAATCGGCGCTGACGGTGTAGACACCGCGGCTCTCGACGTCTTCAGGCTTGTAGTCGCGTGGCGAGCGACGCCAGCACGCGGCACACACGGCTACCAGCACGCCGCATAGTGTGGCACTGTTGGGCAAAACCTGTTTTTATTCTACTGGTATTCAAACAAAAGCGCGGCGGAAAACAACACAACCACCACGTTTTGAAAAAAGTTTAGCGTGGATACCTGCGTGCGCAATTACGAAACGGGGTGAAGCTTTGTTCAAACGGAATACGATTTATTCTTGATATGTCATTTAGAAATTCGTTTCAAAATAATCCTTACGTCTTCTAATGAAAGACAATTTTTATTTTGACCTACGGGGGTGTGCTTATATGGCTCAAGATATCGCAAGCTCCCGAAAGTCAAACTCAAAAGGAACATTACTCCGAATATAAGGAACATTTTTAAATAAATTTTAGATGAAATATCAGCCGTTTGAACACGGCTTGAGACGGTACGTCAAAATCCTGACGTTACAGTACGAAAGATGTCCATCAGAGGAGCCGTTCCATCTTCATGTAACCACATAAAAAATATTGTAACGGAATTTTGCTACACTTTCTTATAAGTTCTGATTCTCGCCGTGACACTTTTTTCGTGAAAAGGACTATATAAAGGGAATTGAAAATCGAAAAGAATACAGGTTGTTCCGGATATACATACGTAGGTACCTACATCATGAATGACCACGTAAACACTGATTTTCTAAAACAAATGTTGTGAAGACCTTGTTCTACTGCCTATTTATAGCAAAAAAATAAAAGAATTACGTAACTGGCCTTGAAAAACATGAAAAATAACGAAAGTAATAAGTCAGAATTATCGTTACTCGCTATCCCTACAACACTAGCCTTCCAATAATTGCTAAAAAATAACATTGTGTACAAAGCAAGCCTCATTGATATAAAGAGTGGCTTTGTGTATTTTTCATTGACGTCACTAGTTCCACTTTAATTTAGACATAGAGTCATCGAGCACTGATAACGATAACACGGAAATGTACCATACATACCCTGTCGCTACTTTTCATAATGAACATTTGTTATAATGAGGGCATGAGTAGCTTCTATTGTGACAAAATTATACGCTGCATATTTTCTAAAGGCTAATTGATCGAGCGAGCGAAGCTTTCTCAAACAACTTGGGTGAATCGACGTTGTATGTTTGTTTGTTAGAGCATAACTTTCGAACCGTCGTAAATCCGATCTGCATGTAATTTAATAGGTCAACAAGTTTTACTATCGAGATTTACTTGTAATAATATGAGTTAAATCGGCCAAAAAGGTCCAAAAGGGGGTTTCTAAAATAGGTATACATACATACAAATACATGATGTGGGGTACCATAAATTTGAAAAAGCTTTGTCTTGTCATTGAAAATTTACTTCGTAGTTCAAGTAAGATCGTTTAGTAATTAAAACGGCTAAATATGCGATTTTCAAAGTTTATCCTTATTGTGCCTCAACTATCATCAAAGCACCAACTTAATTATAATTGTCTTGCAATTGCAACAGATGCAATTGTTTTACTAATTTGTTTTAGTTCAATTATTTTGTAAATTTATTTTATAGTTATATAAGTAGATGCATGTCACAGTAGCTGCCGCGATTCTCATTTGGGTGCCACTGAAAATCAGCGCTGCACCGGCCACTGGGCTGATGCAGCAAATGCTGAGTGGCAACCTTTTTTTTCGTCACTTTGGATACTAATTTTGTCAGTAATTTAAGTTTTTAAAATTATTATCTCATTATGTGACGGGAAATAAATTATTTTCTTTCTTTCTTTCAACTTTACCAGACATCGCGAGATCTCAGTTCGGGCCGAACCACTAGTAAATACGTATCTACCTATCGTCTTTCAGAACGATGACGAGTTGGCAGTAGGTCTTCGGAAAGAACTGTCATCTTTCAAGACCGAGTCAAAGGAGCACGCAGTCTCATTTAACTTCTTTGGTCAAAGGATATTTCTGTCTCTACATATGTACCCCGTATGAACTAAACGGCGTCATTCATCTCTTTGAAATTGCTGGAAATGTCAATCTATCAGGTGATCATACGCCCTATTTAACCCGAAAGCAAATAAAAGTACTTTCAGACTCTTGTCAAGACTCCCAGCTTTGTCGCAAATCGGAGAACTACACTACAGGTTCTTGATTTTTCGTTTTTACTGGCTGGCCCGCCCGCAACTTTGTCCGCGTGTTCAATTATGTTCAATCCAAATCCTAATGTCATCTGGCTGGCATCTTGACTTCAATATTGTTTGCCTGGAAAAAGATTTTCAAATTTTTCTCTCCATAAGAACCATACTCGAACTTCAAGGAATATTGCAAAAAAAAAACCTAAATTGGTCCAGCCGTTCTCGAACTTAGCAACACATTTAGCGATTATTTTTTTTTTATATAGAAATGATCAGGCTATCTGAAGTCAAAATTCAACTGCTGCATTATAATCAGCATTCGTGAGAGATTATTATACCCATCAGAGTGACAACATACCCTCCATACATTCCTATCCGCAACACAAACATAATTACGTCCATCCATTCCCGTTGATCAGTCAAATACCTGTTATTTGCGGTAATGGAACCCGCACCTCGATGTTTGTTCGACCGCGACGCGAATGAGCTTTGTTAATCTAACAAATAGTACCACAGAAAAGAGTAACGCCAAAAAAACTTATTAAGTGCCATACCTACTCATAAGTACCTATGTACCTAACCTACCTCCTAACTTAAGCCTGAACTGTCTGAAACTGTCACAAATATTCTGGTTACAAATAAAAGTTTTTCTTTCTTTCAAAAAATACGTTTGAAGTAACCGCTCTTACAGAATAAAATTAGTTACCTTTATATAGAACTTTAGTTACCTTTTTATAGAACTTTAGTGACCTTTTATAACATTTGTTAAGCCGACAATACGCGCAGGTTTCCGGTACTTCCGCTATAATTAATATTGAGAAATAGCCACCAACTTCCAATTCAATTAGTTAAGGTGAGGGTTTAATTATTTTATGATTTTTGAATTGTTTTTCTCAATAACCGCAAAATGCACAGTTTTGATTTTTATGACAAAGATAACTTGAGCATTTTATTTACGTAAATCCAAGACAGACACGCGATTGGTAAAACTTTTCTCGATAGATTTATTTTTTAAAGTTGGGTCCTCTGCAACAGTTTTTTCGAACATACTCTAGATAGTAAGTACTCTCGAGACTATCTAGCAAAAATAACTTTTTTTTTTAATATTTTGATAGACAATAGCATGGGGTACCTAAATCCAAGACACTTTTAAAAAAAATAGATAGTTTTTGAGATAATCGATATTTTCTTATATTTCGCTTACGTCGATAACTTTTGAGCGCCTTCTAACGCTTGCTATCTCTTTCCGCATTCAATTACAGTACATAGCGCTGTCACTTTCTTTACTCCGCCCACTCGACAATTTATTATGATTTTTGTATCCTCTTAATGAGTATCGAGCTGATAATAATTGACGCCCACAACATACTTTTTCACTAATCGTATTGTATAGAAGCCCTCTTGGCTTCCAATATTTCTGAAAAGTAGAGCATTACTTCGTTGTAGGTTCTTTCTTGATACATTTTTTCGCACATCTTTACAAGGTTTTGCATCCTACTAATACTATAAATGCGAAAGTTTGTGAGAATGTTTGGATGTTTGTTGTTCAATTGGCTGGTCGCGAGGAACAGGCTTCACCTAGTTTCTAAGACGTTGGAAAGTGATCCAAGTGATATTATTGAAATAAAAACTTCGACTTTGAATCACGCCAAACGGCCTAACGGTTTTGGATGAAATTTAGTACAGAGATAGATTATAGTCTGGAATAGCATATAGGCTAATTTATATGTAGGTACCTCGCGAGTGAAGCCGCGAGCGGAAACTTGTTAATAATATTAGTAGGAAATAGGATAATAAACTATTAGTAGTTAGTATATACTGGTGATGGCACAAATTAATTTCGAAATCAGGGCAGATCAGCAGCGATAAATGCGCTCACTATCGAGGCGATATCTTAATTAATAGCAAGCGCTAAGCTGCGATCATCCAAGGTATCATTGCTGTGGGTAAAAAAGATAAACTGGGTTTTAATTAAAAAAAAGCATTTCCTACAAATGCTGATCTAGATTATAATAAAACTCTTTGAATTCAATCGCACGCTACTGTTTTATTCTTACTAGTGTTACAAAATCAGGTGGCGCTTTTTTTTTTTATACGAAATAGGCTATCGTTTAACCACAATCTCACCTGATGTTAAGTAATGATGTGGTCTACGGTGTAGCACGTTTTTGGCGCTAGTAGTTTCTAAATGCATACTCAGTATTCTTTTTATTTTGTTTTAAATTGAACATAGATTAAGCTTACCTATTTAGTACCTATTTAGGGCCTTTCATTATTGGGTGCGTTTTGATAGCTCGTCCCATGACACCGATCACTGTGAGAACAAAAACAATGGATAGTGCCATACATAGGTTTTTAACTACGTTAGGCCGGGTTCAAAGGGCATGCGATATATCTTGATATGTCATAATCTTGTTTATATCCTTGATTCGTTTCAAAATGATCCTTACCTCTACTGAAGACTCTACTGAACTCAAAATTGACATCTGAGGGTGTGCGATATAACTCATCAGAGCTCAAAGATATCGCAAGCTCATAAAAACTTTATTCAGAAGACGTAAGGATTATTTTTAAATACATTGTAGATGACATATCGCACGCCGTTTGAACACGGCTTTAAACATGTAATAGTTAGTTTAATTTCTTATGATAGGCGTAGAGACGCCTTTGACATTTTTAAGGTCTGACTTTTTATAATAATAATAAATATGCCGGACATATCACACACGGTCAACTGATCCCAAACTAGGCATAGCCTGTACTATGGGTACCAGAGACTGACATACATAATAGATATATATTTAACACCCAGACACAGAACAAACATCTGTGTTAGTCACAAATGTTGGTCCAGTGCGGGAATCGAACCCGCGACCTCTAGCGCAAAAGGCAGAGTTACTACCAACTGAGCTATGATTTTATGTTTAGTCTCATCTCAACACTATTCCTATCTCAGCCTACCATAATAACTATATCAGTACTGCGTCCACTGAACTTGATAATTGCAGTTATGCAATTACCAACTTCGGACCACTTTATAACTCTAAAAAGCTTATTAATGAAGTGTAAAGTTCTTCCAAAGATCTTGCGACCAAGGCAATGGAGTTCAATGACGAATTTAAAGCTCATAGTCATAATTCATCATATACAGGGTGATTCATAATATGCATACAATATCCCGAAAGAAAGAAAATAATATATATAACTAGAACGTTCGAAAAGTTCATCATAAAGATTGCTACCGTTTACAGCTAAATAATTAAGTTTGGATTGATTTGACCTCAAAACAGCTTATTTTTGCATTGTGGCTTTTCAATAAAGACTGACTTTAAGGCTCGTATTCAGAGACACGACTCAAACTTAGATTTAATCACAGATCAGCTGAACTCTACTTAAGTATTGAATCTCTTCTCAAACATAGCTTTTATTCAAGAACGGTACTTAAACTACTATCAGCTGAATCGAGTCTCAAATCTGTACTCAAATGTTCTCGTTTACATTTTGATTTATTTATAATTTTCGATCCGTTTTACGCAGAAATTCAAACAGCCAGTGTGGAAATAGAACAGAACTATAAAGTGAAGTATAAATATGCATCAAAGTACGTGTAACGGAACGAAAATGTCATTTGATTAATGTCTAATCAAATCTATACTCAAGCACCGATTTCGTCTGATTGACGTTTCAGAATAAGCATTTACTCAGGTGAACTGTGATCATTGAAGCTATACATAAATACTGTTCAAGAATTAGAATCTCGACTCAAATCGAGATTTAAGTACTGATCAATGCTCGAGTCTTGTCTCTGAATACGAGCCTATAAGACTGGCCTCATAGCTCAGTTGGTAGTAACTCTGCCTTCTGTGCTAGAGGTCGCGGGTTCAATTCCCGCACTGGACAAACATTTGTGACTAGCACAGATGTTTGTTCTGTGTCTGGGTGTTAAATATTTATCTATTATGTATATCAGTCTCTGGTACCCATAGTACAGGCTATGCCTAGTTTGGGATCAGTTGACCGTGTGTAATATGTCCGGAATATTTATTTATTTTATTTATTTAATGAATAATGTCGTATTTCGAGAAGTCGTAGATTGAACTTTATTGCCAACTGGGTGCAGAATAAGCCACTTTTGGGATACAATACAAAGTCAGTGAAATATGTCGAAAGCCGTAGAGCAAACTTTTTCAAATTGGGTTAAGAATAAACCTCTTTCGAGATAGCATGCATATTATAAATCAGCTTATGGAGTGAATATCGCAATTTTGTTGTAGTCAGTTTAAAAGTCTTGCACCCACATTTATTTAAGACACCGAGTTATTCGAATGCTGGATAAAAACTATTCTCCTGTCATTATTTCAAGTTGAAAAACGACTTTATCTAACTTGAGTTATTATCCTGTCTAGAGGATTGCAATAACATTATAAACTACTTACTTTCTCCAGCGGCTTCGCTCGCATGACACCAGAAAAAAAAGTTACCTATTCCTGGCTATTTACTACATAATATTATTTATTTTTGTATACATGATATGAATCACCTTTTATATATGCCAAATTTCATTCTAATCCGTTCAGTGGTTTTGGCAAAAAGCACATCTTTGCAAACTTTCGAATTTTTAATATAACTAAACTAAGGTAAGGGATACACTGACAAATTCACGGCTAAAATTGGAATTCGTAGAGAGCGCAGTTCGTTCAATAATTCAGCCTTGTCTAGCCGTGCTGTAACTGTCTTTAGTTTGAGAAGCCAGGCAACAATATTGCAGGCAAGAATTTAGTTTTGTAGTTTTATTGTTCGTCACAGATAAAAAAATGTATGTAAATCTATAGCATAGATATAATTATGTACCTACTTATATTTTTGTGCCTCATTTATCGACCTCAACTGGAAAAATTAAATTGGCTTCTTCAACTATCAAATCCTCTTTTTGTAACTGAACTTTGTTTCTAGTCGTATCAGAATGATCCTTGTGATTTAATTGAAATAAAACCTTTTCTTAAGATAATAGACATACATTAACACGACAGTAAAAACTAGCTAGTCATACAATAATTTCATCATCATCATCATTTCAGCCGTTCGACGTCCACTGCTGAACATGGCCTCTCCCACAGACAGAGCAAACTGCTTATCATGTGGGGGGATTTGCCCATACTCACCACAATCATTTCATCATCATCAACAACCTGTAGAAGTCCACTGCTGGACATAGGCCTCCCCCAAAGAGTTCCACGACGAACGGTCTTGAGCCCTTTCCATCCACCGACTTCCCGCAACCTTTAGAATGTCATCGGTCCATCGGGTGGGAGGCTTTCCAACACTGCGTCGCCCGGTTCGTGGTCGCCATTCGAGAACCTTTACTACCCAACGGTTATCGGTTCTGCGAGCTATATGGCCTGCCCACTGCCACTTCAACTTGCTAATTCTGAGAGCTATGTCGGTGACCTTCGTTCTTCTACGGATTTCCTCATTTCGGATCTTATCACGTAGTGAAACTCCGAGCATAGCTCTCTCCATAGCACGCTGCGCGACTTTGAGCTTGTATATGAGGCCTATAGTTAACGACCAAGTCTCAGTGCCATAAGTCATCACTGGCAACACGCACTGATTGTATACTTTCGTCTTGAGGCTCTGCGGTATCTGCGACGAGAAGATGTGACGAAGTTTCCCAAACGCTGCCCATCCGAGTTGGATTCGTCGGTTGACCTCTTTGTCGAAGTTGGACCTACCTAGTTGAATCGTCTGACCCAAATAGACATAGTGGTCTACAACTTGAATGGTATCGTTCCCAACTTGTACCGGCATGGGTGCAACATGAGCATTGGACATGATATTAGTCTTGCCCATGTTCATTTTAAGACCCACCTGTTGAGAAACGTTACTGAGGTCTCTGAGCATTGCGCCAAGGTCCTCCAGCGATTCTGCCATTATGACTATATCATCGGCGAATCGAAGGTGAGTGATGTATTCGCCATTGATGTTGATGCCATGTCCTTCCCAGTGCAGAAGCTTAAAAACATCCTCCAATGCAGAGGTGAACAGTTTCGGAGAAATAACGTCTCCCTGTCTCACCCCTTTTTGCAATTGGATAGGATTTGTGCTCTGGTCCTGGAGTCGGATAGACATGGTGGCCTTGCTGTACAAACACTTCAACACTTCGATATACCGGTAGTCGATCTGGCACCGCTGTAGTGACCGTAACACTGCCCAGGTCTCGACTGAATCGACCACAATCATTTACAACTTACAAAATATACAAGAAACAATTGAGCTATCTAAAGACCTTTGCAAAAGCTGATCCAGAGCACTGTCAAGTATTTATACCAAGTTTAGAATCTATCGCATAAGACGTTAATTTTATATCATACAAACTTTAACACCATTAACCCCTTTCAGGGGCCAGTTTTGAAACAACCATATTTCATCTTTTGAACTGGTTTTCGTGAGCTTCTAAGAGGTTTTACTAAGATTTGAGTTGATCGCATCCAACGGTAAAAAAATAGCTTATTAAGGGTTAATTTAGAAAAACCCTATAATCCCAATTTCGTTATTTAATTTCCAATTAATCTAATCACGCGCTAAGGTTCTTCCTTTTAAAATTTGACACCCCATTACACCCTTTCTAGGTATAATATTGAAAAAGTCATGTTCAAGGAATTCGACTTTTCATACAGACATTTTCATCCTATTTCATCCCTTTAGAAGTTGAATTTCGAAAAATCTTATGTTTTTGGCTGTACGAACATCTTTCAATATTGACGCAAATTAGTAAGCTAAGGTGTAGTTGGCCTACACAACCCGTTGAATGGAATCGGTGTATCTGAAAATATATATTTTTATCAATAGTTTTTAAAACTAGGAGGTTCTTACTGTTCTTCCGCTTTGTAGATATGTATCACGCTTTATAGCTAAGGTCTGTTACATTACGTCCAATAAGCACAGGCTGTCAGCAAACTGCATTTAGGCAGCTTAGTACAAAGGTACCAGCTGTAGTTCTACGTCATATCCTAAACTTAATCAGTCTAATGAATTACCAGTCCCTAATCTACAAAGGCTCTTCCAGACGAGATAAAACTTTGGTTTTCTTAGAAGTGGCAGTTCGGCCTTTTTGTGGCGGTTACTAGAAATGGAATGAACCGAGGTACCCGAAGTCGACCGTCTGCTAGTAGAGCTCTGGGGGATTGGTGGTAGTGGCTCCCCGCCTTCCGATCGTGAGTTTGAATCCCGGTCGTGCCCCAATGGATTTTCCATTCCGAAAATTTATGTGCGCTATACTGCTCTCACACGGTGAAGGAAAACATCTTGAGGAAATTGACATATCATAGAACCTAAAAATTCGAAGACATGTGGCATGTACACAAAAGGAGCCTCCAAGAGGCGTACTTTAATCCTTTCACCTACATTGATTGTTTCACCGACGGTCATAGGCACTTTTCAGGGCCACCATACCTCAACCTGGTCACTGACCTAATACATGGTGTCGAAGGAAGATTCAGTGATACGACAAACAAGCATGGCCGTCTGCTTGCGTGTCAGCATATAGAAAATGACATCAATATAAATGGCTCGTGTGAGAACGCCTGTGGAACGCTTTTCCTCCTTTTCATGAGAAATGAAAGCAGTTTATTTACCCAACACAAGGTTATGAGACCTTCTTTCAAATCACCCACTACTTTAACATTCGCGTTTGGAAGACATCGAGTGGATAACACTTCATTTCGCGCATTTATTAGTCCAGACGAGAGACATTTGCTCCGAATGAGCGCATTTTCTTACGGTGCCTTCGCAGAGTAAATAGGATCGATGGTGCACTTTACACTAACTAAATGATTCAGGATTACTAAGCACCATTCTTCAGAATCGCACATGGCGCAAGATTCTCATTTGCTTTAGGCGTTTTGGAGGAATTGTTTCAACGTACTAGTATAGCTGTTTGTAGAATAGCTACCTATTATAGGTAGGTCAAAAGTTTGCTTAACATAAAAACACGATTGGATTAAACTTCCTAGATAATAATTATTATTTTTCAGTGGGTCACATAACACAAGCGCATTTCTTTATTGCTGTAGATTTTTCGGAATATATTTGGTTATATAAACTATAAAACCTACACCGTAACTTCTAAAATTAAACAAAACAAATAAGATGTTGTCGACGTAATCATAAAGAAAGAAACCTAAAAACAAAAGTAAATAAATAAAAAATACAGGTAAGACATGGTAGTAAGGCCTAAGATGCCATAGCCAGCCCGTACCGGAAAATAAAAGAAAATATTTAGATATGAGACCGCGGAGATTTGTTCAAATCTCTGTGCGATGACTGTATCCGATCTCAAGTTGTCTTTATTGACTGGACTGTTTTGTTTGGACTGCGAACCATTTAGGAATATTTCCAGCTGATTGTTTCAGATTGCAATTTCCTTTAGATCGCAGTGGTCTGCAGATGCAGCTTTATTTATATAAGAACCTACTCTTGCTCTTTACTGTATCATTTTAGTTTGATCTTTAAAGCAAGTATGCAATTAAACCTTATTTGTTCGAAGAATTTTCCGGGCATACGTTTTTAAGTGCAGAACCAAGGTAACCGACATATCTCCATTACCTACGGAGGCCTACGTCTAGCAATGGACTTCTGTAGGCTGGAGACGATGATGATGAATAAGTTTTAGGCGATGGTGACGCTCAAGTTTATTATTCCTCATATTAAATTGATATCAGAACCCACTAGTTATTTTAATCTACATTCCTGGGGCCCAATGCTACTAATTCAATGGCTTCAAAATGCCAATGGTCCAATCGCAAAATGGCCACTTTTGACTCTTTTGGTATTCTACTATCACAGTCGTTTATCAATGGCAGTCATTGTGACACCAATTGACCAATGAAATCAAAGAAACGAAGGTGGCTACAATCGAAACTGAATGATAATGGTGCGACCATTATCATTTTCAAGTCATTGAATTAGTAAAATTGGGGGCCAGATGTACTTACCAAAATGACTAAAATTTTGTAAAAATAGGTGGATGGATACTCAACAAAAGTGCAGTTTTAGGAACTTCGTTCAAAACACAATTTTCTACTCACCAAATAACGTAAACAAGCTAACTTTCTCAAGTCAAGATTAAACTTTTTGTAAGTACGCTCAAGGATTCAGATAGCGTGTCACCGTGTTGTATACAAGGTGATTTATAATATGTATACTATCCCGAAAGGGGCTTATTCTACATCCTATTAACGATGAAGTTGTAACGTTGACATTTTTCATTGAAAAAGATTAGGCAAAAAACCGCTGCTTTTGGGTAAAATCAGTTCAAACTCAATTATTCAATTGTATTCGTTAACAATCTTAATGTTGAACTTCACGTACGTTTAATAGCAACAGATTTGCGGAAGATCGGTAAAAAACCTAAAAAAAAGAAATTGTCCCTAATATTCTTTCATTTTGTTGATAGAATATAGTCCCTTTCGGTAAAGTATACATAATATAATGAATCACACATAAAATTTAACTAACTCGAACAAACGATTTTTTTTCTGTTATCTATACAAGTTTGACGTAAACTCAAAGGGTATTTACTATCAGTTTCCTTGGGGCTGTTCATTACATTAAATTATTCTATATTCACACTATTTTCTAATTAGTTAATCAAATACATGTATGTATATTGCTTAATTGAAAACACATACTGACCCCAATGAGTTAAATAAACAAAGGATCAATTTATCAGCTACACCAGTAAATCCGAGTTCAACGGCGTGTTATATAGCATTAAAAAAATATTCTAACATCTACTGAATAAAGTCAATTTTGAGTTTGACATTTGAGGATGTTCGATATACAACTACATCACTAGCTCCTAAAAGTCAAACTCAAAACTAACTTTTTCAGTAAAGTAAAAGTAAAAAGTTTTTTATGATGTAACCTTTTACAAATATTTCAATCTACGTTGAGACCGGATAAGTAGATGTAAGGATTATTTTCAACAACATTTTAGATTGCATATTGCGCCGTTTGAACATGGCTTTAATTGGATGATATTTGAAATATAATTAGGTTACGGGGAGTAATGTAATCCTGTTACCCGAATGCCCTGCAAATTAGTTATCACGTGTCGAATTAGCGTCACTGTCTACCACTGGGACTGAAGCTATTGGATGGAGTATCATGTCGTCAGTTGCGGAAGAGGGCTGGGATTGAAACAAAGCTGAAATTATAGATTTTTATCCACCCAAACAGTGGTTTAGGAAGTTAGTTAAATAAAATAAATATTCCGGACATATCACACACGGTCAACTGATCCCAAACTAGGCATAGCCTGTACTATGGGTACCAGTGACTGATATACATAATAGATATATATTTAACACCCAGACACAGAACAAACACCTGTGTTAGTCACAAATGTTTGTCCAGTGCGGGAATCGAACCCGCTACCTCTAGCGCAGAAGGCAGAGTTACTACTAACTGAGCTATGAGGCCAGTTCAAAAGGGAATGATTAGTAAGGATCGTATATTTACTGATCGTGCGGGTAGTTTTATTTAGTTGTTTTTTTCCCTACTATTGAATCTTCTTAGTTTGTGCTAGGTATTATTGTTATTTTATTTTTTAATCTGTGTGAGTCCAAAATAAACGTCTTTTCTTCCTTCTTTCTTCTTCTTTCTAGTCTTAGGGAGAAATTTAGGGAAATGATTTAATTTAACATCGATAGCGATGAAAATCAACAGCCTGATGGCAGTGTAAGTGGAGTGAAAAATACACGAGACTTAAAATAATGTGACCATAGTATGTGAGGCCACGGTATCATTTTAGGGCATGGTCCCATACCATCAACTCTGCGATTTTGTTTAGACGGTGACGTAAGTTCACAGTCTTAAAAGATTTATGGTTCAAATTCGTGTAAAATTGTGCTAACACTCTCCCATTTGAATGGCAATAAGACGTCATGGTAGTGCCCATCTTAGATATTATCTAAGGTGCCCATATAGCATTCATAAAAGAACCTAAGTATGTTCACTACATGCACTGGTTGTTTGGTAGAAAGGCCAATCAATCCCAAAATTAAACCAAATACATATTCATGCTTTAGCTTTGTATTTAACTTCCAAATAAATTCAGACTCTAATTCAATTGGTATTGACTATTTACATTCAATATTAATAAAGTTTACGCCATCAAAACAAGAAACATTCATTGACTATGTTTATTTATGTGGCTTTTTTATAAGAATACGCATATCTATTATGTTATAAGTAAGTTTAGTAGGAAATCTTTTGATTTTAATCTTGTAACTTCAATATTAATTTATGTAGTGGCATTGAAATCGCATGGATCATTTTGAAACGTCTTAGGCTAAGGACTCACGAAGCGGTTTTTACCCGCGCCCGCCGCGGTGGCGGAATGGAGTTTTATTTTCAAAACTCACGAGACCGGAGTTTTGTGCGGTTACCAAGCCGTCGCGGTTGCGATTTACGCTCGCAAACTTGGCGGTTGATTATCGTAAGACGGGCGGTTGCTAGACGGCGCTGCCCACTGCGGTCGCCCGCCAACCGATCGCAGAGCATGCGGGTGCACCCCGCCCGCGGCTGCGGTACCCGCAAACAATCGCACACGCCGCGGGCGTAAAACGCGTTGTTAAATGTGCTTTAATTTTTTACATAAATATCATCATCATCATCATCATCAGCCTGATGAAGTCCACTGCTGAACATAGGCCTCCCCCAAAGAGTTCCATGACGAACGGTCTTGAGCCTTTTCCATCCACCGACTTCCCGCAACCTTAACAATGTCGTCGGTCCATCGGGTGGGGGGCCTTCCAACACTGCGTCGTCCGGTTCGTGGTCGCCACTCGAGAACCTTTGTTACCCAACGGTTGTCGGTTCTGCGAGCTATATGGCCGGCCCACTGCCACTTCTGAAAGTGATGAAAAGAACCTGCTAATTCTGAAAGCTATGTCGGTAACCTTGGTTCTTCTACGGATTTCCTCATTTCGGATTTTATCACGCAGCGAAACTCCGAGCATAGCTCTCTCCATAGCCCGTTGGGCGACTTTGAGCTTGTGTATAAGACAGTGTATGTCATCACTGGCAACACGCACTGATTGTAAACTTTTGTCTTGAGGCTCTGCGGTATAAAATGCATAAATATCTGTATTCTACAAAGGCTGCGGGCCCGCAACCACGGCGGGCGCGGGTGAAAACCGCTTCGTGAGTACTAAGCCTTAAATCTACTTGAATTTACGCCTGTTCTTCGCGACCTAGAAGATAACAGGCAAGAAACCACGGTTTGGATACTTTTGAACGATTCTTTTACAACATTATTATTAATCAAGTTATAGCATATTCTTCATATTATTATTTTTGACAGGCCTCATAGCTCAGTTTGTAGTAACTCTGCCTTCTGCGCTAGAGGTCGCGGGTTCGATTCCCGCACTGGACAAACATTTGTGACTAACACAGATGTTTGTTCTGTGTCTGGGTGTTTAAATATATATCTATTATGTATATCAGTCTCTGGTACACATAGTACAGGCTATGCCTAGTTTGGGATCAGTTGACCGTGTGAATATGTCCGGAATATTAATTTATTTATTTATTCAGTAGATATTTAGTAATAAGATTTATACAGAGATTTCTTTAATTAACTTTTTAAATTTGCTTACTGATAACTTGAGCACATCGCTTGGGACCTTCTTAATACAATGAATATTATATTTATTAAAATGAATATTATCCAATTTTGAAGACTTGCCTCCATATATTCAGTCTCGTGTGCTCTTTATTCGTTATTATCCTATATCGCGTTGCTGTCGATTTTCAGATTATTTCTAATTCCTCCTCAAATACAACTCACAACTACGACGAGCCTTTGAACTGAATGTGGCAAGGTAACCCTGCTTTAGCCAGAATTCGTTGAATAGTTGAATAATGTAATCCGCACGTTACAATCGCAGTAACTTTAGACAGTTGTAATTTGTTTGATGCGGCAGACTTCAGACAAGCTTCAGCTTTGCCCACATGTGCCTGAGTTGGATCTTGAATTCCATTATCATAGTTGATCCACTATGTTGTTGCAGTTTAACTTCAAATAGAGAAACAGTAAGGCCGTTCGTCCACGGCGCTACTCAAAAGAAACTAGTTATAAACTGTAGTCTCTTATGAGTCTGTCGTAGCATTAGTATTTCAATGTCGGTGCCGGCCATCACGGCGCTACTATTCAGAAATGCGTTTGTTACTCACAAGTCACCTCGCGACCCGACATGCTAGTCGCGGCGCTAATGGTTTCGAGAAACTGTTGAACATGAACGAGCAAAAAGTAATATTAAGTGATTCTTTCGTCTAGATGTTAGTGGGGAAGAAGTCATGTTGTTTTCAAAAGTTTTTTTACATAAGTTTCAAGAAATTTGAGTAGCGCCGTGTGCGACTCACCGTTTTCAATCAGTCCGTAACTACTAAAGTTACGGACTATATTATACCATTTCCGTCACTTTCGAGTAGCGCCGTGGACGAAGGGGCTTACATCTATTTGAATTCTCGTAGCACTTGCGGCTACGCAAGCGTAGCACCAGCAGTGTAGCAGTTAAAGTTGCCATAGACTTTTTGAAGGTAATTAAATACAACTTTATCTTTGGCGTTGCACTAAAAGTCTCACATTCGAGATTTTTGCTATTTATATATCTGTTTCGTAGTACTTTCGTAGACATGTAAACATATGCTATGGGTGAACAAGGGCAGAACAATCTAGCTTTGACAGACGTAATTTTTTGGATAATGAAAACCTACTAATTCGCAAATATCCGTCAAATACACCTACCTACATTAGTACCACATAAAAATATATTCCATAGCGGCACTAATTTTCTGAATTTCCCCGAAGTTTCGGAGTCGAGAATATAATTAGGCAAAGGTCGCGGGGTGCACCTGCTATCTAACATTATTTTAATTCCAAAATCCCCACTTGCCCTTCACATAATCCCCCTTAATAAATCCAAGAGATATACTAGACTGTGAAGGGATTATTCAACCAGATTTTTTTATTATGTACTTTTCTTTTTAAACGCAGAAAAGAGTTGATTCCTAGAAAAGGTTTAAATTTAAGTTATAATAATAACACCCAACAGTCACATACATTGTCCTGACCCCACAATAGGATTCAAAACCCGTCTGACTCGATTTTTTTTAGGATATTAAAAAAGTCATACGCAGTTAAGTTGAAAATGACACAAGTTGATGGGACATCATTTATAAGGTTTTGCTGTGCGCATGTTCATTTTGATACACGTACCTAAGTAGTCTCTAAGAGGGGGGGGCACTTTAATCCTTTCACTTCAGTGATTCTGGGTGTTAAATATATATCTATTATGTATATCAGTCTCTGGTACCCATAGTACAGGCTATGCCTAGTTTGGGATCAATTGACCGTGTGTGATATGTCCGGAATATTTATTATTATTATTATTATTCTTTCAGCGGTCATAGGCCCTTTTCAGGGCCACCACACCTCAACCTGGTCACTGAATTAATACAGACCAAGAAGGAATCAGTATCACGACAAGAAAGCAAGCATCTTTATTTTTAGTACTATACCTACCTACTGTAATAGGTACGTCGTTTTAAAAATTATGAAATGTCATACATCTAAGTGCAGGCGACTGTACCGTGAAGTACAGTGCAGCATAAAATGTTTTGATTAACTCCCGATACTTTGGAAAGCATTTTGACACGAACAAATAGGAGCCGTTATATCGGTCATGTGTCGGCAATACGTCACGTCATCATCATAAAAGTGTTACGAGGGCTTCGCACTCCCAGCTGCAGCTTTTAACTAGGTATGTCCATCCCGTTACGATATTTTAGAGCCTATTTTACAAACTGAAATAAAAGTGCAGTGATAGGCTTACAGCTCTGTAAAGACATTTCGAACATCGAAGAGCTGAATCCGCGGTGACATTCAAACTGTTGAACTCGAAAACGCCCAAGGCGCCTCACTAACGTGAGTTTCGAAGTGAGTTCTGTCACTTGAGTGAATTCGAATTCCACTTAGATTTTTTCGAGAATAGCGTAGCAGTAGCAGGAAATGCATGTTGTTTCTTCAGGGTCAGCGCAAACAGACAGAATGGAAACGATTCACTCAACGCCTCCAATGCGCGTTTCGAGCCTCACGTGTAATCTTGTAATTTCAACCGTATTTCAAAGAAAATAAAGTTGTTTTACGATTGTTTAGCGAATCAGCAGCTTTCCCGCCACTACTGGACAATCTGTCTGCTTTCCTTAAAACCTTTTTCTACTATGACAAACAACTACAAAGATGATGCTAGTTTAAAAATCCAATGCTTTTATACTAGCTGACGCGCCTGCGACTTCGTCCGCGTGTTTAAGTATGTTATAAAAGTTATTGTTGCTCAATTATAAAAGTAAAAACTTTTGATGACTAATACTTATACTGCCGATAAAGCAGCCGAGCGGTGCTTTTCCTTCCGACTCCACTGAAAAATATTTAGGTTTCAACTGAAAATTTACGCACATCTAAATAAAAACGTGTGACCCGAGAGCTGACTCTTATTTGGCCCAGCGAATTAGCATTGCCATCCAGCGTGGCAATTCCGTCATGTCTTGGGGACGCTTCCGACTGGTAGTGATCTGGATCAGTTGAGCTATCTATAGATCGTTTGTAACGGTCTTTAGATGGCTCAACTGTTTCTTGTGTATTTTGTAAATATTATATTTAAAGTTTCTTTCTGTAAATAATGTTTATTAATAATTAAAATAAAATGATTGGGATATCACTTATCAGGGATAGTGTAAATTATTAAAACTTTTTTCAAACGAAAAAATGTTACCTCTTTATAATAGTGAGTAAACAACCCATGAACTTTTATCGTTTTTCAAGTGTTTACCTCTACCGACGCAGTAACTCCTAAATCAATAATCTGAAACCCATAACAGGTAGCTCTTAGCTAACAAACTGAAGCTTTCAACTAGCGCTGTGCTCCGATAAATATCAATGGCGTTATTAGTGTTAAATAAAATCCGATATGAGGAAATCCGTAGTAATTAGCTCGCAGAACCGACAACCGTTGAAGAATCGCATGCTTGAATGGCGACCACGAACCGAGCGACTCAGTATTGGAAGTCCCCCGATGGACTAACGACATTGTGAAAGTTGCGGCAAGTCAGTGGATGGAAAAGGCTCAAGACCGTTCGTAATGGCACTCCTTGGGGAAAGCCTATGTCAGGCATTGGACTTCTGCTGAGGCTGATGATGATAATACAGGAGATAAATAGATGATAGTTCCGTTATATGAATAGTAGGCCGATTGGGGCTTATAATGACAACAACTTTTAGTAATTCGCCTGGTTTTGATTCAAAGTCCAAGCAAGCAAGCAAAAGCAGTTTATTTCAATAAAATCACTAGGATAACTTTGAAACGTATTTGAAACTAGGTGAAGCTATGCCTGTTCCTCGCGATCATGCCTAGAAGAATCAGGCAAAAAACACGGCTTGGTGCCTATCATTTTTTTCGATGATCCTTTTTCACAAAATTGAATGTTAACCTCACACTCATTATAAACACTATGCACAATAAGCTGGTAAACCCAAGTCAAGTAAGTTTAAACTCAATTATTCAGCTGTTTTAGGTCATCAATCTTATGTCGAACTTCTCGTGCGTTTTAATAATTAGGTAGATTGTACCTCTTGCTAAAAACAGCTGATTTGAAGAAGTTCAGAAAAAACCTCGCAACTTATAGGTACTAATTGTTCAACCTACCTGACGAAGAATATATTGACAGTGTAGGGATTAGTGTCAGTCTGCGTGGTCGCCGGTTGCGTGTGGTTGTAGTAGTTCTTCGCGTGAGAGACCGCCGCGACCGCGGCCAGCCGCTGCGAGCTGCCCATGGCCCAGCTGAGCGGGCTGCGCTGAGCGCCCGCGCCGCTGGCCAGACCCACCGCCAGCAAGCTCCAACGAGCCACTGCCGCCGCCTGCGCGACTGCCGCCACAAAACACTCGCGTTCTTTTGCAAAACTATTTTTTTTTACTTTTTTGCCGGTGAGGACGCGTTCACGCGGATTTATCACCGCTTTTGAAATTCGAAGCGCATCTGAAACAAAAAAGATTATGTTAAATTGGCTAGCGCCGTCTAATACCTCTTTCAACTAACCCCAATATTTTTAGTGGAGTGGAATTTTTCAATCTCCTCTGACCGAGGACTTCAGACTGTCATTATTTTCATCTGAATAGTTGACGAAGATATTCTTTTTCAAATTTTCCTTAAAATACGAGCTCTTATTGCATTTAATTTGAAACTAGCTCGTATTTTCATTTCAATTTACAAGTAATTTCATTCTGCTTTCTTTTTAATTCTTGAATTTAATTAAGTATTTTCGGAAAGCATTTCCCCCAATCGTATTTCAATGTCGAATGGTGCGTGATTGAACTGATAAGACTCCCCAAGTGGAAATTGTAACGCGTTCTAAAGGAAAACAATAACTTCAATTAAAGGGATTCCAGTGAATTCCGAAGTTTCTAACGGCTTTGCATTCTCTTATAGTATTTTCTTAATCCAAAGAAGATACAGATTAAACGCCCTTTCATCTGATACCCAGTGTGCAAGATGCTATTTATTGACGCGGTATTTTTTTTAAATCTTTATAAATCAATTTATGTAGGATCGTATTAAAAGAAGATTTTTTTTGCAAGCAACCTCTTTGCTCGTAATTTCAACAACATCTTCAAACTTATTTTTAATTTATAAACGTATTTTGAGTACAGTCGCAATGTCAACTCTTAACGTTTACGCGACAGCTAAAATTGCAATTGCAAACTGCGTGCGAACTTCTGTCTTGTCGGTTAACAATTTTTAGAAAACGTAAGTAAATCCAATTTCCATTGTGAAATAAATGTTAAACAAGAAGCAGTTCAATAAATCTTATAACATTAATAATAACTACCGCTGCCCTGAGCTACGTCAAACAGCCTGGGACTACTAGTAAATTCTGAAGACGGCAGATAGATGAATAAGTGATGAAGCAGACTTTTACACAAAAATAACTGTTCGTGTAATGGCGATGGTCACGCAAGTGCGATGGTAACCATAACTGAGTAGTAATAAAGAAGATAAAACTATCAAATAATTATCGAACATGTTTATGATGACGAAGCTTTTGCTGATACATTTGTAACATTGTAAAGATTAGGTTATTTTTATTTTTGATTAATTTTTGTACCGTACTGTGTACTTTACTTTTTAAATTGTATTTTATATCTTATTGTAAACTTTGACATTTCCAAGTATACCAACGTCTGTACCTTTATGGAATAAAATTGAATTGAATTGAATTTTGTATCATATCTTAGGAAGCTAGAAGATTATCATTGTATGAATCAAATATGATAAAATTCAATCACCTTTGCGATTTTAGCTTCTTTCAAAGTCCAACCAATAGGTATTTAATTTGCCTTAGCTTACTTTGATATGTTAGCTCTCTATGTAATGTGATGTAGGTATAGATAAATAAATAAAGGATTAATTTTCTCTCACAAAGGTTTCCTATACCTAGTATTGTTTTAACTTTCTACAGTATTGTAGATTTGATGTCATTGTTTTATATGGCACTTTTTATCTTCTTATCTAACTCTAACTAATCATTCACTAATATTGTATTTGTATTATTGAGTATTTTGTTTTCTTCCCACTGCATAATTCAAAACCTTTTTAGATTTATTCAAAAAATATATATTGGACAACTTTGATAAGAAATATATAACAAAAATAAAAAGTATAGAACTCGCCACCTTTGATATGAACGATATAAGAATAATATGATGTTACCAAAAAGTAAAATGCCCGTATTTCCGTTGCCACGAAAAACAAACAAATTATAAAAAATAGCTCGCGGAGATTATTTTTAATTACTTCATTAATAATTTCTAAATAGCACGGGAGGTAGGTGGTTCTTAAACTGTATGCTTACCGTCATTTATGTTTATTTAGGTGGGTACTTACTCCTTTGTACGTAGGAAGTATATGTTACAATAATATGACTGTTTTGGTAACCTAACAAGAAGAGCTGGAACCAACGAAATGTTACTTTAAATAAGTTTTTGAAATAAACATTTTTCATTTTCATTTTCATAATGATGAGGTGGCTTATCTGGAGCTTTTTTTGAATAGTCATTCCTTTTTTTTTATAAATATCCAAAAAAGCGACTAATAAATACTATATACTAATCTTTACGGTTAACTTGATTTTCGTGTAGTTTATGTATCTAAACAAAAGGTTTACATAAAATTGCTAAGAGTTTCTATACCATTATAAATCGGATGTTTTTTTTTAATTTAAACTGAAACTCCTTATATAAATAATAGACCATTATATTATCCGTTAATTTTATCGAAAACAGTTACTTACCATTCGGTAATTATTTGTGCACTTCCAATTTAATAAAAACTGTTTTAATCACTCCATAAATTTAACCGTGTTTTAAATAAAATGCAATTTCATTTATTTTTACATTCGTACCGCTTTGTGGCACCAAAGTATTCAGAGTCAAAAGTCAAATTAAGTGAGATAAAAAGTTCCGGATACTTCGCACGCGTAACTTCGACCGATGGGCGGGTAATCGTCCGCCCTACACGAGAGCCGGCGTCGGAATGAGGGTCGCTCCCGCCCGCCCTAGCCAGTGTCGGTGACGTTGGCTGAACGAAACACGTGCTTAAAAACTTCCATCTGACAGTTAAAGTTTAACATAATTTGTGTTTATCACTAAACTATTTTGGAACGTGCCAAATATTTTTTCATGGACATTGAATGGTTAACAATTTTATTTAAGGACATATTATACATAAAAATACATAGTTGCTAGATCTCAGTCTTACCTCCTTATTAATAATCACCCACTAACTTTATCAGCTTGATAGAAGTATGTCCGAGTCTTTCTTTTGTTTTCTGTTAGAAATGGACAGGACGAGAGTTATAAAGCCATAAGAGTTAGTGACTGATAAGCTAGTATTATTTTTCGGATTTATGACAAAGTACTGTAACGGTATCATAGAAAGAGCATGACAACTGTGAAAAAAGAGGGAAGATAATTTTTAAGACAGTTACTGAAATACAAAAATAGAAAATTTAAAACAAATAGGTATGAATTAAACCTTGACTATTGGCCATTTTGAGGAATATTTTCATTATTATGAATAAAGAAAATACTGTTTCTTCATTGATTGTCGCTATATTCCCGCGTCGTATCTACTAAGGCTTTATTAAGGCTACTTTTGCCGTGGTGGCCCCGGCTAAAGAATGGGCCCCTCCATATCTACCTATCCGCGGATGTCGTAAGAGGCGACTAAGGGAAAAAAGCTAGGGGATGGGCAGCAGCGTCCCTCATTTTAACAACAATAGCTCTAACTGCGCTCGCCAACCCGCATGCCCAGCGTGGTGAGTATGGGCAAATCCCCCCACATGATAAGGAATTCGCTCTGTCTGTTGGGGAGGCCATGTTCAGCAGTGGACGTCGTACGGCTGAAATGATGATGATGATGATGATCTACTAAGGCTAAGTTGTGCCAACACACCATTGTACTCTCAGTACCGCGACCGTGCTCGTCCCATCACGCCGGCTGCTACGAATACGAGGTACGTCGAACTTTGTTCCACGCTTAATTGCTATGCGAAAATAAACCTTGTTGCTTTAGCAACAACGCTGTGATTCACCGACGCTGACATTTAGTGATACATTTAATTTTAAGGCTACGCCCCGATAACGTAGTACTGAAAACCACTGACTTGTGACGTTTTCAAATGTCACGGACTAACTTTGTACATACTCTATGTACTACAGTGTATAATTTGTTTGATTGTAAACGCTTCCGATAGTAAACTTTGCTTGAATCTTCGGATGAAAGGAGTATGAATGTGGATCCCACGCATATTAAATCGCATTGAAATCCTTACATAATAATTATGTTTGTAGTCACATATGGATATTATGGTTTCTGGAAAAGCTATTTGTTGGTCAGTATAGTCATTTCATTTATTCATTTTTTCATTCGATAACAATTTACAACAATCGTGTCTGAATCCTTCGTCACAGATTAAATAACAGTAACAAGGTATAATGCCGTCTCTAATACAGGGCTTAGGATGCAAAATATGCACTTTGATGCACGTTTTTGGAGGAGGTAAGGCACAGTGAGATTTTCTCGTTCTAAATTGCAGCAGCCCGCCTGGGAGGTACCTCCGCCTTACTGTCGATCGCAGCTCAAAGTCAAAGGTTTTTATTTCAATAAAATCACTAGGATCACTTTGAAACGTCTTAGAAACTAGGTGAAGCTCTGCCTGTTCCTCGCGACCAAGCAGAAGAGTAAGGCAACAAACATGGCTTGCTAAATAACATTAGGTATTTGTTCCAAATAGAGATATGTTCTTGCGGTGAGTAAGGTTGCCAGAGCTTTTTAGGGGGAGGGGTTCGGGGTCGGCAACGCGTGCGTGATGCCTCTGGTATCGCAAGCGCTCATAGGCTACGGTAACCACTTACCAACAGGTAGACCGTATGCTTGTTTGCCACCTAGTTGTATAAAAAAAAGATAAATCATTGCATTGAAATCCTTACATAATATTAAGTTTGTGCCTAGCCACTTATGGATATATATATTTTTTTTTAAATGCTGTCTCTTATGACATGTTTTAGGATGAAAAATATGCCCATGGATGCATTAACCATTGAAGTTAGAAGTTTGATTTTGAGTGATTGATTGAAATGACCGAATTGATTGACTAGATTTATTTTTAAAAGTCATACTGTTTTCTTATGTTTTTTAAAAGTTGCTTACTTCAGTTGGTTTTTGAACCGGCAAAATGTGAACTGCTTGTTCACATTTTGTTTCGCCGGTTATTTTTATAGTACCTATAGAAAGGGTCAACCAAAAGGATCAATTCCATATAAATAACATAGTATCATAAATTAAAGGAACACCACGAAATTTAACAGTGTAAAGAAGATTATGCTTGTAATGTAGGCATGTTCTGTATCCAGTTCTTTATCTCAACACACGCAAACTCTCAAACTTTAGAATCACAAAAAATCTATATGAAAATCCGATTAATATTATAAATGCGAAAGTTTGTGAGGATGTTTGGATGTTTGTTATTCAATCACGCGGTAACCGATTCGGTAGCTCAACCGATTTCGTTGGAATATAAATAGTTCTTTAACTAGAATAGCATATGGGCTACTTTTTATGCAGGTACTATATGCAGGTACTACAGGAGCAAAGCCGCGGGTGGAAGCTAGTTAAATAAAAAAATATGAAACAAACCTATTGTAGCTTTTAACATTACAAGCGATAACCGACTTTTGCTCGTTGGGAGTTTTAAGTCTTCGAAGGAAAAGGGTTTCAGTTTGTTTCCACGGTGCCCCAGTTAGAGACGTAGAGCCAGGAAAAATAATAATGATATTTTTGCTGTTGGACCATGTTTTTGAAGTTTTGTGCGCGGCATTTTTAAGTTTGTGTGCAACTTGTTCATACCAAGTTTAATATTTACGTTATATAAAACTTTTTCTGTTTGTTTTTGTGTTCGTTGTACCTAGTAAGTAGTTTAGACAAGTTTTAATTTTGAGAGGTGAGCTTCATTAAAGAAAAATTAAAGAAAAAAAGTAAGGGCTGTCTTATTACACGCTCGTTTCTATAATATGAGCTACTGGCTCCGTATCAACAACCGCGATGTTGTTTAAGCGGTGAGGGTGACTATTGACAGTCCCAAAGATTATGGCTCAAATTCCTGTAAAACAGCATTTTCACTATTTTTCACGCTCACATTTTAATGGCAATAAGACGTCATGATAGTTCCTTAGAATAGATTAATGGCTGCCTAATTTGAAATGTGAAACCGCTGTGCTAATTATAGACAGATGCCATATGAATGCTACTTACAAATACCTAGTACCTACTCAGACAAGTAGCTTACCTAGTAATGAATCTTTTTATACCTTAGAGATATTTTACTTTTGTCCGACTATTTCGTTCGGACTTCCAGTATTATCCATTTACTGATAAAGAGTAAAAGTAAATACTTATCAAATTAACCCTGGCACTGTTTGTCCTAATGCAATAGTAAGAGACGGATCTCTTGACAGATATTTATAAGTAATACAACTAATATACTAAAAGTACTAGATACCCAAACTAGTACACAAGTACGATTGAGTTAGCTAATGAAATAGAGTGAGACGGATCTCATCATCAGCCTGCTGAAGTCCACTGCTGAACATAGGCCTCCCAAAGAGTGCCATGACGAACGGTCTTGAGCCTTCTCCATCCATCGACTTCCCGCAACCTTCACAATGTCGTCGGTCCATCGGGCCTTCCAACACTGCGTCGTCCTGTTCGTGACATATATTTCTGACATATATTTATAAGTAATAGAACTAAAATGTACTAATAGTAAGATTAATAGTCTATACCCAATCTAGTACACTACTAGTAAGATTGAGCTAGTTCGGTGCGAGCATGATCGCTCTCGACTTAAGATCAAGATCAAGAACAAGCCTATTGCAAGCCCTAATCCATGAGCTGGCTTCACTTATCTAAATCAGCAACGTCTTCTAAGGTGGATTACGCTCAGTATGACTTTAAAAATGTTGCCCACGTCACTTGTCTCGCTATTTTACAAGAAAAAACATAAGTTTCAGGTTATTTGCAGTCCCTTTGTAAAAAGAAACAAATATAAACATTCGTATTTTGAAATGAGAAAAAAGAATTGTCGTTTGGTAGAGCACACTATTCGAAGTTGTCTATGTCATCATCCGTCAAACATTAGGTCCTTTCCGGCTACAAAATGTTACGCTGAACAAAGGAGGGATTTTGATGTGAGTACATAAATCACTGAACCCTAACTACGGCGAGATAATGAAAATTACACACTGCATTGTGAATTTATGTTCGGTTTAGAAACGTGTAATGGTTTTTGACGAAACCTTTTATCATCATGTTATTATTATCAAACATAACATTATGTTCCCTGTATTTTGAAAATATAAAAATTGAAATAAATATGCTCACGCATCTTATCCCAAAGCACGGTAGGCAACCTCTCAGACCTCCACATCTTGACGTGTAAGGGTGGCTGTCAGAGTCACGTCCAAACATTTTAGCCCATGCCCACATTTTTCAGTAGTGAGAATTCTGCACGTGACAGATTGCAAGCCCATCGCCGCTTATAAGAATACTTACAGGTTTCCTCACGATGTTTTCCTTCACAGTTTAAAGCACGTGTTAATGCATAGTTGTATTTTTCTAACATAAAAACTCATTGATGCACGACTGTTTTCGAACCCACGACCTTCAGATTGAATGTCGGGGTACCTCCCGCTAGGCCAACCTTATTGCCCTGTATTTGTATAGGTAAATAACCGCGGCCTATCAAAACCCATCATCATCATTTCAGCCGTAGGACGTCTACTGCTGAACATAGGCCTCCCCCGTAGATTTCCAGCGCGACCGACCTTGTACGGCCTGCATCCAAATAATCGAGGGGATTTGCCCATAATCGCCACTCTGGGCATGCGGGTTGGCGAGCGCAGATACAGCTATTGTTGTTTATAGGGAACGCTGCTGCCCATCACCTAGTTTTTTTCCCTTAGTCGCCTCTTACGACATCCACGGGTATTAATGAAGGGCCTATTCTTCAGCCGGGGCCACCACGGCTATAATAAAGCGCTGTCAAATTTTATTAGTTTAGGAAAATGCAACAGCAAAATGGACGCCAATGTCAAATAAAAACTAAATTAAAATTTCTAATTCATTCATGCAAGCCAGTTCGCTTGAGGAATCTCATTTAATGATAAATCGTAATAAAAATATCTCATTACAGACTATAAATCACAAACAATCTCACACGATTTGACAGTTCAGTGCTGCCACTTTCTAACGAAAATTTAATAATTACAATAGGAATTAAAATTAACAGCTCATCTCATAAAAATCATTGAGTCATTTCACTTGTTCACTCATCATTGCGAGTATAGAGTCTTTCTACGGTATACGCGATCGCGCTTCGTTCATCGTGTGATTTTCGGAAATCCACAGTGAGCGAGCATCGCCATTTGTACTAATCCAATTAGTTTTTGGGCTAATGAGCTGATTAGTTCATAGTTCATTTATTGTTCTGATGTATTACAGCACTAACGGTCTGAATGTGGCAACTTCATTACGCGTTTTGATTTTAGAGAATGATTGCCAAAATTGAATCTAATCTATCTCTTTGGGTATACTATACAATCGGATTGCTTGACAAATAAATCTGTTTCGACAGAGAGGCTTTCCGCCATTTCATATGTTTCCGTTACGGTACTCAGGTCAACGACACCGGGCGCCGACCCTACGTCACGCCATGTCACGCCACGCCATCCTTAATGTACAGTGGCCTTAGCACGAATAATAATTCACAATAGCGATAACGCTTACGATACGATATCAAATGCCTAATATAAGCCAATCAGAATAAAAAGATTTCAATCTTCAACGATGTCATTGTCAATTAACATCATCATCATCATCAGCCCACATTAGTCCACTGCTGGACATAGGCCTCCCCCAATACACGCCACTGAGCCCGGTGTTCGGCCCTTGTCATCCACTTACTGCCCGCCGCCTTTCGTAGATCATCGCTCCACCTAGCCGGGGGGCGCCCCAGACGTGGTCTCCACTCAAGAACTCGTTTACCCCAACGGTTGTCGGTTCTTCGGCATATATGGCCAGCCCACTGCCACTTCAGCTTGCTAATTCTCTGGGCTATGTCGATGACTTTGGTTCTCTGTTGTCAATTAACACGTGGTTAAAACTGTGAAGGAAAACATCGTGAGGAAACCGGCATTTCTTAGAACCTACAACTTCGAAGACATGTGACATGTAGATGAAAGGGGCGCACTTTGATCCTCAACATCACTGGTGCTTTTACTCATGGTCGTTGTCCCTTTTCAGGGCCACCATACCGCTACCTTGTCACTGACCTTAATGCAGGATGACCAAGAAAGAAGCAGTGACACGACAAGCAAGCAATTGGCTAATATTTGCTATAGTATCATAAGCGTAACGATATTGTGAACTATTCGTGCTTGGGGCACAGGTGCATTACGCTATTTACGTTAAAAATTCATACTGTACCGCGTTACCTCACTTATTTTGCACCTCGCTTCTAATAAAGTTATAACAGGTTGGAAATTATGTTTGAACAGCAACTTGCACTTGCTTCCAAATAATCCAGGACTAAAGGAGCCATTTCATTCTGGGCCTGGTCCATGTACACTACATAGAAAAATTAGGAAAAAATAGGAGATTACAAGAAAAATACAATTTCATTAATTTGTAGACAAATGCGATGGTACAAGAATAGTTATTCTGGTAAGTTTTTTACTATGTGAACACTATTTGAAGGCCGCCATGTTGGTTTATAATTGGCGTTTGACATGACATTGACATATTTTTCATGTCATGTTGTTTGATTTGATGTTTTTGTTTTGTCAGAAAAATGTAGGTTGTCAAAATGACATTTCACGCGCGTCAATCCGCCATATTTTTGTAGCGCTGTGTGTTGCTCTCTTTGTCGAAGAAAATCATAATGTACCTTAGAACGAAGTCAATTTAAATAAAATAACCAATTAAATACGTTTACTTTATTGCTTAGCCATATTTTAGAGTAGTGTACACAGTGCAGGCCCAGGCTCCATATATTGATGAAACGTCTCTTTTCACACAACTTGCTCTGTAACAAGTACATATTACATCTATTCTAGATGATTTATACAGCGTCAGGTGGAACTTTTTACTCACTTACAGGACGCTGCATGTGTCAGAATCAACTGTGGAGGAGGTAGAGCACAGCGAGATTTTCTCGCTCTAAATTGGAGCAGCCCGCCTGGAGGTACCTCTGCCTTTCAGAAGATCGCAGCCAAATAACATTATTCGTTTCAAATAGTGTTGTGTTCCTGCGGTGAGTAAGGTTGCCAGAGCTCTTTAGGGGGAGGGGTTCGGCAGGCAACGCATTAGCAATGCTCCAGGTGTTGCTGATGTCAATAGGTGACGGTAACCACTTACCATCAGGAGGGCCGTAAGCCTGTTTGCCTCCATATAACATAAAAAAACTGTTTATAAAGCGATTTTGAGCCAAAAATTTAAACAAATAGCAGGAAAGACAACGTAACTTGAGGTAATTTTAAGTGCGGTTAAAAGAATTATTTTTAAATTCATACTTTGTCTTTGAGATGGTTATACGTTGGCGAAGATGTACGTAGAAAATGTATCAACTTTGCATAAATTACTAAAATCAATAACGTAGAATATTCGATCATGTATAAATAATGAACTGCAACGCCTTTAATCGATCTTTAATAACGCGGTATAGGTACCTGGTGGTTGGGCCACGTGGCTGTCGACGTCAGAATTATCTTTATAACTTCTAGACTAGAAACTTGTGTTTTTGTACCTCATTATACAAAAAACAGAATCTTTATAAGTTCGACTCTCCTCATAGATCAGTTGGTAGGAACTCTGCTTTCTGCGCTAGAGGACGCGGGTTCGATTCCCGCACTGGACAAACATTTGTGACTAACATAGATGTTTGTTCTGTGTCTGGGTGTTAAATATATATCTATTATGTATATCAGTCTCTGGTACCCATAGTACAGGCTATGCCTAGTTTGTGATCAGTTGACCGTGTGTAAATTGTCCGGAATTTTTTTTTTTTTATTTTTACTTTGTTGTCTGTCTGTCCGTCCGTGTGTCAAGGTTTTAGACATAGCTAGCTTAGCGAGTGAAGATATCTCAAACACTCGGGAGAATCAGCGTTGTACCTATGTTTATTTTTAGAGCATAACTTTTGAACAGTCAATCTAATCTACATGGAATTTAGTAGGTCAACCGGTTGTACATCAAAATTCACTGATAGAAATAGAATTTAAGTTAAATCCGCCATCCAACTATGGGGTACAGCTTGTAACTCCAACATAAACTTCATTCAACGTTTTCAAAATGGCCTGCTGAAAAACATATCTAACGCCCCGTGGTTCATCAGAAACACAGAGCTGCACGATATACTTAAAGTTAACACAGTATCTGAAGAAGTCAAAATAACTGCCAAAGCATACCAAGACAAGCTAAAAAGCCATCCTAATCAACTAGCACAGCGACTCACAACACCCGCATACACACACCGGCTCAGGAGAAAAGATGTCATTCAGCTCAATGACTGAAAGCAAAGAAGAGTGCTTACTGTAAAGTTACTCTGCCAGACACCAAACCTAAATCAAAACATTTGCTCATAGTTAAGTGATCGCAGATAAAACTTAAAAAAAAAAATACCATGGGGTTGCTACGGTATTCTAATAGAACATTTAGCAAACCCTTAAAATCTCAGAGGACTTCTCAAATGGGTCAATGCACTATTCTAAAATCCAATGACTTCAACGCTTATGAATATGAATTAAAACTTTCTTGCATGTCTCAGCGCTTTGGACTTTGAATTTGTGATTGTATCGAGTTGAAGGCAGATGTTGGTTCCCTAGGGAGGTTTTGCAGTCGCCACACGTCAGCTAGACTAGATGGCTAGAGACGAGTAAAACTGTTTTGTAGTTTATGTAGTCCTAGTACTTTGTTGCATTGTTCTGGAAAGCTTTTATCAAAATTGTAGCTATTTTGAGACAACTAGACTCCGACAATTGTGTAGCGATCTTTCGCTTCGAATCAGTAGTTCTTCTGTAGTACAAATGAGACAACTTTGTTTCTCTAGTACTGCAAAAAACACAAGCATTCAAATGCAAGCGTGTCAGCATTTTAATACACAATTTGAACTATAAGTCTTGAAGACCGTTAACTTACGTCCCCGCTAAAAAAATCGCAAAGTTAGCGGCCAATTTCCAATGCAAAAATGCCATTTACGTTGCAAGATGTTGTTCATGTTTTAATTCCTGAATTGATAATCCTCATATCAACGAGTTTTTCTGTCACAGTTTGTCTATATGTTTCCTTTTTGCTATTTTTTTTTTTTTTTTCAGACAGCACGCACAGTCAATTGATCCCAAACTAGGCATAGCCTGTACTATGGGTACCAGTGACTGATATACATAATAGATAAATATTGAACACCCAAACACAGAACAAACATCTGTGTTCATCACACAAATGTTTGTCCAGTGCGGGAATCGAACCCGCGATCTCTAGCGCAGAAGGCAGAGTTACTACCAACTGAGCTATGAGGCCAGTTTTCTTCATTGTTTGTTCGTCAAACATGAAGAAGTCAACTAGTTAATATGAGGATTATTTTTGATTGTATGTATTTACTTTGTCGATAAAATATGAACTAGCATTGTCTGAAATAAAACATTTTTATTTATTTATTTAGTGCGATTTAATAATACGGGCCTAAGGGCCTAACCAAGACATTGCTTGCCGTAGGTAGGGTAGTTACCTTCGCCACGTTTCGAAGCCACGCGACTACCGAACTGTGCATTCTTTATGCTCTCCCGGTAACTTGCCGACCCTCAAGATTCTATTATACGACACTGAAAGTACATAAGGTATTCATGGATTTTAAACTTTTACTGCGTCGCCTTAAAAGGCATGTGAAAATTCAAAAAGGTCACAATACATGTGTTCATAAAGGTAGGTAGGTTACAGGAAGCAAAATGTATTGACTTAAGTAAAATAGGAGAATAAAAAATAAAAAAGACTTACTTGAAGTTACAGGAATAAGTAATAAAAATAAAATGTGAACATAGTGAAAAACACTTGTTTTTATTTTAGGACTTCAACATTTCACACAATCCACTCTAGATTGAGAGAAATTTTGAAGAGAACTTCAAAAAAGAAATTCAAAGACAGCGGTTTCTCTGAAATTAATAGGCTGGCTGCTGTCAGTGTGAGTGAATTGAAAACATAAGAACCACTAAGAATAAGGGTGAGCTAGTCTCCCTAAGCCCCAAACATCTTCGTTGGAGCCCACATGAGTTCAAAATGTCCATCTGAAAACGTTACTATCAAATCAAACAAATTAAACATTATCATTTTCACGTTACACAATAATAGCGGCCAGACAGTATAAAGTTCTTCAACTGGTAGATAAAATATGTCGTTTCAGCTATAGGATAGAGTCCAATATCCAGCATAGGTACACCTTCGCTGGCGGATTTGCCAACCGTCCCAGTACCAGTGTATGCCAGATCAAATATGCAACTTCGTAGATTCAAACCACTTATACCAATTGCAAATGTTGAAGATATACTCTTTCCGGAGTTCGTATTCCGTAACGGCCAAAGCCACAGAATTGATAGCAGCTTATAACTACCCTACTCTATTGCATTGGGAAAAATGGGACATGGCAAGTTACAAATGAAAATCAATATTACTATCATACGGAATAAGGATTTCGGCCAGTGAGCCATGCATACAATATTTTATACCAAATATTCTACAATATGAATGACGAATATATAATACTCGTGTTTTCAAAACGAATTTGTAAGGTAAAATATGGGTAGAGTACAGCGGCGGCATTGCATTTTAGTGTTTGATAAAACATAAAATGTATTGAGATCGTTTGAACTCTTTCATGATACTATTCATAACCCACAATGTGCCTTCCGTAGGCACTTCATAGGTTGTTGGGCCAATATTTCCCATTTACACAAACCAATTGGCACAAAGGTGGGTAGGTTACCAACTATATTTGGGTAAGTGTCTCCTATTTTGGGACACCATATATCGAAATGTTATTCCAATTGGAATTTGGAATAAAACACTATTTAATATTAACCCGTTCACGCCAGTTTTGGGCTTCCATCAAAAATACATTGAATCCACCTGACTTTTGGCCGTGGCCAAAATAACCACGTTGTGAATAACGTATTAAGGCTTCTCAAAAAGAGAGGCAATTACCTACACAAAGTGTTGTATAATTACCAACTTCGGGGAATTTGATAGGGCACGATGTAGATGTAGAAAAAGTACCTTCGGATACTTCCACGAATATTAATCACGTTTATTACCTTTTAAAATATTTTCCCGGCAAACAATACTGTAGAAAGTATCAAGTAACTATGTGTTCGAACGCGGAGATTGCTTATAAATAAAATAAAATATGCCAAAGACTAATCGAACGTTTTCGTAGCCGTTTAGGAACGTCTCCAGTTATATCCCTACAAACATAGGCGCGTAATGAAGGGAATTTTGAAAGAATCGAAATTGAGAGCCAATGAAAATTATCGATGATTTATACAGCGCTAGGTGGAAATTGTTACTCACTTATTATTACGCTGTAGTGCTTCTCGGACAAGTTAGACTTGCACAGCACTAAAGACAAAACAAGCTCAAAGTCGCGCAACGGGCTATGGAGAGAGCTATGCTAGGAGTTTCACTACGTGATAAGATCCGAAATGAGGAAATCCGTAGAAGAACCAAGGTCACCGACATTGCTCTCAGAATTAGCAAGTTCAAGTGGCAGTGGGCAGGCGATATAGCTCGCAGAACCGATAACCGTTGGGGAGTAAAGGTTCTCGAATGGCGACTACGAACCGGGCGATGTAGTGTTGGAAGGCCCCCCACCCGATGGACCGATGACATTGTAAAGGTTGCGGGAAGTCGGTGGATGGAAAGGGCTCAAGACCGTTCGTCGTGGAACTCTTTCGGGGAGGCATATGTCCAGCAGTGGACTTCTACAGGTTGTTGATGATGACGATGAAAGACAAAACAGTATTTTTACTACTATATTGTCTTTGCCAGTTCCTATACCTACCCTCTCAGCCTAGTCGGCCTTGTCCACAGGAAAGACATGGTCAATACGTGCGGACCGGCTAAGCCGCGGGTGTTTTCCTTCACATTTTTGAGTACGTGTTTATGAATGAGATCATATATTTTTGGATAGTAAAATTCCATTGGTGCACGGCCGGGATTTGAATCCACGACCTTCAGATCGAAAGTATACTATTACCAGAAATACTATTGCATATAATAATACATATATAATGATAAGTTGTCCATTCTATAGCGGCATAATTATACGTTGAGCACATTTCATAAAATGTGCTAAGTGGCCTTTCACACGCCCCTTGTACACACAAGCACCTTTCTGAGTTCATTATACATACATACTATACATAAACATGCATTCTAATGTATGGAAATCCTGCGGAGTCAAAGAACTGATAATAATATGCTTAGATCTTGAAAACTAAGCGTTAGATAAATTTTACTCTAAAAAAACCTTTGATCGCAGGATCTTTCCTTGTTCGTCTGGGGAAATGCTTACAAGACCTTACAATAGTTTTATGGGTAGCTTTCGCCCGCGACTTCGCTCGAGTGATACATAAATAAAAAGTAGGCTATATGCTATTCTGGTTCTAAACTCCATCTATTCCAAGTTTCAGCGACATCGGTCGGCGTGATTAAACTACAATTATCCAAACATCCTCACAAACTTTCGCATTTATAATATTAGCAGGATACTAAAAAAAATTAGAAAAAACATACTTCTACGCCTATATAATTTTTATCAACTACCTTTTCAGGCCCTGATGTTTATTGTGATTCATAATTAGGTTAGAATTGATTGGACCCCAAAACAGCTGATTATCATTTATATCGATGAAAAATTTCGAATTTCCAAAAGTCGTAAAACAAACTTTATTGCCAATTGAGTGTTGAATGAGCCCCTTTCAGGATAGTGTACATATTATGAATCACCTTGTATAACAGTAGATAGGTACGTACGTGTCAAAAAGTAAACCAATCCGAAAACTAATTTAAACTTTTCCAAACATTTTGTCCGATACGGATACTATGGACAATTTTCAATTTAAACATGAAATTGAAACACTTTTGATGCTTTGAAAAAAAAGCCGAGTTGGCCAAGTTGGAGATACCTCGACTCTCGATCTGAAGGTCGTAGGTTCGAATCCGGGCATGCACCAATGGATTTGTCTATTCGGAAAATTTATGTGCGCACAAACACGTGCACATAACGGTCAAGGAAAACATCGTGAGGACGCCTTGCTGATGCTGTGAATATTTTAGTATTTTTTCGTGTAGACTCGAACAATTTTTATATTTTTCTAATATTCATACACTTTGTACTCTTTTACTTCACAGTTATCCGGTGAAGCCTCGGTTCTAGGTAAAATAAACAGGGCAAGTGTTTTTCTAGGAAAATTTTAGCTCTGGACAAAGGCAGACTTTGAAATCTAAACCCAGAAATTTTGACTTTTGAAAGATTAACATTCTATCAGAGATATAAACAGGGTAAGGAAAAGATCGTAAGGAAACCTATTATATTATATATATTCTTATAAGCGGCGATGGGCTTGCAACCTGCCACACTTACTACTGCAAAATGAGGGTATGTGTCAACATGTTTGGACGTGCCTCGGACTACACCGCCGAGACATCTTCAAGGATCTGCTTTCCTAGAAATCTGAGAGGTTGTCTACCATGCTTGGGGTTGCCATTGGTCCGTAGTTTGGGAAAATGGCCTTTGAAAGAAGTACAACTACTTTACATTATTTTTAGTGACAGAGTTTATTGTAGATAGCTTGCCTTGTATTATTACTTAGTCAACAAAAATTGTAAAACAATACCGCATTTTCTTGCGGTCCCAATTCCTTAAAGCAAATGTCTTAGTTAAATTTCCTTGCATATAAAACCAACCATTCTATAGGTACGCCGCGCCTCCGAGCGAAGTGACCTAAAACTTGGAGCGTCCGGGATGTCTTTTAACTCTCACACTCACTTTAGAAATAGACACCTCGCTTCGCCTTCTAAAACGAATACCGAAGTCGAGTGTTCTAGCCGGACAGAAACAGGGGACATGAATTCGAGAATTCGAAAGTGCTCTTAAAATGTGTGTTTATGTACCTAATTCTGAACTGGGCTTTGTTGGTTTGAAGTTATTGTACTTGAAAATGAGAAAGAACTTCCTTTTCCCTCAAAATTCCACTCATCCGAGCCTAAATAAAGAGAAAGTACACACATACATAAAATCACGCCTGTTTCCCAGAGGGGTAGGCAGAGACCACGGTTTTCCACTTGCTACGATCCTGACATACCTCTTTTGCTTCATTCACTATCATCACATTCCTCATACATGCTCGTCGGTTTAGGGTACTCATAGGTCATGAGGCCTAGGCCTTTTTCCAAAACGTCACCGATTTGGTCACTAGACGTACGCCTAAGTCTTCCCCTTCCAACGGTCCCATTCACACTCGCCTTATACACCTGTTTCGTCAATCTTCTTTCGTTCATTATCTCTACATGACCAAACCATCTCAGCATACCTTTCTCAATCCTCATCACTACATCTTCTTTCGCTCCACAACGCTCTCTTATCACACTGTTCCTCACTCTATCTTTCAAAGTTACTCCACACATACTTCTTATAAAGTAAAAAGTATCAGTAGTAAATAGAAAAAGCCCTCATATCTTTCTCTAAATTAAATCAATGCACAAGAGACCAGAGACAAGAGATGAGCTGATGATGAAAAAGAGGCGATGGGCTTGCAACGTGTCACGTATGGAATACTCACCACTGCAAAATGTGGGCATATACCAAAATGTTTTAACGTGCCTCTGTCTACCCCCCTTAGACATTTTCAAGGGTCTAATCGCCTGGAGATATGAAAAGTTGTCTACCACGCTTGGGGATAAAAGTCGTGTGCCTATTTTTTTTTTATAAGTTGCCATTATTTATATTAAATATTCTGAACACGTTAACAAAATTCACAGATTTGCATTTTACTACGGAATTCATATACGAAAATTATTACCTACAGGAGGTTGTGCTCTGATAATAAAACCGCGAATAGGAATACGAAGATTACTTAAAAAGTAGCGAAGTGTGCGAAATCGCACGCAGATAGAAGTTCAATAGTGTCGTTTCGCCGAAGCGAGTTGCGTTTCGTTCCTGATAAAAGTAAATTCTTATTCGAAAAACAGTAAAGTAATATGTAAATGATCAGAACGTGCCTAAATGTTGCGAAATATAAATATGTGGTAGAACAGGTTACATAGGTAAATGCACATGACAATTATTATGTAGCAATATTTTTTGGCATTTTCCATCGGTCCAGTTCGGATGTAACGTGGTGTTTCGTTGTTTTTTATGTTGCGTGAATCCCGCCGTTACAAACGAATGAATGAATGAATGAATGTAAATTCTTTATTGTACACACACCTTAATAACTAATTACAATTGATTATAGACTAAATAAATTTATATGTACAATGGGCGGTCTTATCGCTAACGAACTTCCTTAATTTTGATAAAAAATATTATCAAGGTGATTCATAAGATGTATATATCCCAAAAATTCAGTAAACAAAAGATTTTCAGTTTTTCTAATATTTTTTTGTTGTTTTTTGGCTAATTAGCCAATTATCAATTAATAAACGTACGAGAAGTTCGACATCAAGATTGCTTATCATTTTATCTGATTTGTTTTTATACAACTGAGGTGGCAAACAAGCATACGGCCCACCTGTTGGTAAACGATTACAGTAGCCTATGAGTGCTTGCAATACTTGAGGCATCACGCACGCGTTGCCGATCCCGAACCCCCCTCCCCCTAAAGACCTCTGGCAATCTTACTCGCCGCAGGAACACAACACTATTTGAAACAAATAATGTTATTTGGCTGCGATATTTTGTAAGGCGGAGGTACCTTCCAGGCGGGCTGCTCCAATTTAGAACGAGAAAATCTCGCTGTGCCCTACCTCCTCCACATAGTTATAGTTGCATAGTGGTTTTCACCGCAGGAACCTTTGGCTGCTTGGTAAGGTTGAGGTAGGCCCGCCTGGGTGCTGCTCTAATTTAGCTAAACCTACTCCTCCTAAATTATCCTCATTGCCATGCTCATTATGTTTTGTCTATTCCAGATGCGCAGCCGGTGATCCAGGATGAAGTCGTGGGGCGAAGCGATCTCGCGCAGCGTGTCGGTGCCGTTTTCGCGCGTGGGGCGCATGCGTCGCGCGTTGGTGTTGCTGGCCGCCGCCGCCTGCACCGCCGCGGCGCTGCTGTACTGGCGGCAGCAGAGCGATGGCGCTGACCGGAGACCTATGCATAGCATGTACTCGTAAGTAATAACCTTATCTCAATGCTGGAACTCCTCCAAGAGTTGATAATCCTCCATAATCAAAAACCCCAGCAAACATTTAATTCGACAAAATTGCTTTTTTTTTAATACAACTAAGGTGGCAAACAAGCATACGGCAAACCTGTTGGTAAGTGGTCACCATAGCCTATGAGCGCTTGCAACACCAGAGGCATCACGCACGCGTTGCTGACCCCGAACCTCTCCCCCTAAAGAGCTTGGCAGCCTAACTCACTGCAGACACACAACACTATTTGAAACAAATAATTTTATTTGGCTGTGATCTTCTGTAAGACGGAGGTACCTCTCCAGACGGGCTGCTCCAATTTAGAACGAGGAAATCTCGCTGTACCCTACCTCCTCCTGCTTATGATCTATCACTTTGAAGTCCGAAACAGTGCCTAGCGAACATTACAGCTATTAATTTTGTTCATTCAAAAACCCGTGAATCCCACTAACGAGTGAAAACTGTAGCGCAAAATGCTGACTATAACTGCTTCGAAGACAAAGTCGGTAGAATCGAGCACAAGCGGTCCCTAATCGAGAAAAATCCTGCTGTAGAATAGGCAAAAACATTAGAAACAATGAAAATTCCTACACTCAAAGAATTTTTCTATCATCATTACCTACTTGTTATTTAAACAATTATTTTCATTTTCCAGGGGCATGGAGCCGCAGTGGTCTTGGATTTGTCGAAACGATCGATGCGAACGGTTACCAGCGACGGAGACGTCAGTCCTCCAGTCGCTGCCGACATGCAACATGCTGTGTGCCTCCACGCAGCTGTGGCCGCAGCCGACCGGCCCTGTGAGCCTGGCCACTGCAGCCGTCCCCATCAGAGCTGACTCGTTCAGACTACAGATCTTAGCAACTACATCGAGAGACGTGACCGACCATCTGACTGAAGCGTTCGCGCTTATGCTGGAGGAGTTACACGCGCTAGAACACACCGCAGAATCGCGGCATGCCGATCTAGGAGCAGCAAGAGCTGTGACAGTTAGAGTTGCAGTCAACGGATCCGGCGACCCAAGAATGCGGCTAGACACCGACGAAAGCTACAAGTTTCAGCTAAAACCCACCGGTGCAGAAATCGTAGTCGATATATCAGCACACTCCTTCTGCGGGGCGCGGCACGCCTTCGAAACGTTGTCACAAGTCATCTGGCTGGACCCGTACGCGGGCTCGTTACTAATACTCGAAGCTGCGTCCGTGGTTGATGCCCCAAAGTTCTCGTTCAGAGGACTGCTGCTGGATACCGCTAGAAACTTCTTTTCGGTTAGTGATATCATGCGGACGATAGACGCTATGGGCGCGTGTAAGCTAAACACCTTTCAATGGCACGTGAGCGATTCTCAATCATTTCCGTTGAAACTAGCGAGTGCACCGCAGTTGGCGCAACACGGGGCGTATGGACCTGGCGCTGTTTACACCCCGGAAGATGTCCGTGCAATCGTCAAACGTGCAAAACTGAGAGGCATTCGGGTGTTGTTAGAAGTGGACGCGCCTGCGCATGTGGGTCGTGCTTGGAGCTGGGGTCCGGCCGCAGGGATGGGGAACCTCGCATACTGCGTCGAAGCTGAGCCCTGGAGCGCCTGGTGCGGCGAACCACCTTGCGGGCAGCTTAATCCCCGCAACCAACACGTCTACTCCCTACTCGAGAAAGTCTATGCCGAGATTATTCAACTGACCGGTGTTGACGACCTGTTTCACCTAGGAGGGGATGAGGTGTCGGAACGGTGTTGGTCGCAGCATTTCAACGATACAGACCCGATGGATCTTTGGTTAGAGTTCACGCGGCGCGCGTTACGAGCTCTAGAGCGCGCTAACGGCGGCAAAGCGCCGGAGCTCACTTTACTATGGTCGTCGAGGCTCACGCGGACTCCATACCTCGAGAAATTAGACTCCAAACGCATCGGGGTGCAAATATGGGGCTCATCACGATGGCCCGAATCTCGCGCCGTTCTCGACGCTGGATTCCGGTCGATAATCTCACACGTAGACGCGTGGTACTTAGACTGCGGATTCGGGTCTTGGAGAGACAGTTCCGATGGTCACTGCGGGCCGTATCGCTCGTGGCAGCAGGTGTACGAGCATAGGCCGTGGACCGAGGAGATGCCTGTGCCAGGGATGTTGAATGTAGGCGGGGGCGGGGGCGGGGACTCGGGGATGTTGAATGTTGCGCCACCATCGCCGTGGCGGATCGACGGCGGCGCGGCGTGTCAGTGGAGCGAGCAACTGGGCCCCGGGGGTTTAGACGCTCGCGTGTGGCCGCGGACTGCTGCCTTGGCGGAACGACTATGGTCGGATCGTGCGGAAGGCGCGGCTGCTGATGTATACTTGAGACTGGACACACAGCGGTCGAGACTATTGACTAAAGGAATAAGAGCGGCGCCGTTGTGGCCGCGTTGGTGCTCGCACAACCCACACGCTTGCCTCTAGCCGCTATAAGCCGCATTGTGAAACGAAGTGGATAATACGCTTGCTAGCTTTTCGACTGTCGATTACACCGAGGCGTTTTAGGTCTCGAGCTCACATAGCTTGACGAAAATCGCTGAATGGAACCTTATGCAATCGGCAGAAGGACGAGGATGCCTTGGCATAAACCTAACGACGAAAGTTTTTGTACTTGTGTGACGAAACAGTATAAAAGTGTATTGTATGTACAACCTTATTGATTAGTTGTAAGCCTAGATAGTGATTTGTACAGAGCTTGCAGACCTCGCGAGCTAGCCGATAGATAGTCTTGGAAATTATTTAGGATAGAAAGATGCTTGACTAGTTACCTCAAAATAGGCAATATAATGAGTGCGTGGCCTCGACTGCAACAAACTGCATGCAACTGTGTGGCTAGTGGTATCGCGCCCTAAGAACATATTTCGCCACCTACAGATAGTAGTTGGTAGGCACTAGGAAGTGTTTTTCACTGTTTTCAAACATTTAGAACCTTTATTTGCAAAAAAAGTATACACAAATTAACCTTAATTAAAAATTCACCGAATGAATTATGATTTTTGCCTAAACATTAAGAATACAAGGTGACATATTCATAACATGTATACCATCCATAAGGGGGCTTATTCTATCAACAAAAATAAAGAATAATAGCGAATAAAAAACAATATTTTCAAAAAAACTACATTTTTCCCAAACTTTCTCAAATTAGGTTTGTGCAGTGTTTATCATCTTTCTAATTACTAAGTACTATACTTACTAGAAGTTTGAAATCAAGATTGCTACAATAACTGATTCATTAAGTTTGAACTCATTTTAATAATAGTTTTATCAATGAAAAATGTCGAATTTACTAACGTAGAACAAACTTTCTTGCCAATTATTGGGGTGTAGAATAAGCACCTTTCGTGGTAGCATATATATTATGAATCACCTTGTATATCTGAGTAGGCTATCCTTGGAACAATTGTTGTAGAGGCTACCAGACACTTAAATCAGTGGTGAAAAAGGTCGAAAATATGGGAAAAAAGTTATAAAGTTAATATTTTTATTAGCTTACCAATGGCAAACAAAATATTGTTAAATTTGTTACATAATTTAATGACTAATGAATTATAACGTTATTTTAAGGAAAAATACCTAAATAATTATGTTGCGTGCAATAATAAAAAGAGTACATACCTATAAATAATTATTTTTGAGAATGCCGTGTTCAAACGGCATGCATCATTTAAAATTTATTTCGTAATGAACTTTATCTCTACGGAATAAATAAGATTTGTGTTATCTCTTTTCGAGAATCGCATCTTCGTGGACATTATCTCTCTCCATCTAAACGAGGCTTTAGCTCAAACATTAATTTAAAGTGATTTATTTTTTTAGTTTACTTTGTCTGCAATATGTTTTATCAAAATAGATTTTTTATTTTTATATCGATTTAGTTTAGTTGTGTCCTTAATTTTGTGTAGTTAAAATTTTGTAAATACAGATGCAATAATAATTGTGTAAAATATGAATAAGATTATTTATTTTTTAATTAAGTTTTCTAGTACAGCCACCTCAATAAGTTGATACCTTTAGTAATTATCAAAATGATGCCATATTACTCATATGATAGGTACCTACACAATGAGGTTTAAAATGGTACGAGTTGATGGTACAAGTTTTTTTGAGAATTAACTGTGTACACTATTACGTTATACTGACTGTGGCATCATTGTGGAAATTACGAATTGTTTACATCTTATTAGAGGTGACTGTACCTAACTGAGTAGAAATAAATCTTTGTTTGAGCAATACATAATTAACACGGACAGGCACAATCATGCTAATTTTTTTAAATAATATTTTGTTTTGTGGTTTCGATTACTGGCACAAATAGAAAGTAGTTCACAAAAGTTTTAGAAAATGTATGTACTTATGTCAATTTAACAATGTAGGTAGGTACCTACTTTGTATAAAATAATTTTCAAATATATTTTTGCAAATATGTAGTACCGTAGACCGTGTAGTACCGTTCAATAACGATAACTTTTGACAGGAGCATTTCTTTTATGTAGTTTCATAGTTTCACTAAGAAAAATTGAACACCAAAGCAAAGTGAATGCCGATAATTAACTGTATTATAACAAAATAAATATTGACAAATGACAAATATTGTACTGTCAAAAGTTACTTGTTAAGATACCGGTTTCTCATCCTAGTAGACTACAAAAGTCTATTGTACATTAAAACTTAATTTATTGAAAATATTATGATGAATTTCGTGATGTGATCATTGACATGCACAATTTTGTACATTTTGTATGTAATGTTTGGTGCTATAGTGATTTTTGTGGTGTTCTTCTACGAAATAAAGAATTAATTAACGATATTTACCTTCTATTATTAATTAAATAAATTAGGTCCAATATTACAATCTAACAGAGAAAAACATTAAATTATTTTATCACTGGATGTAAAAGATTTATTGGGAACAGGAATTAGAATTAAAACAAGGAAATAAATAACTGCGTTTATTAGCTACACAACAATTTAGAAATAATGAATAAAACTGAAGCTATCGATTCTTTCTGAAAATATTGCTCAGCCTTCTTGTCCGGGGGGTTCCCTGTTAAGATATGAAAAAGACAATGTTAAGAAAACAGTAAGTTAAATTCTTGGTCCTATTACTTTTCAATCAGAATGTTCACTAAAACGGGATATTTACCATGATTTGGGAGTTTATCATTTATCACAAATCATGGTAAATAACCCGTTTTTAGTGACAATTCTGATTGAAAAGTAATAGGATCAAAAATTTCACTTGTTATGTAGTTTAGTGAAAATTATGATTGAAAAGTTTGTTAGTAGAGTTGACACCCAGTACCGCAGACAAACGGCAGTATACCGTTTCCGGTCAGACAAACGGGTTTATGAAAACGTTATTTGGAATAACGTTTTCATAACCCCTTTGTGCATTGCTTACGGATTTTATAGTTTCGGTACTTCTTCAATTCTTTATTGTACACAGAAAACATATAATACAGGCATGTACAAAGGTGAGCTTAACCCTACGAAGAGTTTTCTTCCAGCAAACCTTAGAGGCTAGAGAGAGCTGATAAAAATAGTGGGTACATGTTTTAGTACAGGTACAGGTTGGGCACAGCGAGATTTTCTCGTTCTGAATTGGAGCAGCCCGCCTGGGGAGGTACCTCCGCCTTACAGAAGATCGCAGCCAAATAACATTATTTGTTTCAAATAGTGTTGTGTTCCTGCGATGAGTAGGTTGCCAGAGCTCTTTTGGGGTGGGGGGTTCGGGGTCGGCAACGCGTGCGTGATGCCTCTGGTATTGCAATCGCTCATAGGCTACGGTGACCGCTTACCAACAGGTGGGCCGTATGCTTGGTTGCCACCTTAGTTGTATTAAAAAAAAAAAAAAAAAAAAAAAAAAAACAACAACAAGGAAAAGGGTACTTACTTCGTTGGTATCGTTCTTGCTGAATCGTAAGAAGTTACGGATGCGTGCCGGCGTGCTTGTCTTGCGGTCCGCGTGCGGGTCGTTCTCCAAACGCAGCGACTCGCGGAGCTCTGAGCCCTGTAGACAAATAATAACTGTTATCACGCATGGCTGGCCTCATAGCTCAGTTGGTAGTAACTCTGCCTTCTGCGCTAGAGGTTGCGGGTTCGATTCCCGCACAGGACAAACATTTGTGGTGAACAACAATGATAGGTACCTAGCCTAGCACAGTTAAGACATAATGTTAGTTATATTACACTGTTTCGTACCTAAGTTGACCAGCGGCATGGGGCCCGGTGTCCTGTAGCACAGGTTTTTTAAACCTATTTCAGGCACCGGTCTCTCACAAAACAGGTTAACTTAACTACCTACAATACTTATATTCTGCTGTATCCCATCCATTACTGTTAACCTTTGTTGAGAGAAATAAATACATATTCTATTCTATTTGTGTGTAACGTATTCACGACTAAATGGCTGCACCGATATTGATGAAATGTGGTATGGAGATAACTGAAGAAGGAGATAGAATACTTTTATCTGGTTACCGAGCGAGCAACACCGCGGGCAGCAACTAGTCATATTAGCTGGTAGATTTCAAATGTTTTTTAGTTTCATACTTTTAGATTTATCAGCAAAAATGTTACCCAGTGTTACAGTTTTACAATCCGGGTACTAAGCGAGCGAAGCCGCTTGTGAAAGCTAGTGTATCATAGAAGTACCGTAGCTGAAAGTCGTCCCGCCTGCTTGCTCGGTGTGGGAGGTCCGGGCTTCTTGTACGCAGTGATGCCGACTTCTTTCCTTTGTGGTTTAACAGGAGCTGATCCAGCCTGTAAGAAAATAAGTTTTGGTACATTCATTTTATATTGGTTACAGACAAGTAAGACGCAGTGTTGGAAGGCCCCCCCCACCCGATGGACCGACGACATTGTGAAGGTTGCGGAAAGTTGGATGGAGAAGGCTCAAGACCTTTAGTCGTGGAACTCTTTGGGGGAGGTCTTTGTCCAGCGTTAGACTTCTACAGGTTGATGATGAGACAAAGTAAAAAAGCATTGTTAGCCTTACAGATGATCGCAGATGTTTACCATTCATGAGGATAAAAGTCGTGAGCCTATTTGTATTTTTTTTCTTACTTGAGGTGACTGTACTTACTTCGTACCTGCGTACCACAAATTCACGTCCAATGGGTGTGTAACACTAACCTTGAGGTCCTCCTCATCCAATACAGTTGCGAACTGAGTCTCCGCCGGGTATGAACTCTTGAGGTGCGGAGGGCAGAGTGAGTTCCTCCACTTGAGTTCGGAGAGACGTTGTCCGGGCGGCGCCTCGCGGCGAGGCGTGGCAGATAGCTCTTTCAGCCAACGGTTATCGAACACTTCACCTTCCTCGTCGGACATGTGCATTTGACGGCCCTCTGGAATTATAATTGTAACATGTTTAAGTCACCGCTTTACAGTATATGAAATAAATCAATAAATAACACCTGTGGGGTGTTACATACGTAGTCCTGACCCCACACTAGGATGCCTTGAGTCGTGGGTATCAGAAACTACGAGTACCATGTTACCAGATCACCCGGAACAAATATTTGCAGATCGTGCAAATATTTGTCCCGCAGCGGGAATCGAACCCGCACCACTTGCGTCTCAGACGGGCACTCGCCCGCTGCGCCACCGAGGCCGTCTAGATAACATTCTTATTGAAAAAAAAACACGCTATATGTAGTGACTGTTATTTGCTGATGTGAAAGATCCGTGGAACATCTCCTGACTCTATCACCAGATCAGCTCGCTTTCACCATAATATTGTATTATCAACCGAACTTGACAGTATGCAAAGTTTCAGCTCAATCGGAAAATTTTCTGAGGAGTTCGAAGGGACAGCTCCTGTATAACTACGCGTATTAAAAATAGGGACCAGGATGAGATTTGATATTACCAAAAACAATATAGTAGGCATTTTATATTACTTACCACGTTTATTGGTATTGTTGGTGACTGGTAGGGATCGCAACGATGACGCGTCGGACGGACGGGATGGTGGCTCGGGGGGTTGGATCAGACCAGACTGGAACGATAATCAAATACACTCACCCGGGTGAAAATGTGGCCCCAACACTTATCGCGAATTCGAAAAAAAAATAGTTTAGATATAATAGAAAGGTTTTAGTCTAATTTGTCAATAATTTTACGTTCAAATGAGTTAGTATACCAGTAAGAAAGGAAATTTTGTATTTCATTTTTTTTTATAATTAACATCTTTTTGTTTTGTGCCACATTTTCTGCCGGTTAGTTACAATAGGTAGCAGTCCGGTATATAAGACCTATTTGCTGCTATGTAGTTAGATGGATAAATAGAAAATGATTTAATGTACACGACAAAGACAAGTACATAGGCGAACTTATTGCTAGTTAGCATTTTCTTCCAGCTTATCTTTGAGTAGTGACGAAAAAAGAAGGTAGTGCTGAGTATAACAGAAAATTGAAATCTAACCTATGATAATCAAACTTACATTTACTACTTAGATAGCAAAAAATAAACAACATAAATACACATAAACGGTTGCTCAATTTTGTTGAGAATTTTGCAGAATTTGTTAGACTCAGAGTTTGAGAAACTGGTTTCCTCACGATGTTTTCCGTCGCCGTTAAAGCACGTCTAATGATAAACTAATTGATAAACTCCCTGGTTTCTCTCCAAAGAATCAAAAGTCGGGGAAACTCCCAATAGGCCACACGGTATGAGATAGGTAAACTCACAGAATGTATATGCTGAAGCGACATCAGCGACCCGGATCTCTGCTTCTTGCGCAGCCATTCAGCTTCGTCGTTCTTCACTAAATACTTCTCCCCAACCTTCCAGAGCTCCTTTGTCAACTGTCTGATGTACTTCTCGTACTCCAGCTTCGACTCTTCCATCCTATCCCTTGTTTTCTGCAACTCCCTTTCGAGAAGAGATATCTCTTCTTTTTGCTTCTCCTTGAACACAGCCATTTGCTCATTGAAAAGCTCTTTCTGAAATATTTATAGGAGATTAGAAATGTCTATGGTATTTACATATTGTGAAGCAAAACCACATGCACAATCCGTATAAAATATGTGTATCCCCGAGATATGCAAAAAGCATGCATTATCCATGCTCATGCATAAATACAAAACAAATTACCTTTTCTCGGCATCTATAAGCATTACTATAGAACTCTAAAGCTCAAACTGAAAACTAAGAAATAAAACAAAAGCATCCATTCAAACATAATTTTATTTGATTGAATAAATAAATGACTTCACAAGTCGAAATAACAATATAAATAAATAAATCATACAAGCATCATGTATCCGTCTGAAGGAAAAACCACCACAATACTTGGTATAGTAAAATGATAAACAGTAGGGGTAAGATACTGACCATTTTTGCCTTCATTCGATTGAGTTTGTCTTCGTACTCCGCTCTCACTTCCATGACGGTCGTCGCTTGCGTTTCCTTCCCTCCGTCACCTTTCTGCGCGCGCGCTACTTCTTCTAGAAGCTTCTGGAATGATTTGTCCAACTCCTCCAATTGTATTTCTAAGCCTGTGTTCTGGAAGCTAGGAGAGGCAAGGCTGGAACGTTCGGTATCACTTGTGAACGCTTGCTTTATCTTTTCAACTGATACAGTCCTACTAATACATCTTTCGACCCATCTTTCTAGATTCATAGCACATTCGGCCAAGTCTTGCATTACGGCGGCGTAACCTCTTTCTAGTTTACACATAGCAGCGTCTGTGACACGGCTTTCTAGATTCAAAATCTCGCGCCGCACCGTTCTCTGTACTGATATAACTCGGCTAAGCTTTTGTGCGTACATGTCCTTTACTGAATTGAACGTTTGAAAGCTCACAGAAAGCTCAGTCAAAAATTTTTTCAAGTTGATTATCTCTGATTCGTTTATTCGGTTCACTTCCGTCAGTCTGTCTCTTTCCTTCTGTAACGTCACCTGTTTTTCCGAACACCGTTTTAGATGTCTGTCCGTTGTTTCTAGGAAGTTTTCTAAATCGTCCATGGTCACTGTTCCGGCGGTCAAGCTACGCTTTATGTCACTATCACAGCTGTTAGTGTTCCCAAAGTTTGTAAGTTCCTTCAGTATAGTGTTAGACTTAATTTCGGCTATCCTTCGTAAGATTATCGCCTGATATTTCGCGGACACTCTGATGATCTGCGTAGCTCTAGTTTCTGTAACGCTCATTTTGCAGACTTGCTTCTTCAGTTCCGCTATTTCTTCATTCTTCTGGTAAACTATTTTCTTCAACTGACTTGATAGTTGCTGGCAGTTTTCCTTACTAACTTCCAATTCCTTGTTGACATCTAGAAGTTTGGTTTCCGATTCGGCCATCAATGATTTTAGGTAGGTGACGTCGTGTTGTAGAGTAGTTATGGTGCGGTTTTTGTCGTGTATGATTTTCTCTAAGTCTGTAATTGTCTTTAGGCTCTCCATGGATGATTGTGTGTTATCTGAGGATGTGTTATCTACCTGGTGATGGGTTTCACGGTGCTCCTGATACTTCTCTCCTGTCGTTTTCTCTTGGCACAATGCCGCAACTGTAAAGAAAGTACTGGTATATAACTTGAAATAATTGAGGCCTAAAATTTGCCCTTGTGGAACACTTAAGCAATAATGTTATGAGCACGTGACTGTGTGCATAGCTTAATAGAACAAAGCCAATAATAGGACCTTGTGGAATACTGACATAAGATGTAGTATGTTATAAGAGGTAGATGCGTCATTATTTCCTAAATATTATCATGAGGATTCGTAAAAGTCATTATACAAGGATACGTAAGGGACATAAAAAACAGGTGTACATGATCACTGAACTGTAACCTTTTACAAAGCAGGTGTATGGGGTGAACGCCTTTGTAGCGTTTACCGTTTGTTTATGAATAATTATATATTGTTAATAGCTGTTTTTTTTGTACCTCCGTACTAATAATACTTTATACTGCCTATTTATAGTTCGATCAATAAAGCAAAAGGTAATTATGATTAGCAAATAAAACACTGCACTGTACTAATACTCAGTTTATATTAACGTTAATAGGCGGCATACGATGCATTAAAGTATCACAAATTGAGTACAAGACTACATCAAAACGAATTTAGCCTCTAATAAAACTAATGTCCGTTTGAATGAGCTAGAGGCTCGACACGGACCGGGGCCGACAGTTTGCAGTACTCAGTTGTAACTTACAAAAACAAATCTGACGCAACTACCTCTCAATAAATAACAATTCTCAAATGATAACATCAAACAAAAGCCCGGTGTCAAGTGACATAGCATGGTACCGCTTAACAGAAGTAAAACAGAACTTACAAGTCTCTTGTTGTCCGATCGCTCTAATCAGCTGTTCGTTCTCCGTCCTCAGAGCTATCACCTCCATATTATTTTTCAGCTCATGCATCACAGTCTTCTGGTTTTCCAGTTTTTTTTCACATTTCTCTCTAGTTACCTTCTCTTCTACAAGCTCCTTGCTAATAGTGCTTATTATTGCATCTTTCTCTTTGCTCATTTTGGATATCAATCCATCCTTTGCTTTAGAATCCTGCTCGCAAATTTCGGCCTTAGCTTGTAACGTATCTACTTCTTTTTGTAGTGAAACTATTTCTCTTCGACGTTCTTCTAAAACTTTCTCTGCTTTTTCTTGGTAGTCTTGAAGAGTTGAGCATTTATTGACCAAGGTTATCTTTTCGTCAGCGATATCTTCGCGAAGCTTACGGTTTTCTTCAAGCTCGTGTTTTATTAGTTGCTCTAAGTTTTCTATCACTGAAAGATTAATAATTTTTTTAGTTAATTATCATTTGTTTTTATTTTACTATCACTTAAGTAGATTCTAAAGATGGAATTGTACCTGTTTTGTTTTCTTCGACAGTTTTGAGAAGATCCAGATTATCGTTTTTCAATTTGGTAACCTCTTCAACTTGTTGAATTTCGTTTGCATCAAGGTTAACTTTCAATGCTTCCAATTTAGATGTAACTTCTGCTTTTTCAAATTCCAATTTCTCTTTTTCTATAACAAGATTGTTCATATTAGCTAGACGCTCATTGATTACTGTTTGTGTGTGCGTCAGATTCCTTATATGTTCTTCAAATATCTTCTTTTCCTCAGATGTTTCTAGGATAACTTTGGATAATTCATCTGCTTTAGTTTTAATTTCTTTTTCTAGAGAATCTTTAACAATTTTCATTTCATTATTATCTTTGAGGAGGTCTTCTAGATCTGCAAAAAAAAGGTTAAAGTATAAAATCATATTTTAATAGTTATTCATTGCAATATTATAAAATAATGTAAAAATCTTACCAAATTTATATTTACTCAGGTCTACCATTAATTCTTTGTTACGTGTTTCTAAAGTAGCAACTATAGTTGCTTTTGTAATCTTTTCTTTATTCAATTCACGTACCAACTCATCCACATATTCTCTAAGAGTTTCAGATTCTTTTTCAACAAAATCCTTCTCTGTCCTTTCTCGTCTAAGTAGACATAGTATTGAGTTAAACGCTACTTCGATTGAATGACGTTTATTTTCCGTATCTTTGAGTTCTTTAGTTAGTTCATTGACCTGATCTTGTAAGGTCTCTTTAGCCTTCAGATGTTCGGATATAACGTTACTGAGACTTGTTTTCTGGTCTTCCATCACAGATTCGGTGACTGTGACCATGTTTTTGAGCACTTGACGTTCAGCGTCAAAGTCAGTGATTACTTTATCAATGTTTTGTTTTTCAGTTTTAACTTCATCTTCTAATGACTTGATGGCTGAAAAATATCATACTGTAAGTAAGTATAAACGAATCATAATAGATTTCAGATTTCTTTATTTCACCATAATAAAAACAATGTGTATAGCAAACATAGGAAAGTCAATAATGAGTTACAGTAGTTTGCGTGAAGATAATTTTGTTGTAAAAGGTGATCTTAGCCTAAATTATACATTTTAAACTTTTTCTAATAATCTTTCTGGCATAATTTGTACGTACGCGCCGCGTGCTAGTGACGAATAAAAACAATACCATCTGTTTACCTTTACGATGTTCTTCAATAGTTTCATTCAGTAGTTCCTTATCTTTTCTGAGTGCTTCTAACTCCTGAGTTTTATCTTTTAGGTAATTAGAAAGTTTCGTTATCATCACATTCAAGTTTTCTATCTGGCATTCGTAAGTTTTCCTCAACTTATCTGTCAAGTTTTCGTTGTCAACTAGTTTCTCTTTGAGGGAGTGTACTTTGACCTCCAGTTGGACTTTCACATCGTTTAGGTCGTTGTGCAGAGTTTGATTCTCGTGTTGTAGTGTTTGTATGTCTTTGATTTTAGCGTTCATTGAAGTGCTATATGTCTCTGTCTGTTTTGACACCTCTGAAAAAGTAAATGTGAAATAAGTCGAAAATATGAGAAACCGTGGTGGCCCCGGCTGAAGAATAGACGCCTCCATTTCTACCCGTAAATGTTGTAAGAAGCGACTAACGGAAAATAGCTAGGAGGTGGGCAGCAGCGTCCCAATCATTAACAACAATAGCTTCATCTGCGCTCGCCAATCCGCATGCCCAGCGTGGCGAGTATGGGCAAAACCCCCCAAATTATTGTTTCTGTAAATCTATGGGGGAGGCCTGAGTTGAGTAGTGGACGTCCTACGGCTGAAATGATGATGACAAACTCCAAACTTGATTATATTTCGGCCGAAGGACGTCCACTGCAATGTTAATCTTAGTGCTAAGGTAATTAAATAAGATGTCATTAATTTAATGAAATGTGGCTCGTCATGATAAATAACCCTGCTACGACAGCATTTAATGAATTTAACGAAAAATGTATGCCTTCCTACGCTGGGCTTTCTGGTGCGTGGTCCAGGTGGTTCTACGAGTTATGCTCACTGCTTCTTCAACTTGCTTTACTCCTCTGGGTTTTTTATAATTTCCCGTTTATCATTTAAAATAACTTCGGTGTTAAGTCTACAAATCCAAAGAAAAGATTAATCACCAAATTTATTTTCGTTGACAATCTGTTGTAACCTGCTGACTTGAGTCATCAGTTCAAATATTTGAATTTCTTTTTGTTTTATAGAATCCTGCATCTCTGCTAATGTTACGTTCTTTTCAGCTATTTCTTCATTCTTCAAGTCACCAATTTCTGAAATCAATGATTCTGGCTATGTTCAATACATAAAGATACTTTTCAGTTAGACTGATGTCACGGAAATCTACGTTAGATTTTTGCAATATTTCATTTTTGTAGTTTTTGCTTCTGATTTTGGCCGTCAATCTATTCTGACCGTTAAGTATTCGTTCAGACAAAATAATATTCGTTTCTTGTACGGCTGAAATACAATATTTAATTTAACAAATAATGCCTAGGATTGGATAGTGGACAAGGATGCCTTGCGCTCTAAGTAGCAGAAAATATGAGTACCATGGTACCACAACACCCAGACCTGGAACAAATATTACAAAGATCATGGAACAATTTTTCGCGGCGAGGGGATCGAACCCTCACCTCTTGCAAAATCTCTACAAAGTGATTATTTAGAGACTTACTTGCAAGCTCATCTTTTAGTAGTTTCAATTCCGCACTAAGCTTTAAAATGTCTTCTTCTTTATTCCTAAGTTTTTCAGCTGTATTGTTGCACGAATCTTGCATTTTATTGATGGTTTCAGTCAAATCCTGTTTCATTTCTTCAAAATGTGCTTGCAAATGGCTTAATTTATTTTCCAAACTATCTCTTTCTGCCTTGACTTGTTCGCAAGCGGATTTTTCTATTCTCAAAGAAGCTTTGAGTTTATCAATTATAGACATAAGTTTGTCTGCTTCTTGTTGAAACTTATCATTATATTCCGCCAATTTCACTATATTTTCATTGACTGTGATGTTATCAGCTTCTGCCTCGCAAATGATACGTTGCATCTTTTCGATGACCGTATACTGCAAATTGTTCAGTTCCTTTTCCTTTTCTTTCAGTTTAACGGCAACTTCCTCATACTGAGTTTCTTTATTACTTAATTTTTCTTTGATATCCTTATTAGTGTCTTGCTCTTTACATATTTCTGAATTTAAAATATCAACTCGCTCTTCTAATTCAGATTTTTCAATTTCAAGCATATCAACTTTTTTTATTTGGATCTCTAAAGAATTCACAAGGGATTTATTTTCTCCTATTAGTTTTTCTTTTGCACTTACAAGGTTTACTCGTTCTGTATTGATGTCTTCCAGTTGTTTCTTCACATTATCATTCTCTGTTACTAAGCCTTGCTTTTCCATCATGAGATATTGGTGATTAGTTTTTGATAGATTTAATTCCGAATTCAACATTTCTGTTTCCTGTTCTAGATTACAGATAGCTTTCTTATCTTCTTCAACATTTCGTTGTAACTTTTCTACGTTTTGGGTCAGCATTTGTAGTTCTTGGCATAGCTGTGATTTTACTTTTTCTTCTTCTATTAGCCTCTCCTCAAGCAACTGTTTTTCTTCTGCTACATTATCTCTTTCTTTTTCCGCGATTTTCTTAGAATTTATCTCTTCAACTAGCTGTTGCGTGAGGCACTCTTTATCTTGTAACAGGGAACTAACTGACTCTAATTCTTTAGCTAAATGTTCTTTTATTTTTATCTTTTCAGATACCAATGCATTCTTTTCATCTTCAGTTGTCTTTATGACGCGTTCTTCCAGAGATATTCTTTGGGAGAGCACTTCAATTTCAGCAGAAAGTTGTTCTTTTATGATGAGAAGAGATTTATTATCTTTAACAATATGTTCCATTTCTGTTTCAATGACGTCTCTGGCAGATTTTTCTTTTGATAATAGAATTTCAATGTCTTTCATACTTTCTTCAATTTTAGTGATTTGGCCACACAATACGCTTTTACTTTGTTCTAATTCTAAAATGGTTTGCTCCAAAACCATAACTTTATTTTGTAATGCTATGATTTCTTCGTCTTTCTTCTTTAGTGCTTTTGTAGTGTGAACCTTGTAATTTTCCCAAGATCTTATTAGTTCTTCACTATAATCATGTAATTGTTTGAACTTTGCAGCTTCTTGTTTTGCCATTTGCTCCAACTTTTCATTGGTAATATCTTTATCTTTGATCAAATGCTGAAAGTTAGTATTCACATGTAAGATTTCATCTTTTAATGAAATTATTTCATCGTCTTTTTCCTTCAATGAAGATGCTGTATGATTTTTATATTCCTCCCAAGATTTTTTAAGCTCTTCACTATATTGATGTAGGTCATTGAACTTAACAGCGTCATCTTTTACAGTTCGCTCTAATTTATCTATAACAATATCGTTTTCTTTGATCAAAACTTCATGATTGCTATTATCTTCTTCAATGGCGTAATGTAATTGTTCATTTTCCTGTTTCAGAGAGTTTACAATCAGTCCATTGGCATCCATTTCCTTCGTCAGTTCTTGTTCAATTTCTTCATTGAGTGCCTCCAACTCAACAATCTTAATTTGTAGTTTCTTTGTTTCAGTTTTCATTTGGTAAGCTAATTCACTTTTAGCTTCCGCGTCCCGCCTTATTTGCTCTCGTAATTTGTTGATATCTGTAATAAAATGTTATATGAGATGATGTTAAATAAGTGGAATAGAAAATAAAATATTGTTTCAGAAGTTACCTTCAGACTTATCTTCAATAGTTTTTGTTAGTGATTGAATTTCTGTTTTTAATAGATTAATATAAACATTTCTTGATTCAATTTCACTGTTGAATTGTGTTGTTAGGTTTTCCAATTTACCATATTGGGTTTGGTAATCACCTTCAAGACTATTTTTATAAGCAAGTTCCATAGCCATTTTTTCTCCAAATGCTTCGATTTCCTTTTGAGCCAATATCAAATCTTCTTTCAATCTTTCTACTTCCTTATTTAATTTATTATTGACTGAATCTTTTTCAATTATTTCTTTAGTCAACACATTAGCACACTCACTGGCAATATTATTGGTTTCATTGATTTTACTTGTTAGTTTCGTCATTTCAGTTATAGCTTTCAATTCGAACTGATCATATTTTTTACACTCTTCTATAAACTTGTGTTCAAGTGCTTGAATTACTGAAACAAATATTGGTTGAATGTCTCACGTATATACAAGGTGTTTCATAATATGTATACTAAGCCGAAAGCCATTCAGCTGATAAGTAGAAATACTAGCAATCTTGATGTCGTACATCTTGTTCGTTTATTAATTAATTTGTTATAAACTTGGTAAAAAGACCAAGAACAGAATATATCAAAAAGGATCCGGGAAAAAATGGTAATGTTTCGGTATAATATACCAGTTAAGGAAAACGTTGTATTAACAAAAATAACAACAAACATAATAATCATTTGGAGGTAACACATCTATCATAGGATTTAACTTACCTGATTCTTTATCATCAAGTTGTTGTGATAATTCCTCCACATCGTCTCTCAGCTCCAATATTTCTTGACATTTGTCTGCTATATCTTTTTGGAGCTGAGTATTGTCATTGCATAGTGATTTGACTTGTTCATTTAGGGGCTCTAATTCAGAAATAAGATCATATTTTTTCTTTGTTTCTTCTTGCAAAGATTTATTTGCGACTTCAAGTTGGTTATTCAATAACTCAATGACATTTTCTTTAGCTGCAATATCCTCAGTCATCTTTCGCATCTTTTCATTGGCTTGTTCGTTACTTTTCTTTATTTCCTGGATGTACATATCCATTGCATCAATTGTTTTCTCATTATTCTCTACTTCTGCTTTTAATTTCGATAGCTCTATTTCAAGCTTTTCGAGATTGTCGGTCAATGTTGCTTTGAGAATGTTCAATTGCGACAGCTCCGATTGCAATTCAATCTTAAAGTCTATTTCATTTTTCAGTTGAATCTGTAGTGAATTGACAGTCTCATTTCGTTCGTCCAAATCAAGGATCAGCTTTTCTTTCTCTTTGCAATATTCCTCTTTAATATTTTCAATGTTTTTGAGAACTTCTTCGATTTTGCCATCGCGGTCTTTTACTTCAGATACTAATGCTTCCCTCGTGGCTTCTAGCTCTTTGCAGTTTTCATTTAAATTGGTTATAGATGATTTTAGCTCAGAAATTTCGATATTCAGAACTTCAATGTTTGTGATATGAATTTGCAAATTATTCTGCAGCTCATTTATTTTGTGCGACTGTTGTTTCAACTCATTTTCCAAAGCATATTTCTGGCTATTTATACTGTTACAGTAATCTCCAAGTACATTTGCCGCCTCCTTCTCTTTTTTCAGCTGATGTTGGAGTGATTCTATCATTTCACTTTTTTCACAAATATTATTTTGGCATTCTACAAGTTCATTGTTTCTTTTCAATACCTTTTCATTAAGTTTCATCAGATGATTTTCGTAGCTATCCTTCATGTTGGATTTGGATTGTTTTTCTGCATCTATTTCGGCCTTTAAATCTTTTATATCTTTCTCGAGCTTTGTTGTTTTGTTGTTCAAGCTTTGGATCAAGGACAGTTTCTCTTCTTGAAGTGTTTTTATCTCCAGCATCTTGTTTTCAATGACTGCTCTGGAATGATTATTGTTGTCCTTCAATGTTTGTTCCAATTCATTGATTTGGTTATTAAGTTTCGTAATTTCATCATCATAGTAGAATTTCAGGTTGTTTTTGTCTTCGATTTCCTCATTGATGCGGTGTTTTAGATTGAATATATTATGGTCTCTTTCTGCAACGACGTCTTTGAGTGCTAGTTTTTCCGCCTCGGCTTTTTTATTTAGCTCATTAATTTGGCCCTACAAATGTCAATTAGTTGTAGATAGGTACTATAAGAATTTAAAAAAAGTACAATAGCAAGTAATACAAGCATAGATTCCTTTGAATGGGATAGAAACCCGACTCGATTATAACTGTTCTTCTGAATCATGCTTAGAAGAATCAGACTTTAAATGGCACTTTTATCTTTACCTGTAAAGTCTGTAATTGTTGTTTGAGCAGAACAATCTTAGCGCGTTCCTCTCCAAGTTGGACTTCAACCACGTTGGCGCAGGCTTCGCTACAAACAGCTGAAATACATTATATTTACATTATTATTTGGTCAACAAATTGTACGAAGTGGTGACTTCGGAGCCCGAAGGTATCTAAAGTTCTTCATCTGGGCTGCCCACATACCACATATACACAGATGGAGCCAACTAGAAAACGGGGGTGGGCTGTGGCTTTTACTGCCCTGAAACAGGACTCTGTAAGGCTCAGCCACTGAACACAACCACCACGGCTTTCCAAGCAGAAACTATAGGTCTACATTAAAATCTGTGCCAGAAACAGGGAAAACTCTAGCATGCACACAACAACTTATCTTCACAACAGATAGTGCTGCACTTATAAATGATCTTCAAAGACCAGACACCAGTCCAAATCGTCTACTGGAATGTCATAATGCACACCAACAACTAAGTGTGAATCATAGAGTGCTCATCAAATGGACAAAGAGTCATAGCACAAACCTGGGCAACAACAGGGCTGACGTCCTGGCAAAAGAAGGAGCAAAACTTGTTCCTATAGAAGCGGACAAGAGCCTATCAAATCCACCAACAGCGGAAATTAAAAAAAGACTGAGAGAACACTTTGAAAAAGAACACCAGAAGCTCTGGGAAAGCAGAAAGGAAGCAGGCGAAAGTCATGCTCCCGGGCCCAGACAAGAAGTCCACTAACACCATAATAAAGATGAAACGCGAGGTCCTGCGAATGTTGGTGGGCATCATCACAGGTCACTGTGAATTAAACCATCGCCTGTACAAGACAGGGGCTACTGACAGCGGATTATGTCGGGGCTGCCTACAGGGAGAAGAAACAGTAGAGCACGTAATTTTGCACTGTACAGCCACGGAAGAGGCCAGGACCACATCGGGTCTGCGGGCCGTGATCGGAAGCGGCTCCCAGACACCGCCGCATACAGGGATACTGAGAGAATGTTACCAACGACCCAAAGTCCTGCTTCGCTATTTAAAGGAGCTGGGCTGGCTGGGGTAGGGTTAGCATAGGGGGACAATGCACCCACGGACCTGCTGGGGTGTCCCAGTGGGCGGAGAGGTGAACTCCGACGTGGCGCGTCCCCGGGTGGCGGATAGGGGGTTCCCGTGTGCCGACAACCCCCGCTTGGAGGTTGACTTGGAGGACACTGGCGCGGACCAAACACTGGGGGGGTTTTAGGGTTTTTAGGGGGGGTTAGCTTCTCCGCGCGTCCCTTTGACTCAGCAAAGGGCGCAGTGGATGAAGCAGGGGTGGGTGGTCATTTATGACTGCCCGCCCCACGGGGATTGACGTGGGGGTAGGCGACCTAGTGGTCCTGCTCTGACAGGTGGGTGTCGGGTTTCCGTTGGCCCGCACCGCCTGCCACTTTTCAGGGGCGGCGAGAGGAAAAAAAACCTCAGTAAAAACATTCATGGACGGCGTGAGCGACGGGGTGAGCTTTCTTGGGGGCCCCTAACCCCAACGATCGAAGCCCTGGAACTCCCTGGACGTCAGGGGGGGTCGGAGTGCCACGCCGATGCCGCCCCGGGTCTGCCTCTGAGTAGGGGTGCCCAGAGGAGAACAACCTCTTAAAAAATTATAAGGCGGGAAAGCGATGGGGTGAGAGTTCTTGGGGGCTACTGACCCCCTATGAAAGAAGCCCCATTGCTTCCTGGCCGTTTTTAGGGGGGATCGGAGCGAGGCCGATCCCGCCCGGGATGGTGACAGCGTAGGACTGCCGTTGCCAGCAACCCTCGTTGGTAACGGCAGCCTTGCGCCGTCTGCCCCGTGAGGGGGGCGAGCGGTAGCCCCTGCCGAGTGACAGGGGACTTTTCGGGTCCGTGGGTCGTCGGAGCGGGGTTCCGGCTGCTCGTAAGCGGATCCGGCGGCGGCACTCCGGGCAAGTGCCGCCGTGAGCTGAGGGTTCTGGGCGTGGCTATGGGTGCCATTCCCGGGATTGTGCTCCACAAACAGGCAAAATGCGAGAGGGGCACCGGTTTGGAGATCCCGGAGCCCCTTGACATGCAGCATGACATGCATTGACGTTGGCCAGCCTGGAGGCTGGCCAACGTGGTGGTTTTAGTCGGTAAGAGTCCGACATAACCTTCTTTTGCCCCCGCAAAAGGAGGGATCCATGAGGATTTCCCCACGTTAAAAAAAAATCTAGCAGGTCTACAGGTCTAGCCACCCCAGATTACAATTACAATTAGAATTAGAACCACCAGTATAATATTAAACGCAGGTTCGAGAAAAAGAGATCTCATATCATAATTTTAGCCAGAGGACATCTACTGCTGAACACAGGCCTTTTTCAGAGCGGCCGAATTTGTCCGGCCTGCACCCAGCACAGCTCCTAGCAACCTCTATTAGGTCATCATTCTATCTAGCGGGGCAGTCCTATGCTGCGTATTCCGGTGCATCTCACGCTTTTTATTTTATACTCAAGCTAAATACACATTATATCAGATCTGCAGGCGATCAGATCCTTGAAAATGTCTAAAGGGGGCTAGTCAGAAGGGCAGTCATTTACTTGTATGACGTGTTCAAATTGTAACACGGAAACGTTTCAACTTGAATGCTGCTTAAAATGTATAAGCTTACACGCATTATGGGGCAGCGAATGGATACTAGCATCCGGGTCATCACACTCCAAGGAGCTGGAGTCCAGTCCATTCAGCTTATTGTGCTGGCGCAGTTCCGCTAGCAACTCCTGCAGGGTTAGGTTCTGTCGCCGCTCCGTCTCCAGCTCCTTGGAGAGCTGGGAGGCGCGAGCGGCTTCCTCCTGGTGCAGAGTCAGCCATTTGTCGCGATCGTGTTTTAGTTCGTCCATCTGTTGAATTTAATACCTTATTTACACATCAAAAACTATAAAGAGGAGATAGGCTACTTTCTACCCAGGTACCTCGCGAGCGAAACCGTGGGCGGAAGCTAGGACCATATTTCCTAAAGTAAAAATGTATATTCTATGAATATATTTGGTATTTTCTGTATTCTATATTTGGCATCACGTGTAGGAGTCACAGGCAAGTCCCACTTGATATATGCTATGTATGTGAATTTTCGGGTGTCTGAGCGCGGAGCTTGTCTTTAAAAACCTAGCTGAAAGGAAGTAATATAGTAGGTATGCCCACCTTTGACCTTTACCCACCTTTTGACTGGCCTCATAGCTCAGTTGGTAGTAACTCAGCCTTCTGCGCTAGAGGTCACAGGTTCGATTCCCGCACTAAACAAACATTTGTGTGATTAACATATATGTTTATTCTGTGTCTAGGTGTTAAATGTTTATCTATTATGTATATCAGTCTCTGATACCCATAGTATAGGTTATGCCTAGTTTGGGATCAGTTAACTTTGTAAATTAGGTCCGGAATATTTATTTACCTTAGCTTTGTATGTATCTCTCTGATACACAACATCATCCAACTGCTCTTGCGTCTTGACCAGTTTCTCTTCAAGGTCATTCAGTTGCCTAGTCAGCTTAGAGGACCGGTCATCTGCCTCCGTCCCTTTGACTTCGGACTCCTCGCCGCAACAGAGCGATATCTTAGCCTTGAGGTTCACTATCTCCAGCTTGTGTTGCTCTTTTTCTTTTACTGAAAACAATGAAACAATTACTATCCCAGTCAAACACAGACATAATAACAATGCGTATGAATGAGGGGTTCTCAGCAAACATGCAAAGTCATTCACATACTCATTTATGAAGCCATCCAAACAACATCCTCACAAACTTTCGCATTTCTAATATTAGTAGGATTCTTATCACTGTAACTCCCATAACTGCAAAAAGAGATGGCAGTTGAATGTATGCCTGATAAAGCATATCAGAGGTTTATAATTTATGAATTATTAATTAATATTATTATGAATTAGGAGGTAAATCTATTGTATTTGCCTCCTAAACTCTGTCTACGTGTAGGTACTAACAAAGTTTGTCCACTCTAGCATTGATCCGAGCGAGTTCCTCTTGAAGGTAGTTACGGTCAAACCTCTCAGCATCCAGGGCAGCCTGCAGCCGCCGGACCTCACTGTGAAGGGATCTGAGAGCAGGAGGCGTCTCCGATACTGTGGTGTGACTGGTCATTTCCATTGCTGCTATGTCTTGACCACAGGCCTCTGGAAATGTAAATAGAGTTTAACAGCTGTTTTTTTTTTAAATAAAAACTATTTTTTATTGTGGCAACAAAGATGTTAGCCTAAAATGTGTGTTGTAAAAACATTACAAAAATAACAGTAATGTGAAGTGAAACCATTCATTTTTAACACCCACCACAAGAAACAATTAGGATTTTTTTTTTTTTAATTCAATTTAATAATAACTCTGAAATCTTTATTCATCTAAAACACATACATAAATAAACAATGCATCTTGCATTTATTTAACAAAGCACACTCGAAAAACTTTTATTAAAAAAAACAAAGTACCTACCCCAGAACCATTTTCACATTTATAACACATAACAAATAACACACAACAGTTAATTTGTGGTAAGTTGGAACAACTCCATTACCAATTTAGACTAAAGAGTGAACATAACAGAAAATCAACCCCTGCCAATACCCCATCTGTTTGGGCAGCTGCTACCAAGCAGATGTTCAATATTCAAGAATAATAATAATTTACAACCAACCTGTAATAGCTGACTGCACCATCCTGTAGGTTATTGCAGAACACTCCAGCAAACCCTTACTAAACCTAAGTATGATTTCTTGATCTTGAGGACAGAGTTTATTGCACATAGCATTTTTTATATGCACATCTTTAGAATTCACACAAACAAAAAACAGCAGCAATGAAGCCACCATGTAAATCTCATCCTCTGTTTTTGGTTCTGCGGTTCCATTTTCGAATTTGAATTGAGGATATTTTTCAAGAATAAACTCTTTGATTGTGTGCGCTTCAAGCACTGAGGATTTAGACTCGTTCAAGTTGTAATTTTGTCTCAAGTGTGATATTATGTTTATAAGAGATTCTATATTAATTTTTTGCTCATCTCTAATCTTCTCAATGAAGTAACAATTGTTCTGAAATACATAAAGAGATAAAAGTTTACTTTCAGGCACAGTAAGTAGTACCAGATTTAGGTAGGTAAGTACTTACAAACAGTGGCGGATTTACCCTAAGGCTCAGTAGGCCCGGGCCTAGGGCGGCCAGATATTAGGAAAGGCAAATCGTGACCAAAAATTTGAAGAAATTGTTGTAGAAAAGCTCATCATCTCGGAATATATTAACAAATTAGTAGCTATGTAATTTCTGATTTCTATTTTGATAAAGTTGGCAATAAAGTAAATTCATTATGTACCTACCTACCTACCTACCTCTAATGATGGGTGCTGAGAAAGGGGCGGCACATGGCCTAGGGCCTAGAGCGGCCTGGACAGCAAATCCGCCACTGCTTACAAAGTTTATTTTATTTGATTAAACAGAAATAGCCTATATTCTAGGTAAAGAACTTTAAATTCCAAGTTTCAACGAAATCAGTTGAAGCCGTTACGGGGTGATTGAACAACAAACATCCAAACATCGTCACAAACTTTCGCATATAAATTATGAGTAGGATGAAGTTTTTTGAGTAGGTACCTATCGATGAATGCAAAATAACCGAGTTATGCTACGTTTCGTGATAAAGTTTGCTATTTTTTATGGTAAACAAAAAGACGATTTCAATACATACCCAATTTGTTAGTATTAGTTTCCACCGCTGTAGCATATTTAAATATATTTCCACTGGTCCATTTACGAATTTTACACAATTTTATCACTTTTTTCTGATGTTTCGTAGCAAAACAAACAATTTCTACCGTTTCTTGAAGTTAAAAAGCTGTTACACGCCGTTGTAATTTGAATTAATTAGTATTTTTTCTTTCGGCTGTCATGTCAATCTACAAAACAGTTGGCGAACGAATGAGAATTGATATGAATGAATGTATGTATAGAATGAAGCTTGTTCCTGATGAATGAATCCACAATCTTTCAATTTTTTTCTGACTAGACCGGAAGACAGAGAGATAGAAAAGATTAAAAGAAAAAAAATGTTAATTCTGTCATCATCTGTGGTAATTTTCAATGTTTATTTTTTTATTTTTTCTCTTGGTGCGAGTGAGTGTAATATAAATTAATAAAACTATGTAACTAATTGAGTCATAGACATTCCCTACAGTCTGTGATTAAGTCCATTTTTTTTAATTAATCTAAAAATGGCACCAACCCGAGCTGCAGGATTAGTGATATTTCGATATTTTAATCAAGTTGTGCAGTATTTAATGTTACAAACATCTTACGGAGAACATCATTGGACACCCCCAAAAGGTAAACAAAAAAAGCCGAAACATAAAACCTTTAAAATTATTAATTATCAGGTATCCTGAGTGGTATTTAATTATGCTGTCTCTAGCTAAGAACTATAGTAAAACATCGTGTTATTATTACATTTATAGGTCATGTTGATCCTGGCGAATCAGATTGGGTAACTGCATTGAGGGAGACAAAAGAAGAGGCTGGCTTAGCAGACAATGATCTGGAGGTAATTATGCACCTGATAAATAGCTACCTGGTTTTTTTTGTACAGATAAAAACACATTGGGAATAAAAGTGCTCACACAATTAAACATTAAAGCCTACTTAAATGTACAGCAAATCTATGGGGGTGGCCCATGTTGCAGCAGTGGATGTCCTACAGCTAAAATGATGATGATGATGATACTTTGATACTGACTTTATCCTTTCATTTGCAGATCTACAAAGAAATTACAAAAACTCTGAGTTATAACGTGAAAGGTAAACCAAAAACTGTGATTTATTGGTTGGCAAAACTAAAGAACCCTGAACAAGAAGTTATACTTTCTGATGAGCATCAAGATTTAAAGTGGCTCAGCTTACAACAGGCACAAGAGATTTCAGGATTTGAAGATATGAAGCAACTACTGGCAGAGTTCCATGACAAAGCAATCAAATTGCCCTGAGTGATTGATCAGTAACTTTATAAGTTTTAGTAATATACTACCTATCTCAAATAAATGAATAACAATGTATAGTCAACAACATTAAATTTATTTCCATCAACAATAAATCCACAGTGTAGCTTCATTATCTTTATTCATCAGTTGGTGGAACCTCATCCAGGTAATCTCTAATATTTTTTCTAGTTGATTGATAGTGAGCATCTTCAACAGTTTTGTAAGTAATGTATCCTAGCAGAAATGGCGGTAGCCAGTACATCCAAGTAGCTGCTCCTCGTGGTATAAAATTGGGAATTCCATAAGTAATGGCTCCAGCAAATGGTTTCTGCTCATGGGGTGATAACTTGTAATATACAATTCCACGAATAAATGCTAATTCTCCAAAATGTTTGCCCATTTCTTTGATAAAACTTTCTAGTGTCAGAAATAATAATAGACGGTCAATGACACGAATATCAAATAGAAGCAAAGAATACCTCCTACGTACATTATCAGATTTCAGCAAAGAGTATTGGAGTCTCTTCGCTCCCTAAAATTAAAAAGATCTTACTAAAGAATGTGTCGCCAGGTTGGCTATTCAATGTTAAATTATTTAAGTTACTGTATGTCGTTGGAAACTCCTTTTTCAAAAACATTATTTCTAGTCTAAATTAGGTACCACAAGTTTACATAATTATGTACATACTATTAATTTTATATTACAAGGCAAAGACGTATGTCTATTGTTTCACCATTTTATTTGCAGAGCCCAGAACACAGATCATAAACAGTCACAGAGAGTTATACCAAGAAAACAGATTATCTCAACACAGCCCCTCAATTTGTAGAGGTTTATACCTATATATTTTATACAAATTGAATCTAAGATAATATGAAAATTGTTGACACAGAAATTGTAAGACTACATATTTTAATAAACTTATTAAGACTCTACCTAACTATTTCAATGTAGAATAGCATGTAGACATAGCTGCAGTTAACTCTAAGATAGAATAAAATGAATGTTTACAAACAAAATAAGTTTTTTCTACCTTTAAACATAAAAACATATAACAATAATAACGGATAGTGTTTCTATTTAGCCCTTCAAATAGCAACATCAAGTTAATAAACCACTAAATAAAAACATTACAATCATAATATATTAGCAAGAGAGATACCCATCTAAGGTAGTTAACCTAATACACATTTAATCTTTCACGGAAATATACATGCTTTCTTGCAGGCAATGCCTTTGTGAAAATATCAGATATATTTTCCTCTGTAGGTACATATGATACAGACACAATTCTCTTATTTATTACATCTTTTATGTAATGATATTTAATGTCTATGTGCTTTGAGGCTTTAGTATTTATTTGGTTTTGAATCAATTTAATTGTACTTTGGTTATCAATGTAGATGTGAGCTGACACTGTTTTACTATTAAGAAATTCAGAGAGTAGGCCCTTTATGTGTACGAGTTCACTTACTGCATGTGCTCCTGCTATGTACTCTGCCTCAGCTGTTGACAAAGCTGTACATGTCTGCTTTCTGGAAAACCATGATATCAAATTGTTACCTTGATAGATAGCACATCCACTGGTACTTTTCCTGTCAACCTTGTCAGCTGCCCAGTCTGCATCTGAATAAGCCTCTAATTGAGTATGATTACCTGTATTGTTATATAGCAGCCCCTGAAACTGAGTTTCCTTGAGGTATCGTAAGATCCTTTTACCTGCTGTCCATAATTCTTGTGTTGGTTTATCTAGAAATCTACTCAAGTATGATACTGCATAAGTTATATCCGGTCTAGTATTCATTGAGATGTAGAGTAGACATCCCACTAGTTCTTTAAATGGCACTTCAATTATGTTTGAGGATGTTTTTGCATATAAATTTGTTTCCATTGGAGTTTTATTTCCTTTACAGTCTTGCATTTGAAATCTTTCTAAAAGCTTTGTTATCATCTCTGTTTGTTTTATTTCCATTTCATTTTGATTTCTATTTACCTCCAATCCTAGATAGTTCTTAACTTCTCCCAGATCCTTCAGTTTAAATTCCTTTTCCAGCTTCTTTATTATTATATCTTCTTTTCCTAAATATAAAATGTCATCGACATACAATAGTAACCAATTTGGTCCTTTCCCATATAGGCATGAATCATGTTTTGATCGTGTAAATCCTTCTTTTATAATAAACTCATGAAATCGTTTATTCCAACATCTTGGTGCCTCTTTTAATCCATATAAAGCCTTTTTCAATTTAAGCACTTTTCCTTGACTGATGTTTAATCCTTTTGGGCATTTCAGAAAAACATCTACATCCAGATATCCATTCAAAAATGCAGTAGGCACATCAAACTGTTTCAATGGCAAATTTTGTTGTACTGCTAGACTTAGCATCAGCCTTATTGTAGATATTCTGGCTACTGGGGCATAGTTATTCACTGAACTGTTTTGCTGGAAACCTTTTGCAACTAAGCGTGCTTTCTTTGTACCATCTTGTTTTGTTCTAAAGATCCATTTAGTATCTATAGCTTTCATTCCTTTAGGTAAATCTGTTATTTCCCATGTTTCTAATTTTTCAAGGGCATTTAATTCCTTATTAATCTCATTACTCCAACCTTTGCTCATTGCCTCCTCATAATCTTGAGGATCTCCCGATATTAAACAATATGCTGTATATAGCTCATAATCCTCTTGAAATCTACTTGGCTTTTGTATGATTCTTCCTGATCTTGTCTTTTGTTCTGGTATTTCTTCTTCTGTATCCTCATAATCATCACTGTCATTTTCAATTTCTATATTTTCATTTGCTGGTTTCTTTCTGCTATTTTCATCTTCTACAGTTTTCTCAGAATCTTTTTCATTCAACTTTCCACTATTTTCATCTTCATAGTATATCTGATCACTTTCCTTAGTTTTCTTTTCTGTATATTGTATTTGACTTTCATCAAATCTCACATCTCTTGACACAATAATATTGTTGTTTTCAGGATCCCATAGGCGATATCCATTTTGTTGATATCCCACAAATCTCATTTCTTTTGCTCTTTCTTGAAATTTGTCTTGTTTTGGTAATATATGAACCCACACTTTAGATCCAAAAACTCGAAGTCTTGACAAATTCTTGTTTCCAAACATCTTCTCCGCTGGGGTTTGGAAGTTTATTGCTGAGGATGGGCAGCGGTTGATTTGATAGACTGCACATCTAACTGCTTCACCCCACAAAAATTTTGGCAAGCCTGTCTCTATTAACAATGTTCTTGCTCTGTTGTATATAGTTCTATTCATTCGTTCAGCTACACCGTTGGAGCTTGGACTGTATGGATTTGTATACTGTATTATTATTCCTTTTTCCTTGCAAAAATTCTGTATTTTTTCATTTTTGAATTCACCTCCATTATCTGATCTAATCTTCTTCACTTTATTACCTGTTTGCGTTTCTACCCTTTTTATGTATTCTATCAACCTATCAGTTGCTTCATATTTTCTCTTCAATAAGTAAACCTCACAAAAATGAGTAAAATCATCAATGATTGTATGATAGTAAATCTCGCCTGTAGAGTTGGGTGTGGACATTGGTCCAGATATATCAGTATGAATGAGTTCACCAATGCAATGAGAACGTGGTTTCTGAGTAGGATAAAATGGTAATCTAGTTGACTTACCTTTCATGCATGGTTCACACGGAATCTCACTGTACGGCAGTTGCAGTAACCTTAGCTGTTTCCTATTAGCATGACCCAATCTCTGATGCCACAAATCTTTTGAAATCAAACTTACTTCATTATTGAGTTTCATGTCTATAACATATAACCTGCCTTTCAACCTGCCAATAACTTCATTTACTGAGTTACTTATCGATACACTATCATTGTAAAATTGAACATGAAGTCCCTTCTCTAATAATTTTCTCACTGATAATAAATTGTGTGACAACTTAGGAACAATTAATCCCTCAATATCTATTGATAGACTACTATTATATTCTAATGTTAGTTTACCTCTTTTGTAACATGTTAGATATTGTCCGTTCGCTACATAAATCTTCATCTCTCTGTCCAGTTCTTCAACCTGAGTCATATAAGGTTCGTAATTAGCCATAATCAAATGTTCTGTGGCCCCTGAGTCCACTATTAGTTGAACATCACTATCACTAACACAACTGTTATTACATAATGCACTTGCACTACTCGCTGTAAATGACATTTCGTTTTTCCTTGAAGAAGAGGTCTCTTCATCTGCCTGCGCCGCTTGACCTGTCTGCCATGGTGACCTATAGGAGCTTGCACCTCGTCCTCTGTTTGAGTTGCTGTTGCCTCTGGATTGACCACGTTGTCCTCTCATTGAAGTCCGACCTCTGTAGTGGCCTCTCACTTGTTGTCCCGTTCTGCACTGGAAGGATTTGTGCCCACTTTTGCCGCATCTGTAGCAGGTCATAAACGTGTGCGTATCTGATGCTGTGGTTTCATTACCTTTAATCTTCAGTTCAGCATCTAGCAATCTGGATTTGACAAAGTCAACATCTACCAGCTTTGGTAAATTTGTAACCGAAGTCATCGCCATCCTTAGAATTTTATATTGCTCTTGTTGTTTTCTTCTCTAGAAATACTCCATGTATTTTTTCTCATATTCTTCGGCTTATATTTTTCATGTTGGCGCAGTGGAAGCGTATTAATTTTATATTACAAGGCAAAGACGTATGTCTATTGTTTCACCATTTTATTTGCAGAGCCCAGAACACAGATCATAAACAGTCACAGAGAGTTATACCAAGAAAACAGATTATCTCAACACATACTTGGTACATACCTACCTACGCTAATTCAGAACGTACACCGAATTTCAGCTGCGCCTGCCACGATAAGACGTCAATGTCAAAATTAAGCGTATACCGTCTCGGTCTACGAAATTATGTGTATCATTCGTTCAATTTTACAAATTACAATCAATCATTCTTTATTTATTTATTAGATTCTTCCGTAAACAGAGTATAACATAGACCGGGCTAGCGCGTATACCCGAGCAAGACGAAAGTCCGTATAATCCAGCCAATTAGAAATGGATATTTTTGTGCGTGGCTCTAGGCATGAGAATGACCATGCAATTAGTGCGGTTTATCATAACTAATGATAAATTTTAAAATTTAAAGAAATGGTTGATATAAGTATTAAAGAACTAAATAAATAATAACGTGTTCAATTATATAGCCAGATCCTTTTCCAGCATAAAGTTTTAATTGCAAATAGAAACAAAAACGGTACTTACCGGTGAAAGGTAATATTTTCCACTTTCCATAAACTTTCGCTCGTGGAGCCTATAATACTGCAACGTACCATGTTACCAGTTGAATTCTACACCTGCTACACCAGGCACACAAAAATATTAGTTAGTAAATTAGTAATTACTGCACTTTTTCATACTAACCATTGACTTTGTTGTGCACCAATGATTGGTGCACAACAAACCCAATGTGCATACGCAGACAGTGATGGAAGATAACAGTTCTTTCTCTTTTACTCATACGTCGTCTTATATATTTCTATCCTTTTCTTTCTTGGTATTATTATTTAACGTGACGTCTATGTTATTCTTGGTCTACGGATTCTTCTGAACAAACTTGACATTCTTATTTACTTGAGTGAGACCGTAGTCACGTAGTTGACCGTAGTATTCCCTAGTCTGTGAGTGAGACTGACAGACAATAATGTAATGTAATGACAGTAAAAACAGCGAAAGAAAAAAAAATGATTGCGAAATGTACAATGGATGGATGATGGATGTTTACTTTTTTTCAATTCAAATTAAAGTTATTTTACGAAATAACTATAATGTGCTACTAGTAGTCTAAATAATAATGGATAAAAAGGAAATAGATGATAAATCTAGTGTTGATGGTCCTTCAAGTTCTAGTGCCGAAGATATCGTCTCAAAAAGCAAACAGAAAAACCGTGGTAGAAAACGTAGGCGGTAAGATTTATAAACCTTGATTTATTTATGAAAGTACGTAACTTTTAAACAAAAGTGAAGTAAAAACGTTCATGTCTTTATTGATAAACCTTTATTTTGTAAACTTTTGATAAGTGTGATAGTTCAATATAAATGATACCCAAAATTTTCGAACAAGCGGGAATCGAAACCGCATCTTCGCCTAGAATCGGCAATGCATCACCAACTACGCCATGAAAGAATGACGCCGGCGCCGAAAATCTTGGGCAGACGAAATATTTATATTGACTAAACAAGTGTCTATAGTTTGCCATCTTCTTACCTGAATGCTGTAAGCTTAATCTGAAACTTGAAGTCCAGCCCAGCTGGACTTCTTTTGAATAAATACTTTTCTTGCTAGCTGTTCCAGTAGCAGTGATGATGGACTTGATCTGCCTTATAATACTTTGGAGACGGAGAGGAATCTGCAGGCTTCTGCTGCCAAAAATAACCTCGATGACATTAGCGTTAGAAAAATATTAAAGGTAATTTCAATAATATAACATATTATGATGTGAAGAGAATTCACACAATATTATAAATTAAAAAGTAACTCTATTTCTCTGTCTGTTTGCTACCTTGTCACAACTAAAGGGCTGAACTGATTTTAGTTAAATTTGGTATGGAGATTGCTTAGGCTACTTTTTATCATATAACATGCGAGTGAAGCCGTGGTCGGCTGCTAGCTATCTACATAAAACATTTTGAATACTTATATATTATCTACTAATATATTAAGTGCGAAAGTTTGTGCGGATGTTTGGATGTGCTTGGTTGAATCATGCTGTAACAGCTCAACCGATTTCATTAAACTTGAAACTGATATCAGTTCTTTACCTACTATATGGGCATATAGGGCACTTTTTTTTTAGGTATCATGCAAGTTGTGGGCGCAAAATGAAGTATCATGTTATAAATCATTAGATTTATTGTGATTAATGTGCCTCGCATCTTGGTCATATGAAGTAAGCTTATTATATGGGCAAAAACATATGCCATGCAGGGGGTAATAGAGGTAGAGCTTTAATCTGCCTGTATAATCTTACTAATTTTTAAGTAATCTTAAATTGGGCAGAAGGTGGTGTGCCTACTTCAGCCTTTAAACCAAAACACAGCATTGCAAGCATTGCTGCTTGGCAGTAGAATTTATATGCAAACTAAATAAGCAACTATGTATTTTAGTTTTGTCATAATAACTATGTATTTTAGGACGACCTCGGTGGCGTAGCGTCCCCAGTGTCCCCAGCGTGGCCAGTGCTCGTCTGATACGCAGGGGCCGAGTCCCGCTGCGGGACAAATGTTTGCATGATCTGCAAATATTTCTTCCAGGTCTGAGTGTTGTGGTACCATGGTACTCATAATTTCTGATACACAACACAGTGACAACAGAATCCTATTGTAAGATATGTATGTGGCTGTTGACTATTATTTACTTATTTTGGTTACAGAAAGTAGTAACTAATGATCACGTGCTGGCGCTTGTCAAATTACGAGAAGAGGAGGAAATGGATTCTGGGTCAGATGATAAAAAGTTACAACCAAAGCTGACAAGAGCTAAAGCTAAGTTAGTACTCATTTAATCTACCAATAGTCATATAATATTTTTTTTTTGTGCCCACTGCTGAGCAAAGGCCATCTCCATATTTCCAGATAGATACAATAATTTGGGGGAACTGGGGGGAGCGCAGATGTCATTGTTGTTAATAGGGTACGCTGCTATCCCCTAGCTTTTTTCCCTTAATCGCCTCTTACGATATCTTACGTAGAAATGGAGGTGCTTATTCTTCAGCCGGGGCCACCACAGCATACCACGTTCACACACATCCACACACACAAACACACACACATACAGTTTTTTAATACTTAAATCAACAATTCAACCTTCCACAGAGAATTGAAGAAGGTGTCCCCACGCTCAGCGCCATGGAATCTGGAGAACTTAGAGCTGACTCCCATAAACCATATCCACGTGAAGACCAGGCCAGAGGTTAAGGCTCTCATCGCCCAGGAGCTGCCGGAAGATGAGGATGATGAGGAGTACAAGCCTACCCATGATGATGTACCGGTAAGATGTTCAAAAATCACTAGTTTCGCCTTTCATTTATTTATTGTATCCTACTAATCCTACTTATATTATAAAAGCGAAAGTTTGTAAGTATGGATGGATGGATGGATGGATGTTTGTTACTCTTTCACGTAAAAACTTCTGAATGGATTTTAATGAAACTTCACAATAATATAGCTTATACATCAGAATAACACATAGGCTACAATTTATAAAGATATTCTGTGAATTGTCCAAAATATGACTACTAGCTACTCGACATACTAATCCTGCGCAGACGAAGTCGCGGGCACCAGCTAGTTAATATTATAAATGCGAAAATTTGTGAGGATGGTTGGATGTTTGTTATTCAATCACGCCGTAACGGCTCAACTGATTACGTTGGAACTTGGAATATATATATAGTTCTTTACCTAAAATAGCATATAAGCTACTTTTTATGTAGGCGGAAGCTAGTATATTATAAAGTAATATATTCTGTTTCACAGAGTGATGATGACCATGAGCACTCATGCAGCGATATGGACTCTCAACCCCGCACCCCGGCCACGCCTTCAAGCCAGTGTACTCCTAGTCCAAAGGTGCTCAAAGATGGACCCTTCAAAGTACCACAGGTTTGATCATAATGACTAACATACCATACACTTCATCATCATTCATCGTTTCAGCTGTGGGACGTTCACTGCTGAACATAGGCCTCCCCAGAGATTTCCAAGCGACCAACCTCGTAAGGCATTATCATTAGGGGGGATTTGCCCATACTCGCCACGCTGGGCAATTGATATTGTCAGCTAATTACTTTTCCATTTGATACAGTCCCACTTTAATATTATAAATGCGAAAGTATGTAAAGATGAGAAGAGAAGAAATATTAGTAAAATAGGATTAGTACGAAAACGGGGAAGAGGAAGACCAAGATATAGTTACATGAGCCATATAAAAGAGAAGATTGCCGTCATATCGTATAAGGAAGTAAAGAAGCTCGCATTGAAAAGATCAGAATGGAGGAAATTGCATCATTACACCGACAAGAGCTAGGCTCTTAAATATAATATAGGATGAGTACATAAAGTAGGATTTTAATAATATTGTAATAGTACATTATGGTATAAGTGTGTAACGTTGGTGGTTGGTGGTCTTAAGAGAGCCGAGGACGGTAATCATCAATACACACGTGTATCATACGACGTTTTTCAACACACTTGAGAATAAAATAATACTAAAAATAACTGTAAAAACTGTGTTTTTTTTTCGCAATGGCGGGAAAAAATAGTTTTCCTATGCGCGTGCATCTTACAATGGCGATCGGCCATAGACTAAAAGAATGAGTTTTTTTTTAACATTTTCGCACGATCTTTTTGTATCGTAACTTTTTTAAGAACAAAGCAACTCAACCAATAACATAAAATAACTCACGTTTCTCAAAAATAGCAATGAAAAAGTCACAGTTTGATTACAGGTATCATTATGTGCCTAATTGCGGTGAAATTAGAGCCACTTTATGAGGAAATGTGTTGAAAAAAAATATTTTTGTACCACAGGACGTTTCATCAGCCCGTCGCAAACTGAACGTGGACGAGGAAGAAGCGACCATAGCGCTGCGCACGCGCTCCAAACTCAGCCTGTCCACCACCACCATAGAGCATATAGAGAGCACCTTCATACCCCCTGATGATGTCCAGCCTCCGGTGGATAATCTGTGGAACCAGTTCCTCAGTGACTGCTTGGACCCGGGGGCGACTCATGAGGATGATGATGATGCTGACCCGGAGTATAACGCCGCTGCGGACGAGAATGCACGTATGTATATAGTTTTACGCCCGAATACTGAAACGTCACTTAAATATAAGTGGTGATCTATTTGATGTTTGAGTATAAAATTCTGAACGATAACGGCGTCTCAAATAATTGAGACCGTCTCAAATAGTTAAGTGACGTTTCAGTATTCGGGCGTTTAGAGATAGATAGATAAACTCTTTATTGTACACAGAGATAGAAAATAACAAAAGGGAGAAACAAAAAAAAATATTACGTACAATGGGCAGCCTTATCGCTAAAAGTGATCTCTTCCAGACAACCTTTGGATGGACAGGATAAACAGATCAAATAAGACGGAGGTTTACAAAAAGTTTAACACATCAAAACGTACTATAAAAAATAATAATATACTAATACATAAAACCTAAATATTACCTAACAAGCTTTCATACTATCTGTCTGTAATACTTATCATAGAGTATAAATTTGACTGGCCTCATAGCTCAGTTGGTAGTAACTCTGCCTTCTGCGCTAGGGGTCGCGGGTTCGATTCCCGCACTGGACAAAAATGAATAAATGAGTTTTTTTTTTTTTTAATATTCCGGACATATTCACACGTTCAACTGATCCCAAACTAGGCATTGCCTGTACTATGGTTACCAGAGACTGATATACATAATAGATAAATATTTAACACCCAAGTCACAGAAAAAACATCTGTGTTCATCACACAAATGTCCAGTGCGGGAATCGAACCCGCGACCTCTAGCGCAGAAGGCAGAGTTACTACCAACTGAGCTATGAGGCCAGTCTATTTGCGTAGTCTATCTTCACCTCACGGTAGGGCGAGTCTCGATTCAGTTCTAAATTAAATTGTCTCGTATTGTAAAACTGTACTAAAACTTATTCAGCCGGTTTTTGACCTGTTAGCTAAACCATGAGGAAGGACACAGGCTACTTTTTATCTAGTTATCACTCGAGCAAAGCCGCGGGCAGCTTCTAGTTTTGAATAATACCTAGTCAGTCTTTACCATATTTCTTGCAGTGGATGAAGACGAGGACTTCCTCGGCAGCAGCCTGATCAAGATCTCCAAAAAAGAGCTGAACGATCTGGTGACGGAACTGTTCAACGTGATGCCGGCCACCGATGAGGACTTGACCTTGGAGAACTTGGCGAATTCAGTTCTTACTGATACCAGCCATAGTGAGGTTCGTATTTGTTCTACTAAGAAATAGCATCTACTAGGAGTCCTACGTTATTTATTTATTTATTGAAAAACCAACAGCTCACTAAACACCAGTGTACATAAAAGATAGCCAATTAATTATAGGTAGATAGGCTATCTTTTGTCCCAAAATATAATCATAAAAGGGTGAAATGGGGGTTGAAAGTTTGTACGGCCAATCCATAATTCCTCAACAGGGATTTGAATATTCACGTTTATGCTTTTGAGAAATAAAGAAAAACGTTATAATTTTTGAATCGAGGAGTATCGGGGAGCAAATAAACTCACAAATCATGGTAAATATCCAGTTTTTAGTGAAATTAAAGAAATACGTGCTTCAACACTTTTGCAAAATCATCCTTACAGCGGGGACAAAGAAGTGGATTAAAGTTATGAGGTATTTATATTTCTGTAGTTGCGACTAATTTTTCTAGGTGCCCCGCTGGGAAGGGAAATCCGAGCCGTTATCAGACGAGGAAAGCTCGATAAGGCCGTCAAAACGACTGACGTTCGAGAAAGGAAGCACTGTTACATTTTCTCCAGGAAAGAGCGAGATGGAACCACCGAGGCCTCAAGTGACCAATCACGTGCCGTGCGAGAGGATTGAACCAATGAGCACGCGGGCGAGTGTGCGAGCGAGAGAGAATGCTTCAGCTGGGAAGGATAACCCAAAGGTTAACACAGCGTAAGTAAAAATAACGACGGTCAAGCTCGAGTAGGACTTGCGCCCTGAGACTTCCGTTCCGGTGGGTGGGGTCGGAAAGTCGAGATCACCACGTATACGAAGTGACTAATTTGTTTCAATGAAGGCTTTTGGAAAAATCTATGCAAAATTCATCTGTTTTGGCGCAAATCAATATCTTGATGCCGTACTTCTCGTACCTTTAATATTAACTTAAAAAGATGATAAAATTACCAAAACATCTAATTTAAATGAAATCGGGGGAAAATATGAACCCAAAATTTAGAAGATTTTGATTTCGATAATAATATTTATTAATAGTATAACTCCCTTTCCAGAAAGCATCCATATTATGGATCACCTTGTAGAAAGATACTGAGCATAACAGAGATACCTCAAGTTTCTGAGTAAATTTGCCTTGACACACGGACTGACAGATGGACAACAAAGTGATCCTATAACGGTTCCGTTTTTGTAAATGAGGTACGGAACCCTAACCAATAATTAATTTTGTGTTTTTGTTTTGTGCTGCCAGCAGCCGAAGATCATCGGACGCGTTACACATTTGTATAGAAGAGCGCAGTTCGAGTCCCGCGCCCGTGCCGCTGCAAGTGCCTCCCTCCCTCCGCAGGAAGCTGCTGCCTGAGACGCACACCGTGCATATACAAGTGCAGAATGACGTTGTTGTAAGTCACACGTCTTACATTGTTACGATGAAAGTTCATCATTATCGTTGCAGCCGTTTGAAATCAACTGCTGAGCCTCTTGTGCACGAAAGGAGCCTCTTACGCCCGAATACTGAAACGTCACTTAAATATAAGTGGTGATCTAATTCTTGTCGTGGCACTGATTATTTCTTGGTCAGCCTGTATTAGGTCAGTTACCAGGTTGAGGTATGGTGGCCCTGAAAAGGGCCTATGACCGTCGATGAAAGAATTAGTGTAGTGAAAGGATTAAAGTGCGCCTCTAAGAGGATCCTTTCGTGCATCTAATTGATGTTTGCGTATAAGATTCTGAACGATAACGGCGTCTCAAATAATTGTGACCATCTCAAATAGTTAAGTGACGTTTCAGTATTCGGGCGTAAGAGGCGCAGTTTAACCCTTTCACTACACTGATTCTTTCATCGACGGTCATAGGCCAAACTAATCTCTCTGAAGATGTGAACGCACGTAGATTATCAAAGCATCCCACACCATAGGCCTACCCTTCTCCCAAGGGTTCAAAGTCGTACCGCTAGGTCACTTACCAACGTCACGTATAAGACCATTCGGTTTGAGAATGGCTGGGACGTGGATGCTAGGAGGAGGTAGGGCACAGCGAGATTTCCTCGCTCTAAATTGGAACAGCCCGTCTGGAGAGGTACCTCCGCCTTACAGATGATCGCAGCCAAATAACAAGTGTTGTATTTCTGCGGTGAGTAAGGTTGCCAGAGCTCTTTAGGGGGAGGGGTTCGGCAGGCAACGCATTAGCAATGCTCCAAGTGTTGCTGATGTCAATAGGCGACGGTAGCCACTTACCATCAGGAGGGCCGTAAGCCTTTTCGCCTCCGTATAACATAAAAAAAATTACGTAAGGAGATTCTTCCGTCAGCCCTAGTGCATTATACTACATAGATAAGTAGATTGCTTTATACATATATATTTTTGAATAAACAATTCACATTGTAATTTAAATATCCTTTGTTCCAGTTAACGTCAGAGCAAGTGCTAATACTGCAGCAGCAGTTACGAATGCACATACAACTGTCTACGTCTAACTTTCTACAGTTATTCGTACACCCCGTACACTGGCGCCTCGGACCGGCCTATAAAGATTACTTGGTAAGACATTACTTTAGGATAAACAAGCCGACGTGACGGCGAACCAATTCATCGGTAGGTGTTACCTAGGTGCAGGGGTTCAGAAATAAAAACACGCGAGTGATTGCAAGGACAACAGACAGCGAACTGAATTTATTATTACTAGAACTTTCTCGAGTGATGCGTCCCCCCCGCGCCCCGCGCTCCACGCGGCTACGCCCACTAACCAATCAGGAGCGCGGAAGAGACGCATTGCCTTATTTGGCCAAATTTGCACCGACTAATCATGTTACGCAACATTAGGCGAGGCTAAAAACATGCAATTTAATGAACATTGCACTAACTGTGCACGAAAGGATCCTCACTTTAATCCTTTCACTACACTGATTATTTCATCATAGGCCCTTTTCAGGGCCACCATACCAACCCAAGTTAGTGAGTGATGATTATGAATAAGAGGGTAATATCTAAAGGTGCTTATTTAAAAAAAATCACTCGGATAACTTAGAACTAGGTTAACATAGAAGCTACGCATGTTCCTCGCGACCAAATATATAATTCTAGTTAGAATAGGCTAGCCTAGCCTAGCTAGGCTAGTTGCTAACTAAAGTTATCTATTTGAAAATTTGACGAAACATGTCGTTACTTAAGCTATTTTTGAGTATTCGTGCTCTTTAAAATGTGTTGTTTGAACTATTTTTCTCTGAAATTACAGGAAACTTTAGAGAAAATATCGGAAGACAACGAGAATTCAGTAGTGAACGTGTGCAACCTCAAACCTGCCCTTGAGCTGATCCGGAACTGGGAAGAATCCGTATCGAAAGATACCCCCGAAAATATAGAAATGGTCGAGTGAGTACAGTCTCCTGCAGTCATATCTATAATTGGCTGAAGTAGTCGACGTCCACTGCTGAACATGGTCTCCCCCACAGACAGAGAACAAATTCCTTATCATGTGGGGGGATTTGCCCATACTCACCACGCTGGGCATGCGGGTTGGCGAGCGCAGTTAGAGCTATCGTTGTTAAAATGAGGGAAGCTGCTGCCCAACCCCTAGCTTTTTTCCCTTAGTCGCCTCTTACTACATCCGCGGATAGGTAGATATGGAGGGGCCTATTCTTCGGCCGGGGCCACCACGGCCAGGTAGAAGGTAATAAAAAAAAAAAAGAAATAAAATTCATATTATTGTACATTTTTTGTTACAGATTCATCAATGAACAAGTGGAGAAAAGGTGAGATTCATATTTGACCACACCAGGGGTACTATTACAACAAAATGTCAATGAAGTTGGTAACTTTGAGGATTATTTTTAACAACTAAGGTAGCAAAAAAGCATACGGCCCACCTGTTGGTAAGTGGTTACCGTAGCCTATGTACGCTTGCAATACCAGAGGCATCACGCACGCGTTGCCGACCCCTTAAGAATCTTAACAATCTATATTAACAATCAAATATTTATTAAAATAATAAAGTCCCTACTAATCAAAAAAATGATATTACTCGATTGATCACAGACAAACTATAAAAAGATAAGTTCTGACGCCTTCATACCTATTTTTTTATATCAAGTGCGTAATTATTTTAATTTCGACTTCTCTTCTAAAATTTTGACATACCTTCTAATTGACAAATGTTCTAGTTATTTGTAATAATTTAAGTCTAATTTTTTGTAAAATATAATATGACTACATAATTTGCAGCGCCTTTACAGGGTCTATGTTCTTACCTACTTTCCATCTAAGCTGAATATGTACATGGAGCATGAATAAATGAAATGAAATGAAATAAATTTATCTTTTTTGCTTCCAGCCGCCGTCGCTACGCGCAGAACTGCCTCTACTCAGGTGACTTTCACCCAACCTTAAAGGAATTGGTGGCGAACAGCCCCGTGTTTGTGTACCCCTACCTGCTGCCTGCGATGCCGTACAAATCCGATATCACTAAACGGGTCCTCTACCTTCGCTCTGAAGACGAGTGAGTTATTTAATTTTATATAAATACTAGAGGCGGTCCTCTTAGTACTAGAACTTAAATACTAGAGTTTGGGTATAGACTAGTAATCTTACTATTAGTACATTTTAGTTATATTACTTATAAATATATGTCAGAAATATATGTCACGAACAGGACGACGCAGTGTTGGAAGGCCCCCCACCTGATGGACCGATGACATTGTGAAGGTTGCGGGAAGTCGGTGGATGGAGAAGGCTCAAGACCGTTTGTCATGGCACTCTTTGGGGGAGGCCTATGTTCAGCAGAGGACTGCATCAGGCTGATGATGATGACTAGTGGACTGACTGGATAAATAGTATTCTTTGTCCTATCTGAGGGTTAAAGCTAAGTCCATACCAAATTGCATCAAAATCGGTTCAGCGGTTTAGGCGTAAAAACGCAACAAATAGACAGTTACTTTCGCATTTATAATATTATGCTCACGACTGTTATCCCAAAGCATGGTAGACAATCTCTGTCGAACAGATCCTACAAGATGTCTATGGGGGTTAGTCAGAGGCACGTCCAAACATGTTGGCACATGCCCACATTTTGCAGTATTAGTGAATAGGTATTCTATACGTAAATCCAGGAAAAAAAATAATTAACTACAAAAATGAGTTTGACAATTGGCGGCCTTATCGCTATCGCTAAAGCTATATCTACCAGGCAACCTTTAAATAGACAGTAAAAAAAACTGTAAGCACTATCTAATTATGATTCAAATAGTCCTCGGATTCGACTAGTTTTTTAGACAACGCTGGAGGCTCCGCAGGGCGTAGGTTCGAAGCCGGTTGTGTACCAATGGGCGGCCTTATCGCTATAAGTTATCTCTACCAGGCAACATTTAGAAGAACAGGATGTACTAAGTGAAGAAAAAAAATGATAGGCGCTATTTAATTATGAATTCTCTCTTATCAGACTAATAGTCCTGGGACTCGACCAGTTCTGGAAGTACATGGAGGAGAACCCATCCATCTTCAAGAAGCCGAAGGTGGCCAACAGCCGGCACCGCTGGGGGCTCGCCACGGCGCTGCAGCTGGTGTGCAAGCACATGCTGCCGTGGATGACGCCCAAGCTGCTGGCTTCCCACGTCACCACGATGCGCTTGCGTGGGGATAAACATAATCCTATATACGTGAGTGAATCTAATTTACTCTATTTTTTTTGTTGAAGAAAACCAACGGCTAAAGGAGCCATTTCATTCTGGGCCTGGTCCATGTACACTACATAGAAAAATTAGGTAAAAATAGGAGATTACAAGAAAAATACAAATTCATTAATTTGAAAACGAATGCGATGGTACAAGAATAGTTCTTCTGGTAAGTTTTTTACTATGTGAACACTATTTGAAGGCCGCCATGTTGGTTTATAATTGGCGTTTGACATGACATTGACATATTTTTCATGTCATGTTGTTTGATTTGATGTTTTATGTTTTCAACTAGCAATAATCGCACCTCGGATTAACCTCATTGGTTACGATATTGCCTCTGCGCAAAGAACGCGCCGTTCGATTCTTACCCGCACCTCCTAAACCAAGATGGTAGAGTCGAGGTGTAGATGACTCATGATGATGTTTTATGTTTTGTCAGATAAATGTAGGTTGTCAAAATGACATTTCACGCACGTCCATCCGCCATATTTTTGTAGCGCTAAGTGTTGCTCTCTTTGTCGAAGAAAACCTTAATGTACCTTAGAACGAAGTCAATTTAAATAAAATAACCAATTAAATACGTTTACTTTATTGCTTAGGCATATTTTAGAGTAGTGTACACAGTGCAGGCCCAGGCTCCATATATTGATGAAACGTCTCTTTTACTTAACTTATATACTACAATAGAATCACAAAGCCAATAACAGGTTTTCGTTGATAGATATACAAGGTGATTCATAACATGTTATCATCCCGAAAGGAGGTTATTCTATTAACAAAAAGAAATAATATTAGCGAAAAATACAGCAATATTTTCATAATATTTTTTTTTTATTCACTTACTTTCTCAAACTACGGCTAGTTTTGGTATTTTTATCATCTTTTATCTTATATTTATGATTATCATCTAATAACTAAACATACAAGAAGTTCGGAATCAAGATTGCTACCTTAAACAGCTGATTCATTGAGTTTGAACTGATTTGACCCCAAAACAGCTGATTTCCGCAGAGTTTTTTCAATGAAAAATGTCGAATTTCCAAAAGTCGTAGAACAAACTTTTTTGCCAATTGCTTGTAGAATAAGCCCCTTTCGGGATGGAATACATATTATGAATCACCTTGTATTATAGAAATATAAATTTTCTTTCTTGATTTTAAAGTCTTCTTTTTTGTCGTGGCACTGATTCTTTCTTGGTCATCCTGTATTAGGTCAGTGACCAGGTTGATGTATTTTGACCCTGAAAAGGGCCTATGACCGTCGGTGAAAGAATCAGTGTAGTGAAAGGATTAAAGTGCGCCTCTTTGAGGCTCCTTTCGTGCACATGTCACATGTCTTCGTATTTTTAGATTCTAGGACATGCCGGTTTCCTCACGATGTTTTTCTTCACCGTTTGAGAGCACTAAATGGTATACATGTTATGTATCACCTTGTATATGGTCACCGACACAGCTCTCAGAATTAGCAAGTTGAAGTGGCAGTGGGCAGGCCATATAGCTCGCAGAACCGATAACCGTTGGGGAGTAAAGAATCTCGAATGGCGACCACGAACCGGGCGACGCAGTGTTGGAAGGCCCCCCCACCCGATGGACCGACGACATTGTGAAGGTTGCGGGAAGTCGGTGGATGGAGAAGGCTCAAGACCGTTCGTCGTGGAACTCTTTAGGGGAGGCCAATGTCCAGCAGGCTGATGATGATGATGATGATCACATTGTATAGAAAAAAAATCTACTGTATTATATTGGTACCACGCGAGCAAAGCCGTGGGCACAAGTTAGTTAAACAATATTTATCTTCCAGAACTACTTCGCAAACAACGAGCTGCCTACAGTGCAGCACACAATCCTCCCATTCAACCCGACACTGACGCTGTACGACCAGCCGGAACATGAGATGCCGCGGCTTTGGGTGCGGTACCTCGCAAAATCCAGCAAGCGATTCAAAGTAAGTAGACCGTAGTCGTTCTAAATTGGAGCAGCCCATCTGTCGAGGAACCTCCGCCTTACACAAGATCGCAGCCAAATAACATTATTTGTTTCAAATAAAATAAATATTTCGGACATATCACACACGGTCAACTGATCCCAAACTAGGCATAGCCTGTACTATGGGTACCAGAGACTGATATACTTAATAGATATATATTTAACACCCAGACACAGAACAAACATCTGTGTTAGTCACAAATGTTTGTCCAGTGCGGGAATCGAACCCGCTACCTCTAGCGCAGAAGGCAGAGTTACTACCAACTGAGCTATGAGGCCAGTCAATAGTGTTGTGTACCTGCGGTGAGTAAGGTTGTCAGAGCTCTTTAGGGGTGGGGGTTTCGGCAACGCGTGCGTGATGCTTCTGGTATTGCAATCGCTCATAAGCTACGGTAACCGCTTACCAACAGGTGGGCCGTATGTATGTTTGCCACCTTAGTTGTATAAATAAAAAAACCACTGCTGGTTATGCCTCCCGCAAAGAGTGCCACGACGAACGGTCTTAAGCTTTCTCCATCCACCGACTTCCCGCTACCTGCACCATGTCGTCTACCAAGTGGGGTGAGAGCACTGGTGATGGGGTGGTAGTGGCCCCGCCTTCCGATTCACAGGTCGTGGGTTCGAAACCTGTCGTGCACCAATGGATTTTACATTCAGAAAATTTATGTGCGCTATGCTAGTGCTCGCAAACGGTGAAGGAAAACATCGTGAGGTTTCCTCACGATGTTTTCCTTCAGGCATGTCCTAGAACTTTCGAAGACATGTGACATGTGCACGAAAGGAGCCTCTAAAAGGCGCACTCTAATCCTTTCACTACACTGATTCTTTCATCGACAATCAAAGGCCCTTTCAGGGCCACCGTTCCTGAACCTGGTCACTGTCCTAATGCAGGTTGACCGAGAAAAAATCTGTGACACGACAAACAAGCAAGCATCATTTATAAATCATTTTTGTATCTATGGTTCATCATCATTTACACTTGATGCTGACTATAGGTACCACTACTTTTAATTTTCATACTATTGCGCTAAATACATGTCTTCGACCACCAAATTCCTCCTAACGAAAATAACTTCAAGATCCATTTTTTTTTCAGAACTTTTTGTCACGCCGGCATCACGTCACTGGGGCTATACCAACCGGCGTACCAGTAAAAAGCGTCACAGATTCAACTGCCAAAGTACCTCTACCCGACGACTTTACGAAAACAATAAAATGCACAAGAAACCCACAAGACCCTATGACCAAAGAAGAAACCATTCAAGACACCAACAATGCTGATAACTCCAATAATAATGTCAAAAACGCGAATTCACTCGAAGAAGTACCGCTTAATATGTATAAATTGGTGACAACTAGCAAAGGATCGTTCTTAGTCCCTCTAGAAATAGTCACAGTTGGCAGCAACAATACAGGGACGGTCACCACACCATCGAACAGAGAAGTTTTAGAGGTCAGAAGCAACCTCACAGTTAGCACTGGAACGGTTACCACCCCAGCCCAAGTCACCAGCAAACGAATACCTAAAACAACTATAACCAAAACCTTACCAACGACCAAAGACAAAAATAACATAAACCATTGTACCTGCTGCATTTTACTGAGAAAAATTACCAAAAGACAAACGGTTGTAACAGATTTCTTCAGGAAAGATAAAGTTGTTAGAAAGTGCTATTGCAGTGAGGTCAGACATCCGAAAGTAACGAATAAGTTAAGGTTGCTATCGAATAATTTCAAGAATAACACTGGCCTGGTCTACAATGAGTTAGAAAGGCGATTGGCGGACATTGAATCAAAGAAAGTGAGCAATGCGTCTGATAGCTTTGGTATATGCACTTTGGATGAATTAGGTAAGCCAATTTCCGTATCCTACAAATACAATAAAGGTATTTTCCCACTACAACGTTCCATACCATGATTATCCATGAAACACTCCACTAGAAACAGTCCACTAGACCGTTCCGTCATCGACCGTAGCGTACCATTACCGGACCGATAGCGAATTCACGACGAAAATATAATGTTACGTTTTTTCCTGTTGCTATTTATAGCAACATCATTTATTTCTAATTTAATTTAACATTTACAAAATAGCCAAGTGCTCCCTTAATTTAATTGATATATAAGTATTTATAATATTTCCAAACAACAACTAATTTCAAATTATACTATATATCTTATACAACTAAATCTGGGTAAAATAAAAACAAAACACATGGTCCTCCAAGTTTACAAGATATAAGCTTGAAGACCACGTCCGCTTATTTAATTACATTACAATAAAATACATTTAACACTTACATAAATTGTGAAAATAATTTTTAAATTTAGTACAATTAATAATTTAAAGAATTAAATAAAAATAAACCTAAACCTATATAATGATACGTTATAGTGGGCGTAGTCGTGTATGTCGTGTTTTTTCATGCCTGTACGTTCATAGCACCGTCATAGTATGGTATGGGGTAATGGGCTAGTGCACTAGTATGTAAGTAACTTGTCATAATGGGTGAATGCTGAGTGCCCAAAGTACAAGATCGAACGGGACAAATTGATTTCCAAATATTTGTTCCGGGTGTTCGGTAATAATTCACGATAGCGTTGTGCTTACGATACGCTTAGTGATTAGTGCTTAGGGCACTGGTACCATGGTACTCATAGTTTCTGATAAATAAAAATATAAATATAAATATTCCGAACATATCACACATTGTCAACTGATCCCAAACTAGGCATAGCCTGTACTATGGGTACCAGAGACTGATATACATAATAGATAACTATTTAACACCCAGAAACAGAACAAACAATCTGTGTTAGTCACAAATGTTTGTCCAGTGCGTGAATCGAACCCGCGACCTCTAGCGCAGAAGGCGGAGTTACTACCAACTGAGCTATGAGGCCTGTCAACTGTCAAATAACTGACTAAATGTATTTTTTTTTGTTTCAGTCTCCGTCACAACGTTCCAACTGAAAATCCTCTCACGTTCTCTAATGTCGAAGTTCTCGTACCTAAAGGTCCGCTGCAAAAACTTGCTGACAAAATTCAATCCGGACACAGGAGACCCGATTCGTCTCGCCAACGCACTCTTCAAGACATGTGAGAAGGAAATGGTCGATCTCTATTTGGATTTCTTGGAATTTCTGACAACTGAGCAGGCGGATAAGATGGATAAGTTCAAGGATTATTTTGTAAGGAATTGCGCGAAGGATCTCATGAATAAAGTTGAAGTAGGTATACTTCTACCTATCCGCAGATGTCGTAAGAGGCGACTAAGGGAAAAAAGCTAGGGGATGGGCAGCAGCGTCCCTCATTTTAAAAACGATAGCTCTAACTGCGCTCGCCAACCCGCATGCCCAGCGTGGTGAGTATGGTCAAATCCCCCCACATGATAAGGAATTCGCTCTGTCTGTGGGGGAGGCCATGTTCAGCAGTGGACTTCGTACGGCTGAAATGATAAATAAAATAAATAAATAAATATTCCGGACATATCGCTCACGGTCAACTGATCCCAAACCAGGCATAGCCTGTACTATGGGTATCAGAGACTGATACATATAATAGATCAATATTTAACACCCAGACACAGAACAAACATCTGTGTTCATCACAAAAATGTTTGTCCAGTGCGGGGATCGAACCCGCGACCTCAAGCGCAGAAGGCAGAGTTACTACTAACTGAGCTATGAGGCCAGTCGAATGATGATCGCTTCTTTGTCTTGTAGGAGCAAGTCCAGGATGAGAAAGTTCGGGCCAGTATCTTGCGTCAATTGCGGCACGTGTTCACGGACAACACCTCCTCCTCGTGCCAGATCTGCAGCTACCTGCTGGAGACCATGCCTGGTTACGAAGCGCTAGCATCCTACACCTTCTCCCTCTTCCCGCATAGGAAGGAAGCTAGGTAAGAAACACACTCCTTTAAAGGCCCTTTTGACACCCTATTACACCTATGCCGTGACTGCTGTGTTAGTTAATTTTGTAGTTTTTCTGAATATTTGTTTGTTCTTTTTTACTTCAATCACGTTGTTATCTTTGATCTGACTGGCCTCATAGCTCAGTTGGTAGTAACTCTGCCTTCTGCGCTAGAGGTCACGGGTTCGATTCCCGCACTGGACAAACATTTGTATGATTCACAGATGTTTGTTCTGTGTCTGGGTGTTAAATATATATCTATTATGTATATCAGTCTCTGGTACCCATAGTACAGGCTATGCCTAGTTTGGGATCAGTTGACCGTGTGTAATATGTCCGGAATATTATTATTATTATTATCTTTTGGTTTTTATTTTTTGCGCTTGTATACACGTTCGCAATTCAAAATCGGCCGTAACGGAAGACCAGCGCGGGTTGTTATCAACCCGCTTCATGCTGAGTTAGGGTCCTTTTTGCAGCAACATGTATCTGTGATTGTTTAATGTTTATGTTATTATTATTCTTTTATTGTTTTTGTCTTTTAGTATTCTTTTAAATTATATATATATATATATACAGTGGTGGTCATCTAATTAGAAACACCTAGTCACCTGACATTTTTATAAAGTAACTAACATTATTATAGCATTTAATAGGAGGTAGTTTTTTTTTTACTACTTTACAATGTACTTTAATATCTCTAGTTTAATTACAAGCAATAATTTTTGACAACCAAGACGACAATAAAAATAAATATCAGTGAAACAAAAAGTATCAATATCGTTAGGACTGGCAGAATGGACAACTAATTAGAAACATTGTATGACTTGGTTCGAAATTGGATTTTTTAAACTGAAATACAGTTCTCACAATTGTCAATCACATTGTAAATATTGCCGCTATTTCTAACTCATTACGAAAAGTTACTATTTATTGTTGTTTTATTAAAAATGGGTAAAAATAAGAGATGTGATGCAGCAACGAGAAAAATTATAGTGAATTTTCATTTAAAACAAAAATGGAGTTACTACTAATTATATTTAACGCCCTCGTACATTTCAAACTACACGGAACATCAGATAACGTGCCAAGAAAACTTCGGCCCAGGAAGACTACAGTTCAAGAAGACAGGCTTATGCTTCGATTAGCTAAGGCGGACCCCTTTAAAGGATCCAATGTTATAAGAAAAGAGGTATTTTCAGAAGACGATCCTCGACACGTGTCCACTAAACTAGTTCGTAGACGGTTGGTTGAAGGAAAATTGTTAGGAAGGATCGCTAGAAAAGTACCACTACTAACCAGGCAACATAGAGAAAATCGTCTAGCATTCGCTCGCAAATATGGCAGTTGGACTATTCATCAATGGAAAAAAGTTTTGTTTTCAGATGAAACTAAAATTAATTTGATTAATTCCGATGGGAAACGATATGTACGACGACCAATAAACGAGGCTTTGAATAACAAGTACACTAAAAAGACAGTTAAGCACGGTGGTGGAAATGTAATGGTGTGGGGATGTTTCTCAGGGTACGGGATTGGTCCCGTGAGAAAGATTGAAGGGCAAATGGATCAATATCAATACAAAAAGATCTTGGAAGAGACAATGATTCCATATTCCGAGGAAAATTTGCCAGTAACTTGGATATTTCAGCATGACAACGACCCAAAGCACACAGCACGCAGCGTTAAAGCGTTTCTTACAGAACAATCCGTGACAGTATTAGAGTGGCCTGCCAATAGTCCGGATTTAAATCCCATAGAAAATTTGTGGCACACTATAAAGACCAACCTGTCGCAGAAACACGTTACTAATATTCATGGACTTAACAGTGCATTTGAAGACGCTTGGAGAAGTATTCCTGTAGAAACTTGTTATAAATTGATTGAATCAATGCCGCGTCGCTGCAAAGCTGTTATTGATAATAAAGGCTACCCTACCAAATACTAATTGTCTAAGGATGTAGTATTTTTAGTATTTTTCAAAACTATTGGGGTTTTGTTCAAATTAAAAATGATTTAAGTAATGATTTTTTTGGTGTTTCTAATTAGTTGTCCGGTTTGTATCTCGTTTTTTATTTTGTTATTAATATAACTTTCAGTTTTAGAAAAACAACCATTGTTTTCTGTTATTAAATTGGTATAACAATGCAATATAATATCCGATACATCGATTTTAATACGTAGGAACACTCAATGATACGTTAAAAATTAGTTCGAAAGGGAATTTGCAATATTAATATAAACCCAGGTAGGTGTTTCTAATTAGATGACCACCACTGTATATATACCTGTTATAATTTAAGTTGTTGCAAATAAAATCATATTCTATTCTTTTGTTCCTCGCGACTTCGTCCGCATTTATATGAAAGCTACACACACCGAAAATGTTTCATGTGTGATGATGACAAAGAAATAGTTTAGGTACAGTAGAAAGGATTTAGTCTAAAAGAAATTCGGTATTTTTTAGTATACATATTATACAACTTTAGTTTTAGACCACATTTTCTGCCGGTGAGTGTAGTACCTCATAATTTTAACCCCCTACTTTGCCCTCTTTAGGGATGATTTTGCACAAATGTTGAAATACGTATTTCATTATTACTTACCAAAAGCCTAAATATGAATGAAGAATTATGCGTTGCCCATACAAACTTTCATCCACTGTTTCACCCCCTTCAAGATTATTTTTGAGACAAAAGATAGCCGATGTCCTTCCCAAAGATTTGATGAGATAGATTATAATCCATCTCTTTGCTAAATTTCATTACGATCCGTTGAGCCGTTTAGTCGCGAAAAGGTAACAGACAAACAGAGTTACTTTCGCATTTATAATACTGACCCGCCCACAACTACGTTCGCGTGATCAAGTATGTTCGTACCTTAACTCCTGTCACTTCTTACACTTGCAGGGCCTTATAACATCTATTCATTATGATTTATACATGTGTCTAGTGGAACTTTTACTCACTTACAGGACGCTGTAGTGCCTGGGAAATTTTTTTTTTAGATGGAGGCTTGCCCAGAACCTATACCATCCTCTCAGCCTTGTCGGCCTTATCCACAGGAAAGAAAGAGTTAATACGTGTGGAGCTGACAAAGCCGCGGGTTTCATCATGTTTTCCTTCACCGTTGTGAGCACGTGTTAATGCGCACATACATCTTTCGAATAGAAAAATGCATTGGTGCACGGCCGCGATTCGAACCTACGACTTACAGATCGAGAGTCGAGGTATCTCCCACTTGGCCAACACGGCTTTTTACACTTAATATCTTTATTATCCCCCGTATTACGTGTGTACGGATGCCTCAGGGCGCGAGACCTGCTACATTAGATAAAAATGTAGCCTATGTGCTTTTCCAGACTATAATCTACCTCGGTGCCAAATATCATCCAGAACCGTTCAGTCGTTCTGGCGAGATTGAGTAACAAACATCCATCATAGTAGTAACTAGTTCGATCGACCCCACACTGAAGCTCTACACTCTGTGAAAAAGGATAATCGCAAAAAATTATAGACACCAAGCCGTGTTTGTTGCCTGATTCATCTAGGCTTGGTCGCGAGGAACAGGCATAGCTTCACCTGGTTTCTAAGACGTTTCAAAGTGATCCTAGTGATTTTATTGAAATAAACGCCTTTTGACTTTGACTTTGTATTTTAGAGTGCTCAATGAAAGCAGTGGTAGCAAATCTCCGGTTGCGCAGATCACCATCACGCAAGAAGAGCCGAGCGAGACTGAGGCAGAAGACGAGGCTGAAGACGAGGCTGGGGCTGAAGACGAGGCTGGGGCAGAAGACGAGACTGGGGTTGCAATGGACTGCCAAGATGATAGCTCTTCTAGGTAAGGATTATCCTATCTACTAATAGTTTGTTTGTTGACAGGCCTCATAGCTCAGTTGGTAGTAACTCTGCCTTCTGCGCTAGAGGTTGCGGGTTCGATCTCCGCACTGTACAAACATTTGTGTGATGAATACAGATGTTTGTTCTGTGTCTGTTAAATATATATGTATTATGTATATCAGTCTCTGGTACCCATAGTACAGGCTATGCCTAGTTTGGGATCAGCTGACCGTGTGATAGGTCCGGAATATTTATTATTTATTTATTTATTATTTATTTATTATATAGTATTTTATAATAAACTAAAGGCTGTCCGCTGCTCCGCTCGCACGTTACCCGGATAAATAGTACCCTATGTCCTTCCTAATGGTTTAAGCAGTCCATCCTAAGGTTGCCTGGCAGAGATCGCTCTTAGCGATAAGGCCGCCCATTGTATTGCCGTGTAAATTTGTAATTGTGATCTTATGTATTATTTCCGTGTGGTGATCAATGAAGTGTTATCTATCTATCTAAGCTATCTCCGTACCAAATTTAATCAAACCCGGTTTCGTCAATCGGTTATAGTGTAGGTAATGTTTAAATTTAGTCAGTGTTTTACTATGAAGAAGTGAAGAACAACGTGATTGTGTCGATTCTGTTACACTCAAATTATACTAATTTGATAGACACTTGACACTTCAAATTGTTATAATATGTTTATTATGTCAATAAAATATTTTTTACTTTATTTACTAAATGTTTCCATCCCGTTCTTATAGATAGAAGAAACACAAGTATATAATTTTTGCGCTGTGAAATATGTTTACAATTATGCAACAACAAAATCAAAACGAATATTTAGAGTACAATAACTATAACAAAAAATCCATACTCGTACCTTCTAACTATGTGCAAAATGGATACCCTAATGCAAAAATTATGTTTGGAATTAAAGCCCTTTGGACCTCTTCGATTCTAGATCCTTGAAGTACATGTATAACATTCTTAGAATCTGGACAACATTCAGGTAAACCCGCACTTATTTGTTACAGTGGTGAAGAAATGACCGATGAGAATGACACTAACTCCACGCCCGAGGATCACCCAAAGATACAAGAAAATACTGAAGCATCTACTGAAATAAAAATTGTAAGTACATTATTCCTTGCCATCCATCTTTTTTTATACATTTATAATTGCCACTAATAATTTGTCATTATAGGTTTTCACGTCTAAGGGCCATAAGCATAATACTTTCAGCATCAGCGAAGTTGAGTACATCAGAGGAAGTTTGAAAGTAGCGCCAGTGACTGAAAAGTTGAAGAGCAAAAGGTTAGCGTGGTATGGGCATGTCATGCGGAGGGAAGAATGCCATGTGACTAGAAGAGTGTTAAATATGAATGTGGAAGGATATAAGGGGAGAGGTAGACCAAAGAAAAGATGGATAGATTGTGTGAAAGAGGACATGAGTAAGAAAGGAGTGAATACTGATAGGACGGCTGATAGAGGGGAGTGGAAGAGAAAAACATGTTGTGCCGACCTCACATGAAGTGGGATAAGGGCAGGGTGATGATGATACTTTCAGCATCAGCGATTTGTAGTCGCTTTAAATTTTACGGAACCAATACATTTTGTATCTGATGTTTTTGTATAGGTATAATATTGTAAATCAATAATTTTAACATTTTGTCTGACGAATCTAAGTACATGTAATATGTCTAAAGAGAAATAAAGATTATCATTATAATTTTCATGCTCGATTTCGATACAGCGATTGAACGCAGTTATCGTCAAAACGCTATGCTAGCTGCACGAAACTTTTAGCTTCAGCGGCCACAAAATCGCTGGCCGCTGAAGCTAAAAGTTTCGTGAATGCTAAATATGGCTCAAAATTGTATCGTGTATTCTAATAGACGTCAAACAGTAAAACTTACAACAAACTTATGCACTTCAAATCTGAAGAGTTTTGATACCAAGGTGGACGGTGGAAACTAAATATTACCCAAGGATCACCCAGGTGGACCAGACCATGTGGACTGTTTTATAGTTGACTAGCTTCCGCCCGCGGCGTCGCTTGCCATCGTGTTACCTATATAAAAAGTAGCCTATACCTATGCTATTCTAGGTAAATAACTTTATCTATTCCAAGTTTCAACGAGATCGGTTGAGACGTTACGGCGTGATTGAACAACAAACATCCAAACATCCTCCCCCCCCCCCCCCCCTAAAGAGCTCTGGCAACCTTACTCACCGCAGGAACACAACACTATTTGAAACAAATAATGTTATTTGGCTGCGATCTTCTGTAAGTCGGAGGTACCTCCCGAGGCGGGCAGCTCCAATTTAGAGCGAGAAAATCTAAAAAAAAAATCCTAAAGGCATTCATTATTTTTCCTAGGAGCCAGATGTAACAATGGACATAGACGACAGCCAACTAGTCCCCACAGATCCAGTCAAGCAGTCCATCTTGATAACATTGGAAGAGGAAATCAAAGAAGAACCGGTAGAACCTTCAGAATGGAAGAGAGAAGAGGATAAACTGATACTAGAAGTATTAAAACAACAGCTGACCCCGGAAGAGAGGAAAGATAATATACCCGAATTGTTAGAGGAAAAGAACGTATTTCGGCTTATTGCTGATAAAATGACCCATAAATCCATGGAAGTAGTTAAGGAGAGAGTGTTGTTCATACTGTCGTTGTTAGTGCGAAGTGAAAGTTGATCTCATTAAATGTTATAAAAAATATTTTCTTTTAATTCTTACTCGGCCGTATGGTCCCGACTGAAGAATAGGGCCCTCCTATTCTTCAGTCGGGACCTAACTACCCGTCTTCTATCGTATCAGTGTTTCAACCTTTCTTCTCAACCTATATTCTATCCTATAAAATTTTAACTAAAGTTAAATGTGTTTGGCCCAGTAGGAGGCCACTTTTATTCCGGCATCGGTAGCTTGAATCAGGTCCCCCTGGGTGCAGCTGGTAGGGCACAGGGGGCATGAAGTCAGGTGGGCCATATTCTGAGTAGGAGCTCCACATTCACAATGGCTTAGGGTTGGGTCCCTGAACCCTCATTTAATTAAGTTTTCCCTGCAGCGGCCAACCCTGGTCCGGAGTCGGTTAAGGGATTTCCAAATTGGCCACTGCAGTTCGTGGCCGGGTGGCAGGAACTCTGCTGGAGCGATGAAGTCCTGTGGAGGTGCGTGTTTAGCCTTCCACAGTTCGCTTCTGGCTTCTATAGCGCTCTCTTCCGTGGAAGAGGTCAACCTTAAAAAGCTTTTGCGGATTTTTAAGCGAACTGGAGGCATCTGGTATTCATAAAGCGGATGTTTCCTATCAGTTTCCTGCTTCCTTTTCTCTATTGAACACGCTACCTCACGACGCACTCCAGGTGGTGCGATACCTGTTAGTGGGTAGGTACATCATTTTTAAGGGCGTGGGTTTTAGACAGCCTGTTATTATGCGACAAGTATCGTTGAGGGCCACATCAACAGCTTTAGCGTGAGCAGAACGATGCCACACTGGGCACGCGAATTCACCCGTGGAAAATGAGACCTACCCGTAGAAGTCCTAAGAGGCGACTAAGGGAAAAAACTATTGGATGGCCAACAGCGTCCCCTATTTTAACGAACGATAGCTCTGACTGCGTTCGCCAACCCGCGAAGTTTTCATCACTGCGTCGTCTGGTTCGTGGTCGCCATTAAAAAAACCTTTAGTCCCCAATGGTTTTCGGTTCCGAGAGCTGTATGGCCTCTCCTCTGCCACTTCAGCTTGTTAATTCTGATAGCTTTATGTCAATCAAGCGATATATAACACCCTAGTTCATATTAAAAGCTCCAAGTTACATTATAGACATACATTATATATAATCTACAGTTTTTATACTTCTGCAGATACCATCGTTTACATTTGTTATTATGCTACTGTTTATTGTTCCACAAATATACATATTTTGATTTTGATTTGATTCATTGCTAACCATAGTACCAATACCAACCAATACAATACCCATTGGGTTGGAGATAAGTCAAATCGATCGACCGTGACCCTCCCTTGACCTGAGAGCGCCCTGTTCCATTTTCCCGTCAGCCATTTTGTTTTTCAGCGTATTGTTTCGTGGTCTCTTTTTCTCTAGAAGGAAAACGAAAGCTATCCCTTTCTAAAGCTAATCAAAATCAGAACGGGAATCTGGAACAAATTTACTACCTTTTATGGATTTTGCGGGAATTGTGTACAAATAAATAAAACTAACAAAATTCGTACAAAAATGGCACGAAACTGCAATGAAAGCGATGATGACAATAACAAAAACCCTGCTTCTATAGTAGCCAACTTGAAGAGCACATTAAAACCGGTAAGTACCTCTAAGCTGAATTAATCACTGTTTTGAGAGCACTGGTGTGGTGGTAGTTAACCCGCCTTCCGATTTATAAGTCGTGGGTATAAGTTTTTTTTTTATGTTATACGGAGGCAAACAGGCTTACGGCCCACCTGATGGTAAGCGGTTATCGTCGCCTATTGACATGCAACACCTGGAGCATTGCTAATACGTTGCCTGCCCTGGAGAAATCTTTTTTTATTTTTCTTAAAGCTCTTCATGTTGTAGGTTAGCGGGAAAACCTCGGAAGGAAGCTCATTCCACAATTTGCACGTATGGGGGAGAAAGGATCTCGTAAAGCGAGTGGTTCGAGATACCCACGTGTCGATGAGATGTGGATGAGCCTTATTCCGGTGACGCGAGGTCCGATGGTAGAACCTCTATGCGGGTATGAGGTCAAATAGTTCCTCAGAACACTCACCATTGTAAAGCCGATAGAGCACACAGAGCGAGCCAATATCACGGCGCTGGCTCAAGGGCTCCAGCTTACTAGTGTGCTTAGGTTCGTCGACAATTCTGACGGCTCTTCTCTGAAGGGAGTCGAAGCGGATGCAATGCTTAGTACCTAGTCTCAAACGTTGAAAGAAATCGTAAGGAAACCGGCATGCCCTAAAACCTTTCACCAATGGTCATAGGCCCTTTTCAGGGCCACCGTACCTCAACCTGGTCACTGATTTAACGCAGGATGACCAAGACAACAGTGACACGACTAGCAAGCAACTGAACGAATACCTTACCTTTAAATAATGTTTACGTACCTTTTTATTGACTTTTAAGTGGTAGGCAAGTACTTACCTAGCTACATAAAAAAACTAATGACTTGGTTTCGAGACCTAAGAATCCTATAGGGACCTACTCTAACTACAATGCGTATGTGAGCTATTATACAAGGTGATTCATAATTTTGCTTGGCTTATTCTACACCCAATTGGCAACAACTTTTGTTTAACGACTTTTGGAAATTGGACATTTTTCTTTAAAAAAATTATGCGAAAATCTGCTGTTTTGGAGTCATAACAGGTCAAACTCAATGAATCAGCGGTTTCAGCTGGTGCGGTAGCAATTTTGATTCCGAACTTCTTGTACGTTTAGTTATTCGTTTTAAATACTTTAAGAAAGTTTTTTTTTTATTTTTTTTTATTATTGATGTTTTTTTCGCTTATATTATTTACTTTCGTTGATAGAATAACCCCCTTTTGGGGTGGTATACATGTTATGAATCACCATGTATAAGTAGGTAACTGTACCTGTGTATCATTGATAAGTAGCATTTTTTTTAATTTCAGGAACTCATAAAAGAGCTTTTAAAAAACTCATTCCAAGACAATAAGACAAAGCTTGGCAATGACGCACTGACCTTGGTGGTAGAGGTAGCCAAATGCCTCGTCACCGAGACCTGTCTCCGGGCCTCCAGCCATGCTCTGGGAGAAAGCTCGGACCAGGACTTGGAGCTAGTTGAGAAATGCCTGCCCCAATTGGTAAGCAAGCATAGAACTAACGGGAATTCAATAATCAGTCCTGTTTTATTGAATTCTATGCAGCAAATTAAGATTTTTTATCAAATCTATCAATTAGATATTGTCTCATGAATTTTTATTTTTTCTTTGCTTTGATAGCCATTGCTAGGATACCCCAATATAACCGGCTTCTTTCACCGACTGTCATAGGCCCTTTTCAGGGCTCAAGGTCACAGACCGAATGCCAACCAACACTAATGACCAAGAAAAAATCAGTGACATGACAAGAATATGAATGGCTGCTGACTTGTTTTTAATACTAACAATGAAATATTTTTTTAGATGCTGGATTTTCCATAGTAAAAGGTTGCAGAAAGTCCTGTCTTATGAATTGAGGCATGCTATTCATATTATTGAGAGTACAATGGAAATATGTTCAGCATTCACCCCAATACAAAACAAAGAAACCACATTAATTTTTATGAAAATAATTGGTGACCCCCAGGTAACTGTTAGAAAGAGATACCCTTGATGTTAAAATGCATTTTGCTGGTCAAAATGATTAATGTTATTTATGATTATTAGCAATAAATATGTATAATTTTTCAATTATGTTTTACTATAAAATCTAATTTGTGATGAGATTGAACCAAACACTACGTCTACGAAACAAAAAAAGTCAATTTTTATAAATTTTATTATACAAATTATCTCAACAGTTTCTTACATCCATAGAACTGTTAATAACCAACTTCACCTCATAAGCATACCTTCTTTGTATAAAAGACAATCAATCCAGAAGTCAGTACATTAATAAAGGACCGAATCCTGGTAATGATGGTAATGCGCCAATTGAGTGCCTCTGTGAGCATATTTCTCTAAATATACAGCTACCTAAATTACACATGTACTAATGACAGTGACATCAAACCTGTACCATCAACTTTAAGGTTTTGTTTAGGCGGGGGCGTAAGTTGACAGGCGCAAAGATTCACTGTTCAAAACCGAGCTGTTAATTCTGTTTACTGTATGTTTGCACCAAAAAAAAAATACATGAAATATTTCTAAAAAGGCCGTGGTGGCCCCGGCTAAAGAATAGGCACCTCCATATCTCTATCCGCGGATGTCGTAAGAGGCGGCTAGGCGATGGGCAGCAGCGTCCCTCATTTTAAAAACGATAGCTCTAACTGCGCTCGCCAACCCGCATGCCCAGCGTGGTGAGTATGGGCAAAACACACATGATAAGGAATTTGCTCTGTCTGTGGGGGAGGCCATGTTCAGCAGTGAACGTTGTACGGCTGAAATGATGATTTCTAAACTTGTCGTATGAAACAAGTTTCACAAGTTAAGTCTGCATTTAATTAGATAATTCATGGTAGGCCCCTTAATTTTATGCACTCAATTTACGCACTGCCCTTAAACACTCGCATTTGGCAACCACAACCAAACCAATTTATATTACTATAAAAAAACTGCCACTATTCTATTACTATTCGCATCCCTTTTTACGAAGCCAGCAATTGAATTTGACCCAGTTTAGTAAGCGTTTCAATATAAGGGTGTTCTTATATTTTCAAGTTGTAACAATCGCCTTATAAAGATTAAATAAAAAAGTTTCTATTTAAGTTAACTTCATGAACTACAATAGTTTCAAAGGCAGAAAATGAACATACAAAATCTTAAAAAATCTATTAAAAACATCAAAGTTACTTCTTTCGTAATGAATAAACAGTACATGATTCTTTTATTAACGCAATTTAATCTAGTTACTTATAATATTTTGAAAACCAATTTTGAGATCCTATCTGAGCTCAACGACATGCTCAAAGATTTTAGATAATGGATTATAGGTAAAACATTTAACCTACCATAATTATTTATAATTGTTTCTTAACTATTTCGAATTTACATCAAATTATCTTCACAAAATAGGTAGATTTTTTAGACCAAAGGAGGATAACAATTACTGTTACAGTGTTCAGACTATAGATACCTACCATTTTATATAAACTTGAACAGCCTTTACCTAGATAATTTACAAAGAGTTTAGTACTACGCCAATTTACTAAAGCCTCGTTTAGGTGGAGAGGGTTTCCCGGCTAGAAGATGCGATTCTCGGAAGGAGGTAAAAAACGTTGAATCGTGTAACCTACACGTACAATAATCGCACGTTTTTATTAATGCTTTATGTGAAGACATGAGCGTGAGTATCGCATGCGAATTCTCGCTTGCGATTCTGCAGGCGATTCTCGCCACAAAGAGAAACTCTCTCCATGTAAAGGTCTTAACTCTAGGTTAAAGTACAAATTCCTAGGCCGCGGCCGCTATGCCATAGGCCTCGCTTGTCTAACCAGACGCCAACAGAAATGAAACGTTCTAACATAAATGGGACCTTCTTTTTAAATGCGAAATATGAGTTTAAGAAAGAACCGGGATGTAGATTTATAAATTCCCAAAATCCTGGATTTTACGGTTCATTTCCGGGATTTTCCCGAGAGTTGAGTGCTGTGCATTGCCGGCTAACAGACAAACAGAATAACAATAATTTACAACTTTACATCATGCTTTATGTATGCACAGCCATACATTTATTGGCCTTAATTTACACTACGATTTTAACATCTAGGCAGCTTCAAACTAGTCACAAACTCGTCATTTCCAGGCATTTTTTAATGCCAGTTACCGCTTACACTGTATACAAGGCTAGTCCCATCCAGTGGGCATAAAGGCTAAGAATAACTATACACTTATTACATGATAATTATACACTATCGACTACAGTCCACGCAGTTACACGCTAAACAAATTACAATGTATAAAAATTTCAATTCAAGGATAATATTTACTCCGACGGGATTTGAAACCTAGATACGGAGATGCTCTAACCAACTAAGCTACGGAGACACTTCCAGTAGGAGCGAATATCTTTACGACATATCTTTAGGGTATATCTTCAGGTATGAAAAGGGCCGAACACCGGGCTCAGTGGCGTGTATTGGGAGAGGACAGCAGTGGACTAATGTGTGCTGATGATGATGATATCTTCAAGTCGGATTCGAATTTTTGGGACATTATAAAAAATCATGGTATTCCTTAAGTGTGGGTTATCACTTTAAAATAAAATAGAAATTCAAGGATAGTTTCTGAAGGAATACAATGTCCAAAGAACTTGCACCACCCCATGGTAACGTCGCTTTAAAATATAAATTCGTTTTAGAACAACCGTGTTGGCTTAGTGAGAGGTTCCTTCACTTTCTACTTAATTTCGGTACTTTCGATCCGAAGGTCGGGGTTTCGAAAGCGGTATGAAGTGAAATAAAGAGTTTTTCGACCTAAGATTTAAGTGCGCATTAACACGTGCTTTAAACGGTGAAGGAAAACATCGTGAGGAAACCAGTAAGTATTATAGCGGTGATGTGTTTGCAATCTGTCACGTATGGAATTATTCACTGCATTTTCCTATTCCGTGCCCATAAAGTTTAAAAATAAATAAATGGAGTGGTCTGCGTAACATGGTTCACCTATAATGTGTCATAAAACTCATACATAACTTTACACTGCTTGTGTAATTTGCACTATACACAAGGCGGGAAAGAATCCTGTCGATTCCTAGTAGCGACAACTATAGTCTAACAAATAAATAAATTCACGTTTTGACAGTTAGGGTGCGACACTTTTCGACGAAATATAATAGTGAAGTAATAAAAAGACAACTGATCTGATCAATCAAAATCATTGAGTCAACATTCACTATTCGTGGCGAGTCACGAGTGTGGAGTCTGTCTACGGTATACGCAATTGCGCTACGTTCATCGCGAAATCTGCGGTGAGTTGGCATCACAATTTGTGTAAATTCACATAATTTTAGGTCTACAATGAAGTTATAAAAGACTGATTAGTTCGCAGATCATTTATTGATCTGATCAGTTGTATCGTTTATTGATCCCTTCATCTTTACAAGGATCTTCATAACTTGTATACCATCCCGAAAGGAACATATTTTATGAACAAAAACAAAGAATATTTTAGTAAAAAAAAATTACAACATTCGTTTTTTTTTCCGAACTTTTTGAAATTAGCTGATTTTGGTGTTATTGTCGTCGTTTTATGTAATAATTAAACGTACGAAAAGTTCGACATCAAGATTAACGTAGCCTAGATCAGTTCTAAGTGCGGCCACGCTTAGAAGCCACTTTTGACGGGCATTTGACACATCATCAAAATAAACTTGTAACGGCGGTCACACAATATTATTTATTTTCTCAATATTATAACGGCACAATTGGAAGAATTTTCTCAGATATGAAATATATATTTATTAGAATATTAAGAAGGAATATCTAAATCCATTAATTTCATGATTTTCTTTTAACTAATAAACCTTTTTAAAATTATAAAAAGAAAAATTCTAAGTAAACCGAACGTCGTTACAAGTTTACGTCAGTATACTCGTGTCAAGTCGTCTCACTAAGGAAGTTACCCAAAAAATTGAAAGATCTCATTCGATTTTTGTTCGGGTCGACAAGTTGAATACATTGACTATGCTATCGAGTTTATTGTGCACAAATAAAAGTTCATGCAGTGCATAATAATACTGAGCCTAGCCTTCAGCACTGGAAAAATGGTGGCACTGCAACAAACTGGAGAAAAGTCGGCGAGAAAACATAGAAAATAATCTTACATGACTTTGAACAAGATGTGAATTGACAATATTGTTGAAAATTAATTCATAAATCTCTGAGTACCTACAGAGTGATGACGGTGACAAAACGATTATTTCAACTAGATAAATGCAACTTATTTTGTTCAACTATGTACTTGTTTTTTTTTTCTTAAAATGACGATATAATTTAATTATGGACAGGGATTGTAATGGGATTCAATCAAATAAAGTTACTCTACATAAGCAATAAGAGATTTTTTAAAGAATTGATGTTATTTTATTTTTTCACAACTGGCCAACTGCATTCAATTCACTGATGTTTGAAAACCATATCGATTCATTTAGTTTATCGATAATTTTAAGCAGGTCACCTCACTATGAAGCTAAGCCTGACAGACATTAAATGTGGCTTTTTAATGTGGCCTTACTATAATGGCTGAATCATTGAGTTTGAACCAAAGACTATAAATAATACTACTATATTATATTATCCTTGGGGTGAACTGATTTGAAATTGTGTTTTTTCAATGGAAAATGTCGAATTTCCAAAAGTCGTAGAACAAACTTTATTTCTAATTGTGTTTAGAATAAGCCGCTTTCGAGATAGTATACATATCATGAATCACCACGTACTACGATAGAAGGTAACTTCTTAAAGTGAAACGCTCTTAGCCTATCAACTTAAAGGACATTTCATCAATTACGTTAAAACCTTCAAAAGAGATCCATATCATCGTTGCACATCACCTCTAAGTAATCACCATCGTCGTATTCCTGCAACGCACGCGGGTCCGGCGGGGGGCGGGGGGAGGTGGGCCGGTCCACGTGACTGTCGATGTGACTGTCCACGTGACCGTCGGTGTCGCTGGAACAGTCGCGGGCGTCGGTCGCGGGCGACGGCGGGGGGTTGGAGCCGTGCTCTGATTGGACGACCGCCTCGCCGCGAGATAGGGAGGGGATTTCTGAATCTGTGGGAAGTTAGTTCGTGTGAGCAGCGTTACTTTGTAACATTTTACGTTACTTTTGTAACATTTTGCGTTACTTTTGTAACTTTTGGCCCTGACGCCTTACTCTAGTGTAACACAACTCAAAAAGTTACTTTTAGTAATGGAATTTTAAAAATTGCCATAATATTACACTTTGCAAACTGAACAAGAAATGACAAAAGATGCTGTGACTGGTGTGACTGATCTTGTTTTCTCCTTGTACTTAAACCACTTACTATCTTATACAGGGTGAGTTGTTTTTCAGGGCCACTTAGGCGAAATCGGCAACCGTGAGAGTAATCGAAAAGTGATGTTAGGAGTTACGGGCTCGATTTTGAAAAAAATAAGATCTGCATTTAAAAAAATACAGGGCTGCTCCAATTAAGAACGAGAAAATCTCGCTGTGCCCTACCTCCTCGTAAAATTAATTAATTACCTGTTAGACTTTGTTTCAGCTGCTCCATAACTTTTTGTCGCGTCTTTGCCCTGGATTTCTTTATCCTGCGCTTGGATTCGTTCCGGTCTTCATTGAGGATCTGATTGACCTTCTCCTGGGAGACGGTGTCGTCGCGTTTCAGTAAGAAGAAGTAGATGCCGCCCGGCGTTCGTCGTCGAGTGCCGTTCTGTGAAGATAATGTTCAGGAACTTAGCAAAAGTGGCAAGAAGCTTCGCCGCGGTCGCGTGCCAGTTTGGCTTGAACTTTAGTTTACAATACATCTAACTGTTAGATTCTAACAGAGCCACCAGGAGGACCGGGTTAGATAATAACTCTGAATTTTGTTGGTGCTATAAGTTCTTTTATACATACGACTCATGGGGCCAATTCTACTAATTTACAATGTATGAGAGAGAATTAGAAGAGAGTTAGAGTTAAGAGAATTTTAGGTTAACTATGAGTGGAGTTAACTAGAAACAATCGTTTGGTGGGATTTGCCTATACTCGCCACGCTGGCAATGCGGGTTGGCGAGCGCAGATAAAGCTCTTGTTTTCCATCCCCTAGCTTTGTTTCAATTAGTCGCCTCTTACGACATCCAAGGGTAAAAATGGAGAGGCCTATTCTTTGGCCAGGGCTACCACGGCTTATGATTGGTTTGTTTACAAACATTTAACATTAAAGTATAGTTGATAAGATTATGATGCTTACCATAACTAGCATACCACCATCAGCCTCCACCCTCTGCGTTTCCTTGTATATATCCATAGCCTTATCAGCACCAAGCACTTGAACAATCCTTACTGAAAACAGAAAAAAAATATTAAATCATTGTATATTTGACGATGCTTTGTATGTATCTCATCTTTCAACTCAGGCAGGGAATTGAAACCGCGTTCTTCTCCTAGATATGACCAACACTACAACTTGTGAGGAGGGGCTCGGTAGTGCAGCTTATCCCCATAGCTATGGGAAGGTCTCGATTTTTGTTTGAATGATTATAAAAAAATGTGCTGCCTACTGATTAGTTAGATAGATGACAGACTAAAATATAGGTACATATAATAATTGGCAAGACAGCAACACTTTTTTTTGCTTTTTTTAAAAATGCACTAACTACAATTTGATGCTATTTGCCTTTGGAATTTTCGTACAACTTGATATTAAGTAGAAATCATCAACATAATTTCAGTCATAGATATCACTGCGGAACATAGGCCTCCCCCGCAGATGTTCAGAGCGGCTTCCTATCATGTGGGGGTATTTGCCCATACTCACAACGCTGGGTATGCGGGTTGGTGAGCGCAGTTAGAGCTATCGTTGTTAAAATTGAGGATGCTGCTGCGCATCCCTTAGACTTACGACATCCACGGGAAGGTAGGTATGGAGCAGTCTATTCTTCAGCCGGGGCCACCACAGCCTATTGTAATAACCGATGGTAAAGATACTTACAAATTAATTCCATCTTCTCCTCATTTAACTTCTCTGCAATATCTGCAGCTACGTTTTCCTGGAGATCAGTCTCAGATACCAGCAAATCTGGCAAGATCCTCGGCTGCTGCTTCTCCTGAGGAAACTGATGGCTGTTGACTCGCTTCCCAAGCCTTAACTTTACGTTAGATCTATCCGAGTTCTTCCGTTTGTTTGAAGTCCGGTCGCTTACATCATTGTTTTTGAAGGCCTTCTTAGAATAATTATCATCTAATCTATACTTTATTGTGTAATCATAAGACTCAATGCCTAAACTCCGTTTTTTGGTCACATCACAACTGACCATGTCCTCTGTCAGAAGATCCTCCTGGAAAAGATTGGATATCCGTGTTAGTAGAGCATGTCAACAGTAGATTTTATTTTGGAACTAGCTACCACCTGCTTAAAGTAGCCAAGATGGTATTCCAGGCTACCTACATGCAAAATTTCATTTCAATCTGTTCAGTGGTTATGGTGTGATTGAGTTACAAACATCTTTACAAACTTTCGCATCCTACTAATATTAAGTTTGTGAGAATTATTTTAGATTTATCAAATAAAAAATAAAATAGACTTTATTTCTACTACACTAAGAAATTTGTAAAAAAATGTATTAGAAACTTTCAGTACATAATAACATATTTCCTGCATGCAAAATTAAATAAGGTACTATATGTAGTAGTAGCCTCTCTGGAGTAGGCCTCCCCCAACAAGATGTGTGGTATAGGATGGATAAAGTCATTGTATTCTACTATAGTCTCGTTTCCCCTTTTAACTTCGCACAATCCGATAATGTCTCACTTTGATTTCTTCGTTGGTTCATCAGAAATTTTACTTTCAGCCAATAGGGTCCTCCTATTTTAGATTTATTAGCCCAAAAAGCATAAATATACTTTTTATCTAGGTACCATACAAGCGAAGAGATGGGGGCAAGCTTGTTTATAATAATAGTAGGAAGTAGGATGTCATCATCAGACTGCAAATTATAAGTAAACCACCTAACTCAGAGCACCACTACCTGCTCAGACACAACATGGAGCATGCCCCAGGAAAATCACAAGGTAAGTTGTATTACTGCACGTGAACTTACTTGCAAAGCCTTGCACCACACATTGTATTTATCCTTCTTATCTGGCTGGGCGAGAGTCTGCGGCCGGCGAGGCCTGACTTTCGTGCGCTTAGGTCGTCTCCTGAGCTCCTCATCCGAATCACTGCACGATGACTCTTGGGCCGACCCCTCGTCGCTTAGTTCATCCTGAATCTGCATATGCACTAAGGAAGGGGGGTTGAAAGCTTCAGGCCGAGCCAGCGGGATATAAGCCCCTTCTTCCACGTCCGAATCTTCCAACTGAAATGGAAATTACTCTTTATTCTTGTTCAAAACGTCCTTGCACTTTCAAGGCAATTTAGAGTGATTTTACTCAGTCATCGTACTAAAACTAAGAAGAGAAACTAAGAAAACAAATGAAATTGTTATTGTAGCGGCGTTTACAGCTAATTTTTAGTGGTAAAATACATCGCAACACGAAGAAAAAAGCAATGACAAAATATGCATTCTAACCTCCCCTTCCTCGCGTTCCCGGGTTAACTCCACGTCGAGTTCTCCTTCTGTTGTAGACATCATCCTCAATTGCTGCTAATAAGAGTGCAAAATGGCAAATCATGAAAAAATTTAACGAAATAAACCAAATTCCGCCTTTTTACCACTTTTTTTTTTTAATTCATATTGTGGAATTGTGGCGTCTGCTGTTTTACAGTCAATATTGCCAGTATCAAGTAAATTTGAATGTCAAGTTTTTTCCGAAGAAAATGGTGACGATTTTCTTCAAAACTTCAAACCTTGAAAAAGAAAATCATAGGTCCTAAGCTTTAATGGTTAAAATACCACCTAGATTACACACTAAACTCAAAAAACACGAGAATAAGAAAATAAAACGGCAAAGCTTAAAGCTATACAACTTTCAAAAGCTTAGATTAGATAAAAGTTACTCTATGGATTAGATCTTCTTTGCTCTTGCTTGGGTTGGATACGTAATGGTTAAAAAGTTACTCCATAGAGTAATTTTGTAGAGTTACTCTATGGTAATGGTTTTGTAAAATGAGGCGCGATTATTTAAATTCAAAATATTGTCTAATTTATTTATCACAATAATTTTTGAATAAGAGCTCCTAAACAGCCAATGTAAGTTGTATATATTCAAGAAACTAGAACACGAAGAACGCCTTGTACTCTAACAAGCATTTTGTTGTTCAGGGCGGCCTTTGAAAACGTGAGCAGACTCACACTTCGCCCTCATGATCGTGAATCTTTCATCGATATTAGATCTGCAAGATTACCATCTGATCTTCTACCAACGAACGAATTTGATCCGAAAATGCACCGTGAGAATAAAAATCCTATCAAGTATGAATAATCTCCTTTCACGTAACGGATTTCACCTAGATGATACTTTGGACAAAGGCAAAGTCAGTGACTTTTTGACCGAGAAAAGTGAATAGATTATTGTTTTTTTTAGGGGTCCTTTTCGTGAGACTTTTCCCGGTCAAAAAGACATTTTGAAAAATGGATTTTACGTTTATGTAAAGTTCGATGAGTGCACCGACAATGTTTCGATTCATCGATTCATCTAAAGAATCTTCAAGGCCCGAGTCCGTAATGTTCGTGAGTATTTACGTGAGTCTTACCGTTTTTGTATGGTGTCACGTAAAGCAAGCGCCCCTACAAAAATCTGCAAGCTATTCACTTTTCACCACTCACCGGTGACTGAGAGAGTGACTAGTGGGTAACTCACGGACATTACGAACTTAGGCCTCAGGGTGGGTATAATCTACGCGCGCTCTAGGTAGGTACTTCTCTCGCCTTCGCGTCTCACACGACATCACTACATGGGCGATTCGGCGTTGTATGCTCGTATGTATGTTTGAATGTTTATTTGTATTGTAACTAAGCTCTTTCATATTATGAATAATATAAATTATCATATAGTATATAAATTATCATAGAATGGAAAATCCATTGGTGTACGACCGGATTCGAACCCACACCTTGACGATTGGATGACGGGGCCACTACTACACCACTCCACCAGTGCTCTCACCGGACCTATGTAAGGCAGTTCCAGGGATGACTTTGTAAAATCTCCTGCTTTTAAAATATAATGATCTTGAAGTGTTTGATTCAAGTCTACCCCTGCCCTTTCGCTTCGCTGGCGTGGTACCCGGATAAAAAGTAACTTAAAATATAAGCGTGATGTTTTTTTTATACCTACAACTAACTCGCGAATATTGAAACGTCACTTAGCTATTTGAGATGGTCTCAATTATTTGAGACGCCGTTATCGTTCAGACTTTTATACTCAAACATCAATTAGATCACCACTTATATTTCAGTGACGTTTCAGTATTCGGGCGTAAGGTGGCAAACAATCATACGACCCACCTGTTGGTAAGTGGTTACCGTAGCCTACGAACGCTTGCAATACCAGAGGTATCACGCACGTTGCCGACCCCATAATAAGTTCAAAACGCCCTTTTTGAAGTTCCCCATACTGTATCCCTAGGGAAAATCTCAGCAGGGAGATCATTCCACAACCTGAGTGTTCGCGGGAGGAAGTACCTACCTCTGAAACCGCACACCCGCACAGTGCGCGACCAACTCTGATGATGTGATGTACGAATGTCTTCCACTACACCTACCTTTGCTCCCTCTCTTCACAAGGGTATGGATGGCCTACTTCAACCTCCTGAGGACTAGCCTAGGCGCAGGTGTGCTTGGGGTCCCTCTCGCGATCAGCCAAGCTGGTATCGTCCTGGGTCCTTTGCTGGCCCTGTTCACAGGATTCCTCTTAGTTCATACGCATTTGATTTTGGTATGAGATTTTTTACCTTCACTAAATTTAATTTTGAGGTACGCACTAAATTACATTGTGGGGATTACGGGAATATTTCCAAGTTGGAAATACATAGGTATGTCAACCAGAAAACATAATTGGTCGTTCGCTAACTTAATAACGACCAACTACGTATTATGCTATCAGTATTATTTAAAAATAGCGCTTTTTATTTGGTGCTTATTTGATTGGCTTTGATAGTCTAGGGACACCTGAAGATTTATTTGATTTTATGTAGTATTAAAGTTGTTATGTATGAGTTTAAAAAAAAAACTGTAGATATTCCCAATAGGTATTCTTATAAGTTCTTAACATTAAAATAGTCATTAGTTTGACTAACCTTGACCCCATGACCTAAGGCTGATTAATAGTGTTGTTCATAGATTTTCAAAGAATTATCGATAATTTTTATCGCAGGTAAATTTCATTAAATGGTTGCTTAGATTGTAGGATTGTTGAATAAAATGGTAATTCCCAGATATCATTTTAGCTAAGATGCTTGAATGAAATAAGCCGACATTTGAAGATTCCTCGCATATCGTACAGATATGGGTTCCGGATAGCGATACTGCACGGTCCGCCCATTTTCAAGTGCTTTGGCGAACGAGGACCGTACGTTTCTAGTTAGACAAATGGGACTTTCCCATACAAACGTATTCGCTTAATTCCTATCGGAGTAGGTATGCCTATTGGTCTATCTTGAAATACGTATTTGGTCTAGAGCAGGGTTTCTTAAAGTGGGGTCCACGGACCCCCAAGGGGTCCGTAATAAGTGTGACAGGGGTCCGCAGTAGCAAATTAATTCTAAGGGCTTTCAGCTCTCGTGTAGATAAAAACAAAAAAATCAATAAAAGTGTTTTTTTTAATTAGTTTTTTTCCACAATGTTAATTGCCAGAGGTGCATTTTAAAAATTCTGAAAGTGGTCCGTGGCTGCACATAGTTTAAGAACCCATGGTCTAGAGCAAGTCCAATAGATGTTTCTATCAATTTATATAATTGACTATATCCGTTTGTATGGAAAAGACGCAACGCTTCTTTCCTCTTAATTTATAAGTATCATCAGTTGATCAATTGCATACTTACAAAAAAATCATTTCTCTAAAAGTTGGTAGCATGGCTTATTCATAATCAGTCATAACTTTATCGGGTCAATAGCTCGCCTTATCCTTTTCCAACAGTAAACCAAAGAAAGAGGCGTACTTTTATCAAGCCGATAAAGTTAGTGAGTGATTAATGATTATGAATAAAGTGGTAAATAAGTGCTTGGAAAAATTAATAATGTCGCTCATACATCGCATAATGTCGATTATAATCGCTTCGATGAAGCTTTGCCCCTGTTTCGTAACAAACTATTTCGAAAATGGTTGAATCTGAGCAGGCCATCCTTGTTCCCTTTGTTTTTTATAAATCATTATTTTCCAATAGTATCTCATCTACCACCTGCATCTTATCGAGTCTCGGGCCCGGGCTTGTGGGGAGTGATATTACCTAATTAGTTTTAATCCTTAACAGTAGTTCCTTTTTTTTCAGCACCATAATTGCAACGTTCATGATATTGAGTCAGCTTGGAATTTGCACTGTATTCGTTACTTTCACATCTGATAGTTTGCGAGATGTGAGTGAATTAAAATCAGCTTTGCAGCATTACTATTGAGATATGAATACAAACAGTACCTAGATATCTAGATGCACTTAGCTTTTGCATGCAATATCAATCAATAGGCACTAGTAGGTAGGTACTTACATTCTACAAATAATGGAATGAGCGTGGAGTCTAGTAAGACCTGATTTTTGACTGACCTCATAGCTCAGTTGGTAGTAACTCTGCCTTCTGCGCTAGAGGTCGCGGGTTCGATTCCCGCACTGGACAAACATTTGTGACTAACACAGATGTTTGTTCTGTGTTTGGGTGTTAAATATATATCTATTATGTATGCCAGTCTCTGGTACCCATAGTACAGGCTATGCCTAGTTTGGGATCAGTTGACCGTGTGTGATATGTCCGGAATATATTTATTTATTTATTTTTTATCGTGTCACTGGTTCTTGCTTTTTCATCCTAGATGAACATGTTTTTGGTCAGTCCCCAGCTTGAGGAATAGTGATATAAAAGAGCACAATGGCGATAGTATCCAGTAGCCCATTAGGTTTCTGATAACTAATTGTTATATACATTTCAGATAATGGATTGGCAAAATTCCAAACCTGCCCTTATGTCTCTACTGATCCCTTACCTAATATTGGAATTCTCAATGAAAAATCTGAAAATAGTCAGCTATGTTTCCATGATGGGTAGGTAATCTTCTTCTATATTTTAACAATTTTAATAATTTTTGTGTTTATGTCCCAATTTTTTTTTCTTTATTTGCAGGCAACCTAATGAACTTGATAGGATTGATCCTAATATTCTACCACATATTTAAGGAGCCACACGGTGAGGTCATTACCGCTACGACAGAAGCGTTGCCTCTGCTTTTCGCTTTTGGAACTTATCTATTTAATCTCAGCGCTGTTGGTGTGGTTTGTACCAAACTATATTTTAACTAAGTATATTATTTTGATTTTACTTTGCGTTTTATAAATACCTAAGTGCTAGGAAGTACATATTTATTGCCGTGGTGTCCCCGGCTGGAGAATAGGACCCTACAGTTCTATCTATACCCATGGATGTCGAAAGCTGATTATGGGTAAAAAGTTAGGGAACATCAGCTTCCCCTATTTTCCAATAGATAGCTCTAAATGCGCTCACCAACCTGCATGCCCAGCGTGGTATGGGAAAATTCCCCCCTCATTATAGGAATTCGTTCTGGAAATCTGTGGGGGAGGCAATGTTTAATACTGCACATCCTACGGCTGAAATGATGATGATAATGATGAAATTTATTTTTGCTTTACCAGATCCTGTCTTTGGACAAAGCTCTCACAGACCCAAAAGTAATGATCAAGCGTTTTGGAGTCGTCAGAGTAGGCATTCTAGTGCCCACTTTCATTGCAACCATCTTCGGGATACTAGGCTACTGGTCTTTTGGTACGATGGAGGAGAATGTGCTGAGATCGTTACCATTCGATGATGAGTTCAGTATAATACAATTTTCTATTCTTCTCAGTCGCGCTAACCTTTATGATAGATCTGAATATAAGTTGTTACTAGAGAATGCTCGAGGCAGATTGAACACTCAGTATTCTGATATTGAACATAACGATTTGACATAATGTCATTGCTGTTTTGGGGTTAAATCAATATTTTTTGTTTTATTTAATTAAAGTAGCAATCTCGATGTCGAAGTCGAACCAACCTCTCGTAGGTACGCTAAATAATCCTACTAAGTAATATTATAAATGAGAAAGTTTGTAAGGATGTTTGTGGTTCAATCAATCACGCCTTGACGGCTCCACTGATTTCGATGAAATAGCATATAGGCTACTTTATATCTAGCTATCACGCAAGCAAAGCCGCGGGCATAAGGAAGTTTGTTATAATATGATAAGAAGACCAAAAAAAGGCTTATTTGAAAAAGTTCAGGAAAATAATCTTAATAATTTTGATTTATTATATTAAATAGATATTTTTGTTGATAATCCCATTTCACACTATAGTCTATTACACAATTTACGGTAGTTACCAATTGATTTATTTTCTATTACTTTTCAGTACAGCAATGGCCTCTATCGGCCTGTACATGATCGCTATAGGCTTTGCTTACCCTATTCAGTGCTACCCTGCAATTCAGATCATACTCGAAATCGTCAAAAATCACGACGTGGATAGCGAGCCATCTAAGAAAACGCTGAAGATATTGGAGTTTATCGCCAGACCCATGTTTGTTTTACTATCTTGTAAGTTCAAATTGTCTCTACCGTGGTTCTGTGGTGATTCGCAAACTGTGCTTCGAAACTGCGTATTCTATGTTTCAGTTTTGGTATGTTACATGGTGCCTTTCCAAGGTCCTTTTGTAGCATTTGTAGGCAATGTCTGCACGACAATGCTGGCTCTAGTGTTCCCAGCTATGATGGAGATCAGTCTAATGTATCCTGGCCCTTACGGAAAATTCAACGTGTATATCATCAAGGACGTCATGATAATAATCCTAGGCTTAATATCTTGGGTGTTTGGTGCCATTTTGTGTGGATATTTAATTTACGTTCGAGTCATGTCTATGTATTCGCCGAATAATACTGATTATTTTCGGTGATGTATTCGAATAAATGTGAAAATAATGTACATTCCGCCTTTTATTTATAATCAACAAACAAACAAGTAACATGTCTTACAATGTTGTAAGCTGTAGGTGGGTGATTCTTCGGAAACTCAGTTTTTGTCTGACTTTCGTGGCACATTTTTTTTTGTTGAAATTACACATAATGACGAAATATTCTATATGTTGATTTGATTACTAATTTATTGGTAGTGGAGGGAACTTTATTGGCCTAACGGTTACGAAGTTATTCAATTTTAAAATTATGGTGTCCATGGAGATCAACATTCATACCACCGAAATCAAATATACAAAATTATTGAACTTTAATGTGTTGAAATGTACGTTTTGTTTGAACTAGCCTATTACAATCATTCTAAGAAGGAATTTCGGGTAGGTTTATAATAAAAAAGGTAGTAAGCAGATAAAAATATATTAATTTTCTTAAAACTAAGGAACAAAATTAAATATTGTTATTAAATATATAAACTGAGAGTATTACAAAAAATCTAACATCAATTATCACGTTTTTTCAATCACATGATCACATGAGATCAAACAATCTTATAAATAATCAGTCACGTTTCTAGATACTAACGGTGGAGTTATACCTAAATTAATAGTAAAATAGGCTTATCTAATCCCTCCCATATTCATTGGTTATAAGCTATATGTATTTACTTCGAGCATTGCAATTTGAGCAAACCTGGCTGAAGTTATTTTGATTGAGATAAAACAAATTATTAACAAAAATCACAATAACAATATTATCTATGTATGTTAATAAGCCCGCAAATTTGATTTTCGTGGGTTTCACTGACCTTTCGTGTACTTTTTGTCCACGAAAAACATGAAAATCAAAACCACGAAAATCAGAAAAAAGTTGAAAATCCTAAATAATTTCTTAATTTGCTTGTTTATGTAACATTGATGTCTGCAGTAGAAATTAGGAACACAAAAAGCATATATTATTAAAACAATTAAAACAATAGGATTAGTATGAACGAATTTATAGTCTACATGGTAATCAGAATTTGCGGTATACCAAGCCACGGAAAGTGATTACTTACCGTAATTTCGAAGCGACGCGGAGACATGGACAAGTGCTGTTCTCACCACTGATGGATCGCGACTGACAGTTTGTCTCTGTCTAACAACTATTCACGTAGTTACTAAAGTACAGTTTTTATGAATGAATTAGTGCGCGCCATGGCTATCAGAGCTAAACGTCGGACGCGAAGTTATCTAGTTGTATCTTATTAACTAAAGCTAATTTTTGCGTAGTAATAGTGTCTGTTAAGCCAGTAACTATCTGGTTTATTGTGAACCTATGTGAAATAGTGCTATTATTTATAGGAAATGAGATAAAAAATTATTAACACTAGAACATGAGGTCCGGACGCACCACAAAAATCAGTATTTCCAAGGTTTTTATTTATTTTTACTTATTTAGAACAGGAAAATTAAAAAACTAAAATAGGCCCCCCCTATTACTTTTGGCTAATCTACTATCTGAAAAAGAATCATAGGGCTACGGATACTTTTTATGTGTTTTTTCGAGTCGGACACGTATTTTTGAGCCCTCTGAGAATTACCCAGGTACGAGATTTAGGACTTTGAATTAAAGTTGGGCATGCTTTGTTTTAGTGAGGGGGCATAAAAGCCTTTATCCAGGAGGGAAAGTCATGGTCTCTGCCTACAGACCATGACTTTGCACTTGCAGTGATCCTGACATAGGTACGTCTTTTGCTTCATTATCACCTTCATGCGTCTTGTACTACACTGGGGGCCTATTACACTAGGCCTACGTCGGCCGATCGAACGGTGCGTACGACACAAATTTATTGTGTATGCGGTCGAGTAGAACGTAGTGCTATAATAATCTTGGGTAGAGTAGTACTTAGGAACTTTTCAGTGCTCTGAAACTTTTTAGTTTATCTGGGTAGGTAGGAAATCCTTCTATGCTAGGAAGGATTTCAATAGAGAAGCTGTCTTTCTGACAAATGCCAATTAACGGAGGGAAAAAATTGTAAACAAAAATCAATTACTTTATTATAATTGAAACTGGTTTTTAAATAGGCTCGAGGAAAGTGGTTGATTTTATAAAGTTATTTGCTATTCACATGAGTTGATGGCCCAATTTCATGGATATTTTATTTGGAAAAATTCTAATCCTCCTATTTTATTTAGATTTTCCCTATATCTGCCTAACGACCTCAGTTACGTAAGTACTTTTACCGTGCTTTATTAGACTGAAATTAAAGAAACACAATTTATTAAACAGAAGTGTTTCCACGTTACAAATTAATTTCATTGTATTGGTGCATTTGATAAGTGATTGATTTGTCTTTTAGGACTAAACTACCACTATGGACTTGGGACTGTGTAAATGAAAAGTGTGTACCGTACAAAGCAACGCAAACTGGAAAACTACAGTCGTTGGAAACATGCAACATGCTCTGTTCTTCAATTCAGCTCTGGCCACAACCAACTGGGCAAGTGAGCCTGGCTACAACAGCAGTGCCAGTGCGAGCTGATTTGTTTGATCTAGAATCTGTGTCAGCACCAACTAGAATCGTTCGACAACACTTGAAAGACACTTTTGGGCTCTTTAAACAAGATCTCCGCACTATTGAAGGGAACAGTCGTGGATTCGAAGAGTGGTGCAATGTGGTAGTTCATATTTCAGTAACAGAGAGTGGTGACCCTCGCATGCGTTTGACTACAGACGAAAGCTACGAATTTTTGCTTCATCCGACGGAGAAATCAGCGTTCACTTTGTTACTAAACATTACCGCTCGTTCATTTTGCGGAGCAAGACATGCACTTGAGACAGTGTCACAGCTTGTATGGCGAGATCACTTTGCAGGTTCTTTGGTTATACTGCAAGCAGCTACCGTCAAAGATGCGCCTAAATTTCGTTATCGAGGACTATTAATAGATACTGCGCGCAGCTTCTTCCCAACAAGTGCATTGCTACGCACTATCGATGCCATGGCGGCTTCAAAATTGAATACCTTTCATTGGCATGTAAGTGATTCGCAAGCATTTTCACTGCAGTTGAGCAGTATACCTCAGCTTGCAGAGTATGGTGCGTATAGTCAGAGAGATGTGTATACGGCCGAACAAGTAAGAGCGATAGCACGCAAAGCAAGGCTGCGTGGTATACGCATTTTAATAGAAGTTGATACTCCAGCACACGTGGGACGGGCTTGGAATTGGGGTCCTAAGATAGGGATTGGAGATCTAATTTATTGTATCGATCCTGAGCCATGGTCTGCTTATTGCAAATCACCACCTTGTGGTCAGCTCAACCCTACTAATCCACATGTATTCGAAATACTGCAGCGCGTCTACTCTGAGATCATTCAACTGACCGGTGTTGATGATTTATTTCATCTCGGCGGCAGCGACATTTCCGAAAGATGTTGGGCAGAACATTTCAACGACACAGATCCCACAGACCTCTGGATAGAATTTACAAAATCTGCACTCAAAAGCCTAGAAACTATAAATGGAAACTTACCGAACCTCACGCTTTTTTGGACATCTCGTCTTAGTGAACGCATAAAAACGGATTTTAAAGAATACGTCCATACCCTAGGTTTGCAAACGCGCAACGTTGAATGGGCTAAAAAGTATGTGAGTGGGTTACGTACAGTTCTCTCACATGAGGACTCTTGGGACTTAAATAATGGCTTAGGAGAGTGGTACGAAGATAACGGTGGTTCACCGTACACCTCATGGCAGAGAATTTACGAGCACCGGCCATGGGTGCGTAATAGTTTGGGAGTTGTTGAAGGCGGTGAAGCCACTGTGTGGTCTTGGAATTTAAGTGTAGGAGAGCTAGACACTAGAATATGGCCTCGTGCAGCGGCGCTTGGTGAGAGGCTATGGACTGATCGGCCAGAAGGTGCAACGCGGCCAGTGCACGCGAGACTCGATGTCCACCGCTCGCGATTGGTTAGCCGGGGTGTGCAAGCTGCACCCTTATGGTCTAACTGGTGCACACAGAATACATATACCTGTAATTAAACGTTGGTGGCTTAAAAATCACCATTAATATTTTTATTATTTATTTTTAATGCTTTACCAAACCACAAACAAGGTTTATAGCTAGGTACCTAAGTAGATAGGTACCTACTAATGTTAAATGGGAGAGCATACCTGCTGCGATTGACGCGCTGTTTATAGCCTTCGAAAATTAGGTAGTTACCTATTTACCTTTACATCTAAGAAATGGTATTAAGGGAATCTACACTAATTTGGTTTTATCGATATCGATTAAACTTAGTTGCAGGCTGTACAACATAGTCGACTAGGAAACGGAAATCACGCCCCTATTTCCCTTTATGAAGCGTTCTGATGATTGGGATTGATGCAAGAAACATTTGAGTGTTCGTCTAGCTCAGCAGCAATCAATCAATATGAATAATAACTACAACGTTCCCAACTGTAAAAATAAATAAGATTTTTAATAGAAAAATAGATATTTCAATGATCGGTGTAATCACAACTAAAAAACAAAAAAAAGCACAGCATAGCATGCGCATTCACCATACCTTGTAAAAGATAAGGCTTACGCCATACCAGCGTTAAAAACGCCGCGTTTTTATTTTCATATTTAATTGAAAAACCCTAATTGCTAGGTGTTTAATGGTTTTTTTGATGAGGAAACTTGGGACAACAGTTCATCAAAATAATTTTGAATAATTTTAAAAATAATGCAGACGCCTTTTCTTTCCTGTATCTTCTACGCTTGTTTGGAATTATGATAAATAAATTCAACAACAAGACGATTCATACTGATCATTTTGATATATATTTATAAATGAAAGTTAGATGTTTATGTCTCGTTTGTTTTAGTTATCTTATTATAATTTAATATATGTACATACTATGTTTAGGTACATACATTTACCTTATGTAGGTATAAAATATCTAGTAGGTATTTAAATTAACTATCTTCTATAGAGGAATTGAAGAAGGTGAGAGGATAGGTACATTCTGTTTAATTTTTAGTAAATCTTAGAGATCAACCTAAAGGCGGAGAAACGCTCATGTATAGCAACTTTTTTAAATGATCGTGGGGCATGTCCCATCACTATTCTACAGGAAAGGGATGTGACGTTTCTATTTTGTCTATGATTCAATATAGTGAACAAGGCTTTATTTTCGCAATGTGTTTTTTTTTACAAAAAACTATAAAACTTCGTCTAAAATATTACTGATTTTTAGTATGTTTAATCTCGTGTAACTTATTTATTTCGCTTGTTTTATCATCTCCAAATCAAGCGAGAAGCAATATTTTGTGAAGGTGCGGATACATTGATATGTAGAAAAAAAAAGTTATGGTTATGGTCAATGTGGCGGCCGAATGGCAGAAAAGCATCAAGCTATGGCTTTCTGTGAAAGACTTTGAAATAATTTACTTGTAAATTCGTAAAGTGTAGTTTTATGTGTGAAATTAATTATGAGTAGATATTACGATTACGGTAACTCGTTATCCTGGTGAGTACTTTTCGGTATCAACACCTGACAACCATATTGCCTATGGTACATTTTGTGTACGTTTTCTGAGAAAACAACATGTATTTTTTGCGAATGCTCTCTACTCGAAATTATTGTTATAATTATCTAAACATATCTCTCTGCAAAATTGTAACATGACTGGACAATATTTTCCGGGCTTAGATGAAAAGATTTACAAAAACCCTGTGTACAGGGGGTACACAGGGTTGTAACGTGGTGGATGAGGCTACGATGCCCCTCGAAAAAATATCATACAACACTCTATACTTTGAGTATACCTGAATTCCTAGTAAGTTTCTATGACTACCGCTGATATTGCTCATTGGGACCTCAATTAACGCATTGGAAAATAGTTTCATGTAGGTATCGATTTTTCAAAATGTGAACAAATTTGTCTCCGCCTGAACCCACTAATTCACTTCAGATTTGGATTTTGCCTGGGTACAGGTAATGTGGGTTCTAAGTCAATGCCAACCAGCTTGATTTAATCCCGTTTCATGAGCTGAACAGACCTATGAAGCCGTACTCAAAACTACTTGAGAGGTCCTAAACAATGTTCTAAAGGTATCAATATGCAAATTTCAATACTAATAAAATTTATTTTTATAAAATATTTGCCAAAACATCTTGTGACCGAATATGCTGCAACTCGATTACTTTGACTAGATTTAAAAAGGATACTGAGAGAATGTTACCAACGACCCAAAGTCCTGCTTCGCTATTTTAAGTAGCTGGGCTGGCTGGGGTAGGGTTAGCATAGGGGGACAATGCACAAAACACCCCACAGCGGGAAGTCAGTGCAGGTCTAACCACCCCCAATTAGAAATTTAAGAAGTTACAAAATGTTCCTGCTTTGGGCGTACTTGATGAACAGCAAAATTGAAAACACCTGAATAGTAAATCAGAAGAAAAATTGTAGCCAAGAAAATAATATAGGTTGCAAAATGATCTAAGTAATGCTTAAAAAACACACCTGATAGCAAAAATAAAATTTATTACAAAACAATCAAATTTTGTCTTGTTATTTTTCATGCTAAACATACTTTTTTCTTTGCTGTATTGCACATAACTACCCATCGGTGGTGTCAACATTTACTTTAACTGCTCTCTGACAAAAATATGGTATTTGCCATCACTCATGTTATGTTCACAGTATTGTATGCTAATAAGTGTCTACTTCAGCCATATTATAGATGTTTGTAAACAAACCTTAAGTTCTACATACTTAACCTTAACTTCTCTTGTTAAGCATTGATTTTTGATTTGTTGTCTATTTGTGGTCAGTCCTTCAATTCAATTTGATATTGAATCTTTAAAAAAATTACATCAAGCATGAGCATTTCAGTTTATGCATGGGCAGTTTCTTAACAATGATTTCTTAGGGCGGTTTCTTACATTGAATTTGGCTGAAGTATTGGTTATTGTGTTAGTGAACAGGACTAAAACAACAAAAATGATCATGTTGCTAGATTCTGTATATTTCACTGTTGCTCTCGATTTCAAAGACTTTCTGATGAGGTAGCAAGGAATATCCATGGTTAAAAGCCAATCCTTCAATGTGTAAAAGTATTCCTCCCAAGTGGCAGATCTCTAAGCGTGTAGCCCATGTTTATTCGCTATTTCACAAAATGATTCAGTTTCCATGTACATAAATTTCCTGTTTGCCTCAATCTGAATATAGTTTTATGAAATAGTTTTCTGGAAAATTTCACCGACAGGACTGCCCCTTATTTCTCTTGCCATTAAATTTCTGTTTTGCGATTGTTCCCGGATTGCCAATAAAGAATGAAAACTGTTAATAAAACTTTTCTCCATAGCAATGACCGTTCACAGCTGCAGTGGAATAATTTGACAAATCATTTTCTAAAGGATCACCAACATAAGTTCCAATTCTGCGTTTATGGACCTATGATTTATTTATATAATAGACATTAAAATTTTAAAGCTGCTAGACTTGTTTTAACCATTGACGACATAATGGATAATTATTCAATTGCAGATGTTCTTATAAAGCCCCTTCCCCGTCGTTGTCCGGTGGCGTAAGAGAAATAAGGAGTTATGAGCCATTTCTTTCGCAACGTCGAGGAAATTTTCCAGAAAACCTTTACGGTTGTAACCCTTCATTTACGTTAGCTTGTCCATTTGGACTCCTGAATTTCAGTTGACATGAGATGGTCGCACGTCAACAATGGTTAAAACACGCTCTTCAGCGAGAGTAGGCAGTGCGGCATCCAGTGCGCCCGCTGAGAATGGAACGTCCTCCGAACTTAGGAGTCGACTTCGTGCCACAGAGAATGGCCATCGCTCGCAAAAGGCCACTAATCACTCTAGGCAAGTGTCCTCCTATCGCGTACCTAGCTGTTAGCATGTCCTCCAACGCGTTAGTGTTGACTCTGCTACGCTGTTCCCTAAAATCTACATGGTGAAGCATGATCGCGCTTCTGGTGTCGGTACTCCGTCCGTTCGTGTTTCATGCTTGAAGGATTTTGAACTGTGCTTATTAGGGGTTTAAGTGTGTTGTTGGTTGGCAGGAATGGGCCGGCTTCGATGTCGTCGGGTAACGTGGGGCAGGGCGGGTCGCAGGGGAAGGATCCCCTGGCGCCCGCGCTGCCCGGCTCTCGGAACGCGGGCATGTACCAGCATCCCGCCGTCACCGGGTACAACACGCAGGACTCGCGGGGGCAAGCCATGCCTGTATCGGTAAGTTACAAAGACGAAAGTGTCGTAATGGCGATCATATTTTGATAGTTACATAGATTTTGGGTTCATCATCATCATCATTTCAGCCGTATGACGTCCACTGCTGAACATGGCCTCTCCCACAGACAGAGCCCATAGGATTTGCCCATACTAACCACGCTGGGCATGCGGGTTGGCGAGCGCAGTTAGAGCTATCGTTGTTAAAATGTGGGACGCTGCTGCACATCCCCTAGCTTTTTTCCCTTAGTCGCCTCTTACGACATCCGCGGATAGCTACCTATCCGCGGATGTCGTACATATGGAGGGGCCTATTCTTCAGCCGGGACCACCACGGCCATTAAAGGTTCAAAATCGTATAAAAATGTGCTGAAAATTCGTTTAATGCCTCGTTCATATTTGGAAAACGATCCGTATCCGTTTCTTGTACCAGCCAGGCTATTGCGTAAGCGAAATGGTAATGAAGATCGCAATAATAAGGATGATTTTATCAATTTAAGCGACATCTGAAGTTTTTCAAACATGAAAAGGAAGAAGCTAAGGTCTTGAAGTTTTCCTTTGTCAAGTTTGGAAAGTTTAGAATGTGGCTAAGTTTGTTAAAATTACCCTCAAAGTTACGAACTTCATTGCCATTACGCTTAGGCAATTGCACCACAGGACATGGAATCCTGTGCTCAGACTCTACTGTTCATCCATTTCTATGAATAAGAACAGTTACCAAGCTTAGCTTAACTACAAGCTAGAGTTGAACAGTCACTATTACAGGCGCGACAAAACCAGATGTACGCGAGCAGTATGTACCACGGATACGGGGCCGGCGCCGGCGGGGCGACGCTCGCTCCGATGCCCTCGCCCTCGCCCACTGCCAGCCTGCCGCCCTACCCTGTGCATCCAGACGTCAAGTTCAAAAAGTAAGTATAACCGTTTTCTTCCCGAAACGTAAAAAACGGATAATTAGGTTTCAGCCGTAGCTTGAACCACATTTGAGATTGCCCCTTCCATATTCGTCATAAACATCTGCTATCTCTTTCTATTCTAGGGTGTTTAACTGGTTTCCTCCATTATATCTAGCTATCTATCCTTGTACCTTATTATCCTTACCGTACCGTACCGTATACGTTTTATCTTTTTTTTTTTTTTTTTTTTTTTTTTTATTCTAATATAATTGCTCTTTATATATTTACAAGCTTTTCGACCTACCTCTAATAAGTGTATACAATATAGCGTTCCTTTTACTTGTTTTCTCTTCTGTATCTGTTCTATTTTGTTAAATTTGACGTCACCCTACTCAAGGTCCTGCCTGAAAACCAGCGCTGCTTTGCATGGCATTTTGTCATGTAAAGCAGCAATCATGAGTCAGGGCCTGTTTGGCTGCACCCGACACTGAGCGAGACTGGTTCGCACCTACTGGCTACAGGTGGATGCCTGCCTACCTATAAGGTGGGCAGGTGTCCTTATGTTTATTCTTTGTTGTCATTTGTGTTTTTACTGTTTTTTTATTTTTTTATATGTTCCCATGTCTGTTCTGTGTTTTCGTGTGTATGTCAAATAAACGTATATTCTATTCTATTCTATCCTCGAACTATTAGCAGCGCGCGGTGGCAATAAGTATCTACTATAAAATGAAAGAGGAAGATGTCATGTGAGCCAAAAACAAGTATCCTAGGTCATCGACTTTGTTTTCCTCTGGTTAAATTTGAAAATGAAATGATACCCGAAATTTTTGAACCAGCGTGATTCGAACCCACATCTTCGTCTTGAATCTGCTATAACCAACTACGCCATGATACGAATGACGCTGGTGCCGAAAATCTTATGTAGATGAAATATTTTTATCGGTTAAATATTCCTCACGTGTGGAATATTAATAAATAAATAATTTAAATTAGAAATTAAGAGAACCGACAACTAACGGGACCTACGACGACGACCGACGTAGTGTAGGAAGGCCTCCTACTCGATGAACCGACACCATCCAACCAGTAGCTGTTCTCTTAAAGATCCTCGCTTTGCAGACTTCCGTTCTACGACGTGCTAGCTGAACTGATGAAGCCATCAACCATGATGCCAATGCAACAAGGACGCATGCAGGAAGGCACATATGTGTTTCATTTGACCCCGCAGCAAGCCACTGAAATAGCCTCAGGGAAGGATATCATAGGAAACACGAATAAACTGGACTATGTTGTACAGGTGAGCGAAAGATCCTCCTAAATCGTTCCCCCATAGTTGAGGATCGCGACTCCGCTCTACTATGACCTACTAGCTTCCGCCCGCGGCTTCGATCACGTGGTACCTATGAAGATAAAAAGTGCCTTTATGCTATTCCAGACTATAATCTTCCTCTGTGCCAAATTTCATCCAAATCGGTTCGGCTGTTCGGGCTTGATTGAACCACAAACATCCAAACATCATCACAATTTTTTTTTTTTACACAACTGAGGTTTGAAAACAAGCATACGGCCCACCTGTTGGTAAACGGTTACCGTAGCCTATGAGCGCTTGCAATACCAGAGGCATCACGCACGCGTTGCCGACCCCGAACCCCCCCACCCCTAAAGAGCTCTGGCAACCTTACTCATAGCAGGAACACAGAACTATTTAAAAGAAAAATATGTTATTTGGCTGCGATCTTCTGTAAGGCGGAAGTACCTCTCCAGGCGGGCTGCTCTAATTCAGAACGAGAAAATATCGCTGTGCCCTACCTCCTCCTAAAATATTATTATTAAGATTCTATGGTTTTTCTCCTCTCTCTTATTATGCACGAAAGGAGCCTCTAAGAGGCGCACTTTGATCCTTTCAGTACAATGATTCTTTCACTGACTGTCATAGGCCCTTTTCAAGGCCACCATACCTTAACCTGCTCACTGACCTTATACAGGATGACTAAGACAGTATCAGTGACAAGTAAGCAAGTGGATACCCTCCATAGGGGTTTACGGGATTTATGATTTAGGCTTTGCCTTGATTGTCAGTCAGTATATCTACAGTTTTATATTGCTTTTCTTCTGTTTACAGGCGCAACTCAGGTTCTGCCTACTAGAATCGTCGTGCGAACAAGAGGATCACTTCCCACCTAGTGTTAATGTTAAAGTAAACAACAAAATGTGCCCACTGCCAGTAAGTATGCTTAAAAAGACCTGGAAACGGAAATTGTACATAGCTTTTTATAATATAGCATAAATTTCAGACTAAGATGCGAGTAGAACCCGCGACCTTTCCCTAGATACGGGGATGGCCTAACTGAGCTTAGTAGGCACCTTTGACTGACAAAAATCTTCGCGATGTTATTTTTTCCAAAGTGACACACTTTAAAAACAAATAACCTATGAAATGTTGACATTCTTTTATTTGTAATTTTGCATGCCGACTATGGTAGAACATAATTGAAACCTATTTATATTATGACCATTGTTAACCTACATTATGTTCAAGCAAATAAATTTATCTTTATCGGCCTTTAATCGCTGATTAGACCCCTATAGTTCTCACAAGCTATATAAAATATCTAGCTCCTCAACAAATGCCTAACTTTTTCTGCATCATCAGCAAATTAGCTGTAGAATAGACAGTAGACATAACTAAATAAATTTATTTTATTTATTTATTATACATAGGTATATTGATAAATAATCTTTTTATTAATTTATGTACATTTGGAGACTTAGAAAAGATTTCTGGGCCATGAACTTAAATTTATGTATTTTCCCCAGAACCCAATACCAACAAACAAGCCCACACCAGAACCAAAACGACCACCGCGGCCTGTCAACATATCCTCTTTAGTGAAGCTGTCACCAACCGTAGCCAATCAGATCCATGTAACGTGGGCAGCAGACTTCACAAGGGCCTATGTCCTGGGCGTTTTCATGGTCAGGAAACTGTCCTCAGCAGAACTGCTGTCGAGGCTCAAGAATAAAGGAACTAAGAATCCGGATTATACTAGATCTTTGAGTAAGTTTTAAGTGCAAATGAATCTATGATTTAGGACATGTCAAGTTAATATGGGCAAATTCCCCCTACATGATAGGAAGTCACTCCGGAAATCTGTGGGGGAGGCCGATATTCAGCAGTGGACTTAAGATGGCTGGAATGATGGTGAAGATGATACCTGAACCTGGTCACTGACCCAATACAGGGTGACCAAGAAAGAATCAGTGGCACGACAAGACGAAGGAGAAGTGTGGCTTGGTTCTTTCTTGACCTTTAATAAACCTGCCTCTGTTTTCAGTCAAGGAAAAACTCTCAGAAGATTACGATAGCGAGATAGCAACAACATCGCTCCGCGTATCCCTGATGTGTCCGCTGGGCAAGATGCGGATGTCGTGTCCGTGTCGGCCCGCCGCGTGTCCGCACCTGCAGTGCTTTGATGCGTCCCTGTTCCTGCAGATGAACGAGCGCAAGCCCACGTGGCTGTGTCCGGTGTGCGACCGGCCCGCTCCCTATGACACACTCGTAGTGGACGGGTGAGTAACTGTTCCTGCAGATGAACGAGCGCAAGCCCACCTGGCTGTGTCAGGAAAATGTCAGGAGACTAAAAAGATGGCAAATCCTAAACCTAGTCAACAGAAACTGATTAGCTACCAAACTATATTTAGAATATTTTTAGAATATAATAGAATTTATTCATAACAATCGTGTTACATTTTTACACATTTTTACAATGGAATCACACCCAATTCACATCATCAAAGACAATATCTGATTGCTACATAGCCGATTGCAGATAATAATATTATAAAAAAAAATGCTAGGGCAGTAATAAATAAACAGATGTGGTTTTGGGGAACAAGAAGCATCAGACCGTGGCCTGCATGGGCGGGTTTCGTCTTATGGTCTTTGCACCTTTTGGCGTCTTAATTTATAGGCCGTACTTACCCAGCGATTCTATATTGATTATCAAAATTTGACTCCACAGATACTTCCAAGAGGTGCTCGCCTCCCAACGCCTACCCACTGAATGCAACGAGATCCAACTCCTGAAAGACGGCAGCTGGGCCGCCAACATGCCCGCGCCGCGCGCGCCGCAGCAACAGCAGCAGCAAGCTGAGACCTCTGTCACACTCATCTCTGACGATCTAGGTAAGCAATGGTTGACCTAGACTAGCAAGAGTTGATCTAGGTAAGCGGTCGACCTAGACTAGCAAGAATTGATCCAGGAATGCAAGGTTCGATTTATGCAAGCAAGGGGCGATCTAGCTATGTAAGAGCCGATCTAGGCAAGCAAGGGTCGATCTAGCTCAGAAAGGTTCGATCTAGCTAAGCAAGACCCGGCCTAGGCAAGCAAGGATCTATTTAAACAAGTAAGGCCTGATTTATGCAAGTAAGGGTCGATTTAAGCAAAAAAGGGTCTATCTAGTTAACCAAGGCCCAATCTAGCTATGCAAGAGCCGATCTATCCAAGCAAGGGTCGATATAGGCAAGTAAGGGTCGACCTAGACAAGCAAGAGTCGATCTAGGCGAGGAAGGGTCGACCTAAACAAGCAAGTGGTGATCTAGGCAAGCAAGGGTGAAAAAATATTCCTATGAAGAGAGGTAGAGGGATTTACTTAACCAAATAATTCGTTCACAGAGGTGATACCAGTCGACGGGGACAAAGGCAGTTCGGACGCGAAGCGCGCGGCCGTTGGCGAAGCGCGCACGCCCAAGCCGGCCGAAGCCATGGTGGACCTCACGTCCGACTCTGAAGATGAGCTGCCTCTCAAGAGGAAGGTCCCTCTGCCGAAGGGAACTCCCCCAGAACCAAGGGAGATCAAGAGCGATGACAACTACTCATCAAGTGGTAAAGCAATTTTCTTACTAACAAGTTTCTAATCTACAAAAGATAATGTATTATAGAGATAAACGTTTATTATATATTCTTTCTTCATCGTCCTGCGAACAGTGAATAGTTTGAATTATGGTAAAGGAATGAATATGGTGTCCCTAAAAAGAACGAACCCTAGCGAAGACGCGGACAAACTATGGAAAAAAATGTATCTGTTTTATGACAAAACTAGTCCGCGTTGTGCGTGAGCGAAGCCGCAGGCGGAAGCTAGTGTTGGGATACATAAAAAAACACGAGAGGATCCTCTAAGGCACTTTAATCCTTTCACTACACTGATTCTTTCATCGACGGTCATAGGCCCTTTTCAGGGCCACCATACCTCAACCTGGTCACTGACCAAAGACAGGATGAGAAAGAATCAGTGACACAACAAGAAAAACATTGAATTAACAGCTACTTTATCGTTCCACAGCAGTAGAAGCGGTATCATCAAGCGGCTATAGATCACCCAGTGCCGGAGTGAGCGTCATCTCATTGGACAGCCCCTCTCCCCCCGCGCCGGCGTCCCCCCAGCCCCCCGCGCCCGAGTCAGCCGCCAACAACGAGCGACCGCACTTGTCTATTACACCCATAGACAGATGTAAGTTACATTGTTAGCAGGAGGGGGGTCAACCATCAGACAATCCCCCCTGCTCCCGACCAAGCCAACAACGATCTTCCGCAATTATAGATAACACCCATAGACAAATGTAAGTATCATTGTCCTCTCCTCTTTGGGTGGAGGATAGTGACCTATCTATGACCTGAGAAATCTGCACCACTCAACTGCTATCCTTACACAAGCTGTAATAACAATAATTTTATATTAAGCATGCACCTACTTATAAATGCTTAGTTTAAAGACTTAGTATAAATTATGTATCTAATTCAATGTACAGGTGGAATAATAACTAAATTGTTAGTAGGAAGGAGGGCCTGACAAAACTACGTCCATCTGTTGCTCTGTTGCTGCGTGAAAGAAAGATAAATCAACCAACCAACCAACTAGCAAACACTTTTGCATTTATAAAATTAGGATTCCAACTAACAAACATTATCATTAAGCATGTTACTGAAAAGTCTGTAAATAACACATGTTATTCCATATAGGTATGAGCAACAACACAGAGCGTAGTGAAGAGAGCGACGCTGCGCCCGCGCACTGGGCGCCGTATGCTGACACTGAAAGGTAAACTGTCTTGGAATGAATTCTAATAAAAAATTAAAAAATGAAAAATATATTTAATACAAGTAAAACAATAGGTACATACAAACACACGGAAAGGGTAACTATAAATACTATGCTAAGGTGTACACTGTTTATGCTTTACTAGAATGATGTACACATTCCTGAGACACCAAACTTTTTTTTGTACAACTTAGGTGACAAACAAGCATACCACCACCTGTTGGTTACCTTTACAAAGAAATAACCAATTCAACTAAATACACGTCTTTTAATCAAGAAAAAGAAATAAATAGGCCCATGATTTACCTCCGAGCATGGTAGCCATCCTCTCAGATCCCCAGGCGATCAGATCCTTGAAGATGCATAAGGGAGGTAGTCAGTGACACGTCCATACTATTTGGTAACTATTGGTGAAACAATCCGGGATTTGAACCTAAACATTCGGTTAAAAAGTCGGCTGTAATCTAGTTAGTCATAGTTTTATCAATATACATTGACGACTTTTGTCTTTTAATAACAACTATTTATCTTCCAAACAGATACTGACTGAGGCCGAAGAGTGGCCGCCCGGCGTACAGCAGCGGCCATTCTTCAGAGGAGGAGCAGGACTATCCGGAAGTACCGGTTCTTCAGAGCATATAGGCTTCTGTACCACACCGCGAGTAGCACGGCTCCTGCTGTACATTACCGCGAGAAATGGCGGCTATAATGCTTGTGGATTGGATGGATTCCCACGGATACTCTCTTTTTGTACTTGTTATTCGAAGCAACACCCCGCTAAGGTCTCTCGTTTTAAAATAATGAGGTTTATTGAATAATTCGGTCACGTGATGGCTGATACTAAACCCCGAGTATAACTGCTCTAGCTGTAAAGCTACGCGGAGCTTTTTTATCTCAGCTTTAAAGATTAGCAGCTTTTAAAACCTAATTGTTACCGACGCCTAAAAGTCGCAAAATGTTTGGACATGCCTCTGACTACCCCTGAAAATCTAATAGCCTTGAAATCTGACGATATGTCTGCCATGATTGGGGATAAAAGCCTATTTTTTCATTTGTTAGAGTAATCAGCAGTGCTATTGCGTAAGCGAAATGGGAATGAAGATCGCAATTTTGGGGATGATTTTTATCAATCTTCGCTACATTCGAGCTTTTTTCGTGAAGTTTTCCCTTGTCAAGTTTGGAACGTTTTGAATATTACTGCGATCGTTAAAATGACTCTTAAAATAATGAACTTCATTGCCATTTCACTTAAACAATAGCACCACAGGTCGATGGTTGATCATAGACAAGCTCAACGTAGACTGACATGGGAAGTATTAGGACATTTATAAGGGTTTTTACTAGAAGAACGGAGAAGGAAATTGTATCCCACTTGGTAATACCGGTAAACTTCAGTACCTAAGATCATAGTATGATCATTTCTGATGTACAGTAACGCGAATAAAGCAGTACATATAATCGGTGTTTTAATAAAGGCCCTACCAACTATAAAAAAAGCGGATTGTTAACTAAATGTCTGTTGAACTCACTGTTGTTTAACAATGCAGTCTTAGTGTTACTCGGTGGACTACTAATTTTCATGTACAGATCCTGAAGGGTTTTTCGTAATAACAGTACCTACAAGAAAATTCTTAATATAATGTGAGGTTCTAATGGCGACCCCGAACAGGGCTCCCGGCGACATTGTGAAAATTGCGGGAAGTGATGGAGAAGGCTCAAGACCGTTCGTAGTGTAACACTTTTTTGGGGCCCTATGTCCCGCGGTAGACTTCTACAGGCTGATGATGATGATGAATAATTTTGTCCAGTATATTCCTAACTAGCAACCATTAGGCGATCATATAGCGAAAATGGGAAAGTCCTAAAGTGGTCCTGACGTGAATACGGGGCGAGGTGCGGGCTCGATTCCCGCGTCGGGACAAACGTTTGCATTAGACGCAAATATTTTCGAGTAGTTGTAGTTTCTGATACCTACGAAACGGAATCCTAATGGGCTGTTCCCAGCGGTTTCGCACGCGTGATTTTTCATACAAACGTTATAGCCCCTTTTCACCCTCATAAGGGTTGATATTTTCAAAATCCCTCCTTAGTGGATGTGATTGTCATGTAGGGCAGCTACTGTCCAAATTTTTGTATTATATAGTCTTTGTTTCAGCTTTATAGCTTCATTGGTTTGGGCTGTGGGTTGATTCCACGTTGAGGCCTTGTTCTTTTATATATACAGATATTGAGCCAGTTTCTTCTTCATGTAATAAATTATAGGTAGGTACGTATGTTCTTCATATTTACAGCTAACTTCACGTACGCCAAGATTTATCGGTTGAACTACTAAGCGTGGCTGAACACTCAGAAAAAGTCTGTCAGTAAAATTTAATCAACCAATCAGTACGGTCAGGCGGTTTCTGATTGTGTGCAAGTGTATTCATAACGTCAGCAAACAGTAGGTAGCTACTACCTACCTATCCATATTATTGCCTGGAAGCACAAGTAAATAACTAGTGTGTATACACGGGTTTAATTATGAATGGTTTATAGTGACAAACAAATGACGGATATTTATATTATAGTGCGTAAGTTATTAGGGCTGTTAGTCCCAAAGACGTCACGTTGCGGTCATCAAGTATTGTGTTTTTGTTTTTATTTACATTAGAAAACCCTTTAGACCAGGGTCGATAATTTTTGAAACCAAAAAAAAATATAGTAGGATGAAACCCATTGGAATAGGAGGAGAATATTATAAAAATTAAAGGAAAAATAATTTACGGGCGATCTGAGATCGGGAAAGGGATGGGGGTGACTGTTTAAGGGTAAAAAATGGTTTATCTCGATTTACGGCAAAACTACAAGTCCTATGGAAAAAAGTCAACTAGCAAAGTTGTAGGTAATAAAAAGATCTACAACTTTTGTATACACACTTTTTTCACATAACCTCAAAATCTATGTGAAAAATTAAAAAAACTAAGTTTTTGGTTTTTTATTTTTATCTTTTACAAAAATGTTATTTTTTTTCACGAAATTTGGTGAAAACTTACCTTTTTATGTCCCAAATACACTGTAATTTATTTGATTTTAAATATTTATTTTTTCATCAAAATCGAAAAAGCTCCCTTATTTTCAATCGAAAATTCACCCGTCAAAATATCATCTTTTTCAAGAAGTTGGTGTGCTTTCTGTTTGTTGAAATCTCTACTTTCCGATGGTGTAAAAAAATATTTATGTTACTATAGTAAATCTTCAGATAATGCAAAATATCTAAAAAAACTCGTATTTATTGTGTAAAATTTTGAGCAATTTATTAAAATTTTCACTTTTGTTACTCGAAAAACGTAAGATTAAAGAAAACGTAAGAACAGAAAGCACACCAACTTTTTGAAAAAAGCTGATATTTTGACGGATGAATTGTCGATTGAAAATTAGGGTGCTTTTTCGATTTTAAGTCAAAATAAGGTGAAAAAATAAATATTTGAAATCAAATAAATTACAGTTTATTTGGAACATAAAAAGGTAAGTTTTCACCAAATTTCGTGAAAAAAAAAATCATTTTTGTAATAGATAAAAATAAAAAACCAACAAATTAGTTTTTTTTTTAAAAATTCACATAGATTGTGAGGTTATGTGAAAAAAGTGTATAAACAAAAGTTGTAGATCTTTTTATTACCTACAACTTTGCTATTTGACTTTTTTCCATAGGACTTGTAGTTTTGCCGGAAATCGAGATTCATCCCCATTGTCTAATCGACCTCAGATCGCCTGTAAATTATTTTTCCTTTAATTTTTATAATATTCTCCTCCTTTTCCAATGGGTTTCATCCTACTATTTTTTTTTTACTTTTTATTATTTTTAAAGGCTTCTACCCTGGTCTACCTGTATTTTAACTTCTTTGAATATACCTAACTTTTTTCTGATTTCTTGTGAAATGCAATGTATGTTCAATTATTTTAAAATTATATCATGCTTAACGAACCTGAACTGTACAAGAAAAACTATTTTTGATTTACTAATGAGAACTGGAACATCAACAAATTGTATCCCACTAATATTACAAATTTTTAGAGATGTGAAGATGTTTGTTACTCTTTTACCCCGCGACCACTGAAGGGTTATGAATAAAATTTGATATGAATGCAGTAAATAATATGCTACTATTTATCCGGGTACCACGCGAACGAAGCCGCGGGTGGAGCTAGTCATGAATTATTCTATATATACTTATTGTAATCTTTATTTATTTTCTGGGTACGAAGGAGTGAGTCTGGGATCATCACGGCAAAACCGTATCGAGATGTGTAGTTACCATGGCTATGTGTACGCTTTGCTTTTTTTTATACAACTGAGATGGCATACAAGCATACGGCCCACCTGCTGGTAAGCGGTTACCGTAGCCTATGAGCGCTTGCAATACCAGAGGCATCACGCACGCGTTGCCAACCCCGAATCCTCTTCCCCCTAAAGAGCTCTGGCAACCTTACTCACCGCAGGAACACAACACTATTTGAAACAAATAATGTTATTTGGCTGCGATCTTCTGTAAGGCGGAGGTACCTCTCCAGGCGGGCTGCTCCAATTTAGAACGAGAAAATCTCGCTATGCCCTACCTCCTCCAAAAACCATGTAGTTACCATGGTAACTTCACATCACCGTAGTAACTGCGCTACGCTTCAAGATCAGTACGCTATTAGCGTTACAATACCAGGCTCGCTGCTCTGATCACCGCCTACTGTAGTCTACAGTGATACTATGTTCTTAGGTCAGCGATGTGAAAAAGTATGCTATCGCGTCGCGTCGCATTCCGTCGTCTACGTTTTGTATTTGAATTGATTTTTGAGTTTAATTCTCACACAATGGCTTCTTACCGTATATTTTCTCGCAATGAGTTGGTATGCTTGCTATATGATTTTAAGTTCTAAGTGTAAAAAAATGTAGCGACGCGACGTTAGCCCCTTCGTCCATGACGCTACGCAAAAATGACGGAACTCATTAGAAACTAGAGTTGCGGACTGATTGGAAACTCTGACTCGTCCACGACGCTACTGGAATTTCCTGAAACTCAGTCACTCAGTACACGATTTTATGTAAACAAAGTTTTGAAAACGAAAATAATTAACATGACTAGTGATAATTCGAGCCATGACATGGAATTATTACTTCTCCAGCCACATAGAGGTCAGAGTCACATATAATTACTTTTTATTCGTTCATTTTTCAACAGTTTCTCGAAACCAGTCTGGCGACCAGCATGTCGAGTCGCCAGGAGACTAGTTACAAACGCGTTCCTTTTGAGTAGCGTCGTGGACGGACGCGCATTGAAATACTAGTGCTATCGCATTCAGGCTACTCATAAGTGACTACAGTTTCAGTCGCGTTCCTTTTGAGTCGCGCCGTGGTTCCTCCACATAGAATTTTTTTTTTTATTTTTTCAAAATCGTAGCATCAACGTCTCGATCTTTGTTCTAGTTAGTTATAAATTTCACATACAATTTTTCATAGAACAATGTGTAGATTATTTTTGTTTTACTCAAGTTAATGCTTGTTAGATAATAATTTAGGTACCCACAGAATATTTTAGATCTTGATGATACTTGAGATTTCAGGAGTTAGAAATACCTATTATGAAAAACCTTTTCATAATATGTATTTTTACTATCCCGAAGGGGGCTTATTCTTCACCCAATTGGCAATTAAGTTTGTTGACAAAAACAAGCTGACTTGAAAAGTTCAGGGAAAAACTGTTTTATTTAATTGAAAATATATTTTAAATAAATTTATTTTTATGGAATAAGCCCCTTTTGGAACACCATACATATTATGAATCACCTAGTAGATGTCTTGTCAAAATTTTCATATTTTCTTACTTGATAAAAGTAGTTTTTAACATATTTATGGTAAGAATGTAGATTATTGAGTGATTGATTGCTATTGAAGTACCTAAGATTTGAAGTCGATTTGGTCGCTTCCTATTCCTAAGGTGTTAATGATAAGATATGGATAGATTTAAATAAATGCAAATAATTTCATTATGTATTTTACTATTTATCAAATCCTGTACCTACCTATCCTTTCATAAGTTTTATAGAAAAGGCATTTCCTAGGTACCTATTTGAAATAAGTACAGTACATAATTATGTACTTACTAGTACCTACGTGTAGGTAGATGGTAGGCAGGCAACTTTAGTGAAGTAGGTACCTAACCTACTAGGTATCTGTACCTACCTAGGTACTTCGACTACAAACACTAGTTATTTTCATACAAATAGGACACTTGGTAGGTAGGTATGCTAAATTTACTTATAGAAATACCAAGCTGTCCAATTGGATCCATCCATCAACAATTACGAGCGCAGCACTAAACTATGCAGCTGGTACCGGAAAGTGCCAATAAACAGAGAAAAGGCAATAAAACATTACGGGCGGTGAAGCGAGCAGAAACACCAAGCCGATTCAACGACCTCAGACGCGATACTTAATTGTCGGATAATTATTGTAATGAATGGGCGACTGTGCTGTTGCCGCATACAAACTTCAATTTGTCTATTCTGTTGTCTGTATTCTCCGTGGATCAATCCGAGATAGCTAGCTGCGGTCTGAAGTCTCTGTTCTGTAGAGTACTCTGTACGCGCCCTTCTCGCATTTTTATGCCGCCCCATAAAACATCTACCCTCCCGCTCAAACCCGACCGTACCTGTATCGCTGTATCTCGCTCTCCCGTAAACCTCGCGGACAGGGGGACACGTAGCGTGCCTCGTTTTGAGCGAGTTCCGCGGTCGTCCGCCGACTCGACGCGGCGCTGACGTGCGTTTCGCTCCACGAAAACTGATCTTTGCTATAAAACTAAGTGTTATTCATATTTTGTTTATGTAAAACTTCGCCAATGGATTCTGCAACGGCTTCCCGAGGATATTTGACATGACTGTGTTGAGTGTACTGTTTGTGCGTACGAAAATTGTGGAACGGGTCGGCCGTGTTGTGTGTTGAATGGTGACTAAAAGTAATTTACTTTGGTTTTACGGTGTTAGGGTCGGTGGATATCGATCGTTGGGAGACAAAGAGGTGGATTGTGGTCCGGTGCTGTAAGGTGAGTTGTTTGTTTATTGTACAGCATGGCAGCTTGCTTGGTAGTTGTAGAACCAGTGGTGGATCGCTGTGGATGTAAACGAAACGGCCCTCGGTCGCCGCCGCCGCCGCCGCCGCCGGTGCCGAGGTGCGGGGAAACATACCCCATGGACCATAGAGTAGGTATCTACAGAAGGGACATTGTTGCATGGCTGAAGTTTGCCTACCTGCTATTCATTACTTGCTCTGTATGTATACTAATTGTATACCTACGTTAGTCGGTAGATAGACGATAGTGCTTTGGCAAGTTATGAAGAGTTGTCAATTCATAGTTTATGAAACTCGATCAACTTTATGTAGGAATATCCTAAATAAGTATGTAGTTAAAATTACTCTATGGTAGTTATCTACCGCCTGTGTTGGTACTTACGTCAGGTGCTAACCTAACCTTTATTTATTTACCTGCCTGCCCATAATACATATCTGTATGCGTTTGCGTTACGTAAATTATAAGATATAACTTGACTTCCGGTAAGTTCGTTTTATACATTCCGCTACGGTGTTAGTACGAAAATAATATTTCAAAACGCCCCAAATGTCTCATCCAAATAAGAAAATAAGGAAAATATCAGTCATATTTTCACTCAGGATGTCTTTAGACTAGACAAGGATCAATGCGCTGCCTCTGTTTATCCATAACAAACATCACCATTTAACGGAAAGCCTTTGAACATTATTAAGGTGAGGAGATCGGGGAAAATACAGTAGTAGTAGGCAGGTTTTAGTTTCCTACCTAATACTGATTTGGGGAACAATTTGATCCAATACTCTGTATAATACTAAACGACGACAAAAGCTTGCTCTTTGCTTCTTACGCGAGCCTGTATGGCAGTGTCTGCAGGTAGGTCGGTAGGTATTTATATTTAAGTATTTAATTTAGTACCTACTTCTTTCACGAGACTAACTGAAACGCTAATGATTATCTTGAGAGGTAATCGATCAATGATCAATTGACTCTGAGCCAAATCACTATCAAATCAATTACAGTAGCGAGTTTACTTCATCTACATATTAGCACTTCAAGCACTTAAACTGACAATCGCTATTTTCTACCTGGCTATGAAAACCTACAGTGGTAGGTATCTAACGTTAGTAAGGAATATTCGACCCGAACGAAATCCCGGGCCACGGACCGTTCCACTTATAACTGTATACAAGCAATGGTTTGTACATTTTATTGATTGAAAATATTATAAGGACCCTTTGAAATGTCTGTACAGCTCTACTAACCCTAAGGTAGAAAAAACCAGACAACAAACGCAGAATACTCTTGTATTCTATCTCGATATCTAGTAGGTGCTACTAAATTGCAACCACATCAGACCTGCTCATCCCAAAGAACATCGCCTAATAGAACTAATAGCTTCACATTCTGAGTAATGAATGCCCTTCCCTAATGGGATAATGGCACGCCGCGCTCGAAATATTTATAAAGCGGTCGAATCGCGCCGTGTCAACAACTGACTGTTTGCCGTCCCATTTAGCCGGCCGGCGCGAGGAAGCCGATAAGGCGACCGCCGATCGCCTGAATTACACATTTACACAGGAACGGCTCTTACATTTAAGTTCTGTTTTCTGTGGCTTCCGTACTTTTGTATGAGCAAGCGAATGGATGTTTGCTTTCGAGAATTTAATTATGTCGGGGAATGTTTAAAGCTCAACAAACACGATACTTAACTTTCTTGGGTTACCTGAATGCTTTTAAAAACTTTGTGTAGTACCTAGGTGTATATTATATTTGTCAATTTTGACATTAACCAACAAATTTTAAATAATAATTGAGAAGTCCTAAAACCTGTCCTGCTTGACTCTCAGCCAATCTCATCACAAACGCTAAACAAAGAAAACACTGGCATAAATCTAAAAAGACACATCGTTACACTCATGAATAAGGAATGACACAAGAAGGATTTAGATCTAAACTGAGCCTGAGGCACTAGAAATCCTATTTACGGGCTCCGCAAGTCCTTAGGTAGGTAATATCGACGCTTCACAAAGGAAAATTGAAGAGCCTCAAGGGCCCTAAACTACGCTTTCCAGCTCAATAGCACTTACGAATGATAAGTAAACACTCGCCACCTATCTCGAAAGATATAACAAAACTGATGCAAACAAAGCTTTTATGTTTTCACCCCACTCGGGGTGAAGCGGGTAAAACAGTTAAGAAGTTATAAGGGTGTCAGTTGACAGCCGGACAAGTGCGCGAGTGTACGATGCCGTTTTCTCATTTCCTTTTATGAAGTGGCATTTCACTTCGCATAAAACATCGTCAATTTATTTAGGTGCTCGTTAAACATCGCATCTTCGGCTCTTGAAAGTTCCTCTGTAATTGAAGAAGATTACGCTCCTTTCTGGGACGTGGAATGTGCTCATTTATCTTTTAAATGTATACAATTATAGACAACACCTTTCATTAATTGATAAAGAAATATTCATTTTAATTATGCCCACAAATAAATAATCAATCCGTTGGTACTACCTAATACTTTTTTATGTGGTAGTTGTAGCATGCAAGGCAACAGAAAACCGGTCAGTTTGACTTTGCCATTATCAGATGTCGTATAAATTAACTCAGATAAAATACGGCTTACAAAATCCAATTAGGATGTGGTTAATCTCGACGATCGATGATAAACAGGCGAGCTGATAGTAGAAAAACAGACGCAAAAAGCTAAAAGTTGGTAAAGTAAAGCAAGAGACATGAATGCAAACTGACGATAAAAGGTTCGAGAAAGTCAATTGACTGCCTCTGCTTTTTCGCGCAAATAGCAGAATACCTAGATATAGTATTATAAATCACAGTTCTCATGTCTGCTCGCATATCATTCGGTTTTTCTATAGATACATACGCCGGTGTAGCTGGCAGTGGTCGTAAGAGACCCACAGCATATAAATCCGTTCGAAAAAAAAAAAAGATACATACGCGTCGTAGCTTGTAACTAAGTGTGATTAGTGCAACTTAATATTAATGTAGCAATTGATCCGGCTACAGCATATCGCTTACAACACGATACTCTTCTAGCAGTCAGTAGTCGAGACGCGAGAACATGGGTGAATGTTTAAAACATTGACGCTTGTTAGTGGCATTTCAAGTACGCTCTTCGAGTCCAATTTGTTTTTTCGGCGATTGCAGCGCCATGGGAGTCACAACGGGCGGTCCGCGAACCACTCGCTTTGTGCACGAACCTCGAGCCTTCCCTTTCATGGCGACGGTTATTGTACACTACCTAGCTTTATTGCTTTACTCTTTGTGGCTCGAATGTTTAGAATAGAATCGCGATCGCCTGAAGCGTTTTCAAACATACTTCGATAGATTTATAACGAGTTGTTTGTAAATGATTCTATCTTTGGACGTCGCAAGCTATTCACATTTTTACGCGTTGGTATGTTACATGTTATCGTTTGTCGATCAGATACTCAACTACTTGTAACGGTCTCGTTAGAGATTCGATAATGATATGGACGGTGGATATATATAATATCGGGTAATCATTCAATAAATGGTTATAAGAACCGTTATTCGGCGCGTTGTCCTTGGTTTTGTAATGGCTGTATGCCCCCGCATTGCCGCTCATTGCTCGATCGGCAGCACTCTATTAAAATCACACTTGATTAGATCAAACGCGGTATAATTGAACCTCCAGTAGTGGTATGCGCGCCTGGTACTCGGCACTCGCACACAACGCCGCGCCGTCAGAGTGAGAAAGCTTTCTTTTTGCTCTGTCCGATTCCTTTTGAATTCTCTCTTTGTTCCTTTTGTTGGATATTTCATATCCTTCTGTTTTCCAGATGGATTAATTTTAATTTAAATTCAAAGACTTTTGAGTTCGTGTTGATTGTGTTTTTTTTTTCATCACTTTGTGTTTATTATTTTGTTTTTTGTCGGTGGAAGGCAGAGAACGAGCAGTAAAAAGTGTAAAGGAACGCGTTTGCGATCTTGCTTGAATGTAATATTTATCGGAGGGTCGCGGGATCATGGTGCCGCCTCCCACAGCCAATTTGCCATCCGACTACAGTCTGTGAAGACGACAGCTGGCCGACGCGATACAATACAATACAAAGCGTTGGAGCTTTCACAAAACTGTATACGCATCATCGTGATCATTCACGATCAGAGAGAAGGCGTACATTATAGGCCCTTCGAGCCGGATAAATCGTAGAAAACATATTAGAGTCGTTCGACTAGTATCAGCTCAATTAATGTAAAATCATTACAAAATGGTTTAAAATCCCTGTACAAAGTGGTGCTGTTTTAGTGCCTCGCTGTTTGTGAATTCCTTCGTGGAAACTAGTATTTAAACTTTATTTCATTAATCAGACTTGCATACAGAGCTAATAAACAAACAGTCCTGGCAGTTCTAGCCTAGCCGATATTTCATAGCCTGTGTCCTGCGGCGCGCGGCGTGCCGCATTCAGTGCTCGCCTCTCTGCTAAGACATTCTCAAACTAAACGCTATGCTAATGTAATGGGCCCATTTGATCACGGCACGGCCCACGGCTAATTTCAAATTTTCAATGAGACGTCTGTGCCAGCCACTTTATTAGATGATTACTTATTAAAAGCGGTCTCAGGGCTCACAGCTGGGATGGTAATTCAATGCGAATTGAGACTCAACATTTTTACGGTTATTGGACGGAGGGGAAATTTTCAGTCTCGTTGAGGACATTTTATAAAAAAGTCTTTCTTTTAACTTCGCATCACTAAATTATAAAATTGTTTTATAATGTTTTGCATCATAACTCCTACGGTTAAGTACCCATTAGCCAGTTTTACGATGATGATGATGATCAGCATAATCGGCTTTTTGCCGGAGTACACTGTTTAACATTTGTAATGGGTGCCATTGTGCTCTATAATATTAGTTCGTATTTTCAAGGTTCAGCTGTGCAGGTTCTCTCATATTAACGCTAATGGTAATTACTAATGACCCTTTAAGTGGCCCCACTATTCCTTTCCTATGATGGTTCTCTTATGATCTACCTACACTTCCGTTGCACTTCTAATGACTCAATACCGATTGTGTTTCTATTTTTTCCCTCTCAATAATTCTACCTGAACCACAATGGTTGTTCCCAGAACGACGATCTTTTTTTATCGCAGAGCCTCGAGTAATTGCTGGTTTCATGTGTATCTGACTGAACGTAAATTTTAAAATTATTCAAGTCAGATAATATTATATGCTGTTTTCAGCCATGGAGACCACAATATCACAAAGATTGATTTTATTTCAAGTCAAGAATTCTGCGCCAGCTCTTTTTAGCAGATATATAATAATTGTTAATGTTAATACTTTATTGATAACGTCATTACGGCAAGTAGGTGATAGAATTCAATTATACGTAAAAACAAGATTTACACCAAAAGTACGTTAGTTATTAGACCTATTACCAAATATGGTACTTTCGATGGGATCGTGAGTAGAATTGAGTGGGTATTTCGCGAGAGCCCATCATATCTTGTTTATGGGCGCTATTTATGCAACGTCTGAGCTGGCATGTTTAACACTCAATTCACGTCTGTTTCTCAACCAGGTTATGTCTTTTCGCTCGGTAAAACCGGTATAATGTAAGGTACGTGTGCACGGTGCACGTAGCTCGTGTGTCGGGTATGAAAAGGTGATATGCGAGCCATGCGGCAAAAGCAATCCGGCACAAAGGACCAACCTTTAAGAAGATGTTAAATAACCCTTGGGATTATTTTGTTTTTAAAGTGTGATTATTAGTTTGTCAATTATAATCGTAGTTATAAAACTACTAGACAACAACCACGTGTATATAAACTCTTTAGGGTATGCAGGCTGGATTTACAAAAAAAAAAGATCGTTTATTGGAAGTGAAGATAATAAATAAAAAAATATATATTTTATTTCGGACAACTAATGGATCGGATGAATTTGTTAGTAATATAGAATAATATAAAAGACTTATAAATTAGTATAAATGGGTCCTTAATATTACAGATCTGATACTGAATATCCACCAGTCATGTTAGTCGTACGACACTATTTATGGCACTCTTGCTTAAAACTAGCACCGTGTACGTGCACCTTTTCATGTGTGGAGCTAGTAGTCGGCTCGTAAATCACTGCCGCGGTAATGCGTAGATAACAGCTCTCTCATTTGTTTTCCCATTTCCCAAGAGAAATTTCTTGGCGACATTACCACTCGTGTGACGTAACGAGCAATTACCATAGCTTTGAAGGAACCCTTGCATTATCATAGACAATTCACACACTAGGTAGGTACACTTTACATTTGTACAGCTTGGAGGCTTTTTTTCAGTAAACAGTACTAATAGCAATTTGTGTGCAAATCCAAATACGGCATAAACTTGGTAAGACTCCACACTACAACTTCCTTGAGAATTCCAGAAGCACCGACATAAATCCGCTTCAACAATTGAATAAAATAATCCTCAATTACGATTGCAAATGGGTGAACATAGAACCAACATTGCTCCGACTTCGCTCCGTGCACGCCATCTCGCTTGATTAAGGCCAATTATAGTCTTCACGCGATTATACTGTCGCGATTTACGGATAACCCCACCATTTAAAGAGAGACGCCTCCTTCATTACATGCCATGAATTGCCGTGTCATTTCCATGTTCGAAGCGTAATGGCCTTACATTACATTAATAGTGGAAACGCATCATTCTCATCTGCAAATTACGATTTTGTCAATGGTGATTATGGGTACACGGATAATAAAATTGCACAGTGACCTTCTGTCAAAAGCGTTTACATATGAATCGATAATTAACTGGAGTTCTGAAATAATAGGAGTTAGTTCAGACTTAAGACCTTCAATAGCGTGTTACATAAGTTTGGCCCGGACAAGGGCTCGGTCCGGTTCACACAGATCACAGCGATAACACGACGCTTATCGGAAATACAAATTGATTGTAGTTTAAACACGGTTCCACTTCCAATAATTTTGTTTTATGTGAGGAAACTTGTGAGTTTATTTCTGTTCCGAAGAATGCCTCACGCAGTCGAGCACTTGTCCGCCCGGAACGAGAGAACAGTAAAAATACAAATATTACGCCGGTTTTATGTTGTTTCCAACTTCATTTACATTATTCTGAAATAAGAAAGTTCCAAGTAATGTAATTTATTATTAACGTAAGATGAAAGTGTATCCAGGATTTATTTCTGGATTTTCTGTATCCTTTAGTGGTAGGTTCTGTAAATTCATTGTGTTGTTTGAAACTTCAGTGGATATTATTTTTATGACTCTTTCCTTATGTACTAGAATTCGCTTTAAAGTTGCGATGTACGAGTTTAATATGAAAATTCGTAGTCCAAAATTTAAGTCACGAAGTTATAAAAGTTTCCATTACATTTTTGCTCGATTACAAGACTAGATCGATTTATCGTTGATCGTATCATGTCGAAAGCAGCCATCGATAGATTTTCGATGGATATTACAATAAAATCAATCGAGCATAGCGATCCGAGCCACCAGGGGAGCATGACCGCAAAGAGTGAGACGGCGCGAAGGTCGCCTTCGGAACCAGTTTTGCTGGACCCAAGCCCGCAAGGTGCCAGCGGCCCGAGTTAAGTGCACTGTATTAGCATCATCGCCTGCCCTTTCATGTCTGCTTATCTCCTGGTCTAGGCAATTTAAATGGGCCTATTGAATTGCCATGGAAAGCCTCGAGCGCGCGTTCTCGGTCCCAAGTCCCATCATTATTGTGGCGTGACATTTGTTTTTGTTAGGGTAAATTCTAGGTAAATTACATTATGCCTTGTCTATTTAGATGACATCCTTGTTGCTAGACGTTTTTGTACTGGCCTAGAGACACCTTGTGTTCTTGAATTCCTTTATGTTGGCTTTATTAGTCGTATTAGTTTAGGCTGCTATTAGTCATTAGGTACAGTAATTGAATTGCGCTGGCAGTATTAACTATATGCGGGACATTGCAACGAGCGCATTAGCGTCAGCATTAATTACTAGGTAGGGCAATTAATACAAAGCATTGCGTCCAACGGATATTATAGCATTCTAATAGCAGGGCTAAAATTAATTGTCGTAGTTTGAGTATTGTTGTTTCTCATAATTGACTGTGAAAGGAACATATTTTCTTTGCCTACTAAACTATCAGATGCGTACGCGTAGTTCGTTGGAAAGTATGAGTACAATAGTTTAATTACAGAGTAATTAATTTAATAAGGTGGTACAAAGAGGTTCACGCAAAGGTTTTGGAGCCGATACGCTATCCAGTTCACGAGTCAAGCTATGGCTTCTGTAATCTCAAATAACCGTGCTTAAATCGGCAATTTCTAAAACGAATCAGCAATAATCGCTTATTCATCCAACGGAATTTGGATTCATTAAAAAGCCATTGCGCGTTAAAAAATATTATCATTGATCTCCTTTGTTTAATTTACTGGGACAACCGACAAAATCTGGAGGTACAGTAGGCTACGGTTTCCATAACAACACGCCGGTTGTCCCCCTCCCCCTCCTATAGCGAGGGGGCTCTCCCTCCGCGGCATATCGATCCCGCGCCGCCCGCGCTCCCTTCCCCTCTCCAAATCAAATTACAGGCGCGCGGCGAACTCGCGGCAACGCTACCAACTTAGCGCTTTTCGCGCCAGATCCAGCACTTTGTTCACTGTAACGCTATATCTCAGAACGCGATTAACTAAGCCTTCTTTATATAAACCAACTTCAGAAAGATAAAATATATGGCAAAATGATAGATCTAACGTAATTTACAAAGATTACATATTTGTTGAATTAATTGTAAGGTTTTTGAAGCACTTTCATTGAAAAGAGTCAGTACTATATTATTTTTATTATTATAATACACTTTTATTACTTTTTCTATAAATATTTTCATTAAAATAAAACAGCTTCACGAATTAAAGCGAGTTCGTCCAGGCCTTACCTTAAATTCCCAACCATTTTGCACCGATTTATTGACAGCCCTGCGGTCTAGCTCGCTCGTCAGTCGCCCTCTCTTCAATCAAGTTTGTATTACCGTACCGTAATAGTATTTTAATTCTATCGCTTTTGACGGGCACCCTAAATAGCTTGTTTGCAAATTGGTACCTACACGTGATTACATTGGCATGGCATCGGATTTGGCACATTAGAACGCGTCGAACAATAGACCCCTTTTGTTATTTGTTAATTGATAAAGTTTGATGAATGACTGGGTTGTTATTGGCTATCTAAATTGATGCTTGATTATTGGGCTGTTTGTAACAACAGTGTCGACATGAGCTCTCACTCAACTATAGAATAAAATATGTAATTTTTCAATGAAAAGCTGTCAAAACCTGTGATATTGTTTGACGATTCTGAATACGAACGTGAAACAGGTAATTAAATTAAAAGTGATTTATGCATTGAACTATTGATTTATGCTATTCTATTCTACCCTCAGTTCTACCGATTACCGGTACCATGGTAGTCGTGGTGTTTAACTATCAGGTTCATACGCCATGTAACACCTACTTATCGGCTCGTGCTTAGAAATTGTAAGGAATTTCCAACAGTAGGTATCCGATTGCATTTAATGAAGATTGGCGTCCGTTTGAATCAGTTCCGCCTCGCACGAAGGCAATTTCATTGCGAAGTTTCCTTTCACCTTTCGAATTAGCGGCTTAAATTGATTGCAACTGTAAAACTGAACACAATGATTGATTCTCTGAAGCTCACTTGCACAATAAAACTGCTAAATCAATACATTTTGCACACTGTTTAATTATCAGCCGGAGGAAGTCCACTGATGATTCCGTGATGTCTTCTCCATCCACAGACATCCAGCAACCTTCATCTTCAGGACTTGGGGGAATCATACTATAAGGTACATGATGGAGGACTTAAGGCCGGCCTAAAGTGTTGACTTCTAGCTCATACGAACTTGCGTACTTACTTTACCTAAGCGAAGTTCGTTTAATTACTCATCAAAACTATACATTATTGAAGTTCGATTCAAAGATTTTATTAATACCGATATTCGAGTACATACTCGAGATTTACAAGTGACACTTGGTGTAGAACAAACAAACGATTTAATAGCGATCAGCAATAAAATCGATTATCGCATAAAATCGCCTGCGGTCGGGGGTCCGCACCGTACTCTAGGGGCTAGGGTTGACAGGTGGGGTCTGGGAAAGTCTGACAAATATAATACCTTCTTCTTGTCGTGTCACTGATTCTTTCTTGGTCATCCTGTATTAGGTCGGTGACCAGGTTGAGGTATGGTGGCCCTTTAAAGGGCCTATAACCGTCGCTGAAAGAATCAGTGTAGTGAAAGGATTAAAGTGCGCATCTTAGAGGCTCCTTTCGGGCCTTAATATAATACCTGTCAAGTTTTATGTTGTATAAGCGAGCTGATATAATTTTTAACTTAAATCACATTTTTAAAATATGTATTCAGTACCCTAAGTAAACAGTATTGCATCTTATTTAATCATCTTGCTATGCTCCGTTTTAGACTATATGCTTTTTAGGGATCTCAAAGTTTGCATTTTAGGTGTTCTGAATCTTGATAATTTTGCTCCGTAAACTATTTGAAAGTTAGGCTTTCTGATCAAGAAGCGTGGGTAGTATATATCAGTACTGTGTAAAGTCTTACGTGTCTTGTTCCTTTGTGCATAAACTTGTTGACAACCCTACACGAGGACAGTTACAGTTAAATGAGGGAATGCCGTGTCGCGACGGCGCATTTGTCTCCCCGAATGCTCCCCGAATAATGGAAAAGCTGAAAGGGATATTTATCAAAACCGTCGAATCTTCGTTCTCTTGTATTTGCTAGCATCAATTGAGACTCAGCGAACCATAAAGTCCCGTGCGTAATGAATGAGCTAAGTTTTTCACAACGTTATTACTACGCGTTCAACGCTATTGAATAAAAAGCTCTTGTTTGCGTTCTTTAGAAGTCGTAAGCTACTGGGAAACCTACTTATTTTATTTTAGAATTTGAATAGACACTTTAAGCTAGTTACATAGAAAAGAAATACAAGGTGATTCATAAATGTATACTATAACGAAAGGGGCTTCACTATCAAAAAAAGAAAGAAAATTAGTGAACAAAAAGATAAAAAAAGACCAAAATACGAAAATACAGCAGATTTTTATCAAATCAGCTGTTTTAAGATCTTTATTACTAAATTATTAAACGTACGAGACGTTCGTGATCAATATTGCTATCTAGAACAGCTGAATAATTGAGTTTAAAATGATTTGATCCCAAAACAGCTCAACGATACCGCACAAGCCCGTCACAGTCGAAACTCAAAATTGACTTTAATCAGAAACGAGGAGGAAACGAGGAGTTTTAAAGTTTTAAGATGACATATCGCACGTCTGAACACGGCCTTACACTTTCTTACTGCTTTCGGAACATTCATAGAAAAATATCATAGACACTTATTACAGATTCCTAGTTGGTTCTCGTTTGTCCAATGAGAAGGAGTAATAACAGATTAATCCTACTTACATACTCTAAGATAGTAAATTCGTCGCTAAATGATGTCTGCGTGTTGCTTGAGAGCAGTTCCTGGATGATTGCCAGCGCAGACACTTCCACAAACAAGAAGCGTTACTATACTGCTAGATCTGATTCACTGTTTCACTAAATAAATAACACCCAACAGTCATACAAACGACGATGGCGCAGCGGGCGAGTGTGCGACTGATACCCCTTGCGTATCAGCTGGGTCGCAAGACAAATGTTTGCATGATCTGCAAATATTTGTTCCGGGTCTGCGTGTTGTGGTACCATGGTACTCATAGGCTCGTATTCAGAGACACGACTCAAGCATAGATTTAATCACAGATCAGCTGAACTCTACTTAAGTATTGAATCTCAAACATAGCTTTTATTCAAGAACGGTATTTAAACTATTCTCAGCTGAATCGAGTCTCAAATCTGTACTCAAATGTTCTCGTTTACATTTTGATTTATTTATAATTTTCGATCCGTTTTACGCAGAAATTCAAACAGCCAGGGTGGAAATAGAATAGAACAATAAAGTGAAGTATAAATATGCATCAAAGTACGTGTAACGGAATGAAAATGTCATTTGATTAATGTCAAATCAAATCTAAACTCAAGCACCGATATCGTCTGATTGACGTTTCAGAATAAGCATTTACTCAGGTGAACTGTGATCATTGAATCTATACATAAGTACTGTTCAAGAATTAGAATCTCGACTCAAATCGAGATTTAAGTACAGATCAATGCTTGAGTCTTGTCTCTGAATACGAGCCGTAGTTTCTGATAACTACAACACAGGTAGTCCTAGAGTGGGGTCAGGACTACGTATGTGACTGTTGGGTGTTATTATGATTATTATACAAAGTCCTGACCCCACACTAGGTTCTGATACCCTGTGTCGTGGGTATCAGAAAATACGCGTAGACCCGCAACAAATATTTGCAGATCATGCAAACATTTGTACCACAGCGGGAATCGAACACACCTTGCGTCTCAGACGGCCCGCTACGCCACCGAGGTCGCATTTATGACATTGACCAACTTACGACCACTTGCTTCATATAAATAAACTTGTGGTTCAGCAAAACTCCCGATATTGTACCATTTAAAATGGCTAATGCATATACTTGCGTACCTACTCCAAATCATAATTTCATTGTAAGTGTTGGATCTTCGCCAATGTCGGGTACAGTCGCCTGCACTAAATGTAAACATTTCCTAATTTTCAAAATGGTGACATAATACAAAAAATATAGCTACACATGGCAAAACCACAAAAATAAACAACCTAACCAACAATTTGTGCCATTTTTAACTTTACTGTATACCTACAGCAGCGTCCCTCATTTTAACAACGATAGCTCTAACTGCGCTCGCCAACCCGCATGCCCAGCGTGGTGAGTATGGGCAAATCCCCCCACATGATAAGGAATTTGCTCTGTCTGTGGGGGAGGCCATGTTCAGCAGTGGACGTCGAACGGCTGAAATGATGATGATGATGATACCTACAATCTTTATCTGTATTGAGTGGAGTGGTGGTGGCCCTGCCTTCCGATCCAAAGGTCGTGTGTTCGAATCCCGGTTTTGCACCAATGTATTTTCCATTCGGAAAATGCACTGTTATACTAGTGCTCTAAAACGGTAAAACATCAACGATCAATGACAATATATGAAATGTGCACGAAAAGAGCCTCTAAGAGGCGCACTTCTATCCTTTCACTGATTCTTTCACCGAAGGTCGCAGGCCCTTTTCAGGGCCACCTGGGCCTACTGATATAAAATACGGATGATAGGGATACCTAGTCACTGACCTATTAAAGGGTGACCAAAACAGCAGTGATATGACAAGCAAGCAAGCATCTGTATTGTGAAAATGTATCTTAGCGCTTGCGACTGTGCTTCGTCTCGAACTATCCGACCATCATAACCGGACGGAATACCTACAGTTTCCTCGGTACTCTATCACGAATCGTTTTCACACGGTTGAGGTAGACACTTTATGTAACGGAATAATCGGGTTAATTGGCTCAAAGGACTTTGAAAGCGAACGGATTGGGAAGTTTCAGTTAAATAATTGGCCGTAATCGGAATATCTGCTTCAGAAGCACGTGTTGGGTACCAACTGGGAATTCGTGATCGAAATGATAGCGAGTGACCTCTGAGCGGGGGGAGAGCGGGGCACGGCGGCATAGCGGCGAGCGGTCCGCCTCGACCGCGTGTAGCTAAGTACACGTACATATTAACACAACCAGAGGGCGCTAATAAACACCTACGAGGCTACGCACGTACAGGCCACTCCGTGCAGACACAAATTGCTTTTGTTCGGTTCCGAACGTGCTATCATACAACGATAGAACCTGCTGGGAATTGCGCCCGACGGCTGATGGACTCACAATGAGCCTCAACTCCGATAATTACTCAACTTTTACCTTTTCTAATGACTTGCCGTTGCAAGGTTGACGTCCTTTTAACACATTGAAAGCTGCTATGACACTTGTTAGTAATAATAAATGCTTAATAATACGTTGGTAAGGTAAAAACAAACATACAAGACTATTCCAATACTTGGTGCTTATTTATTGTATAAACACTATCTATACAATCGAAGTAATGGTATCTCTATATGTCCATTCTCATTGAAATGATAGTGATATTGGAAGATAAATAAATATTAAGTACCTACTCTATTATTATCCCTTTAAATGGACTGCTTTCTAACAAAATCTCAGATAAGATTTATCCTTTGTTAGGTAACGTCTTTCTTATCTTTATTGAAATAGAAAAAGAAACAAGGTTACATATATCAAACGTCTGAGCTGGCTCAAACATTATCTCTGAAGATAAATAGATATTATTTGTAAAGTATTAGCTTATTTTATGTTAACTAAGTGCTATGTCGTACGTATCTTTTGACTCATTCGCCATCTTGCTCAAGGCTCTAATAACGTACCAAATGGTTGAGTTGGACAATTGCAATAGAATATTATTAGTGGTTCGTTTTACCATTTTGTTACTGATAGACGAGAAAATAAACATTGGTGTAAGCAAACTGCAAATTATTGCGCATTATTTGATGCTACATCAAAAAGAAGTCAATGTGTTTGACATTTTGAATGTATGCTGGAAATCAAGTGAATGGGGCAGCGGCACTACAAGCCTTTATGAGCAGTCAGAAGTGTCACGATTGCTTGTGCTGTGCATAGAGGAGCGTTAGTGTCGTCACAAATGTATGGTAGTGAAAGTTGGGTAGAAATGCCCTCTACTAAAAAGCATTATGTTTGTTAGTATCCGATGGGCGGAGATCTTTACTTTAACTATTGACAGATTTTAAAAGGTCATTAGTGATAACTAGTATGTATGATGTATTATATTATATTATTTTTATTTTCATTTTTATTGTCTGTGTGTGTGCTTTTAGTTCTGTCCGAAAGTTCTGTATGAAAAGGTTGTTATATGTAACGGCACATTAGCTGTTACAAATAACAACCTTTTCTTTCTTTCTATTTGTTATTACTTATTTATTCTTTATTATTATCTCTACACGAATAGGTACAAGTTTTTCATCATGATATCAACCGTAGGACGTCTACTGCTGAACATAGGCTTCATAGATTTCCAGAGACAATCATGGGGAACAGATAAATACTAGTACAGATAAAGTCTTAAGTAATAAAATATTCAAAGGAGAGGTCACATGTTGCGCGCATATATTGACTTGAGTTAGCTCTAAAGCACCTATTGTGCTCTTCTAGTATGAAATAACAATTTATTCCGCTGCGGCATTTCCACGCCAAGTACGCCAACATAAAAGTCTTTCAGACATGAAAATAACTAGCGGGGGACCCAATGTGTTGGGTATATCGTCGTAAAAATTATAGCCATAAAGGCCCACTCATATAAATAGAGATTAGGATGAATTTACATTATTCAAGTTCGCTGCCAGGAGGCCTAACCTGCGTATTTCATTTCACCCAAAATGAATTCCGCTCGAAAGGCAAAAAATATTTATATTATATCAAAAGAAAGATCAAAAGTGCTGTGAGTATGACCGCGAACGACTCGAAGCGAATATCAGAGTGAGTAGGGGAAAAGGGGACCGTGTGGGATTTTATCGAGACTCCCGCATTGATGTTATGAGTTGACTTATACGATATAGCTGCGCCGCGTCGGAAATATTGTAATCTAACATGAATACAGAATTCAGATATAGGTAATATGTTTTACGATAGCTCTGGCCGTAATACCGACGGTGTTTTTACGTTCACGTTTTATATTATGCATATAAATTGATTTCTTTCATCGGTTAGGTAAGTGGTTAACTTGAGTGGATGAGGACGTTGTTTAAGAGTTTATTAGCGAGTTATGGGCACTTTGACGTTGTAGACTCCGAATTGAATGGATAATAACTTTCGTGCATAAAGTTTAATGAAGATTACTCATACATAAAGTTATAAGATACAGGTTTTGTGATTCTACAAAAGGTCAATAAGGACGTGGTAATTTTACTGCTGTTGTGGATATGAATAAAATTATTGACGTTATGAAACGTCGTCAATAATTTACTTAAACAATATTTTGTTGTTTACCAATAAAAAACGACAATTATTGATAACGCAGATCAATGCAGATGCCAATCGTAATCAATATATCCAATGATAATTCACTGGAATGTTATATGATGAAGTAATAATAGAACTTATTCTTCTAATCTAATAAAAAAGGAAGGCGTTGATTAGAATCATTATTGTTTAATTTTAAAATAAAGGGAAGGGAATGCAGTGCACATCAAATTAATAGATGAGCAGGGAACGTTTATATTGTTCACGCTGCAATACAGAAACAAAGAGTAGTAGGTATAAAATGTGACTTCATGTACTCATTACAAGAGCGCGACCGAGGGGAGACCAGCCCATTAACATAGCGCGTCGTATTTCATACTCTATAATTTATTCGAAGTTTTTTTTCAACCTTTGCAAACGAATCTGTAAATAGAAACAACACAACACTGGTTCTATTTGTTTTATGTAAAAAACTTCAAGCTGTATTTTTTCTTACAAGTCTCTTGAATAAGTAAATTAAACTGAATCGTAATATTTATGAGCCCTGTCTAGGGTAGCGAACTAGCGACGAGCATACTTAACAAAGCTTTCTACAGAAAATAAATGTGTTGAGTGAAGAATATTTTGTGGGGAGCGTGTCGTCAACGGAGGGTTGCACAAGCTGCTCGCTGTATTGTCCAAATTGGTTGGGGCATTAATAATTCGTCACACGCCTCACTTCATCGCATCGCTAACTGTTATTTTCGTGGGTAACGTTTTTATTTTTAAAGGAAAGAGTATTTTGTCAGACAAAAAATGTTAGAATAAAAAACGAGTTTTCTGCAATTAAAGCGAATCGATCCGACCTTTGTTGGTAATGGTAAAGACGAGCATCGTTTATAAATTAAAATGAGACATAAACACGATCCTTATCTGAGTTTTTGCTTTTGTTTATTGAATCGATTATCCCACGCGCCTTTCGAGATTATTACTTGTAACGTATTTTATCGCGGTACCGATCTATTGGATGTGAATCTCGACTCATGCATGCCTCGTATGTGGGTTTATTGTCTTAAATTAAAAAGAAGTTGGTATTAATAATATTAAATTACATTGTTTAAATAGTTTAACGCACAAAGAACTAAAATAACAGTGAAAGGACTCAGATGTAAATGGATTACATTAAATGGAAGCTCACTCTGAACAAAGAAATTAAGCTAAAAGAACAGCGTCTTTGTGATTCCATCGAAGCGGGAGAGTGTTTGCCCAACTTATTAAATTAAAGTTTAAACGAGCTATTAACTCACATTTATGTTCGTCGGACGCGTAAAATGCAACAATTGTGTCGAGTAGCCACTGAATCACGATGACACGAGATCAATTTAGTACTATACTATATTAGACAGGTACGCGGCGCCCACTCGCTCTAAACTGTACTCGTGTTATCGTGGTATAAGGTGTTGGTCGACTGTCGTGGTGCAGTTGTGGTTTTCGGATAGATTGCTGTCGCCCTAGTGATGACAATAGTGCTCTACGCCAAAACCCTGACGAACCGTATTAAACCTCACAAATAGAAAACGCAAACACAACACACCGATCCGATAAACAATGCGTGTACAGCAGTAATATAATTCTCGCAGTCGTGTAACACAATACACATGACATGTATTCAAAACATCCAGTAAAATTGTTTTGCGTGAGCTTGAGCTCTATCGACGGGAAAGGATTTGAATTGAAATTGATAAGTTTGATATCGAGGACAGGTTTTGGAAGTATGTGACAGTCCTTGAGTAATCCCATGTCAATTATAATATCCGGTGTTACTTGAAGTCTATTGCGTGCACGTTGTGGTCGATTCGGGTTGGGACGGCTCGATTTCATCCGGTGGGCATAAAGTCTTTTCTCGGAAAGCTACTCGTACGTAGCTGCGGTGTTCCCAAATATCTACGGATCCGTTTCGTCACTTGGCTAAGCTAAGATTACAATGTCAATACACGTTCAGACCATTGAAATGCCTGCAAGCTTGGGAAAGAGCTACTTCGTCATATACCGTACAAATTATTATTGGTGTGTTTGCTTGAACACATATTATTTCGATTTCTTTTGTTCTTATTTGTGTGAACATTACTTTCAGGAAGAAACCACTTAGCCTAACTCGCTACAGTTTTATGATGAGCTTTTATTTGCATTCTCCTTACGTGTTCTCGGTTCTCACATTTCACGACAGCAGAGCAAAGTTTCGTAGTTAACGTTCTAGACGTGTTCCGGCTGCAAGAGAGAATTTTAAATAATACTTCGCGGTTTTTCTTATTCAGTAAGTCCTCGTATAACTCAAACAACAAAGAGCTAACCGCAGGGATCCTAACAAAAGAATATGAGAAATATCTGCACCCCTACAATCTGAATGGTATTGCTACTTCGATTGTATTGGAAGACATTTCTTGCTTCATTGCGGCTGACAGCGTCCAACTTAAACAACTTCGTAGGTCCTTAGATTCTAATTCTAATTCTAATTCTAGTCGGGGGTGGTTAGACCTGCACTGACTTCCCGCTGTGGGGTGTTTTGTGCATTGTCCCCCTATGCTAACCTTTTTTGAAAAAGGATCATCGAAAAAAATGATAGGCACCAAGCCGTGTTTGTTGCCTGATTCTTCTAGGCTTGGTCGCGAGGAACAGGCATAGCTTCACCTAGTTTCTAAGACGTTTCAAAGTGATCCTAGTGATTTTATTGAAATAAATGCCTTTTGACTTTGACTTTGACTAACCCTACCCCAGCCACCCAGGTCCTTAGATTGTTAAACGTGTTAACATTTGTTAGTTATGTAAATAGGTGGAGTTCTTAACATACACCGCAAAATTCGCAGATGATGCTCGGATTTAATTTCTTCCGCTTCAGAGGGCTCTTTGTTGTCGGTAACTTCTATTACGAAACAAAAGAGTAGCTAAAGCAAGACAATTTGTTTTAAGAGTACTTTGGCCTCAACGGCACAAAGTGGATTTGTAATCATTATAACTTTTATGATTTAATGAAAGGAACGCTTTGCTAATATTATAATTTAAATTTTCTTTTATTAAAATCGCCACTCAGTTACACAATTAGTAATTTATTTAAAATAACATACCTACCTAATAAAATATCGAACATGCAAAATAACATTGATTATTCATTAGTGTAAAAAAAAAATGTACTATCGCGATTTTTTTTGGCTCATGCATATTCAAGTATGTCACCATGGTAATTGATTTAAAATAACATAGTATACGATCAAACATCCTAGTATTGATTATTCGTTATTATAATAATATATGTCCTACCGCGATTAAATTTGGTCATGCATGCATATTCAGGTAAATCACCACGTTAGCCATATTTCGAAGAAATGCGGAGCGATAGGCACCTAACCCATCTGATTCCTGATTATTCAGAGGCAATTCATTGCAATAAATTATTCTACCCGGCGAGCGCCGCAGTAACGGCCCATAAACGCTTTGTAATTATCCGTTTGTTTAAAGAATGCATTACACAAATAAACTTTACGAGTCGAACGTTCAACATTTTATTATCTCACATGTTTTCTACGACGCACACAGAGGAAAGAAATGTTTTATCACCGCACCTACCGCGCTCCACGAGCACGCGGTCTAATTACACAAAGTTCCATAATTTGTCCATTATGTCAGCTGCGGTCGCCGGTGATCAATCATCTTTCGACTCGACTGCAAAATAAATAAAATATCCTCCAATCTGAGCGGCATAACAGCAGTAACATTTTGTTATCCCTTCATGCATAAATGTTTTTGTAATATTTTGGAAGCCATATTCCTGTATCGTACTCGTTCCCCTTGCCAGCCGCCTTCGTTCGTGCCACGTTGCACTGTACTGCTCGCACATCGCAGTGTTTCTCTTTCTAACTTAAGTTTTGTGGATTCAGTGTGTGGTAAATGTGGTAATATTAAAACTGTATTTTTTAAACTAACGATTGTCAAGTATTCTTGTTCTCAGTAATCTTTTTTTTTGCTAAATTATAAATAAGCATTAAAAAAAGAATAAGTGTTTGTAATCCTTTCATTAATGTTTATAAATAGGTATATTTATGTAACTGGTTAATAAAATGTAATATATACCACAGAACTAAATATCAGCGCTGGTAATCAAGTGTTTGAATCAATAATAATATTGTGGTTTAGTTATACTTGTAACACAAAAAGTTACAAGCAATTATTATAAAGTAGGTAACTAATGGTAATGAATGCAAATACGATATATTACTATTTGCATGCGATTTTACACTTTACTCTTGTATTAAGTGAAGCGTGAAATTATTGTTGCCGCGCACAGAACATCACGTTTTGAATTCAACACTCGGTCGCTCGCCCGTCCAAGTCAGTATTCGAGCAGCGTGCGAATGCGACGCGCGGCGCGATTATTTGTACTCGGTACCACCGAGCCGACTCTAACAACACTGTGTATAGAGTGACTACAAAATTCATGTTTAGTTGTGCAGTGTAATGCTGATATTCCCTTTGTTTCTCCGTAGGTATTTCGGAGCCAGTTCGGTGCAAGGATCGCTACCGGGATGCAAGTGTGTCTAGTGATGGTGCATTGAGGTCGTGCCAGTACCTAGTCTAGCATAGTGTCAGTGTTAACTATAGTGCTACAAAGTGTTGAATGGATTGTGTCATTTTTGGATTGCCATCGCGAGTCGTCAATAGATCATCTTGGGAACGGTAAGAATTTGTAATTTATTTTACGATTTTACGTATTATTTGATTTGCATCATTAGCCTATTTATAAGCGGTTCGGTGTTTTATTGTCTTGTTTGTTTTGCATTAATGAGTTATTTTCATTTGAATAATCTTGTTTGTATGAACGAGTATCATTAAATGCCCGGTAATGTCACGCGTTATCTTATCATTTTAATTAATTATGGATTGACTTCAGGTGTTAAAATAAACGTTTTCGGATTAATATGACAGTTACAATAAATTAACTAGGTAGCTGCATAAAAAATCTACAGTTAATGTCTAGAGAAGTATTTCTGTTATAAATTTCTCAGAAGACTCGTCAACAAAGTTTTTATAAGTAATAAATTTTGTGTTATACGGGCGTTTAGAAGTTGGATAAATATAAAACTGATTCAGTACAATTAAACTCGAAAATAGATGTAGGTATCTGATCTCTACTGACTGCTATTGGCGCTAATGTTTTCGATCGTACAAGCGAACAACACTGTATCCAATATCTCAATCAACATCATTGTTGCTTAATTATAATATAATGCAATTATATGCAACCACTTACACACTAATCCAACTTATTATAAATGCGAATGTTTGTGATGTTTTTTTTTTATACAACTGATGTGCTAGTACAAGCATACGGCCCACCTGTTTGTAAGCGGTTACCCTAGCCTATGAGCGATTCTAATACCAGAGGCATCACGCACGCGTTGCCGACCCCGAACCCCCCACCCTTAAAGAGCTCTGGCAACCTTACTCATCGCAGGAAACACTATTTGAAACAAATAATGTTATTTGCCTGCGATCTTCTGTACGGCGGAGGTACCTCTCCAGGTGGGCTGCTCCAATTCAGAACGAGAAAATCTCGCTGTGCCCTACTTCCTCCAAAAAGAAAACATAAAAAATATCCAAATCCAAAGATAAGATGTTTTCTATAAATCACGCCATTATTAAATACTGAACGGATGGTATTGTTTGCATAAGCCTGGAACAACATAAAGACCACATTTTATAAGGGTACCACGCTAGCGAAGCCGCGTGCAGAAGCTATAGTTAATACAGGTCTAATAGATTATATACCTAACGTACGAATTAAGGAATCAATTTCAAAAAAAATATTAGAAAGTATGTCGTGTATTGAAGTAATAAAAACGGAAGTCAAATTTTGATTAATCGATAACGTAACTCATAAACAAAATGTTTATGATATAAAACTACATTCTATTCAATAAATAGCTTGAAATCGCAGCATGCGAATGTTACCTGTAGTACCTACATAAATCATTCTACGTTCTAATTCATCAGAATTTCATAACACAAAATTATAAAACCCCGTGTGTCAAATTTCCCCACTCTCCCCAATTCTTTAATGCTTAGTCAAAAACACCGTATGTGTTTATTTAGCATGTCTTTGAGGAAGTAAACCTTGATTTGAGTTTTTGTGGAGGTGATCCCTTTGTTTATTTTGAGACGGGGAGGGTTGGACAAACCCCATTAGGGTAGTGCATGACACTGAAAGGGCTTCGGCTTATTGAAAAGGAAAATACGCGACGGAGTGAGTATTTCTTTGGTCTTTGTTCATTGGACGAAAATAAGGCAATTTTGTGCCAGATACGTAAGACATTTATCGTATCGTCCCGTCCGGATATGGGATTGTTGAGAAAAAAAAACAATGATATTTTGTACAAGCATCATTCAGAATTACAATCGATAGGATTAGGAAGGTCCTGATGGAATCGAACCCGTTCCTCTTGTCGTCGGACACTAGCCCACCCGTCACTGATAGGTCCAGTCGCTCAGTGCAATAGGTGTGTTAGTAGTTGTTCAAAATTTTATTTATATTTTCCTAAACGCGTTTTTAAAAAAGAAAACTTATGACACAATCCTTGGATACTGTTTTATTATATGTATAAGGTTGGAATCCTACTAATATTATAAATGCAAAAGTTTGTGAGGATGTTTAGATGTTTGGATGTTTGTTAGTCAATCACGCCGTAACGGCTCAACCGATTTCGATCAAACTTGGAATATAAAGAGTTCTTTACCTAGAATAGCATATAGGCTACTTTTTATTTTTATTTTTCGGTCATATCACACACGGTCAACTGATCCCAAACTAGGCATAGCCTGTACTATGGGTACCAGAGACTGATATACATAATAGATTAATATTTAACACCCAGACACAGAACAAACATCTGTGTTAATCACACAAATGTTTGTCCAGTGCGGGAATCGAACCCGCGACCTCTAGCGCAGAAGGCAGAGTTACTACCAACTGAGCTATGAGGCCAGTCGAGCCAGCCAGTTTTATGTAGGAACCTCGCGAGCGAAGCCACGGGCGGAAGCTAGTATCAAATAAATTAACATGGACGCGAACACTAAGCCCCACTAAGCCGTTACTCAAGTGCATCCGAAAAGCCGCGATGTTTCCGCACGACAAGCAATTTTTCTCCCCGTACCTACTGCACCCAGTTCGGGTTCGATGCTCGGGCAATGCGCCAAGTAGCGCGACGGATCGGTAAATCTCTTAGAACGAGAGCTGGCCACTGAGATTTTACAGATCGAAGTACCAACTGTTTTGCTTCTAGTAGCAGTGTGATGTACTTGTGTGATTATGATTACCTATCATCATAATCATAATCACACGCTTATATAATAAACAAGCCTACGCTCGCGGCTTCGCTCGCGTGGTTCCTTGGTAAAAAGTAGCCTGTGTGCTATTCTAGGTAAAGAACTCTATCTATTCAAAGTTCCATCGAAATCGGTTGAGCCGTTACGGCGTGATTGAACCACAAACATCCAAACATCCTCACAAACTTTCGCATTATAATATTGTAGGATGCGAAAGTAACTCGTCTGTCTGTACGTTTTCACGACTAATAGTCTAAACGGATGTTGAAGAGTTATGTATGAAGATAGCTAAAACCCTAAGGTAGTACGTATCTGCTACTTTTTATCCCAGTACATACCACGCGATCGAAGTCGCGGGCAGCCGCTAGTTACATAGGTACCTATGGTCTACCATACGGCCTATACAACGTGTTCCGTTATACATATGTATGTATTCTAAGCAAAGAAGGAGTAGTTCTGATCACGAAAATAATGACTATGTGGAGGTACAATTCTGATGAAATCTCGTTTCCAATTTTCCATACAAAAACTTTGTCTTTCGGTTGTCAAAGCTAATGACAACCCTACGTTTGTCAACAATGTACCAACACACGAACTTAGGAAGATCCTACTTACCTATCTACCTCTATCTAGATTGTCGAGATTCCAGACATAATATTTTCTATTGTCTCGCCTGGATCCTAGATAAATCAGACTAGAGCTATGGGTGGCTTCATGATGGCTTAAGTAGGTAAGGATGTATGTATGTGCCTACCTGATACCTGATACAATTAGGTGTAACATTGTATGTTGCAATGAACACATTTCATTCATCCCATTAGGAATTTTGAGGAAATATCTTTAAAATTTAACATTTGCGAAAGCATAACTAAAATTATGAAAATGAAACTGTGATTAACTTATTTAAGTTCAATGATCTTTGCCTAAAACCCCATGGTTTGCAATAGTTCGCATCGTCTGCGTGCGCTCTCTCGATCTAAGGATAAAATGACATGCGAACATGAACCGTGTATCTCCGACTATAACTACCAGAATCGCAGAAACGACGAGCTCAATCAGCCGCTATTGACAAACATACGGTCGAATGTAATGGAATCTTGGGCCATTTGTCTCGTTCACTGACAGTTTGGATGACAGCTACTGGAGGGGCTTGGATAAGGACCTTTTTAGTTGAATTTTGTCGTAAATGTTTGAACAGTGTGATTTTTAAGGAAGTAGGTACGTTTTTTGTACTTACCGTTTTATTATTACCTAAAGTAACTGCGTACCTACATCTATACATACAATTAAATGCTGTTCGTTTGTAAACTCATTACTGGGCCGATTTGGCAATTTTTTTAAATGTTCGTCACTAGTGAGCCGTCCCGGCTTCGCGATATAACTCAATCCGGTTTATTATGAAACTGAGTTTAGACGAGGACTAACTAAACCCTGGTTTTGTGACGTGTCATTTCATACATTTGACATTATGACACAAAGCAACTGTATTGAATGTACTGACATTATGACATAAAGCAACTGTATGAATTAACACGCCACAGAACCAGGGTTTAGTTAGTCCTCGACTTTTTGGCGGTAACTTGCCAAGAGATGTTGTGCTCTCAATTTATTTTACAAAACTAGTGTTAATTTGAATAATATTGTGTAATTATGGTGGTGTTTTGCGTAATATTGTTTGAGTAAACCGCACAAGTGAAGTGAAATAGAATGATTGCGTGTATCGTCATTTTTCCAGTCGGCGCCAAGAGGTCCCTCGAGGTTTTAGTAAAATTGCCACCATCATATCTTACTAAAACTGAACTTGACTTGACTTGACGATAACTTGACCATGAATAAGATGAAAAATAAAGACGATAGAATAAAAATAACAAGGAAAAATAAACGTAAGACTTGGCGGTAAGGCCTAGATGCCAGCCATCCCAAAAGGGGAAAAAATAGTTAGTCCTCGTCTGAACCCAGTTTCATAATAACAGGGTATTGGTTTAGGAGGCGCACGCCAGTAAAGCTCCCAGACGGCAAGATTTCTTTAGATTTCAACATTCAACAATCATCGTCATAATTCAGCCAATTTACACAAATCTTAGTGAATTATACATCTAAACCTTCCTCATGAATCTTTCGGTCCATTGGTGAAAACCGTATGAAAATCCGTTCAGTAGTTTTTCAGTTTATCGGGTTCAGACAGACGTGGTACTTTGGTTTGTAAAGTATTTAGAGTGATAGTCCGGATAAGGTAAGGAAAGAAAAATCGGGAAAGTTGCCCGTAAAATTGGAAATTCGAAAAGAACGCCGACATTGATAAAGTTTATTCCGAATTTTGCATTAGTGAGTAGGTATTCCATACGTGACAGTTTGCAAGCCCGTCGCCGCTTTAAGAATACTTACTAATTTCCTCTTGATGTTTTCCTTGACCCTTTTAAGAACGATGTTATTGCGCACTGAAATTTTTTGAATAGAGAAACTCATTTGTGCACCACCGGGTTCGAACCCACGACCTCGGACCGAAAGGAGGATTGAAACCTCCCCTTTGGAAATGTTGGAAAACTCTTTTCCTACAAAGCTTTCCTAAAAGTACAGAATTACCTAAAAGATATTCTTCTAACCGAACACAACTTTTCCCTAAAATTGCCTGTCATAATTAGATCTTGAAATGGAAATTTAATTGTCATGACTTGCCAACATCATACTTTTATGATTTTATGTAGGTAGGTATTCTATATATTTTAAACGACTTGTTGGCACGAAACATGTTCTTGTCATATTTGTCGGCTGTAAAATAAACAAGTCGCCACGCTTCATTGATCCAACTCTTATAAGATACGTTGCCCCTGTCGTACGTAGGCGACAAGAACGATGCGACGCGATGCGTTGCGATTTGCTTACCATTAGTGTCGTATTGAGTATTGTATCTGGTGAAAATGCAACACAGCATCCCGTTTTACTTTACAGTATCGTATCGCGACGCTCATCTCATTTAGGACTGGGTAAATACAACTTAATATTCCCATTGTGAAATAACAATCGGTTGGCCTCATCTTCTACAGCAGTAATAAAACGTCGTACCTTAAACAACAGAGGTGGCAAACAAGCTTACGGCCCACCTGATGGTAAGCGGTTACCGTAGCCTATGAGCGCTTCCAATACCAGAGGCATCACGTACGCGTTGCCGACCCCGAACCCCCTTCCCCCCTAAAGAGCTCTGGCAACCTTACTCACAGCAGGAACACAACACTATTTGAAACAAATAATGTTATTTGGCTGCGATCTTCTGTAAGGCGGAGGTACCTCCCCAGGCAGGCTGCTCCAATTCAGAACGAGAAAATCTCGCTGTGCCCTACCTCCTCCTAAAACGTCGTACCTAGTAGGTTTAGCACAAAATACGCGCTAGACCGGGTTTATGTTACGCTGAGAGTAACCAAGCTTATCTACACTGTTTTACGACCATTTTACGATTAAAGCCCTTTCGAATCGGTTATAACATCGTACGATATGAAATTTCTATAAAGGAATCATTTTAAATGGACATGTTCATTTAAGTGGCTTTTATAGCAGCGTATTAATTTTTATGGAGCGTGGCTTTGAGGCAGCCATTCTGAACTGAATCTATCGGCCTACCTCAAAACATGATTATAAACTTATCTGTTCACTGCAGTGCTTTAATCGTCGACGGTCGTACCTATCTTACATCTTTATCATGAACATTATGATCAAGTAAAGCCGACTTATCGCGATGATGTACCGACTTACTAATTTGATAAAAAACGAAAAACCAGTCGCGACTGGAACAGCTGGTTACATTTTTTGTGACAATAATATGGATCTTTAAATTAAAACAAACAAGGGATAGTCTTATGAAGATGATTGTTGTTGTTTCAGGGCTACAATGGTGTGTGCGTGTGCCGGGCAGCGGGGGGCGGGCGGAGCGTGCCGGCGCGCATGGCGGCGCCAATGAGGGAGGGCGCGCCGGCCGGCGGAGCTCGCCCCGCGCCCCACGCGCACCCCGCCAACTTCGAGTACGATGACAACGAGTGGGACATCGGCATCGGCGACCTCATCATAGACCTCGATGCCGACATAGAGAAGACCGACGAGGCGGGCGGCATGGCGGCGCGCGCCGAACCAGACGCGCAGCGCACCGCGCTCAAGATGAAAATCAAGCGCACCAAGCCCGGCACCAAGAGCTCCGAGGCCAAGCACGAGATCGTCAAGTCGAACGAAATGAACGGCGAGTCCAAGCCGCCTGCGGGCGCGAGCGGGCCCGCGAACCCTTCGCCCGCTGGCCCGGGCGCCGCCAAGCGCGGCTCTGGTGGCCATCGGCGAGACAAGGCGCGCGACAAGCACCACCACCCGCACCCGCCGCACGACGTTAACGGCGTGGCACGGGTGCCCCCGCCGCCCAATGCGCCGGGGCCTCCTGCGGCCACGCAGCAACCTCCTCCAACACCGGCGCCCGCGGCCGCGCCCGCGCCTAGCCCTGCCACGGCCAAGCCCGAGCCACGGCCCGCGCCCGCGCCGCGACTCGACGCGAAGCCGCCGCCGCCGACGCCTCCCCCGCCGCCCTCAGCGCCCGCGCCCCCTCCCCCTCCGCCGCCGGCACCCGCGCCCGCGACACCTTCTAAACCCGAACCCGACGACTCCAGGCAAGAGCCCCATCCGTCACAACCACCGGCTAAGAAACAAAAAACAGAACCTAAGGTAAGCTGCATGCCCGTTTTAACATCAACTGTGTCGTATCGTCATTCTCGTGACATTCTCCAAAAGATAAGAGGTGAAACCTTTGCGAATTGAACAAAGATTGAATCGTTTAACTTCCATTCGTTTTGTCAATGCAAATAGCCATATTACCGGAATATACCATTGAAAAGAAATTATCCACGAGGGGATCACCCCTTATTTGAAACTCGCTCGTAATAATAGTGTATTATGTGACAGTTGAGCATTTGGGGATACGATAGATACGGGTGCGGACAATGTGTTTAATGTTGATATAGAAAACACAACAAATACTGAACACCCGGTCTATACTGGAGGCCTATGGATTGTTATAGTATAGAATAGATAGAGCGATACAGTGAACGCTGGAGTGATATCATTATCAGCGCAGATTGCCTTCGATCAATTCAGATAGTGTTTGTCCATTATAATACCCATTATTATCTGTTATCATTACATGATTTCCGCATTCCACAAACAACATGCAGACAAGTTTCACCGAACAATTCATTATATTGTAGAAATTTATAGTTAATAATTGACAAGACGATGTGAGCTTGGGTCACTACGGCTATTTGTCATAAAATCTCGAAATCCCCAAGTTTTATTTCAAAAAGATATTATAAGTGTTTTGTCAATCTAAGAAAAAGCGAGGATTAGCGTGAAACAAACGTGTATTAAATATAAGTACTTACCAAGCAGGTAGCATTATGCTGCAAGTAAAGACTTGGAAATTGATACCTCGTCTTTTATAATAATCCTGCTGAAACTTTTACAGTTAGGGAGCGAACGTTAAATTGATTCCACAAGCACTTTAGAAATTTTTAGAGCCCTCGACAGTGATTAATGAAAGGAATTTCGGAGGCTGCGATCTGTATGCGTACTTTCTAACAATAACAGGAGAGGGTGACGACGCCCCTGTAGATTCACCCTGTCCGTTTAGGGCGCTGGATAATCTCATAGTTGTGAAATATTGCGGCTCGCCAGCTGCCGCGGATAAATTCCTAGATATCTAACCTAACCATACATGTATGCGGTTACACTGCGATGAGTTCATAAGAGCCACGTTGGCGTAATTAATAACGAATGTCATACATTCGTTTTCGCATGCTGATAGATATTCATTGCTCGTCGCAGGTGCGAGTTGCAGTCCACTTTGCAGATTCATCGTGATTCTATCACTCGACCAAAACACCATTTGAAACGACACTCCATGCCGTTGTATACAGCTCGCCGTATGTGAGCTCATTACGAAAACGCCTTCTGATATTTTATAAATATTTACTTTGTCATTAACTCCAAATAATTCTGTTTGGGGAAAGTCGGCGGAACCTGTTGTTTCTACTTAGGAGCTGACAGATTTATTGGTGTTATCGTGATGCGGATTTCGGAGACAATTTATTGTTCCCAGATTTCGAACGACTTGTAATACGTTGGTCTTCGAGGTTGTGGGAATTATAGAGCCTTATTTGCCATTGAGGCCACAATCGCATTAATTTGTGGAGTGCAGTGGATATTGTGTGGGGTGTGAGAGCACCCGCCCGCGCTGGGGTGATTTAATGAACCGATGCGGCGGGCGACAGGCGGGGATTACACCCCACGGCCGTTTGCACTCAATCAAGCTCGCAAACAGCCTTAAGCCCGGACAATTAAATACACTGTTCCGAAACAATCGGAAACATGCGTGATAAGAGCAATCCGACGATTAGCAATGGACTATTCCTACGGTAGGATGATTGATGAAGCTACCAGTTAGATGGAGACTTTGTGAAATCATGAGAACAAGAAAAACATTATGCGGAAGACTTTATAGTCTCAACGGATAGCATTACTAGTGTTATCCGGCTCGAACTGAATGCCAGCTATACTATAACCGCATACTAAAATGCATGATTTATTAATGTGACTTCGTAATAACTAGGTAGTTGCATTACTATCGTACATACATACAGGTGTTCTTCGGCCTTGGGATGTATGGAGGTTAAGATAATACTGCTAAGGTCAATGGCGCAAATTGATAATACTAAATCAACTTACATAAATGCAACTGCACGTATGAGAGAGTACTAGACTTACTCAAATATTTGAAGAAATGGAGAGAAAACCAACAATTGAATATTCCAGAACATGACCAGTGTCAATACCTACATTCCATTCAAAAGCAAACAAAACTTTTATGAAAAATCTTAACAAACTCAATGGCGTGGCAGGCGATTGCCTGGCTGAAACATGAGAAGAGCGGGTGCGATCGTCACGGCTGGACAAATGTTTTGTATGATCTGCTATTTTTATTCATTTTTATTTCATTATTGATGGAATAAAATCTATGAAAAATATTCATAAAGAAAGGTTATTAAAATCATCTATTCATTAAAAGAATACATTTAAATGTCGCCCCGAATGAGGTTAATACACCTCACCGGCCGATTATTCTGATCGCCGAATAAATTTACATGTTGATCACCGTGATCTGTGTTCTCACTAAGCTAACTGCTAACTGGCTGCCAAGCTCACCGCTTACATTAAGTAAATAACTTGGATCAGTTGAATCACTTTGCGGCCCGTTGCCGGTGTCGCGAATAAGAAAAACAATATATGTTCACTTAGCCACGGTTTATTTCCTTATGCTGCTTCAAACTGATATTTTATGGGATGACTGTCGTAAAGGACGTAGCGGGACTCACTCAACACTCATAAACTTGGTTCATTAAAATGGATTCCACTTCTGATGTTAATGTTATTTAATATTGCGATCTGTTCGTTTAATATTGCGTCGTTCTTCGTTCGTCGTTTATTAATTATTATACTGGTGATGTGACTAGCAAAGGCAACCGCTTAAAAATATCTGTGTTTAAAATGGCCGTTTTTACTATAAAAAGTGTAAACTGAACGCTCGATAAATTTTTCGCTTCAACAACTTTATTTATATTATCTGCTCGGGGCGTATCATTATTCATCTCACAATGCTTTATTGCTGGCTGGCCAAATTCGAATCAGCTTGTCAGTCTCGCCATGAATTACATTTTTAATAACCTATACGCGATGTAATTGATTGATGCGATAAAATAAATCGCTTGGCCTCACCGCGCCGCGGTAGGACTGCGGAACGAATTGTGATAATTAAAGCGACCCCTTTGATAATGAACTATACCTCGGTATCTCGGAGAATATATATAGAAATGGAGATAATAGTTGACCTTTAACTATTTATAATCTAGATTTTTATGTGGATATTCGACATAATATACATAGTTTATAAGTTCGTTTAATCAATGCGTTGTGCGTGACAAAATTAAATGACTCTTGATTTTTGTTCTACACTGGCGAACGTCGCTTTCGTTTTTATATACTTTGCGGTTTTTTACACTGTTTGAGTATTTACAGCTTTGCAAAATTGGATATTTTATTTGGTACAAAATAATACCGACAAGTATCCATTTCTACCCGTGAATTTAGGTCGAACTCGTTCCGAATGGCTGGTTCCTTTTCGATTCTACAGCCATGGTATTATTGTCCGATTCCGAGCCACTAAGCTGTTAGCTGTTTCGAAAAATAATAAATAAATAATGTCTCGTTTTGGAAAAACACTCAAAACTATGTAGGTACATAACTTTAGGCAAGGAACTTTAGGTAGACTTTCTAGTTGATATCTAAAATTTATCTGTAATGCTCTAGGCAAGGTGTAATAGATAGTGTTGTAAACCCACTGATAAACAAGTTATGTTAATGTCTAATAATATTATAATGTTAGCGCAAGTTGAATAAGTTCATAATGTTATTAATCAAGGTAGAACCGGCAGTGGCAGAACCAGCTGCTACCGTAATTATTATTGGCGTAATTAGGATGTGAGGGCAAGGCCCGAGGCGAGACGGCTCAACGAATGCCATTATTATTTCCGGTTCGCATTACGGCAGTTCGTACTTGTTGTTTAATCTGTGGCTTATTGTGGCAATTGTTACCTCATATTGATGTGGACAATACAATTCTAAGCAACACTTTTAAGTATGTACATTATTTTAAGAGAATTTGTTTTCGATTTGCGCTTAAAACGGTAATTTGAAAATGATATTTTCAAATTACCGTGTAAATGAATGCTTATAGAATCTACCTTAGATATATATTATCTAAGATTACCACTTCAAAACTGGGTATTGGATCACAGATATTTTTGGAATGTAGCAAAAACCTGAAACTATCCACTCTGTGATCTGTTAAAGTGGCACATTACTGAAAAGTGAAATAGAGTAACTTCCTTAATCGTATAACAGATAACCTTAGTACCATACCAAGCAATAAATAGTTACTATGTATCTTACCGTACAACTCTTGACGTTCAAATAGTTTGTTTACAGTTACTTATTTAACTTAACGGTTCCGCAAGCCCGTGTAATATTCCGCTTGAAATGTTTGTCGAGAAATTGACAGCATACTTGCCTCGATTATTGGATTCTGTCGCGCAAATAACACGTCCTGTTCTCTTGTTCAATACATTTCCCGTCTTAGTTTTCATAAACCCATTTAAGTTAGTTTACGGTATTCTGGCTGCGAGAGGAGGCGAGTTGGTTGTGCGGCCGGAGTTCGCTTATCGCGTCGAGAGCGGATCGTTGCTCGTCGGCCGTCTACGTAATCCGTATACCTGCTCGACGCCCGACTCTTTGTTCATTTCGGAAAGCCAACAGAAACAGATGCGAGAACATTCAATATTGCTCCTTTGCTTTAAGAAAGCGTGAAACATCGTTTCAAACTATCTTTTATTAGAGCGCTTTTCTAAAGTCAACACCGGAAAATACTCAGCGAGAAAAGGAATAAAGTCAGAACTACAGAAATCCACTCACAAATCCAATCGCTAGACTAGTACGTCGACTAATAAAACGTTCACAGACAGAAAGAATATAGGGGAGCCAAGGGATCAAAAGGCGATTTTTTGTTACAATTTTTTATAAGCCGCTATTTTGCCCTCTTTTGTGCCCGTGTTGTTTACTAATGGGTTCTGTTGGGTTCGACTTAAGATAATAACTTTTGGGTTTTTTATCGCCGGCCATGTGTCGTAGAGCGTTTTTGCCGCCGGAAATGCGAGAGCGCTGTTGGGTCGGATTAAAATATATTTGTTGATCTTTCAGCTTATTCTGTAAACGGGCGAGTGCGCGAGCATCGCGCGAGCATGCAGCGTCGCTCGTTTTGTTTCGTATCTGTCAAAAGTTTTTCGATTCACTTTCGTTCAGAATTCAGATGACTGTTTGTTTTACTAATCGTTTTAATCAACCACAGTCCGCGCCTTTTTCCCCCTCAATTTTTCACCGCAACGCGATATCCGTAATCGTTATTGCCGGTTAATCAATCACCACTCTCGTTTAATTCCCCAATATCCTGCGGTCTCCGACTAACAATTACATGTGAGGGTCCCGTATCGCAGCGTCCAGCTCTGTGCCAATAACATAAATTGTCGCGGGTGGTCGGAAGTGCCCCGCGCCTGCCGCTTCGCTGGCGGCCTCCTCCACTCCACTCGGATTGCTGTCGACTCGACAATCGATATTCAATCTCTTTTGACGTTTTATTCGCTCCCTACTTTCTTACTTTGTGTCGACGTTTAGAGCAAATGATTGGGATTGGTGGGCATTTTCATTAATCGGTGTCTACCGTTCCTTTGTTCTCCTTGCTTGTCGAGTTATTTCAATAGTAGCGTGAATTTACAATGTCCGTACGATTCGAATTCTGTGTTCGTGACAATGTTTGCGTATTAAATTGCACGTGACATTCAATGTCACAGCTGTCAAATCTATCCTCACACATTCAAATATATAACTGCTGTTTTCGTGTTTACATTACAGCGTCATTTACATCATTAGACACGGTTTTGGTTTTACATTAATGTTTATCAACTCAAATAAATTCGTCGAATGTTGCGTTTGCACGTCCTCGTAACGCCATTTGACTGAGTTAAAAGCTTTTAATAGTACGTTTGCGATTTCAATGTGCTCATAATTGCTACATGGTTGAACTAATTAGCGAATTCCGGCGTCGGTCGGCGAGCGGCATCGAGCGAGGTAATTACAAATCCAGCTCGCGTCGTTTATCCTTTCGAACCAAGTTATAATTGAAAGCTCGGTGGCCCAGAAGCCGACAGTTCGTGTATCGTGTTATTAGGTGCGCATACATAATTTGTTTGTTAAAGACGGCACGCAGTTGTACCCGCTGTGAATAATTTAAATTCATCCCTTCGTCCCCCGCGGTGAGGCGCAGGGGCGGGCGCGTATCGATTCAGCTCCAGCAGCCGGTGTGTGCGTGAGGTACGCTGTGTGCCAGCTACTTTCGGCTGTGCCATGTTCCCCCAGTATTACTGAGCACGGATTCTCGGCTCGTTCATTCGGTAAGCCACAAAGCCCGACTATCAGTTGACACGGAGCTAAGGCTAGGGTTACCAAACACCGTTATTCTCGGACCGGTTGCTTTGTCTTTCTTCACTGAAACTTTAGTCTTATCTGCTATACCTAGTCGTCGTAAAGTGCGTAAACGTAACAAAAATTATGAATTTACCTGAAACAAAAGCCGGTCAGGAATCGTTTATGATTAGTTTCGCTTTTGAGATGCTAATTTGGTTCTAATATAATAAATTGTATTTTAAACATGTAATATAACTTAATACGATGACAACCCTACCTTAATTCGAATGGATGTATATATTCCATCTGTCAGTAGTAGGAATGTGGAGCTGTGGTTTTAATAGGTAATACTTAGTTCTATTTCCTTCAAGACTTGAAGTTCAAGTAGGTAAACATTTTATAGAGAGGACTTGAAATGATTTTGATCCTTTTAATTAAAATAATACCTACTTATAACTCAATAATACAACCAACCAACTGATACCCTATCACTTTATTAATTTATGCATACCTATTAAATTATTAATGCATTGTGGGAATGGGTATATACCTACAATTTATTTTAACTAAAATTTATAGTAGGTACCATAGTATATAGTATATAGTAGGTAATGAGCCGATCTATGACAATGGTCATAGATCGGCTCATTACGAAACATTCATGAGAAAATCACAAGGATTTCCCCAAGCTTACGAGAATTCATCCGAAACTAATTTGGAATGTTTGCGTCCATAATATTTGTGCGGCCGCCTCCCACGCCACTTCGCTTCTATTTCCGAACAAAGTCCAATGTATTCGAATAAAACCGCTGAATTTGACAACACTAGTTTCTTTTAGAAGGGCTTTGAAATAAAGCCATGAGATAATATATTTCATTTACAATGTGTCGACACTCGACACGCAAGGCAACGACTCGCTGAATGAGTTATTGGTTATGTACATAACCAGTACATGCTTTGTTCTTATGTTTGTAACAAGTATATTATATACTTTTTTTCTGTTTACTTGATTTTTACATCATTCAGATCGAAATTATGAATGCCAACTATTTAAAGATATCCTGATGACTAATATTTTTGTAGAAAATTATTTTCACGTAGTAATTACATCTTTAGCCAGACGCTGATTAAACTGCCAAGCAGCGCCTTTCTTCAACTTGATTTCCATATCTTAAGAATTTCGAACTGACAATTATGAAAATAAAATATAACCTTTATTAATCAGGGATTGTGTAGCTTTCAATTAGTGAAATAATTCTTAGAATCGGTTCAGTAGTTTCAGAGATTAGCTCGTCATACACAAAAATATTAATGTAGATGTAATTCAGAGGTAGGGTTTCCACTTACTAGTTATTCGTATATTTATTTAGAAGTAATAAATGATTCTATCAGCTGTTAGCCTTCATCAAGATCTGAAAAAATGCCAATCCTCTCCCACTATTTGGTTGCAACATAAATTAGCATGTGCTAGGTATGATTATGTTTAATGATTAATTAAACCAGCCTGCTTGAAGTTGGCAGCGTGCCCATTAAAGTAAGGCAACATCAAACTGGAGCTGATTCATCAAATTTATGGACAAAATTCATTTCAAATTTTGTTCAATTTTTGAGTACATAAATGCGAAACATTAAATGGTTCGATGAAAAAGAATCTTCACACTTATAAACGAAACAGCAAAAATAAAAGCTTAAATATACAGTTTACTACAGTTTACTACTTGACAAATCTGTCGTGTTCCGTTATGCGCTTTGTAAAGTATTTTTACGTTTAGGTAGGAAATTGAATATGTTGCACGCAGCTACGCTCGCTGCCAGCTACGTAGCGTAGGTACATTGGCGCGTGAAAATAAACTAAAGTTTTATTTTTATCAGCTTCGTTGCACCGTTCCGTGACAGACTATCTGATAAAAGTGCCAAATAAAACCACTTCGCACCGTGCCGTGTAACGTGAACTTTGCAATGTTCACAATTAAAATAACAGGATACAAGTAAAAATGCAAATCAAATAAAATAATTTTAGCAAATCAAATACGTACTTTGATGATAATAATATTCAATTGAGGTGATTTATTACATAATAAACCGTTATGTGTGGAATCTTAAATTTTATATGATTCGTTCGGAACACTATTGGTTTTGTAAGACGAAAACAGTTTTATTTGCAGTTTGTCTCTTGTCTTGTAAATTGCCTACTTGTACTTAATAACTGACATTTTAAAACTTCTTGCGTTTGGAATCGCTGGCTTTGCCAAACAAATAAAATCGAATTGTGTACTGTAGATAAGTACGTTGTGTGTCCTATTAATGCCAGAACTATAAAAGATGAACAAAAAATAATTTTGTTCATCTGTTAAATAAAAAATTACGTCACGTCATTTTTATTTAAACGATATTCTAAAACGTTATTCTTATTTAACTTTTATGAAACAGAACATTTTTCATTTGTACGCGCCAGTTAATATTATTATGTAGCTACTAGGCTCGCAGCAACACAGAAGGGCTTAAATGTAATCTCGAGCTTGCTTTGCTGGGAAAAATCCAGCACAAGATACTAAATCCAGAGGTGCGGCCAGACAACTGAATAAAGTTTTGTAAAGAGTAAATTGCCACCAGAGCCGGAGAACCGAGTCGAACGAACCAGCAAAGGCACGTCTTTAATGAGACGGCTTCTTTAATGGAAATACCGAGAGCGTACCAGGGTTGTCAGACCGCCGGCATTCAGCCCGAGATTCCGTGATAAATGCCAGAGGCAATAAATATGGATTTTGAATCATCGACTCTGTTAGAATCCGCGCAATCTTCGCTAAGCCGATAATGTGAGTTCTAAAGCTGTTTATTTCTTATCAAAGCGAGATTTGTAATCAATTCACTTTACAAGATACGCTTCAACGGCCGCTTGTTATATCAACAAATTGATTCGTAATGTCATTGTTCGTCGAACAATATGAATCAACCCTGTGCTTCACTCAAGCATGTAGTTTGGTTTGCTGCAAGCGGACACCATAAACGTCGAAGAGTAGTTTTTTATACTTTTTATTACGGCTAGTAATAATTAAACGGCATATAGTTAATTGAAATCGCGTGAATAATCGAGCCAAGAGGCGGCAACTGCTCTCGGACACGTCATATCGCGTGCGAAAGATTAAACACAACAAATAATAAATAAGATATCGATATGATTCTCGGTACCTAGTACCTACCTAATGCCTCTTCGGTCTGTAAAGATTCCGTTTCTTGAATAAATACATAGAGTTGCTCTACTTGGGTTTCTTAAAGTGGGTCCACGGACCCCCAAGGGGTCCGTAATAAGTGTGACAGGGGGTCCACAGTAGCTCAAATTAATTCTTAATTGACATGAGATCTAAAGAAGTGTTGAGAGCTGAATTTCATGCTAAAAATCTTGGCGAATTAAGCATTAGTAGGTACCTAAGTGTGAGTAAATTACCAATAAAAGTTATTTTTAATTACTTTTTTCCACAATATTATTTGCGGGGGAGCGTCCGTGGCATTTAAAAAATTCTGAAAGCGGTCCGTGGCTGCACATCATGGAGTAGAGGAAGGTCAAAGAAATGACGGATAGATTGTATAAAAGCTGACATGAGTAAGAAAGAAGTGAGTGCGGAGGTGACGGCTAACAGAAGTTGGTAAAGAAGAAAACATATTGTGCCATGCATAAATAAACACTTCATAAATAAATAACGGAATTTAGAGCTTCAGTGTTGAATGCCGATCGTACCTCACTTATTCTACTAAACAATAATTTACTCATGACCAAGTAGTTTTTACTTAATTAAAATGTTACTTAACAAGAACTAGATAACCTCGGCTTAAGTCAGAATTAATTTTAATAATGATTGATAGATACATAACGAAACATTGACGATGCGATAATAACACGTACAATGCCATTTTAAATACCGTTAAATAATAAAATCGAAATATAAAGTAAACGTGACTTTCACATTGAAGTAGGTAGGTACTGTTATACCTAGTGTTTGATATGTACTTGGTCTATCGTGATGTTGTTTTAGGAATTAATGTCACAGAGCAGTCAAAATTATTGTAAATCTTGCATTACAATCCCTGGTAAAATTCAAGTTCACAATAAAACAATGTAGGCGTCCATTATGCTGTAAATCAGAGTTGACGCACCGTAATTGGCTCGACCGCTGTCCAACTGATCGCCTTCCGTTGATGCTCCCCTGGTACCGTGATGTTGATGACTTGATGGCCACTCTCATTCTCCCCTAGTAGATTATGATTATTGAATGAGCACTTCAGTTAGGCGTTATTTATTAGTACTTTAGGGACACATTATGAGTACCTAGCCCGGTGTATGGTCTAGCCCGGTGTATCTGCAGTGGTCGTAAGACACCCACAGCATATAAATCCGTTCGAAAAAATATGAGTACGTCAGTGTGTCCTGGTGGTGCTGATTATAATATATCTTCTGATAAGTAACAGTTTTATTATGAACTAGCTGGTGCCCGCGACTTCGTCTGCGCAGGATTAGTATTTCGAGTAGCTAAAAGTTATATATTGGACAATTCACACAATATCTATATAAATTGTAGCCTATGTGTTATTCTGACGTATAAGCTATATTATTGTGAAGTTTCATTAAAATCCATTCAATAGTTTTTACGTGAAAGAATAACAAACATCCATCCATCCATCCATACTTACCAACTTTCGCTTTAGTAGCATAAAATTGTTAATTATTTTCGGCGTCTATTTGTTCGCTAAGCTATTATAGCAAGCAAAGCCTACTGACTTCTAACTATTTTGAAAGGCTTGAGAAATCTTCACTTTTTGTTCAGTCACATTTTGGTTTGCGTATGCATAATTCATAAAATGAAAATAAAATATGGAAGGAGTTTTAAGACGCTCTTAAAATAAAGATGTGCTGAACCTTTGCAAGCGACAATGCCGAATAGACTACGATTTAGTTCGCTTGCGATAAAAAGTTAAAAGTTTATAAGAACTCTAATGACATACCGGAAGCAAACCGCTGAAAACAAGTGAGCCCAATTGCTGCCATTATACTTTGTTTTTAAGAAGCTGGGCAATTGGGCAATAAAGTAGCTACTTACTACAACTGAAGATGAAGCGGGTAAATACTAATATATGTGTAGTATGAAACTGTATGGTTCCTTAAATACTCGTTAATATATAATACAATTTACTGATTGAGGTGATTTATTAAACTAACTTACATTCGCTTTTTGGTTATTTTTTCAACATGAACTTGTCCTACGATCCGGACAGGATAATACCCGTGATCGTTAAACGAACTTACTTCCTGTAGTTAATTTTTTATTATGTGATGCTAAAATTATTCCACCATGAGTCAATACCGTTACCTCACTTTCAATTGCAAAAAAATATAAAAAAATGTATTGAATGTGAGCTTTTTTTTTTTAATTCTAGTGCTTTTTGTATGTAGATTAGTTTAAATAATAAATTTGATACATATTGATTACCTACTTTGAAAAAATGGTCATGGTTTGAAATGGAATGACCCAATAATTATTGTTTTACAGAATACACTAGCAGGTTAGGTTATATTATATATAATGCGGTATTTTTACTTATTAGGTATAATAAAATAAGTTTCATGCATTACGAACGATGAGCATATTAGTATTAATAAATGTTAATTTGTGCTAATTTACAATGATGTTAAATAATTAATGACTGATAGTTATTGCTTTTAAAATGCTAGATTTTAAAAGCAATAACTGAAAATTGCCATTCAATATTGAATTATTTCAATCAAATCAACGTATTTTTTGTAAAATTCTGTGTTTATTGATTTGTATTGGATAATGTAGGTAATACTTATCTAAAACAGTATAGAATTTAGTGAACAATTTCATTTTGAAAACTAATCTAAAGGATTAAGAATGTTGTAGAAATATAATACATAATAAGTTATTTTTTACAAAAACTAAAAACCGACTTCAAATTCCTGAATATTTACAAGATTAATATCAACCTCTTTTTTTTTTATCAACCTCTGCCTTTTGCTTACTTAATGAGGATGACATTGGCCACCTAAACTTTCGAATAAAAAACAAAAGTAACTATGACATCCATTCATCATCAATAATTCTTACGGTACTTACTGACTGACTGACTGACAATCAAACGTAGTGGTTTTATTCTCTTTGAAAATCCACGCAGAGCCTACAAAGAGTATGAAATTTGCAGGGTAGCTTCCTGTTGTAACGTATGGGTGCACAGAAAGAAATTCCCGGCACACAACCCCTAAGTTTAAAGTTTATGTAAAAATAACAGTAACCGAACGAAGTCGCGGGGATAACCATACTATACCACCTTCGACAAAAAAAATCGACAAGTGGTGATTTCAAGAGAAGATGACGTTTTTTTAAGTTTTACGGGATAAGTAGCAATCCCTCAGGAATTAAATTAATATGGGACCACCCCGGGATCATACTCTATACACCAGCGAAAAAAAATAATATCAAAATCGGTTTAGTATTAACAGAGATATCGAGTAACATACACACAAAAAAAATAAAAAATACAGCCGACTTGAGAACCTCCTCCTTTTTGAAGACGGTTAAAAAAGGTCATTCATCGTTTCACTTCATTGTATTAAGTAAGAGGATTCGTTGAAAACGCATAAATTATATTATCTGTATCTGACTCATGCATAGGTGCATAGTGCACATTAGTCGCTAACCACCGACGACACTAATATGCACATTACCTTAAAAAATGTACCAGTAGTATGGATACTCATCAAGGCGCGTCATGACACACCACACCACAATAATAATGTTTCTACCTTGACACTTAAATGAGCTTGTTTTGCAAGAACTCACGTCCTCAGCATATTGACAAAGGGAGCAAAGTTGCACGGCTCAGCTCGTCTCATTAGGACTATTGAAGTTTGTACCGTAACCAGAGTGAAGGCATGTTCAAACGGCGCGTACTAAAGGATTTTGCGTTCGGAAAATGTATGTGCGCTATACTAAACCGGAATGTCCTAGACCCGAAAAACTCGTAGACATGTGACATGTGTACGAAAAGAGCCTCTAAAAAGCGCACGGTTATCCTTTCACTACACTGAATCTTTCACCGACGGCCGTAGGCCCTTTTCATGGCCAACGTACCTCAACCTGGTCACTGATACAGGATGACCGAGAAAGAATCAGCTTGTCTCTCGTGAAATAAATTTAATAGCGGACTGCCGATGCCATGACACTCAGCTATTTATGTTACGCTTCCAAACTCTCACGTGATAATACCTACACGTTAATGAAGATGACGGGACGATACGTATTTTAGCGTTTTGTGCCAGCGCCTGTCAGTTTTAATTTTACTGTAGGTACATCGTAAGATCTACGCCATTATAGTTGGAATAAAACGTAAAAGTTTATAAACAAATTTGCCGAATGTTGAAGTGAGCGCACATAAAACGTTATTGCGCAGCGCGTGAATGGCTCACGTAACATTCACGTGAATGCCAGCATAATCGGAATGCCACAACTTGTTAGGTATTTATGGTAGCAGCCCACCATTCGAAAGCTCCCACCGACGTTAAAAACCCTTGAATTTCAGTATTGGCAACCCTGAATATAACTATAGCGCATTTTGTCCGAGCCGTTGCGTCTCGTCTCTCTATTTCTGCTCCGAGTGACGCCTCTGCATTAGGTATGCCTGCGATTCTACGATGCAAAATGACGATTCAACTACCGCACTCCTGGGTTTTTATGTGCGCCTGGTAGTTTGCTTTTTAAATTGCTTCCAGAGCAGTCGGTCTATTCCTACAACCTTAAGTTCACGAACGCACTTACCGGTCGTTTAACGCCTGTTTAGTCTTACCGATACCGTTCGTTGTTGGTTAAGAATTATACCGCATTGCATACCTTATCTAAATAACTTAGTTGACGCTAACATAACTCTTTTATTTATTGCAGGTAAGGAGAAACCTGCCGAGTGGGTAAGCTTAATTCTCTTCGCAGTCGAGGCAATGTGAAGTTTATTATGGCCGCTTTTATTGTGCGCCGAACGACGCCTCGTGTCTCCCTAGTGGGCACGCTGAATCACTTGCTTGCTTGTCGTGTTACTGATTCTTTTTTGGTCATCCTGAATTAGTTCAGTGACCAGGTTGAGGTGTGGTGGCCCTGAAAAGGGCCCATGACCGGGACCGTCGGTGCAAGAATCAGTGTAGTGAAAGGATTAAAGTCATAGGCGCCTCATAGAGGCTCCTTTCGTGCACAATCCTAATGTACCAAAACACACGTCGAATTGCTCTGCAAATGCTAGTATTGCAATAATTTGTATGCAAGGTTATTTTACGCTCAAAACCGGGTTATTTTTTTAGTTTTTGTTCAAAATCGATACAAAAAAGTTTGGTTTTGTTCAATTTGAAAAAGGTAGGTACTGTAGTATATATTTATTATTTTCCTTTTCTTCAATAAATGTCTGCAAACTTTAGCCTGACAACAGTGAAATATCATAAAATAACCCCTGTTTCCTAGAGGGGTAGGCAGCGACCACAGCTTTCCTCTTGCTACGGTCATGACATACCTCTTTTGCTTTATTCCTTTACTTTCCGAATGCCTCTTGTATTGCCTAATTTACGAAACAACTTTTTTGTGTTATCAATTAATAGCAATTTAAAATAGAGGGTATGTTGAGGTTTTGCGCATTTTACAAATAACTCTTTATAAAACGATCTATCATCGGATTCTTCAACGGCTAAACAAGAAAGTACATTTATTATTTATCGCACATATATAAAGATTCGTTCAAATTGAGTCGATTTGATGTTGATGTTGTGGGCAAGCTATATAGCTCGCAGAACCGACAACCGTTGGGGAGTAAAGGTTCTCGAATGGCGACCACGAACCGGGCGACGCAGTGTTGGAAGGCCCCCCACCCGATGGACCGACGACATTGTGAAGGTTGCGGGAAGTCGGTGGATGGAGAAGGCTCAAGACCGTTCGTCATGGAACTCTTTGGGGGAGGCCTATGTCTATGAGGCTGATGATGATGATGAGGATGTTGTAATAGACGAAGCAAACACAGCCTCTCTCTGTATCAGCCCATGCCATCATGCGTGGGTAAAACATATTGAAACCATTTCGAGGAATAATCGATCGGTTAGCGAAAAGTTACCGTAGCGAAGTTAAAGAGGCTTATTTACACAAGTAGGTAGGTAGGTACTACGATATCGCAAAGCAAATTTACACGGTTGGGAAACGGTTTTATCGTAATTTACGAATGCTATGTAAAAACGGCCTTGTTTGCTAAGCGACGATGCGTGTGAATTTTAGTGTTTGTTTGTGCTATTATCGTGGAGTCTCTGATGATTGATCAAACTGCTTTGTTTGAATTACAAAATATAAAGACGAAAATGCTTTGCTTGTCGTGTCAATTTTACTCTAGAAAACTCATGGAGATATACTTAGCCAGATATTTATATTATAGTACCTAAATTATTGACCTAAGTATAGTACCTAAATTATTGACTCAGGAATCGCGAAGCTCTCCGACACATTTATTTTTTAAATTAAACATGGCTCTTTGTAAGTAAGCAACTTATTTAAATCTTGAGGTGGAGATGTTCACTGACAAAATCTGTAGTGCGATCATTCTACATTAAGAAAATTAGTTATGTAGGTACACTAAGCAGCAGCGTCCCCTATTAAAACAATGATAGCTGTATGTAACTGCGCTCGCGTGCCCAACGTGGTGAGTATGGGCACATTCCCCCAACATGATAGGAAGTCGCTCCCGAAATCTGTGGGGGAGGCCGATGATCAGTAGTGGACTTCAAACGGCTGGAATGATGATGATGATTAGGTACACTAACATTGGGATTCGTAACAATGAACGCGGTGTGGCAAAGCGGTATTTATTGCGGCTATTTTGATGTGACATTAAATTACTCAACGCAACGTGTGAGTCGTCGCATTCGAACTGACCTCATTCCAGTGACCGTCGCGAATCGTTTGTTAGATGGAAATCTTTGAAAAGAACTTGAAACAGGTCCTATAAAAGCGCATTATTTCGTCTGTGCTATGGACAGCCTTGGATGAGACTAGTTAACACCAAAGTATGTACTCTTAGTTGCTAGCTGGGTTTTTTTTATATTTTTTTTATACAACAGAGGTGGCAAACAAGCTTCCGGCCCACCTGATGGTAAGCGGTTACCGTAGCCTATGAGCGCTCGCAATACCAGAGGCATCACGCACGCGTTGCCGACCCCGAACCCCCTTCCCCCCTAAAGAGCTCTGGCAACCTTACTCACCACAGGAACACAACACTATTTGAAACAAATAATGTTATTTGGCTGCGATCTTCTGTAAGGCGGAGGTACCTCTCCAGGCGGGCTGCTCCAATTCAGAACGTGAAAATCTCGCTGTGCCCTACCTCCTCCTGTTCTGTATTCTGTTTATTGTGTTCTGGGTTCTGTATTCTGAGTAGCTGGGCCGAGACGCTCGAGTTGTTCGATGAATTGAGATTGGTCTTCAACTGCGCATTTCAATAGGGAATTCTCAGTCCTAGCTGATAAGAGTATCAACTCTGTTGTTGCAATATCCTAAACTAACATTGACATTTAATAGAAGTCGCTTCGGTCTAGTGGGTTCCCGACTTTCCATCCGGAGTTAGGAGGTTCGAGCGCGGTTGAGCACCAGTAAGTACTTCTGTTCAAAACATTTATGTGTGCATGAAAGGAAAACATCGTGACGAAACCAGTAAGCGGCGATGAGTGTAAAATATGCCCCTTTCGGGGTATGAAACTGTAAACTTATTATGAATCAGTTTGTTTTGGGTTTTTATAAATTAATGATTCTTCGAGGTTATTGTTATTCTTTGACCTGCTGTTATGGATAGTTATTTGATCGTCAAACGTAGGACATGTAATGTTTCGTTGGACATGCCTCTGACTTAAAGATCGGGGGCCCATGCCTTATTGCCATTCAAATGCGAGCGTGTTAGCGCTATTTTACAAGAATTTGAACCATAAATCATTGAGACTGTCAACTGGGTTATTCGAAAGCTGGTCCAAAATTTTCATCATATCAGCCGTTTCCAAGATATTCAGGATTTCAGGTTTAAGCATAGCGGACAAAACTGCGAAAATTAACCTTTTCTACAATTGGATCTTTCAAATACAATTGTATAACATCCCAAAGGGTTTTATGGTTATTCTATCACAAAAAGAAAGAATATTAGCGGGGAAAAACATGTTTTTTTCCAATCTTTTTAAAATTAGTTGGTTTTGGTATTTTTTGATCTTTATAACGAATTACTAAACGTAAAAGAACTTCCTCATTAAGTTTGCTACCTAAAACAGCTGATTCATTGAGTTTGAAATAGAAGAGAATTTGACCCCAAAAAACAGATTTTTGCATACTCGTGGATCAAACTGTAATACTAGTTTCGAATAAGCCCTTTCGGGATAATATACATAATGTAAAAAATATGTGAGGTGTATGTTCTTTCAGTCACGTGATAGGCCTTAGATCACGTCACCAACATAAAAGTCGAAAGTCTTCGTCGTATCTGTCACGTACGGAGGATGCACGTAATCGCGGTTAAACGTACCTACCGAAATAAAACCGGCCAGTTCCGTTAGAGGCGTCCATTTGCATGTCCATGAGCCCAGGAAATTGCTGGATGCTTCCGCACTCGGCGTATTAAGTAGCCACAGATAACAAACAGTTGTGTGTAGTCTGTAGAAGAAGTAATGTCACAGATAATACTAGAGTTTGCTTTGTCATTATCGTACACCGTGGGTCTACGTTGACTTCCATTCTGTGGGAAACATCATCATAAAATATATTTTCTGAAGGGTAATTACACGATACTGCTTTTTGGTACAGTTAAAATTACGAAAGTTTTTAAGTCTTTATGCCATTATCGCCATCTTTATGGCTACGTGACTTATTATAATGCCTCTATATAAGGTGATATTATATCTATCTATCCCAAATGGGGCCCATTTTACACCTAATTGGCAATAAAGTTTGTTAACTTTAGTAAATTCCACATTTTTAATTGAAAAAACTCTATGCGAAAATCAATTGTTTTGGAGTCAAATCAGTTCAAACTCCATGAATCTGCTGTTTTAGGTAGCAATCTTGATGCCAAACTTCGTGTACGTTTAATAATTCGTTAGAAAGATGATAAAATACCAAAAACAGTGTTACTAATTAGAACCTACCTGAAACTAATTTGAGAAAACTTCTCAAAAAAATAGCTTTTTTCGTTAATATTCTTTCTTTTTGTTGATCCTGTAACCCCCTTTTGGGATGTTATACATGTTATGAATCACCTTGTACAGGTAGGTAATACAAAAGCTTTTGGGTTCAGTCCTTAGGTATATCAGGCTACGTGACATAATATATATAGGTAGGTAATGCAAAACATCCTATCCTGCTGATATTATAAATGCGAAAGTTTGTGAGGATGTTTAGATGTTTGTCGTTCAATCACGCCGTAACCAACCGATTCTGCTGAAACTTGGAATAGATTGAGGTCTTTGCCGGGAATAGCATATAAGCTACTTTTTATCTACGAGCGAAACCGCGGTCGAAAGCTAGTAATAAATATAATGCCAATGTCCCATATTAACAAATTACAGAGAAGAATCTGACAGAATTACTGGTAAAAGATTCATGTATTTATAGCCCAATATATTTTTTAAGATGTGTGAGTAAAATTCTCTGCGTTGGTCGATCGTAAATATTTCGTTAAAAATGTTGCGTTTGATGGTTTGATGCTAGTAAATTACGTTATGAAACGAATGCCAGTAAATAAACACGGAAGTGGAATGTGTACAGTTGACCTACATTCGCTTTTGAAGCTTTAGTATCCGTTTGTGTGCCAGAATTTATGCAGCTGTTCTCATTGTTTTAGCTAGTATATAAACTTTTATTTAACCAGCAGCATCCTTAGCAGTTGTTTAAATTTTATACATACATACATAAATACTTACACACCGGTCAAAATCATAATCCTAATTTTTGCTTCGCCGTAGTCGGGCCTTCTTGTCGTGTCAATTTCATGTGTATAAAGTTCAATTTCATCAAGATTCCTACCCAAAACAGCTGAATAATTGAGCTTGAACCAACTTTATTGCAACAAGCGTTATTGCCAATTGGGTATTGATTGGTACATATTATGAATCACTTTGCATTTTTATGATCTTACCGTAAATCACAAGGGTGCTAGGGTGATTCGAGCTCGCAAGACACTAATTTATGCGTCGCGTTAAAATCAAACAAAACAATTCAAATTCTCGGCGCCTTGATTACCTACTAGACATTTGTTGTTCGTCTTCATTGAATCACCCTCAAATTTCAGACCTCAAATTGTCTAACTTTTACTAATTGTGTTTTATTTAGGTATTTCCTTAATAGGTAGAGCAGTAGCATTTAATTTTGTAGCTTTATAATTTTTATCTTTATCATCTTTATTACGGTATCTACATACTAACACTTCGAGGTTCATCTTGAGTGGCAAACGTTTTACGATCCATCCAGTCCAGTAGTAAAACTACAATGTCCTTCTAGCTAAAATAACCACTATGAGGTTGGTTTTAATGGCGTAATATTCGCGAAACTTCAGAGCATGTTAATGTAACTGCTACCTGGTAGGCACTCTTACATTTTACGCGGTAAAATTCCCGTTGTTGGTACTTAAAGCCTTTTTCTGTATACTGTAATTCAAGGCAGGTGTTTGTTTCCTATTAGTTTTTTTAACGGCTATTAGTTTAAGTGCATTCTGTTAAAATATGCGGCCGTGCCTCCCCGTCCCTCCCCTAGACTGTCCTCAGAAATGTGCTTCTAATTACACATACCTACTTCCAACTAATAACCCACTATGTACTGGTACTACCCCTATATTTGGACGCAATATGATGTTATTGAACGTTTCAAAAGACCCTCCGTAATTACGACACGTTTCATTAATTTAATGTTAGTTTTGTTTTTCTGCATACTTCATCCGAGCGAGCAGTTTTATCTGAGCACGAATAGCTTTAGTTAAATTTTACTCAACTTTGGCAACGTAACCGTTTCTTTGAATAGAAGTTTCTTCGACGATTCTCCGTTAAATTAATAAAGTTTTAATTGAATTCAGTTTGAAAGCAATTTTACGTGGATGTCAACTCGAATCTTTCCAGTCTTTAGCTCAAGGAGGATGAAAACAATCGAAAAGCATCTCACTTATCTGGAAAATAATATCTGTCCGGTGGCCGAGGGTCGGTCACGTGTTTGCGATGCTTTTGTCCGTGTGACAGACATTCTCAGGGCTTTTGTGATCAGTCACGATAGCTATCTCCGACATCCCGAGGAGAATTTCTCGCTAAATCAGCTTCGCAGACGTCATTTCTTTGAAATGCCTTGCGTGCCGTCTCCGTTCTGACAATTGTAACCGTGAGAGGTCCGAAACTGATAATACTTTTTGTCGTAACATTATTCGTTGTATATTTCATGATATCATAACGTGTGAGGGAACATTACCGCGCTGAAGGCTCTTGTGTTCACTCTCAGTCCCGTCACGAACAACGCAAATGTCTGTAAATCAGAGTTAACGCTTTCTTTGCTCCGTAGGATTTATGGCAAAAGGCTCGACGCCTCGCCGTGTATCTTCTCGGCTTTATGCTCCCCTGGTACTCCCATCTGCGAATTACATAGAGCGCTTTCACAGATTCACAATGCGTTTTATTCCAATAATCTCTCACTGAACGAGTTAAAATGGACAAGTGATGCCCGGACATCACGATATTTATAAAACACACCCATCATCTCTGTGAGAGCGCCCTGAGCAAAATAAAACGGCTCGAATATGACAGAAATAAATGAGACGTCTTGTAGTTGAAATAGTGCGACGATAGTGAGGGCAATCGATCACGGGAACTCGCACGAATTGCAACATTTATATAGATCCGTCCCGGGCTTTCCCACTTTTATCCCGGCGGAAGATTTATATTCACGCGCGACACCTTCGCCCTTTGAAGTTGCGAGATGGGGGAATAAATTCCGACCGAGCGAGGCGCGTTGATTTTAATTAAAACGCTATGAGGTTTAACGGTTTATTACTTTCAGGAGTTGATGAAATAACGTAATTGTATGTTAAATCAGAGAGGTGTTTGTTTTAAAGAGAGTAGAGAGCTATTACAGAAGCTATTGTCCGCCGCCGCCGACGGCGACGGGTCGAGTGTGATCATCATCCACTTAATCGCTTGGAGTCCGGATAACAACGCTAACAATGTGATAAAGCGGCCCCGGACACGTCGCGCTCGCAATAACTATAAACTATAAACCGCAAACGTCTGCCATCTTGTACCCGGAGTCGATGAAATATCCACCTCTCCTGCCCATCCGGGTGTCTCCCTCCACCACCCTCGGAGAGACGAGCGCGCAACACGCACCTATCACTGAAATCTCATCCAATTGAGCTTGAACTTTCACATCATTAATGAACTCCACTCTTAACACGAACGATGTAGATGATACAGATACTATATTATGATAATAATTTTATTCATTCTAGTGGCTGCGTCCTCGTCGTCTCTGTTTTTTTGTGTCCCCATCTCATGTTCAGTAGGTACACGTACAACAGATTATTTTAGGAAATTATAGTCTTTCCTAAAATATGTGTTGTCTGCCGTTCACTAGCTCTCTAACTTTAACTAACTACCAAAAATAATTTAAATCCTTTGTGCATTTTCAACTAAGCTATAATTATTTAAATTCATTATTACTTACTTAATTCAAGATGCACTTAAACTTAATAATGCCAAGCTTCTTTGGGATCGTAATCTTCAACATTAACGTATTAATTATCCATTCACAGATCTTGAAATACATATTTAAAAACATAATATGTTTTATTAATTTTATGCTAAATTATTCGAACTTGTTTCGAGAATTTTGTTATCTTATAATTATTAGCTACGGTATTATGGAATCAGATTTGATAATGAGCGACGTACCCGTTCGTCTATGCAGTCCGAGTTTAAAAAGCTTCCGAGGTTCCTTTTCTCGTGGTATTAGAGTTTAAATTACACAAATTAATCCAGGCGGGTAGTCCCGCATTCCTACCCTAAGTAGATTACGGGCTCCTTAAAAATTGCATGGTATTTTTCTGCGAACCCTAATGCAACAAGCATTTACTGAGGGTTAAAGATACCTACTTGTTCTCCGCTACGCTTTGAAACTAATCTATCGGGAACTGATTCACCTTCTAAAATGTTTACAGCTGGCATTGTTTTTTTTCCATCTTCTTGGTTCAAGTTTCAACCATATTATGCTTTCAAGTTTCTACAAGTATTTAAATATAAACAATTCAAATAGCTGGCCCCTTTGTGCTCGCATGTCGAGAATCGCACAAAGAAATGTTTTGGTGATTCAATGGCTGAATTAGTATGGCGTTCAGAGAGCACTTTCTCAATGGCGCGATGTCGCATGAATTATTGATGTAGCGGAGACAGAGGCAGCCAGACGCGGCCCCGCAACATCTCCGCACGCCATTTTATTGTTATAAAATTTGATTACCTCCTCATTTCTCTGTCATCTAGATTAGTAAGTACATCGCACAATTCCTTCGCTTTATTGGCTCTCATCACGTTAACTGCCCATAGAACCTTATAAATATCCCCGCTAATTTACACGAGTTCGCCGCGGCATTTTAGCCTAGCGATAAAACACTTAAAATTGAAATCGTGCCAAGGGAAGCCATAAAACGCATAAAACTCCACTTCAAAATTGATACGATTGAATTGTAAAAAGAGCAACACTGAACGAACGTGTTATTAAAGCCCATTATTGAAATAACAGTCGTTGTGAGAGAGCGTTGTAATTCGAAACTTGTTTCGCATCGTTAATTATCTACTGGAAGTAAATGACATGCTTTTATTAATATTTTAGCTGAGGAACTTGAAGGAAAGCTCTATCCAGCGTCGACAGGTTCTCAAACTGTTAATCAATTACACACAACGTCGGTCGTCGTCGGCTGCGCAGGTCTTCGTGCCTTTTCCGCATCATAATGGATATGGAGGATACAAAGTTACAAACGTACCTACCGATAATAAGTACGTAGATACGCGCGCGGCGAGTCGGTTGGATTCACGCACGAATGCCTCCACAATTGCGGAGGGTAAGCCCCCACAGTCAGCCTTAGAGGTTGATGACTTTTTTCGGATTTTAAAAATTGATTATTGTAAAATTTAAGCACGTGCTTTAAACGGTGTAGGAAAATATCGAGAGGAAACCAGTAAGTATTCTTAAAGCGGCGATGAACTTGCAACCTGTCACCCTGTAACCCTCTTATTCATAATCAGTCACTAACTTTATCGACTCAATAACTCTCGCCCTGTCTTTTCTGACACTAAACAAAAGAAAGAGGAGAACATACTTTTATCGAGCCGATAAAACATTTGATTGATTATAAGGGGGTTTATTTAATGTTTATTCGTATCCTACTAATGTGAAATTTTGTGAGGATGTTTAGATGTTTTGATGGTTCTGGTTCAATCACGCCGTAACGGTTCAACCGATTTCGATGAAACTTGGAAAAGTTAGAGTTCTTTGTATAGATCCAGCATAGGGTGCAAGCTAGTATTTTATAATTTTGGAACATTGTTTATAAAGTACCTTTGATGTTGACTGTACTAGTACTTCGCTCGTGTGTGGTTGCCTGTTTTTATTCTTGCATGTGTGTTAGTTTTATGGTGTCGGGCGTGGACGGCCGCAGCACGCGGCTCTCGTCGCGTGTGAGCCGCTGCTATTTTTCGAGAGCCCGTTGCGTGCTCGTCGCCGTTTTGCGCTCTCTTTGTTTTATTGTTTTCGTTTGAGGCTACAGAAATGAGCTGCGCCGTACACCGTCGTCGTTATTGTTCACTCGGTACTTGCCTTCGGTACGCTCTACCCCTTCGTGGCTATTTCTCAGATTCCTTTGCTTTATAATAGCATTATTAAACGCGGTAATAGACAACTTAGGCCTTATTACATCTTCATTGAAGCTCTTTGGCCACTTTAGCTGGTCTTGTTAATTGCTTTCTACTTTATAAAACTTGACATGGGCCTTTATCATGACGTCTTATTCAAATCCAAGCGTGTCAGCAATATTTTATACGAATTTGAACCGTAAATCTTTGAGACTGTCATGTCAACTTACGTAAGCCTGCACTAAATAGGTAGTAAAGTTATTCGAAAAATTTGGCCATTAATCAGGTCGAACACTTTCCATAAAGACGAAGAGATGTTATTTGCATAATGCTAATATCTGTCGTTCTCATGCACATACTGGCATGGTGTATTTGTGTACAGACGGCTTAAATGGTACTTACACTGCCTCTAAGATCCCTTGGATGCTCCGGTTACAGATGTATTAGTGTATTAATCTATTCCCGTAGCTACATATCTGAACGCGACTCATTATTAATTTGCATGACATCATGTTTGTTTGGAACGGCTTAAGATTGATATTCTGCTAAGGAACATAACAAAATAGAAATGATATACGTAACAGATGTTGCCCGCTCAGCGAACAGCGAGAGTGTATTGTGTACGTTGTACCTACAATCAAACACACACTGACACAGCAAACGAAGCGTTGTACACAATCGAAGCGTTCGAACCCAAACAGGTTACACGGAACAACAAAAATGACAATCATGCTATAGAATCGAGAGATGCTTTTTGCTTTAAGCTTGTCAAGAGCAATGATGATAACACTTGGTTGGGCCTAATTGTGGTGTCATTACCGTATGCGTGTGTTGTAGATCCATTAGCATAACCACATCTCATTTTGTATAATAATCAAGTTTTATAATGGTATTGTTGGGCTTAATTTATATTGTCATTAAGTAGTGTGAGAATATTGTGGGATAATGTTTTTTTGTACTAATACAAGGTTTTTTATATAATAATATCCCGAAAAGGACTTATTCTACACCAATTGGTAATAAAGTTTTATCTAAGACTTCTGCAAATACGACATTCTTAAACAATAAGCAAAAATCAACTGTTTTGGCGTCAAATCAAACTCAATTATTAAGCAGTTTTAGGTAGTAATCTTCATGATGAACTTCTGGTGCGTATAATAATTAGTTACTAAGATGACAGAATACCAAAAACAGCATGAATAATCGGACAAAAAATATTGAATATTTTTTTTCGCTAATCATTTTTCTTTTTGTTGTTAGAATAAGCTCCTGTCGGGATAGTATACTAGTTACGGGACGCGTTGTACAACTGTTTATTTTATTTTTGTAAGGTTCTCTCGACTCGACAGTGTTGTATGCGCGCATGTTAGTGTTTTTTTATTCTTTGCCAACATTGTGCACACCGCGTTTGTTGGCACTTTTCTTATAATGTAGGCTTTTATTACCTGTATTTATGTTAATCTTATCGCATATGGGGTGCTAAGTACAGTTTGTTCGACATTTTGTTGAAGCCTTGTGACAATGACGATATTCGTTTTTGTCCAGTTCAGTAATAAGTTATCTTGAAGTGATGTTACAAATGATAATGTTTGCTGCGATAAAGAATTTGTCATGCTAAGTAGAACATAACTAAATAAATAGTGAACACGATACAATATGATGATGGCAGTGGATAATTAGGTGATAAAATTCACAGTCGCAATGTTATTGTATGTTTTTGCAATAAACTACATAATAATATGTATGCTATCGACTTGGTAGATGCTGCAGATAATGAGTACCTACCTAACTACCGACATTTATGAGGGGACGAAGGGCGTCTTAGATAATGAGTTTAACTTGACATTGAACTATGTGCACTAGGTCTCATATTCATGAATTTTTACTGGGTATCTTTACCTACAGATGACAGAACTGTATTAAACTTACTCCATTTTGCAAACCTGCGTTAGTAGTACCTACCTTTATGACCTTGACCACCACCACCGCCACTAACACTTCAAATGTGATTAGGTAATTGATCAGTTTTCTCTCTTAATTTTATTATCTTACTTATCTACTAAGTACTTCAAAATAGATAACTGCCTACTTATTGCAAACGAGTATTGTCTCATCGTTCACTCATAGGTTATCTTTTTAATGTCGACTACCTACATATCATCACATCATCGGGTAGGTAAAGGTAACGAATAAACAAAGATAATTTATTAATGTTTTCTTTTATATTTCTGTGTTAACATATCAACGGACGATAAGGTAGATAATAAATAACTGAATAATTCACTGTTTTATACCTTTAATGATATCAAAAAACCTGATACAAAGATACATAGAAATAAATAATCGTTAGGAAGTCTGCGTGAGTGATCTTAAACCAAGAAGCTGAACAGAAAACAAAGTGTCTTACAAGATCCGAAAGCAAGGAGTATCTTATTACCGAGCAGCTGAGCTAAAGAGGCGATAATCTCGAGCCAAATGCTTAGTTGCTCAAAGTATTATTCGCTGTCGATGTAGACAATAAACTGGTCGTGTCGGTCTCGCCGCAGCCTCCGGGCGATAACATCTCCACTCGCTGTACAAATAGCGCTATTAACCTTAACACCACTAAACGCGACATGTCGAGATCCGCTGGACTTTCCGTCCTTCTCCAACGCACTACGAAAATACTCTGTTTCAGTCACACCCGCTCTTATGCCAACATGTTTTAAAATAAGCGCAGGGCGAGCGATGAATTAAATTGATAAGCCGACTCGTACCTACCTCGTGACATAATACGTAGTAATTGATAAAGCCAACATTATTCGCGCGGGCGGTGCAGACCCACTTTATGGAGATAAAATCTATTGCTAGACGCGAACTCATCGTTTCATTGAAGCTTCCGTCCGTATAACCTAACGGACGAAAATAGTACAGCATTGTGAGTTGTGACATCTTATGTGTGTTCAAGTGTGATCAGATGACACGCTTTACTACTGCTATAGTTACCTATAATTCTACTTTAATATCGACTCTTCGTATAATTTGTTTTGATCAGTGTTATTTGCGCCATTAGGAATCTTTTAACGATGACAGAACTTCATAGTTGAAATTATGATAGTCAGACTTTTATCTTTCCAACATTCCATTCATGAATGTGGGTGACATTTCCAGTTCTATCCGGTGGTAATTACGGAAAAATGTTTTGTAAAATCGTCTTCGATCTAACGAATAATCTACTTCGTAATGCTCTAATTTATTAATTAGGTATGAACAATGCACCTGTGTTTATTTTTATCCTGTGTTTATTTATATATGATACTAGGTAGTAGTAGTTATTTTACTTATGTTGAATGAATCAAAAAATTTGTCGCGTAACTCTCATTAAAGCTTGTTACGTGGATGAAATTATTATGGGTTCCTCAATTTCAACGACTCATCCTTATCCGCAATTAACAGTGTTAATTATAGCGAAACGAATAATTTATGACATAGATTACAGTAAGTCTTCGTGTAATACCGCAATTACGAATTCACAAGTGTCTAAACAACTTAGGACCCGTATTCTGCTAACTGTATACAGTTTCACTGGTATTTGATTTGTGCTTCATCCACACTGATCTATGCAATACATTCACTCAAGCGAATATGGATTTTGTGATAGTTTATGGAATATTAATTTTGCTGACGAATAAAGACACGAACGCAAATCGTCATAACATTAAATTTAGTTTTCCTATCAGGATCACATTTTGTTTGGAAACTCGTCCGCTCGTAAAAGCCGACAAGGAAGAATTAGAGATGTCATGTCCGCTTTCTTTGCGCTCGCTACGGTCATAATTTCATTTTCTCCACCGGGGTAACATGAGGCAACGAAGCTCATTTCATAACCCATAATGTGCTCGCTCCGTCCCTTTCTTTTGCCCGCGAGAAAGCAGAGTAAGAGACTCGTAAAACCGTAACCGTTGAAGTTTGAGCTCTAAGTCCCTTATTGAAGACGCAGTTTCAGTTAGGTCGTATGTCCGTGGTGTCTTTCACCCTCGACAAACAGGCGCACTACACAAGTAGAAGTTTTCTGCTTCATTTATTAGCAGGCGAATGTCGTTGGACGGAGCCTATAAACCGGGAATACTCGCCACCCTCTCCAGACGATTTATGAGTGAAACTCGCACTAATTCCACTAACAGCACTCCCCCAATTTGAATGTTAATTTTTAACAATTTAAGACTGTTTAGTGACTTTGTTATGAGTTGAGGCGCGGCTGTTGAATTCGTAATTCCGAAGCTCGTTCGTTTCAGATTTACGCTCGAAGTGGCAGCCCTTAAGGTTGACTGTGTAATGCGATTTTACGATTATCGTTCCGTAGATTCGTGTACTTGAAAATTAAAAAGCCTTTACAAACCCGAATGGTGTTTCCATTTGTTCTGAATAAATTTTTGCGGAGTGTAATTTTCGTAGGTAATTGGATTTTTAATTAAAAACTCAATTGTTTATTTTACATGAATTTATCTTTGATGGTAGTTTGTATTTATTTCAGGTAAGTCATCGTTTCTCCTCGCAGCCAGCTTTGAATGTGAACTGAGGTAATATAGGTAACTATATTACCTCCTTACCTATAGGTAAGTTTTATTTGCACTTTCTATTGATTCTTATTTCTATACCTACATTAAACATTTACTTAGTGTGATGGTTTGCATAATTGAATGTTTTTCCTAACCTTTGAAAGTAACTGCTTGTAATATCAGTAGGAAATTATGTTAAAATATACGATGCTTATGTCACGAATATGGCATTATGGTATAGCCTCTGATGCCATTAAGATAGATAACTGTTCCACAAATATGATATATTCTTCGTAGATAACGATAAACCTTGAATGACCTACCCGCTGCTAAATAATATTAAGATGGTCAAGTGCCAGTAGGACTCACGCCCTGAGGCCCTGAGGCTGAAAATCGAGATTCCAAGTGTACGAAGTGACAAACTTATATTTTGCCTTCGCTTGCACACTATATGATTCACAAACACCATCACACACGAAAAGTATTTCGAAATCATTACTCCCCTTTTCGAGTTTTAGCTTCTTTTTCCAACAAACTTCACCATCCCACTTTAGTGTTAAAAAGTAAAAATATCTCAATTTAAGTTTATTCCTCAAAGTATCCTAGAGGTTTCCATTGCCATATCTCTGTAATGCGTTGAGTTAGAAGTTTAATATTTGGTGTAAATTTCTAGTTGATATCACGTTCTTAAGACAGACAGACAAAGTGCAAGGGTCCCGTTTTTCCTGTTTAGGTAAAGACCCCTAAAACAAATGGTTGTATTAACAGTGTAACAGTTTACTAATAAAACTGTAATACCTAGTAATAAATTGAGCTCTACCGCGCTCCAGCCGTCGAGACAAAGTAATTTGCTCAATTATTACCTAGTGGTAACAACCCAATCCAATATAATTTCTAGTACCATTTACAATTGGGCTAAATAATTAATGTGGATTGAGGTGAGCCGTCAATAACGTTTTCTAATAGGTATATTGTAACAGAGAAATGCCGAAATCTCGTGCTGTTATATAATTTACAAGAGGGGGAATAGGGAATGCCTTTGATCTCCCTACATGCAGGGCCCAACCCAGGGAGAATATAAATACCATTGAATTCTTTCAGTGCTGAAATCTATCATAATAATAAAACAAATCCCTAAATTATGTACCCATGTTATTTCTTCAAAAATGTTTTTAGGAGATCATAAATAACAATTTGATAGAAATTTTCTTTACCTATAATAAAACAGTAATCCCCTGATTCAGTACTTATGTTTTTTTTTCTTCAAAACTTGTTTAGAAGATCATAAATAACATGTTGTAAAATCATTTTTTTTGATAGTACCTATGACGTAGTCTCTATTTAACTTTGTTGTGTACCTACTGAACTTATGAAAATTGAAAATGCTTATTGATCATATAGTGTTACATAGGTTGTAGTAGCTTAGTTTCAGTTCAGTGGTTTTGAACAATCTAATCTAAAATTGTTTAGATACTTCAGACAAAACTACTACAGCTTAGATTATTCAACACCACGAAATGAAGCGATAGCATCAGTTCTGAGTCTGTGATGATGACATACAAGAGGTTCTACCTTCAAACACCTCTGTTACTAAAAACAGAGCCTATTTACCTCCCCGGAACACTAATCCTAGCTCCAAGCCTGTCCTCCCGGCATTTTCTTATACCCTCCGCTTTAATTATTTCGCCTTTGAGCCGGCTCGAGCTCGCGGAGTGAATTCTAAGAGGCTGTCACAAAATGGACTCTTAATTACGAGAGCGAGTTTTATTTGTAATAATTAATATGTTTACTTTAATAAAACTCTATCTGTTATTGCGTTTATTATAACGCTCTTGCAGTTGTTTGACAAAAATTCTGTGCATTGAATGTCAAAGAGTTAGTCAATGTAGAAGAAAATCCTCTTTCTGCCAACATAAATTAATTATAATTGATTCGGTTGAGTGGAATTATATTATTTACTAGCTTATTTATTCAGAAACAAGTATAGATTTGCAAATATACCACAACTTATACCTAGACCTAAAATTATCGACAGTGTGTGGAGTCAAAATGTTAAGGCTTGCGGCAGCGGCTTAGATAAAAAGTAGCCTATATTCTATTCTATTGTGTACCACGCTTCACGCAAATATATTATTTCATTTCATTTAGATAAATAACACTATCTCTATACTCCAAGTTTCATCGAGATATTACGGCGTGATTGAACAACAGACATCCAGACATCCTCATAATCCCAAAGCCCTTTTGTATTAAGGTATAATATTCGTCTGATAGCAAGGTAGAAGCCAGAGGTAAAGCTTACCAAATTGTTTTTAATCAAATTTTAGATATCAGATTTCTATACAGGATCAAAATGAGGATCAATAAACATTTTCTGAAAATATGTCGAGTCACTCGTAAAAACGCAATGATAAATAGAAGACGTTCAATTAATGGTACCTTCCTATCTTTAAATGTATTCAGTAAGAGCTATATCACTTTTGTATTCAGGAGAACAAGAAAACAATGAACATGAGTTATGAACATTTTGTTATGAAAATATGTTGAAACACTCGTCAAAAACGCAAACCTAAATAAAAGTCGTTCAATGGTATCTTTATTCAACAACGTACAAGTAAAGTCATAAGAAATGCGGCTGTTAACTCGACGGGACAATTTGTAATATAAAAGGAGCAAAAAGTTTAACATCCGAAGAACAACATAATAATATCTTTTTATTCCCTTTCCTTTGTTTTCCGTACTTCACCCTTATTTACTTTGATCTTATTTTGCCAATTTGCCGACTCCCAAAATGTTTTCGTATTTGTGAAACATTTCGAACAGAATGATAAGTAATGGCGTGTTCCGTTACAGAGCTCATATATTATTTTTAAAGCTTATTTTGTATCCTTGAGCAGTATAGTGATGGCAGACAATAATTTTATTGAGGAAGTTGCCCCAGGTCGGTCGTTAAAGCCGACTGCGGCGATCGACTTAATCCATTACGATTTTATAATGTCATAAACGTTTCACGACTCCCGTCAGTTAAAAGTTTATTTTAATTACAAAATTAAAATCCTCGATTGAGTTGAAAATTGGAAAGTTTAAGATAAATACCATGCCAGCTTTCGGGGAAGTTCTGATATAATATTCATCTGACGCTGTTTGCTTAGTGAGATAATAAAATAAACGCGAAATCAACTTTATGCTTTCGCGATATTTCTAGTCTAGGAATATAAAGCTGTAGATAAGCTTACTGCATGAGACTTAAAATCTGCTACGAACGACCGACACCCTATACAATTTTCTACTAAAACGTTTCGCCCGAATTCCAAAAAGAAAATAATCGTAAAAGCTTTGAAACAGCGTGAAAGGGTAATGTATTCGTAATTAACACAGGTATTCCTAATACCTACACCACTCACACTGACGACAGTACAATAAATTGATATTAATTACATAGACGACATTCAACAAATCTTGAGCTTGGCAGAACTTGGCACCCATTTAGATATCAATTCTTTTATCGGCGAAGTCGACAACCACGCATATTCTTAATATTGAACTTGGCTACCATATTCACATTTATGTTTTTGATGGGATTCCCAATAGCCTCACGCTCACCACAATACGACAGCAGATGTTCAAAACTTGCCAATCAAAATTAAAAAAAAGCATCCTCGATGTGTGTATTGGCTTATATTTGACTTTTACTATCGTATGTGATGGCCCGGCTGAAGAACAGGCCCCTCCATATCTCCTAAACGTGGATGTCGAAAGGGCCGGCTCAGGGAAAACAAGATAGGGGATGGTAGCAGCTTCCCCCACTTTAACAAATACGCTCGCCAACACGCGTTGCCAGCGTGGTGAGTATGGGCAATTTCCTAGGTTATGGAGAGCTCCATATACCATATGAAGAGAGCTTTGCTCGGAGTTTCACTACGTATAAGATAAGAAATGAGGAAATCAGTAGAAGAACCAAGGTCACCGACATAGCTCTCAGAATTAGCAAGTTGAAGTGGCAGTGGGCAGGCCATATAGCTGGCCATATAGGTTCAGCTCGCAGAACCGACAACCGTTGGGGAGTAAAGGTTCTCGAATGGCGACCACGAACCGGGCGACACAGTGTTGGAAGGCCCTATGGACCGACGACATTGTGAAGGTTGCGGGAAGTCGGTGGATGGAGAAGGCTCAAGACCGTTCGTCATGGAACTCTTTGGGGGAGGCCTATGTCCACTGTGGACTTCTACAGGCTGATGATGATGATGATGATAGGTTATGGAAATCTGTGGGGGAGGCCGATGTTCAGCAGTGGACTTCCAACGGCTGACTTCAGCGTAATGCTTTTGCGAATTCTTCGTACTCGGGCCACAGTTCAGTTGGGTTTCCAAGTGTTTCGTAACTAGTATAGTTGAAGGCTGAAAGCAAATTGCAAAGTAAAATTACTCCAGCTTTTAGCGAATAACGTGAAAAGTCGCAAGTGAAAATCAGCCGAAGTGCCAGGAGAGCATTACCGTTGGAGTGCGGTGCGAAGTTATCTTGCGAATTAGCCGACATAGGGCGCGTAATCTTGTTATCAGCCTTCTATTCGGCTACCAGAAATAAAACCGGGTTCCCCTTTTGATGTTATCAGTTTTTACAAGATTATTCATAATATATATACTATCCCGAAAAGGTCTTATTCCACGCCAATAATCAATAAAGTTTGTTCAACGAATATGGAAAAATCCGGGTCAAATTAAAAAAAAATATATATATATATCAAACTCAAACTTGATATTTCGAGATTTTATTATATATGTGTAAATATTATTATTGTTAGTTAAGGTAAGTTCGTTTAACTCTATGCATCGACATACATTCTTTTTATTTAATCATAAAATTAAATATTTTGGTTAAAAATTATACGTGAACCAAATAAAACTGAAGATTCAACACCGAGACGTCATAAAAGGAAAGCATAAATTATGATCATAAAGGATGTCTGCATTACAGTCATTAAATATAAATATCATATTTTTGATCCACTTAGTTTCTTATCCGGAAGTTGTGCGAAGAAGAATCAGGCAACAAACACGGCTTGGATCCTGACATCTCAGTTTGGAGCGAATCACTATTTTTTTAATGGAATTTAATTGCGTGGCTTTTAAACTCACGTTCACGACACGTGTTTTAAAAAGTATATCTAAATCAGATTTTCACAGAACTCAGTTGAAAGCAATTTGTTTTTCCCCTGTAAGTAGCAGAACAAAGGAAAGCTCTGGAAACCTTGTTAACTTTTTAAAGCATTCGCTGCTTTTGCATTATTCAGTGGGGCCGGGTACAGTCGTGCACAACCTACAGTTACTGGCTTTGTGATACGGTATTTCATCTTTATGTTATAGCTTCATTGGACTTACGCACACAAATAATTTCCTTCTTTATCCATGTCAGTTCTCAACTGACACTACGTTTTAGATCTGAAATTGTTTTTGTTCTTTTTTTCCACTTTAGTAACTGCCATCCCTGCCTCACACTGACTTGAGACTGACATTATAAAATTATTCTTATTCTCCTCTTAGATCGATGGGAAGGGAGATCCGCGGTGCTATTGTGTAAGCGATATGGCAATTAAGTTTGTAACTTTGAGAGTCATTTTAACAATTATAGCAATATTAACGACCTCGGTTGCGGGCGAGTAAACATCTGAGACGCGCGGCTTCGATTCCCGCTGCAGGACAAATTTTTGCAAGATCTGCAAATATTTGTTCCGGGTCTGGGTGTTGTGGTACCATGGTACTCGTAGTTTCTGATACACACGACACAGGGAATCCTTGTGTGGGGTCAGGACAATGTGACTGTTGGGTGTAATTTTTTTATTTATTTTTTTTATTAACCAAATCTTTTAAAACTTGATCGGGAAAATCTTTAAATCATCGTCAAAATTGCAAACTTCAAGCCCATTACACTACTTCTAATTTAAAAATGACGTGCTACATTATAAAAAAAAAAAAAAAAATATTTCGAACGACTTGGATCCATAATTTGTTAGTAACATTATATAAAAGAACTAATAATTAGGGTTAGTACTTAATGCTAAATAATCCTAAACATTTCAATAGATCACTCCTCACGAAGCGCCTCCTCCTTTATATGCGCGTCAGTTTAAAGTGACGTTTATAATCATTAAAAGCGTATAAGACACATTTATATAGCAACTACCTACAAAACGAACGCAGCGATTTTTATTTCCATAGATAGAGATCTTCTGCTAAATCATTATAAGCGCACATTAAAGTCGAATGAGATTTAGTAGGTTGCCTTGCCTAATACAGTATTTCATCTTTATAGAGCCGCTCTGTGACTCACGCACACTAACGCACATCACATTAAAGTCTTAATGTAGCAGGTTACCTAATGGAGTATATCATCTTCATAATAAACGTCAGTCGCTCACGCAGGGCACGCACGGGTTTTCGTTACGCGAAAGCCGCGAAAGGTAACAAAGGATTTAAAACTAGCTCACTCAACAAAATATCACGATATGCTTTGATGTTCCGATTTATATTGTATATTTGATGCTAGCTATCGTAGACAACAAGGATACCTACTTACATTTCTGAGGAATTTTTTTTCGTTCAAATTATAAATAAAATAAATAAATAAAAGGGCATTTATTCATCAAGAATCCTACACACAGTTATAAAGATACAAGTGGTAATTTACAAGTTTTGGTATGTATGTAGGTAGACAGGTGAAATGGTCGCGGGCTCAGCTACGCTGCTTTTCAGCCTCGCCATAAAATGTCTGCTGTCGTCACAGCAGGTTTGATCCTCGGAAGCCATCAACCATGCCATTATCGTCAACATCAGCCTATAGAAGTCCGCTGGCCTCCCCCAAAGATTTAAGACGAGCGATCTTGAGCCTTTTCCATCCAACGACTTCCCGCAACTTAAAACATTGTCGTCGGTCCAATACTGCGTCGCCCGGCTCTTGGTCGACATTCGAGAACCTCTATTCCACAACGGTTGTTGTTTCTGCGAGCTATATGGCCTGCCAACTGTCACTTCAACTTGCTTATTCTATAAGCTACGTCGGTGACCTGGGTTCTTCTACGGATTTCCTTATTTCGAATTTTATCACGCAATGAAACTCCGAGCATAGCTAACAATTTAGCATATTCAATTTAGACAGGCCTCATAGCTCAGTTAGTAGTAACTCTGCCTTCTGCGCTAGGGGTCGCGGGTTCGATTCCCGCACTGGACAAACATTTGTGACTAACACAGATGTTAGTTCTGCGTCTGGGTGTTAAATATATATCTATTATGTACCTATATCAGTCTCTGGTACCCATAGTACAGGCTATGCCTAGTTTCGGATTAGTTGACCGTGTGAATATGTCCGGAATATTTATTTATTATTTATTCACAATGGTTATTAAAAATGTTTTGTCAGTATTTGCATCAGTTGTTATAACCAATTTTAAAACAGTGGGTACGTCGATGATCTTTGTTCTTACTAAAGCTGCCATCCGTGTAAATCTAGGGGACGTTATGTAGATTCAATGATCACCGTATAATTATGTAGATACTGCGGTGGCAGTGTTTGGCACGCGTACAAGGCTACAAGGTACCTACACGTGTAGATCCACCTCCAAGGAATAACATCACCGGCCGTCTACCCTCCTCAGTCCTTCCTCACAAAAGACAATTCGTGAGAGCCCTTTTGTTGGACAAAAATATGTGAATAAGAACGTTTCATCATCATCATCATTTCAGCCGTACGACGTCCACTGCTGAACATGGCCTCCCCCACAGATAGAGCGAATTCCTATCATCTGGGGGGATTTGCCCATACTCACCACGCTGGGCATGCGGGTTGGCGAGCGCAGTTAGAGCTATCGCTGTTCAAATGAGGGACGCTGCTGCCCATCCGCTAGCTTTTTTCCCTTAGTCGCCTCTTACGACATCCGCGGATAGGTAGATATGGAGGGGCCTATTCTTCAGCCGGGGCCACCACGGCATTAGAACGTTTACAAGTCTCAAAATACAGGATTTCATTACGGCCTGGCTTCCTAGAAAGGCAAGGATATTATAATATGTACGGTTCTTATAAAATACGATGCGTACTTATTGAGGGCGATTTCAAAAATCCTGACCTTTGTTTGCGTATAACGAAGCGATTCGGGAGGTTTTTTTACTAACGTTTTGTACGGTGCTCGTAGATTGACCATAATGAGCGTGTGAAACGCAAAATACAACTCGCAATGTAAGACCGATAATGATCGGTATAATACAGAAACCGGGCAAATAGCGGTTAATGTAACTACGTAACGATGAAGGCTTTGAAAGCTTTTATGATTTTCCCATTTTATTTGCAAATTCCTACCTCGATTCGGAAGTTTGTTACTTACGACTTCAAACAACGTTTTGCTTAGTAGGTTCAGCTTTCGGCTTTGGGAGTATAATTAAGACAATTTTGTTGTTTTTGCTTTTAGTTAATTAAAAATAATTGAAATAATAGCGGAGGCACAAACGAGGGATGCGGTTGGAATAATTTAAGATTCTACACAAGCAAAAAGCTGGCTCACTGAATTTATTTTTCTCTTTAAACAGCCAGACCCTTTTAGAGGAGTGGAGTGTACTATTTCACCTCACGGATATTTCATCGCGTTTGCTGTTAAATATTAATTTTCTTATTTTGCCCTCATGACGTCGTATAACGAGCCGTGTGGTGATGAGGATATCCAGAAACTGTCTTCAGAATCAAATTAGTACTGAATTCAGGAACTGAATAACCGGAATATAAAGGTACCTTTAAATAACGATATGACGTCATACCGATATAAACCGGTTACCCGAATATTTCTCTACCGATAAATATAAGGGTACCGGAAAATCTGGCTTCGCAGTTTATTTCGATTTATTTTGCTACCGGTACCTATAACCGAAATAAATAAAGGTTTATAAAGGTTTTCTTTGATGAAACGCCGCCACCCCGCCACCGCGGCGTGACTGTCCTAGCGAACTAGCCGCGGCTCAAAATTTCGGTACCGAAATCTACCGGTATGAAATAACGGTACCGTAATGCTCTACCGGTATAGCATAATGGTACCGAAATGTTTTAACGGTACTAGTACCTATAACCTCTACCGCTTTCAGTCCCTGACTGAATTATAGACTTGAATAGGTTCATTTCAATTATTAAAAAGACCTCTGAATCAGCCAGTGGTTACATGAGTAAGATTTTATGTCTTAACTTCAAACCGCAAGCGAATGATGTAAACAGTACGAGTACCTTCCTAATCTTACTACTATTACAAATGCGAAAGTTTGGATGGATGACTGTTACTCATCACGCCAGAACGGCTGAAGTGATCTGGATGAAATTTGACACAGAGGATATAGTCTACTTTTTATCCTCGTAGGTACGACGCGTGCGTAGCCGCGGAGAGAAGCTAGTAATATATAAAGTATTATCAACAAAAAGAAAAAAAATATGCATAAGCATAAAATAAATTAGTGTTTGCAGTTTTTTCCGATCTAGGTCCAAAAACAACTAAAATAACTATGCTAAAATCTAGATTTTTGAATAGTGTTTTTTGAATGATGAAAAATGTCCATTACCAAAAGTCCTACTACAAACTTTATTGAGTGTTATTTTACTCTCAATAAAGCTTCTTATGCGGGATATTCTCTTCTTATATTATGTCTACTAATGTGGGGTCAGAACTTTGTATGTGACTGTTGGGTGTTATTTATTTGACTCATCATCATCAAATAAACTGACCATAGGCCTCCCCACAAATGGTGCCACGGCCTTCAGCGTTCTCCATCCACCGGCTTCTCGCAACCTTCACAAATTCGTCGTTCCATCTGGTGGGGGACCGTAAGCAAGTAATTATTTACGCATATTCTCATGTTTTATTCAGAGACTTAGCATTAACGGCTTCGGGTGTCGTTATATTTCAATGAGTGTGGGTCATGAATACACTCGGACCCCAGCTCGGGCGAGCAAATCATAATTCTTTGCTTAAAATATTTTTCTTTCTTTGCTTAAAATATTTCTAAAAAATAAAACGGATAAACAACACCGCTAGTTGTAGTTGTTTATCCGTATTTTTTTTGAAATATAACTAGGTTAATATGCTACTCGTCTATAAAATGCCATACAACTTTTGGGAGCATACAACTCTAAACTCAAAATTGCAAATCAATCCAATTACCTAATCAAGATCGTAAAAGTAAAGTAAGTAGTAAAAGATTCATAGTATTCATGATATTAGTATCGATTTTGTTGTTACACTTTCCTAAATAAACTTAATGTGACAGCGCTAAAAATGTTGCCGTCCCTTTCTTATATATCAAATGTACGGGGACGGTCATAATTTTAGAGGTGTCAAATCGACGCCATTATATTATGAAGTAAGAAACGTATTTTAAGGAACGTATTGCCAGATGTTGTATTGTTATTTAATTTGATAGTTTTATTTGCGGTGAAGACACAATAGCGTCGTACCCCGAGGCGTAGAGCCGATATTGTGCTCGTAAAGGGCGCTCCGGAGGGAATAAATAACTCGGCGGAATGCTCTCTCGAACACATAGATAGGGACTTATAGGGAGCAAATCCAATTTAAGTGTACGACATCAAATATGAAAGGAGTTTTGGTACGCTCTTTTATTCAATACACAAAGTGCTGACTTAACATAACATTATATCTATAAACGCAGTGTCAGTTAAATGATCGACGTGTTTTATTTATAGTCGGAGAGTAATCTTCTTTAGTTTTTCGTCGTAGTTAAATCGAATCGGAATGATAGGTGTTCCCAGAATGCTTACCAATGAGTTATTGTCTTGCAACATAATTTCACAACAAAAATGTTCGTCACCGTTTATAATGAAGTAGCAATAACAAAAATAATGAAAATTAGCTCGAAAGGGGCTTATTCTATCAGGAGAAACAGAATATTTGCGAAAAAAAAACTACTTTTTTTCCCGAACTTTATCAAATACCCTGATATTATTATATTTCTATCTTATTATTAAAAGAACGTTCTTCTTCTTCTGTCGTGTCAATGGTTCAGGGGAACTAAATCTTTTTTGACCGGTACTCCGCCACAGCTACGGCAAGTTCAACATCAAGTTTGCTACCTAAAACAGCTGAATAATTGAGTTTGAACTGTTTTGACCTCAAAACAGCTGATTTTTACATAATGTTTTTTTTTTCAATCAAAAATGTTATTCCCAAATTATGATTTACATATAACATACAAACATATTTCCAAATATATGTATTTGCAAAAGTTATAGAACATACTTTATGGTCAGTTACATGTAGAATAAGCCCCTTTCGAGATATTTGTACATATTATGAATCAACCTGTATACTAAGTAGTTTAATTTAACTTTATGAAACAATATTGATTGATCATAAACAAGGCTAAAAACAGCTATATTTAAAATTTCTTATATCCACAGAGTTATAAAGTAAGTGAAGCAAAAACCCGCCTAAATCTCCCAGATTAATACCGAGCAGGAATGTTGAGCAAAAAATCAACGTGGGCTGGTTTCTCTCTAAAGCTGCAAATGTCTGTATTGCGAGCCGAATTGGTAAAGCTTGAGTTCAACTTTACAAACAAAAGTTTTTCAAAACTAGTTTGTATTCTCACAATTTTAGTCTTTTCCTTTTCTAACCTTCATTTTTGTCGTAACAGCAGAAAATGCTAATAAACAGTTCGAATTTTAAAAGCCGTTTCGAAACATCAAACCAATTGAGAGACCTTTATAGCGCCATATTTTATTCACACGTTTCTTTGTATAAAAAAAGAAAAAGAAAAGCACTTAACTGAATTTGCGTGTTTTCAGCGAAGTATGGTGGGTGGTGTGAAGGAGGACGTAAATAAGAAATACTGCCTACGGCATAAATCGGATTACGCCAGCAACCGACTGCGCTTAAATGGCTTATAACAAAAATAATGATGTTTTTGAAACGGTTACCTACCATTTTTATTTGAATATTTGCTTTGGGAGCATAGAAAAAAATACTTTAAAATTCACATTTACTTAGCAAGCCGCGTGGTTTGAAGGAATTCTAACATCCAGGTACCTACTCTATCTATCCTACTATAATAATTACGAAACTTTTTTAGGGTGTTTGTGGTACAATCACGCTGTAACTTCTCAAAAGATTTTGATTAAATCTGGAATAGATAGAGTACTTTGCCTAGAGTACCAAATAGGCTACTTTCTAGGTACCGTAACCTAGTAGTTTAATATTTTGGATATAATAAGTAAGAACATTATCATATAACAAAATCCAATTTTGCATTGCTATAAATCTTTCATTAATTTCATCTAAAGCTAATAAAAGCTTAAATGAAAACAAGTCTGATTACATTGCAAATTGGTTTGCTATTAAAATAATTGCTCTGATATAAGTATAGTGTAAAGGTATGCACCCATTAGTGGTTATTACAAAGCATTAACCTTAAAACCGACCATCTAAATCACCTCGCATTTATTTATTGCTTTATTTCTCGGTATTTATTTATTCGATTCTCGAAACCGGTTACGCAAAATATTGAATCAAATAGTTTGATTTGATGAGCGTTCTGCATTTATATGTTAATCCAAGAATTATTGCGATTACGTTCTATAAATATTTCGTTGATTATTTATCGAATTAAATATAGATTTCATTGTTTATTAACTCATTAGTCGCTTCCGCTAGGAACATGTAAATTATTTCAATCAACATTTTGGATAAATATGTTTACACTGTTAAATTATACATTTTCTTATGGCTCTATCAAAAATGAAACAAAATATCTAATTTAACTGATATACTCGTACCTACATATTTGGAACAAAATTAATGAAACCTATGCTATTCGTAGGTCGCAATAGCGAACTTTTTTGAAATTAAATTGAATTGAGAAAAATTACTGCATTTGTTTTAGCTAGGTACTGAAAAGAGGTGACAAACGAATTCTACGTTGTGAGGGGAATTTGTAAGCTACAAAAGCTGCGTTGTCTCACTGCATAGCTATATCCGTTCTACAATTGATGCAATTTCATTTCATCGTGTGTCACATACCCTATGAGTCGCATAACATTCTTCCGTCCTACACCCGTTTTGCCAGCCAGTCAGGCTTTTACAAAGAAACGAAACATATTTAATTCTTTTTCATTTTTATTGATTTAGTGTTACATAATAGTTCTAGAATAAGTCGCTTCAGATCTGCTTACACTATAGTAAGCAAGCACCCTACTAAGCGGGTGGGCGTTCGGCGGACGGAATTCATAAGTGGTTTTCATTTAAAAGATGCGAACCGTCTGATTTATAAAATGTAGAACATTTATTTACAGAAAGAAAATTAAAACGAATACTTGTATTCGTTTTAATATGTAACTTACAACTATTTTGCAAAATACTCACGAAACTATCGAGTTATCTAAAGATCGTTCCATACAACGTGTTCCTTAACTAGTACGCTATCTCGAAAGTGGCTTATTCTGTCAACAAAAAGAACGAATACTAGCGAATAAGATCAAATTTTCGTTCGCCATCGCTATATCATCTTTGTTTCTATCATTAAACGTACGAGAAGTAAAACATCAAGATTGTTATCTTAAACAACGGAATGATTGAGTTTTAATTGATTTGACTCCAAAATATTGCAGTGTTTTTTAATGAAATATTTCGAATTTATTATAGTCGTTGGCCGTGGTGGCCCCGGCTGAAGAATAGGCCCCTCCATATCTACCTATCCGCGGATGTCGTAGGAGGCGACTAAGGGAAGGGAGCTAGGGATGGGCAGCAGCGTCCCTCATTTTAACAACGATAGCTCTAACTGCGCTCGCCAACCCGCATGCCCAGCGTGGTGAGTATGGGCAAATCCCCCCACATGATAAGGAATTTGCTCTCTGTCTGTGGGGGAGGCCATGTTCAGCAGTGGAAGTCGTACGGCTGAAATGATGATGATGATGATTATAGTCGTAGAACAAACTTTATTGCCTACTGAATGTAATAAGCCCCCCCCCCCATTCGGGATAGTATACATATTATGAATCTCCTTTTGATCAATTCATTGGATTTTACTAGATCTTTTGTTCAGTCTTTGTTTTAAAAGAGTTTGGTTGGGCCATTGTTGGCTCTGTGTAAATGAAAAGATTGTAAGCGGCTTACGTTATGAAAATGTTCGCTTCGTTTGTGGCGGGCGGGTAGAGTAGGCATTTATTGGAAAAATATTTAGAAACCCATTTTTTAGGTGTCGGTGTTGCGTTGATAGTAGGTAAATTGATATAAAGGAGAATGTACATTTCTGTACATAGATTGATCTTTACTTTTCGAATACCTACCTATGTACTTACCACATTATAAAAAAATTTGTACCTAACAGAAAGTTTGAATACCTATGTATGTAGTAGGTACCTAGAGTACCTACATACTCAAACAAAAGTTGGGCTACTGGTTTTGTATTAGATTACTGCTCCCTAGGGCCCAGAAGACCCTAATACACAGGGTGATTAACTTCGCGCAATTCGATTTGACAGCAAAGCAACTGTTTCATTCAATAGGGCAGTCCCCTGCTGTATCAAGGGTTTTTAATCATATTCTTTGAATTTTATGAACCGGCTAACCCCTTTTTAAGGTATATGAATATTTTGTTGTGATATGATGAGCATTTTATGTTCAATGAAGACGGAAAGTAGTGGCCCCAGCTGAAGAATAGGCCTCACCATATCTACCTATCCGTGGATGTCGTAAGAGGCAGAGGGAAAAAGCGAGGAGATAGGCAGTAGCGTTTTTAACAACTATAGCTTAACGTGGTGAGTACGTACGTGGAGAGTATGGGCAAATTGTCCCCAAAAAAAAAAAGAAAAAGAAGAATCCTACACACGGTTATAAAGATACAATTGGTAATTTACAAGTTTTGGTATGTATGTAGGGAGACAGGTGAAATGGTCGAGGGCTCAGCTACGCTGCTTTTCAGCCTCGCCATAAAATGTCTGCTGTCGTCACAGCAGGTTTGATCCTCGGAAGCCATCAGCCGCTATCAGGCGATGAAGAGAAGGGCACAGATCATTATTATAACCTATGTAAGTAAGTAGGTAAATATGATATAACATCGAGCTAGCAGCAAATGGCATCCGACATCCAGGATAAAATAAATTTGTGTGAAACTATAGTACAATATTAGGTATAACGCAGCTAGGAAGGACAAGATAGGAAGTAGCTTTGCAAATGTGTAGGGTTGTCCAGCAGTGGAATCCTACAGCTGAAATGATGAGTCTATAGAGTTAAGTGTAGACACTTAACTCTATAGACTCATCATTTCATGTACCAAATGTATCATGTGTATGTACCAAATGTATCAAACCAAATTTTTAAACTGGCTCCTGGAATTTTGAATTTATCTTACTATAGCATTTTTAATAATTTTATCCCGGTACTGAAAATACAACCACAAAAAAATAAAGATTAACCTTCAAAGAGAATCTCAAATCTGCCTCAAAAATTAATCAAGATGCAATCAACGAGTTTATAGCATCAAGGCAACGAAATAATAAATTAAACGTCGAGAACCGGTCGCCTATTCAAATGTATTATTTGATTTTTTTATAAAGTAACATTAGGTGGGTTTAAATGATTGTCATTAAATTCGTGACATAAAGGAAGTGATGATAAAAAGATTACCATTTGGCTAAACGCTCCATTTATTTATGAGAGAAGTATTTCGAACTGAATTGCATAGAAATACAATAAAACATTATTCTCGGTCGGTTAATATACAATCGGGAATACGTCATGCGTAATTTGCAAAACTAACCGAATTCAATATTATTTAAAAAGTGGGTACGCAAATAGCGAATGTTATCCGACACGGATAACATTCATTGTTTTTTATAGGAATAATAACGAACGCCATCGTGTGCTATCGTTTGGGATAGTTAAAATGATTAATTGATCGAGCGAGCGAAGCAAGTGAAGACTCGAAACACTGGACCCTGGACGAATCGGCCTTGTAAGTTTGTTAGAGCATTACTTTCGAATCGTCAATTTGATCTACAAGGAATTTAGTAGGTTAAGAGGTTGTACTTGCAAGATTAGCTGATAAGAATATGATTTAAATCGGCCAAGGGGTTGTTAAGATATAAGGGCCTTGAGCGTGATGATGATGATGATGAAGGGTCCTATAGGTTGTGTAAAAAATAGTAATGCAAATACATGAAATGGGGTGTCATTTAAATGGGCTTTGTTCATACATTCCATATCGATTTTTAGTTTGATTCTTGGCTGAGTTCGGGGGAACCACTAGTTAAAACTAAGACCTTCATCCGAACCTGGCAATTAACAGGCATAAATGAAAGATTCAATTAGGGAAGGAGATGGGATAAATGTGTTTTAATCTACATCTTTTAGTTTTAAGCTTCGTTGGACGGTTTGGGAGTCTCGCTGGCGCTAATTAGCGAGTGGATTAGCCGACAAAAACAAACTTTGTCCTTATTTTTTAAGGCTAATTAGCGTTTGAAAAATAATTTTGTTTTTGTATGTATGACTAAACTTTGGGTTCTTGGTTTGCCGTGACTTTTTTTAAACACGATGTAAGGTGTTTTTTTGGTGTATTGAAACATCTAACACTGCGGCGTAAGTTCGTGATCGCCTTTATTCCCTAACGGTTGTCGGTCCTGTGAGCTAAAAGGCCGACACACTGCCACTTCAACTTGCTAATTCTTTAGCCTCTATATCGCAGTCGTGATAAAGAATCGCTTTTAGAACAATAAAATAAAGCTATAAATTGATCATGACGTCGCTCGGTCCCTCGTAAAACAACAGCATACACAAAATGCGGCAATGAAATAAGTTAAGGTAAATAATAATTAGTAAAAACACACTGCAACGAGTCTGTTGCCTCGGGCGTTGCAAGTGAATACAAACTACGTTTTTTTACTAAGGGGGCTAACAAGCTTATAGCCCACCTGTTGGTAAGTGGTTACCGTAGCCTATTAACGTTGCAATACCAGAGGCATCACGCACGTGTCAGGTTACGATTAGGAATACAATGATTATTCTACAAGACACACTTGCACGTTTGTTTACATTCATCGAACTTCTGTTAGATCATTTCTGAAGGAAACTTAAAGTCAGTGTTAAAAGAACATCTTGTCAAATGTAAAGCTTATTTTAGAACGAAGGTATGCTAAAGACATTGCCGAACGAAACAATTGGACTATGGTACGTCTAATTAGGTAAATATGACATATTTATCGTTACAATTTATATAATAAATAATAGTGTGTTTAATAATTTCTGTTCAAATACTATTTATGCTTTACTGCGATACTTTAAGTCTTTAAGTATATCAATGACTGACCGTTTGCTTTGTTATTGTATTGTTGAAGAAATATTTATGTTTCATTTTCATTCTAGGTAATAAATTTATTTGTAACAAAATTGTATAATTCCTTACATTGGTTTTAAATAGGTTTAGCGAAGCTATATTTTGTTATAATTGTCTATTTACGATAATATTTTACCGGTCATTGTGATTGGTCCGAACAGAATAATGAATTCTTTTGAGGTGGCAGCTGTAGGATTATGGAATTCGCTCCCTATTAATATAAAAAAGGCGCCCAGTAAACCCAGTTTCAAACGATTGGTATACGAACACTTTCTGGAAGAAACTTCTTCTGGTAGGTAACAAATATACAATTATTCACGTAGGTATTTAACCATCATTTCTTCTTCACTTTTTATTATTATAATTTTTTTTTTTTCATATTGTTACAGGACACATGTATGAAGGTACTCTTAAGCTTAATAATATATATATATGTATATATAGATATTTATATGTAGTATAGGTTGTATGTATTAGTTTTATGGAGTTATTTTTATTAATAGTCAGCTCTCCAACTTTTTATTTCTACCTTCAGCTAGCACGCTGACCTTTTTCTCTTACTACCTTTGAGGTTGGCTGTTAGAAAATGCTTGTAGCATTAAGCCCTCCTTTTGTGCAACTGTACTGTGTGTGCAATAAAGTATTAAATAAATAAATAAATGAAATATTGGTTTATATCAACTGATTTAGTGATTAGTAAACCACTTAATTGGTTTCAAAAGAGTTTCACTGCATCACATGTTATTAATATTACTGATATTTAAAGATATTTGGGTTCAATGTTTCCTAGTCTGTGATTGGTCAGAGATAATGTGATCCATGAAGGGTATAAATTGAAATGCAAATGTTTTGAAAGAACAATCATTGTGTGACTACAGATCCAGATACAAGTAAAGTACTATGTGTATAACTCTTATCCCCTAATTTGTCTATTCTATATTCACTTTGAGTATGAACTATTGTGTATCTTACATTATGTAGGATTTATCTTTGTAAAGATTTTGGGGTTATATCCTGTTGCTATGTGCACTGTATTTAAATTGTGTTTGAATTAAATATATTAGCCTTCATTTTTCATTTGATAGCAGCATTTTAGACAATAGAATCAGTATTTTCAATAACAGCTAGTTTCGAGTCTTCAGATTAATTCTTTTTGGGTAAAATAAGATAGCTCTATTCTATTTCTGACACACGCGTTGCCGATCCCGAACCACCCTCCCCTCACTCACCGCAGGAACACAACACTATTTGAAACAAATAATGTTATTTTGCTGCGATCTTCAGTAACGCGGAGGAACCTCCCCAAGCGGGCTGCTCCAATTTAGAGCAAGAAAATCTCGCTGTGCGTGATGTATGAATGTACTTCGCATAAAATGGAATGGTGCTTTACAAATATCATTGAACTTTCCTGAACTGCTTTTCCCTCCAAATCGTTATTATTATAGCCAGTGTTATAGCTGCGAGTACTTTCCATATACTTTTTCTACCGTTTCTATTATGCTTCAGTAGATCGTGAAATTACCTTTTTAATAAACAAACAGCCAAAGTTGTTAGTCTCGCTTGTCTGAAGATACTGACTCTAATCTTATCTATACTTTTGGCGAAGAACTGCACAATTTAACAGACTCTCTTTTCATAAGTCGAGCAAATCACAAAATTAAATACTGTTCGGAAAATCCGGAATAATTGGCTGTGTAATTATATCATCATTTCAACCGTTGGACATCTACTGCTGAACATAGGCCTCCACCATAGATTTCCAGAAACAACTTAGGGGAATTTGCCTTACTCGCCACGCTGGGTATGCGTGCGAGATCCGCCTAGCTTTGTTTCCCTTAGTCGCTCGTTACAACATCCACATGTATGGAGGGGCCTATTCTTCAGCCGGGGCCACCACCGCTAATAAATTATGTAGAGAAACAAGCGCATAACAATACGTACTGTATCCCAAGCACGAATAATTTAGGATAGTGTTACGCTTACGATGCGATAGTAAACGTCAAATATTAACCAATGACATCGGCGATGCCTGAAATCTTTAAGTTTTGATTGGTTAATATTTGACATTTGCTATTGTATCGTTAGCGTAACCCTATCATGAATTATTTGAGCTCTGGCCACTGCTCTTCATTCGTTTCCTTGGTGGTAAGTCTTGTTCCGCGATGGCCCCGGCTGCAGAATAAGGCCCTCTATCTCCTACCCGTGATGTCGTAAGAGGCAACTAAGGGAAAAAAAGGTAGGGGATGGACAGTGTATTAACAACAATAGCTCTTACTGCGCTCGCCAACCCGCGTGCCCAGCCAACGTGGCGAGTATGGGCAATTTCCTCCCACATGACTGGAAATCTGTGGGGGAGGCCGATGTTCAGCTGTGGACTTCCAACGGGGCTGGAATGATGAAGTTTTGTTGTACTCCATATTACTCGTTCCGCTTATTCCCCTTCTGTAATCACATTCTAATTCAATGTACACCGCAAATGATAAATCAATGTCGGCCCTGTTTAAACGAGCGTAATGGAGTTGACAAATGGTATCGAAATTCGAAATTCATTCTCCATTTCAATTTGGTTTGTCAGTCTGTTAGTAATTTGGCAATCAAGTGATTCAGAAACATTATCTGTTTGAACTTTGAGCTGAGATAATATGCATTTCATGACCCGAGCGCTGTATTGAAGGGCAAGCTCTCTACTAGGCAAAGTTTTAAAAGATAAAATATATTGGTTTAGAAAACCTCTACTATCTTCCGCGCGCGGCTTTGCTTGCGTGGTGCCTAAATAAAAACTAACATATTATAGGCTTTTCCGATCACGACCTGTAAAGGTCCTCCATGTCTCCATGTCAAATTGGTTTAGCCGTTTTGGCGTGATTGAGTGTCAAATTTTTAAGAACCAGGGTAAAGAATACATACCTACGCATACATTCGCATGCATACACATACATACACAACAACCTACTTACTTATAATTTTATTTATGATCCAATACATAATAATTTATCCTTTCTTATTCGCCTGCCCCTAGGCACTCTGTAATACTCTGAATACTAAGGTTCTTCCATTGTAGTCTGTACTAACATCTATAATCTTTGCACCTACCTTTGTGTCTTTGTTTGTGTGGTAAGCTTAGGTTAAATAATATTTTCTAATAAATAGAAAAACAGGAGGAGGTAGGGCACAGCGAGATTTTCTCGTTCTGCATTGGAGCAGCCTGCCTGGGGAGGTACCTCCACCTTACAGAAGATCGTAGCCAAATAACATTATTTGTTTCAAATAGTGTTGTGTTTCTGCTGTGAGTAAGGTTGCCAGAGCTCTTTAGGGGGGAAGGGTGTTCGGGGTCGGCAACGCGTGCGTGATGCATCTGGTATTGCAAGCGCTCATAGGCTACGGTAACCGCTTACCATCAGGTGGGCCGTAAGCTTGTTTATCACCTCTCTATCTTCCAATAAAAAAAATAAAAAAAAAAAACAACCTTTTCCGTAACTTGTATTCTATCGATCATAAAAATATTGCAGAAAAAAAGCAATAAATAAACATCACAAGAGTTTTTATCCTGAAAATATCAGCTGTTTTACTTCGTATTTTAACGAATTGTTACGAACGATAAGTTTTACATCGAGATTGCTACCTTAAACAACTGAATAATTGAGTTTGTTTGAACTGATTTTACCCCAAAACAGCAGATTTTTGCAGTGTTTCCTCAATGAAAAAAATCGAATTTCCAAAACTCGTTGAGCAAACTTTCCTGTCAATTGGGTGTAGAATAAGCCCCCTTTGGGGTGGTATACATACAAACCATCTTGTTTATGTAGATTCTATTAAATAAAATATAGAATCATTATTTTACTACCTATATAGAAGTACTACTATAGTACTACTACTCTACTATAGTATACTATATTCTACTCTACGGTTGTATTTTCATTTGTTTTTTTATTATGGCAAGCGCCATTTTATGAATTCGTTAAAACATGTAAACTATTGAAACTTGGTGTGGCGTTATCGGTGATATTTATTTTTTTAGTTGTTTAGGTAGGTTGGGTTGTAAGCTATGAAACTATAGTTCCCTGTTTAAAATTGTTATGAAGATATTTCTTCCTGTAGCATTTCTTCTAGCCCCCATCTCCCCTTTAGCCCCGCCCCGGTATTTATTGCTTCTGGCACGGCGCAGCGCGGGCATTCACTGCCATAAACGTGAACACTAAAACGTGCCGTTTCCCTAAATTATTTTAATGACGTATGCTCCCTCCCGGTTTAGTGGATTGTAATACGGTTACAGTTTCACGTTAGATATCCGAAATTGCTGCCAAATTCAACACTTTGCTTTCAACGATTTGTTGTAAAAATCTCTAGCCGCAAGTTAAAACTTCTTGTGCCAGAATGCATAATCCACATGTAGGTAAGCCATTTAGTATTTTAGTTTAGTGCCTACTGTTGCAACTAAAACTGCCCGCGCGTGCATGTCGATAAAATATAGGCAACTTTACTTTTATCATGTTTTTCCTACTATCCTACTTATATTATAAAGGCGAAAGTTTCTAAAGATGTGAAGATTTGTACCTATTACCCTCTTACGCCCCGTAACTGTTGAACGGATTGGAATAAAAGTCATGTTTGTATTAAATTGTTTGGAATAACAAATTGGATAATGTGAGGAAAAATACACTTTCATTCTTTGTACTCTACAAAGAATGAAAGTGTATTTTTCCTCACATTATCCAATTTGTAACACATATCAAAATCGAAAAGTTCCGTCCAAGGCAAAGTTCTGGAAGTCCAAGTACTTGTAAATCATCTAGAAGAGATTAGACTTGAACAGCCTAAGCAACTCTGAGTAACAGGAATGCTTTGTAAACGGCACGGTATCACAAGCTCAACAGAACTGCTAGAACAACTTTAGGAAACGGCCTGAAACGTTATTATGGAGTCAGAAACAAAACGAGATGTCCCGAGTCATTAGGCATGTCGGTCGGTCGGTTTCCCCTTTACTCCGCGAATGCGCGATACGACTGCAAATTAGTTCTTGCGGAAGATCTTCAAAGTCCCTTGGAGTACCGTCTTAATATAGCCGAATAAGTCGTGAAGCGCTCTATGCACCTCCGCAGCCTTTGTTCGCATCGTGGAATTGATTTACTCCCTATTGTTTCGCAGACACCTTAGCGCATGATACTGTTCTTTAGATACGCCGAGTGCTTATCGAATCGTATTTTTTCCAAGTTCGTTCGTCGAGATAAAACGGCAGCTGGCCGTCGACCCTTTTGTTTGCAGTCTCAGACTCCGCTCGTAACTTCGACCCCTGCCAGAGCGGAGCGATGCCTCCCCCTGCCTCAACTTGTAACGTTCACGCTGCCACCCATAAAGTTTTTAATAGCGATATGGCGTGTCGAAACATTAATATGCTTGTGGTGATAGTAAATCAAGCGAGGATTGTGGATTGTCTCCGTGGATAATGTATGACGGGCGGTGGTGGGCGTAAGATAGTGCATTTGTCATCCCACTAACAATAAACCGTTTAACTTTATTTATAGTCAGCGTGGGCTCGTAATCGATTATTTGCTGTTATCGCACTTGGATATCCAAATATATGACTTCATCTGGCGGAGCTCGTGGATCATATCCAACAATAACAAATGTATACGCTACTTGAACAAAAACATCGAAATAATTAAATTTTGCTTTAATCGATTCAGCTCCAAGGTTTCAGGCAGTAAAATAAATTAAATATTGTTATTGTTCCCTCCCTACTGATACAGAAATATGAAAAGATATTCGTGCGGCTATAATACCTGTCGATGTCGGTTCGTATTAAATTTTGTTATTTTTCCAATATTACGGTTCGGAAGTCGACAATCTCTCGAATTCGGAGCTGGAGTGCTTTAGTTCTCAATTTGTGATGCCATTAGCTGCGTGCGTGAGGGAGATGCCGTTATACCGCCGTTCCTTCTTAGGATCGAGCGCTGAATGTAAATGGCTTCATTTGATTATGTTTAAAGTCGTAAACGCTCTTTGCATTTATGCAATCCTGGTAACTCTGAACCGCAATCGGCAGAAGTATCCATTTCATGCATGCTTGAAGCAAGCCATCCTTCTGCATACTACTAAATAATCTTGAATTGAAAAAGCTTTTGTTGAAGGGTCTTATTATTCCACAGATGTTACATAGAGTAACATTTTATTGTTAAGTTTGTTTGTTGAACTTATGAGGAATAGATAGGTACATATTTGTATGTCTAATAAATAACTTAGAAAGGACTTCCGAAAAGTCACGCCCGAATCAATTAGCTATCTGGAGTAACATTTTTTGTTTAGGTATTGAGCTATTTCGTTCATGCGTTATTATTATTTACCCGCTTATCTACATATAAACGCATAATAAATTAAGCATTGTTTAAAATTATTCCTCTCACTGTTTCTCAGTAAGTATGGGAATACTTTAAGCATTGTTTATCTTTTGACACTTTTTTGGTTTGACTTATAGTAACTTGCGATATCGTTTTTAGTAGAGTAGCATAGCATCTTTTTGAAACGAATTTTATATGAATTATCAGGGACATATCGCATGCCGTTTGAAAAGGGCTTTAACCGGGCGTAGTATTACTAAAAACTACGATAAAATAGTAAAACAGAACATCGCAGTCGCGTTCAAAGGATATGCAGCAATATATTGAAAACAGGAAGCAGCGAGTCCACAAACGGACGAAATACATGTCATTTTCCACGTGAAACAATATTGGAGCTCCCGGCAGCTCGTGGCGGATGCTAATGGATATATTTGATTTTTGGAGGATAACAGAGAGCTGAATAAAAGATTCATAATATACCATCCCGAAAGAGGCTTATTCTGTGAAAAATAATATTATCGAAAAAAACATTTTATATTTGATTTTTTTGACGAACTTTTTCAAAATTAGTTGTTTTTGGTCTTTTTTATCATCTTTATAAGTAACTAGCTTCCGCCCGCGGCTTCGCTCGCGTGGTACCTACATAAAGTCAAAGTCAAAGTATTTTTATTTGGAACAGTAAAACACAGGTAATACATAAACAAATGAAAACGTTGACAACTGCAAAAGTAAAAACTGCGTAGCAGGAAGCCGTGGGCGAAAGTACCGAACGAACCCTAAAAACAAAACAGTCTAAACAAATTCACAAAGCTCGTGTAACTTTCTCAGTAGCACAACGATTTGGTGAACGTAAGTAGGTACCTACTGCGATTTGCGATGCAAATTCTGATATTGCACAACCAATCAGTGGTTCAGTGCATGAAACGGAAATATAATAGGGGTTGAATTAAATTTTAATTTATTCGGACAACACTACACATTCGAGTGGAAAATTAGCATCGGAAATAATTTTCATCTAGCCCCCTTATTCATAAGCTTACGCGCGCGGTTTCCCTCAAAAAAAATGAGCCTTTATGCTATTCTAGGTAAAGAACTCCATTTACCTATTTCAAGTTCAATTATCGGCGTGATTGAATAACAAACATCTAAAAACACACACACTTTCACATTAGTAACTTATTAGTAGGATCACGGAATCCTACTTCCTACTAATATTATAAATGCGAAAGTTTGTGAGGATGTTTGGATGTTTGTTATTCAATCACATCGTAACGGCTCAACCGATTTCATTGAAACTTGGAATACAAATAGTTCTTTACCTAGAATAGCTTATAGGTTATTTTTCATGTAGATACAACGAGAGCAAAGCCGCGGGCGGAAGCTAGTGTTTAAATAACGGTAGTGATATAACTCTCACAGTTTCTTAGAAAACTGAATCTTAATCAAGTACGTTCTATGTCTATACTTACATAGAATACATACATATAGAATTCTATAATTCTCAGCCGGCTTTGACGGCTCAAGCTGAGATATCCACGTCTGAGTAATCCAGGCTTTCCTACTCTCTTGGAATTGGAGCTAGAAATTAGACATTTGTGATCATTAGGACTAAATACCTCTGCAATATACAGGGTTTAATCCCAGCTGGTGGGAAAGTAACGTAAATATAAAAGATCGTGATTTTTACATAAAGGAACCTTCATTTTATTTTCAAATATAAGTAGGTAAAACTGCAATCAAAGATTATTTAAAAATTTTGAAAAACTTGCCTGATCCGACAAGACAACAAGACTTTTTCCCCAAGCATGGTAGAAAAACTCTCAGAATTCCAGGCAATCAGATATGAATATGTCGAAGGGGTTTAGTCAGAGGCACGACCAAACATTTTGGCCACATTTTGCAGGATTGAGAATTCCATACATTCAATGTTGCAAGGCCATCGCCGCTGCCAAGTCCACTCGCAAATGAGGAAATAAAACATCCTGTATTTTTATGGTACCGATCGAAAGGTTGGAAGGTCGACTACCCGATGGACGACCACATTGTTGTTGCGGGAAGTCGGTGGATGGAAAAAGCTCAAGACCTTTCGTCGTATAACTCTTTGGGGGAAGCTTACTAGTGGACTTCTACAGGCTGATGATGATGATGATGATCGAAAGGGTGAATTAAACTGATAAATTCCTTCAGTTTAGACATAGTCAAGATTTCCTAGTAACACGTACCTTTATCCACAGGAAACGGCAGAAGTATGCGTCGGCACTTCCGTCGGGACGATAACCGAACCGGACTGCCTCGGGCCGTGCGAGCCTGGTACCTCGGTCACGCTGGAGGGCATCGTGTGGCATGAGACGGAAGGTGGTGAGTTTTTACTAAGCGCACGCACTGTAGCGCCCCATCTCATCACTGCACGCTTATGCACGCCTGGTACTTTTGTCCGCTTTCGCGATGAATGTCACTGATTCTTTTTGGAACTTAGGTGAAGAAACGGGAGTAAATATTTATCGGAAAGCTCATTTTGAATTATTTGATATTTGATTGATGACAGCATCTAAGTCCCAAATTTTACAGAGACATTAATTTCACTTCGTTGAATTTCATTTGTTAAGGCTTCTTAGGAGTTGAATTGAAAGAGACATAGAAAGATAGAAATTATTTTTATCAAAGGTTAGGTTACTTCGAGATAAAGACTTATCTACACTCGACAGAGTTGATTCAATTACCTGCCTTAATTTTAAGATCTAGGCAGATAAATGACTTCGCTCCAAAACTATTTCACTACACGATCTGACCATGAAGTGTTTGGATTATCATCATATTATTAAACTTTAAATTATAAAACGTATTGTGATGAATGATGCTATAAAAATAATGCTATCTAAATTGGTCAAACGCCTAACCATCACCAATAAATACAAAAAAAAAGATGATTCATAACATGTTTACTATCCCGACAGGGGCTTATTCTACACCCAATTGGTAAAAATGGTTGATCTACAAAGTAAGTTTGTCGATTTTAATTTTAAAAAAAAAAACACTATTCTAGAATCTGTTGTTTTGGGGTCACAGTAGTTCAATAACGTACCTACGTTTAATAATTTAGTAAAGATGAGAAAGAAACCAAAAATGGTATAAAACTAAAAATAATAATAATGTTGATAATCAACAAAAGTTTGTAAAAAAAATACCAAAATTTTCAATGGTTTCTAAGGTTTATTTTAACGAACTTTATCAATTTAGCGGCGTTTGATCTTTTATCATTGCTATAAATATTTATTAAACGTACAAGATTTCAACATCAAGATTGCTATCTAAAACAGCTACTCCTGATTTGACAATTTATTTTTTGAAAAATAACTTCCTATGTAGTCAGTACGGACCGTACATAACTATGACTCCATGCGAGTGAAACCGCGAGGGTACATCTAGCCAATAACAATAAGAGCTCTCGTCAGAATGATTATATCGTCATAAACCCACGATAAAGCAACGGGCGGCCATTTTACAGAAGCTTAAATCATAATTTATTTATTACACCTGGCTCGACCATACTGATTATAGGCTGTTTCAACTTTTTGTCGTTTGCGTTTCATGGCCGCATTAACCATTTCAACATTTATGTTATCCCGATCTCTCGATTAATATTAAAATATACGGGCCACAATCAGAGTCAATGTAGCTCCACATAATTATTAGACGATAATTATATGCTTATTAGACGATGCGATCGCAGAATATTTTAATAACTCCCACAAAACCGATACCTTTACACCATTTATGTTCTCCTGGTAATAAAATGCCCCGCTACACGACTCGTTAGGGAGGGCAAATAAATACCAAAATGGTTATTTCATTTTGTTTACGACGAAATCAATTCTTTACTGCCAATGTTCAATTTATCGTTTATTTTTATAGCTTGATATTTTAATGGCCATGTAGAATTGTAAGTGCGGCTCTTATAGGTTAACGGAGACATCCTTGAATGTTATAAAATGTTTGTGCGTTTGTACCTCCGTCTAATTGGCATTTTTATTTCATAAATAAATAATTTGTTTCATTTATATTTTCGAAGAATTGTAGGATTACGCGCGTAATTGGATTCATTTCACATCACGATCAAACAGTTCCAATATTGGATTTTATATTGGAAAGGGGCTTTGTGAACATTTAATTTTCATGTAGGAGTGCAATAAAGATTTTATACGGTGATTCATAATATGTATACCCTCCCGAAAGGGGCTTATTCTACACCCAATTGGTAAAAATGGTTGATCTAAAAAGTAGGTTTGTCGATTATAATTAAAAAAAAACACTATTCTAGAATCTGTTGTTTTGGGGTCACAGTAGTTCAATAACGTACCTACCTTTAATAACTTAGTAAAGATGAAAAAGAAACCAAAAAAGGGATAAAACTAAAAATAATAATAATGTTGATAGTTTTTTCGCAGATATTTTTATTTTTGTTTATAAGTAGAATACGGCCTCTTTCGTGATAATAGACAATTTTTTTTATTTGGTACGGTATTTCCAACTATGCCCTATCGGGATGCCCTTTTCTGACTAATCCCTGGCTTTAGGGGTTGTCTGGGGTTCGAAAAGGACTATAGGAATGCGCAAATGAGCGAGTAGGTACTGACTGGTATGAGCACTAAAAAATAAACTCATGCCATAATAAAAAAAATCGGATGTTTATAACTTGGAATCACAATGACTCGCATAATTATTATAAAACACGATAATAAATCACCATCTGCCGCTTCTGTTGGCACTTTACGAATTTATCAACTGCTGGTTACCAGCGCTGCCAACATTTTTCAAGAAAGTGTATGCGTACTTTTAAAATGCATATCAGTTGGTCAGTTGGGAAATAAAGGTTCTCGAAAGGCGACCACGAACCGGACGACGCAGTGTTGCAAGCCCTTGATGGGCCGATGACATTGTTGAAGTTGCGGGAAGTCGGTGGACGGAAAAGGCTCAAGACGTCGCCATGGAACTCTTTGGGGGAAGTCTATGTGCAGCAGTGGGCTTCTACAGGCTGATGATTATTGCGTGGTTATAATTGATGTTTTATTCATTTATTTTACGTTAAATTTTTGGTGTAACTTTAATTTTTCTAGGTTCTCCCAGTATGTGTATCACGAGTCGGTATCATTTTTTACGTATAATACATTCACATACATATTAGGTTTGCAAACCCTACCTGGTACCCCGGGGCCCCACCCCCGGGGTACCAGGCAATCGCCCCTCGAGCTTATTTATTTTGCGCTAATGGCGTAGAGATGTCGGAAATTAAATACTGTTGTGTTGGCTGACTTACGACTACAAGATTATTTTACCTTTCTATATGAATATTATTTGAATAATTGCTGTTTTGCTTTACAAAACCTTGTAAACAAAGTTGCGGATACCGCGGTTTCGATCGCGCGTTACTCGGTTATTTTTTATTTTTATTTAATTTATTTCGACGCACAAACACATTAAAACAAAAGTAAAAATAATAATTATAAAACACAGATTAGAACTAGGTAGTAACATTAATATTATGTGCGTACAGCAAAAGTATTAACAGTAAATAAATCACATTTAGCCTTACATGGATTTTTTTTTCCAAATTCCATATAAAGCCGTCCTCTCTGCTGTTGACTGTACTTATAATAAAAAGGGGAACAATAAAAATTACTAAAAACAAAATTCCTATAAAAATTAAAGTAAAAAGAGAAGTGAGTGACATGTTTCCTAACGAACATCTAGTGTTTTAGGATACAAGATATCCTTAACATTTTTTTATGTAATGGCACAATTTAGAACTGAATATATCTAACTGTAAATGATTTTTTGCCATTTCATTGTATTGACGAGCAATCCTGGTAAAAATAAATATTATTTTTATAAAGTAAGGCAAACAGATTTCTTTCATTCGAGTTACGTGCCCTAAACTTAATATTGAATGATATTAAAAAAGTTTATGTCCTTTCTCAGTGTTTAAGTTATTTATATACCTATTACCAGTATATACACTTATCAATACAATCACCCGTATTAGATAGTGCTTTTCAACAAAGATTTCTATAATTTGACGAAAGATCTGAATCTTACTACTTTGATAGATACAAACATTTTTTCGACGTTAGTTGATGCTATCGGTATAAAACGCGAAAATTATTTTTTTTAATATCACGCAGCACAAAATCATCTTTAAAATCTGATGTATAGAAAAAAAAAAACCGACGTAATTTGATATTATCGATGTAAATGCAAAAATGATTTTTTTTTAATATCACGTAGCACACAATCACCCAACCTTGTTGTAGACTAACAACATTTGATTCAAGCAATAGCAACTTTACAAAGAACAATAACAAGTGATTAGTGCCAGCTCCAACATGGTTGTTTGTAGCCGCCCACGTTCCGTTTACAAGCTTTCATGTTATTAGTCGATCGATTCAACGGTTTCTGAACGCAAACCATCAAACTGAATTTAACACAAGCAAACTTGCCTTACGTTCCCAAAGTTTACCGTAGTAAGGGTAGATAGCATTAGTTGTGTAGTTGGGACTCTGTTTACAAGGTGTACAAGGTGTACAAGGTGATTCATAATTGTTACTATCCCAAAAGGAGATAGTCGGTTCGAAAGGTTTCACAAACAGTGAAAAATAAACAATTGTTCTATTATGCGCGCCATACAAATCATACAATGTGCTCTAACACTGAAGGAAACTAGAAGATTGTGCATGAAAAGGGCCTATACGGGAAGCAGGAAATACTTTTCTCGCGCTTGTTCTTTTACCAACTGTCATTAGCCTCTTCAGTTCTACCATATCTCAACCGGGTCATTCACCTAAGGCAAGAGTCTAAGAGAGAACCGGCGGGCGTTGCGCGGCGCGAAGAATCCGTAACAAATCCATATTTGAAATAAGCTCAAAGAATATAGTTTGTTCAGTCAACTATTGTATTTCTGATACCTACTCTACAAACAATAGTTTATTGAATCCCCAGTGGCGCTATTCTATAAAATATCTACCTCCTTTGACAATGGATACAAAACAAAACTCGAGAATTGCAAAAAGGTTGGTGAAACCATTCAAATCAAAAATAGACATAGGTGGTGAATTCAAAACGTTGGTATTTTAGGTCGACTAATGGTTAGAGCGCACTTATCGCCCCGGCAACGCATCGGCATCGTCTCGCCCCGACAAATGCCGTCTACTCAAATGTCCCCAGGCGAGGCGATGCCGTTACGATGCTGATTAGTGTGCGTTGCAGTATCATTACAAATCATTCTGAACTGCTTGAGTTGAGGCGACCACCCCCACCCCACAACCATAAAAAAAAATCCCTTTGGAAAAATTGTGAAAAGCAAAGCAACAAAATACGATAATCTTCTTTTCATTTAATCGACTTTCCTTCGAGGAACGCGTCAGTCAATATTGACGAAGGTACTAGGATTTCAGACGTTTGTAGTGGTATCGTAGTGACTTAAGTGTGCTGTGGTGGGCCCCTCCCTCCGGAGGGAGGTTGATTACCCGGCCCAGCGCAATTAGCACCTAAATTAACTACTTACGTCTGATGATCTCCTGGTACTTTGTTCGGTATTCTACTTCGAATAAAGCCTTGATTATTCGAAATTCGAATAATCAAGGCGTTGCGCGTTGTATTTCATTCCACAATATTCAGTTTAGAAATTATTTCAGTACAAAAATAAATAGCTCTACTATTTATTTTTGTAGGTGCAGAATACTTTATAAAGTACCTACCTAACTAAACCCGTTAATGTCCAACTATAAACAACCAAAATAAACGTTTTATCAACATAAGTAGACTGCAGATTGGGGGAGTCTTTTGACTAGTTGTTAGATACGAATGGATGATAATAATAAAAGGATTTTGGATTTAAAATCCATGCAGAGGGTAATAATTTCACAATCAAACTATCTGCCCGCCACAAACATTAGTGCCACTGAAATTACAGCCATTATTGACACGACAAATCTAACGATCACAAATAACACCAACATCAAACTCAAGTTTTCAGTGACCAGCAACGGCCTTTGCCACTCCAAATTGAGTTGTTTTGGTTTTAGTACGTTGTAGGTCTAAGCGGTCAATAAATTGCATGGTTCTTTTTGATGGACTTTAAGCTGTCACACGCTTAGATTTAGTTTCAGTATCGTTTGCGTGTGTGAGCTATTTTTATATCGATGGAGAGGATTAAAATAAATAAATTAGTAAATAAATGCAAGCAACTAGCATATAATTTTACCAGCGTAATACACTGCTCAGAATTGTCACAGGTATCGTATCTTTGGAGTGAAACTTCGAATTAACTATTAGATCTACTGTACCGGCAGTCCGTATTAACAATTTATAAGGGTGTTCCACCCCTAAATAATAAAGGAACGTAAAAGTGCCGCGGCCGACAATTTCCTTTAGTTAGAGCGAGCGAGGGAAGTGGGGTGCCATCTGCCCACGTTTCCGTACACCACCTCGGCAGTGCTGTCACCCTGGTACTTGGTTTATTCGTCATGTTTCGACTGTATTGTCTATGGAGGACATTCTATCTGGGTGTAGTTAGGGCAAGTCCCAGCACATACTCATAAAATACTATGTTGACGAAACAATAATTGATAACTTGTGGAGTGATTTTTTCTTAAAACCATGTACACACGGCGCTCAATGCGTCAATAAAATAATATTAAAAAGTCAATCGAGTATGATTTTTAGGGGATTGAGATACTTGACGCGCTCAAATGCACAATTATTCTAAATTGATAATTATGTGTATGTATAGTGGTATGAATATTGCATAGTATATTATACTGAATTACAAGAATATTTATCAATATAACCTATTTTGATTGTATTCACTATACATTACAGAACGCTCTCCAACTAATGATGAGTCCAGTCGTAAGTACAATCGCTTTATCTCATTTGTCGTATGATCATGTCTCCAACTCGATCACATGCTAATGGCTTCTAGAAATGCTTTATGTGTCCATTGTTCGCTTGAACAATAAATAATAGTAGTTACTGAGAATCTGATTTGATTATTAATGTAGATTTAATCTTGCTTCTGTCTTAAGCCGTGCTCAAACCGCGTGCTATATGTCATTCGAAATGTATTTCATAATTATCCTTACGTCTACTGAATGAAGTCGATTTTGAGTTTGGAATTTACGGGCTTGCGATAACGTTGAGCTATATCGCATGACAAACTCAAAAATGACTTACATTGGTAGACGTAAGGATCATTTTGAAATATATTTTGAATGACATTTGAGTTTAGATGGCATATAGCCCGCCGTTTGAACAAGGCCTTATACATTAGTTTAGTTGTTCTGTGAAAGTTAAATATTTTACTAAGTTGCATGCTGGAGCCGTGTTTGGCTAGATGGGAGGTACCTCGACTTTCGATCATCGTCGTGGGTTCAAATCCCGGTCGTGTACCAATGCATTTTCTGTTGGAAAAACTTGTGTGCTAATTAATACGTGCTCGCAAGGAAAACAGCGTGATGAAACCCGCGGCTTAGTCAGCTCAAAAGTGATACCAGTATATGAAGTGGGGTGTCATATGATAGAGCTTTGTTCATACATTCCAAAACATTTTTTATTTTTATTCTTGGTCATATGGTTTTAAATAGTAACATTTTATAACCAATCTAACGTGAGCTCCTATTTGGTAAAGTTTAAATGACTTCGTAGTTCAGGTAAAAACAAAATCTTTTTTAATTAAAAACTGTTTCTATTCAATTGATGAATACCTTGAAAAATAAAAAATGCTGCTGTACATTTCTTTTCGCCAACGCTCCTAACAAAAATTACGTGCCTATTGTAATGTTTCCTATAGCTAACTTTATAGTGAATGTTGCTTTTTTGTATATTATTTATATTCAAAGAGTCCTGTTTCTGTAGTATACCTAAAAATTTACTTAGTAAGTATAGTAGTAGTATAGTATGTGTTAAGTTTACAGTCTTTCGTCTAAAACAATAATTTGCGATGCTCGAAAAGAGTGAATAAGTTTATAAGTGCCATATTCATAGCTTTAAGACCTCTCTGTAACACTTATTTCTGCAAATAAACATCTTGAATCTTGAAAAAAAAAAAAAAAAAAGGATATTAGTTAAACCATGCTAAAGATGCAATTTTCAAAGTTTATCTTAATTGTGCCTCAACGATCATCGAAGCACCAACTTACCAGACATCGCAAGATCTCTCAGATCCCCGGACAGAGTGGCGTGGGCCGCAATACATTCACACAGTGGCGAAACTCAGGGACTGAAAGCGGTAGAGGTTATAGGTACTGGTACCGTTAAAACATTTCGGTACCATTATGCTATACCGGTAGGGCATTACGGTACCGTTATTTCATACCGGTAGATTTCGGTACCGAAATTTTGAGCCGCGGCTAGTTCGCTAGGACAGTCGCGCCGCGGTGGAGGGGTGGCGGCGTTTCAGTAAAGAAAACCTTTATAAACCTTTATTTATTTCGGTTATAGGTACTGGTAATAAACCGAAATGAACTGCGAAGCCAGATTTTCCGGTACCGTTTTATTTATCCGTAGAGAAATATTCGGGTAACCGGAATTTATACCGATAACGGCTGAATAACCGGAATATAAAGGTACCTTTATATTCCGGTTATTCAGTCGTTAACTGAATAACTTAATTAGTTAATTCAGTCGTTTACTAGTAATTTAGTCGTTGGGCGAAACATAATCTAACAAGGCAGTTCTCATTAATCTCACTAAGCCAGTTGTTATAATACCACCTACTTATTTAGAATTCAACGAGACCGCTTTTTCCTACTCTTGCTATAAATCGACACGGCAAAAGCCTCGGCCGAGATTAAAAAGGTATTGTCCTATCCGAACCCTCATATTTATCCCAATTTGTTACTCGTGTTTACGAAAAACGAGAGGACAAAGGGAAGATTAACTCGTCCAGGATCCTATCACGAAGCAGACCCAATTCTATTTTCAAAATAAATACTTAAATCGTTCGTTTTTTGGGCTCGTATTTCATGATCATTTCGTTATAGAGTGATATTTGACTGGCCTCATAGCTCAGTTGGTAGTAACTCTGCCTTCTGCGCTAGAGGTCGCGGGTTCGATTCCCGCACTGGACAAACATTTGTGACAAACACAGATTTTTGTTGTGTCTGGGTGTTAAATATATATCTATTATGTATATCAGTCTCTGGTACCCATAGTACAGGCTATGCCTGGTTTGGGATCAGTTGACCGTGTGTGATATGTCCGGAATATTTATTTATTTATTTAGCTTTATATAGAGTAGATATTTAAACGACAATCTTCTCTTCTCATCTTCGTCATCTGGTTCATGTTTTCCTTCTAACAATGATGTTCACAAAGAAGCTTTCATGTCGTTTCAAGATGTCCAATCATGGTCCAATCATTGTTTCTCTTCTGTTTTGTATGGCCTTAATCAAAACCCTTTTCTCCCTTACTCGTTTTAGTACTTCCTCGTAACTTTCTCCTTCAATATTGTTATATTAATTATACTTTTCTCGGCCGAAAAGCCCTCTGCGCACGCCATAATCCGGTTAGGTGCATTGGTCGTAAGAGAACAACAGCTTAAAAATCAGCTAGAAAAAAAAAGAAAAAAACTCTATCTTTAATTTTATGTTTACCTACACAATATTTTATGCACAGCATCTTCTATATCTCTGTCTGTCTGTGTGCACTCACTGTCGCGTTCATAAATATAGATTTTATGACCTACCGACGACGAGCAGGTACAAGACGATTGTCTCTAGTCTAGACTTCTTATTGCTAAACTGTTACTGCAAATTGCAGACTGGTTCTTGAACAGATTCCAATAGGTTACGTATACTAGGTAGATACCTAATAAATCATTGACGAACTCTTGAAAGACGTCTTTGTATTGAGACTGATTACACTAAGCCACTCATTATTCATTTATTGATTCTTTATTGCACATAAATAAATGTAATGTACAAAAGGTGGGCTTAATGCCAAGCCATTATCTACACACACATTGTGTCAATTTTGACCATTATGCAATATTTGACGAGTATTCTTAGGCTCGTATTCAGAGACACGACTCAAGCATAGATTTAATCACAGATCAGCTGAACTCTACTTAAGTATTGAATCTCTTCTCAAACATAGCTTTTATTCAAGAACGGTACTTAAACTATTCTCAGCTGAATCGAGTCTCAAATCTGTACTCAAATGTTCTCATTTACATTTTGATTTATTTATAATTTTCGATCCGTTTTACGCAGAAATTCAAACAGCCAGGGTGGAAATAGAATAGAACAATAAAGTGAAGTATAAATATGCATCAAAGTACGTGTAACGGAACGAAAATGTCATTTGATTAATGTCAAATCAAATCTAAACTCAAGCACCGATTTCGTCTGATTGACGTTTCAGAATAAGCATTTACTCAGGTGAACTGTGATCATTGAATCTATACATAAATACTGTTCAAGAATTAGAATCTCGCCTCAAATCGAGATTTAAGTACAGATCAATGCTCGAGTCTTGTCTCTGAATACGAGCCTTAGTCATCGATAGTAGATATGGAAGGATACATTTTAAAATTAATCTTCGGGAAGCTCGACTGCGATGAAAATAATGTAAATCAGATGTTAGTGTGAGGGCAGTGAGAAAATGCACTCCACTTAAGATATTGGACTTAATTGTATCAAGCTTAAACTTTATAAGTTCTTATTTAGCTATACCTCTACTAACTGGTTATTTTTTTAATAAGCATAACTATGAAACACCCTCACTGTATTAAATTGCAATTGTGTAACACTACTGAATTAGTGTTAAATGAGAAATTAAAAAAGTAAAGTGTCGATTTCAGACGTAAAAGAGGTAAAAACTATTAGTTTTCGCTAAAATTATGATGCAACTAGCTTGTGCCCATGGCTCACTCGCTTGGTACTTAGATAAGAAGCCTATATGCTATTCTAGTTAAAGAACTCTATCTATTCAAAGTTCTCTATCTATTCATCGAAATCGGCTGTGCCGTTACGGCGTGATTGAACCACAAACCACCTCACAAACTTTCGCATTTTCATATTATTTATGATGCAATCGATCGTTTCAATCGTAACTACACTTATTTTATGATGGATACATTTTGGACCATATAATTTATTCAGTAAAGAAAAAATCTACTTTCGGGGTTGCTTATTTTACAAAAAACCCTGTATTAATTAGGTAAGGTAATAAGCGCCACCGCACCCGGAATAGGGTATATTTTCACCGCCGCGTGCCAATATAACCCGGAAAGTGTACGTCGAGCGAAAAATTGTCAGGAACGGGGGGTGAAATAGATTAATTTAATTTGCATAAGTTAGCATGCTACGCGATAAGCGTATACGTACTTTAAATATGCGGCAAAAGTCACGCCCGGCGCCGCGTCTCGCACTCGCTTGCTTCCCGACATGCAAATGAGACTCTCTCGTGACAAATTGGATTGGAAAGACTTGACGATAGTTTATTATGTGCTACTGGCGATGCAGGGTTTTAGGGAAAGTGGCCCTTGTAAGTAAATAAATAAATATAAATATTCCGGACATATTCACACGGTCTACTGATCCCAAACTAGGCATAGCCTGTACTATGGGTACCAGAGACTGATATACATAATAGATATATATTTAACACCCAGACACAGAACAAACATCTGTGCTCATCACACAAATGTTTTTCCAGTGTGCATTGGTAGAGTTTATTCGTTTATTAAAAATGCAAATAAAAACTTGGAATGTCAAAGGTGTTTTATTACAATGTTTATGTCAAGATTTGCTGGTAAGAATATATGTTAAATCAGCCAAGGAGTTGGATATAGGGATTCAAAAGGGGGTTTAAAAACGCCATAAAAATGAATTTCTAGGCCATATTTATTTTTAAATACAACGAAAAATTTCTATTTCGTAACCAGTATAACGTGAGCTCCCATTTGGTATAGTTTAAATGACTTCGTAGTTCGGGTAATATTGGTAAATGTTAGAACGGTTCTTAATTGTGCCTCAACGATCATCTAAGCGCCAACTTTTGCCAGACATTTCGAGGCGAACCACTTTGTGCCACTACCTCTCAAAAGTTAATCCTATTTCTCGTCCGAGCCAAGGAAGCCATTTCAACGTGCTATACTATTGTTACAGGTGTGTTGGTAGTGAACGTGACGTGGCGAGGGAAGACATATGTGGGTACACTGCTGGACTGCACGAGACACGACTGGGCACCGCCGCGGTAAGTGTACCATTATTATGACACGAAATATGACTACCACCTCGCGGTCAAGTAGGATAGTCTGACTTGACGTTCAGGAGGAATGTTTCTTGTTGTCAAATTGTTTTTGATGACAAAAAATAATAATATTTATCTACCTACCGATCCATGTTATAGTCGCCAGCGCTTGCTTGCTTGCTTGTCGTGTCACAGATTGTTTTTTATAAGTTTAGTGACCAGGTTGAGGTATGGTGGCTCTGAAGAGCTTCTGAGCGAATGAATCAGTGTAGTGAAAGGATTAAAGTGCGCTTTTTAAAGGCTCCTTTCGTGCACAATATTCTTTCATAACGGTAAATCGTTATAAAACAATACATAATGTCAACATTAAGAAAGTAACTTTATTTACAGAAAGAAACTTAAAACTAATACAAGTTAATATTTACAAAATACATAAGAAACAGTTGAGCCATCTAAAGACCGTTACAAACAATCTATAGATAGCTCAACTGATCCAGATCACTACCAGTCGGAAGCGTCCCCAAGACGCTGGCGGAATTGCCACGCTGGATGGCAATGCTAATGCGCTGGGCCAAATAAGAGCCAGCTCTCGGGTCACGCGTCGCTTCGATCAGACGTCCTGATATCTTTTTGAAAACCCGGAGGGCCCCGTTTCCCCACGGACCCAGGGTCTCAACCCCAAAAGGCTCAAATATGTAAGCCCTATCAAGACTAACATATTTGCGCCTTTTGAAGAAGATGGTTGGAAATAGAATGAAATGAAATGAAGTGGGACTCCCTACTACATTAAGAAAGTAGGGAAATAATGATGATGTGCTTTTTTCCGCACCGCATAGGTACAGGCTTAAACCTTCCGTGTTCCGCGTAGTCCGTCACAGTTGTCTGATCGTATCTCTTCTAAATTTATAACTAATCAAGACATCATGTTCCAGGTTTTGCGATTCACCGACTGAGGAGTTAGACGCGCGGACGCCGAAAGGGCGAGGGGCGAAGCGCGGCCGCGGCGCCGCAGCCCCCAACGACATGACAAACTTCACGGAAACTCGCTCCTCTGTACATAGCAAACTACGGAACGGAGGCGCTAAGGGTAGAAGAGCCCTCCCTTCCCCAACACCGTTCACCCCCCCTCGACCCGACTCGAAGCGAAAGCGGACGAGCGAAGCGGAGGAACGTCCGCCTACGCCGAAAGCGAAGCGACCACCTCCAGCACCATCATCCCCCCCTCCAGACCCAGTATTACTAGAATGCCCCGAGCCGAACTGCTCCAAGAAGTACAAACACGCGAATGGACTAAAATACCACCGGTCGCACGCGCACGGGACAGACGTGGACGATGATAAAGACGGTTCAAGCTCTGAGCAAGAGGAAACACCGCCTGAACCTGCTTCCCCAGCGAGGCCCTCATCAGCTCCAGCTACTCCAGCTACGCCTGTCAAATCTCCAACCCCAGTGAAATCTCCGCCACCGCCGAAGGAGAAGACTCCGGAAAAGTCTCCAGAGAAGGTGGTGCCTGTGGAATCGCCAGCGCCGGTTCGGTTCGAAGAAGCGCCGACCCCGGAGCCCGCGCCGACGCCTACGCCCGAGCCGGCACCAGCGCCGGAACGGGTGGTGACGCCGCCGATCTTGCCACAACAATTCAAGGTAAGGTGCCATTGTACTTTCTGAAACACTTATTCAAGCAAATATATGATAGATAGATAGATAAATTGTTTATTTGACACTCACACAAATACAGCACAGACAGAGATAAAAGCAAACAGAAGAAACAACAGCAGATAACAATCACACAAAATAAAATAAAGCTTAGTAGGTAGGCAGGTTAACAGAGAGACAGCTGAGCCATCTAAATACCGTTACAAGCGATCTATAGATAGCTCAACTGGTCCAGATCACTAACAGTAGACACAAGAGAGAAAAGCAGGCGCCTACCTCACCCATCAAGTGGGTGCCAACTGGTGGGTGATACCTACATTTCATGTGGTATCGTCTACGCTGCAGTGGCATGGGTCAAAAAGGTCCTATCTCAGCTTATTGCTGCTCCGCCCAGGCGTAGCGATATATATCATCACTGAACCTAAGATCTTACATAAGTCCATTCAACGAGCGTCACAGGATTGGCGATATACACTAATATCCCTTCCAACTAAGATCTTAATTCTTGTATTCATATCAAAATCATTGAATTTGTGCACCAGCGGTCACTATTTCCGAATTACATTCAACCTCAGCATTTTACCTATTTTAAAGCGTCAGATTTTCTGAAACCAGCTCTAAAACCATTTTTTCTCTTGTTTGGTTTGAGGAAAGTACGTTTCCGATCGGAAATCTTTTTGATGTTTTCAAATAGTCTTGCTGGAAAGGGGGGATCCAGAAAAATTTTCCTTCTTTCTAACTAGACAAATCATATTTAACTGTTACTAATCATACCAATAGTACTAACCACAAACAATTGATTCCAGGTGAAGCCCCGATCAGCTCTCATGCCCTCAGAAGAGCGGAAATCAACGGAATCTCCCGCTGAAGAGTCACCAGGCAAGCGACGGCGGCGGTCGCCAACTCCTGGAGTCAGATCTCCGGCGTATTCAGATATATCTGATGATGCTGCGCCCGATGCACCCCCTGAAGCTGACCATAGACCGTTCCCCGTCTACCACCAGGTAATTATAAGTTCTAGCTGTTGATGATAAAGTCTACATTACCGCAGCAACGTCCATGTCAAGGCATAGGGACGTATATTCAGATGATGCAGCGTCGGATGCCCCTGACCAAAGGTCGTTTCTGGACTACCAATAGTTAATTTTGAGTTCTAACTGTTGATTATAAGGTCTACATTCCCTCAGCAAGGTTCAGGTCAAGTGGTTACGTTCAAAATATTGTACGTTATTATTTTGTTCCAGTACTATGGACAGCCCCCATACCTGCCGCCGACGCACCCCGCCGCGGCGCCTCCGCCCTCTGATAAAGGCAAGGAGGACCTATCAAAAGGAGACCCTAAGGCTGATTTAAAAGTAAGTTTCCTTCCCTACGGAGGCCAGCATGCGTCCTGAATATTAATTCTAGATTTGGTTCCTGAAGAAGAAGCTTCTATCAAACTAGCTCCGTACAAACGTACAAGAAGTGTGACATCAAGATTTGATTATTACATAAAACAGCTAAAGTTTGAACTAATTTGTTGAGACACCCTTCCCACTCTAGTGAGAGTCTAGGGTAGGTAATGTCCCTGCGATCGTGAGGTCTTACTCCACAGGTCCTATCTGAAAACCAGCGCTGCTACGCCTCGGCGGAGCAGCAATAAGCTGAGATAGGACCTTTTTGACCCATGCCACTGCAGCGTAGACATTTCTCGCCATAAGTAGGTATCACCAGTTGGCACCTACTTGATAGGTGGGTTAGGCGCCTGCTTTTCTGTTAATGTGTAGTTTATTAAGTTTTTAAGTTCACTGTTCGCCTACCTACCTACTAAGTGCCTAAGCTGTTTGTTTATAGTGATTGTAACCTACTGTTGTTTCTTCCGATTGTTTTTATCTCTGTCTGTGCTGTATTTGTATGTGTCGAATAAATGATTTATCTATCTATCTATCTAATTTGACCTCAAAACAGCTGATTATTACATAGTATTTTATCAACGGAAGATTTAGAATTTGCAAAAGTCGTAGAACGAATGAGATTTGCCTATTGGGTATAGAATAAGGCCCTTTCGGGATAGTATACATTAGGGATTGCAGAATCGGGTAGTTTTTGAGGAACCGGGAATACCGGGAAGCTTCACATAGGGAACCGGGAATTCCCGGGTATTTCGGGAAATTTCGGGAAAAATATTTTACGTCTAGGCGAAAGGTTTAAAGTTAAACTGTCATAGCTTAATATTAACCAACCGCACATACTTTTGCATGTCGCAGGTTCTGATCAAAAGGATAGAATAAAGCTATATCACTGTTGATCTTTTTAATAATTTAAGCATGTAAGGTAAGGATATTGTTGTTTTTTATGCAAGAAAAACAATGTAAAATTTCATAAAAAAAAACTGCATTTATGTTCGATTGAGTAGGTATAAAAAGAGGGGAAATGAATGAAAAATAAATAAGTATCAATTGAAATGTTTTTATTAAAGACAATTTTTAAAATATAGAAAAATACTTTGAAACGAACAAAAATGCAGTTTTTTTTATGAAATTTTACATTGTTTTTCTTGCATAAAAATCAACAATATCCTTACCTTACGTGCTTAAATTATTAAACAGATCAACAGTGATATAGCTTTATTCTATTCTTTTGATCAGAACCTGCGTCATGCAAAAGTATGTGCGGTTGGTTAATATCAAGCTATGACAGTTTAAACCTTTCGCCTAGACGTAAAAGTTTTCCCGAAATTTCCCGAAAGAACCGGGAAACGATTTATGATTTCCCGGTTCCTAAATTGGCAAAAAAAAACGGGAATTCCCGGGTATTTCGGGACCGGGAATTCCCGGGACCAAACCCTAGTATACATATTGTGAATCACATTGTTTAATTAAAACATTTTTCTTTATATTATTTATATTAAAACTAAACCATATTTTCTTTCCAGGATGGCAAACCCGACGGCCAACCACCCAAAGTGCTACCCCAGCACTTCTACCCCTACAACTACGTCCCAAATTTTCCGTACAACGTGGAGCCGGGACCGGGGGGGCCCCCCTTAGAAGACAAGAGCAAAGATGACCGGTCCAAGACAACCCCCAGCCCCTTGGACAAGAGCAAACGGCCCGTGGATAAGGAGAGCCCCAATCGGCCCAACGACAACCATCAGATTCTGAAGGAGAGTATTGAAATGAAGGCTCAAATGGGACCGTACGGATTCCAACGACCGCCGCATGCGAGGGAGGAGGAATTAAGAAGGTAAATTCTTCTTCCTGTCACCGATTCTTTCTTAATCATCCTGTATTAGGTTAGCGATAACAGTTGGGGAGTAAAGGTTCTCGAATGGCGACCACGAACCGGTCGACGCAGTGTTGGAAGGCCCCCCACCCGATGGACCTATGACATTGTAAAGATTGCGGGAAATCGGTGGATGGAAAAGGCTCAAGACCGATCGTCGTGGAACTCTTTGGGGGAGGCCTATGTCCAGCAGTGGACTACTACAGGTTGTTGATGATGATTAGGTCAGTGACTAGGTTGAGGTAAATAATAGATAGAAAAGAACTTGAAGACTCAAGACTTGTATCCCCAAACATGGTAGACAATTTCTCAGATATCGAGGTGGTCCAGATCTTGAAGCGTCTTAGGGTGGTAGTCAGAGGCACGTTTAAACATTTTGGCATCAGCGAATATTTTGCTTTAGTGTTTATTGTGTGACGGGTTGCAAGCCCATCGCTACCTCGATACCCTGTTTAATTATGTTTTGATTTTTTTGTTTACTGAATACTGATTTTAAATTAAATTCTGTGGTTAATAAATAAATAAAACATTTAACAAATTAAATTGGTTTGAATTGTATTATACATATTTTGATTTACCAGGTACTACATGAGCCTGGAACAGCGGCGGAAAGAAGGGGGTGACGTGAAGCCCCCCCTGGGCCCGGGGGGGGCGCCCCCGCGCCCCGCGCCCGCGCACAAGCAGCCCGGGAAGGACAAGGAAGACAAACCTAAGGAAGAGGTCAAGGTATGAACCTGCTATACCTCTTCAAAAACAACGGTATCTAATATTTTATAATATCCCAAAAAATCTGACTCAGGGCTCGAACTCACGAGGCACCCCCTATACGGGCATGCTCTAACCAACTGAGCCACTCAATCATCGGTACGTTCTTCGGCTCGAAGCGCCGATGGTGAAGTAAGCTTGGTGTGGTAACTAAGTTTGGGTTTAAACAAAATACTTATTACCACATTGCGCATTTTGTAAATTTGCTATTCTAAATGCTAGTCTAGGTAAAGAACTCTGTTTATTATAAGTTACATCGAAACCGGTTGAGCCGTTACGGCGTGATTGAACAATTAACATCCAAACATCTTCACAAACTTACACATTCATAATATTAGTATAGTTTTTAATCAACTTTTCAATAACACGTAACTCAATTCTTGCAGGTGAAGCAAGAAGGCCAGAAGCCGACCACGGAAACCCAAGGGCCGCCGCCACCCCCCACCTCGCAATACTACCTCCCTCCCTACATGCAGACGCCCCACTACGGCGCTTTGCCGTTCGAAGGGGTCTACCGCGCCCCCCTGAGCCCGATGCTGGTGGGAAGCTTCGGCGCGGGCTGGCCGGTGCCGCGGTACCACGCGCCCGAGGACCTGTCGCGGCCGCAGCAGCCGCCGCCCAAGCTGGAGCTGCTGCCTGCGCACGCGCACCCCGCGCACCCCGCGCACCCCGCGCATCCGCACCACGCGCAGTATTACCCGCATAAGATACACGAGCTGCAGGTAAACATTTCTTTAATAATATTGGTTAACTAGCATAAATAATAAGTTTTTATACGAAAATTGATGAATTTACAAAAGTCACACAAACTTTATCGGATATTATGTGTAGAAAGATAATATACAAATTGTACAAATATATAAAGTGGTTTGAATCATGAATAAATGTACCCTATAAAATACCTCAAAAGTAGTAAAGTGGTACTGTATTATAAGTACTATACATTTCATTTATGCGTCGATCAAACGTAGCTTTTAGAAGTTACTAGACTTTCAACCCACCCAATGGACTGACGACATTTTGAAGGCGTGATGTGGGTGGATGAATACTCTAGACCGTTCGTCGTGGCACTCTTTATTGCCCGGCAGATGACTTTTTCAAGCCGATGCTGATGATGAAGAGTCATTAAAACGGCGATTTTTTGTCTTTTTCGTTACTTTATAAGAAGATATGTGTGAGAGATGTTGAACGCGGTATTCTTTTTTTACTCTTTATAAATCTCCTGCTTGGTAGACCTTAGTTATCTAGTATAGAAATGAAACTCATGTCTCCTTCGGTATGTTGGGAAGATATGCCAATATTATTTTACTTTTATTTTAATTTTTATTGGTTCTCAAAACTGGGTGTTACACTATAATATTACATTAGTTAATAGAGCAGTAAATCATACACTCGTGTACGCCCTTCTAGGTGAGAACACAGCACACCAATACTTCCATAACAAACTAGTTTTTATAGATACAGTCCGAGACGAGTCGCTGTGACCCTGCTATACAGGCTCAAAAGAGACCTAGTGGGGGGGACAGAGCTCCCTCAGGTACAATAATTCAATCACAACTCATTCATAAGTACCGCAAACATGTCTTTTTGATACAAATACAAAATGATTTTACTTTATTTATTTTTTATTTTATTTTTGCGCAGGATCACGCCAAGTCCCCGTCGGGCAAGGCTCCGGCCGCGCGCGGGGAGGGCCCCCCGCACCCCTCGCACAAGGAGGGCGCGCGCTCGCCGCCGCCGCAGCGCCACGTGCACACGCACCACCACACGCACGTCGGCCTCGGGTACCCCATCTACCCGCCGCCTTATCCCGGTGAGTGCCACTAGCGCCATCTAGTTCTAATTAAAAATATATTTAATACAAGTAAAACAATAGGTACTATCACCAAAAAGCCCCTTCGTCCACGGAGGGACTCAAACGGAACGCGACTGAAACTGCAGTCACTTATGAGTAGCCTGACTGCGATAGCACTAGTATTTCAATGGCGGCTCGTCCAGGACGCTACTCAAAAGGAACGCGTTTGTAACTAGTCTCCTAGCGACTCGACATGCTGGTCGCCAGGCGACTGGTTTCGAGAAACTGTGTGAAAAATGAACGAATAAACAGTAATTATAAGTGAGTCTGACGTCTACGTAACTGGAGAAGTAATAATTCCATGTTATTGCTCGAATTATCACTAGTCATGTTAATTATTTTCGTTTTCAAATCTTTGTTTACATTAAATCGTGTACTGAGTGACTGAGTTTCAGGAAATTCCAGTAGCGTCGTGGACGAATCAGAGTTTCCAATCAGTCCGCAACTCTAGTTTCTAATGAGTTCCGTCGCTTTTGCGTAGCGTCATGGACGAAGTGGCTAAGGGTGTATTTTGCGTGAAGTTATCTGTGCCTTGCTTGCGTAAATGCGTAATCTTTTTTTTTTTTTTTTTTTATAACTATGATACCCGCACTAGAGTGAATCTGTATCGTGGGTATCTGTACGGTTTACCAAAAGGGGTAAGAGCCTCGCTTTAGTTCTAATAACTAAACATCAAAAGTCCATTCAATGAAGTCATCTCTAACTCTTTCTTTATGTACGTGTAGCTGGCAGTAACACTTAGATGAACCAATTGCATTAAATTAAAAATAAAACACTTCAAATCTTACTTAATCTTTCAAAGTGATCCTAGTGATTTTATTGAAATAAATGCCTTTTGACTTTGACTTTACTATTTTTCAAATACAGATTCCTTGCAAATTACAATTTCCTTTCAAAACCTTGTATCGGCGGAAATTGAACCGGCTTGGCATTGTTCTTAACGCCTGTTATATGTTGTTGTCCTATAACTTTATGATGATGTAATAAAGGTTTCGGTTACTGTCACACACCAGACGTAAAGATTACTCAAGGCTAAAAGTTTGCTCAACAGAAACTAGATGGTATGGTTCGAACCCACTACCTTCGGACCGAAAGTCGGGGAACCTCCCACTACGCCGGCACGGCTTAGGTTATTTCATAATGTTTATCCCCGGAACACCGTAGTCTCTACCCTCAGCAAGCAATATGTGTGCTTGGTTGCAGGGCCAGGGCCGCGGTAGCATTCGAAGGCGCGGGGCGCCCCGCCCCCGCCGTCACGTGACTAACGGAGGCTTCTCTGTTGCAGCCGCGGCGGTGCTCGCCAGCACGCAGGCTGTCGTCAACTCCTTCCCCACGCCGCCTAAGTGAGCCGCTGAACGGACGCTCGGACTCCCTGACTGACGCGACGCGACCGCGTGTCGCGCGACACAGACCCCAGACTTTCCCTGTGCGGACGCTATCGCCAGTAGCCATAATTTAAACACTGTGATCTCGCGTAAACCCACGACGTGTATGTGATGTGCGCTTTGAATGTTAGATGTGAAAGGATTAGTTACCCCGTAGTGTTGTGTTGAACTCCCTGTGAACGTTGCGCGGGGCGCGTGGACCTGCGCCCTGCCTACCCCTTTATGTTGACTAGTAGCACAAACTAGCTGTAAATATTAGTGTATGTGTAAATTACCTTTTTTTGTTAGCTTTGTGTAAGGATTTTAATGTAAAATACATCGAAATATCCGATTCTATCTGGGCTGGCAGCCCGCGAGTCAAAATTGTTCGAATATACGGTCCTGTAAAATCTTTATTTATAACTGCATTCCACGAGCGAGCGTATTTAGTTTAAGTATTAGTAAGTTAGTGTAAGTTTAACTGCGTCAATGTGATCATACAAATGGTTCGTAGCGTGCACAAATCGTACCTACTGTGTTTCGGTATATTGTGAAGATTGACTATATTGTATTAAATTAATGTAGAGCATCCCATAGTTTGTCGAGTGTGGACACCGCTGTTATTTAAGAAGGTCTGGCTTCCTATATCGATACCTAATAGTAAGTCATAGTGGGATAGTGGTCGATTCTGAGCGGCATTCTCTGCAGCAAAATATACCATTATCCTCTTTATTACGAGACTAGATAATAACAAAAATGGTACCTATCATTTTGATTAGTATTTTTTAGTCGAAATTGGGTTTGCTCTACAAGGTGATTCGTAGTATGTTTGCTATCTCAAAAGGGGGTAATTCAACACGAAATTGACAATAAAGTTTGTTCTACGACTTTTAAAAATTCAACATTTTTCATTGATAAAACGAAACTTTTGGGGTCAAACTCAATTAATCACTATAAAGATCATAAAAAAAACAAAGTCAGCTAATTAGAAAAAAATAAATAGGATATTTCTTTTTTTTTCACTAAAATTGCTGATAGAATTGCTCTTTCGGTATGGTATACATACTATGCATCGCCTTGTATAGAATGCCGCACAGAAATAATCGGCCTCTCCAAATACAAGTGATTTAATTATAGACTTTCCTACACTTTCTCTACTGCACAATAGAATAAAGATAAGGACTGCATCATTTTACATATTTCATTTTACAATAATGCATTTAATAATGTCCTATTAGCGTGCTAACGTAGCCTATTGTTTTATTAAGGGTAGTCTTCCAACGGGTTGATTTGAAATGTCCTATTTCCTGTAAGTGTAGGTTGTCCTTAACAGCCAAAATTATTTTAGTATGTTTATTTTAACTCAATTCGTGTTGTTTGTTTGAGAATTGATGGAATAATGAATGCGTCAAGCAACGTTTTAATAATTAGTGCAAATCTTTTGTTTTTCACAAAGAACTAAGGGTGTTACCACACTAATCGGCCGATGGTAGAATAACATCAGTCGACGTTGGTCAACAGTTCCTACTGCATCAAAAGATCTTCTCGATTGCTTGATTTTTATAGATTCTTCATCGATCGAGCATAAATCGATCTTCGATCAAACTGCTCTAGTGTAACCGCCGTCCGCTGACAGAACATGAATCGACAGTCAATTTAACATCGATTGTTTTATAGACCCCGTTATCCGTTCATTAGCTCCCAACCGGTTCGACGGCACCGATCGTGTATCGTTAGTGAGGTAACACCCTAATGTTTAGTTTCTATCAGAAAATGGTGAAAATCATTGTTTTTCAATACGGGTTCCTAATCATAGGATTTCCTGTATGCGGTTCAACTCCGTGCATCGCCAGTGATTCATTGTTATTCTCGAAAATATCTACTTGTATAAATTATTGTGTACAGAATTTATCTGCTGCTTGAGATTACGAAACAAAACTAATTATAGATTTTTTATTGTTAATTAAAAATTTCTGTGCAACTGAAAGTTCATTAAAGAATTATGTGTGACGTTTGTGGATGTATGTATGTGTTAGCAAGAGCGCTCAGGGTGGAGTAAAATGATCTCGCCGCGCGCTTAGGGGCTCATTTCCACTGAAGAACTTCCAGTATAAATCTTAAGTATTTGGACAATAACTGAGGTATTTGTCGCCACAAGTAAAGCCCAAACCATGACAAGTAAAATATAACTTAAATATACCCTACAAATCGCTTTCCGTGATGTCTTTTAAGTATTCAGAATCAAAGGCTCAACTTTTTCACCCAAAGTTTTGATATATAGCCGATTTTTTTATAATGTTCCAAAAATTCGGGAATTTTTTGGATATTATAAAAAATCATGGTATTCTTTTAGTGTGGGTTATCACTTAAAAATAAAATAGAGTTTTTTTTTCGTTTATTAGTAAAGTTGTTTTAGTGGAAAAGGCCCTCTGTCGACGGACGCATTGACTGATCGCTCGATTGACTCCTCATTTGATATACGCTTAATATGGTTTCATCAAGCCAATGCTGAGATGGCCCCTAGCAGACCTAAGCCAATTGGTACAGAACCTGAAGGAGTGAACGAGACAAACTATAAATTACTACGAAATTGTAATGTCTATCTTGCTCTTGTATTCTATTAGCAATTTTGTCGAACCGCCTGGTTGTTGAATTGGCTTATGTGTGCAAGGCCCCGGTCAGTTGGTCAGTAGGATTTTCATTTTTAGGAAAACCCATCAAATCTCTTTGATATCACTGGCCAATTGGGTTAAGGTGAAGCCAGTATTCGTTCATTAAACGTACCAATGCAGAATTGGTACGTACGTATTTAAAATATACGAATATTATTACGAACATTTGTGTATTTTTTTGATGTAACAAAGCCAAGTTTGGTTTGTCTTAGAAAAGAATTCGAGACGTTGAAAAAAGGAATAAAGATGATTATTTCTTAAAAATGTGTTTTATTTTATCGGCTATTTATCTACTATTTTATTGTAGGTATTATAGTATATATCCGAGGTACACTAGACTTAACAAACGTAGGATACGTCAGCCTCATTGAATTACTAGCTTCAGCTCACGTGAGCTAGGTACCTAAATAAAAAATAGCCTATGTGCTATTCTAGATAAAGAACTCTTCCAAGTTTCAACGAAATCGGTTGAGCTGTTACGGCGTGATTGAATAAAAAACATCTTAACATCCACACAAACTTTCACATTTATAATATTAGTAGGATAGACCCTGCGACTAGACTTTATAAATGACAACGAAGTCAGAATGTTGTAAAATTAGCTACATTATAGCTAATGGGTGTTAAAATGGCTAGATCTAGCTTTAAAGTTGCTAAGTTAGCATCAGCGCATTAAGTCATTATAGTGTTATTCGGAAAATGGGAAAATAAAAACTTCATATTTTACAATATAATCTTGTAATCTTGTCATGATTTTTCACTTCAACAAAACAATTTGTGATGGGGCAAGTTCGTATGAGCAAGCAAGGTCAACTCTGGTGACAGTTTTTAGGCCGTTTTTACCAAGTCAAGCCGTGTTCAAACCATGTACGATATGTTACCTAAAATATGTATTAATTCTATTTAAAAAAGATCCTTAGGTACACGTTTATTGAATAAATTCAATTTTGAGTTTGAGGGGCTTGCAAGCTATATTGTTGAGAACGCCCTCAAATGTCAAAGCTTTATTTAATAGAAGGATCATTTTGAAATCAATTTTAACATAACGCAAGCCCTTTAAACACGGCTTAACTTTATCCATGCAATCACGTCGATAGATTGCTGCATGAAAATAAGGACTGCAAGTCAAATCCATAAAAAAGTAGCAATGTCTTACGTCTTTCTTAATCTAGTCAACTTAAACCAGGAAGGCGGTACATATTTAGTCATATATCTTTACAAGTTTAACAAAAAAAATGTAGACTTGGGGAAACCGTGAGTTTATTTCATTAGCTTTCAACGTATAATAAAAAGGATTGAATTTTATAAGATAAACCCATTAAAAACAAGACTTTGCCACAAACTGATGAAAAATGTATCAGTTTTGTCAAATTAATACTAAATTTCTAAAAAAAAAATGGTAATCGATCATTTGTACGTGCTTCAAAATGATAGTGGTAACCTATGTAATATAAAAATATTTTACAAAAAGCCTACATTTAATTAGCTTTAATAAAATAAATAGAAAAACAATACTGATGTATAAAAGAGTACAGGGGATACCATGCATGGTACCATTACAGCAGGTATAAAATTCTTTGGTACACTTTACAAAATATTACAAGTACAAATCACTTAAATTGGACCATTATGTTCCTTAGAATAGTTTAAGTACACTACATAAATCCGAAATAAATACTGACAATAATTTAGAAATTAAGCTAGAATATAGTTATACAAGCAATTATTATGACCAATAATAGAAAAGATTTTTTTTTATCCAAAACAAAGAGTAATAAATAAATATTCCGGACATATTCACACGGTCAACTGTGACTGATGAACTGATCCCAAACTATGCATAGCCTGTACTATGGTGACCAGAGACTGATATATGTAATAGATAAATATTTAACACCCAGACACAGAACAAACATCTGTGCTTATCACACAAATGTTTGTATAGTGCGGGGATCGAACCAGCGACCTCTAGCGCAGAAGGCAGAGTTACTACTAACTGAGCTATGAGGCCAGTCAGAGAGTAGAAAGAAATACATACTTAGAGGTCCCGATATCGCCTTTGATTTGCAGGGTGCGTAGGGGCTCTAAGAAGCTTAAGTAAACACCAAAGGTATGTTTCTAGAACATAGTTATGTGCACTGGCTATGTGCTTATGAGATCTATGTACTTATAATAAATAATAATATTATTATGTAGCATTATCATGTACATACCATTCCTAACATGTAGCTAACCTAACAGGTATTTTGAGAACAATATTTTCTGATGACACACTTCTTCGTTTTCCTCGCGATATCGCTTAGTCGTCACCTCACCTATTGTCTTCAGGCCTATGATACGCTGATAAGTACGACTGATGACTCACCTGTTCGTTTTCCTCGCGATATCGCTTAGTCGTCACCTCACCTATAGTCTTCTTCAGGCCTATGATACGCTGATAAGTACGACTGATGACGCACCTCTTCGTTTTCCTCGCGATATCGCTTAGTCGTCACCTCACCTATAGTCTTCTTCAGGCCTATGATACGCTGATAAGTACGACTGATGACGCACTTCTTCGTTTTCCTCGCGATATCGCTTAGTCGTCACCTCACCTATAAGTCTTCTTCAGGCCTATGATACGCTGATAAGTACGACTGATGACGCACTTCTTTGTTTTCCTCGCGATATCGCTTAGTCGTCACCTCACCTAGTCTTCTTCAGGCCGATGATGAGGCTTAGTCTAAATATCATCAGGCCTCAACTGCCTCTCTCCTTCATTAACGAATATCTGCATAGCTTTGTACAAAAGGTACAAACCTAGCATCCTACGTTCTTTTAAAGGCCAGGATGCAGCTACACCGTAATATGTGCCGCTTTTCAAGTTCTCCAAGGTCGATAGTCCTATGACATCGATCATCGCCGCTTCGTAAGTGTACGCTTCGGCGGGGATCACGTTTTGGAATATGTGGAGGCAGACCACGCCTACTTTGTTCTGCCAAATGTCTAGAATGTGCTGTATCTTCTTGTCGTTTGATTTGGTGAAGCCTCGCTTCCATAGAGTTAGGGCTTGGTAGAGATGGGCGTACGGTCTCGATCGTTTGCCTGCAAAAATAATCATCATCATCATTTTAGCCGTAGGTCTGGTGGAGTGGTGGTAGTGGCCCCGCCTTCCGATCCACAGGTCGTGGGCTCGAATCTCAGTCGTGCACCAATGGATTTTCCATTCGGAAAATTTATGTGTTATTTTTTTTTTTATTTATTTATGGCCTCATAGCTCAGTTGGTAGTAACTCTGCCTTCTGCGCTAGAGGTCGCGGGTTCGATTCCCACGCTGGACAAACATTTGTGTGGTAAATACAGATGTTTGTTCTGTGTCTGGGTGTTAAATATTTATCTATTATGTATATCAGTCTCTGGTACCCATAGTACAGGCTATGACTAGTTTGGGATCAGTTGGCCGTGTTTGATATGTCCGGAATATTTATTTATTAGTGCTCGGTGAAGGAAAACATCGTGCGGAAACCGACATTTCCTAGAACCTAAAAATTGGAACACTTTTGTATACAACTAAGGTAGCAAATAAGCTTACGGCCCACATGTTGGTAAGTGGTTACCGTAACCTATGAACGCATGCAATACCAGAGGCATGATACATGTGTAGGAAAAGAGCATCTACGAGGCGCACTTTCATACTTTAACTACACTGGTTCTTTTACTACAGAGATCTCGGAGAAGCCGTCATCTTCAGCCGTCTATAAAGTCTTAATTGCTTGTCCCGTCACTGATTTTTCTTGGTCGTCCCGTATTAGGTCAGTGACCAGGTTGAGGTATGGTGGCTCTGAAAAGGGCCTATGACCTTCGGTGAAAGAATCAGTGTGGTGAAGGATTAAAGTGCGCCTCTTAGAGGCTCCTTTCGTGCGCAGTCTTACGTCCTCTGCAGATATGTGCTACTCACCCTTGCCAACATAGAAGATGGAATTCACAAAAGTGACCCACGACTCCATCTTGGTGAGTCCGCTTTGTTTCGCCGGCAAATTGTCCGTCATTCTCGGGTCCAACAGCAGATACGTAAATGAGGTCTTTGACTTCCCCTCCCGCCATTTTTTGTTCGGGTCAGCGAAGTTTGCGCGAACCTTCTTGTCCAGTTCTATGTGTTTGGTTAGATCGCTCATCCATTCTTCTGAGCGGAGGGATTTCTTGAGTTCTAAGCTGTAAGCTGGAGGGAAAATTTGACTGAACATGAAAAAATGTTGGAATTGAACTGAAAGATAGCACTGGTGGAGGTTTTTTTTTATACAAAATAGGCTAACGTTTGACCATAATCTCACATGATGATAGTGGTAGTAGTGGCCAGATCCACAGGTCGTGGGTTCGAATACCGGTCGCGCAAAATTCCTATTATTTTACACCTAATTGGCAATACCTTTTGTTCAACGACTTTTTTAATTTCGAAATTTTCTCTTATTGCAAAAATCTGCAGTTTTAGGGACAAATCACTTGAAAAAATAAATCATCTTACCCCGATATAAAAGTTGGATGACAGGTTTACTGGGGATTTTGAATAATTTTACCACCATTATAACTTAAATTTTGCAATTTAAATGTAAATAATTAGAAAATAAAATCATATCCTACAAATAAACCAAAATAAACATGTCAAAATCAAAGAGTTTGCATGAAAAAAAAGATTCTTGTCAAAATCATGAACGGAAAACACGCGTTGGGTTAAGCATATCAATGGTGATATCGCTAACCAATAGCATCGCTTCTATATGACGTACAGAAACAGCTGATAAACATAAGCAAATAGAGATTTCTTCCCGCCTAACGAACACGGAAAGAGTTTTTTTTCTAGTAAGAACCATTTTTTGGTAAGGGAATGAGGAATGAGTTCGTATATCATTCTTTAACATTTACAACAAACTATACATAATATCATGCTTATCATTAATATCAATGAATTTGTCTTCTGAAAATTCATATATAGGTAATTAATTTAGAAAGCCGCATACGCATAGAATGAATGTCAGGACGACGGAGTGGCTGCGAAGCAACTAACTTACTAAATAATTTAAACTCTACCTGTGAGGCTCGAAGCGGTCCAGATGCACGACATTTTGTGATTTCAACCTTATCGAAAAGTAAATAAGTTCGAATTTCAATCGTTAAGCGAACCAATCGCTTCTATACGACTCGTACAACTTCTGAATTTACTGTGAAAAATAATTCTCAGGACTATTCCTGACCACACACTAGGATTCCCTGTGTAGTGGGTATCATAAACTAGTACCACCAACCAAATATTTGCAGATTATGCAAAGATTTCCGTCCCGCAGCGAGAGTCGAACTTGCGTCACAAACGAGCAGTCGTCCGCTACACTAGCTAGAGTGACTATAGTCTATGTATGAATATGTCCTCCATGCCTACCTTTTTCATTCTTTTCAATAACAGGAGAGTCCTTTTTCAGCGCCTGCAGTTTCTTCAGGTAGAGCGTCCTGGTGCTGTCCTGGATGGGTCCGGGGCTGAAGCCGAGCCTCAGGAGTTCAGCTCGTAGAGTATTATCATCGTACTTCACGGAGGTGGGGAGGGAGGATGCTATAGATAGCACTGTCTGGTCAGGGCTGCCGTCGTTTGCTTCGTCTACTGGTAAGCTGTAATGATAATAAACAGTATGAACAACCTACAATCACATACATTGTTTTACGAAGTACATCCTACTAATATTATAAATGCGAAAGTTTGTGAGGATGTTTGGATGTTTGTTGTTCAATCACGCCGTAACGGCTCGACCGATTTCGTTGATACTTGGAATAGATAAAGTTCTTGATCTAGAATAGCATATAGGCATCTTATGTAGGTACCACCCGAGCGAAGCCACGGGTGGAAGCTAGTATTGTATAATCTTTGGGTTAGAACCCACGATGGGATTCCCTGTCACGGTTATCAAAAACGACAGTACAAAAGCTATTACAATGTAATCTCACTAATCCGGCACTATTATGAGAGGAGGAAGGGCACAGCGAGATTTTCTCGTTCTGAATTGGAGCAGCCCGCCTGGGAGGGACCTCCGCCTTACAGAAGATCGCAGCCAAATAACATTATTTGTTTTCAAATAGTGTTGTGTTCCTGCGATGAGTAAGGTTGCCAGAGCTCTTTAGGGGGAGGGGGGTTCGGGGTCGGCAACGCGTGCGTGATGCCTCTAGTATTGCAAGCGCTCATAGGCACGGTAACCGCTTACCAACAGGTGGGCCGTATGCCTGATTGCCACCTCAGTAGTATAAAAAAAATAAAAATAAAAATAAAAAAACTATTAAAAACCGGAATTATTGGAATGTTCGGATTACTGGGTTATACTGAAAAATTCATCGGTAATAAATAAAATAAAGCATTTCATAGAGAGAATATAGGTATGTAATGTATTATGGATTCTAGAAACAATACGTTAGCACGAGCACGTGATAAGTTTTGAGGTTAGACTGCTAGTCGATGACGCAGTGACCAAAGCGCACAGGTATAGAGGGGAAAGGGAGGCGTGGGCGGAGGGTGCCGGATTATTGCCGATCTATCGAAGTGCCGGATTAGTGAGATTATACTTTGCAAAACAGCCAGACCGAATTATTAGTCTTATAGTCATTTTTAAATGATTATCCTATCCTACTAATATTATAAACGCGTAAGTTTGTAAGTATGGATGGATGGATGTTTGTTACTCTTTCACGTAAAAACTAGTGGATTTTAATGAAACTTTACAATAATATAGCGTATGCATCAGAATAACACATAGACTACAATTTATAAAGATATTGTGTGAATTGTAACGTCACGCTAATATAAGCTACTCGAAATACAAATCCTGCGCAGACGAAGTCGCGGGCACCAGCTAGTTTTTTATAAACAAATAACAGAACATACAATTTAAGAATCTTTTAGAGAAACAATAACGGCAACTTTTTTTTTGCCGTTTTTTAAAAGATCAAGTTGCTAAATAACAAAAAGTTCTATAAAATCAGATGAGCTCAACACGCTTAGTTTACTGTTATGAGGAGTTCCGTGGAACAAGCTCCTGGCTAATGCAGGAAGACCAAGACAGAACCAATAACCAAGCCGGTCTAAAGTTAAAAGCTTGTATTATAAATATTATAAGTAGGTTGGCCGTGGTGGCCCCGGCTGAAGAATAGGCCCCTCCATATCTACCTTTCCGCGGATGTCGTAAGAGGCGACTAAGGGAAAAAAGCTAGGGGATGGGCAGTAGCGTCCCTCATTTTAACAACGATAGCTCTAACTGCGCTCGCCGGCCCGCATGCCCAGCGTGGTGAGTATAGGCAAATCCCCCCACATGATAAGGAATTTGCTCTGTCTAATGGGGAGGCCATGTTCAGCAGTGGACTTCGTACGGCTGAAATGATGATGATGAAGTAGGTACTCACATAACGGGTGAGACAAGCAATCTCTTCTCAATAAGTACCACATCCTCTTCCTCATCCCGGTACTTGTACTCCTCGTGTACATTCGCGATCACGATGCTGCCGCCGGTGTAGTTGGAGCTGACGCCGCTGCTGGCTGACGAGCGCCGCGTGTTCAGGCCTTTGTCGGACAGCCATTCGTTCGTTCTGAAAAATAATTGTTTAGCTGTGTTCAAACGGCATGCGATATGTCCTTGATATATAGAAAGTATATTTACAAGGTGATTCATAATATATATTCCATCCCGAAAGGGGCTTATTCTACAACCAATCGGCTATAAAGTTTGTTCTATGACTTTTGGAAATTCAACATTTTTCATTGAAAAAACTCTACGCGAAAATCAGCTTTTTTGGGGTCAAATCAAGTCAAACTCAATAAATCAGCTGTTTTAGCTAGCAATCTTGATTCCGAACTTCTTGTATGTTTAGTTATTAGTTTTAAAGATGATAAAAATACCAAAAGCAGGTAATTTGAGAAAGTTTGTGAAAATAAAATCAATCTTATTTTGATTTTATTTTCACAAACTTTCTCAAAATAAAATCAATCTTATTTTGATTTTATTTTCACAAACTTTCTCAAATTACCTGTTTTTGGTATTTTTATCATCTTTAAAATGAAAATATTGATGTTTTTTTCGCAAATATTATTTCTTTTCGTTGATAGAATAACCCCCTTTCGGGATGGTATACATGTTTTGAATCATCTTGTATAGTGATAGAGGTGAGTGGAAGATAAAAACACGATGATGATGATCTAAATATATATAATACTAGCTTCCACCCCCGGCTTCGCTCGCATGGTACATCAAAAGTAGCCTATATGTTATTCTAGGTACAAAACTTTATAGAATAGAATAGAAAAACGTTTATTTTGTTACCAATACAATCAGACTTAACATAACACAATACAAAAAATGCAATTCAACATCATGGTAACAAAAATGGCCACCACTCAGCATGTGCTAGGGCAGAGCAGATCATACCAAATCGCTGGTCTTATCTATTCCAAGTTTCAACGAAATCGGTTGAGCCGTTCGCGTTACGGCGTGATTGAACAACAAACATCCTCACAAACTTTCGCATTTATAATATTAGTATTAGTAGGATAGTAGGATATTTTATAGATATAGATTTAGATTACCATGCTTGCTCACACATTCAATTTCAATTTCAATTTATTTTGGTTGTTCACCATAATTGTTAGTATTTTTATCTACCTATAAACTATGTTAGTAACCATAAAAACAGATTTCAAATTATTCTTGTCACATATTATCAGAATACATTCAGCAAATTATTATTGCAAAAATAAATTAAATTTACTTAATATTGAAAATTCTAACTAGATTAATATAAGCATGTAAATGTCAAAATAATATTCAAAAATTCTAATTGTTTAAGTAAAGTCCAGAAATAAATAAATAGTAACCTACAGTTACAGTAGTATATTTATTGTTGAATTATTGCACTTTTTGACTAGTCTAAGCACATGTAACAAGTCAAATTAATGAGCCATTTTATTTATAAAAAACATTAATTACAAACCTGTTTTGCACAACAGCCATAGCCTTATCCAATGACCGGTCGCTTGAAACCAAACTTTCATTCATCCTGTTCCTGAATGCATCGTCTTCAAACCTTTTCTTCAACTCCTCATTCAATTTCACATTATAATGTTCATCATTTATCTTTAGCTTCATAAAATCATCGTTTAAACCGCTACGTACGGAGAGATCGCTTGAAATCAAACTTTCATCAATGATTTTGCTGCGTATACTACATTTAGTGTTATAGTTCTTATGAGAGATCAGTTTCGGTGAGCCGGGTAATGAAAAGTTGTCATAAACGCTCCTTCTTTTAGTACTATCACAGGTACATTTTGTTGATTCCAATGGTTTAATGCCGCTGATTTCGGTTCTCTTGGACAGACATGTCTTAAAACTGTCTGCGGTCAGGTCTAGAGTGATGTTGTTGTCCCATGGGACCGATTCGTTGTCTAAAAGGTATGTTTCTGCCAGGATTGTGGGGTAAAGCTTGTTGACAACTAGGCTGTTGTTTTCGCACCAGGAGCGGACTATTTCAGATTTTCTGTATGTGGTGTTCTTCTTAGATTCTTCGTCGATAAGTTCGTACTCCGCTACTACTTCGTCTGTGGTGACTAGGATTTTGTCTGCAATAGATAGGAGATATTATAATTTCGAGCACTGGTGGAGTGGTGGTAGTGGAGCCTTCCTATCCACAGGTCGTGGGTTCGAATCTCGGACCAATGGATTTTCCATTCAGAAAATTGGTGCACTGTACAAGTGCTCTCAAACGGTGAAGGAAAACATCGTGAGGAAACTCTCATGACCTTGAACTTAAAAATTCAAAGACATGTGCACGAAAGGCGCCTCTAAGAGGCGCACTTTAATCCTTGCACTACTCTGATTCTTTCACTAACGGTCATAATTATGTCTTTTTCAGGGCCACCATACCTCAACCTGGTCACTGACCTAAACCAGGATGACCAAGAAAGAACCAGTGCACGACACCTAGTTCAATATAAAACAAAAGCTAAACACAAAATGGATCACATTTTGAGCATTTGATTCAGAACTCAGTCCTAAAAATCTAGAGCTTAGACTGATTCTAATGGCAATACCTAAATCTAAAGTATAGGCGCAGTCCAGATCTTCATCATCATCGTTCTCTGTGACGTTGTTCAAGTAGTCGCAGATCGTCCATTGCTGCTGCTGCGTCGCGTAGTCGCGCGGCGACACGCCGTCGAAGTCGCGCGCGGTGACGTCACCGCCGCAGCCCACAAGCAACCTCATGTTGTCCACGCGGCCCCATATCGCGGCTATATGCACGGGCGTTACACCGTCGTCGTTACTGAAAACAAAGACTTACCCTGTTATTATGAAAGTGGGTTTAGACTAGGACTGACTAAACCCTGGTTTTGTGACGTGTCATTTCATACATTTGACATTATGACCTAAAGCATAGGTATGAAATGACACGTCCGTGGTGGCACCCGGCTGAAGAATAGGACCTCGTGGTACCACGACACCCACCCGGAACAAATATTTGCAAATTATGCAAACTATCCCGCAGCGGGAATCGAACCCGCACCCCTTCATATTCCCACCATATCATAATCATAACATGGTCAGTGTTATGATTAAAAAAATTTTGAAGATCGTCAGCATCGCCTCAAGATTGTGTTGTACCACAGAGGGGTAGTATATTATCTAACCTAATCTAACTAAGCACACAGGTAGTAAAACAGAGAACATAGTTGCAAAAAAAAGTGAATACTGAATACTCGAAACAAAGAAAAAATAATACAAGTGGTGTGTTCTGATCTTGGGTCCGGTTAGGTCACTTTCCGCAGGTGATCCTAAAACTCTAACCGGAATACGACTGGCCTCATGGCTCAGTAAGTAGTAACTCTGCCTTCTGCGCTAGCGGTCGCTGGTCCGATCCCCGCGCTGGACAAACATTTGTGTGATAAACACAGATGTTTGTTCTGTGTCTGGGTGTTAAAATATTTATCTATTATATATATCAGTCTCTGGTACCCATAGTACAGGCTATGCCTAGTTTGGGATCAGTTGATCGTGTGTAATATGTCAAAAAAAAAAAAAAAAAAAAATACGCGGAATAAGGCCGTAGTGGGCCAGCTGCTTGAGATATTTATTTTTAGATCTAGGCACCCAAAGTCTACATCACCTTATAGTTATTGGTAATATTGTATTGTATCTGCTGACGTGTTCCGTAACTAGTATACTCCCGAACACCCTGCAGGCTATGCAAGGAGGCGGACGAAACGCCTATACACCTGCTAGGTGAGTGCGGAGCACTTATGCTCAAACGTAGCATCCATTTGGGAAAGCACATCCTCAGCCCAATGGAGCTAAAGCAACTCACCCCAAAGAAAATCCTTCAGTTTTTAACAGCTGCTGGGCTTTGTGGTGAACTTTAAAGGCCCTGTAAAGGGGCTCCACAAATAAAGTGGCGATCACAATAGGCCAGTTGTGGCCGCAGTGAAACCATAGCCACAAAAAGTAAAAAAAAAAAAAAAAAATACTCCCGAAAGGGAAATTCTATCCTACTATTTAATAAATAAAATTCGAAACTTTGTGAGGATGTATGGATGCATCTGGTTCAATCACGCCGTAACGGCTCAGCCGATTTTGATGAAACTTCGAATAGATAGAGATCCTTACCTAGAATAGCATAGAGGCTACTTTTTTTATAAGTACCGCGCAACCGAAGCCGCGGGCGTCATCTAGTCAATTCATCATCATCATCATCAGCCTGTAGAAGTCCACTGCTGGACATAGGCCTCCCCTAAAGAGTTCCACGACGAACGGTCTTGAGCCTTCTCCATCCACCGACTTCCCGCAACCTTCACAATGTCGTCGGTCCATCGGGTGGGGGGCCTTCCAACACTGCGTCGCCCGGTTCGTGGTCGCCATTCGAGAACCTTTACTCCCCAACGGTTATCGGTTCTGCGAGCTATATGGCCTGCCCACTGCCACTTCAACTTGCTAATTCTGAGAGCTATGTCGGTAACCTTGGTTCTTCTACGAATTTCCTCATTTCGGATCTTATCACGTAGTGAAACTCCTAGCATAGCTCTCTCCATAGCCCGTTGTGCAACTTTGAGCTTGTGTATGAGGCCAATAGTTAACGACCAAGTCTCAGTGCCATATGTCATCACTGGCAACACGCACTGATTGTAGACTTTCGTCTTGAGGCTCTGCGGTATCTCCGACGAGAAGATATGACGAAGTTTCCCAAACGCTGCCCATCCGAGTCAATTATAGTTATATATAATTATAGTCCGAGTTTAGTCAATTATAATCAACAAAAAATAAATAAAAGGACAATACAGAATAGTACCAATGTAAGTAGGTGGTAATTTCGACTAGTGATAACGTTTCTCACCATAAGTTAGGGTTCCCCCCATATTTCAGGAGGAGTTCCGTGCATTCCCTGGACTTCACCTCGGGTTCGATGCCCACCGCCAAATGCAACACTCCAATACCTTTGCATGGTATTATTGTGTTTATTTCTGTTGGTGTCTCAGCCAGGAATCTCTCTACAGATCTAGGAAAAAAATTGAAAATTAAAAAAAAAAACGGTTTTTGAAATTCGAGCTCACGGTTCACGAACGGAACTTTGAGTGCCAGAAACGGAAAAGCTTGATGAAAGTATATACAAAAGGGTCCTAAAATAAAGTTTGAAACACAAAATATTTTTGTCACCTTTTACGTGTTTTAATAAGACGTATTAGATTAGAGGAAAAGAGGAAGACCATTTCGAAGATGGGAAGACGACTTCAAAGCTACAGCAGGCGTGACGTGGAGGAGGACAGCTCAAGATCGTGAGCTTGGAAAACTTTGGGGGAGGCCTATGCTGAAAAGCAAAACAGTCTGATGGATGCCGATGTTTAAAAAAGTATTTTAATTATTTTATTGTAAACTAGAACTAAGATTGTTAATAAAGGCTTTTTGAATCTTGAATTAGATTCGATCTAAAGGAAGGTTCATTGGCCTTCTATTTAACGACCATTCTCACAAGGTGTGTGTGTGTGGTCAAGTATACTACTAATCCTATAAATTCAGTGAAGCGCGTGTTGGATCACGCACAGTGAAGGCTTCCAAAACCCCTCTTCGGTTATACTTCAGGTACCCCAAGAACCTATTTTGTTCGTGTTTATTTTTTTACATATTGTATAACCATGCAAAATTTCAGCTTGATTAGCACTAATAGTCTGCGAGTAGTAGAGCGGCTTAAAAATCAGCCGAATGGACAGACGGATTGACATAGTAAAACAATATGGGTTCCTAGTCAAACTTCGGAACCCTAAAAGGAATGCTATGTCTAATCAATTTTAAATGAATCATGACTCAAGCACACAATAAAATATGCAAAATTAGTAAAATTAGATGCTAAAAATTGTTATGGAACTTTCACGAACCGTACAACGCAGTGTATGAAGGCCCCCCACCCGATAGACCCACGATATTGTGAAGGTTGCATGTAGGTTAAATCAATTCAAAGTTTTTATATGACTCATCAGTAGGTACCTGTTACTGTTACACAATGTTTTATCACGCTTGGGTTCCATAACATTAACTTTGTGATATTTAGACAATGACTAAGATGACAGTCCCAAGATTTATGGTTCAAATTCGTGTAAAATAGTGCTGACATGCTTGCATTTGACTAGTAATAAGATGTCATGGTTATTCGTCTTCTTTTTGTGTCACTGATTCTTTCTTGGTCATCCTGTATTAGGTCAGTGATCAGGTTGAGGTATGGTGATGTCATGGTGGGGCCTAGGTACAAAAATAAAGTAGAAATATAAAAAAAATTACAATGTAATACTTAGATCTTTTTTTGTATGTAGACCAGGAACAATCTTATTAAGGAAATTACAAAAAATGAGGGTGTTTATTTAAAAATTGTAAAAAATTGTGTTGTAAATAATTAAAAAAGTCCAAGAATAAACCAGTTTTAGTAAGTTTACTTGCTTGCTTGTCGTGTCACTGGTTATTTCTTGATCATCTGGTGCTAAGTCATTGCCCAGGTTGAGGAATGTTGGCCCTGAAAAGGGCCTATGAGTCAGTTAACGTAGGTCATAGTTCTGGCTAACATAAAGTTCGTCAAAATTTAAATTTAGATCCTTTTAAAAAAAATCCATTCTAACTTCAAACAAAGGTAAATAGTAGGAATCTCACATACCTTGCGTCTCCGTTTTGAATCAAATCGTACAATTTGAAGAGTTCTCTGTATGCCGTTCCCATGGTTTATAATTCGAAATTTGAAAGTAATCTATATTCGCAACTTCCATTCATTTCCTGTGCGGTTTCCTGTAGCGGATTTTCTATTCATCATTCCGCATTCAACGTTTTTTATCAACACACAACACGGCAATTTTATCGGCTTATCTACACACTACGATAACTAATAATAGTAAGTTGTCTTCTGCCTGTCTTTTGTTTTTATTAGGACGAGCGCGATTTTTCTAAAAGTTAAAAAACTTAATTCAAAATAACGTCAAGCCCTCTTCGAAGCCTCGCTTTGTTTACGTTTTGTTTTACTAAGCAAAGATAACGTTCCGTTTTGCAAAATTCCATTATTATCCACTATTATGAACGTACGGAATCATAGACGTAACTTTCTACTATTCGTATAAAATGTTGATAATTATAAATGTGATTGAAAAACCCTAATTATACGTTCAAAAAATACACTTTTATAGCATCTGATTCGCATAAAGTATTTTTCTGTGTGAATAATCTGCTCATATCGTCTGTGTGTACTGAAACGGATAGAGAATTTAAACCAAATAGTTCCATTGCATTAAATGTAGATGGCACTTATAACAATTTTTACATAACAATCTAACAATGCAATGAATCATTGACGTCGGAATTGAAACAAAAAAACATTCAGGATCATCGTCGAGCCAGAAGTCAAGAGAGGTCAATTTTTTCATCTCGCCTATAGGCACTCTCCACCTGCCATATATGCACCTGCTCTTATGAATATCAGAACGAACCAGCAGCTGCATCTTTTATCCAACCTACCTTGCTTTCACAACGATTTCGAAATCTTGATTGTAAGATATAAACGCCTACGCTATTGTTTTGCTGTGTGTAGGTAGCGTTGGGCAATTACGTGGGCGCGTGGTGGGCCATTCTATCCCACATTCCACTATAAAAACCTTAGATATATGCGATGCGGGTGGCCGGCCGAACGGCTATAATATAGTCTGTAAACTTAGATGATTATCTCTATCCATTTGAACTAAGGTCCCCCACCCGATGGACAGACGAAATTGTGAAGGTTGCGGGAAGTCGGTGGATCGAAAAGGCTCAAGACCGTTCGTCGTGGAACTCTTTGGGGGAGACCTATGTGCAGCAGTGGACTTCTATAGGCTGATGATGATGATGATGATTTGAACTAACCAGCAATATCATAGGCATAGGTAGTTAGGTATCTATACCTACACTTACCTGGCCCCTACTGAGAATAAAATAATGTAGCCCCGTCGATAAAGAATTAGTGACTTCAAATACCGAGAGAGAATCACGGTACCGTTACAGATGGGTCTACTATAGTTACGTTGGCGTTTACTTAAAATTGTGAGTGAGCCTTCTGCCAAAGAAGTATTTTTTGCTCTTATTATAGGTGTATACGATTTATATTACGTATGTGGTTCTCGGACTCAAGGACTCAGTCAGTACGATGTATTGTCAGGTGGCTCTAGATCTCTCCTACTGAAGAACTCCTCGGCGCCTTTCTCGAATTCTTCCTAGTTACCTACCCCGGTACTGCCTTGCTTCACTTGCTTGCTTCAAAGTTTAAGGATGGCGCCTTTACAAACTCAAGAGCAACGCACAAATACGCGTTCACAGTTCGTATGTAAAATAAACTAGGCGTTATTATTATATTATAATTAATATATATTATAATAATAATTAATAGACTAATTAGCATCATCGCGATGAATTTGAAGGCTGATGCTTGTGACTCATATCAACTGATAAACATATAATTAAACATATAATAGTGCTGAGTAGGTAACCTTACTACCTAACATTACAACTTTTATCACAAGCATGGGGGGTAGACAGACATCCTCTTCTCAGATCTCGGTATTTCATACGTGACAGGTTGCAAGCCCATCGCCGCTTTCAAAATACTTAGCTACTGCTTTCCTCACGATGTTCTTCTTCACCGTTTAATGTGCCCTTACATTTTTCTAAAACTCATTGGCGCACGCCCGTGTTCGAACCCACGACCTTCGGATCGAAAGTCGAGCGAGGTGCCTCCCACTAGGCCAGCACGGCAATTATTTTAAGGGTGAAAAAATACTCTAATAATTGCTGCTTTTTGCTGAGCTAGCGCTTTCACTACCTAGCTCCTATTACAGTATAGTTCCTTACCCCCACCAGATGATACTAAACGGCTTGACATCTCATGCTAAATGCATGAATAACGGTTTTGATAGCTCAAACTATGTTAACCGTATTCGAGACGCATTCCGAAACTGTTTGATTAGAATATTAGAATATTGGAATAAATAAATAGTCAATCCCGTGGCACAGCAGTTCTCTAGCGGTATCTTACTTCACTACACCTGGTAGTAAGACGTACCTTCGTAATCTGTACTCTTTGGTACAGATTGAGACCCCTCAAAGGCCACCCCCTTTGAGGGGTAGGCCTTTGAGCCTATAGCCTATTTGAGCCACGGCCTAGGGGATCGTGTGTCATGTTCGTATGGGAAATGTTTAACACGTGGTGCGATTTGCTTTAAACTTCGTTTGGGTACTCTATTACAAAATAACTGGATACGTATAAATATAAAAAAAAGCTCTTAGAGGCAGTAGATGCAATAATTTTTGTTGCACTTAACAATGCCTACCTACGCGAGTGAAACCGCGGTCGGTTAGTTGGGTACCTACATCTTGGAACTCCACGTCTCATTGATAAGTACAATGTAGAAAACAATATTATCTCGAGTCGATTGTAGGTCCAATTCTTCGTCCGTGTCGTTCCATGGGTCACTTAATCGCATTGAATATTGATTAGGTCGCTTTGTGCTCGATAGACGCAGAATAGAGATTAAGGTCTGCATGTAGTGTTTCGGTGTTTCTCTCTACGAACGGACGACTATCAAACTCCTCGATGACAATAAAAATAAAAGTTTGAATTTGGAAATCGAATTAAACCTACTCCGGAAGTGTAAGTTTTTATTTCTATTTTTTTCTCAAGCTAGAAGTGTCTTCAGCCAGTAAGTAGGCACAGACAGAAAAGGTTTATTATCTTTTCTCCATCCCTGTGCCATGACTCATGACTGCCATGGTGCCAGTGATCTTACGAAGATGGATGATGTCCATTAGATCAGCGGCACCAGGTGCCTAGGACTTGAGACGTCAGTCAGATCTATCGAAGCTGTAAGTAAACATACACACAGTAAACATTATTTACACCACCTCGTTATCATCATAATGAGCTATAATTAACCTTACCACATAACTCCCTTTAATGATTTGGTATGATTATTATCATAGTTTGTAATTTTTTTGATCATTAAAACTTTTTAAAACATGTCATCACCATCATCATCATCATCATCATCAGCCTGTAGAAGTCCACTGCAAGGGCCCAATTCTACTAACTCAATGGCTTCAAAATGACAGTGGTTCAATGGCAATATGGCCACTTTTGACACTTTTGGTACCTATTCTGCTATCACAGTCGTATATCAATGGCAGTCATTGTGTAACCAATGAACCAATGAAATCAAAGAAACGAAGGTGGCGACAATCGTAACTGAATGATAATGGTGCGATCATTATCATTTTCAAGTCATTGAATTAGTAGAATTGCCTGGGCCTGGACATAGACCTCCCCATATAAGTATATGAACCCAAAAACGTGTATCTGAATGAAAATAAATTGGTTACAACTTGGACAAATCGGCGTTGTTTGTTTATTTGTGAGAAAGCACATAACTTTTAAACCGTCAGCGTCAATCCGATCTGCAAGGAATTTAGTAAGTCAACAGGATTTGCTGGTAAAGATATAGGAGCCCAATAAGGGAGTAAAAAAATAGTTATGTGAGTAAATAACATCAAGTGGTGGTGTCAGAAAGCTTTGTTCGTAAATTCCAAAACGATGTTCCATGATTCCATGTTTCAATAATTGACTTTGAAGTTCAAGTAGGTAAGATATTTGTTAGAACATGCTAAAGGTGCGATACACTTTTGCCGGACATTCGGAGATCTCAGTTCCGGGCGAACCACTAGTTGTACTTAGTTTAACCACAGATAACATAATACTATACTGTTTAACTTTACATGCCTAGTATCATTATAAACATGGGCCCTAGCAAATCATCGGAAAATAGATTTATCACACAACCTACATGAAAAAATGTAGGAAAAAAATGAAATTACTACTAGTTATTTTACAATAGAGTGTTAAATATGTATCTACCTAACTTGACTCACCTACTTTCCAATAGCCTTGCCAAAGTGCTAATTTAAATACTAATTGTGTTCTAATAGATTAAAGACAGAGTATACTATCAATTTACGTAGGTAATAAAAAAAATTAGTTTTTTTTAAATTACCCGGTTTGATTTACGAGTCACGTAGTCACTTTTTCTAGGGCACACGCGACCCTCGTTAGTTGTTTTCCTCGTAGTTAAAATGGTAAGTACGTAAATAGTAATATCCTCCTCTAATTTCCTCAAAGTTAGTGAGGAAATAACTTAAATGAACAGTAATAATGAATAAATAATAAATAACATCACATATATCATAGTCCTCGCCACACTAAGATTCCTTGTGTCGTCGTCGATTCTCCGAGCTATGTGTCCCGCCCACTGGCACTTCAACTAGGAATTGAAGGAATTTGGAAGGAATTTCTATGGAAGGAAATTGAAATTCCTTCCAGTTTCCACAAGTTTCATTATACATTTCAGATGCTATCATTGGCGTTCTTGGTATTCGTGACCTCAGTCCAAGGTCTGGACAATGGCCTGGCCCGGACACCACCCATGGGGTGGCTGACATGGGAGAGGTTTCGGTGCATCACTGACTGTGAAAAGTACCCCAATGAATGCATAAGGTGGGTGTCAAAGACCACTGGCGGTAGAGGGAGCACAGTGTGCGTCAGCATTTTTGAGCTTACCCTCGTGACAAAAGGCCTCTTAGTCCAATTAGTCCTGATAGGTAACCAATTTTAATCTGCTCGAATTCAATCAATTTGCTCAAAGATTGAGACCTTATCAGGTAGGTATACTGTACCCGTTTTCTACGAGAAAGGAATGGTCTGTCTGAAGTGTGAAGGCCTTTCATACATTGCCTCGGTAGGTAATTTCTTAATGCTTTCGATAATTTCCTCAGTGAGAAACTGGTACAGCGAACAGCCGACTTCATGGTCAGCGAGGGCTACCTTGATGCCGGCTATGAGTACCTCGGTATCGACGACTGCTGGCTGGAGAAGAAGCGTGGCGATGATGGACGCATGGTGCCGGACCGACATCGCTTTCCGAATGGCATGAAGGCCATTGCTGATTATGTGAGTTTACCCGTTCCGATTAAGTAACCCGTTCTAATGCGACTCGCACTCGACGATAAGCTTGAAGTATATGCGTGGCAGCAGCGTTGACATTTGTTAAGCTCTGTTCGCTCAGTCCATCTTCACACCTGACTGCCCCACCGTTACACGTATTATACTAAGACTAAGCGGGACTTTTCATTCCTTCCTGTGAAGCAAGGGATTGGGTGGATCAAGGGAAGCAGCGGCTACTTACAGCAAAATATTTTCAGATTCACGGCAAAGGGCTTAAGTTCGGCCTGTACCAAGACTACGGTAACTTAACGTGCGCTGGTTACCCAGGAGTGCTTGGGAATGAGCAGCTGGACATAGACACTATGGTGGAATGGGAGATCGACTACCTCAAACTGGACGGTTGTTACGTCAACACTGACGCTATGGATAAAGGTATGCGGGCCACAGAAAGGCTCGTGGTGTAGCCCGCGTAGTCGTTCGTAAAAGATCGTCAAAGTAAATTGCGGCCAGTAAATGGATGATGAGCACTGGCGGCATTAACACCGCTTCCGTGTTCCGGAGGGTCCTTCAAGATGTTAGTCGCTTCGTCACTAGAGACGGCCACGCTGGTAATTCGAGTCTAGACTCCCCATCATCGTCATCATCAGCAGTAGCTTACTGTGTTTAGATGCCAGTAAGACGACTGCTGCTGAACATGTGACTGCCCCGTAAAATGCTACGGCGCTGGTCCTGCGACGCCTCCATCCAATGGTTTTCTTTTCTGCGAAGGCCTCTAGCCCATCGAGTGTGGAATCGTCGCTACATCTACCGGTGCTCTGTTCTGCCAAATAGTAAATCAATCACAACTTGTGCCTGATCATTTTGACCCTACAATACCTATTTTACAATCATTATCTTCCAGTAAAGTTGTTTCAAATTATTGGGCATAACTTTGCTAAAGGCTTTTAAGACTAGGTAGGTATAGTTCAGTAAGTGATCAACACCGGGCAGGGCCAGATGCCTACCTCCAAGTGTGAACAGACGCCCTTTTTCCAGGATACCCTAATTTTGGAAAGATGCTCAACAAAACTGGACGTCCCATTGTATACTCCTGCAGCTGGCCAGCTTATCAAGAACCTAAATCACAACATGTAAGAACCTTTATAATAATAGAATAGAATATATTTATTTTCTTACAAAACCTACACCTAAAACAAACAAAAACAAATAAATAAAAATAGGTGCTAGACGATCAACAAAATTGGCTCTGCCTCAGCATGAGTTGATTGGCTAGCAGGCTAGCAACCAACGCTGGTCTTCCATCAGAGCCTTGGTTGTCGCTACTTCGTCGCTAATCATTATCAAACCATTTTAGGTACATATTATATCTACTTATTCTCTAATTTACTTTTGTCCGAGGTGCTGGCCCCGGCTGAACAATTGGCTGTTCCATATCTACATATCCGTGGATGTCGGAAGAGATGATTAAGGGAAAGAATCTTGGGGATGGGCAGCAGCGTCCACTATTATAACAACGATAACTATATATCAATGCTAACTGCGCTCGCCAACCCGCGTGCCCGGCGTGGTGATTATGGGCAAATCCCCTCTACATGATTGCATGTCGTTCTGTAAATTTAAAGGAGAGGCCATGTTCAGCTGTAGACGTCCAACGGCTGAAATTACGATTCTCTTGAAACTAAATAACATTTGGCAGGCCGACTACGCCTCAATAGCCGAGCACTGCAACCTATGGCGTAACTGGGACGACATTGAGGATTCGTGGGATTCCCTCAAGACGATCATGAACTGGTTTGGGGACAACCAGGATCGGTTCGCGGGCCACGCTGGCCCTGGACACTGGAATGATCCGGATATGGTAAAATAAAACATACTCTAAGGGGAATTGAAAAAATTCAAGTTGCACTTGCATATTTATCGTGTCACTGATTATTTCTTGGTCATCAAGCACCTCTTAAGCCGTGTTCAAAGAGCGTGCCATATGTCATATGAAATTTATTTAAAAATAATCCTTACACCTACTGAATTGAGTCGATTTTGACTTTATGGGGCTTACGATATCGTTGAGCTATATCGTACGCCTTCAAATGTCAAACTCAAAATGGACTTTCATTATTTGACGTAAAGGTTATTTTGAAATTAACTTTACGCATATTTATACAAATGTTCGGCTTCAAGATTGCTACCTACCTAAAACAGCTGAGTATGAACTTTGAACAGATATGACCCCAAAAAAGATGATACATAGAGTTTTTAATGAAAAATTTTGAGTATGGGCAAACTCCCCCTACATGGTAGTAAGGAAGGCACTCTGTCTCTGTCTCTGCTTATGTACAGCAGTGAACGACATTTTGTTGAACTTCTATGAAATCTATTTTTTTTTAAATAATATTTCCTATCTCCGAGGGACTCTGAACCTGAGTCGAATTTTTGGGAGATTATAAAAAAAAACATTGTATTCCTTTAGTGTGGGTTATCAATGTTATCATTATCACTTTAAAATAAAATAGAACTTCTATGCAATACGCTTTCAGTTGCTGATAGGAAACTTCGGGTTGTCAGTCGACCAAGCCCGCGTCCAAATGGCGGTATGGGCTGTAATGGCGGCCCCTCTCCTCATCAGCACAGACCTGGCCACCATCAAGCCGGAGTTTAAGGATATTATCCTCAACAAACGCATCATAGCTGTGAATCAAGACAAGCTGGGCAAGCAAGGGACGAGGGTTTGGAAGATGGCCGGCTTTGGAGTAGTGAGTTAATATTATTTTATAGTAGTTCTCGAGTGGAGACCACGAACCGGACGACGCAGTGTTGGAAGGCCCCCCACCCGATGGACCAACGACATTGTGAAGGTTGCCGGAAGTCGGTGGATGGAGAAGGCCCGAGACCGTTGGTCATGGCACTCTTTGGGGGAGGCCTATGTTCAGCAGTGGACTTCATCAGGCTGATAATGATGATGATGAGTGTAACTGTTTTCTAATCTGTGATAACTGCGCGCTAATTTACTCTGGGCTGCTTAAGTCTTGATTCCGTCGTAAAGCGTGGGCTGACCACAGAATAATGAATAGTATTTACAGAGATTTTAGAGTTCAATAATTCGAGTTATTTTGAAATAAATACGATAGTTGTAAGGTGGCAAACAAGCTTACGGCCCACCTGTTGGTAAGTAGTTACCGTAGCCTATGAACGCTTGTAAAACCAGAGGCATCACGCACTCATTGCCCACCCCGAACCCTCACTCTGGCAACCTTACTCACCGCAGGGACACAACACTATTTGAGACTAATCATGTTATTTGGCTGCGATCTTCAGGCGCCTGCTTAACATTTTGGTAACTTGATTGTTTCCAGAGGTCAAACCTGGAGATCTGGAAGCGGGAGCTGTCAGACGGATCGTTCGCGATGGCTTTTGTGAGTCAGCGTGTCGACGGCTCGCCATACGCCGCTAACTTCACTTACTACGACATGCAGTTGCCGCAGAAAGCTTACGTTGTCACGGTCAGCTATACTACTTCATTTATTTATTTATTTAGGTATCTCATCTGTATCCAACAGTGATAATGATAACACAATACAATGTAGGTAAGTATCAATACAAGGGACTTAAGTCTATGCGTTTTTTTTTAATACGAAATAGGCTAACGTTTGACCACAATCTCACCTGATGGTAAGTAATGATGTGGTCTACGGTGTAGCACGTTTGCCTAGAAGAAACCTATTCACTCTGGTCTTGAAGACACCCAAATTATAGGTATTCGGAAACACAGACGCCGGCAACGAGTTCCACTCTTTGGCTGTCCGCATTATAAAGGTAGACGCAAAGCGCTTGGTGCGGCAAGGTGGTATATCAACCATGAACGGATGTACCACTAATACTACAACCTACCTACTATCCTACTAATATTATAAATTATGCGAATGTTTGTGAGGATGTTTGGGTGTGTTTAGATCTGTGTACAAGCATACTATGTTTATAGTGTGAGGAAACCGCCATGTCCTAAAACCTAAAAATACGACTTGTGAAATGTGCACGAAATAAGCCTATAAGAGGCGCACTTTAATCCTTTCACTAAGTACACAAACGTCAAAGGCCCTTTTCAGGGTCACCACCCTCAAGCCGGTCCCTGAACTACAGGTGACCAAGAAACAATCAGTGACACGACAAGCAAGCATGATGAAAGTCAATTTTTTGTTTGACATTTGAGGGCATACAATATAGCTCAATATAGCTCGCGATATCCCGAGCTCCTAAAAGTCTAACTCAAAATCGACTTTATTCTGTTAACGTAAGGATCATTCTGAACACCCATTTAGGTACTTGTGTATTTATCTAACAATTTTCGATTCAATTTCGAGTAACCTTTTCTGTAGTGCTGACATTTTCTTTATTATTTCAGGATTTGTACAATGAAGAGCAAGAACGGTCATGGGGTCCCCATGGCGATTTCGAAACTAGAATAAATCCTACAGGTAGATATGTTTTAGAACTGCTTTATTTAGAGTAGCGTCGTTGGCCTAGTGGGAGGTAGGTACCTGAAATTTCTATCCGAAGGTCGTAGGTTTGAACTTTAAGTAAGACGGCGGAAAAAAACGGTCCCCTTTGCCGCTCCTAAGTCTCCGCCCTAGGCTGAGCTCAAGCCTATTCGGCTAATGGCAGATTTACCAGCAGAATGACAGAAATCAAAATGATTTATCTGTAAGAAATCAAAAGTCTTGCAGAAAGAAGTTTACCAAGACATCTTTCCGATCACTTTTCCTTTTCATTGTACCTACATTGAAGTTTTTATGCTAAATTAAAGCGGCAAAAATTTAGCAGCCTCAAAACAGTAGTACCTACTTGGGAACTGCAATATTTGGGAAATGGGTAAATTCGCCACTGTACCTGTCTACGGGTGGATTTACAAAATTGACGAAAAATCATGTCCCTACGCATCTACCGAATTATTATTGATTGAATATCAATCAAGGTCATTGATTGATATTTTCTATTTCAGGTGTAAAGTTCTACAAGTTCACGCCAACTAAAAGTGTTCAAGAAAATCAGGATGACATGGTTGTGAAAATTATCGTAAATAATAAAGTTCAAGACTAATTTTTTATTCAAATGTGTGACTGACTGCGGGGCAGTCTAAGTAGGCAGGTACAACTAAATAAAGCGTTCGTAAAAGTAGATTCATGTTCCGAGGGTCCTGACTCTTAACCTTCATTTGCCTGGCCCATTACCCATAATGATTATGCCTCATCCTACAATCGAACCGATTCGCCATGATTTCGAATTTTCGATTCAGGGTGGTACGTGCGGAGTATCATCATTCCGTTAGCCTTGGTAGTAAGGCTTAAGATGCCATAGCCAGCCTGAAAGGGAAAAACAAAAAAAAAAAGTCCATCTCTAAATCGGTGTCTGTCACACCTACCTCACCTATCTGTCACTGTCAGTCAGTTGTCCACTAGGAGCAGTGTTCACAACCTGGGGTATTTTCCCCTATATTTTGGGTATAGATTTTTTTGGGTGAACGTGTGAGGAAAAAAATCCACTAAAATTAAGCAATATAAGATTCAAGATGTTTATTTGAAGAAATAAGTGTTACAAAGAGGTAAGTCTACTGTAAAAAGTATGATTTTGCTAAAAACTGAATATTTTGTTCAGTACATATTTTATGGGGCTTATACATGTTGGCCCAACGTTGCCGAGTGCACGCCAACGCCAACATGTAGACAGTATGTTTGCCTTGCCTTGCCATCACTCGTCGTCACTCGCCTAGCTGGCCGAGTGACTACAAGCGCCAACGTGTATAGAGTACATTTGCAATGACTTGTCACCGCTTGCGTCCACTCGCCTCACTTCGCGGCCGTGTCGGTTTTTATGCACAAATCAAAGGCGCTTGCCGGCGCTCGGCCAACCGTGTCCACATGTTTGTCCGCCCGTCATTACGCGGTTGGCGCACGTATCCTACTAATATTATAAATGTGAATGCCATCGTTTACACTGTTATTAAGCTACTGTTTTTTTATTCCACACAAACATATTATTTTTTATTATTAATGCGAAAGTTTGAGAGGATGTTTGGATGTTTCATGTTCAATCACGCCCAAACGGCCGAACGGATTTGGATGAAATTTGGTACAAAGATAGATTATAGTCTGTAATGGCATAATATAGGCTATGCTGTAATTTCTATATAGGTACCACGCGTGCGAAAACGCGGGCGGTAGCTAGTAATTTAGCTAGTATATTTGCTAGTTTATTTAATTAAAATTTTAACATAATAATTATACATCCTCATCAAATAAATAGCAGCAGCTGCAACAACTTCGACGTCCATATTGTTCAAATCATACAAACACGCAGTTCAAGTGCACAACAATAACAGACAGTGACCAACGTGTGGGCAGCTTCACAGAAAACTCGTGTACGTTGGCCGAGGTTGGCCGCTTGCATTAGTTTGCGTAGACTTGCCAAACGTGAGGACAGTAGCACATGTATAGGGGCTTTTAGGGGAAAACTGTGCAAATGTTGAATTTATTAGGGTATTTTCCACTGAGTCTGGGGGAAAACCAAATTTTAGGGTTGGCAGCACTGACTAGAGGGCAAGGAAAGGAACTAGGAAGGAAACAGCTCCTACGCCAGACTAGGTGGTATGGTCTCGGACTTTAGCCTGCCCGTAAGGGCGAAAAAAAAAAAAAAAAAAAAAGTTTTTTTAGAAATGCAGAAGCAGATTGGAGCTGCTACTTGAAAGCTAGTTGTTCCGCTGACCGGTTTATTGGTACTAGGACTGACTACTAGGTCAATGGTACGATCGAGCTGCCGAGCCGGTATACGTGATTGAATTGAGTGACGTCAGTACACAAGACGCGCTCGCTCACACAGCAGCACATCAGTCAGTCCGCGAATCCATCATCGGCCGGTTACACGTCCTACTTTAGGTACCGAACACGCAACGTGAAAGTGATTCTTAGAAAAATGGGTGGCAGGGTCGAAAATGTCGGAATTATCTCCATGGAACTCTACTTCCCATCGCAGTATGTCGACCAAACCGCATTGGAGAAGTTCGACGGAGCGTCAGCCGGAAAGTACACTATCGGTCTCGGCCAGGAGAAAATGGGCTTCTGCTCTGATAGAGAAGACATCAACTCGCTCTGCATGACAGCTCTGCACCGGCTCGTCGAGAGGAACAACCTTAATTTACATGATATAGGCCGCCTAGAGGTCGGCACGGAAACCATCATTGATAAAAGTAAAAGTGTGAAATCTTTTCTCATGACCTTGTTTGCTAAAGTAGGTGCCACAGATATTGAGGGCATTGACACAACAAATGCTTGTTACGGTGGCACTGCAGCTCTTTTCAATGCCATCAACTGGGTGGAATCATCATCATGGGATGGCAGGAAGGCGATTGTGGTGGCTGGAGATATTGCTGTGTACGGAAAAGGCCCGGCAAGACCCACAGGTGGGGCTGGTGCAGTGGCTATGCTGATAGGGCCAGATGCCCCATTGATCTTTGACCGTGGAGTTCGTGCCTCATATATGACTCACGCATATGACTTCTACAAACCAGATTTGGCATCTGAATTCCCATTTGTTGATGGAAAGCTCTCTATACGTTGCTACCTCAGTGCTTTAGATAATTGTTATAATTTATTCTGTAAAAAGATGAGAAAGACTGATCCCAATTTTAAGGGACTTCTAAGTTTGGACGGCATGCTGTTCCATTCTCCATACAGCAAATTGGTCCAAAAGTCTCTAGCCAGAGTCTGCTTCAATGACTTCCTAAATGCATCAGAAGAAGACAGAGAAAAACAATTCCCAGGACTTTCAGAATTTAAAAATCATAAATTGGAGGACACATACTTTGACAAGGATGTGGAAAAAGCATTTATGTCATACAGTCTTCAGTTATTTAAAGATAAGACGGAGCCCTCGCTTAACATAGCACGGAATGTTGGGAACATGTATACTCCTTCATTGTACGGAGGTCTGGTTTCATATCTAATAAGCAAGAAACCTGAGTCATTAATTGGAAAGAAATTTGGTCTGTTCTCTTATGGCTCTGGGCTTGCTTCTACTATGTATTCAATAAACATTTGCGAGGATTTAAGTGTAGGGTCAAAGTTAGAAAAATTGATAACCTCGTTACAGAAAACAGTGTCTTTATTGGATGAACGAGAGTGCGTGGAGCCTACCAGATTTTCAGACTTGATGGATGTGAGAACAAAGAACTATCACACAGCCCCGTACACACCATCAGGTTCTAAAGACGATTTATTCCCTGGAACATACTACCTCGTTGAGATTGATGACCAAAGAAGACGCACATATGGAAGAAAAGCCTTAGAATAAACATGGTTTACATGGAGAGTTAACCACATTCTTTCTAGCTAGAACAAAAATTCACAACATGAATAGATCCTAAAATAATGCTCTTAACAGTTCACTTTAAACCAATAATATTGAAAGAGCAGAGCATTGAAAGCAAGTGAATGCACACTCTGTACATTCACTTGTATTCAAACTTAATGAATTGCAATAATGATAGGTAATAAAAAAAAATACAGTCAAGTTGATTCATAATATGTTTTAGCCCAACAGGGGCTTATTCTATCAACAAAAAAAACATAATTATTGAAAAAAATATTAATATTTTCTATTTTTTTCGTACTTTTGTTGGCTATGTTTGGAATTTATAAGAAACGAAGTAGAAGCTCAACATCAAGACTGCTACCTAAATACTGCTGAATTATTGAGTTTGAGCTGATTTGACCCCAAGACAGCTGATATTTGCATAGTGTTTTTTCAATGAAAAATGCTGAGATCATATGATCTAAGGAAAAAAGTTGAATTTCCTAAAGTATTTTATGAAACTTTAAAGCCAATTGGGTGTAGAATCAGCCCATTTCTGGCCCAGACTGGTCTCATAGCTCAGTTGGTAGTAACTCTGCCTTCTGCGCTAGAGGTTGCGGTTCGATTCCCGCACTGGACAAACATTTGTGACTAACACAGATGTTTGTTCTGTGTCTGGGTGTATATCTATTATGTATATCAGTCTCTGGTACCCATAGTACAGGCTATGCCTAGTTTGAGATCAGTTGACCGTGTGTGTTATGTCCGGAATATTTATTTATTTATTTCAAGATAGTATACATATTATGAATCACCTTGTTTAAATTATAGATATAAATCTTTAAAATATTAATCATTCCTTGTGAAGGTGTACTAAGGTTAAAATATGAATGGATTGTTTTTTTTTTGGTGCAGGCATCATTGTCATCTTAAATGTTAATTTTAAATTAATTTATTTATTGGTGAAAGATTATTATTTCCATAAGTTATTGGTTGTTTGTTATCTTGTGTTTAGAAAATAACTGATAAGCTAGATCTAACTGGTTTGCCAATTAGCAATCGGCAAACAAACTTTAGTGACTATAATCTCGGACTACTTCTACAGTGTGTCCCAAGGCCATGCTACATGCTATAAGTACCTACCTACTATAAATATTGAAGTCGAGACTTTAGGTCTCTAATAAGTAAAACTTCCTTACTTCAATATTTAGGCTGCCCGCATACCATCAGAACATCGCTTTCAGAAAAATTAAATCACCCAATCAGTAAGAAGTACCTACGGTCCGGCGACATTCTAAATCAGCAATCACTAAAGACTATGTCCACAGACAGCACAGACATTTTCTAGTGTGGTATGCGAAGTATGCCTTTAAGTATATTTTGTCCTCCTCCATGTGGCGTGGCTGTGGGACACACCGTATAAACCGTAACTGGCTAAAATCTAATTGGCTAACAAAAGATTTTGTGCTCTATGAATTTTTATACATAGTATAACTAGTGGAGTCATACGTATTTTTTACTACTATTGACTTTGTTAGTAACTACATCCAACATTATTTCTATGGGTCTTAGAATTAGTTTTTACCATCTGTACTATTCTTAAGTTACCTGAAATAAAATTTATAATAAATTATTATTATTAAAGTAGTAATATTTTACTCTATTGTCTTTGCTACTACGCAGGTTTGCAGAATCAAATAAGTTTCATACATAGTGTTGTCCCCTAAAGGTTGTGTCTAAAATAACTTTAAGGCAATTTATTTTTTAAAAATTTCAAAAGCTGTATTGTTTATGGGTATTTGTACTTACACCTAATTCAAACTTCAAACCTTTTTTTCTGCGTAGATATTTATGAACATTGACAGCCGTATTAAAAATGATTTTAAGTTATTAACAACATTTTCATTTGTTCTTTGAACCCCTATATCATAATTATGATATCATATGATATGGGTAGGTAGTTGAGTACTTAAATGTTCCTACCTACCTATTGCTATAGCCAAGGTGATAATTGCTAACGGTTCTATACAAATGTGTTAAAGTAGGTAATTAGGAACAAAATACCTAGGTGGCAGGTAACCTCTGTATTTATTTAAACCTTGGTAGGTATGTTCAAACTAACGTGACCAAAAAAAAAGTACCTTATAAGTATGAATTAATGATATTTATTTGCAAGAATATAAATAAATAAGTATTCTGGACATTTCACACTCAACTGATCCCAAACTAGGCATAGCCTGTACTATGGGTACCAGTGACTGATATACATAATATAATAGATATATATTTAACACCCAGACACAGAACAAACATCTGTGTTCATCACACAAATGTTTGTCCAGTGCGGGGATCGAACCCGCGACCTCTAGCGCAGAAAGCAGAGTTACTACCAACTGAGCTATGAGGCTAGTCAAATATAGGTAATAGGTACATATTATTTATCATAGATCACAATAAAAAGTTTCCCTACATTCGACGCCTACAAATTTTTATAATTTTAGACTAGCTTGCGCCCGCTACTTTGCTTACCTTGATAAAAAGGAGTCTTATGCAGTTATAGGTAAATAACTGTTTCTGTTTCAAGTTTCGTCGAAATCGGTTGTGCCGTTACGGCGTCATTGAATCACAAACATCCTCACAGGTATATACAGGCCAAAAAAATTTTTTTTTTACTACAATAATTAGTCATGTCAAGCTTTTCAGATATTCAATTGAATAAAAATTTCGCATAGCCAATTGAAAAGCTGCCTATAAAATTCTATGTTATTAATTTTGAAAACCTCATTAGGTATTTTTTTAATGTTTATGTACGTAATACCTACCTATTTGCTCATAGGTAATTTACCTCTAATAGCTAGGTAGGTACCTACATACCTACGACACAGATAACATAATACTATACTAGTACCTACGAGCATGAAAAACTGATTTTACACTATAAAAACGGAGATATCCGTAGAGACAGTAGGTATCTTTACTAGAAAAATATTTACCAAACACGTCACTGCTCACTGATGGCTGGCGCGATTATTCATTGTAAAGTTTAACCTATGTTTATGACATAGAATAGGTATACTTAGATAAAAATATTTTGTTGCTCCTTTTATCTTATCCTCAAGATTATTTCCAGCTTAGCGTTTCCTTGGATGTATTTTTAGAGCTGCATTTTAAAAGAATAGGTGGGTAGGTACCTACTTACTTCATCATAGATAGGTGATATACTAGGTGATTCTATTTAAGCTATCCCGAAAGGGGCTTTTTCTACATCCAATAGGCGATAAATTGTTCTACAACTTTTGGAAATTCGAAATTTTTCATTGAAAAAACTCTATGTAAAAATCAGCTGTTTTGGGGTCAAATCAGTTCAAACTCAATTAATCCGCTGTTTTAGGTATCAATCTTGATGCAGGACTACTCGTACGTTTAGTAATTTTACCTAGTTATACAGATTATAAAAATACCACAAAACATGTACATAGTACCTAATTTGAGAAAGTTTGGGGAAAAATATATTTTTGGATATATTTATATACCTCTGTTTTCTACTTGTAGTCGTAGTCGTAGAAAACAGAGTTCATTCCTAGTATAATATAATTTTAGCTTAATTTTCGACTGTTATTATTATTTTTCTGTTACTCTTAAATAAACGCCTATTTTTTTGAAAAATATTAATATTTAATTTCGCTATATTTCTTTCTTTTTGTTGATAGAATAATCCCCTTTCGGGATGGAATACATGTTATGATTCACCTTGTAGTACCCATACCTATTCTATTTTACCTATTCGTGAGTTACTCACTATATGAGTTAGTCACGCTTAGTGATTTCAAGAGTTGATGAAGTTTTTTCATATTCATATTCATTCATTTATTGCCAACATGTACATGGATACAGCTTAGGTGTAAGGGTAGCTTAAGTAAGTACATGTACCCTGTAGGGCGCTGCAAATGTCTTGTTTTACATACATTTAAATAATAATAATAATTGGTAACTTATTCATTCAGCGCTGCACCGTACTTCCAAGTTTGGTGTAGCTTATGCTGAGACTAGAGCCTATTTGTCCCATATAACGCACAGGTACATGCACCCACCTACTATAATTTTCATTCCTTTCTATAAAATATCAACCTATCCCTGCCAACTACTTATTTTTATTTTATTTTTTTTATTTATATTTACAATATATTTTGTCTGTATGTTGCCTGGGTAGGTGTGTATTATAAATATTATATTATTTTCTTCAATTGTCTATGCCTGTAAAGACCTGTTATTGTATATATGGGACGAATAAATCGTTTTTCTTTCTTTCTTTCTTTCTTCATTAAATTATATTTCATAAGTTTTACGGGACAAGTAGCACTAAACTTTCGTTTTCTCCTAGGTAGGTACGTAGGTAAATAAAGATAATGATGCGTATCCAGTAAATACACATCATTATCTTTTTATTGTAACAATAAATTAATTTTCACTTCGGTACATACCAGTCTTTGATAAAATTGGCATTCAGTATAAAAAGGCTACCGCGATTTGAAGATGCATCATTGTGATCCCGGTTATAATCCTAAAAATGTAAGTAACGACTTGGTATTTCATCCTAATTATGTTTACCAATTCAATAGATATACCTACAGGGTGATTCATAATTATTTCCCAAAAGGGGCTATTCTAATAACAAAAACATTAAACTCCTTCCTTCTTGGCAGTCGGGTAAAAATTGAAGAATATTTGAGAAAAAAAAAGAATATTTTCATACTTTTTTCCGATTTACTGATTCAGATGTTTTGGTATTTTTATAAATAAATGAATAAATATTCCGGACATATCACACCGTCAACTGATCCCAAACTAGGCATAGCCTGTACTATGGGTACCAGAGACTGATATATATATATATAAATGTTTAACACCCTGACACAGAACAAACATCTGTGTTTATCACACAAATGTTTGTCCAGTGCGGGGATCGAGCCCGCGACCTCTAGCACAGAAGGCAGAGTTACTAATTGAGCTATGAGGTCAGTCAATCATCTTTTTATGTAACTAGCTTTCGCCCGCGGCTTCACTTACGTGGTACCTAAATAAAAAGTACTCTATTACTAAACTATGAAGCTTCGAAATTTCGGAATGCACCCCTAGTACTGACGCATATTTCTCGAAAGCATCATTATTTACCTAACTAAAATTCCTACAAAAATGACATTACTTTAACATCCCATACTTTATTTCAGTGCAAAATGAAATTCATCGTCGCTTTTGTCGCTCTCGTCGCCGTGGCTGTGGCTCTCCCCGTGAAGCCCATCGCCAACGAGCTCGCTGAGCTGGAGGCCGTCTTGGCCGCCATCAACAGCCCCAACACCGACCCTGCCACCGCTGTCCTCCTCGAGGAACAGCTCGCCGCCATCATCGCAGAGCTCTCCCCCGTCTCCGTCGGACCCGCCATCGTTGAGACCAGCCCCATCATCCCTGTCGGACCCGTAGTCGAAGAGACCAGCCCCGTCTCCATCGCACCCATCCTAATCGACTTCCCCCTCCCCGACGGTGGTGCCGTCACCGCTGAGGAGCCCACCGTCTCCCCCATCGCCGTCACCGAGCCCGTGCAGCCTTCCCCCGTTGTCATCGGAGAGATCCCCGCCGGCGCCACTCCCCTGGTTCAGATCATCGTGAACGTGAACCAGCCTGAGTCTGGTACCGTCGCCCCCGCTCCCGTCGTTGCCCCTGAGGCCGTCCAGCCCGGCCCCGTAAATGTCGTCGAGGGTGTCGACTCCGTGATCACTGCCCCTATCGTCGAGGAGATCCACCTGCCCGGCCCCGTCAATGTTGTCGATGCTGTGGACGGCGCCGTCCCCGTGGAGCCCGTGCAAGTTGTCAACCCCGTGGTCATTGACCCCGTTGTCATCGGCACCCCCGAACTCCCCACCCCTGTCGTCGTCGAGCCCGTCATCGTCGCCACCCCCATCATCCCCGCCCCCGCTGTCGTCATCCCCGATATCCTCAACTAAATCTAAGCAGATGTGAAATGATGATAATGATAACGAAACACAAGCTTAGATGAAATAAAAAAATACCTACTGTACCTACAAAATTGAGTTTTTAACCAAACCTACTCGTACCTGCGACCTAATGATTTTGTAGAACATATCCGTTCAAAAGTTGATGAGGATGTTTGGATGTTTAAGAAAGAAAGAAAGAAAGAAAATACATTTATTTTGGACACACAAGCATAGCACAAACTAATAAAATAAAAAATAAAGACACAAGGTACAGGTTACAATACAAAAGGTAGGGAGGAAACAAAACAAAAGTAGGTAGGAAGTAACAAAACTAGGGTATTCATTAGTCCGTCCCGATGCATGCGTGAGCCAAAAAAGGTTCCATCTCAGCATTGATGCCGCACACGAAGTGTAGCGGCGCTGGTTTTCAGATGGAACCCTTTACGGCGACCTCACGATCGTTGTGTGCTGCATTTCTCGCGTTCTTTAGTCGATGTCGGTAGGTAGGTAGGAATGGTAGATCAAAAAATTAAATAAAATAAAATAAGAATAAGTAGAACTAGAAGTAAAATTAACTGTTTTATGTGTTGGATGTTTGTTGTTCAATCACGCCGTAACGGCGCAACCGATTTCGTTGAAACTTGGAACATATAGAATTCTTTACCTAGAATAGCATATAGGCTATTTATGTACCACGCGAACCAAGCCGTGGGCGGAAGCTAGATTAACTTGAAAGTAACAAATATAAAAGGTCTGTGAGCTTATAACGACCTCGGTGGCGTGTGCCGGGCGAGTGCCCGTCTGAGACGCAAGAGGTGCGGGTTTGATTCACGCTGCGGAAGAAATATTTGCATGATCTGTAAATATTGCCTGCGTGTCTCGGTGTTTTGGTACCATGGTACTCGTAGTTGCTGATACCCACCTAGTGTGTGGTCAGGACTCGTTCGGGGTGTTATTTATTTATTTATAGTGCCGTAAAAAAACAAGTTTCCACTCAATACACTAGAAAGATATTATGGTAATGAATGTCTAATTTTTGTATGAAAATGGCAAAAATGAAAAACTTTTAGGCTTAAACCGTTAGGTACTTCCAGTAACCTCACATTCATTTGGAGTGCTAAGATCCTTTGTCCAGATTTCACCTAGTCTACCTACTTACCTTCCAGTTCTGCTTGTGAATAATAATTATAAATAATATGTGTGATATGGACTATGTTAATTGTCTGAAATAAATGATTTACTATTATTATTTGGGACAATATTGTCAAGGGGGTAAAAAAAGTTGAAATTCCTAGAAAATGAGAAAATGCGCCTGAAACTCTAAAAGGGCTCTAACAATTTCGAAACAATTTAACGTATTGTAGATTTTTAATTTTTGCGCTAAACAAATATGTAGCGGAGATTAATTTCAAATCCCGTCTTGAGCCATTACGGGATAAACTTATATTTACAATCAATATTATGTGAGCAATTGCGAAAATATAAGATTGTCGGTTCCTATATTAGGATCTCATTTTTCCAATCCTGTGTGGTACTGAAGCAAGGTAGCGAGTCGCACCCTATTATGTATAACGCAAACCAATCTTACCAGAACTATGAAGCCATTGAAACTACCAAATAGGTGCTCACGTTAATCTGGTTTTTTAATATATACTATTTTCGTTGTATCTAAAAAACCATATGGCCTAGAATAAAGTAAAAACCTTTTTTGGAATTAATAAACAAAGCTCTTTCATATGACATCCCGCTGACTGTAGCCTGCTGGCTACAAGTGTATGTATGTACATACATCGCTGTACAGGTGGCGGTCTCAAATCGATACGTATTAGTATAATATACCATAGTAAATGAAACTACCCGTGTTTGGGCTCATTTTATCATCTTTTTATGTATAACAAGAAGTCCTTTCTACACAAACAATCACAAGGGATAATTTAAAGCTTGTAAAAATTGTTAGAGACAGATCGATTTATTACACGTCATTATATATATTCAAATAGCACATAATAATGTGCAAGCGTTTCAGTGTTGCTGTGAGACAATAAAGTTATTTCTAAACATTATAATGGTTTAGCTTTCTGAACCATTTAGTTCAGAGTCTCAGGGAGAACGACAGCGGGGGCGGGGATGATGGGGGTGCCGACGATGACGGGGTCGACGACGACGGGGGTGGGGAGCTCGGGGGTGCCGATGGCGACGGGGTCGACGACCACGGGGTTGACAACTTGCACGGGCGTCACGGGGACAGCGACGTCCACAGCATCGACAACGTTGACGGGGCCGGGCTGGCTGATCTCATCGACAACGTGGACGGGGGCGACATCAGCGTCGGCGCTCTCGACGACGTTGACGGGGCCGGGGACGATGACCTCCTCGATAGCCTCAGGGGCAACGACGGGGCTGACGGAGACGGGGGCAGAGAGCTCGGCCTGGTTGATGTTCACGATGATTTGGATTAGGGCTGGGCTCTCAGAAGCGACGGTGGCGACGGCTTCAGGAGTGACCACGGCTTGCTCGACGGGGGTGAAGTCTAAGACGGCGGGTCCAACAGCGACGGGGGCGAACTCAACGATGGCGGGTCCAACAGCGATCGGGGACTCCTCCACGATAGGGGTGGGGCCGGCGGGGCCAGGGGCGACGAGGCCGCGCTGGACGGGGCCAGCAACGGCTACTGCTACAACGGCGGCGAGGGTGATGAATAATTGCATCTTGACTGAAATTATAAACAAATGCTTTAATTAGGTTCAAATCTCGGTCGTGCATTAATGAATTTTTCTATTCGAAAAGTTTTGTGCGCATTAACAGTGCTCAGAAAGGTAAAGGACAACATCGTTAGGTAACCCGCGTCCTACTCAGCTCCACATATTGTATTGACCATATCTTTCCAGTGGTTATGGTTGACTAGACAGAGAGGATAGTCTATGTGTTGGGCATGCCTACTCCATCTAAACATGTCCCAGGCACTACAGCGTTCTAGTAATAAGATATGTGTGTCAGGACTGCGGGTTATAGGATTCCGTTGAAAGATTCCATGATTTGGTGCCTCCTGTTTAAATAGGTATCGTATATCTGTGTAATAAATAAACAGGAGGTAAGAATTATGGATGGACGCACAAAAAATCATAAAGTCCAAGATAACACCCGCGGATCTGCCAAATATTGATGCACAGTGATGCACAAAAAGTTCACAAAACTCTACTTGTTCTGATATACTCGATTACGTACTAACTGGACAATATTTAAAAAGAAATAGATAGGTAAGGTACTGTGTTTCACAACTCACCTGATTGGTTCACTTGTTTACAAAGTATGGTTTGAATTTGGGATACCCAATGTTATATACTAAACGTTATCTTCTAATGATAATAAAAAAAACTTAGGTATTAAGATAAGTAATTAAAAAGAGTATAAAGTTTTGAGTAATCCCAAAGTGGATAAATGGCTAGGTACAACTGATAAATTAATACGCGGAAGACGATTAATAATGTGGATTTATGACACCGGCCGACATAGCTCTCAGAATTAGCAAGTTGTGGAAGGTGGACGATCAATGAAATTATGGACAAGGAAAACTATCACAGCTAAGCATGCTTTAATAGTTTTTAAGCCTTTAGTAGGTAGATTTGTAATCGGTTAATAAAAGCTCCTAAATTAATAAGTATAATAAGGGGACTATTCTTTGAAAATTCTTGCATTTGGCCGTGGTGAAAGAATAGGCGCCTCCATATCTACCTATCCGCGGATGTCGTCAGAGGCGGCTAGGGGAAAAAAGCTAGGGGATGCAGCAGCGACCCTCATTAGCTCTAACTGCGCTCGCCAACCCACATGCCCAGCGTGGTGAGTATGGACAAATCCCCCCACATGATAAGGAATTCGCTCTGTCTGTGGGGGAGGCCATGTTCAGCAGTGGACGTCGTAACGGCTGAAATTATGATGATGATACTTGCATTGCACAGGGTCAGACTGGCCATATAGTCGATGGCGTTTGCCAGCCTGGCTCCCCACGAGCCTGGCTTGCTGGGCTTGCCGCTAGCCAGACGGAATGTAAGTCAGATAGGGGGCCCGCGCAAGCTAGGACCCAACGTTTTGCTTGTACCTTTATAATGCGGACGCCTAAAGAGTGGAACTCGTTGCCGGCGTCTGTGTTTCCGAATATCTATAATTTGGGTGTCTTCAAGAGAAGAGTGGATAGGTATCTTCTAGGCAAACGTGCTACACCGTAGATACTAGTATAGTATTATGTTATCTGTGCCGTAGACCACATCGTCACTTAATATCAGGTGAGATTGTGGTCAAAGGTTAGCCTATTAAAAAAAAAGCTATTGCGACCTAAATGTAAACTAGATCAGATTCGTTCATACAATTATAGAGAAATGAAATAGAAAATGGTTGAACCTGAGCAGACCATCCCTGTTCCCTTTGTTTTATCCAATCTCGGGCTCAGGTGGGTTCGAACCCGGTCGTGCACCAAAATGTTTTTATATTTTATTTTATTTTATTTTATTAATGAAACAAAATCCACAGCTCTTAGATAATATGGTACAACTTAACTAATTCACTTTACTTAAAGCCAATAAAGGATTTAATTTTTTTAGCTAATACATTTATTAAGTACGACCGTCACTGATTTGACACAAAACTAATATTATATATATATATATGTGTATGTGTGTGTGTATGTGTATATGCGTGTATATATGTGGGGTATGTATGTGTGTGAATAAGTGTGTCTTCGAGAGGGTGAGTGTGTTAGTGTGGTGCTTGAATGTGCATGTGTGTAATGGATGTGAATATGAATATAGCAATAGACTTTACAAACAGTTACATGTTGGGTTGTTTCAACCTAATGAAGACTTAAGAGTGTTCAATGATCACTCAATTAGTCCTCACTAAGCATCTTTAAAATTTCGCGTTTAAATGTCAATTTACCACAATGGAAAATATCCGAGGACTTGAACCTTTTGTTATAGGTCCGGTGCAACCATATAACCATATTCGAACCATTAACACGTTCTTGAACGGTGAAGGAAAACATCTTGAACCTCGCGTGGTAGGTACCTACCCGGTTAAAAAGTAGCTTATATTATTACTCAGATTCAGATTCATTTATTGCGAAAATGGGTTACAAAAAGATGTCAAATTAAAATAGATCTGCCATAGATTCAGAGCTTATAGATTATAGATTCTTCAGAGCATGCAATACAAGGTACAAAATCAAAATAGAAATAAATTACATTTATTAACAAAATTTTGTAAAAAAGAGTCGCACAATTATTATTATTAAAAAAATGGAGCCATTTCATTCTGGGCCTGGTCCATGTACACTACATAGAAAAATTAGAAAAAAATAGGAGATTACAAGAAAAATACATTTTCATTAATTTGAAGACATATGCGATGGTACAAGAATAGTTCTTCTGGTAAGTTTTTTACTATTTGTTTTTTTTGAAGGCCGCCATGTTGGTTTATAATTGGCGTTTGACATGACATTGACATATTTTTCATGTCATGTTGTTTGATTTGATGTTTTTGTTTTGTCAGATAAATGTAGGTTGTCAAAATGACATTCCACGCACGTCCATCCGCCATATTTTTGTAGCGCTGTGTGTTGCTCTCTTTGTCGAAGAAAATCTTAGTGCACTTTAGAACGAAGTCAATTTAAATAAAATAACCAAATAAATACGTTTACTTTATTGCTGAGCCATATTTTAGAGTAGTGTACACAGTGCAGGCCCAGGCTCCATATATTGATGAAACGTCTCTTTTATCATTCAAGTAGTCATCAACACTATAATATATTTTTCTAGGAGCAACTTTTTGTACAACTCAGTTGTAGTGTTCAAAAGGAAAATTGAAATAGTTACATATTTCGTCCAGGGCTTACCCTCAATATAGGTACATAGGTACAAACCAATTGTATCTATATCTAACGCTTTAATTTATAACAGCTAGATTAGCAAGTTGACGCGTACATTTACAGGCCTCATAGCTCAGTTGGTAGTAACTGCCTTCTGCGCTAGAGGTCGCGGGTTCGATTCCCGCACTAGACAAACTTTTGTGTGATAAACACTGATGTTTGTTCTGTGTCTGGGTGTTAAATATTTATCTATTATGTATATCAGTCTCTGGTACCCATAGTACAGGCTATGCCTAGTTTGGGATCGTTGACCATAGTGATATGTCCGGCATATTTATTTATTTATTTTAACTTCTGTTGTAGCTCCGCTCCGTTGGACAATCCTCGACGACATAGCGTGACGGCTACTGCCCTATTTTTTTTATGTTATACGGATGCAAACAGGCTTACGGCCCGCCTGATTGTAAGTGGTTACCGTCGCCTATTGACATCAGCAACACCTGGAACATTGCTAATGCGTTGCCTACCGAACCCCTCCCCTCCCCTAAAGAGCTCTGACAACCTTACTCACCACGGGAACACAACACTATTTGAAACAAATAATGTTATTTGGCTGCGATCTTCTGTAAGGTGGAGGTAACTCTCCAGGTGGGCTGCTCCAATTTAGAGCGATAAAATCTCGCTGTGCCCTACCTCCTCCAAAAATATGAGAAAAACGCAGTATTTTTGAGAAGTGCTAACAGTTCGGAAATTATTTTTATTCAATTTAATATTGTCTCAGCATAGGAAAGTTGACGTAAATGAAAACGTGTCTACTGGTAGAAGAAGAAAAGACAGAATAATGACTAAACCAACAGTAAAAACTGTATTCGCACAACGGCAACAAGGATTTTTAGGACCATTTTTATATAATAAAGCCAATAAGGTAATAAAGGACTTAGTCAAACTTAACCACGTAAAATGCAAACAAGCCTTATTCGAATGGCTCTTAACACTTGGATATGAGGAAACGGAGCAGCTGCTTAAAGTAATGAAGTAGTAAAATAAATACATTCTAAAATCACACACACCTAGTGTAGGGTAACAATGAACAATGTAATTATACCCTCGAACATATCGCGTACTTCTTGTCACCCACATGCAATATATCTACACTCATGCACTCCCATATATACTTTGCAACTACACACAACCTTACACACACACAACACTCCCACATACACTACATACACTACATACATACCCACATATACTTAGCAACTACACACAACCTTACACGCACCCACAATACGCTAGCTACACATAATACTCACACATAAACTACATACATAAATACAACACATCATACCTAGCTTAGCAAATCTAAAATTGTTTTGATCAAAATGTAGTTAATTTCAATGTAATAAAACTGTATGTTTGTACTTACCACATAATTATTGCATGATGCATGTACTTGCTTCAAGAAATGAACCAGCCAATATTTTGTTATCAACTAATATCTGAAACAAAGAACTAAACTTAATTAGTAGATATCTACTAATTACGTTTAGTTCTAACCTAGGTTATTATAAATTGCCAAAATAATTCTAATTATAATATTTTTCATTCAATTTCTAACTGTCATCTGACTAAGCATATATCTTAATTAAGTTGAGTAGTACATATTAATAAAACATAACCCTTCTTCCTTCTCGACAGTCGGGTAAAATAGATTAAAATTATTTAATTCAATTTAATATAATTGAGGTGTGGAATATAATTAAAATATAAAAATGTATAACTAGCTTAGTACCTACCTAAATGTACACTTAGTAAAGTGGGACTGTAAGTAGGTACTTACCTCAACATGGCTATTATTCGGTCTCCTCACTGGAAGGTAACGCGGTATTTACAATACAAGTCTTGCACTTAGTGTAGATACTGCAATACAACCTTACTAGTACAAGCCATTACATAAAGTTCCTACCTACATGTACGACTTTAAGATATTACTTTAAGATATTTATGTGAATGCTTGTTTTTTGAATAAAAATTATTCTATTATTCTATTCTATTCTATTATTCTAAGATTGCGGTGTCAGATAGTACATATTGAAGAATATGCCCCCATATCTACCCATGGATATCGTAAGAGGCGACTAAGGAAAATAAGCTAGGGAAAAAAGCCAGGCAGCAGCGTCCCCTATTTTCACAGAAATATCTCTAATGCACTCGCCGACCCGCGTGCCCAGCGTAGTGAGTGTGGGCAAATTCCCTCCACATGACTGGTATCTGTGGCAAACTCAAACTCAAAAGGTTTTTATTTCAATAAAATCACTAGGATCACTTTGAAACGTAGAAACTATGCCTGTTCCTCGCGACCAAGCCCAGAAGAATCGATGATGTTTTTTTTTTGGTGGATGCTATGACGTTATACGGATGAAATGATGATGATGATAAAACTGCAATGTCTTTCCCTACATTTTAGACTTTCAAAAGTCAATGATGTTCACGTTCAGAAGTTTAAACACACTGAAGCTCTACATTCCTTAAAGTACAAAAGGATCATAAAAAAAATAATGAGGCACCAAGCCTTGTTTTTTGCGTGTAGATTCACTGACAGTGTTTCTAAAAGACGTTTCTAATTGATCCTAGTGATTTTATTGAAATAATAAAACAAGGAACGGTTTAAACGGCTCTACTTCGTACACATTGAGAAGTTTAAACACACTGAAGCTCTACATTCCTTAAAGTACAAAAGGATCATAAAAAAAATAATGAGGCACCAAGCCTTGTTTTTTGCGTGTAGATTCACTGACAGTGTTTCTAAAAGACGTTTCTAATTGATCCTAGTGATTTTATTGAAATAATAAAACAAGGAACGGTTTAAACGGCTCTACTTCGTACACAATCGCCTTCAAACCTAAAAGGTTGTCTCTTATTCTCACCTCAATATTAGTGTAAGTAATTATATGTAATTTTTTATCCCATATATTACTAAACTTAGTGCTTACCTGTCCTAAATAAAAGTGTTGACACAGGCAATATAAAGGCACGTAGAGGTAGATTATAAATACCTACGTACGTCAACAAAGCATTAGGATAGTAGCACAGAGTACTTTTGTATATAGTAGGGTAGAGGTATTGTAAATCAGGAAAATACGTTTTACATTTTTGTCTAAGTATTTATTTATTAGACAAAATTCCTAGCAATCATTCGTTTATGGTCATGGAAAGCAATTCCATTCATTGAAAAGAATTAGTAATATAATTCTAAGATATTATTTTCAATTACTGATCGAGGATAATTGTAGGACATAGTTATTCTGTTCAATTTAGTTCAGCTCTTCGGGGAGGACGACAGCGGGAGCGGGGATGATGGGGGTGCCGACGATGACGGGCTCGACGACGGGGTTGACGACCTGGATGGGCTCAACGACGACGGGGTTGACAACCTGGACGGGCTCAACGACGACGGGGTTGACGACCTGGACGGGCTCCACGGCGCTGACATCAACACTCTCGACAACGTTGACGGGGCCGGGCACGTAGGACTCCTCGACAACGTGGACGGGGGCGACGCCGACCAACTCGACGTCGGCGCTCTCGACTACGTTGACGGGGCCGGGCTGGTAGATCTCCTCTTGGACGGGTGTGGGGGCCACGACGGGTGCGGGGGCAACCGCAGCGGACTCAGCCTGGTTCACGTTCACGATGATCTGGACCAGGGGAGAGGATCCAGTGGGGATCTCACCGACGACGACGGGAGAGGGCTGCACGGGCTCGGTGACTACGGCGGGGGAGACGGTGGGCTCCTCAGCGGGGAGGGGGAAGTCAATGATGGTGGCTCCGATGGAGACAGGGCTGGGTTCGACGATGGTGGCTCCGATGGAGACAGGGCTGGGTTCGACGATGGTGGCTCCGATGGAGACAGGGCTGGTTTCGACGACGGCGGCTCCGATGGAGACGGGAGAGAAGTCAATGATGGCGGGTCCCACGGCTATAGGCGATCCATTTCCGTCTACCACTGGGGCGGGTCCTGCGGGTGCCGGGAGGACCAGGTCGCGGTGGACTGGGCCAGAAACGGCGACGGCGACGACGGCAGCGAAGGCAATTAGGAATTTCATTTTCGCTGTAATCAATAAAAAATTGTATTAGGTATCTATGCCTAATAGAAGAAAACCTTTTTTTGACAATTTTTTTTTTAAGTCCTTTACAAACTCATCATGGATGACCACAAGTTACTTACCTGTAAGTTGAACAATCAAACTATACAATACAGAATATTTTTCTATGTTTTATACTAAATTTTATCTTGTTTAATAAAGGCAATGAAAGTTTAGATAATTTTCGATACTGCGGCTTAAAGGCTATTTTGCAATTTTATGGCCAAAAATCGAAAGGTTTGGTTGTGCTTTGCCCAGCCAGGCCATACTGTTATTATCTGGGTGGCCTAGTCCTTCCACCTGTAGGATGCGCGTGATTCCCACCCTTCCTAATGACTAACTTAAGTTTGCCCCCATGTCACTCGCTGTCTATCTGCTCAATATCTTGTCTGCGAACAGCGTGGATATTTTTTGCAATCACCTACCGAAACTCCTACAACTTGCACAGATAGTGATAGAAACGAAATGTTTCGATTAGTACCTATCTAATTGTATCTATTTATTATAATGTACCTACTAATAACATATGGCATCGCCTTAGGGATAAAAAAAAAACCTGTTATGATGTTATACTGTATTCTAAATAAATAAATAAATAAACTTCATCAGGATGTGCCCTGATGAAGTTTGTCGTCCGGCATTCACATTACCATGAAGTATACTGAGTGCTCCGTGACCCTGTCGTAGTCCCAGATCCACGTCTTCCAGCCGACCTGGGCAGTAAGCATCAGCACCCTAGACAACGTTTAGTTTAGGTACAGAAGAACTGAGAGTATAATAACATCTCGGAAGGGACTTATTCCATCAGCAAAAAGAAAGAATACGCATAAAAAATCAAATTATTTAAATGAGTTTTTTTTTACCTATTTTTTCAGATTAGCTTTTTTTTTCTTTATAACTTATATAAAGTAATAATGGTTTATAATGGTTGGGGAGTAAAGGTTCTCGAATGGCGACCACGAACCGGGCGACGCAGTGTTGGAAGGCCCCCCACCCGATGGACCGATGACATTGTAAAGGTTGCGCGAAGTCGGTGAATGGAAAGTGCTCAAGACCGTTCGTCGTGGAACTCTTTGGGGGAGGCCTATGTCCAGCAGATGACTTCTACAGGCTGATGATGATGATGATGAAAGTAATAATTAAACGTATGTACGAGAACGAGAAAGTTTGATATGTTTTATATTTTTCAACGAAAAATTTGGAATAAGTATCCCAAAGTCGTAGAACAAACTTTATTGCCAATTATGTTACATACTATTAACTCAAGTCGTAGGTCGAACCTACGATGCCAAGCGACTTGAGCGCAAAGAGTAAGGACGCTGTCTGAAAAGGTCGAAAAGTGGGTTCCCACTTTTCGACCTTGAAAAGCTTACCGTTTTTGTATGGTGTCACGTCACGAAAAGGTACAAAAACCAGTAACCTGACTTTTTGCCTCTGAAAAGGATGTGCACGAGCACAGCACACTTCTAGACATAGACATAGACAAACATTTATTCACAAACTTGGCACACAATACACGTCACAGTAAAAGCAAGACACAGAGAGCGAACATATGAAACAAAGACAGAGAGGTAACACACAAAAACGTATTATAAAGAACACGTGAAATGTTATTGTGCGCCACAGCAGCAAAAAGGTCTCGGCTCAGCATAAATGCCTTACCACTGAGGAGTAGTTAGGCGCTGGTATTCTGCCGAAACCGTTATTTATAGTCACTTGACCTTGTGACTGAGAGACTACTTCAAATTTGTGGAGTGTTATAAATAAATAGTTGTTCTTCTCAGTGACATGACGCGGGCGCGGGGTTGAACGGAAGCGATTTGACCCTTGATCATAGATAATGCTGCGTGCCCGGATAGAAGGCGTCGCCCGCCTTGCGCCTTGCACCTATGAATGAATGGTTTACGCCGATTATTGATGTATCATTATGAGATGTATTTTGTGAAAAAGGATCATCGAAAAAAATGATAGGCACCAAGCCGTGTTTGTTGCCTGATTCTTCTAGGCTTGGTCGCGAGGAACAGGCATAGCTTCACCTAGTTTCTAAGACGTTTCAAAGTGATCCTAGTGATTTTATTGAAATAAAAAAAATAAAAAAATACGTCATGATTCTATGCATATCTTTCAATGATTCAAACCTTACTGATGTTTCTGGGAGACGGAATTAAAACTGATAGGTACGTAGGTACTACTGTTTTGACCTGCCATACCAAGGTAGGCCAAAAAATTGATGTCCTAAAGTATCACGTTACCGAGATAATTTTATTAAAGGGAGGATACATACCACAACTAAAACGATGAACTACCAAAACTCTTAGAATATACAAGGTGATTCATAATATCTATGCTATCCCGAAGGGGGCTTATTCTCATCATCATCATTTCAGCCGTACGATGACGTCCACTGCTGAACATGGCCTCCCCCACAGACAGAGTGAATTCCTTATCATGTTATCCCTTAGTCTAGTCGCCTGTTACGACATCCGCGGATAGGTAGATATGGAGGGGCCTATTCTTTAGCCGGGGCCACAACGGCCAAATTAGTCGAATTTTTTTGGAATATTAAAAAATATCATAGTATATATTTGGGTATCTAAGGTTATGTACTTATAGTTCATATAGTTTTCGTACTTTACCCGTAATACTTGGAATCGTGACAATTTTTATGACATCTTAATTACATATTAAGGTACTATTTTTTGTTCGTTTGAGTGTCCTCTATCCATTAAGTACCTACGTCGTTTTTTGGTACGAGTCGGTACGTTTGAGTTTCTTCACGGTTTTTATAAATGCACATAACCTTAGACATCCCAAGTAACCCTCAACTTATTTCAAATGCAATTAATATTGTATTTAGCACAAAAAATACTTGTTAGTAATTTCAGCGAAAAAATGCTAAATTAGAAGCAATGAAAAAAAAATGTATTATGTATATAAAATAAAAAATAGTTTTGGAATGTAAAAACAAAGCTCTTTCCTAAGACACCATCAAATGCTTATAGGCTACGGTATCCCGCTTACCATCAGGTGGGCCGTAAGATTGTTTGCCACCTCAGTTGTATAAAAAAAAATGTCATTTTGTATTTTTTAACCCTATTGGACCTCTACATAATATTATATCATATCAACCTCAAGCTACTCATATAGAAACTTAAAACTAATACAAGTTAATATTTACAAAATACACAAGAAACAGTTGAGCCATCTAAAGACCGTTACAAACGATCTATAGATAGCTCAACTGATCCAGATCACTACCAGTCGGAAGCGTCCCCAAGACGCTGGCGGAATTGCCACGTTGGATGGCAATGCTAATTCGCTGGGCCAAATAAGAGCCAGCTCTCGGGTCACGCGTCGCTTCGATCAGACGTCCTGATATCTTTTTGAAAACCCGGAGGGCCTCGTTTCCCCACGGACCCAGGGTCTCAACCCCAAAAGGCTCAAATATGTAAGCCCTATCAAGACTGTTAGTCTTGATAGGGCTTACATATTTGCGCCTTTTGAGATCCTCGGCCGAATCTGCCGCCGCACCCGCCCTAACTGATGTCCCCGGAAGATGTGTGCTAGTGTATATAAATATATTCTTATTCTCATATTCTTTCCGGCAAATCTTGTAAGATATCATGATATATTTATACAACCTCTTGATATAATATTCCATGCAGGTCGGATTGACATGTCGGTCTAAAAGTTATGCTATAATAAATATATCATCATCATCATCATTTCAGCCGTACGACGTCCACTGCTGAACATGGCCTCCCCCACTGAAGAGCAAATTCCTTATCATGTGGGGGGATTTGCCCATACTCACCACGCTGGGCATGCGGGTTGGCGAGCGCAGTTAGAGCTATCGTTGTTAAAATGAGGGACGCTGCTGCCCATCCCTTAGTCGCCTCTTACGACATCCACGGATAGGTAGGTATGGAGGGGCCTATTCTTCAGCCGGGCCACCACGGCGATTCATCAATCAAATTTGTATTGTTAACCCAAAATTTATAGCGTATTTTGGGTTAACAATACAAATTCAGAGCAGCCGTATTCGGCGTTCATCCATGTTTTTTATGAGTACCTACTTCGCTCGCTCGATCAATTATTTACAGCCTATATTGTATCCTTATTGGGTAGGTATCTTTTTTAACTTGATCAAAATTACCTAGTCAATTTAATTTTATCAATGGATTAGGTACGAAATTTATAAATTGCAATAAAATGCTGTAAATTGTTGATACTGTTATCGTATCGTTTGTCATCAAACAGAAGTAGGTAGACCAAAGGAACGCGTAACTAGGTAGGCAGGCAGGATTAAATGTTTTCTTAAAATAAACGTTTCGTAAAGCGTAAGCGTCCGAGTCAGCCAGCGTCATGCCCATGCCCCTTCCCATTATTGACTTTGAACCAAACCTGATTACAAACTTTGATTATATTAACAAAATCAATAAAACATAATTTAAAACTTCAAGTTAATTGTAATTTTCCCCTTATCATCAAGGTAAAAATTTCAATATAAATATGCTAAACTTCCCTCGCAGAGTTTCGAAATTTTAAAACTCACTAGGTCAATTTCATAGTCTAATTTCGAAACCGATAATCTATGAAACTGCAACCCCTAGTATGAACCTAGTCTGTCTATTTCTGATTCAGAAGTACATTTTTTTTTTATTTTTTATACAACTGAGGTGGCAAACAAGCATACCACCTGTGGGTAAGCGCTTACCGTAGCCTATGAGCGATTGCAATACCAGAGGCATCACGCACGCGTTGCCAACCCCTCCCCTCTCCCCCTAAAGAGCACTGGCAACCTTACTCACCGCAGGAACACAACACTATTTGAAACAAATAATGTTATTTGGCTGCGATCTTCTGTAAGGCGGAGGTACCGGGCTGCTCCAAATTAGAACGAGAAAATCTCGCTGTGCCCTACCTCCTGTTAAAACCTACCATACATACCTGATAGTACGAAGGTAAATAAAAAAAATAGGGTCTATAAATTATCTAACACCAGGTAGGTATGTTGGTGGACCAATCACACTTAGCCACTTAGCTATGCCAATTAGGTTTTTTTTTTAATTTTATACGGAGTCAAACAGGCTTACGGCCCACCTGATGGTAAACGGTTACCGTCGCTATAGTATTATGTTATCTGTGCCGTCGCCTATTGACATCTGCAACACCTATTTATAGGTATTTTTTTATTGCAATTGATTTGCTTTATTTATTTGCTTTTGCATTGCTTTAGACATAATAATTTAAAGTATGATACAGTTTAAAACTAGTTCAGGAGCCTATGGATATAATTAAGAATGTTATATGTTTATTAAATTAATTAATAACACTGTAAATTTAGAATAATTATGTTTCTCAGTAAGTGATTTTCAATTGTAAATCTTATGAGAAATAAAGAATCTTAAACCGTAATATGTCAATAAAATATTTTTTACTTTTTTTTAGGAATAGGTATTTAGGTAGGTACCTAGGTTATCTCTTAACCGAGTAAAATTATTTAAGAAGGTAGGTATGAAGGGTTATTATAACGGTAACTAGTAGTTCCTTTGTTCGGTACCTACCTATCTCAGTTTATGGTTGTAATAACTTATAATCAAATATGTAAGTACATAAGATAACGTTTAGTATAAAAATTTGACTGAAATCAACAGAGGCATAGTCGCTTAAAGTACTTTATAGTACAAGCACGACAAGGGCAAATAAAGTAAGTTCTTACCAATCTACCTGTCTACCAAATTACATATCGTATTCTACAATATTTTAGTTTGATATTTTTATTGGAACTTACGTAATTTCTGATTTGTAAATTTTGTTATACAGCACCAATTAGCACCATGAAATACTTCGTCGCTATTGCCCTGATCGCCGTTGTGGCTTCGGCCGCGGTGATCAAGCCTACCCAGCTGACCGGTGAGCTCGCCGAGATCGAGACGATCATGGCCGCCATCAACAGCCCGAGCACCGACCCCGCCACCGCCACCGCCCTCGAGGCGCTGCTCCACGACGTTCTTGGCATCTCCGCCGTCCAGGTTGTTGACGTGGCCGAGCCCTCCCCCATCGCTGTCGGACCCGCCATCGTCGAAGCCAGCCCCGTCTCCGTCGGACCCGCTTTCATCGACTTCCCCGTCCCCGATGGTGGTGCCGTCACCGCTGAGGAGACCGCCGTCTCCCCCATCGCCGTCCTCGAGCCCGTGCAGCCCTCTCCCGTCGTCGTCGGTGAGATCCCCACTGGATCCTCTCCCCTGGTCCAGATCATCGTGAACGTGAACCAGGCTGAATCCGCTGCGGTCGCCCCCGCCCCCGTCGTGGCCCCCACACCCGTCCAAGAGGAGATCTACCAGCCCGGCCCCGTCAACGTCGTCGAGAGCGCCGACGTCGAGTTAGTCGGCGTCGCCCCCGTCCACGTCGTCGAGGAGTCCTACGTGCCCGGCCCCGTCAACGTTGTCGAGAGTGTGGATGTCAGTGCGGTGGAGGCCGTCCAGGTCGTCAACCCTGTTGTCGTTGAGCCCGTGCAGGTCGTCAACCCTGTTGTCGTCGCCCCCGTCCACGTCGTCGAGGAGTCCTACGTGCCCGGCCCCGTCAACGTTGTCGAGAGTGTGGATGTCAGCGTTGTTGAGCCCGTCCAGGTCGTCAACCCCGTTGTTGTCGAGCCCGTCATCGTCGGCACCCCCATCATCCCCGCCCCCGCGGTCGTCCTCCCCGAACAGCTGAACTAACTCCAACGACTATGACCTTAATGTTGTATCTTTAAAATGTGTTTCACATGTGGTACAATAAAATGTTATACTGTATATATTCTCTTCTTTATGTACCTAACCTATGAACCTAAGTACATTATTACTATCTAAATAGGATAGGTCTACATAAGGCGTCTTGTCTTGTCTTGACCTAGGTCAAATAAAAACAAAAGCTACAACAACGTTCTCGCAGGTTCACCATTACCTACCCACCTTAATTCCTATGGTAAAGGGAGATGATCAATATCATATAGGTACACCATCGTAAGGAATTTCAAAGAGATTAAAATCATTTATTAGTAAAATATTTTATTTAGGCAACAGTGGCCGGCTGGAAATTTCCCCTTTTCAAAATAACAATTATTGTTTTATGGGGATTTTATGGAATTATTAAAAACGTCTCATCCGAAATCGTCACCCCTTCCTTTTTATATTAATAATGTTGTTTTTCTCAATGTTTTTAATCCAGATATAATATGTGTAATGTATATGTTCTTATGATGGCTATAGCCACTTCCGGTTAACTGCTCACGACGATAATACGATAATGGGCACGATTCAGAATAAGTTGGTCACCAATTTAGGAGCAGCTCCTGTCTGAAGCCCTCCCGATAAATTAAAATGTATCGGCATTTTAATTCTAGCATAGCTCTTAATTTATTGGGACTTGACTAATCTTAATAATTTGGGACTCTCTCTTAATTTTGAGAAGACACATGAAGAGATCAGATGCAAGATTGAGCCATCCTAGTGGGAGGAAAATGCAGCAATCCGTCAGTTGGAGACGGCGAATACACAGGTAAACTCGTATGAAGAAGAGCGTCGCCTTGATCTCGACAAAAAAGGAGATTAATTTAAGGCCAGACCCCCAGCTGCTATCTCATATAACTACTTATTATAACTACGTATAACTACGTATTATCATGCCCGCAATGCAAAAAAACCATTAATAAATAAATAAAAATTGGTACACAAGCCACTATAGAGCACATATAAGGGCAGAACAACAAAGCCTTGAAGACCAGAATAACACAGTAACCATGGCCGAAATCGGCTAGGAGATCATCAATTTGGGCCTGACATTTTAATTAGGCGATTTTTATCAACTCTTTGGTAGGGTATATAATAACAAACAAATAATATTGTATTATCTAGAAAATACACAAAACAGACTTTTTTTTTTTTATTTACCTACTTGTTTGTTACTAGATTGTGGTTAGATTGGGTACATACGCTTTGAAATTAAAGACACTGTCGGTTGGCTTATTAGCATTTCCAATTTCTCGGAACCTATATTTTATCCTGAACTACCTACAATATAACGCTCTCATAGCAAAAGTATTTTATTTTAAAGTAAGTCCAAAGCCGCGTTAAACGCTGTACGACATCGATCGCGTCATATGAAATTTATTTCAAAATTAATCTTATCTCAACTAAATAAAATCAATTTTGAGTTGCCATATTGCTAAGATATATCATACGAATTCGTAGGCCCTCAATGTCAAACTCAAAACTGACTTTCATCGGTAGCCGTAATGATCATTCTGAAATTAACTTTAAACAAATAGGTATTACCTAATTGAAGTATCGCACGCTATTTGAACACGGCCTTAGGGACATGTCCCGAGTTTGTATCGCTAATTTTCATTACTTAACGTTATTAGTAGGCAACATTTCTCGTTCTGGCAACCCAGAATATAATACTATACCTGTTCTTTTTTTAAATTAATATCAATAACTTCGTAAATCGTGAATTATTTCATAGCAGATTGGTCAAAGGAGCTTTATGCCTTTCCCACACACCTGCGTCTATATCGCCTATAATTAGCGCGTATAAGTTATAGCCGTGATTTTCTTATAGACATAATTTCCGGGGCTCATAGGCGTTCATAGGCTACGGTAACCACTTACCAACAGGTGGGGTGGTACCGGTGGTATTATTCAAATATTGGTAAATATATACATAAACCACAAAATTGCAACATTTAATGTTTTTATTAATTTATAATTTTAAATAACCCGCTCAAGCATACACACACATACAGTAACCTTGCATATACCTTAATCGACACACGTAAACTTTTACCTGACTATACACTCTCCCAACCTTATACTCACATCAACAAAACTTAAGTGTTTTACCTCATTTGTAAATCTTTTAGTATCTCCTCTAAGTATTCTTGAACTACGATATGGAAGAGCGATATCCCCTGATACAGGTATTTTTATACCTTAAAAGGAGGTATCAACTACAGTTAAAACGAAAGAAATAAAACATTTGTATTTGTTGTATTTGTATTTGTAAACAGTAATTTCTAGTCGAGTTATCTATATCTAGTTCAGCTGTTCGGGAAGAACGACCGCGGGGGCAGGGATGATGGGAGTGCCGACGAGGACGGGCTCGACGACGACGGGGTTGACGACCTGTACGGGCTCAACAACGACGGGGTTGACGACCTGTACGGGCTCAACAACGACGGGGTTGACAACCTGGACGGGTTCAACGACAACGGGGTTGACGACCTGTACGGGCTCAACAACAACGGGGTTGACGACCTGGACGGCTTCCACGGGGGTGACATCCACACTTTCGACAACGTTGACGGGGCCGGGCTGGTAAGACTCCTCAACAACGTGGACGGGGGCGACACCGACCAACTCGACGTCGGCGCTCTCAACGACGTTAACGACTCCGGGCTGGTAGATCTCCTCTTGGACGGGTGTGGGGGCCACGACGGGGGCGGGGGCGACCACGGACTCAGCAGCAGCGTTATTGATGTTCAGGATGATCTGGACGAGGGGAGTGCTCTCAGCGGCGACGGGTGCGACCACGGCAGGGGTGGGGGCGACGACGGCGATGGGGGAGACGGCGGTCTCCTCAGCGGTGACGGCACCACCATCGGGGAGGGGGAAGTCGATGAAAGCGGGTCCGACGGAGACGGGGCTGGTTTCGACGATGGCGGGTCCTACAGCGATGGGGGAGGGCTCGGCCACGTCAACAACCTGGACGGCGGAGATGCCAAGAACGTCGTGGAGCAGCGCCTCGAGGGCGGTGGCGGTGGCGGGGTCGGTGCTCGGGCTGTTGATGGCGGCCATGATCGTCTCGATCTCGGCGAGCTCACCGGTCAGCTGGGTAGGCTTGATCACCGCGGCCGAAGCCACAACGGCGATCAGGGCAATTGCGACGAAGTATTTCATAGTGATTCTGTTGAGAGAAAAACTTGATTGGATGCTATAACAATTATAAGAAAGCCAACAAACAATGCTAGTAGTACCACTACAAGGTGATTCATAATGTGTACGCTATCCCGAAAGGGGCTTATTCTACACCCAATTAGCAATAAAGTTTCTCCAACGACTGTTGTAAATTCGTCATTTTTCATTGAAAAAACTTAACACAAACATTTTGCTTTTTTTAAAACAGTTTTGGGTTCAAATAAGTTCAAATTCAATTATTCATCTGTTTTAGGTTTAGGTAGTTATCTTGTCGTCGAACTCCTCGTACGTTGAATAATTAATTCCATAAAAGTGTGATAAAATATCAAAAACAGCTACTACCACATTGGAAAAAGTATGAAAAAAAATTATTATTTTTCAGCTTTTAATTTTCTTTGTTTAAATAACCGCCTTTTGCGATGATGGGTATAATGTAATAAGAATAACCTGGTTATAAACAAAGCAGGTACATAGGTACAGCTATTTAAAAAAAGCTAAAAATAGTATTAAACCTACTGAATTACCTATGTACCTACCATAACAGAAATCTTAGTTTTAAAATTCTAATAGATGCCCAATGTGACTGTGGTGCTCCAGTTCAGTCAATGCCACACTTGCTGGAGTGTCCCTTGTGCCCGACTACCTGCACGAGAGAGGATCTCAACGCGGCAACAGATAGGGCGATTGAGGTGGCCGTCTACTACTCTAAATTAATATAGAATGACGTGTGTGTGAAGTATCGACACGAAAAGTAGAAGAATAGATACCTACCTATTTAAAAAAAGTATAATTATGTAGGCCTACGGTACACTTACTTTTTTGTTTCCGTTAGCTACACGACTATACTTTTCTCATCTTTTCTGAGGGTTTTATACTGAAACTTATCATCCAAAGATATCTATCTTAGATAGGTACCTACTTCCTAATATCTATCATAAATTATGTTCAAAAATTCCCTTTATAAAATTTTATTACAAACTATTGTTACTATGTACCTACTACATAGTTATGCTATCGATAGATTATATAAATAACTACTAACTAACGCTATCGACTCTGCATCTTGGGAGGAACTTGCTTCTAAGAGGTCTGCTTGGCGCTCTATTATCTACAAAAATATCAAAACGTTTGAGGAAAACCGTCTCGACACACTTGACGAAGCCCTCCTATACATACATGGGTCAACTCTATTGCCAAACGTGTGATAGAGTTTTTAAAACGAAGTTTGGCCTAGCGAGCCATATTAGGTCTCATGCTAGGAAGTAAGTTTATCATTTATATTTTCGTTATATATATTTTATTTATTTATTTATTCATTTGAGGTCGCGTCATCGAAATCGATGAGGAAGACTCTAAACAAGGTGAAAGGGATTCTATCAACAAAAGAAATAATATTAGCGAAAAAAAACACCAGTATTTTCATTTAACTTCTTATTTTTTTTACAAACTTTATCAAATTAGCACTTTTTGGTATAGAACTTATTACAAGAAGAACGTACAAGAAGTACGGAATCAAGATTGCAGCCTAAAACAGCTGATTCATTGAGTTTGACCTGATTTGACCCCAAAACAGTTTTTCAATGAAAGATGTCGAATTTCCAAAAGTCGTAGAACAACTTTATTGCCAATTGGTTGTAGAATAAGCCCATTTCGGGATAGCATACAATATACTAAGAATCACCTTGTTTGTATAGTAGATAGGGTTTTTGCGACACATATGGACTTTTTGGTGGGAACTTGCGAAGTGATGTTGTGCTCACAATGTATTTTTCAACACACTTGCTCATAAAGTGGCTCTTATTTCACCGCAATTAGGCACATAATACCTGTAATAAAAAAAAACTCATTCTTTTAGTCTATGGCCGATCGCCATTGTAAATTGCACGCGCTTAGGAAAACTGACTAATTTTTCCCGCCATTGCGAAAAAAATAATCACATCACAATCACAAATCGTTTTACACTTATTTGTAATAATATTTTATTCTCAAGTGTCTTGCATAACGTTGTATGATACACGTATACGTATTGATGATTACCGGCGTCATTGATACCCGAGTCGTAAGGCGAGGGTCTTAAGAGAGCCGTGAACGTTACACACTTATACCATAATGTACTTTTACAAAACTAGTGTTCAATTGAAAAATATTGTGTTATTATAGTGGTATTTTGCGCAATATTGTTTGAGTAAGCAGCACATTAGAAGGTTTTGCTCCTAGTAAAAAAATGTTGCCAGAGCTTAAGGGGAGGGGGGTTCGGGGTCGATGCAAGAATCAGTTGTTTTGGGTCAAATCAGGTCGAACTCAATGAATCCGCGGTTTTAGGTAGCAATCTTGATTCCGAATTTCTCGTACGCGTTGTACTTATTAGGTTATAAGATGATAAAAATACCAAAAACAGCTAATTTGAAACAAATTTAGAAAATCAATTAAAATGTTTTTTTGGCTATTAGGTGCTATATAATATATTTCTTTTTGTCGATAGATACAAGATACAAGATTTTATTTGTAGTTAACGTCGTCGAGAGCGCCGACGTCGAGTTGGTCGGTGTCGCCCCCGTCCACGTTGTTGAGGAGTCTTACCAGCCCGGCCCCGTCAACGTTGTCGAAAGTGTGGATGTCACCCCCGTGGAAGCCGTCCAGGTCGTCAACCCCGTAGTCATTGAGCCCGTCCAGGTCGTCAACCCCGTAGTCATTGAGCCCGTCCAGGTCGTCAACCCCGTAGTCGTTGAGCCCGTCCAGGTCGTCAACCCCGTCGTCGTCGAGCCTGTCCTCGTCGGCACCCCCATCATCCCCGCCCCCGCGGTCGTTCTTCCCGAACAGCTGAACTAGACATAGTTACCTCGACTAAAACTTATTATTCTAAATTATAAAATCTGAAATAAGCATTTTTGTTGTTTAAATGTATAATTATTTAAATAGGTACCCATACCCACACCCTTTAGTCGCAAGCGTTCAGGTAGAGGCACCTCGATTTTCGATCCATAAGTCGTGGGTTCAAATCCCGGTCGTGTATTGATGAGTTTGTCTTTAGAATGGTTTATGTGCTCATTAACACGTGCCTAATACGGTGAAGGACGTGAGCCTTTTTCTTTTTCAGAGAGAAAAGTAGCCATTTTCGCTAAAACTTTTTACACACACGTCGGCATATGCACAGAAAGTTATTGCGATAGATAGATATGAGTTTTTCTATCACAGGCATATTTTAGCAGCTTTTGAATGAAAATCAGGTATGTAGTAGTATGGAGAAGTCAATTCTACTTCTAGCCGTGTTCAAACTACATAATATGTGCGTTATGTATGACTTCTGAAAGTTATTTCATAAAAAGATGCTTAGGTCTACCTACTGTGTAAAGTCTTTTCATAACATTTTTTTAATTTTATGGCATCTGCTGTTTTTACAGTCAATCTTGCCAGTGTCAAGTAATTAGAGTGTCAAGTTTGCTCAGAAGAAAATGGTGGCGGTTTTCTTCAAAACTTCAAACCGCATTTTAGTCAAAAAAGAAAATCTTAAAATACACTCCCGTTCTATTTGCCTACACTCGTGCTAAGGCCGCTTTAATGGTTAAAATACCACCGAGATTACACACTAAAACTCAACAAAACACGAGAAAAAGAAAATAAAACGGCAAAGCTAAAAAACTTTCAAAAGTGGCTAAAAACACACCCTGTTTAAAGTCAATTTAGAGTTTTGTACGCCCTAAAATGTCTAAAATGTAGTAGTATTTTGCGCAATATTGTTTGAGTAAACAGCACATTAGAAGGTTTTGCTCGTAGTAAAAAAAGGTTGCTAGAGCTTAAGGGGAGGGGGGTTCGGGGTCGATGCAAGAATCAGTTGTTTGGGGTCAAATCAGGTCGAACTCAATGAATCAGCGGTTTTAGGTAGCAATCTTGATTCCGAATTTCTCGTACGCGTTGTATTTATTAGGTTATAAGATGATAAAAATACCAAAAACAGCTAATTTGAAAGAAAAGAAATCAATTAAAATGTTTTTTTCGCTATTAGGTGCTATATAATATATTTCTTTTTGTTGATAGAATAACCCCTTTTTGGGATGGTATATATGTTAACTTATGAATAGTTATGAATCACCTTGTATATTATCTTTGGTGTCGCTTAGTTCTATCGAGCGAGCGTAGCGGCTCCATAATCTATGGTTCTGTCCTAATGTGCCGTTACTGGCCGTTACAAATAAAAACTTTTTTTTTCTTCCATACGTATAAAAATTGTGGGCATATTGCATTACTTATTATTTTTCTCTACTTCTTGCGACATGCCCTGCGACGTAGCTTGCAGGAGACTCAAACTTTCTAAAGTCTATAGGTCTATACTGTAGAGTCTCAGAACTAAGACCCTACCGTATTCTTTACTCTGTTACATCTCATCATCAGCATAAAAAGTTGTCTACTGGACACAGGTCCCCCCCAAAGAGTTCCATGACGAACGGTCTTGAGCCTCCTCCATCCACCGACTTCCCGCAACATTCACAGTGTCATTGGTCCACCGGGTGGGGGCCTTCCAACACTGCGTCGCCGAAGTCGATGGATGGAAAAGGCTCAAGACCGTTCATCATGGAACTCTTTGGGGGAGCCCTATGTCCAGCAGAGGACTCCTGCAGGCTGATGATGATGACAAGGAAACTTTAGATAAGAAATTAATCTAACTTCTAACTCTTCATGCACCATCTGTAGGTAGGTACCTATCTATACCTAACCTACACGTCCTACAAAGAAACAATAGTCTAAGAAAATAGTAAGTAAGTATAGTACCCTATCTATGTTTTGAAAGAATACAATCTTTTTAGAACAATGATCTTAATTTTCAGAATCAGTTTGTTGTCAGTTGAAGCGGCTGATTCGATTCCTCTATAGCTGTGTTAAAACGGCGACCCGCTAAGTCTTTTTAAATTTGATTTAATTTTTTTTTAAATTATAGGGGCTTGCGATATCCTTGAGCTGCAACGTACGTCCTCTTTTATATATATATTTTTTTAATTTATTGAATATTTACATTTACACGAAGGCTTTGTCGCTGAGCGACCACACCACCCAATCGGAACTTAAAACTAAACTGCCACAAACACAAACAACTGTTTTAAAATGTATTTCAAAATGATCCAAATGTCTTTTAGTGAAAGTTAATTTTGTGTAGACATTTTAGGGCGTACAAAACTCTAAATTGACTTTAAACAGGATGTGTTTTTAGCCACTTTTGAAAGTTGTTTAGCTTTGCCGTTTTATTTTCTTTTTCTCGTGTTTTGTTGAGTTTTAGTGTGTAATCTCGGTGGTATTTTAACCATTAAAGCGGCCTTAGCACGAGTGTAGGCAAATAGAACGGGAGTGTATTAAATGATTTTATTTTTTGACTAAAATGCGGTTTGAAGTTTTGAAGAAAACCGCCACCATTTTCTTCTGAGCAAACTTGACACTCTAATTACTTGACACTGGAAAGATAGACTGTATACACAGCATATGCCATAAAATTAAAAAATGTTATGAAATGATTTTACACAGTAGGTAGACCTAAGCATCTTTTTATGAAATAACTTTCAGAAGTCATACATATCGCACATATTATGTAGTTTGAACACGGCTAGAAGAAGAATTGACTTCTCCATACTACTACATACTTGATTTTCATTCAAAAGCTGCTAAAATATGCCTGTGATAGAAAAACTCATATCTATCTAGCGCAATAATTTTCTGTGCATATGCCGACGTGTGTGTGTAAAAAGTTTGAGTGAAAATGGCTACTTTTCTCTCTGAAAAAGAAATAGACTCACGTCCTTCACCGTGTTAGGCACGTGTTAATGAGCACATAAACCATTCTAAAGACAAACTCATCAATACACGACCGGAATTCGAACCCACGACTTATGAATCGAAAATCGAGGTGCCTCTACCTGAACGCTTACGTCTAAAGGGTATGGGTATGGGTACCTATTTAAATAATTATACATTTAAACAACAAAAATGCTTATTTCAGATTTTATAATTTAAAATAATAAGTTTTAGTCGAGGTAACTATGTCTAGTTCAGCTGTTCGGGAAGAACGACCGCGGGGGCGGGGATGATGGGGGTGCCGACGAGGACGGGCTCGACGACGACGGGGTTGACGACCTGGACGGGCTCAACGACTACGGGGTTGACGACCTGGACGGGCTCAATGACTACGGGGTTGACGACCTGGACAGCCTCCACGGGGGTGACATCCACACTCTCGACAACGTTGACGGGGCCGGGCACGTAGGACTCCTCGACAACGTGGACGGGAGCGACGCCGACCAACTCGACGTCGGCGCTCTCGACTACGTTGACGGGGCCGGGCTGGTAGATCTCCTCTTGGACGGGTGTGGGGGCCACGACGGGGGCGGGGGCGACCACGGACTCAGCAGCAGCGTTATTGATGTTCAGGATGATCTGGACGAGGGGAGTGCTCTCAGCGGCGACGGGTGCGACCACGGCAGGGGCGACGACACCGACGGGGGTAATAGTGGGCTCCTCAGCGGTGACGACACCACCATCGGGGAGGGGGAAGTCGATGAAAGCGGGTCCGACGGAGACGGGGCTGGTTTCGACGATGGCGGGTCCGACAGCGATGGGGGAGGGCTCGGCCACGTCAACGACCTGGACGGTGGAGATGCCAAGAACGTCGTGGAGCAGCGCCTCGAGGGCGGTGGCGGTGGCGGGGTCGGTGCTCGGGCTGTTGATGGCGGCCATGATCGTCTCGATCTCGGCAAGCTCACCGGTCAGCTGGGTAGGCTTGATCACTGCGGCCGAAGCCACGGCGGCGATCAGGGCAATTGCGACGAAGTATTTCATGGTGATTCTGTTGAGAGGAAAACTTGATTGGACGCTATCTCAATGATCAGAATGAATTCTGGCTATTAGTATGTGCCAACCTATGGCCATAGGTAGATAGATAATTATATATCTTTTAAAAAAAGTTTTAAAACGGTACGGTAGACTTACTTTTTTGTTTCCTTGAGCTACACGACTATACTTTTCGCATCATTTCTGAAGGTTTTATACTGAAACTTATCAAAAAATCTGTTCCAAGGTACCTACTCACCTGATACCTTTAATAAATTATAAATTGTTTTTGAAATAACCCTAATTAAATTTTATAACAAACCATTGTTACTGTAAATGTGCTGTAAATTAAGACTAAGTACCTACTTTTGCTATCAATATTCAAGATAACCACTCACGTTTACTTTACAACTGATTTAACTCAATACGATTTCGGCTACGCTATCATTCGCGTTTCTCTTATATTGTTTTTTTTTTCATGAACTTATAAAATGTCACATAGCAATAATAACGGGGAAGTTAATTTTTTGGGTAGGTACATTGCCTGCGGTTGGTGATCTGAACTCTGTTTTCTAAGTCTTGTATCGTAGAAAACAGAGTTTATTCATAAAATAAATTTCTCAATTTGTCACCTTCTTTTTTTCATATTTTGTGTATTGGGAAATTAAAGAAAACGATAAAAATATGTACTAAGAAAACCGTAACTATTATTTTACATTTATCTAAGCTACGGTATTTTCTTCATTTTACATTTTTTGAGCTTATTTATATTGCAGTTACATATATAGGTACACATAATTATTTTTATTTATTACCAATAACTAATTATTTAAATTAAAATAATAAACTTACTTAAATAATTATGACTCTGTATGTTTTCATAGGTAGGTTAAAGAAGTAAGTAAGCAACCCCCAACCCTAAGCAACCCTTTAAGTAGGTACCACCTAGGTACCTACCTAATAGTTTCATTTCCGACATAGCTTTCAGAATTAGCAGGTTGAAGTGGCAGTGGGCCGGCCATATAGCTCGCAGAACCGACAACCGTTGGGGAATAAAAGTTCTAGTATGGCGACCACGAACCGGACAACGCAGTGTTGGAAGGCCCCCCCCTGATGGACCGACGACATTGTGAAGGTTGCGGGAAGTCGGTAGATGGAGAAGGCTCAAGACCGTTCGTTATGGCACTTTTGGCCTATGTTCAGCAGTGGACTTCATCAGGCTGATGATAATGTTGCAATAAAATTTACTTTTTTACAAAATGTTTCTCTTTGAATTGTAAAACATGATGTTCCTGATTCTACTTCGGTTACTTACAAGTAGAATATTATTCAATCTAAAATCAGTTTTTAGTGAAATGAATGATTCCGCGATGCTTGCGACATCGTTATTATATATAAGTTATATTATTTATTTATTTACTTAATTAACACGGTTAAACCATTATATTATTATTATTATATAAGCATCGCGGGCCGCAACTGGATGAGGAGAATGGCACATACAAAGGGAGGCCTATACCCTGCAGTGGGTGAAGTCAGGCTGTGGATGATGATGATGAATGTTTCCATTTCTCTTCTTCTTTTATTTATGGCCTCTAGTCCATTCCGTTCCATGAAATGACATCTGTCGCAGTCATGAAATGTCATTGTCACGCGGATTGGTTCTAAAGAATGTCAACAAAGTCAACATAACCTCTATTTTTTTAGATCCAACTAAATAAAAATATAACTTTTATTTAAAAACTCAACAAAAGCCAAATTCCACCATGAGATTGAATCCAATCCTTTTCGGAGGTGCCACACGCAAGGATGCCAGGAGGCCGCAAAGGGAACCCGTTCCCTTCAAAATGCTTCTACCACTGGAACTGAAGAAGACAGTTTCTGGCAAAGGAGATAAATCTAACGATGCTGCCTGCATGCAAGAACTAGCTGTGATGTTCGCGTGTTTTAAGAAAGCTGACTTCGACCAGCAGGAGTGTATGAAAGAGATCTCAGCATTCCAAGGATGCTACAAAGACTATTCTAAGAAAATGTCCACGCAGCGAGAGCAAGGTAGAAAGGGGATTCTTGTACCAGGGGAGAAGAATCTAACGCATAAACAGATGAACCAATTGTTGAAAAGTTTCCCGCCTAGAAAGTAGTTGAGATGCACTTCATTTAAGTGTTAGCTGTACATAGAATAAATTATTTAATTTCACCATTATTTGAAGTTTTTTCTTAATAAATATAGGCAAAAATTGCTAAAACTCTACCTAATAATAATAATTCATTTATTTCAGACTATAGTAAAGTTACAGGTCTTATTTAACTTATTCTACAGTCCATATCAATATATACTTACCTTAAAACTAACATACATACAATATAAACTTATTGTGACTACTGCGACATGTTGACGCAATCAGGGTGTCAGCTCATGACGGTGCATGGTGGTGTCCCCTTGCAGGCGGCCAGTGAACTTTTACACTCTTGGAACTTGACACCCTTCGGCCAAAACTCTACGCTTAGGTAGGTTGATAGATGTTCAGTTGGAACTCTCACCATAAATGAATTGAAGCTCACATTATTACATACGTGTGCGTTCCCCCAGCAGAATGTTGTCGAATTTCAGGATTTGAAGTATGCAGGGAATTAGAGCATTGTTTCGTGTAATATGTAATTGTGCACGAAATTTTAAAATTGTGCATCCACAGGAAAACGAAGTTTGTGCATGCAACTTCAAATCCCGAAATTCGACAATATTCTGCTGGGGGAACGGACACATAACATACCTAAGTACATATGTACCAAAAGCATGACGATCCCCGTTAACAATTGCTAATAGTTTAATGTTATAATTTCAGCTGTTCCTAGAATGTCCACTGCTAAGCGTTGCCTCCCCCACAGATTTGAAAATATTTGTTCGGGGTTTGGGTGTTGTGGTGAATTTTAGTTTCTGATACCTATGACACAGGGCATCATAGTGTGGGGTCTAGAATATGTGTCGGGTATTATATATTTATTTGTCCCACCGCAGGTTTGAACCTGCACTCAGTTTAGCCCATGCCTACCAAGATCATCCTAATATTACAGACCAAGAGCTTGAGGTTAAATAAAAATATAACAAAAGTTTCACTTCATTTAATTACAATCATACGACTGAATATAATATTATTGTAATAAAATATACAAAATAGTAAATATCACTTTGTGGCTGTGTGTAGCCACTGTGGTGAGTACACTTGAAGCTCGATGCGGCGTACGGCGATGTATTCCTCGTCAGATTCGTGTGCGTTGTAGAACCTTTCCAGCTGTTCTATGGCCTTGTCTTCAAGCTGGAAACAACAATAAAGGTTGACACACATCACCTTGGCATGGCCCAAGGGAACTTGATCGGACACATTCGATAAAGCCTCATGGTACAGATGTCAGTCACATCTCGGGTGAAAACTAGTGACCATACACAGTTAAGAAATTTCACACAAGATCACGTCATCTCTAGGTACCACTGTATAACTATTCTGAACGGCTGACGATCGGGGGGCGATATGTCTGCAATGTAAACAAGCAAAGCATTTTATGTTGCAGTTTATGTTGTAGTTTACAGAGCAAGTGACTTGGTTCGTTGTATCATTGGTTCCTTAACCGAATCTTCTGTACATTTGACGACTTTGGTGCGGGTTCGATTCTCGCTGCGGGATACTTATACAAGGTGATTCATAATATGTATGCCACCCCGAAAGGGGCTTATTCTACAACCAATTGGCAATAAAGTTTGTTGTATGACTATTGGAAATTCGACATTTTCCATTGAAAAAACACTATGCGAAAATCAGCTGTTTTGGGGTCAAATCAGGTCAAACACAATGAATCAGCTGTTTTAGGTAGCAATATTGATTCCGTACTTCTTGTACATTTAGTTACTAATTCTAAAGATGATAAAAAATACCAAAAGTAGGTGATTTGAGAAAGGTTGCGAAAAAAAAATAATTAAAAAATAGATGTTTTTTTTCGCTAATATTATTTCTTTTTCTTGATGGAATAACCCCCTTTGGGGATGGTATACATGTTATTAATCACCTTGTATATTTGCATGATTTTCAAATACTTGTTCCGGGTCTGGGTGTAGTGTACCATGGTACTCTGCTTCTGACACCCACGACACAGGGAATCCTAGTGGGTCAGGACTAATGTATGTGACTGTTGGGTGTTATTTATTTATTTATTGCTATTCATATTCTGAAACCAGTTCATACTAGACCATCATGACTTGATTCAATATAATCTTCCATGTTCCAGCTTAGCTCAAGAGATATTATACATTTTTGATTATTTTTTATGCACGCAGCCTGTACTTCCCTATAATGTAGTTTCAGAAAACTTTTCAAATGTACCTTGCTTGCTTCTCGTGTCAGTGATTCTTTCATGGTCATTCACCAAGTTGAGGTATGGTGGTCTTAAAAAGAGCCTATGACCGTCGGTGAAAGAATCAGTGAAGTGAAAGAATTAAAGTGCGGCTCTTATAGGCTCCTTTCGTGCACATGTCACGACTTCGCATTTTTAGGTTCTAGGGCATGCCGGCTTCCTCACGATGTTTTCATCACCGTTTGAGGGCACTAGTACAGCGTACATACATTTTCCGAAAGCAAAATGGTGCACGACCGGGATTCGAACCCACGACCTGTGAATCGGAAGGCGGGGCCACTACCACCACTCCACCAGTGCTATGCAACGGTCCGTCAGACGGACAAAGACTTTCGCTTTTGTAATATTATTCTTTTTTTGACAAATAAAACAATGTTGCTATGGTAATCTACATACGGACATCCGTTACTTTGTATATAGGAATTTGGCATTCGATATGGAATAGCCTTACCTGAGTCAAAGCTAAAGGCTTGGTCATAATCCTGGAGAAATCCTCTTTCTGTTTCTTCTGGTCAGTCAATATCTGGTTAAACTGAACTGGCTTAGCCCTAGGGCTGCTACTAGCGATCGGCGCATCAACTACCTTCCAAGGATTCTTCTTCTCCGGTGGACTGACACTCATTTTACCGAAGTAATCTGTCATGCTCTGAGGAGATTGCTCGTTTCCTTCCATTGCCAGCTTTTTGCGCTGCTTTTGAGACAGCTTTGGACCCACATGGCTTATGAAAACCGGGCTTTTCGCCAAGTCGGCAATAGGCGAGTCTTTTGGGGATGGCATGCACAAATTTGGCGTCTCAGGTGAATTAGAGAATTTGGTGAGTTTTGTAAAGGACTCTGTGGGCGTTTCGTTTAGGATATCTTTTGCGGTGGTTATTGCTTTCAACCTAGCTTGGACAACTTTCTGCTGTTTCTGCGTAGTCGACACCTCGGTCCACTTCTCCTGTTTAGCTTTATCTGTACTCTTGTCTTTATCATCCTTTATTTTGGATAGGGATAGAGTTATATCCCCCTCATTGGACAGATCTAGGGAGGTGACTGAGCTGACTGACTCATATCTCATTCTTGCCTTTTCGCTATCCGTGTACTCAACTCTCTTATACTTAGCTTTCTTCTTAACTTCTACATTACTATCGTCTCTTTTGACTTCCTCGTCAATGAAATCCAGATCTACAGGGTGGTTCCTAGTGAATTCTTCAATCGTATCATCGTTTGGTGCGTTGTAAAATGGAGTTATGACCCGAGAGGACATGATCGGATTGAATTTGCAGTAGTACGTAGTGATATCGTTCAGTAACGCATCTTCTAAAGGATCTAATGATCTGTTTTCGAGGATTGATGATAGATTTAGGGATATAAACTCCATGCAGCATTGCTTGAGTTGTGTCGCGTTGTATGTGTGCGCGAACTGACATAGTTCCGAACAGTTTTTCAGTGTTATCATGTTAGCGAGGGCGACCTCACACATTTCTCTAAGCCTAGATATGAACAGCTGATCAGAAACTATGAGCATATTGCATATGAAATCTATACTCTCATTGCAGTTTTCGATTTCAGGGCATGAATCGGTGTATAAAAAGTTTATGACGGGTAGCAGGATTCCGTAGTTGATTGGTAGCGTGACATTAGATAGCAGTTTACTCTGCAATAAAAAAGATTAGGGATAATTACTACTTATAACTTTATTAGGGCTTGGCGGATTAGATTGGGGAAGCGTACACGTGCTTGTAACAAGCGTTGATCAAATTGATAGGCATTCGGAGCAATAGGAAAAATACAAATTAGATAGTGGTTGATTTATTGAGGGCATTATAATCTAAGCATGTAGTGTAATACAAACTGGTTTGTTCTTGGTCAACCAGCAAAAAGTACTGCGACGACCTCAGTGGCGTAGCGGGCGAGGGCCATCTGAGAAGTAAGAGCTGCGGGTTCGATTCCCGATTCGGGACAAATGTTTGCATGATCTGCATATAGTTGTTCCGGGTCCGGGATTGCGGTACAATTATCTGGGATTGCGGCAAATTTACCTCTTTTTAATATTAGTGTAGACTAGCTTATGCACGCGGCTTCTCACGCGTGGATAGATATAAAGTAGGCTATAATGGTATTCTAGGTAAATCATTCTAAGTTTCATCGAAATCTGTTGAGCCGCTACGGCTTGATTAAAGAAAGAAAGAAAGAAAAACTATTTATTCGTCCCATATGTACAATTTCAGGTCTTTACAGGCATAGACAATTGAAGAGAATAATATAATATTGTAATACACACCTACCCAGGCAACATACAGACAAAATATATTGTAAATATAAATAAAAATAAAAATAAGTAGTTGGCAGAGATAGGTTGATATTTTATAGAAAGGAATGAAAATTATAGTAGGTGGGTGCATGTACCTGTGCGTTATATGGGACAAATAGGCTCTAGTCTCAGCATAAGCTACACCAAACTTGGAAGTACGGTGCAGCGCTGGTTTTCAGACTAGACCTAATGACATGACGAAACGAACACCAATAAACGTACATATATATGTAAATATAGCATTATCAGGTAGAAGGTATTTTAAAAATATAGATTATTGCGTGGAACATTAAGATTCTAGGCGTTACCAAAATTGGCGTAAAGAACATTATTTGTCGGACCGTGCTTTATCCCACCATAGACTACAGAATGCACCTCCTATTGGTCATTTGTGGTTAAACCACAAACATCCAACATTCTTCTTAATTTGCACATGTATAATATTAGTAAGATTTACGACGCTATAGTACGTTGTTGATCTTTCAAGGATATTATGAAAGTCACTATAATAAATAAGATTAATCGATAAGATATTCGTTTGATGTTTGCGCATTATTATGTAGATTTATGAATCACTAATCCCGATTACATTGAACTTTGTTTCATAGTTTTATAATTGACCCAGCGAAGCGAGTTCCCTATTGAAGTTCTACTACATTCTATTCTATGAAAAAGGAACATAGAAAAAAAATATGGGCACCAAGCTGTGCTTGTTGCCTGATTCTTCTTGGCTAGGGCTTCTAAGACGTTATCCTAGTGATTTTATTGATATAAAAACCTTTGGACTTTGATTGCCAGTTTGTGCGCAGGTTATCAATGCACCATATTTGGTGCACACGTTACTAACCTCTGGCCAAGAATGCATGAACATGTCATTAAAATACTCCAATCTATCTGCTTGCACACACGTGTGCGCTGGGATCTATGCACCATATGTGGTGCACACGTTACGAAACTCTGTCAAAGAATGCATGAACATGCCATTAAAATACTCCACTCTAGCAGCTAGCACACACTTGCGCGCGGTTATCAACGTACCATATTTGGTGCACACCTTCTGATACGGAGCCCACGTTACTAACCTCTGTTCAAGAATGCGTGAACATGCCATTAAAATACTCCAATGTAGCTGCTAGCATACATTTGTGCGCGGGTATCAGTGCACCATATTGGTGCACAGGTTACTAACCTCTGTCCAAGAATGCATGAACATGCCATTGAAATATTCCAATCTAGCAGCCAGCACACACTTGTGCGCGGGTATCAATGCCCCATCCTTGGTGCACACGTTCGTGTCCACTAATTCTTTAAATGACTCTCGGTCCCAGTGCATTGGTGCACGCTTGCTGTAATCTGCGCTGTCCTTTAAGCAGATCCGGCCATCTTTGTAGCTGTAAAGATAATAAATAAATAACACCAACAGTCATATTCATAGTCCTGACCCCGCACTAGGAGTCCCTGTGTCGTGGGTATGAGAAAGTACGAAAACCATGGTACCACAACACCAAGACCCCGAACAAATATTTGCAGTTCATGCAAACATAACGTAGCGGGAATCGAACCCACACCCCTTGCGTCTTAAACGAGCACTAGCCCAATACGCCATCGAGGTCATCATAATTTTTTTTTTCAATGTTATACGTAAGCTATCACCCCACCTGATGGTAAGCGGTTACCGTCGCCTATTGACATCTGCAACACCTGGAGCGTTACTAATGCGTATAGAACGATTTAGTATAGAACTTTTTTTTTATACAACTGAGTTGGCAAACAAGCCTACGGTAACCACCTGTTGGTAAGCGGTTACCATAGCCTGTGAGCGCTTGCAATACCAGAGATAACACGCACGCGTTGCCGAACCCCTAAAGAGCTGGGAACCTCACCCACCGCAGGAACTCAACACTATTTGAAATAAATTATGTTATTTGGCTGCGATCTTCTGTAAGGCAGGTACCTCTCCAGGCGGGCTGCTACAACTTTAAACGAGAAAATTCACCGCGCCTTCATCATCATCATTTCAGCCGTACGACGTCCACTTCTGAACATGGCTACAAAGAGCGAATTCCTTATCATGTGGGGGGATTTGCCCATACTCACCACGCTGGGCATACGGGTAGGCGAGCGCAAATAGAGCTACCGTTGTTAAAATGAGGGACGCTGCCATCCCCTAGCTTGAGAGCTAGCTTTGAGAGGAGGAAGGGCACAGCGAGATTTTCTCGTTCTGAATTGGAGCAGCCCGCCACGGGAGGTACCTCCGCCTTACAGAAGATCGCAGCCAAATAACATTATTTGTTTTCAAATAGTGTTGTGTTCCTGCGATGAGTAAGGTTGCCAGAGCTCTTTAGGGGGAGGGGGGTTCGGGGTCGGCAACGCGTGCGTGATGCCTCTGGTATTGCAAGCGCTCATAGGCTACGGTAACCGCTTACCAACAGGTGGGCCGTATGCCTGTTTGCCACCTAAGTAGTATAAAAAAAAAAAACAAGCTTTTTTCCCTTAGTCGCCTCTTACGACTTCCGCGGATTTAGATATGGAGGGGCCTATTCTTTAGCCGGGGCCACCACGGCACATGTGCCATACATCCTCCTAAAATAACTACTAATTAGAACTCACTAGTATTGAACTCACTAGAATTTATCAAGTAATTTGTGCAGTGCCATAACTTGTAGCCTCTTTGCAGCCGCCTGCACCAGTTTCACGGGGTCGCAGTATAGATGGCTCTGCCGCGGCGGAGTGTCGGCTGAACGCTTGTTCCTAGAGCCCCGTTTCTTCTCCTTGTAGACTTCGAACGCGGAGATATCCGATGGGTTTTCTGGAAGTAAAAAGTTCCACTTCATGTTTAAAGCCTTGCTCAAACGACGTGCAATATGCTCTAAAATTGTATTTCTAGCAATACATTTTTAATTTATATAGTATAACTGGCCGTGGTGGCCCCGGCTGAAGAATAGGCCCCTCCATATCTACCTATCCGCGGATGTCGTAAGAGGCGACTAAGGGAAAAAAGCTAGGGGATGGCCAGCAGCGTCCCTCATTTTAACAACGATAGCTCTAACTGCGCTCGCCAACCCGCATGCCCAGCGTGGTGAGTATGGGCAAATCCCCCCACATGATAAGGAATTTCATCTGTCTGTGGAGGAGGCCATGTTCAGCAGTGGACGTCGAACGGCTGAAATGATGATGATGATAGTATAACTCTAATTATAAATACCCATATGGCTATGCCTAGTTTGGGATCAGTTGATCATGTGTGATATGTCCGGAATATTTATTTATTTTATTATTAAATGTTTTTATACATACCTATTACCTAAAAGCTATTAAATTAGTGACTTTTTGATAAATTTTATTATTAAATGTTTTTCTCGCTTGAAACATAGGATCACCTAGTTTAGGCTCCTATATAACACCTACCTATAACTATGTAAAAATGACCATAAACTTGTAAAGTTTTGTGTACCTAATCAATCTTATGAATAATATATCATCCAGCGTGGCCATTCCGCCAGCGTCTTGGGGACGCTTCCGACTGGTAGTGATCTGGATCAGTTGAGCTATCTTTAGATCGTTTGTAACGGTCTTTAGATGGCTCAACTGTTTCTTGTGTATTTTGTAAATATTAACTTGTATTAGTTTTAAGTTTCTTTCTGTAAATAAAGACGATATCTTATGAATAAATAATTATTATTTACTTTTTTTTACACATGGTCAACTGATCTTAGGCATTGCCTAATAATTTATTGTAACCTGAAACTAGGCATAGCCTGTACTATGGGTACCAGAGACTGATATACATATCATCTTCCTGCCCTTATCCCACATCATGTGGGGTCGGCACAACATGTATTCTTCTTCCATTTCCCTCTATCAGTCGTCATCTCAACACTCACTCCTTTCTTCACCATATCCACTTTCACACAGTCCATCCATCTTTTCTTTGGCCTACCTCTACTCCTACATCCATCCACATTCATATCTAACACTCTTCTTGTCACATGACATTCTTCCCTCCTCATGACATGCCCATACCAAGCTAACCGATTACTCCTCAGCTTTTCCGTCACTGGCGCCACTTTCAAACTTCCTCTTACATACTCATTCCTTACCTTATCCATTTTGGTCACTCCACACATCCATCTTAACATTCGCATCTCCGCTGCGTGCAATCTTCTTTCATCCGTCCCTTTGGCAGCCCAACACTCAGATCCATACAATACGACAGGTCTTATGATGGTTTTGTATATTTTCCCCTTAAGTTTAAGGGGCATTCGCCGATCACATGTGGTGGCTGTGACCTGTCGCCATTTCATCCATCCTGCATTTACTCTGTTCCTCACATCCCTATCAATCTCACCATCATTCTGTACTACTGAACCGAGGCACCTAAAATCGGAGCAGACTGGTAGGGATACACCATCTAGGGCAATCGGTATGAAATTGGAGGGACCACCGAAGTCACAAAACAGATGCTCCGTTTTAGTTCTACTGATCTTCAGTCCGACACTCTCCAATTTCTCCTGCCATGTTCCCAGCCTGCTCTGGACCTCAGTTGCGTCTTCTCCGACAAGAACAATGTCGTCGGCGAACAGCATACACCAGGGTGCCTCCTCCTGTATGTCTGATGTCAAAGCATCCATTACTAGGAGGAACAAATAAGGGCTTAAAGCCGATCCCTGGTGCAAGCCTACAGCCACATTGAACTTGTCCGTGACGCCAGCTTCAGATCGGACATGTGTACAGGAGAGACTGATATACATAATAGATAAATATTTAACACCCAGACAAAACAAATATCTGTGTTAATAACACAAATGTTTGTCCAGTGCGGGAATGGAACCCGCGACCTCTAGCGCGGAAGGCAGAGTTACTACCAACTGAGCTATGAGGCCAGTTAAACTTTACTTTAAAGTTTCTTGTTTAAATGTAGCCTTACATCTGCGGCATTTTTTTTTGTTTTAGGCATATGCCCACATCGTTTTTGCTTTCGTCACTTTGTTTTTACAACCGTCTAGAAAATTTTGCAGATAATACTGTTTATTATGGTACCTAACTACCTGTAATAAAATAGTAACGTTCTCTACAGACATTTTAGTGCCGCAATAAATTAGGTGCTGATTCTCATAATCTGAGCTGCGAGGCTAACCGTTAATAGTACAGTCACCAACAAAGGTCGATGAACACTTTTAAACTTCCAAAATTCCTATACACTTTAAACCTCAAAAGTAAAAATATAATAAGCCAAAATATATGCTGAATAACGAATATTGTTGTATTGTACCAAGGAGTTCAGTAACTACTTTTTGTGTCCACAACGTTCGTTGATATTTGTGAATTTACTACGTGCAGCGTATATTTTGTCATAAGTTTATCAGCTTCTTTTGAGGTTTAAGTGATATAGGACTTGTAGAAGTATTCAAGTGTTCATTGACTTTTGTTGGTCAAAGTCAAAGGCAAAGATTTTTATTTCAATAAAATCACTTTGAAACGTCTTAGAAACTAGGTGAAGCTATGCCTGTTCCTCGCGACCAAGCCTAGAAGAATGATGGTGACTGTACCTAATAATTTCCTTATTATCATCATAAGTTCAGCCGTACGTCCACTGCTGGATTTCGACAGCCGATCTTATCCGCCCTTCACGAAACGGCTTCCAGCCACATTTATTAAGACTTTTTATATCTAGTGGGCCGTTTTGTAAGACATATCATCGTCCAAAATACCTGTGTTTTAAAAGTTTTCAATCAATCCTATTAAAATTATAAATGCGAAAGTTTGTGAGGATGTTTGATGTATAAATAAATAAATAATAAATAAATAAATATTCCGGACATATCACACACGGTCAACTGATCCCAAACTAGGCATAGCCTGTACTATGGGTACCAGAGACTGATATACATAATAGATTAATATTTAACACCCAGACGCAGAACAAACATCTGTGTTAATCACACAAATGTTTGTCCAGTGCGGGGATCGAACCCGCAACCTAGAGGTTGCGGGTTCGATCCCCGCGCTAGAGGGCAAAAGGCAGAGTTACTACCAACTGAGCTATGAGGCCAGTATGGATGTTTGTTGTTCAATCACGCCGTAACGACTCAACCGATTTCGTTGAAACTTGGAATAGATAAAGTTCTTTATCTAAAATAGCATATAGGCTACTTTTAATGTAGATACCACACGAGCGAAGCCGGCCGGGCAGAAGCTAGTGTGTCATAATTGTGATCGTTTCAATATCAAGATTTGCAGATTTAGACGGTTCGAAAGTTATGATCTAACAAATATATATACAAAGATACAACGCCCATTCGTCCAAGTTTTTTGAGTGATCATATGTCACTTCGCTCGCTCGTTCAATAAATAACTGAGAAATCTTACCAATCTCCTCCTCAATATCGCCATCCTTGTCTTTCTTGCCAACAAGATCCTCTCTCCTTATCTTCAGGCTGCAAGCTCCCAACTCCGCCACGTCACAGCTTCCCGTGTACATAAATTTCAGAATTCTTTCAAATACGTCTAAAATAAATAAATAATGATTATAAATGACAAAAGAGCGAATGCGTATGTGACTGTTGGGTGTTATTATTATTATTTTATTTATTACTAGCTGGTGCCCTATCCCACTTCCCACTAATCCTACTAATGTTATATTTGACTGGCCTCATAGCTCAGTTGGTAGTAACTCTGCCTTCTGCGCTAGAGGTCGCGGGTTCGATTCCCGCACTGGACAAACATTTGTGACTAACACAGATGTTTGTTCTGTGTCTGGGTGTTAAATATATATATCTATTATGTGTATCAGTCTCTGGTACCCATAGTACAGGCTATGCCTAGTTTGGGATCAGTTGACCGTGTGTGATATGTCCGGAATATTTATTTATTTATTTATTAATAAACGCGAAATTTTGTAAGTATGGATGGATGGATGGATGTTTGTTACTCTTTCACGTAAAAACTACTGAATGGATTTTAATGAAACTTCACAATAATATAGCTTCTACATCAGAATAACACATATGCAACAATTTATAAAGATATTGTGTGAATTGTCCAAAATATGACTACTAGACGAAGTCACGGGCACCAGCTAGTATTTGATATACCCCATTCATACACACCTGGGTGAACGTTCGAGAGAGAAATAGTGGGTTTCTCCCCCGGGGTAGTTATGGTATCCTGGTATAGTTTGTAGAGATACTCGCTGCTTGAGGCAATGATGAATATGTGCGCTGGATATCGCTTTGTGCCGATCTGTGGAGTAAGGTCTATTTCTAACCGACTTCAAAATAAGGAGGACTTTTTTCAGGATTATAAGGTGATTCATAATAAATAAATATTCCGGACATATCACACACGGTCAACTGATCCCAAACCGGGTAACCTTTTTTTTTAAATCACTGATATAAAGTTTAAATTGCAATGATTCACTAGACTTCGTGAAATGGAACAACTATAGAACAAACTTTATTGCCAATGGTGTGTAGAATAAGCCCTGTTCTGGATAGCCTACACATTATGGCTGGCCTCAAAGCTCAGTTGGTAGTAACTCTGCCTTCTGCGCTAGAGGTCGCGGGTTCGATCCCCGCACTGGACAAACATTTGTGTGATGAACACAGATGTTTGTTCTGTGTCTGGGTTTTAAATAAAATAAAATTAAAATTATTTATTAATAAAAAAATATAGAACACGAAATAAAGTAGGTAAGTACACATGTATACATTAATTACAAGTTTTAATAAGTTTGGTACTCAAGGAGCCTACACAATCCCTAACACCTAAACTAGGCCTAGCCTGTATTATAGGTACTAGTTTCTTCCATGGTGTTCAAAAATAAAATTAGCATCATGCATATTGGAAATTAAATAAACAGTTTAAATATAAAAACATATATATACCAGAGGCATAACGCGTGCGTGATGCCTCAGGTATTGCAAGCGCTCATAGGCTACGGTAACCACTTACCATCAGGTGGGCCGTAAGCTTGTTTGCCACGTCTGTTGTATAAAAAAAAAAAAAGTTAAATATATATCTATTATGTATATCAGTCTCTGGTACCCATAGTACAGGCTATGCCTAGTTTGGGATCAGTTGACCTTGTGTGTTGTGTCCGGAATATTAATTATTTATTCATCTTCGGTATAACAGACCTGGAATACAATATCGTGTAAGAGGTCGTCTTCGGCCGCAGTCTCGCGGAGAGATTCCATGTGTTTCGCAAAGCACGATGGCGATAATTCCGGTATTGATGTCAAACCGCAGGTTGGTTTTGACTGTGAACAAAAATAAACAATGTAAAAGATCAAACCACAAGGTGTTTATTTCAATAAAATGACAAGGATCACTTTTGGACAGGGACTGAATAACCGGAATATAAAAAATATAAATAACGATATGACGTCATGCCATTTTGCAGTGTCTTTACAGTTTTTGCTTGCATCATATTTTAAGTATTATTCAATTTTATAGAAGCATTAGGTACATATTTCATCAAGTGTAGCGTGTGCTGCCCTTAGATCATTTGTTGAAGCTCACATTTGTCTTCTTTTTTTTCACATTTTTATAAGCTCTTGTTTATTAGGGATTATAATTAGATAACTTTTCTTTTGAGCCTCACCTAGTTCGATCGGCACCACACTAAAGCTTTAAATTCCATTTTGTGAAAAAGGATCATCGAAAAAAATGATAGGCACCAAGCCGTGTTTGTTGCCTGATTCTTCTAGGCTTGGTCGCGAGGAACAGGCATAGCTTCACCTAGTTTCTAAGACGTTTCAAAGTGATCCTAGTGATTTTATTGAAATAAATGCCTTTTGACTTTGACTTTGACCGATAAATTCCGGTTACCCGAATATTTCTCTACCGATAAATATAACGGTGGCGGAATCTCTGGCTTCTCAGTTCATTTCGGTTATTTCGCTACCTATAACCGAAATAAATAAAGGTTTATATAAAAGTTTTATTTGATGAAACGCCGCCACCCCGCCACCTACTACGCGACTGTCCTAGCGAACTAGCCGAGGCTCAAATTTCGGTACCGAAATCTACCGGTATGAAATAACGGTACCGTAATGCCCTACCGGTATAGCATAATGGTACCGAAATGTTTTAACGGTACCAGTACCTATAACCTCTACCGCTTTCAGTCCCTGCTTTTGGATGTCTTAGAAACTAGGCGAAGCTACGCCTGAACTCGAAACCAAGTCTTGAAGAATCAGATCAAACTAAAGGAGGTGACTAAAAAAAAAATCTGCCCGAGATTTTAGAAGCCAGCGTCATTCAAAGTATGCCGTAGTTGGTATTACATCCCGACTCCAATATGAATGCAAAGGCGATGATGCGGGTTCGAATACCGCCTGGTTCGATCATTTTAAGTAGCAATTATAAGCATTATAATTTTAATATTATATTGACCATGTAAGCCACTACCGAAACAAACTTAGATGGCTCCCCATCCGAGATCGCAGGAATCTGCGAATCCTTTGCATCCTTTTCTCAGTTCTCAAAGATCCTTCTTCCCCTGAATATCTGAAATCTCGTTTCCGATTCCGGTGTGATACGCATGACAAACCTCTTAGATCGTCTGACAACCTCCTCCTTGATACCCCTGAGCATAGCACTTGTTTTCGTGGCAACTCCTTCTCCGTTGTAGCAGTAAGACTTTGGAATAAACTTCCGTATAATATCAAAAAAGTTGACTCCAAAGATTCATTTAAACGATTAACTCGTGAACATTTTCTTAAGAAGATCTAGCATCTACACTACATGTTAATAAAACACTGTTTTGTACTATCTGTTAATCTATTGCAGTGTATTATATATTTATATATATACATATTTAAATATAGTGTATGGTTATATATAGTATAGTTTTTAGTTAAGTTAAACAATCTGTCACATGCCAACCTCCTGTTTCTACCCAATCAGGCTGGCTGGTAGATAATGCCTTGGCATTAAGCCCACCTTTTGTACATTGTTTTTTGTGTGCAATCAAGATTAAATAAATAAATTATTTTTTTTGTCTTATGAATAAATAACAGTCACGTACACAGTCATGACCCCACATTATGATTCCCTAGGGAATCCTAATGAAATAGGTACACAGTAAAGTTGCAAATGACGATTAGGTACAAACTTTTGAGTTTTTGCTGTGTACATCTTTATTTTTAGTACTCTGGCATAATTTTAGAAATTATAAAGCTATACATCTTTCTAAGAGGCGTATGTACAACAAAACCTAGACCCCGAAACAAATATTTCCAGATCATTTAAACATTTGTCCCGCAGAGGGAATCAAACTCAAACTCGAAAGGTTTTTATTTCAATAAAATGACTAGGATCTCTTTGAAACGTCTTAGAAACTAGGTTCCTCGCGACCAAGCCTAGAAGAATCAGGCAATACACACGGCTTTTCGATAATCCTTTTTTTATTATTGTTTTTTTTTACAAAATAGAATTCAGAGCCAGTGTGGTGCCGAACGAACTACGTGAAGCTCAAAAGAAAAATAATTTAATAATAATCCCTAATAAATAAGAGCTTATAGTAATGTGAAAAGAATAACATATGAGAGCTTTATAATATATCATCATCATCAGGCTGTAGAAGTCCACTGCTGGACATAGGCCTTCCCTAAAGAGTTCCACGACGAACGGTCTTGAGCCTTCTCCATCCACCGACTTCCCGCAACCTTCACAATGTCGTCGGTCCATGGGGTGGGGGGCCTTCCAACACTGCGTCGCCCGGTTCGTGGTCGCCATTCGAGAACCTTTACTCCCCAACGGTTATCGGTTCTGCGAGCTATATGGCCTGCCCACTGCCACTTCAACTTGCTTATTCTGAGAGCTATGTCGGTGACCTTGGTTCTTCTATGAATTTCCTCATTTCGGATCTTATCACGTAGTGAAACTCCTAGCATAGCTCTCTCCATAGCCCTTTGTAATATATAATAATAGAATATCATTTATTTCAGGCATCAAATAATTGTAAACAAAAATGTTGGCCCATAGATAAATACTATATTGACTAGCATACATATAAAAAATATACCTAACATTCTACAATACATTATAATCTTCACTACATAAATTATTTGAACGATGTCGCAGATGACGTGCTTTAACAAATAGATATATTAAAATATATCTATTTGTTAAAGACCTATATAGATATATAGATTTTTATAGACCCATATTAAAATCGAACCCACACTAACCTGCAAAACAGAGAAGTTGAGCCCCTCCGTATCAACAGCAACCGCGACCGCTCTGTGCACGTTGGGAATTCTCACAATCCTGACAGAAGTACAGTCGTCCTTTTCTAAAAACTTGACCAAGGCGGATCTTCCGTCCTTTTCCCTCTCCTTCTTCGGCTGGGGGGTTGTGGACAGTGCCGGTGCTTTCCGGGATATGGTACCGATGTACGCTTCGCCGTGTTTGGTCGTGAGGTATAGGGCGTCGTGGGTGAGCGCTATGTGGGTTACCAGCGTTTGGTGAACTAGGCCGAACACGCACCTGTTAAAAACAGAAATAATTGCTTTTGATAATAAATAAATATAAAAATAAAATAAAAATATTCCGGACATATTCACACGTTCAACTGATCCCAAACTAGGCATAGCCTGTACTATGGGTACCAAAGACTGATATACATAATATATAAATATTTAACACCTATACATACACCTACACCTATAAATGAAATAAATAAATAAATATTTATTCATTACCTTAGTGCTAGGATTTACATAATATCCCAAAAACTCGACTCAGACGGGATTTGAACCCGAACCTTCCCCTAGATACGGGGATGCTCTAACCAACTAAGCAACGGAGCCACTTCCGGTCCGGGCGGAAATCTCTGGGACTTCCAGTCGGCAATAAAGTTTGTTCTACGACTTTTGGAAATTCGTAACTTTTCATTGAAAAAACTATATGCGAAAATCAGCTGTGTTGGGATCAAATAAAGTCTAACTCAATGAATCAGCTGTTTTAGGTAGCAATCCTGATTCCGAACTTCTTGTACGTTTAGTTATTAGTTCTAAAGATGATAAAAATACCAAAAGCAGCTAATTTGAGAAAGTTAATGAAAAAGAAATTAAAAAAAATCGTTTTTTTCGCTAATATTTGTTTTTGTTGATAGATTAACCCCCTTTCGGGATAGTATACAAATCATGAATCACCTTGTATAAATAAGTTTACCTAGTCAGTTTGTTGGTTGTATCCTGCCAAATATGCAGCTGTCCCACGTTCGTCAGCAGTAGTACTGTCACGCGGGAGTAGGTACCTTGATCGCTCACTTTACCTTCCACGCACACTTGACGAAGGTTAATCTGCCTGAGAAACACAAACAGGATTTAATTGATCGAGCGAGCACAGGTATCTCAAACAATTTGGACGGATCGATGTTTTATGTTTGTATTTCTAAATTGAACAACCGATTATGTTTAGTATATATTATGTAAGTTTATTTATCCAAGTTTGAATTTAAATTTTCGGTTATTTCGACACTACCTTCTAGTTTTCCTTACTACTCAAAGGTTAGCTAGAAGAAAATGCTAATTAGCATTCATCATCATCATTCCAGCCGTTAGACGTCCACTGCTGAACTTGACCTCCTCCACAGACAGAGCGAATTCTTTATCATGTGGGGGGATTTGCCCATACTCACCACGCTGGGCATGCGGGTTGACGAGCGCAGTTAGAGCTATCGTTGTTAAAATGCAATTAGCATTAAGTTCGCCTATGTACTTGTTTTTATCCTGTGCAATAACGAATTTTCTATCTATTTATGTCTATTTGTTAGAGCAACTTTCGAACCGTCCATCCGATCTGCATGGAATATAGTAAGTCAACGAAGCACGAAAGGAGCCTCTAAGAGGCGCACTTTAATCCTTTCACTACACTGATTTTTTCATCGACGGTCATAGGCCCTTTTCAGGGCTACCATACCTCAACCTTGTCACTGACCTAATAGAGGATGACCAAGAAAGAATCAGTGACACGACACTTGTGTCGCTGCGGACTACGCGTTAGCGTTCACTATGTATCTTGTCTACCATTTTGGTCACGCTAACGCAAAGACGTCAACATGCTAATGCCAAGGCGTTTTGCCAAACATGCCAAATTGTAGTCAGAAAAAATCAGCTGCTTACTTGCGATGAACAAAAGATAAAGTACAGTACCTACTAGGTTCGGCTATAGCTTACTTGATAGCAATCTTCTTGCAGATATATTTATGCAGCAGGTATACATCCCCGCGGCTGGTCGTGATCACCGTCGCTGCGTCACCGGCCTCCACTAGTTGTATGCCGGCGTCTTCTTTCGTGTTCATCGATATTGCCACCTAAACATAAAGATAACACAATACAAGGTGATTCATAATATGTATGCCCTCCCGAACTGGGCTTATTCTACAACCAATTGGCAATAAAGTTTGTTCTACGACTTTTGGAAAATCGACATTTTTCATTTAAAAAACACTATGCGAAAAACTGTTGTTTTGTCAAATCAGGTCAAACTCAATAAATCAGCTGGTTTAGGTAGTATCTTGATTCCGAACTTCTTGTACGTTTAGTTACTAGCTCTAAAGATGATAAAAATACCAAAAACAGCTGATATGAGATAGAGAAAAAAATAAATAAAAATATTGATGTTTTTTTTTCGCTAATATTATTTCTTTTTCTTGATAGAATAAGGTAATTTTAATATCTTACCCTTTTCGGAGTATTGACAATCTTGTCATCCTGCGAGTGCCCCAACTGCCCCACGTTTGTGCCCCACGTGTACACCGCGTTCCTGTTCCACAGCACCGCGTGGGACTTGCCCGCGCGGACGCCCAGAGGGTTGGACAGCTTCATGAGCGGTTTGACTGACGGCAGCTTGATGGATGACGGCGTTTTTGTGCTTGATTGACTGATGTTGTCGATGCTGTTTAGAGAGTACTGGATCACCTGGAAGATAAATTATATTTGATTTTAAAGTCATCATCATCATCATTTCAGCCGTTCGACGTCCACTGCTGAACATGGCCCCCACAGACAGAGCAAATTCCTTATCATGTGGGGGGGATTCATACATATGCATACTCACCACGCTGGGCATGCGGGTTGGCGAGCGCAGTTAGAGCTATCGTTGTTAAAATGAGGAACGCTGCTGCCCATCCCCTGATTTTAAAGTATAAACTGACTGGCCTCATAGCTCAGTTGGTAGTAACTCTGCCTTATGCGCTAGAGGCCGCGGGTTCGATTCCCGCACTGGACAAACATTTGTGACTAACACAGATGTTTGTTCTATGTCTGGGTGTTAAATATATATCTATTATGTATATCAGTCTCAGTCTCTGAAAGGGCGAGAACAAGCGATAATCAGAAATTAAGAAATATGAACATAACTAACAAGTTAAAGGTTCTAAAAATGTTATAATATCTCCAATATTTACGACTCTCGGCGCAGTTGGCTCGTTTCCCGCGTGAGTCAAATTGGGATATTATACATTTCTTAGACCTAGCCTTTCCAGTTTAAGTAAAGAACGGCTATAATTTTGGATAATGTGACAACGGATTCATCGGAATAAATAATATTGCTTGTTAAGTTGTATTATGTTGTTATGAAAAAATATATATTTCTACAGGATAATGATGCAGTGAGCGAAGCGAGCCCTTAAATTATGGCATATGCGCGAGTCAAATGCGGCTTTGCTTTTTATAATGAGTAAGGGAATTGGAAATGTACCGTTCCGCTCTCCAGCAGTAGCACAGTAGAGTTAAGCGTCAGGGCTACGCACAGGCACGGCTCTGGCAGCCGCAGGGGCGTGGGGCGAAGCGCCGTGCAATGCGGAGCGCCCGCGCGTGCCAGCTGTCCGCAACACCACACGGTGCCGGGCGAGTCGCCGCTGTTGCATAGCCAGATGCTGTGGAACTTGCCGAGGCACACCTGGAATATGAACACAAAATTAATATAACACTAGTCTTGAGAGTTACATTTCCTCTTAGGGTCAGCACCACAGGATTCTCTAAATTACTGAAACTTACTTCAAGATATAGCTGAAATCACAGAATCACGCTTCTACCGCGCGTGATTTTGTAATTTCAGGCTGAGTTTTATTTGATTAGATAATCAGTCGTGTTCTTTGTCCGTCTGCGCTAACCCTTAAACACCACAACAAAGTTCACTCCCTTGAGTAGTGCAGAGTAGTTCAAACTGTATTTGCTGACAAAATAATATCCCTTTTTATGTAGTTTACTTCCCCTCAGGGGAGAAGAATTCCCTTTTTATGTGGGTGGGCCACAGCCCATCAGTGGGACATAGAGGGGTGATAATAATAATCATAATGTAACTCAGATTCTGTAGTCAATTTTGTTGCGAAAAAATATAGTAGATTTTGTGAATAGACGCCTGATTTGAGAAAACTATCTGAACATCACTGAATTCTATACGGAATTTGCACCAAAGAAAATAAAACAGCAAATGTAAGTAATCAAATCACTTTTATTTTATAATTTACATTTGGACATGCCTAGAAGTGGTTTGGGGCATAGTTTGCGAATACACTTTATTAGCCTGGTACACATTAGGAGTGTACTTATAAGTTTGAAACGGATTCACAGCCGACACCACCTTCACTACTTTTTTCGGTGGTTCCTCTACAAACATCATGTTTTCCAACGACGTACTAGATGGCGCTACTGGCTTTATGTACTGCTGAGGTTTCGCTGGTATAAACTCCGACATTCCTCCAGTCATAGCACCGAGTAGTGGCTCGCCTCGAATAATACAGTACGCGAAAAGTATTATTATGGAGTAGAATAGGCCCAAAAGCAAGATGTAGAATATGATAGATGCTTTGTTCCTTTTTATTGAGTCTCTAAGCGCGAGCATACATCCGACATCTTTGTATGATTCTATGTTTGCATCCAAGCTTTGTGTGCATGCTTGAGAGACTGGTAACAAAGCAGTTTTATTAGCTAAAGCACAACATTGTACAGGATAGAGCTTATCCATATTCGTCTTTTTCCAATTCGAATGTGCAAAATCCGTGTAGCAAACAACGCCGCAACACTCATGCTTCATCATAATATAGTTCCAAATAAAAGTAAAAAAATCGTTTTCTTTCCCGTAGTAATTCTTCAGAGACGACTGAAGGTACAATTTAGTTCTTTCGTTGTTTGTATATATGTTGTACACGCCGGAGATGAAGAAGACCCAGAAAGCGACACCAGATATAATAGTTACAAGGAATATGTAAGATTTTATGGCACATTTCATTCTGCACCCGGCGCCTAGGATGCCACAGCACGACGTCAACACAGCCAGAACAGAAATCGGCAGGAGTATCGTCGTTAGAGGTGTTAGTATAAACTTGAGGTTCATAAAGTTGGCTATAGCGGCTACATGGGGGCTTTTAGTAACAGTGTAGTTCACATCCTTGAAGAATTCTGTGTTGTAGGCGCACCAGATACAAATAGCCGAGCACAGCAGTCCGATTACGAAGAATACAAAGTTGGTGCAGCCGAGGCATGTACGGGGAAGTCCCACCGTATGCATTTTGAAAAAAATGCTCAGAAATAAGAATTTACGAGTTTTTGGTAACTTGTGCAGAAAAACTGATTGATTTTTGGTTGACAACAATTGTCATTTCTTTGGAGTTTCGTTGAGTTTTACATGGACATTTGACCTTTTTTGACAAGATAATTTAATTTAAAAAAAAATCGTGTGACTGGATGATCAATACGTTGTCTCAGTAACTGCCAGCGCCTTCGGTCAGCAAATGTATATGCTGTTCGAAGGACTAACATTATGCCCCCACAGGAAATTTATATCCGGCTCAATGGACCAACATTAACCTCCTATGTCTCACCTGCTTGACGCTCGTGTAAGCCTTGTTAAAAGTAGCCAGCGCCTCCGGAACTGCTCTAGGTTGATTCGAGCCGGTGCCCAGAGTGTAGTTGCAGTTGGTGCCCCAAACATACGAGTCACAAGGTTGTAGCAGATCGTGTTTGTACATGTACGCGCGGTCTAACAACGCGTGTTCCAGTGCTTTATAGTCGTCCTTGTCGACTATGTCCGTCTTAACTCCTGGAATTCGAATTTGATGAAAGATTATGAGAGGGAATAGACTACAATTCAACACATTTAAGCCGTGTTCAAACGGCGTGCGATATGTCATCTAAGTTTTAATTAAAGTGATCCCATACGTCGTCGTTTGAATAAAGTTGAATTTTAAAGAGCTTGCGATTTCGTTGAGCTTTAACTTACACCCTCAAATGTCTAACTCAAAAGAGGCGTTTCATCAATATATGGAGCCTGGGCCTGCACTGTGTACACTACTCTAAAATATGGCTAAGCAATAAAGTAAACGTATTTAATTGGTTATTTTATTTAAATTGACTTCGTTCTAAGGTACATTATGATTTTCTTCGACAAAGAGAGCAACACACAGCGCTACAAAAATATGGCGGATGGACGTGCGTGAAATGTCATTTGACTACCTACATTTATCTGACAAAACAAAAACATCAAAAATACCAGAAGAACTATTCTTGTACCATCGCATTTGTCTTCAAATTAATGAAATTGTATTTTTCTTGTAATCTCCTATTTTTTCCAAATTTTTCTATGTAGTGTACATGGACCAGGCCCAGAATGAAATGGCTCCTTTGACTTTATTCAGTATAGGTAAGGATAATTTTGCAACTAATTTTATATGACATATCAAGGACATACTGCATGCCGTTTGAAAACGGCTTGAGACATCTCTACTTACAAAATCTTTACAGCAATTTATTATATTTATAATTTAACATTTCTACTGCTGATTGAATTAATTATATTATCGCTAGCTGTTACCCGCTACTTCGTCCGCGTGGATTTTTCATAGCAAAGTCAAAACTCACTTTCACGCATTATAAATGTTCATACCTACATAGAAATCTTAATTCATAATTCATTTATTGTTCGTGAATCTAGGTACATTGATAGATGGTGGGGTTTAGAGAACAGATCACTAGATTCTGACATCGATCCTACAAACATTATAAATACAAATATTTAAACCAATATTAATTAGATTACAAATTACATAATACCTAATAAATTACAAAATCTCACCAATTTTCAAAAGAGCAACAGCGGCATTGATCTGTCCATAGAAGATGCTCCGATGGAGTGGCGTGTACCCTGACTCCCTGTCACGAGCGTTCACGAAGGCTTCCGAAGAGTGACGCACCAGCCAGTTCATAAGCTCGGTCCTGCCGCGAGATGCCGCCATGTGAAGGGCGGTGCGACCCTGAAATAGCATTCAAGCGCATATATGCATTTTAGGAACACATTTTAATATGTGCATTATGGTCGTTTACGAGTGGAGCTGGGCAGGCTGACCAGGACAGACGCGAAGAACAGTCCAAATTCAACTAGATTTGAGACATATTTAAATGTCTCTGTGACTTAATTAAATACATCAATATTAAAGTTGGAAGTTTCAAGACAGTGTGCAAAAGATGAGCGTTGACCACACTGTAATAATACAAAGCAAAGAACTATTATTGGCTAATGTATTAGACATATAGCATAGTTCATATTGAATATTTGATACATGTGCTTTTGGCGATCTTAATTAATAAATAAACAAAACTGATATGTGAAGTTTATTTGGGACAATCTAGGGACTGTGCCCGCACAATAGCTAAGAAACAAACAAAATCAGACCAACACGAAAAAAATAACATAGACGCTAAATTGATAAGGTTCTCTTTTTTTTAAGTCATAGGTGAATTTACTCCTCATCCTTGGGACAAAGTCTAGCTAGAGAACCGTTAGCACATTTGAATTGAGAGTTTGAAACCAAAATACATTATGATGCTGAACCACTTACCTCAAAATCAAAAGCCTTCACAAAATTAGCACAGGTCCCCTTGATATAGCTTGCCAGATCCTTATCCGTTACAGACCTCTTGGTGATAGCACTCGTAAGCGCCTGGCCATGGCTCCGGGACTTGCACCGGCTGGTGCAGTCCACCTCAGCTTTATTCTTACTCATTTTGATGCAACAGACAAATAAGTCTATCAAATAAGCTTTCTTATGGAAATAATAAGTCCATTAATTTTTTGACAGCAAGTTGAATGCTTTCCTCTCAAATGTATGTATATGTATTATATTGTATATAAAGTGCAACTTTTTTATTGTTGTTGTTATACTATTCTATGAAGATGGGATAGTTTTGAGCATTAAATATAAGGTCAAATTAATCTTGTCAAAATCATCCACAATTCATAATTATGGTCACAGTTCACCAATTAATAATAAAAATAATGCACTATGCTACATAATATGTCAATATGTACACAATCTCAATGAGCAAACGTCAGGTACAATGTAGAGCCCCACTTAAGTAGCCCCCAGGGGGACTACTGATCGGTCTTCAGCAAGACATGATTGTTGTTGTTGCAATCTGAAACAAATAGGTATGGTTTTATTGTAAAAAATAAGTAGCAATAAAAATATAAACTTAACATCAGGCGAGATTGATGTCAAATATTATTGTATAAAAAATTGCTAAAATGTTTGAAGTCAAAATAGTGTCATTCAAGCTACATTGTAGTTGGTATTGTATTGCCGATTCTAGGCAAAGAAATCAAGTTTGTATTAGCTAGTGGCTAAATCTGGTGACTTAGATTTTAGGATGCCCCAAGGCCTCCATCCATAACAGGCATCAACAACATCTTAACCTGCCCACTGAAGTGCTCAATTGTCTGCTCAATTGCTGATCAAATCCATCTGATGCCCCAAATGCTGAAGAAAGCGAATACCAATCAATTTGCACCATATGTTTGTTGACTTCAAGCATGCTTTTGTGACAAATGGCACCAAGCAATCTGTATGACTTGTGTGAGAAACTCTTCATCCATTGTAGCAATACAGAATGAAATTTCAGAGCCATCTGCAATAGACTCTGGGATCAAGCAAGGAGATGCATTGTCAACAGTCATTTTATGCACCGCGGGAATGAAGTATGTTTATGGTGATGTTTTGAATCTTTCACTATTAAATGTCAACAAGTTTTTCAACATCATTTGCATACTGGGCAAGTTAGGTACTAGTTTGCATTTAATACAAATAATTTCATCAGGTTTCATAACATATTGCCCTTTGTTTTTGTATCGCAGTTCGTGTTTGTTAACTATAGTAATACCTATCACAACATTCTAGAGATAAGAAAATATATTAAAATCAAGCCGGTAAAGATAACGCAAAATGCTAAAAATATTACCTTTACATAGAAACAGCTGGTGGAGGTTGCCTTGTGAAGGACATACACGGACACTCCATTTTTTCACGTTAAACTAACAGCGCAAATTAGCATAAGACCTAGCAGGATCTTGTTAGCTTATCATTCAATTGATTTTGTACAGAAGGAGCCTCAATTAGCAGAAAGAACGTAGTTTGAGCCGATTTGCGAATCGATCAAAGCAATTTCGATTGAAGAATTTCTGCGGCGGGCGATGGATGACTGCAGTGACAGATGACAGTTGTTTGGTTGGATGATTGATTACAGTCACAGAACACTATTACTCCAGTTGCTTGTAAAGTTGAAGCTAGCCTAGGGAAAATAGCGGAAGCCAGAGGCCCTTACCCGTAGCTCTGAAGAGAGCTTGCAGATGACCTTGACACTTGACATTCTAATTACTTGACACTGGCAATATTGACTGTAAAAAAAGCAGACGCCATAAAATGAAAAAAAGAAAAAAAGGCAGACACCATCCAAAACCGCAGAATTTACTTTATTTTCGTTTCATTGTTACGTAAAAAAAGCGATGTTTCAAGTTATTCGAAGTGCGGCTGGTTTGTCTAGAACCCAGCTGTCGAGGTAGGTTTAAAATCACCTATTTCAGAAATCATGAGCCCGAGGTTTCCCCTGAACTTTTACCAATTTTCAACACTGGATTTTCAGATCGCTGCCAGCGTTCTCGACATCTGCAAGCCTTGGCAACAGTAATATAGACCCTACATGCCGTAAGGAAGCCCCTAAAATAGAAAACGAGGCAGTGCTCTCCCCACCAGACGATGCCCGCCAGAAAAGCGCTCTGGAATCAACCATAACTGTCCCCACCAAGGTAATACTCTGATCAGAGCTGAAGTCAATAGAAATTTAGGTAAAACCAAAATAAAAAAGTACCAATAGAATTTTCAAGGTAATTTTTTTTTTTATACAATTGAGGTGGCAAACGAGCATTCGGCCCACCTGTTGGTAAATGGTTACCGTAGCCTATGAGCGCTTGAAATACCAGAGACATCACACATCATCATCAAATTTCAAACTGAATATCATTAATTAGGATAACATATCATTTATCATTCTTACTTTAGAACCAGCTTGTGCGCGGCTTCTCTCGCATGGTGCCTAGATAAAAACTAAGTTCTATGTTATTCTAGCTAAAAACTTTATCTATTCCAAGTTTCTATGAAACCAGTTGAGCTGTTGTGGCATGATTGAACCACAAATATCCAAACATCCTCAAAAATGTTCCTGTTTTTAATATTAGTACTTGTAGGCTGTTCCATCTATCCTATCCTACTAATATTATAAACGCGAAAGTTTGTAAGTATGGATGGATGGATGTTTGTTACTCTTTCACATAAAAACTACTGAATGGATTTTAATGAAACTTTACAATAATATAGCTTATACATCAGAATAACACATAGGCTACAATTTATAAAGATATTGTGTGAATTATAATGCCACGCTAATATAAGCTACTCGAAATACTAATCCTGCGCAGACGAAGTGGCGGGCACCAGCTATTGTAATATACTCCAGACACACCCTGTACTTCATGCTTTTGTAAACAATCTACCCATAGGTATATAACTTGAAATTCTCTTGCTTGGAATAGTTATTTTTTTTATAGAATTATTGCATTTACCTTATTGTATTGAGGGAGTAATCACAAATCAAGTCATAAGTAGTTCATAAGTGGGCAGTTTGTTTACGACATAATAAAATAAATAAAAGTTATCTTGACTTACAACAAAATCTATTTCCCTTCATATTGTTATTTAATGTTTCCAAATCACAGGTGGACCTGACTCCCATCAGTGGTGTTCCAGAGGAGCATATCAAGACCCGCAGAGTGCGCATCTACCAGCCTCCCAAGAATGCCATGCAAAGTGGCACCAACAACATCCACCACTGGGAGATGGAGTTTGATACCCGTCAACGCTGGGAAAATCCCTTAATGGGCTGGACTTCCACTGGAGATCCACTCTCAAATATGAAGATCCAATTCTCAAACCCCGATGAGGCTATTGAGCATTGTGAGAAGAACGGCTGGACTTGGTACTTGGATGTTCCTAAGACGGAGAAGCATTACAAGCCCAAGAACTACGGAGTCAACTTCTCATGGAACCGCCGTACCAGGGTCTCCACCAAGTAGAATGTTAGTACTATTTTGTTGATTCTTATTTAATTTTATCTAATAGTTGATTTGAAAAGTTAGCGTAATATAGCATCTCTGGCAAGTTCATTATATTTTATTACCAACCCAGTTTCCATAGACAGTGACTAGTAGCAAGGATAATATATTTAAGTATATTTATAGTCTTTGCTAGTAGGTGTGAAACTCAGTACTTACAAACAATGAGCAATGTGACTGCCATCAAAATATTTCAAAATTATTCATAAGTTCAATGAATGGTGTCAATTTTGAGTTTGATGATGATGGACATAATCATTGCACCTACTCAAAATTAACCTTATTCGTGGATTTAACAGTCATTTTGAAATAATAAATGACATTGAATCCCTCATTTAAATTACCTAAACCAAAGACAATTTATTTTGTTTTTGATTAAACTCACATAGGAGTATTTGGCCAGTGGCCCCGGGCTTAAGAATAGGCCTCTCCATATCTACCAACCTGTGGAGATTTTAAGAGGTGAGTAATGGAAAAAAGCTAGGGGATGCAGCCGCGTCGCCTATTTTCACAAAGTTCGCTCAAACTGTGCTCGCCAACCCGCGTGCCCAGTGTGTTGAATCTGGGCAAATCCCTCCACATGATAGGAGTTCGCTCTGGGAATCTGTGGGGAGGTCATGTTCAGCAGTAGACGCCCTAGGCTGGTCCCAGCTGTGGGATAATGAAGATGACAAACAAGTTATATCTCAGTTAAGATAAGCTGGTCTTCTTCTTGTCGTGTCACTGATTCTTTCTTGATCACCCTGTCTTTGGTTAGTGACCAGGTTGAGGTATGGTGGCCCTGAAAATGGCCTATGACCGTTGATAAAATACCTAAGTGAAATAAATAATTATCTTATCTTATAAAAGAATCAGTTTAGTGATAGGATTTAAGTCCCTCTTAGAGGCTCCTTTCGTGTAGGTACATGTCACATGTCCTCGAATTTTTAGGTTCTAGGACATGCCGGTTTCCTCACGATGTTTTCCTTCACCGTTTGACAGCATAGCGCACATAAATTTTCCGAATGGAAAATCCATTGGTGCAACACAGGTTTCGAACTCACGAGCTGTGGATCGGAAGGCGGGGCCACTACCTCCCCTCCACCAGTGCTCATAATCCTATCCTAATAATATTATAAATACGAAAGTTTGTGAGGATGTTTGGATGTTTGTGGTTCAATCACGGCCCGACGGATATGGATGAAATTTGGCACAGAGATAGATTATATTCTGGAATTGCATATAGGCTACTTTTTATCTTCGTGGGTAGCACGCGAGCGAAGCCGCGGGCGGAAGCTAGTAAAAGATAAGCTGGTAAACGGATGTGGTAGGAAGCTGGGAAGTCAAAACACTGAAATTCTATTATTTTCATTTAATCATAGTTTCAACATGGTTAATTCATATTTGTACCTCGGAAGAAAATCATATTTCGCAGGACTCACTTAAACTTTATTTACATATCATACAGTTAAAATGTAAGTTTACACATTGGAACCACATCCACACATGCATTCAATATTGCAAATTCTCTAGCTACAGTTTTACATGTACATCGTACATAATAATTACATACAAATCAAATTTTACTAACAACCTCGAGATATAAACTAGAGATAGAATTACGACAAAATTATTGCATCTTTTTTATTTACAATATAATGAACATTTTTTGAGAAAAGTTCAACAATAAGGTACTGTTCAATATGTTTTAGTGAGTGAGATATAAATACAATTTTATCAAAGCAGAGGTAAAGATTGCTGTAAAGCATAGTGATACGACCTTGGTGGCGTTGCGGGCGAGTGCCCGTCTGTGACAGACGGGGTGCGGGTACGATTCCCGCTGCGGGACAAATGTTTACATTATCTGCGAGTATTTGTTCCGGGTCTGGGTGTTGTGGCACCACCAGGGAATCCTAGTGTGTCAGGACTATGTATGTGACTGTTGGGTGTTATTTATTATTTATACTAAGATTGAAGGTGTCTCAGCTTCTAAATCACTACAGGAATTATACAGGTCTCAAAAAACTACATACAAATCAATTCAAAAAGGTTTTGGTCAAGATAATAGAAAATTGAGATAAAGTTTAAATAATGAACATTTTGGTCCTTACTAAATTGAAAGTTATTGGGGTTTCAAATCTACCATATTATTATGAGGTAATTCTAGCATACGTTTAAAACTGTTCTTTAAAAGTCATTTTACAGCAAACTAATTATACTACTAAGCTCAAACCGTTAGTTTTAAGAATAGGTATTATTTAATTTTGTGACGAGTTATGAATGAGGCATATTTTTAAAAGCTTAGGTATATTTTATGCGTCAAGTAAGCACTTTGTGCGCTCTAATTTTTCGATATTTTGCATAAAAAATAATAATAATGTTATTAGTAAAGTAATTAAATTAATAAAACAAACTGTAGACAGGCTTAGCTATAAATCAATTGCTAAGTTGTAAATGAGTGAATGGACTAAAAGAATCATGCAAAGAGATGTAACTACTATTTATACAAGGTGATTCATAATATGTACATTATCCCGAAAGGGGGTTATTCTATCCACTATTAAATAAAAAAAAATAACAAAAAAAAAAATTGGGAAATTGAATGTTCCATCCGTTATATTTCATTGATAAAACTGTTCAAAATGCTGTTTTGAGGTTAAATAGTTAAAACTAAATCATCCGGCTGTCTTAGGTAGCAATCTAAAACCTATATAAAACCTTTTTAAGGTAATAAAACTTCACGTTTAATAATTAGTTCTAAATATAGTAAAAAAACAAAGACAGCTGATTTGAAAAGGTTCGGGAAAAAAAAAGAAAAAAAAAACACATTTTGTTACCGCTAATATTATTTCGTTTGTTTGCTAGAATGTGTCCCCTTTCGGGATAGTAGGTACACTAGGTTACGGAACACTTTGTATTTTCGGATATTGGAAAATATTGTCATATTGTACCAAAAATAGCATCTAACGTTTCTATTATCCTAATAATAATACTATCCGATATTTGCGAGAATCAATGCATATTTGCGCAGCGTACCATATATTCTTTCATAACGCCAAAATATCATAATTGCCAGTGAAAAGTCCATAAATATTTGCTAAAAGCATAATGCTGCTATAATGAATCATCACAATTTACTGGCAACATTTACTAATTCTAATTTTAATAAAACAATTTACTTAATCGGAAATTACACTAAAATTAAATTTGTGTTAAAGCTTTGCGATAACTATGTTTCTAAGAAAACTCTTGAACATTAAAAATGTTTAAATGGCCTGCCAATGTAGAGGTACATTATTTTTATAACATAGGTAACGTGAAACATATGTGTGGCCCAAGCACGAATTATTTAAGATAGCCTTACGATACGATAGCATCATCACCTGTGAAGTCCACATAACCACTTATTGAAATAAAAAAAGCCTTTTGACTTTGACTGCTGGACATAGGTCCCCAAAGATTTCCATGAAGAACGGTCTAGCCTTTCCTACAACTTTAACAATGTCGTCGGTCCTTCGGGTGATGCTAACACTTAACCACGACCAGGCGACGCAGATATTAGAAGGCCAACAATCGCCTTCCAACACTGCGTCGCCATTCGATAACCTGCGATAGCAAATTTCAAATATTAGCAAAATTATAAGATATCATATCAAGCATCGCCGTTGTCATTTGCTAATAATTTGAATTTTACTTTCGTATCGTAAGTGTAACGCTATCTCTAATTATTAGTGCTTGGGGCACAGTTACTCTGGAGATAAACTGTTGTGCACATTTCTTAACCTCACAGCCTTTTATTAGGTAAATACAACCATCAAAAAATTCTATGATAAAAAAAAAAAATGATTTGGAGCATTTACTTTTATTATTTGTTTCTTTGTGAGTATACCCAGCACATGATGCATTATGATGTGCATATGATGAGCATTATGATGATCTGGGGTTTTTTAAAATTATCAACTAAATGATATTTAAAAAAATATATAAATAATTTTATAAAACATGATGGTTACACAATGATTATTTTCAATAACACAGTCATAAAATACGGTATATAATAAGATATATAATAAGATACGATAATAAGTTGAAAACGAAACCCGACTAACGACTATGCAAAAGCTTATTTTTTTAGATTGTTATAATTTATAACTTAGATAAGAAGAAGGATATAGTATTTTCATTTATATTTTCAATTTGATACCAAATACCATATGTTTTATTTTTGATGAACACGATGTTTATTTTTATTTGTAGTCAAAAATTAGCTTTTGTTTTCTGTCGTATTGAATTAAGAGTGGAGCCATATAGCCTTCGACACCCGGACTATGAGGACGCTTTATTTGATACCTCATTTGTTTAAGTATAACCAGTAGTTTAGGGGCTACGAAGGCACAGATGAACATACATACATAGACTGAAACGACCCGACTACGGAGGGTTAACGACCCTCACTAGTCGGGTAAAGTACAGATGTATATATATACACAGACTGAAACGACCCGACTACGGAGGGTTATCGACCCTCACTAGTCGGGTAAAGTACAGATGTATATATATACACAGACTGAAACGACCCGACTACGGAGGGTTATCAACCCTCACTAGTCGGGTAAAAGTATAGCGTATAATCAAAAAACATATCATAAAGAAATAAACATTCCCAAATCAAATTTTATTCTTGTTGCCTAGAATTTTTTGATGTGTGTATTCCAAGATATTTATATGGAAAATATTCGTAAACTCTACAAGCCTACATATCCTTCCAATGTTTAGCAAGACCATTGATGAAGAATTTTGTTCACCCGTATTTTATTTTCATCTTCAAAGTAATTGGGACGTTATCAGTCGTTCTCGTTTACAAATAAATAACTATTTACAACAACTAATTTACAACCGTCTCGCTGAGAATACATAACTACGTATCCTTGAATATCGCCTACAACAAAATTAACAATTTAATTAAATGATTTTGTTCATACTTAGATCATAACATGATTAATTAATCTATTCTTATGAGCTTTGTTTCATATAAAGTAACGTACAACCGGATGAGAGAGATGAATGTAGAGGGCTATTCTCGGAGTTTAATTACGTGATAAAATCCGAAATCTGTAGAAGAACCGCGGTCACCGACATAGCTCACATAATAAGCAAGTTGGCAGTGGGCAGGTCATATAGCTCGCAGAACCGACCGTTAAGGAGATGAAGGTTCTCGAATGGCGACCACAAACCAGGCGACGCAGTGTTGGGAGGCCGATGGACCGAATCGGGTTGCGGGAAGTCGTTGAATGGAAAAGCCTCAATACCCTTCGTCATGGCACTCTTAGTGGACTTCTAAAAGTGTATTTTGCTTGAAGTCCTCTGTTGTTTGTTACATAAATCTAGCCTGGCTTTCGTAGGTAAATGTGTAATCATAAAAAAGTGTGTTTATTGTCCAACAATTGTTCTTATTATTTTTGGTTGCAACTGAGCACCAGACTGGGTTATCATAGTCATAATAAAATGAATTGTTCACCCTCAAAGGTTCACATTGAATAAAGAAATACGGCGGACAGGCAGCAAGCGCCAGTTTTAAGTGTTTTATTTTTGGTGATAGTATCTCTTGTTATTTTGAATCCTTAAATCTGTTGGCTTGTTAAGAGTTAATTAAGTGCACTTTACGTTCTCTATAACTATCAAAAATAGCCTTTACCCCAATAAGTTTTCCCCCAGCTCGCGTTGTAGGTACATTATGTTAAAGCTGGCTAGCTTTATAATATACACTTGGAACAACGATACAGTGGAAATACTTATAGGTATTTATGTCGCTCATGACATGATCTAAGTCTGAAACAAGCCTATATTATTAAAGCGTTACGCTAAAACAGGGCTAAAATTAATTTAATAATTAAATAACAGCGTGTTCTCGCAGTGATCAATGTTTTAAATTCTATAAGAGAAGCCTAATTATTGTGGAATCTTGTAAAAAAGTATTTCATTGGAAGTCTCAGATTACTGCTCTATTACGTAAGTCTATAAAGATTGCTGCTATGCGAGGTAAATAGACACAATTATTGTATTACTCATACCCTTCCCATATCTTGATTTGGGAACACTAAGGTACCGTTTATAGAAAATCTTTTAAAATATTAAAACTATCAAGTAGCTATAATTGAAATAACTAGTTAAAATTCTCTTCATGAATACTGAATGGAAACAACTTTAAAGTTAATGATAATATAGATATATCGATATTGTCTATCTACCTCGTACTGTCTTAACTTTCGTTATTCAACATGGCTACTTTAAAATCACAATTACGATCGATTCGACCATCGACTGAACACAATTAATCGATCGTTTTGACACTCGCACTAAGACTAGAATTCACGAACGCACTAACAGACTCTTCAGGAGCGTTCTAGCTACTAAACGATATTAGTGTGCTGGTGAGTCTAGTGTAACACTAGGTATCGCCATCGTTCGTTCACTTTCAACACTATCAATTTGAGCCTCGTCGGGCTCTGTAGTGGATCAGCTGGGCTGTTCGTCGCTCTCCCTATGCACGAGGACTCTGACGACGGTGGGGGGCGCGGAGGGGGGTGGGCCCGCATCAGGCGACGCTTCCGTCACCAGGATGCTCACTTCGCTGTTGTTCGCGTGAGGGGAAGGAGTCCGCGCGCGTGCCGGCGTCGTCGCTCTACGCGCTGAACTTCTTCTTGACGTTATACGAAGGGAACCTGCAAATAGGCACACCTTTATAACTCTATTATAGAAAGGTCCTTTGTCGGCCCGAACAAAGCAGATTTACAGCTGGTCTACTCAGCTTTTCAACATCTCAAGAGAGGTGGAATTGACCATCTTATAAAGCTTTTATCGTTCGGTGCCAGTTCATTATAAGTGTTGTGTTGGAGTCTGTAGGTTTATAGGTGTACTATTCTTTCGCTATTGCTTCTGCTCGTGCCAAAATTTGAAGTGCTTCAGCGTGTTCTTAGACTTCATTATGACAATACAGTTGAATGCTATCTAGTAATGGGCTACTGTAGCGGCTTTCTCCTAGCACATTCCATTCTGCATGTAACACCATGCAGTCAATATTTGGAGTCTTACTTACGAAGTCCTGAGATGCGTTAAAAGTGAAGAAAGATAGGTAGAATCATTCCTACAAGGGGTTATATAAAACCATGCTAGCTCAAGCAGAGCTCAAGCCACAAAGCACACATTGGTTTCGGAATACCAACTGCAAGACTATTGTGGCTATACGTTTTCAGTCGTAATACGTGGAATTGGACCTGGTGCGATTTGTTCTCATTATTTGATTTCGATGCAGTAAAACGCAAAGCCACGTGGCCGCAACCCACAGTCAGTAAACCGGACCATTCAAAATCGCAACAAGCTTCATGCCAAAGCGCCAAATTTCGATAACGCTCCAAGGATTTTAGCCTTGAGCTTTGCCAATTGGATAAACACGCCATCTAAAAACTGAAAACATTTAGATGTTAAAATCATTCAAAAGCATTCCATTTGAATAGATAACATTATGCGGGACGTTGGTACTTGGAAGGCTCATTCTAGGAATTTTCTACGAACAGAGTCCACACTGAGGGGCAGGTTTCGTGAAATATACAGACGTTGGCATGTCTGAAGAAAGTATAGCTCCTTCAAAGACGGCGGTCTTCGGAGTATAAAAAAACCAAATGTTGATCAATATGGCCATAGATCAATCCGAAAGGGAAATTCCTCACTGAAAATGTAGACTAGAGCGCTATCAAGCATTTTCGAAATGTCGTAGGTTCGGCTTGATATTGCATTAGTGGGAGTGGTCCTCTAACATTTTAAGAAGGTTAAGTCTGCACTTAGCATTCGGCCGGCTAAAGTTTGATTTAGTCAGGGTGGTCCCAAATAGGGGATAATTGAATTGGACTATAATGTGGACTGAAACCCAAGGACACTTATCGCCGTAAAGAGATTATTGAATAAATATGTATGATTCCTAACCACTCAGTGCTACCCTGCCAAAAACAGCCAGCTACCAATAAATAGGGGAGACACGGAAAGCAAAACATTACATATGAACCTGCGCGTTTCGGGCCTCCGTCCTCGTCCATAGCATCCTGATGACGAAGGAATATTGGCAAACCGTACGCCGACCTGCGTCTAGGCGGGGCTGATTCCGATCCGCTCGCCCCCTGCTCATAAATTGGTGTTTTCCAAAATGTTTAAGCAAATTAAAACAAAAATTGATAATGCTAATAAAATGAATCGCCATCCTCCTCTTGAATTGACTTAAAAGCATTGGCTGATAACAATTTTGGTTAAAACTAAAAATAATGTCCGATACAAAACGCCTATGCTGGTAAGTCAATTATTGAATGTGCGGTGTCACTTCATAGTAAGATGAAGTCTCTACGATAAAGATAGAAAAACAGATTATTACTCAGGACTTCTAGATCTATAGAGCAATATATTTGCAGATTGATAAACGTTACCTTTCAAAATTAATAAAACGATAAAACAACTTTATTCGAAGGAAACGAAACTACTAGCACATTTCTAGTGATTCTTACCGGTAAAATAGCAAGATTGATTGAAATTTACATCAGAGTTGAACTGAGCAGTTATTTTGGTATGGTTATTGTAAGCCGTGAAGTCACCTGTTCGTTCGCCGCTCCAGGCAGTAGCAGCAATGGCAGGTTGAGCCATGCTCCACCTAAGTCGCTTACATCTGATGCGTCTGACGCCCGAGAAGACTTTCTGCTTGACGCATGGGATCCTCTTCGGACGTGTAATAGCGCACTGAGCTTCCCACCCCAGCCAGTGCCCGGGGACCACTTCGTACTCTCCTCTTCGTTTGAGGGACTTCGGTTTTTACGCCTGAAAAGTTTTGAAGACCAAGTTGAGATAGTTGAAATGTTTGATTTTCATTGAGGTCAAAAGTTGTCGAAAGACTGAAGAAAAACTATTAAGTTTGTGCAATAGACCCCATAAAATCCCCATAAATCCAATGGAGACGAGGGAAAGGAGAAAATATCTGGGGTTACAAAATATTGTGTTGAAGAAAGAGAGAGCTTGTGAAAGATTTCCCTAAATTCCACTTACAATGAATGCCTCCTTTCGCTCTGCAATAAATGAGACACTTAGATATCCTTGTGAATGGCTAAGACAAGTATTTAACATACAAGATACAAGTAACGAATCACTATAACGGAACTTACTTCACGTATTCTCTAAAAGCACGCTGTACTGTCCTAGCTGCTTTATCCTCTCTCTTCCATATTCTTGTAGAAGACACAATCTCCAACTCTTTCCTAGTTGGGAACTGCTTCTTGAACTTGATATCCATTTGCTCCTGGAGCTGCCGAAACGTGTCTGTCTCTTCAACATGTCCTAAGACATGTTTAACTAAGGAATGAAGGATGTCTAAGCAGTGGATTTTGTTGCCTCTTGCTATGGGGAGGTTGAAGCTCACTAGAGCTACGGTATTTGGCTTGGAGATACCCAAGGGAGGGTCCAAAGATGCAATGAAGTCAGAGAGCTGAGCGAAGCTTATGAACTGGGTTGCATGTGGATCGTACCTGGAATTAATACACCTATTAATAAATATGTTTATTTATAATTTCTTCGTAATCCTGAGACTGTTTTCGTGTTCAACAAGAGACAAGAGACATAAAGCTAAATCTATTACGATTTTATTGAAAATTCGTAGAAATGGTTAAAAGGGTAGAATTATAACAGAAGAAGAGGAGGAGGAGGTAGGGCACAGCGAGATTTTCTTGTTCTGAATTGGAGCAGCCTGCCTGGGGAGGTACCTCCGCCTTACAGAAGATCGCAGCCAAATAACATTATTTGTTTCAAATAGTGTTGTGTTCCTGCGGTGAGTAAGGTTGCCAGAGCTCTTTAGGGGGGAAGAGGGTTCGGGGTCGGGCAACGCGTGCGTGATGCCTCTGGTATTGCAAGCGCTCATAGGCTACGGTAACCGCTTACCATCAGGTGGGCCGTAAGCTAGTTTGCCATCTCTGTTGTATAAAAAAAAAAAAAAAAAAAATTATAATACGTACTTAGACCATCTGATATAGAACATCTCAAGATCATCTTCCACGATACCAATCTCTTCCTCCTGGTGAGCTTGGTTGAAATTTTCCAGTATGATGGCTATGTACATGTTGATGACGATCATATAGCTGATTATAATGAACGAAGTGAAGTAGGTGATTGCTAGAAGAGGGCTTCCGCAGTTGCCGTTGCCCCCGTTTTCGTTTAACTCGCAATCCGGTGGCTGGATCATAAGGGATTCTAGTACGTCGTTCCATCCCGCTGACGTCATAAGGCTGGAAAATAAAAGTTTTATGGTTACAATTCAACCAATAACTTTTAAAAGTGCTGTTGGTATTGGTTTTGCGATATCAAACGCAATATACAGTGTGAAATAAATATTCCTACTAATATTCTATTATAAATGCGAAAGTTTGTGAGGATGTTTGGATGTTTGTGGTTCAATCACGGCTAAACGGCCGAACGGATTTGGATGAAATTTTGTACAGAGATATATTATAGTCTGGAATAGCATATAGGCTACTTTTTATGAAGGTACCACGCGAGCGAAGTCGCGGGCGGAAGCGAGTAATTTATATAGTAGGTATTCTATCAATTTTTCGGTGCAATATCAATTGAAAGACAAGATTAAGAGTGAAATACGATTGAGTGAGACTGATATAGGGCTGGGTAAAATCTTATCCAAAGGACTAGACAATTACCTTTATGGTCCGCTAAACTAAAAATATGCTAAAACAAAATAAATACACAAACTATTGCGTCAGAAAGAAGAAAGATCCTCTTTTAAAAAAAGTATTTTGACTCACCGGAAAAGTAACTGCATACTCCTTCCAAAGGTCTGAAAGTTGACGATATCGTCCAACGCACCCTGCTCCTTGACATGACCAAACACAGACATGCCGATAATGGCGTAAATAAATGTTATCAGCGCAAGTAGGGCGCCGATGTTGAAAAGGGCTGGCAGGGAGACCACTAATGCGAATAGCAGTTTTCTAATGCCTTTCGCGGCCTGAAATCAGAGAAAACGATTAGGAAAAATTTCACAATATTATCAGTACCTACACTGAGACACACAACATCAATATCGTCATCAATATCACAAATGGTTTGATCGAATTTATTAACATGAATGCTAATGATATTCTGATTGAACTCATCCAGGTACTCACTTTAATCAGTCTTAAAATCCTCCCTATCCGAAACACCCTAACCACTCGGAGCAAAGTAGGCGAAATAGGCAAATCTATCATTATGTCTTCCATTAGTATGCCCAATATCGACGCTAAAACTAATAGAAAGTCGAAAACGTTCCATGGAACCGTAAAATAATGATATCTTAGACCTACTATTTTGACTATTGCCTCTGAAAAAGAAACAGAAATAAGTACAGAAGTTTCACAGGATTCATTAAGTAAAAATGGTAAAAAATTAAATATAGGTTCCATACCCAATCCAAATACTGTTGTAAAAAATGCATTGCTAACTTCTAATATGAAGAAAATAGTATGTGGTTGATCGTAATGTTCTATTCCCATTGTGAGCATGTTTAGAAATATCAACACAAAAATGGCAATTTCAAAACGACGCGAATTTGATAAATCGTAAAACATTGCGAGGAGTTGATTTCGCGGCCGTTTTATAACTTTTTGGGGCTTTTTTCTTCCCAATTTCTTCATTGCTGTGTAGTAATGCTTTTGGCTTTCTGTAAGGAACATTTCTAATACTCCTCCTTCATACTGAAAACGGATAATTTCAGGTAAATTTTGCTGTAGAGCCACAAAATAATTCGACTTACGAAATTGATCATTACCTTTTTCTTGAGCATATTAAAATTATCTATAATTACTCCTATGAATAGATTCAATGTGAAGAACGACCCACACACTATAAATATAACGAAATAAATATAGGCGTAAAGATTGGCTTCCCTCGCCGGCTGCAAGTCCACTCCTCTTGCGTCCACCGCGTCAGCCATTACTTCCATCCACCCTTCGAACGTTGCCACTTGGAACAACGCTAGATATGCTATACCCACGTGGTCGAAAGATATCTTCGAATTAATCCACGAAAAATTATTATAATAGCATTCCCATTTATCGTTTACTATCTGTAAGCAAATATTAAGCAAGTTCAAAAGTATGGTGAATCAATCTACCAAAGATGATACGATAAAAGCTTACCTCCAACGGTAGCAGTTCTCCTTCTCCATCGACGCATTTGAAAAACTTCCCACCAAAAAACTGAACTCCCATTATAGAAAAAATCAGCCAAAAAACTAAACAAACTAATAAAACGTTAAAAATGCTGGGTATGGCATACATAAGAGCGTTGACAACTATTCGCATACCCTGCCACCGCGATATAGCGCGCAATGGCCTTAAAGCGCGGAGTGTTCTGAGTGATCTTAAAACTTTTAAGTTTTCATTCTCTTCTATCAACAAACTAAATACTGAAACCTGAAAGGAAAGATAAGGGCTTAAAGAGGATACAGTCTACAACATTCTCACTACGTTATTTAATTAGTGCTGTTTAAGTTCAGTTAGTGAAAGGTAATGGAGTCTGAAAGTCATACTTACGAAGACTATAGTAAAATCTAGCAAAGTCCAAAAACTTGTGAAATATCTGAAAAAGCCCAACGCTATCCATTTCAGAAACATTTCAATAATGAATATCATGCAGAACCCCAGATTCGTCCAATATAATATCCTTTTCAGCGGTATATTCTTTTCTAAATGGATATCTTCAAAACATAGCGTTATACTGGAGGCGAATATGAGGACTAAAATAAACCACTCGAAGGCTGGGGTGTCTACGTAACGCAATACATAGGTTCTAAGAAACATCCAGCGTTGGCCCAATTTAGTTTCAATGCATGTATCCCAACAAGAACTTCTGCAAAAATAAGCAAGCATTAAGATAAGAAACGGTTACCGTACCTTTTGCGATATGATCGTACTTACAAATCGTAGCATTGTCTCGGAAAACAGTTTTCTGGTACTTTTGCCTCTTTTTGTTTCCCAAATCCCGGAAAATTACCCATCGCATCCATGTATTGACCCTGTGAGTTTTTCCTTCCACCTACGGTTAATTCATCTACATATGAGACTAAAGTTTGCCAGGGATGCTTAACGTCTTCATCAGCCGTTTTGTTTCCGTCCTTACATAGAATGTTCGGTGGCTCCATCATGCCTTGTCGTCTGGATTTTTCTGGGGTTGTTTTGCTTGATAGTTGCGCCATTTCGTAGTGCTCATATTCATCTGCGATAAAAATCTCTTTTCATACCATTCCACGTTGTGTTAGTTGGCATGATATAAATATATTTACCTCTGGAGTCCGATGGTTGCGTGTGATATCCTGATGACATTTGATTCAGTAGCCTTTGTGTTACAACATGTTCCAAGGGTGATGACGTATCTTCAAGATTCTCTTTGGAGTCTTCTCTTATGCTAGTGATTTTATGTTCTGTCGCCAAGTCACGCACGTCTTTCAAAGTCTCCTGGCTGCCGTGGTTGAAATTGTTTCCAGATTGGAAGAGATGCGGGTAAGCAAAGTCGGATCCTACTGATATTGGCCTGAAATGTATTTATTTGTTTTAGTTACCAACTAAAAACTTGAATAGCCAATGATACTTTCACAGAAACATAATAATATCATACATACCTATTTAATGCTTCTTGATAGCTGTGACTATAGACATTGTCGTGTGGAAACAATATGGTTTCCTGTATAGAGGAGGTGTACCTCTGCTCGCTCGGTATGGACACCTTCTTTTCATTCACGTGCTGGTGTACCATAAATTCATTAACTAGCTCTTCTAACTTAGATTTTTTTTCAGTCTCTTTGCTTCTCGATATAAGGAAACCTTTTTTTCTTACTATAGATCGTATTCTATCGAAACTTTTAGCTAATTTTGAATCTTCGCCAACCTCCTGGAACATCATAGTTATTGTAGTATTTATATTTTATAGACCAATTTTAGAGTTCCTCAAGGTTCGTTTCTTAGGCGTTTTTGTTTAAATGTATGTATTTGTGACTATAAAAGACTTTACCTCTTTTTTATTCTTAAGTTCTTCGCTGTTGAAGCTGTTGAGCAGCAAGGCAAGAAAGAGGTTGAGCACCATGAAGTTTCCCATCACCAAAGCGGGTAGAAATATAAAGAAACAGCTCTCCGCTCCCGTATCCTCTTCGGCTCTCATGCAGTCCCATAGAGGCTCGATCCACTCGCCGCAGAGAATTCGGAATATCATCATGAACGAGTGGAAGAAGTCGTTGAAATTCCACCTTCGGTTGCAAACATTTTAGTTATATTAGAGGTATATTATGCGGAAAAAATATATATAAGTGATAAAATTCATATACCTAGGTATGGGATCCGGCTCGAACTTTTCCGGAGTGTACGATTTAGAGAATAACTGCATACCGATAACAGCAAATATGTATATAACTATCACTAACACGAACGTCAAATTACCAAGAGCACCTATTGTCGATATTATAATACTCAACAACACTTTCATTGTAGTCCATGATTGAGCTAATTTTAACACTCGCAACTGAAAAAAAATACATTATATTAAAATATATACATAACACACACGACAAAAATATTTTATTAGTAAACTCACCAAACGAAGACCTCGTAATACTGATAGGCCGTCGACGAGTTCAAATATAAGATCTAGAAGACTGGCTGAAACTATTATCAAATCGAATATGTTCCATCCACAGGCGAAGAAGTCTTTACTCATTGCCATTACTTTCAATATGCATTCTAGTGTAAATATAGACGTGAACACCTGAAAAATTATATATTTTATGTAGACTTGACTTCTTTGTTACATAAATCACAGATTTGGTGGCTTTGGTTACCTTGTTTCCTATATCTAAGGCTTGTCTCACGTTTTCACTCATTCCATGATGCTCTAATGCTAAGAAGAGCGTATTGAGAACAATGCAAGTAGTAATAAACAACTCGAATAGTGGATCTTTTACGATTCCATATAAACAGTTTTGAAATTGAAGCCAGCCTTCATAGTCTATGCAGCAACTCACACAGCATTCACAGTTCCTATCCATCAGTTCATCTACGGTAAAATAAAATAATTAATCAGAATCTATACAAAATTTAAAATAAACAATTAATACATTGATTACCTAACTAAAATGGAAGAAATCGAAAATCAGCGAAAGCGTTGTGAGGCGTTTCAGATGTAATCAATGCCAAGCTTTCGTTTGCAAAGTCGTAACGGTAACTCTCAATGTAAGGTAAAAAATCATGCAATGGAAAGCGGAAACGGGAGTAAAAGATATGCAGGAAACTTGCATTGAATCTCATTACTAATTAGAAAGTTAAACCAATTAGAAAGTTTCGAATCGGTGCGGTTTACCGGTTAATGGATATTTGAAACTTTTGAATTTCACCAAACTGTAATTTTCATGGTTCCAAGGATGAATCGCATAAAAGTTCGAGAATGTCACATTAAAAAAAAAAACCAAGTAGTCAGTATGGTGGTGGTGATGTCGGGGACTTGAATGCGATTCTGGTGATAGGACAACAGCGAGTGAACCATCGCAAAAGACCCTGCAGTCTTCCTGTGGGAAACAGGGGTGGACTGGGGGGGAGAAGCGTTGGCGTCAGTGTTTACTAACCTGTGAAGTAAGTGCAATTATGCTCGTAATTGCCCATATGAGTTTTGTGCGTGGCTGCCAATAAACTGAGCTCATTAATTTTCGTCGTCTCCGCTTGAGGGAGGTCAGGCGCGCGCTTGTATGGCCAGTCCGCCCCTGACGATATTAATGAGGGTAGAAGCGAGATTGCAACAGTGTTGTATTAAAATGCTCAGTGAAGTGTAGCCTCATTGAGTAGTGAAGCTACTTGTGATGTTATCAGCCGTTAGAAACTACCAATAATCTGTCAGGTGTTTTGATATTTCTTAACAAAGTTCTCGTAAAGGCAATGGCTGTTTCTAAGGCGATAGCAGTAACTGTTTTCTTGCAAAATGTAATTGCATTATCTACAGTGTTGGTAGCTCTTTGAATTATATTTTTAAAGAGAGTAGAGTTTTCTCACAAAATTCTCAGAGCTTCCAAGTTCTTGCGTGGTGCCGTTTGAGTAAGGACTAGTTTAAAATTATGTGTAAAAAATTGCCCGAAATCAAACGGTTCACGGACTTATCGTAGGATTATACAAAAATCAAAGAAGAATCTTACATAATTCAGACATCCAAAGAAATTATTTGTCGGCAAATGAGAGTTGAAACAGAGTGTAGATTAGACTGAGAGAAGAAAAAGTACTGCTAGTAATCAAAATAAAATCATCTGAAAGAACTGTACATGGTAATTGATTTCAGAAAATAGAAAACTACTGAAGGTTACAAGCATTGATTTTATAAACCTAAAGTTTTCATTTCTGCAAGTTTGATCAGAAGATACCATGCAAAAGTAGCCAATAAGTTGTTCGTACAGAAATCTAAACTACAGAATTTGGAAATTTAGTTGACTGTCTGTAATGCTCAAGTTCATTTCTATCAATGATACTGAAATGCTTTCGTGTTTGCAAAGCGTTCATTCTGAAGTGTCAGCATCATCAAGTTGAGTGTTATTTGTACCGTGCTTTTCAGTGTCAAAGCCGTGCTTACAAAAGGAATCGTCTTATCTAATGCCATCAACAGCTTTGTTATATTTGTTGATAGCATTACTTAAGGGTCTATGTATAATGTGCGATTCATCTATTTACTTACCTAGAACGACGATCTGGTTGAGGTAATCTGGGTTTAGTGGATATCTTTCATGCACGGGAGGTTTCTCTGGTGATTTCTGTTTCTCTCCTTTCTTTCCTTTTGAGCCCTTTTGTTTTTGTTTATGCTTCTGTTTTGGCTCTGGTTCTGTTTGGGTTTCCTGGACCTAAAAAGGCACAACAAATTACAAGAAGCACGCTTTTAATTTTTTACCTTAAAACTATTCTACCCTTCTAAACTAGTAAACTGAAATCATTAGGTCTGACCTGTAATGATAGACGTAATGTTTTAAATAAATACAAATTATTCTGTCCATGTCAGATAATGGGATGTCTGGTCATTTGATTTGTGACCCCTTCATTATGAACATTTTCCATTTCTTTAAACTTAATTGATGATAATAACCTGTTGTATCGGCTGATACTGTTGGATTTGAGGAATCTGTGGGATCCACCCCGGCGGATGCAGCGCCGGGGGTGGCGGCGGTGGAGGCAACAGTAAATGCGCCCTCCTTGGATGGGGTTGATGCAAGTGTGGTATGGGATGGGGAGCTTGGTCATCTGATGTGTGCTCTCCATCATCATGATCGTCCACGACTCCTGAGTCGTCGAGTGAAGACTCGCGGTTGTTGCTGTGGTCGCTTAGCTGGCGGCCCGCCGCGCTTAGTGCCCCTCGACCTAGCGAAATCAAGTAAAGTTTTTACTTTTTGGTCTGAAACTTATAAAACTAGATAGACCTTTTGCCAACTGTTGGTGGCGATGTGGTCGATGATGAAGCAAGAAGGCGTATGTTCACTCTAAGCTTTTCTATGTAAGATTATAGTTTGCAGGATTATCAGGCGCCAGTAGTGCGTTCCATTGTCTTACTTCTTAGCTGTCTGTATTAAAAGGTGGAGCAAAAACGCACCGTAGGAATGACCTATGTTGACGAGGTAAGGTTGGTACTGAGCCGTGCGTTTACTTGTCCTGTGATGAAAATTCAGGTGCAAATGCTGCAACCTATGCAAGACTTGTGTCTTCAGAGCTGTCTAGTTTAGTGGTAAATTGCTCTACATTTTAGGAGACAAGCAAGTGTCGTTTCGTATGTTTGAACTATGTTATAAATAAACTCAAAAGTTGCACGGACCAAGGCATGCAATAACGAGGTCTGGCGAGCGCAGTTGTGCTCAGTCATAAAGACGAGAGAATTCTCTCAAACGTCCCCCACAAAGGGTAAAGAATGAGCGCATTGCAATACACCCACGTAACTTTACCCCGTATAATTACACACAAAGATGCAAGTGGAGTTTTACCTAATGCATTGTCTGGATGAAGAGTGTGTGTGGGCGGCGGGGGCGGCGCGGGGGGCGGCAGCGGCGGTGGAGAGCTGCTCGGGGTCACTGACCGCGACCGGGACCGCGAATGGGACCTGAAAACAATAATGTATTCGATCTATTTGCATGCTACGAACCCATGGTGAACCTATGTCGAGCTATTAGAGAGCTCTTGGTATTCAAATGTGAAGCGCCCTAGTACAAATTGCTCTGCTCTAAAGACTATAAATTAAATGACGTCTCGTTATCGATGAAGTCAGATTATTTAAAGAGGCCAGATTATTTAGAGAGGTAGTCCACTACTGGTAATTCTCTCCCATGATCATTTTATTTTTTATTATTATTTTTTATTTTATTTAGAGAGATATATGGCATCTATAATGTTATTTAGAGACTAGAGAACTAGAGACTAGTCTAAAGTCGGTAATCGGAAGCTTACAATATGTAATGAAAACTTTTAACAAGTAGGTACTAAATTTGGGAGAGACTTACGTCCAGCAGAGGATTGATCTATGTAAATGATGATGGTGAAAATCTCTGAAACCATCAGTTTAGTACTTAGAAGTAAAAGGAGTGATAAAATGCCTATTCATAAAGATAGTTATACCCAGTGGCGAATTTATACTTTTCCTATAGGCTGTTATATTTTGCCGCCCTTATTTTCGTTTTATCATAGATAGAATATAAAAGTTAGCTGTACCGTTGAACGTACAATGAAAGGGAAAAGGGAAGAGTCATCGGAAAGACTTCTTCCTGCAAGACATAAGAAAACCGAATTACAGCAATCTATAAGGCAAAAAAGAAATCGGTCTCTATATTTTCCGCCCCTATAACCTGCCACCCTACTCAGCCTGCTGGTAAATCTGCCACTGGTTAGATCGTCATGTTCGTGTACACGGCACGCCTCAAAGCTCCATAATTTGTCAACATACCGTCTGCAAAGGCACGAATGTGAAACTGCTCACCCATTTTCCGCAAAGTGGAGTACTCGTTACGGCTGTCTGTTAATGCACAACAAGATGTGTGCATTTGCGTATATACAGCGGAAATGTCAGCGAGGCTTCCGGTTGTAGCGAGACATGATACAGGTATGGAATGAATACCGTGGCATTTGAGCTTCGTCCGACTGAACTTTTAAAACGGTTTTTTGAGGAGCCATTTTTTCTTTGTACAAAAAATACGCACTCAAATCATAATCACCATTGTATCGCCATCGCTTTTTTATAACATTTTTTCAGTGAAATCTGTTGAATTGCCAAAAGTTGTAGAACAAACTTTATTGCCAATTATTAATATAATGTTACACTAAAGAATTAGAAATGTAAAGTCAAGTATATCATTTTGGTTGTAAATTAATTTTATACCCTTTGACCTCAGCTGGTATATCTGAGGTCCAAGCTCGGAGCTAATTTATGATGCCCATGATCTCAATGTTAGGAATAGGTCAATTTATTAGAAAATATTCCCCTAATAAAGGTTCTCGAATAGCGACCACGAACCGGACAACGCTGTGTTGGAAGGCCCTCTTCCCACCCGATGGACCCACGATATTGTGAAGGTTGCGGGAAGTCAGTGGATGGAGAACGCTCGAGACCGTTCGTAATGGCAGTCTTTGGGGGAGGCCTATGTTTGGACTTTATCAGGCTGATGATGATGATCAGAAAATAATATTTTCTGTCGTGACCTTGCTGGCCTACTGCACCATTTTCTAACGAGAGGAAACCACGCTTGGTATGCTAAATCTGCCCAGCAAACAGTATTACCATGCAAATTCAACGTGTTGACTGCGGTCCGGAATTAGGTCAAGCAGGTGAGCGGCTGAACGGAAATATGGTATAGCCCAAGCGGCGGCTGTGGAAATCCTATATCATCGAGTACTTCTTGTCGTGTCACTGATTCTTTCTTGGTCATCCTGTGATGATGATGATAATGTTGCACGACCGGGATTCGAACACACGACCTGTGGATCGAAAGGCGGAGCCACTAACACCCCTCCAATAATGTTATTTTTTCTTTTTGCTGATAGAATAAACCCTTTTTGGGGTTTTTTTTCACAACATAGTGACGGAACAAGTTGTACTGTATATTTGTCGCGGAAATCCAATTGATGCTTTTTGTTGTTTTGCATTTTAACCCCATATAATATAACTTTGAGCTTAATAGCGTTGTCTAACAAAACTACAACAGTCAAATTGCAAATGTTAGGATGTACTTTTGTTGCTGTTTTTTTTTTTTTTTCATAAATATTCCGGACATATCACACACGGTCAACTGATCCCAAATTAGGCATAGCCTGTACTATGGGTACCAGAGACTGATATACATAATAGATTAATATTTAACACCCAATTATGAATAGGTTCTAGATTCTATTATGTTTGTAAAATAGCTTGCAAATAATCTAATTTGCTTCTAAAATTTGAACTCTATATTCTATGTATTCGGAGGAGGGCGTTAATATTCGCGACACAGTTTCCCAAAACTTCTGCGGGTATTATCGTTTTTTCAATTAATGTACTACCATGTTTTTGTTCCACAATAAACCTATTTTGATTCGATTTTTTTTTATTCAGTTTGGATCTAGTCTAGGATTTTTAGCCATTTAGTTATCATATTCATCAACATCATCATCAGCCTGTGGAAGTCCACTACTGGACATAGGCCTCCCCACGAGGCCAAATTCCACGAGGAACGGTCTTGCGCCTTCTCTATCCCCTTCGATTTCCCACAACCTTTACAATCTTGCGACCATCGGGTGGGGGGCCTTCCACTGCGTCGTCGGGTTCATGATCGCTATTCTAGAACCTTTTGTCCCCAATGGTTGTCGACCTGGCAAAGTAACGGCAGGTGGAATAAGGCGTTAACTGAATGGCGTCCATGAACTGGATATCGGAACGTTGGTCGTCCAGCAGCGAGGTGGGCAGACGATATCGCAAGCAACGCGGGCCGCAGCTGGATGAGGCTTGCACAGGATATAGGAGAATGGCACCTACAAGGGGAGGCCTATAGTGGGTGTAGTCAGGCTGTGGATGATGATGATGATGGTCGATTCCATCGCTATCTGAATATTCAACATAAAATAATTTGAAAACAAGCAAATGATTGTGAAGACGTAACAGAGCAACTCAAGTAAAATAATTGATCTAATATTTGCGAGAATGCCGTTTTCTCTCGTTCGTGTTTAATGAAACAAAATAATGAGATTGTTACTGAAATCTTTAGGTAGGTACTTTCAAGCCGTGTTCAAACTGCGTACGATGTTTAATCTTCGGAAATCGACAGGGAAACATAAAATATTAAATCAATAATCCTATCCTACTAATATTATAAATGCGAAAGTTTGTGAGGATTTTTGGATGTTTTTATGTTTGGATTTTTGTGGTTCAATCACGCCCAAATGGCCGAACGGATTTGGATGAAATTTGGCAGAGAGATAGATTATATTCCGGAATAGCATATAGCGCGGGCGGAAGCTAGTATTTCATAAATTAAGACCTCGGTGGCGCAGCGGGCGAGTGCCCGTCTAAGAAACAAGGGTTACGGGTCCGACTCCCGCTGCAGGACAAATGTTTGCATGATCTGAAAATATTTGTTCCGAGTCTGGGTGTAGAGGTACCGTGGTAATTGTAGTTTCATACCCACGACACAGGGAATCCTAGTGGACATAGTCATGACTATGTATGTGACCGTTGGTTGTTATTTATTTATTATTTTGGATGGTATTTTAGGACATAGGCTACTTGATACGGGTGCCTTGCGAGCGAAGCCGCGGTCAGCTACTAGTTTGCTATAAAAAAGCGGGCTTGTTAAAAAGTAGGTTCAATCTCTTGGACGGTCATGCTACCGATGCGATATCATCAGACGTCTGTGTCCATAAAGAGAACTGAACAAAGAAAATCTTCAAAATGAGCTTTTTCATTATTGCAGGAGCTCCCGACTCACAAAAGGTATCTGAGACTTTTGGAATTGAATTACGCCAACGTGGATTAATTAAGAGAATCCCCAAACTCTTGAAATCTTTGCCAAGGAAACGCTTTACAAGCGAGTGTCTTTTCTGAGCCCTTGGCACTAGTTCGACGTAGACATCGTTTAAGTAGCCGATTGTTTGCTTTTGCGGCTGTATTGCGTTTTATTTGCGTTGCGATATCAACGCAAATAAAACGTAATTCAGCCGCGCGTTCTTTACAGCGCGTTTGCGCCAATACTAACGCGATAAACCCGCGCGTGGTCGTCACGTCTCTCATTATCGGGATAAGGGAGGAAGGCATTCGTATCTACGGTCCTGTGCATTTGTACCGATACAGACGTGCGCTTAGAGAGATGCCATACGGGCGCTGCCGCTGCGCTGCGATGTCGCAGCGTTGACGCTCCGTAGTTCTACATACAAATCTGCCCGGCATGCCACACGGTGCGCTGAAACCACTTGCATCGAAACAACGCACGCGCAGAGCACAAGGAGTGAGGGAGATGAGGCGGGAAGGGGTACGGTGGTGCGACGAAGCTGTGACGACGTAGGACAGTGAAGTATTGTTTAGAATATCGAAGCTGACAGTTGTGCACATTATACAATTTATATACATCTACGTCGACGCTGCGACGTCGGAGAAAGCTGCATTGCGTTGCGACGTCGCAGCGCAGAGGCAGCGCCCGTGTAGCATCTCTCTTACGGCGCGTCCCTATCAATGGCCCTGCGCGTTTGTAGCGATACAGATGCACGCTTACGGCGCAGGGCCACGAGTTTGTAGTAATACGGACAGGCGTATATCAACGGTCCTTCGCGTTTGTAGCGATGTGCGTTTATTGCGTCGACGCGCGTTGACAGTGCGTTTGAAAAACGTCGCGTGCATAGGCTCTTTTCAATGTAAATTAGTTTTTTTTAGCAAAATAGTTACACGCTATATGGCATCTATAATTTAATTCTTAAAAAACGGTTTTATGAGCGTCACTTTTACTAATGTACCTCAGACTCGCGCTTGCTCACACCACAAGCATATCTAAGTACATCTCTAAAGGTTTTGTGCACTAGATTTTTGCAAACTCGAGCCGAAAAAAATACAATGGTTACTTTATCGCGCAGAATAATAAAATCCTTAGCTACAAGAGCCCAGTCTCTCAAAAGATATCTCTAGCTATTTATATATCTCCAGTGAGATGACCAAAAGGTCCCAGCGTTAGCTGGAATAATTTTCTACTTCGCTCCACTCGCTCTAATCTCAGACTTAGCTTGCGATTACCCAGACACCCCTCAAATCTTGTTAGTTCTGTGACTGTATAATGTCTTTGTTCTGCTTCACATTAAACACTAATAAGTTATTTACAAAAAATAAAAGGTGGGATAGCCGAGAAAGATACGGTGTTATTATCACTGACAGGCAGTTACAAATTCTATGGAATCATCGATCGGCACTATATGAAGCTCTACATTACCTTTTTGTGAAATGAACATCGAGTAAATGATAGGCTTGGGCGTGAGAAACAGGCGTAGTTTCACCTAGTCTTTAGTCTAAGACATTTCAGTGATCCTTATGATTTATTAAATAAACACTTTTTTAATAGACTAGACTTTTTTAGAATCGTAATTATCATCGGATAATTAAACCGCTTACAAATGTAATGCCAGATGGGAGACATCTCATCAGGCCTCCAATTCTACGAATTCAATAGCATTTAAATGATAATTAAATGGTTCAATGGCAAAAAGGCCACTTTTTACACTTTTGGTATTCTGCTATCACAGTCGTATATCAATGGCAGTCATTGTTTTCGCAATGAACCAATGAAATCAAAGAAACGAAGGTGGAGACAATCGTAACTGAATCATAATGGTGCGATCATTATCATATGATTATCACTTGCAAGTCATTGAATTAGTAGAATTGGGGGCCAGATTGGTTTCTATGATCCTGGTAAGTATAATGTACTTAACTATAAATTAAGTTTATATTGCTGAGATTTGTAGAGTTTTTCGTAGGCCTCGTCGTAGCACGTAACATTCGTAGACTCATTTTTCGTAGGCAAAAGAGATGTTCTGGCGAAACCTTAATTTTATAAAAAGTTTGCAGCGACTTGCTAATGAACTGTCCACACAATTCTTTTCGCGCATAATTAACGCTGAACTTTACTGAAAGTTTTCTGGCGTAACTCCAATTTCACACAAAGAAATGATGAAGCAAATAGTGTAGTTTTTATTTTTTTAATTGTTACAGAATGGGTGTTGTAGTGTATGCCTTACACCACGCTGGTTCCTAGCAGGACAACTCCCTCGTTATTATTATATCACATATAATATCTCACAGTGATTCCCGCGCGCCTGCTCGTGCCGGCTTGACCACAGACTGACTGACTCCCAGAGAGTATGAATACATCTCTCCATCTCAGGTATCATCTGTTATCTGTCACTGTCAGTTGTCCCCCGGAGACAGCATAAGTTAAGGAATGCAGGTATCCTTAAATACTAGTCCTACTACTACAGGTGTGAAAACGGTTTACTTTTCAATCGGCACAAGCGCTCTTGACTGGCTTTACCTACCCGCTCAAATAGACGCGACGGTCGTCGTCGGAACTCGTTTAGATGAACGCAATAAAGGCAGCAGAGTTGATTTACTCGCTGACGTACCAGCTCCCGTGAAACCAATATATCTGCGAGATGTGCACCGTGCACCAGACGTAATTGGATAATGGCGAAATCGAGACTTTTGTAGACGCAAGTACGATGTTGGAACACGGAAGAAAGCCTATGATAGATGCTAGATATCAGAGAAATCATAATATACCTATTGGAGTTATTATTGGACTTATTTGTAACACTTTTCTATGTATTTAAGTACATAGAAATGCGCTTAAATACATAGAAACGTTTAAACTTCTTTTCACTTGTTTTTGGTTCGTTTCATTTCCCTTGAAATGTCTTACACGTAGTATACATATTCAACCCACTGACTACAGCAAACGAGAATGCACGAGTCAAAACGATCGACAGTTGCGTGTTATGTGCATATGATCCGATATCTGTTGGCGCACGCTTTCTATTTATCTCTGCAGCGCTGAATATTACGAGGCCTGGTAGAGCTTTTAATGTGATTGTAGTGTGAATAGTAAACAAGCAATATATTTGAAACCTGCTGGAAATCTGCTAAGCGGCGATGTTCCTGTTTCGGTTTGATTATACATTGCAATATCATTACCAGTTTGACTGGCTTGACATAAACCGCAAAACAAAATTGCCACAATTATACCCACACAATTATACAATAAGGTGTAGGTATGCTATTCCGAAAGGGGGTTATTCTACACGCGATTGGCGATAAAATTTGCTGTTTTGGGATTGAATCCGTTCGAACTCAATTATTCATCTGTTTTAGGTAGCAATCTTGATGTTGAACTTCACGTTGTTTAATAGTTACTTATAAAGATGATAAAAGACTAAAACCAGCTAATTTGAAAATAAAACAGGAAAATGGATTAAAAAATAAATATTGTTTCGTATTTACCGCTAATATTAATAATAACACCCAACAGTCACATAGCATATTTCTGACCCCACAGTAGGATTCCCTGAGTCGTGTTAAAAACTACGTGTACCATGGTACCATAATACCAAGACTCGGAACAAATATTTGCAGATCATGCAAACATTTGTATCGCAGCGGGAATCTAACCCGCACCCCTTTCGGGACAGTACACATATGCAGCTAGAATTTCCAAAAAACTAACTCGTTTGCGATAGCCTCTTTCAGACACTGTAATTCAAGCTAAATCCGAATTATTTTATTGTAGTCCCGTCCAGGCGTTTCTGTTCCCCTTGCAATTTATTGCAATGGCAGCACTGAATATTATTTATTACTAACTGGTCTAGCTGAGATCAATTTGAATGAAATTGCTGTGTGGGCTTGGAGCGTGCAGTGCACTGACTGAACTCAAACGAGAGAAATTATGTTATTAGTTTTGTTACTTGTTAGCGGTGAACAAGTCGAAACAACTGATAGTTTTAACAAAGATTTACTTTCTTAGGCTCGTATTCAGAGACACGACTCAAGCATAGATTTAATCACAGATCAGCTGAACTCTATTTAAGTATTGAATCTCTTCTCAAACATAGCTTTTATTCAAGAACGGTACATAAACTACTCTCAGCTGAATCGAGTCTCAAATCTGTACTCAAATGATCTCGTTTACATTTTGATTTATTTATAATTTTCGATCCGTTTTACGCAGAAATTCAAACAGCCAGGGTGGAAATAGAATAGAGCAATAAAGTGAAGTATAAATATGCATCAAAGTACGTGTAACGGAACATAAATGTCATTTGATTAATGTCAAATCAAATCTAAACTCAAGCACCGATGTCGTCTGATTGACGTTTCAGAATAAGCATTTACTCAGGTGAACTGTGATCATTGAATCTATACTTAAATACTGTTCACGAATTAGAATCTCGCCTCAAATCGAGATTTAAGTACAGATCAATGCTTGAGTTTTGTCTCTGAATACGAGCCTTAGAATACTAACAGAGTAGGTAACTTAAATTAGGAATAAAGCGCCGTGTGCGCGTGCGTTTAGTTTGTTGGACTTGAGTTGATGAGAACTAGGTCCTGAAAAGCACATCTAGCCACACGGCTAGATGTGCTTTTCAGGACCTAGTTCTTGCAGTTTATTAGCGACTGATCAATGTAGCATAATTGGGCCGTTATGATTGTATTTTACAAAATATCGGAATGATCTTAGTTTTTTATGCTTATCATCCGTGGTACATACATACATAAAATCGCGCCTGTTTCCCAGAGGGGTAGGCAGATACCACGGCTTTCCACTTGCTACGATCCTGAAACACCTCTTTTGCTTCATTCACTCTCATCACATGCTCGTCGGTTTAGGATACTCTTGACATTCCGTGGTGGCTGAAGAATAGGCCCGTTTATTTCTACCCGTGGATGTCGTAAGTGGTGACTAAGGGGAAAAAAGCTAGGGGATGGGCAGCAGCGTTTCCTAGTAACAACAATAACTTTATCTGCGCTCCCCAAATGATTGTTTATTTATTTGTTGAAAGTGCACAAACATTATGTATATTACCAATTACATAAAATATCTTCATAAAAACAGGGTCTGATATACATAAAAATAAAAGTGCACTAAAGCATTCTCAATTTTTTTTTTTCAAATAAACAAACTTAAATAGTGCTCAATGAAAGAAAAACAAAAAAATAAAACTCTTAACTCTAACTAAGCTAAACTCTTGAAATATAAACGAAAATAATCTCTTTTATTATGATAAATTTTGTTAAGCGGGATGCACAGGAGCGGTCGCTTTGGGGATTTATGTGGGAGGCCTGAGTTTAGCCGTGGATGTCTTACGGACATCTAATTATGATGATTATCTTTGCGCTAATACTTTCTTGGTCACAGCTTAAGATCTCAGAGAACAGTCTTGAGCCACAGTATAAAAAATAAAATGCATGAAAATCATTAACATTCATGATTCCTTTACAGATATTACGTTTGTACATACCTACTTTCTTGGTCACAGCTTAAGATCTGAGAGAACAGTATGTATAAAAAACAAATGCTTGAAAATCATAAACATTCATAATTACTTCACGGATATTGCGTTTGTACATTTTGAAAAGATTACATTTTGTATCTGCCTGTCGCCTGCTTTCTATCGATAGAGAGAACTCTGCTAGCGACATCTAACAAGATGGCGATGACTATTATAATCTTGTTCAATTAACGTGACTGAAAGTACGGAGACACTCGATCCAAGTGCTCAATAATTATACCCTCTTATATCAAAACGGTTTTCATCAACAGGTACTTAGAAACGTGTGAGTTCACTGGGTCTGGTGTCTATTCAACGCACAAAGGAAAGGGCAAGGATCAATTAGCCCTTTGTATAATGAACCGCTTTGATAAAGGAAAGATGATGTCTTTTGAATGGAGGGCGTTGACCAATAAGAAGAAGACATACCATAGATTTAGGATTAGGTAACTAAAGCTACCAAATAAGGTTGAAAATATTCTAACTAGTGGTTCGCAACTGAGATCTGGCGATGTCTGGTATAAGTTGGTACTTCAATTATCGTTGGGGCACTATTAAGATAGGTAAACTTTGAAACACCGTTGGGAACAAAGGTTCTCGAGTGGCGACCACGAACCGGACGACGCAGTGTTGGAAGACCCCCCACCCGATGGACCGACGACATTGTTAGGGTTGCGAGAGGTCGGTGGATGGAAAAGGCATGGCCGTTCGTCATGTAACTCTTTGGGGGAGGCCTATGTTCAGCAGTGGACTTCATCAGGCTGATGATGATGATGATGATAAAACTTTGAAAATAGCATTGAGACCTTTAAAGCCATTTTCAAGCCAAAGACTTTACTAAATGGAAACTCAATTTATATTGGTTTATAAATGTTACTATTATCATTGTATCTTAAAACCATGGCCTAGAATAATAATAAAAATTGTTTTGGAATGTATGAACAAAGTTATTTTACGAGTATATGACACCTCACTTCATATATTTGTATTTTTTTTAGTACACCATAAGATACCCTATATCATAATAACCCCTTAGCCGATTTAACTTATTACCAGCAAACCTTGGTAGTATATCCTGTTGATCAACTAAATTCCATGCTGATCGAATTAACGTTTCGAAAGTTATGCTCTAACAAATATAATTAACAATATTATAACATCAAAGACAAAGTCATCATCATCATTTCAGCCGTACGACGTTCACTGCTGAACATGGCCTCCCCCACAGACAGAGCAAATTCCTTAAAGACAAAGTCAAAAGGCATTTATTAAGTACAATAAAATCACTAGGATCACTTTGATACGTCTTAGAAACTAGGCATCATATGTACCTACCTACTGTGATAGTGGGTAGGTGCTTGTGTGCAGCGATATAAGGAGTTCTAGTAGTAATTTACATTCCTTTAAATCGCACATTTGTTTCTACTAATCTGTGGATGATGTTGTGGGTCATACATTTACTCATTCCTTATGCCTCTTACTGTTTACCTATAGTGTAATGAATGAATGTTTATCTTCCCAAATAAATAAATAAAATAAAACTAGGTGAAGCTAGGTGACAGATTTTTTGAGATATCTTCGCGAGCTTTAACTGTTATAATATCATTGAGAATTGTTTACTTTGTCAATTAAAAGTTTCTTCACTCTTCAGCGAATCGGTTGCCAAGTGTTCTGTTTAAACCGGGCAACCCAGCACAAAACTTCCCCAGATTTAATCTTATTGTTTAATTGTCAACTCATTCGGTTGACTGTACCAAACTGGGCAGGTGACGGGAATTACTGCTACTCAATTCTCAGTGGCCCGGAAGCGTTTTTATCTTTCTCGATTCGCTAGACATTGTCAATGGGCTGGATTTGCCAATTCATACTCCACTGATAGCCTCCACTCGTGTTATTTCTATGGTCCGTGAAAATAAACGAAAATAAAAACTTTCGCGTGCCTGGATTTGCAACTTGTAACTACGCTAATACATAGGTAATATCTGGTAGAATAACTTATGTGTAGGTTAGGAGTATTTACTTATAGTAAAAAATGTTCCGTACAACTTGGGCTAAAAATAGAACTGCAAAGAACGGAACGGTAGAGTAGGTAGAGTTTCTCGCCTCGAGGATGCAATTCTCGTAAGGAGATGATAAAGTTGAATCGGTTTACACGGTTATCCTTTGTCGAGGAGCGAGAATCGCCGCGACTTTGAATATTGGAAGTTCCTATTAAAAAAATTTGAAGCAACTACCTACAAATGTGTCTTGTATTATAAATACACTGATGATAATCGCCTGGTGATTATTTTAAGGCATAATCGTAAGCGAGTTTTGTGTATAGCTTATGTGTGAACACATTCGGGATATGGATCATATTCGACAATCGCCTTCTATAATATTGTCTAGATAACGATAGGTACGTACGTGAAATTCTCTCCATGTTGATAACCATGACAAAATAATAAACGCTAATAGGTAGGCAAATGCGGAGGGTATTTTCCGCATTACCTACATTTAAAAGCTAAATGTGACTTTAAATGATAGATATTACAGTGGATAATTGAGAGTTCACCAAACACACTTTCGGCCAGAGCTCACGCGATTAACACTCTTAATGTGGGTCAGGCTGAATTTGGTGGTGTTTTTTGTGCGCGACTCGATTGCATGGTCATTATATCCCTTACTTTTTTAAAAAAAGTCGTATCTATAATAACACCGCACTGTATATCGCGTATAAAGGCGGCGGGCTGTAAGTGTATGGCACACAAGGGCCGAACACCGGGCTCAGTGGCGTGTATTGGGAGAGGCCTATGTCCAGCAGTGGACTAATGTGGGCTGATGATGATGATATTTCGCGTATATTTTGAACTTTAATAGCAATAAATAATTTCATCTCATACAAAAGCCATGGCCTCCCCAATGTATGATTTACATTGGGGGAGGATTTATTTATTATTTATTTATTACACAAACGGAATACATATGACTGTTAGTAAATGTCTTAAAACCTATGTTAGGTTTGTCTAGACATTAGGTTTTATAAGGAGGAAGGGCACAGCGAGATTTTCTCGTTCTGAATTGGAGCAGCCCGCCTGGGGAGGTACCTCCGCCTTACAGAAGATCGCAGCCAAATAACATTATTTGTTTCAAATAGTGTTGTGTTCCTGCGATGAGTAAGGTTGCCAGAGCTCTTTAGGGGCGGAGGGGGTTCGGGGTCGGCAACGCGTGCGTGATGCCTCTGGTATTGCAAGCGCTCATAGGCTACGGTAACCGCTTACCAACAGGTGGGCCGTATGCCTGTTTACCACCTCAGTAGTATAAAAAAAAAAAAGAAAAAAAAAAGGTTCTCTATGTTAAATTGAATTTAAGAAAAATTGGAAACAATAATTTGGGTTTTAGTTATTTTCTATGAAGAGCTAACGCATGAAAAGATAACACCGTCACAGAACAGCTAATAGTATGTACCTAGTGCATAGGCACAGCAAAAAAATAAAACCCGTCAGGTGAGTTGAGTGGAAGCATAACAAATGCAGTGGTGGTAGTATGCATTACTATCGCTACGCGTGTGTGCGTGCGCTTACCACTTAGAGGTGCTCCGTTTATAAGGCTGGCTTTTAAAATTTATTGGGAAAGGAAATATTTTTTTAAAATGTATTTATTCTTCTTATTGATTTTATTTTTAATTTCAAATGGTAGTTTGTTATTTAGATGGGGAATTATAAATTCAGAAGTTCTTTTACCATATTCGTTACTATATTTAGGTTTTTGTAGGATGATGATGATCATTATAAAAGCAGAATCTTCTGAATGGCCGCTGAATTCATGCGATTAACATTCGTATTAGGACCAATCCAGGCTCCGTTTTTTATCGCCAACGCCTCGCTGCCAATGTAACCCTTATCAAAAGTTATTTTATTATCCTCACGTTTTCCATAAAGTCGCGGTCCGGTGCCGGTCGACCGAGGCGTTGACCGCAATAAATATATCAATCTGTCGGCAGCGGCTATGCCAGTTTGATTTTTGTCGACTTAATACTTCAAATTTGTCCGTCCATGTCCGTACATGTAAAGTTGTTTTGTTACGAGTGGAGATGAAATACAATATTTAGAGGTTTGCCGAGGTTATTTTAAGGTTCCGAATCTTGTAAATGCAACAGAGCCCAAGAGCTTTATAACTGTTTATGAATAAAACCGAGCATTTTTACAACAGTATTAAATTTCACATTCGCATTTTCTCGGTCCGAATTCGGACTCAGTGCCAAAACGCCCTAAGGGTTAACGAAAGCTCTGAAAAAAAAAAACCAAACACGTAATTTCTCGGATCTACTGCCTAAGGCCTACCTCTCAGCAACAGCAGCAATCGCAGCAGTATGATGAATAGCACTCTTCCCCCGTTTCCGTCTCCTGGTCCTCTTCCGTGAGTATGAGGAGAGCAGTACTCCTTTGCGGGCGTCTATCCTCTTCTTGGAGTCTTTGGCCAGCGTCCGCACCGCCAGCGAGGTGGGGTCGAAGCTGAACGTGGAGTCGTCTCTATGCTCGTTCAGGTCCTTTTTACGCTCCTGTGAAGTTATGGACTCCTGGTAGTTAGAGTGAAGTAGAAAGCTTTGTAAAGGCGATATTCAAGGCAATCTTTTCGGCATCTTGACAGGCCTCATAGCTCAGTTGGTAGTAACTCTGCCTTCTGCGCTAGAGGTAGCTGGTTCGATTCCCGCACTGGACTGCACAAACATTTGTGTGATTAACACAGATGTTTGTTCTGTGTCTGGATGTTAAATATTTATCTATTAAGTATATCAGTCTGGTACACATAGTACTAGCTATGCCTAGCTTGGGATCCGTTGGCCGTGTGATGTCCGGAATATTTATTATGTTGAGGTCCGGATAACGATCATATGAACAATGTCAAAGAGGTACACTGAGCGATTTGAATTACACATCACATACAATGGGACAGCTAAAGTGCATCGACAATTGTGTATATTATTGATAAATAAATTGAACTGAACTAGCTATTCTAAGAATTCTATATCCAGTCATTGGAAACAAATTTCCAGCGTACACAAATTCTATCAGTGTCCACACGTCACTTAGCGTAACTACGAAGTTTGCAATGCTTACAAAGCGAACGATACACTAGCTAGAGGTACCACTTCTTAGCAGTTATTTAACTTGGTGGAATAGGGTTGCCATGCTCCTCCAGCCTCGTTTAGAAGGAGTTTCTCGCCTTGAAGGTGCCAATCTCCAAAAGAAGATAAAAAGAAGTTATTTAATTAACGGACTTGTGACTCTAATACTACTTCACTTCAGTAAAAAGTCCGCCCATCGCGTCTGTCTGTCTGTAAATAATTATCTCCGTAACTACTGAACGGATTTTATTCGTGTTTTCATTAATGAACAAAGTGTTTTAAGAGGAAGGTGTTTTATAAAAATTAATACCTAATCAAAAGTAGCCTATATGCTGTTCTAGCTAAAAACTCAATCTATTCCAAGTTCCATTGAAATTGTTGAGCCATTACGGCGTGATTCGCATTATTGGTAGGAATAGGAGTGTTATTTTTGAAACTACATTTAATAAGTTTTGAATAACATGCGAAGTCGGACAGCCAGTATTATATAATTCTACCGGCGATAATGGCATGGCAACCCTACAGGTATTTCCGGCTCATTCACAATCAATAGTTTACAAACTGGGTTCCACGTAGGTAGTGATGTCGTTATCTAGACATCTTGTTGATGCTATCTAGCAAGGAAGTTAAGCTTGAAGACTGGTATCTTAACAAAACTTACTACTTGGTACTTTTCACTTAACAGAATCTGCTGTTCAGTTGTACAATTGCAGGCTACATTAACAATTCGCGTCCCACGTCGAAGTTTCTACGTGGCAATTAATTGTGTTTTTATATTAATATGTATGTTAGTCTTTAAGGTATATATGTATATGGGCCGTAGTGTAAGAAAAATTCCATCTGTTTTTTATTCTATTGTTGCCTGAAATAAAGTTATTGTATTGTATTGTATTAACAATTAGATCGATAATTATTTAAAATGTATAGAAACCAAATGATATCCCTTGGGTTTCATAAGCCATTTATTCAAAACTAGCTTCCTCCCGCAACTTCGCTCGCATGGTACCTATGAAGATAAATGGCCTATTTGCTATTCCAGATTATAATCTATCTCTGAGCCAAATTTCATCCTAATCCGTTTGGGAGTGATTAAACCACAAACATCCTCACAAACTTTCGCATTAGTTTAGGTATTACTGTTTCGATCTTTTTATCACCATCATATGCCGGCCCTTAACCCGTTATAACTAATTATATTAACGTTTATCTTCAAGTTTGTCACCAACAACAGCTGAATAATGGAGTTGGAACTGATTTGACCCCAAAACAGCTGACTTAGGTTTTCTTTCACTCAAAAATCTTGAATTTGCACGTCACCGCAGAACAAACGTTATTTCAAGCTAAAGCTAGATCCAGTAGTTTATTCGTGAATGGAATTAGAATTAGAATTATTTATTTCAGTTAAGACAGAAAGCTTACAGTATATACCTGGTATTTGACTGGCCTCATAGCTCAGTTGGTAGTAACTCTGCCTTCTGCGCTAGAGGTCGCGGGTTCGATCCCCGCACTGGACAAACATTTGTGTGATGAACACAGATGTTTGTTCTGTGTCTGGGTGTTAAATATATATCTATTATGTATATCAGTCTCTGGTACTCATAGTACAGGCTATGCCTAGTTTGGGACCAGTTGACCGTGTGAATATGTCCGGAATATTTATTTTATTTTTATTTTTATACCAAAGTGCCTACTGTCTAAAATTAAAACTTAAATATACTCTTAGCGAATTAAGTAATTTACAAATGTTATCATTAAAGATGTCGACATGTTTACTGTTATGTTACTGGAATCTTACTTCTTGCGTAATTTGCGACTCCTCTTCATAACTGAGGGCTACTACGGCCAGCATCAGGTTGATGAGGTAGAATGAGCCAAAGAACACCACTACGGTGAAGAACGACACTGACATCGGCCCGCACGATGAAAGCACCTGAGGATAGAAAATAGTTAAGGATAAGTAATATATATAAGTAAATCATCATCATCATCATCATCATCATCATCATCATCATCATCATCAGCCTGTAGAAGTCCACTGCTGGACATAGGCCTCCCCTAAAGAGTTCCACGACGAACGGTCTTGAGCCTTCTCCATCCACCGACTTCCCGCAACCTTCACAATGTCGTCGGTCCATCGGGTGGGGGGCCTTCCAACACTGCGTCGCCCGGTTCGTGGTCGCCATTCGAGAACCTTTACTCCCCAACGGTTATCGGTTCTGCGAGCTATATGGCCTGCCCACTGCCACTTCAACTTGCTAATTCTGAGAGCTATGTCTAATATAAGTAAAAAATGTAGTCAAATTAGTTTTTAACGTTAAAAAAAATATGTAAATAAAAGGAGCCTTTATGCTATTCTGGATAAACAACTCTATCTATTCCAAGTTTGATCGTAATCGGCTGAACCATTACGGCGTGATTGAACCACAAATATCTAATTATCCTCACAATTTTTCTTACTACTATTATTATCCATAGGTTGTCTGGTAGAGATCGCTATTCAGCGATAAGACCACCCATTGTATGACATAGTTTAGTTTTAATTGTTTTATTTTTAACTGTTTGTACTGTATGATGTGCAATAAAGTATTTTCTATCTATCCATTTTATATTATTAGCATAGTATCTATCTCTGTGCCGAATTTCATCTCCGTTCTGGTAATTAACAATCATCTATGAGATATTAATTCTCAATGTTATTCGTAGCACTAAGGTAATGAATAAAGATTTATTTATTATTTATTATTATCTATCATCCATCCAAACTTTCGCATTTATAATAGTAGAAAAATAAAGCACAAAACTAAGCAAGTCAAGAAATAAATGCTTGTATAAATTATTATCAAGTAGGACTTCTCTCGTAGCGTGTCGTAGCAAAGCTGCTACATTATTGCTACGGTGGTGCTACGAGAAATTGGTTCAATAACTCTATTCGAAAAATCCTGCCCACACGGAAGCCAAATTCTCAAACGTATCTCTATAAACTGAAGTTAAGAATGAGTTGGTGTTTCAAATTCCCATGTGAAATTGTAAGATATTGAAATCTGACTTGGTTCTATTTATTCGAGAGATAATAAAAAAATCATTTTCAGATTCATAAAATTAAGGGTTTAATTATTTTATGATTTTTGAATTGTTTTTTTTCAAAAAGCACAGTTTTGATTTTATGACAAAGATAACTTGAGCATTTTATTTACGTAAATCCAAGACTGAAACGCTATTAGTAAAACTTTTCTCGATAGATTTATTTTTTAAAGTTGGGTCCTCTGCAACTGTTTTTCGAAAATACTCTGGACTATCTAACAAAAATAACTTTTTTTTTAATATTTTGTTAGACAATAGCACTGGGTACCTAAATCCAAAACACTTTTTAAAAAAAATAGATAGTTTTTGAGATAATCGATATTTTCTTATATTTCGCTTACGTCGAATACTTTCGAGCGCCTTCTAACGCTTGCTATCTCTTTCCGCATTCAATTACAGTACATAGCGCTGTCACTTTCTTCACTCCGCCCACTCGATAATTTTTTATGATTTTTGTATCCTCTTAAAAGAGTATGACACTTAGGTTGTAAAATTTACTCGGTGAGTTTCACCAAGAGGCAAACATGTTTATAAGTTATTAATAAGATTAGAGCTCAAATGTTTGTTCGGGCACCGGCATAGTTTCAGGTTCTAAAGCGTAAGGTGTTGGCTGTTGGCTTACATGGAGAACAATTTAGGACACGCTTCAAAATTATTATTCCTGCGAGTGTCCAAGAAATTTTTGAGTTCGCAAACAATTTAATTGTCTTTAAACGGGTGTTTGTCACGTATCTTAATTAAGCGACTTTCAAAAATGGACGAGGTTCTTTTGTTGTTCTATTGTTTAAGTTTGTTGCGTTATATCTCCCCAAATTGTGAATCCCCAATTTTTCACAAATTAATTGACAATTGGGTGTAAAATAAGACCCTATCGGGATCGCATTTATAGATCACCTTGAATACAACCATAAAGAATGCAGAATAATTCTCAAAAATATGCGGCGTTCTCAGAGTTCTACAAAACGTAAACCGTTTAGGAATTCACATCAAACGCCCAAACTATTTTATATCAAAACTAACCTCTTCTACCTTCAAAGGTCCTTTTGTGAGAATTAATTTAGGGACAGATAAACGGCCCTACATTATGTAGGTTGGTACAGTCATCCAAATATATGGTAAAGCATGTTTAAATGCACAAGCATGTTTAAGCATGTTTTTATTGGAGGTCGTAGATCCGACCATCGGGATCTACATCTCCCGATTGGATCCTAGTACTACCGGGGAGAGTGTTCTCCGGTATGTAGAGGAAAGAGGCCGTCTTCGGATCAGTCCCGCTCCGGAATTCTTTGTACGTGGCTTGAAACGCCTGGAGTCGAGTAGGGCGACTAACTTCAAGTCCTACGTGCTCCAGGTAGCTGCCAAGTACAAAGAGGTGTTCCTCGCGCCCGACTTCTGGTGAGCTGGAGTGGTCTACCATCGCTACAGGGAGGCGCACACGATCAAGAAAGTCCCTGACTCAAGATGTGGTGTAGTTATTTAAGTTTAATATTATATGTATGTTAGTCTGTAAGGTATTTATTAATATGGGCCATGGCATGTTACACATTTTTGTGTAATGTGTCAAGTAGCCTGAAATAAAGATATATATTATTATTATTATTAAAGTCATTCACATAAAAAAAATATAAGAGTTAGACCGATAAAAACATTTTCGATATTTTAATCCTTTTATAATTTTATAAACTAGCTTGCGCTCTCGGCTGCTCTCGCGTTGTACCTACACAAAAGTAGTCTACGCTATTCTAGGTAAATAACTCTACATTTTACAAGTTTCATCGAAAATGGTCCAGCGTTAAAGGTGAAACTAACATCTTTGTTGTATATACAGGACTAGCGTACGCCCGCGACTTTGTCGCTCGCGTGGTATCTCGATAAAAAGGGGCAGTTTTGAAAAACCTATCATATGTATTTCATTAATTGACTCTAAGAGTATTTGTACCAAGTTTCATATAAATCTCTCCATGCGTTACGATTCTCCGATACAAACTTTGACATCTCATTGAACCCTTTTAGGGTTAGTTTTGAAAATCTAATAATACAGATTTTTCCTTATTTGTATCATACATTATTTATAGTTAGTTTCGTAGGTTAAAACTTTTGTATGAAAAATCGTATACCTTACGATTTTTCATACAAAAGTTTTAACCCCTTTTCACCCTCTTAGGAGCTGATATTATGAAATTCCCTCCTTAGTGGAAGTGTTTGGCATATAAGGCAGCTACTGTCTAAATTTCAGCTTTATAGCTTCAGCGGTTTGGGCTCTGCGTTGATCGTGGAATCAGGCCTTGTTCTTTTATATATACAGATGAGTTTTTTTTTCAAGGCCACATGAGCGAAGTCCGAGTCTAATGTGAAGTTGTTAACCACATATTTAGCCGACTGTACATACCAGACCCTTCGTAATAAAATTCTGGGAGACCTCAGAATCATTAGCAGTTGAAATATCCCTCATATTCTTGAACGTAATGAAGATTGGAGCGATGACATAAATACAGATAAGTGGAAATAGCTGGGCGGTTTTGCTGCAAATAAGTTTTCTGGAGAATCGTATCAATTTTGTGTTTTGCATTTCTTTGGTCAAAACATGTACAACATGATCTAAAACTAGTATCATATCCCGAAAGGGGCTTATTCTATATTTATAAAGAAAAATATGAGCAAAATAATATTTTTTTATAGTTTTTATCCAAATAGTTATATACGTTAGGTATGAATGTGGATGGATATAAGACTAGAGGAAGGCCGAAGAAAAGATGGATGGATTGTATTAAAGATGACATGAGTAAGAAAGATGTGAGTGCGGAGATGACGGCTGACAGAGGAGAGTGGAAGAGGAAAACATGTTGTGCCGACCCCACATAATGTGGGACAAGGGCAGGAAGAAGAAGAGTTTTTATTCAAAAAAGCTTTCTGTTCGATATCAAGATTGTTACCTAAAATAGCTGAATAATTGAGTGTGAACTGATTTGACCCCAAAATAGCCGTTATTTCAATGCAAAGTCGTAGAACAACATTTATAATCAACTAGCTGTACCTAGCGGTTTCACTTGCATGGATGGAGTCACAGTATAGATAAAGGAGATGTACGCCTAACTCAAACTACAATAATTTTTACCCGTATCTCATTGATTGTTATTAAAAATATGTTTGCAATGTTTCAAATCAATATTTGCTTGCATTTATAATATTTGTTCATACAAACTTCGATCCCCTCTATCTATCCCCCCTCAAGGAGGTGCAGCGCAATATAACATACCCCTCGTCGGACCCAATATGAAGTTTGGAAAGAAAGCATGACTTGCCATAATCATCATCATCATCCGCCTGATGAAGTCCACTGCTGAACATAGGCCTCCCCCAAGAGTGCCATGACGAACAGTCTTGAGCCTTCTCCATCCACCGACTTCCCGCAACCTTCACAATGTCGTCGGTCCATCGGGTCGCCTTCCAACACTGCGTAGTCCGGTTCGTGGTCGCCACTCGAGAACCTTTGTTCCCCCACGGTACTTTACGTTTGACTTACCATATTATAAACATTCTCCCAATAGTCCAAGGTGATGAGTTGGAAAGTCGTCAGCATGGACCACATGAAGTTGTCGAAGTTCGTGTACCCGTGGTTGGGGTTAGGCCCCACACACAGGCACGTGAAGTCCTGGGGGCAGTGCCTGGCCCCCGTCAGGTTGCCGCAGATAATAGGCACCTCCTCATCATCAACCATCCAATGTGATGAATCGTTGATCCACCTATGCAAAAAAAACATTATTGTAGTTCTTTGAATGATTTTATTAGTTGCTAAATTATGATATGGTACCTATTTATACAACATAAATCGAAAATTACCGAATATAATAATACCGAAAATTTCAAACACAGATTTAAGCAATTGTACCGAAAGATTCGAATTTTAAATAAATGAGGATTTATAATCACTACATTTATTTATATTCTTTCTCTTTTTTTTTCACTAGCGTATACTGAAGTTTCATTCATTCATTCGTTTCATTATTTTTAAATTCAGCTTTTTGGCAATTTTATTCTAAAAACAATATGCCAGCAAATTTTTGAATTACTCTTTTTTTTTTTTGGCTAACGATTGTCATTCAATCTGCCACTATAAAAACGTAAGATTGCATTACATTCTACGAGTATTGGTAATGTTCTAAAATCGTCAGGATGTGGTATATCCATGTAAAAAATCGCGTGTTCTGTTGCTCCACTGCATTAAAGAAGAAGAAGAAACTAAGAAAACAAACACATGTAATTAGTTATTAAGGTGTGTGTACAATAAAGAATTTTCATTCATTCATTCACATGAATACTGAATACTTAAGTAGGTAATCAAAATACCTGCACTCTGTATCCTATATTTTCGTATGTGGAATATAAGGCATTATAAAAATATGCTTTGTTCATGACGAAAGGCGGTGCTCAAAATACTCATGATGAAAGCTTCTAAATCACCTTTTATCCACCAGAAAACAAGACGAAATAGTCGTTTATTTAATTTAAGAAGTTATTCGTCACTTACGAAAACCAAATATCCTCCGTGAAGTTTTCCCCCGGCGGCAAGACCAGGTTCATCACGCACTTATTCCTGAGCTCCCCCATGTAGACCTGCAGCGCGAACAGCGCAAACACCATCAGGCAGAAGATGGTCAGAGTCATTACTTCAGCCAGCTGTTTGAACGAGTGCAGCAGCGCGTTGATGATGGTTTTCAAACCTAGGGATATAGAGAAGCTTTTATTTGTTTGTCTCTTTAAATAAATAAAATAAAAATAAAAATATTTTATTTCGGATGCCTTGGATCCATAAATTGTTAGTAAAATTATATAAAAGAACTTATAATTAGGGTTAGTAGTTAATGCTAAATAATCCTAAACATTTCAAGAGATCACTCTCCTGACGAAGCAGTGCCACGTGGGAGAGGTGATCCTGCCAGCAATCGTTTGAAGGATGATATTGGGGCTATCACGCATTCTGCGCATCAGAGATGTGATCTTTTTACGGAGAATTGCAGCAAGCCCATCCGTCTCGTATTCTGCAAACATCCCTAATGCACTGCAGAAACGCGGCAGCCCCAACATCATCCTAAAAATATTGTTGTACTGGACACGCAGGGTCTCTAGCGGTCGCCTAGTGTAGTTAACCCATAGATTCCCGGTGTAGAAACTTTGACAGTATGCTTTAAATAGCGTTAGTTTCACTTCTTCTGTACGCCGGGAAAACCTACGGATCAACATATTACCTCTTACCGCCAGAGCCCTACGCTCTCTTTCAATGTCCGCATGGTCTTTAAGGTCGTCGATGATATAATGGCCAAGATATTTAAAAGATGCCACTCTATTGATGCGATCGACTCTTTGCGTTCATCCCTCATTTGGCAGGTAGCTAGAATCCCATACGTCTCAAAATTACCTACGTGCTGCTTTCCTCACGATGTTTCATTTCATCTGTTTGGGCACGAGTGACTACGGGCATTGGTGCATGACTTGGATTCAAACCCGGAAAGTCAAGGAAAGACTTGCCTTGACTTTCCGGATGAAAGTCAAGGCACCGCCCGTTAGGACAACATGACTTAATTTTCACGGCGAATTTGTAAAGTTCGTTTATTATAGGATTTTGCATCTACTAGAAGGTACTTCATCAAACAGAATGACAAACGGAATTTTATATAAATACAAAACAATAATATTATATTATTATTATTTTTTTACATATGACACACGGTCAACTGATCCCAAATTAGGCATAGCCTGTACTAAGGGTACCAGAGACTGATATACATAATATATTAATATTGAACACCCAGACACAGAACAAACATCTGTGTTCATCACACAAATGTTTGTCCAGAGCGGGAATCGAACCCGCGACCTCTAGCGCAGAAGAGTTACTACCAACTGAGCTATGAGGCCAGTCAATATTCCCATCCATGTCTACCCGTGGATGTCGTAAGAGGCGACATACGGATGAATGCTAGAGCAACGTTTTATCTACGCTCGCCAATGATGTTGCAATGATTGTTGCTGGAAAATTGGTAACACTTATGTTCAGCAGTAGACGTCCTATGGCTGAAAGTGATGATATTATTTGAAGTTGTGAAATAATTGTTTGAAAAAGTCATTACATTTGCGGCGATTCACAAAGTTCATGTTCGCAGCGTTGTGTTTGCATTGTGGAAGCCCACACGAACTTACAGACTGGAATAAGAAAAACTTTAATACTGGAGCTTCGAACAAACCTAGTGCACCGCCAGTGACTTTGCCTGCATAGGAAGTACTTTCATACTTTCAGCCCGTTGATGTATATTTTTCCGAATACTGTTGCTAACCTCCAACATTAAAGATGCACTGAGTTCCATGCTTTATGGATTCGTAAGTAGTTTGGACAGTCAGTCAGTAAGTAACAGGTTTACAACAAAATTTTAGTCTCTTGGGTGTTGTGGTACGTTTCGTTTCTGATACTAATTGTGGGTCAGGTATGTGTGACTTTTAGGCGTGTTTATTACCTGAAAAGCGAGTGGAAATGAGTTAGCAAATTAGAAAATAATTTAATTCGCATACGTGATCATTTTATTAACACTTGTGGCCATGGATATAATGAATTACTGATCACTTTCCTGAAATATATTAGGTATATATAATTGTATTACCTTTTGGTAATTCTGAGTTCGCGGTCGTCAGTGATAAAATACAAATATACACCTACTTGATTTTCAGTTCAAACGATGCAAGATCCGAAAAGTCTCAAAGATGATTTCGTCAAAGGATCTGAAGATGAAAGGATACTTATTTCGTGAGAGAGCAAGGGATCGTGGGTATTCTACTCTTTTATACGAACCTGGTTATTAAATATTCTAGGTATTGGTTCATATTCAAAGATAACGATATATCCCATCATTCACCAAAAAATACTGAAAAAGATGTATAACTCTGCCTTCTACGCTAGAGGTCGCGGGTTCGATTCCCGCACTGGATAAACATTTGTGTGATGAACACAGATGTTTGTTCTATGTCTGGGTGTTAAATATTTATCTAATATGTATATCAGTCTCTGTTACCCATAGTACAGGCTATGCATAGTTTGGGATCAATTGACCGTGTGTGCTATGTCCGGAGTATTTATTTATTTCAAAATAAAATAGCGACTAATTTAGTTATGTACCTATCTCACAGAGTACTTTTGTTTATACTGTCTTTGGTCAGTGACCAGGTTGAGGTATGTTGGCCCTGAAAAGGGCCTATGACCGTCGATGAAAGAATCAGTGTAGTGAAAGGATTAAAGTGCGCCTCTTAGAGGTTCCTGTTATACTGAAAAATCTAAATTTATTTTTACCACTTTTTTTACCAGTCTTCTAGTCACATGTCATTCTTCTCTCCGCATGACACGCCGTACCACACATAATGGGAAGCATTGTTTGATTTTTACACATCATTTTTCACAAAAATTTATGATCCTAAGCCGAAGACGTGTTGAATATGAATATTCAGCTCTGTGAATACCACCTTTTTGTTTGCTTCAAAGAGTTGCAACTTTCACCAGTATTTTTTATCACCGGCAAAATATCTCTACGGCACTTCATGGTTTTTATGTGTCTGTCACTAATGGGGTGTAAAACTGAGATTGTGCTGAAAATGAGCAATTTACTGTTGTTTTATTGATGCCATTATCACAACGCGGTTCACAGATTCCGTTTTTATTGAGAGTGATGGGAGCTGCCTACTTCACCCGAATTTTATGACGGCGTAGAGGGCCTACGGCGTAGAGTACGTCGTAGACGTGCGGCGTAGAGCGTAGAGTAGGCTAAGTTGGTATATATCCTTTTTTACTTTCCATAAAGGTGGCTCGCTTAGCTTACCAGTTATGTAAGCTAGACGTTATTTAATAGGGACATTAAAAAAAACAATAATCAAGAGCAAATGTGAATCAAATGTGCTGAAAAAATCATTGAACTTCGCTTGCCAGTTTTTTAATGCTAGTCTTCAGCCGTTTAATTGTGAAGAGTCTATAAACAGACAGACTTAGAGACAGATATATTTTTGCATTTATAATATTAGTGTGCTGAAGAATTCTTCACACTTCTTTGCAGATGTTTTCTTACCCGGCATAATAGAAACAGTCTTCAAAGCCCTCAGCACCCTGAAGGTCCGCAGTCCTGCCAGGTTGCCGACCTCCATGCCAATGGTTGCATACCCCGACGTGATGACCACAAAGTCGAGCCAGTTCCACGGGTTCCGCAGGTACGTGTACTTATTTAAAATGAACCCTTTGGCTATGCACTTGATTATCATCTCCGCGGTGTAGATCGCGAGGAATATGTATCTGGGGACAAGGAAATAAAATAAGATTTTTACGGAGGAGTATCATGCCCATGGTCATCATTGCCGTGGTGCCCCGGCTGAAGAATAGGCCCATCCATATCTACCTACCCGTGGATGTCCTAAGAGACGACTAAGGGGGAAAAGCTAGGAGATGGGCAGCAGCGTCCCCTATATTTACAGATAGCTCTAACTCTACCCAGTGTGCTGAGTATGGGCAAATCCCCCCACATTATAGGAATTCATTCAGGAAATCTGTGAGGGAGGCCATGTTCAGTGAACTTCCTACGGCTGAAATGATGATGATGATGATAATGCCCAGCAGTGGAAGTCGGATGATGAAAATGATTCATTAAATGTAGAGTGAACCAGATGTTCCCTTTAGCTGGCGATACCACGAAATAACCCGGCATGCGATATCGTCATTAGCGCTCGTTCGATCGGGATAATGAGTTTTCCTTGCATCGTATCCGCTCAAAATACATTAGATATTAACTTTTTGTGTATTTTAATTGATGTTGTTTGAAGATCTTTCAAACAACTTGGGCGTATCGGCGATGTATGTTTTCATGTAATTTTATAGAGATATGACTTTCGAACGGTCTATCCGATCTGCATATAATTTAGTACTTTGTGTCAGGGACTGAATTACCGCAAAACTGGAATACCCGTATTTTCAGATATGACGTCATATCAATAATATATCGGTATCCAAAAAATATCGGTAGACTGAATTATGGTATCACTCTATTATGGTATCGAAATATAAGGGTACCAAAAATAGAGGTTAAATGAAAAATATTGATATAATAACGGTACCGTTATTTAACCCAAATATTCCTGTATCCCCCACGGCGACGGCGCACACCCGCCGGTGCGTATTAAGTGAACTTGGCTTTGGAAAAAGATTATTTTTTTACTTTCGATGACAAAATTTTACAATTCGAACGACGACACTCCCCGAACGGGGCCTCTCGCCCGCTCTCGTCTTGTGATTTCGGTACCGAAATAAGATATTGATTATACAACGATACCCAATGAAAAGGTTGAGGATATGATATCGCTAATTTAGGCTGGGTTAATACCGAAAAACAACCGTTTTCCGTCCCTGCTTTGTGTGGCTATGGTATCACTGCGGCCACAACTGGCCTATTGTGATCATATAATTTAGTATGTCAGTAGCTTGTGCTATAAAGATTTACTGGTAAGAATACGAGTTAAATCACGCTAGGGGTTGCTAAGCTATAAGGATCCAAAATAGGGACTTTGTAGTTCAGGTAAGATTGGATGGCTAGAACATGCTAAAGATGGGATTTTAAAAGTTTATCTTAATTCTGCCTCAACGATCATCAAAGCACCAACTTTTATTGGACATCGCGCGTTAAAAGTTCGGGTCGAACCAATAGTAACAGTATTGATAAAACAGTAATGAGATTGAAGTCTGTTGTCTGTGAGCTTCGCTCGTAGCACTATTACGATAAATAATCAGTTAAGCGCAACTTTGATTTGATTTTGAATATTTTAGAAGAATCCGACATCGACACCCTTTATTTTAAGCACTAGGTTCTAACCGCGGGTTCTCATGGCACATGGATAAAAGTTGTTGTTATGTTTTACCTACATGTTTTTGTTTTCCCACGTGTGTTTTTGTATTATTATAAGTATTTTCTTTGTACTGCGTTGTGGGTCAAATAAACAAATTTTCTTTCTTTTCTTTCTTTTTATGTTATTCCAGGCTATTTACAACATATATGTCAAATTTCATTCCAATCCGTTCAGTAGTTGCGTGAGAGAGGAGCAAACATCTTCACATTTCTAAACTTACGCATTTATAATATTAGTAGGATATTACTTACTAGGTCCCTACTCAGTAAAACTATCCATGGTTTCAGTAATAATAGTTGGGAAAACAATTTGTTTGTAGCGGTTGCAATATCCACAACACCACAACCACGGCGCTTCTGATAGCCCAATTACACTCGCGTGCGAGTCCTGAGGCGAGCTGCGAGGCGAGCCGCGAGATAAGAGTGTGAACAGACGCTCGCGGCTCGCCTCGCGCCTAGTCTAGTCACTCACAACGCTCGCGTCCGAAGCGGTTTTTGGTCACGAGTCAAAGGACCTCGCGACAAACGACTGAACTCACCACGAGAGTGTAAACAGGATTTAGCTCATTTACCATCGATCACGCGAGGTGCTGAGCGAGTCACGAGGGGCGAGTGTAAATGTACTATGATAGGGATCAGAGTATTTGCCTGCTGTCCTATGCGGTTTACAACCGAACCCGCGATTTTGACACATGTAAAACACATGCAACAAATGCGGTTATACATTGTGGTTTAAAAATTAGATCGCACATAAACACGATCTTTTTGGTATGTTTTGAGGCCGGATCGCATGACTAGTTTCACTACACTGATTCGTTCATCGATCCTTTTCAGGATCACCATACCTCAATCTAATACAGGATGGCCAAGAAAGAATCAGTGATTAAAATTAAGCATGTCATAATGACCTGGATCTATGCATACAACTCACGATAGTTTTGTAAGTGAAAGGGTCGTGATGTAGATCTTGAAATCTAATTGCAAATGTTAACGGAGCAAATCTCCAAGAAACAAAAGTAAGAAAGGAATAAAATCAAGTTAATTAAAAGTGGAAAAAATATATTTAATTGGAACAGAGGCGCTCTCGTCTTCTCGATTAGTTAGTTAGTTAGTTTCTTGGTTTTTGGCTTCTGCGGCTTGTTGTCACAATTCTGCCAGTGTCCGTTTTATGATGATTTCATAAACTTTAGATGGAGAGTGCAGAAATATAAATGGTCGTTGTCAGAAGGGAGACTCAACCAAAATTTTGTAAAACCAAACTTGATTTATCTGAAAAAAGATGACACAACACATAAGACAACACAATGTTAGTAATATAATACTTATTTATAATAAACTATAATATTAGTTAGTGGATGATACAGTAACTTAAAAAAAAACAGTTTTATTTTATTTACATGTACAAATTTACATAAAATATAATTAATTTTAGGGGAGAAGGTAAGGGATAGGAGGCATTTAGGGGATATAGGACGGGGAATTTCAGGAGGAAGGATATCATATAAAGAGTCTTCTCGATAAAAAAATTAACAAATGGAACATGAACTTGAAGTCTTCAACAGTTCGAGTCATCAATAATTTAAGCTAGATCGAAGATGTTCTGAAAAAGGCGAGGTCAAGAACAAAACGTCTGTCTATGAATTATTTGGTGTCTGTCTGATCAAAGAGTTCAAGATAACTTTTACCCGACTGCGGCAAATCCAAAAGGTATACCTATGTTCTTTTTTTTTTTTTTTTTCTTTGTATGTATTGTATATTCCGCCGTAGTGCCTAAACCACTCATCCGATTGTGATGAATGAGGTGTCAATCGATTATTTATTATGGTCTCGGTGACAAAACCTTCATTTATTCAGCCTGTAGAAGTCCACTGCTGGGCATAGGCCACTATTGGTCAAATTAAGTTAGCTTAGAATAATAAATAATAATAATAATAAATATTCCGGACATATCACACACGGTCAACTGATATTATAATAATATAATAATGCGACAAAAGAATCGACACCAGTGACCATTTTTATTTTTTTTATTTTCTTCCGGATATATTAAACTGATCCCAAACTAGGCATAGCCAGTACTATGGGTACCAGAGACTGATATACTAGTAGATATATATTTAACACCCAGACACAGAACAAACATCTGTGAATCACACAAATGTTTGTCCAGTGCGGGAATCGAACCCGCGACCTCTAGCGCAGAAGGCAGAGTTAATACCAACTGAGCTATGAGGCCAGTTATGTTGCTGACCGTATCTAAAGTGTTAACATCTTAATGGGACTATGGCTACTACGTTAGTAAGTGATTTTGTTAGCGAGTATACCCAGTGCAAGTACATCTTTCCCTGAAGTGAATTATTGCTCATTGGGGAGTCTGAAGCAAGATCCAATTACGGAGACTGTTCCTCGACTAAAATGCTCTAATGAACCTTACTATCTACGCTTCGGACTAAGCCTGTACAGTATTTTCATCGGAGTTACCTACTGTCAAATTTGATTAATTTTTAGAGTTCCGTGCCTTGTGGAAAAAACAGTAGTAAATATAGATATTTTTTATGTATCGTGTTTTGACACATGACTAATGCAAAGCTTGGATTAACTGTAATAATACTAGAGTTAATTATGATATTCCATCTTCTGTCGGTGGATGGAGAAGGCTGAAGACCGTTCGTCATTCTTTGGAGGAGGGCTCTGTTCAGCAGTGGACGTCCTACAGCTGAAATGATGATGGTAAAGATTATATATTCATTAGAACATGCTAAGAGTGCTACTTAAACTTAATTGTGCCTCAACGATAATAGAAGCACCAACTTTTACCAGAAATCAAATGTCAGTTCGGGGCGAACCACTAGTTAAATAAATTCAGGCAGCTATGCCAATATTGTGCTAAGTGATACCAGCCACCCTGACAAGTTCGTGGTTGCGACCGATAAATGCGGCTTAGTACTTACTCCAATAACTCCAATGAGATCACCGATCCATACTCAACTCTGTATCCTTCGGTTTTAAGCTGAATATCGAGTGGAAGTAATAGATGGGTGGATTAGTAAATCCAAAGTCAGTGACTGTATAAATAAGAGTTTGATTGGCTTAGAATTTCGAAATCCTGATACAAACTTTTTGAACAAAGGAGCGTCGTTCGTCTTGGAGTTTTTGAGAGTGGGTAATAGCTGTTCATGTCGGTAGCACCAATACAATGTAGCACCCATTTATAATAAAATAATGAGAAAGAATAAGTAGGTATCAGCGGAAAAAAAAAATACAAAATCAACAAATTTTTATTTTTCAAGTTTTTGAATCAACTTTATAACTAATTAGAAAACATAGGAAAAGTTCAACATCAAGATTGCTACCTAAAAAAGTTGAATAATTGAGTCATAACTTGAACGACTATGTATACCTAGGTACTCTAGAGCGTTTCAATTTCTATACAACTGATTAGGACGATGATTGATATAGTATGAATTCGTTTGCAAAAAAAAACTCTGTGATATGACATCTACCCTATTATTTACATATCCACACTGTGAATATAAGTAGGGACCTACCAAGAACACCTGAACACAAACTTTCGCATGACGCTGCCAAGTTTTCTCGTTGACAAAGTAGCTGTGAATTTTTGTCTGGACTTTCTCATTGTTTCATATCTTTCTCTTAAAAAGGAGTTTACTGAATGAATAAATAGTGGTTTGGAGTAAGCTATAGTACTTTATTTGTCTAGTTTAGTCTAGAATTTTATATAGCTAAAGACAATTTACATGACGTCGAAGTCAGTGCTTAGACACGCGACGCGCCGGTCACTGACTCATTAAAGATTCTTAGCCTACAATTACAGAAAAAATACCCATTACTAGTACGGCCTTTGGTTGTACTCGCCTCGTACGGTCGACAAAATGGAGTCATGACACTTCTTTGAATGTTTCATTATTTATACAGGTAGTCACCGCATCTTCGCGGAACCGCGGGGAATAGTCGCTAGCTTTATCTAGTTTCTGAGACGTTTCAAAGTGATCCTTGAGATTATATTGATTGAACACTTACTTGATTCTATTGAAAGTAGGGTTTAGTGTACCCCTACAGTATAAAATATAACTAGAGATATACAATGTGCGTTTTTAAGGCACAGGGTGTTCAAAGTTTCTGTATTAACCGACGCAACCTAACGAAGACGCATCACTTAGCGACGTAGAAAAAAACAGTCATATTGACGTTTCTCCCAGAATAGAAGCTTTGCATAGGTACCTATTATGGCCTGGCTATAACAATCTACTAATAGAAGTTCCTAAAGGTATAAAGCGCTCGTAAAGCTAAAAGCCATGCTAAGCACGGTCTAACTTTTAAGTGGATCTAGTTGAGTTAGCCCTATCAAGCGCTGGTCATAAAGTTATACCCACGAGGGCTAGCTATTTTAGTTGAATGAATGGCCATATCTACATACTCGTGGATGTCGTAAGAGGCTACTAAGGGAAAAAAGCTAGGGGATGGTAGCAACGGCTCCTATTTTAAGAACGGCACACCTCCACACCAAGAACATTGCCACATAGAAATATACTTACTGGTTTCGTCATGATGTTTTGCTTCAACGTCTTATTTTTTTTTTTTTTTTTTTTTTTTATGTTATACGGAGGCAAACAGTCTTACGGCCCACCTGATGCTAAGTGGTCACCGTCGCCTATTGACATCAGCAACACCTGGAGCATTGCTAATGCGTTGCCTGCCGAACCCCTCCCCCCCCTAAAGAGCTCTGGCAACCTTACTCACCGCAGGAACACAACACTATTTGAAACAAATAATGTTATTTGGCTGCGATCTTCTGTAAGGCGGAGGTACCTCCCCAGGCGGGCTGCTCCAATTCAGAACGAGAAAATCTCGCTGTGCCCTACCTCCTCTTAAACTTTATGCACTTGTTAATGCATTGTTGCACGGTTCGAACCCACAACTTTCGGGATACCTCCCACTAGGTAAACACGGCTTCTTTCCTTTACTTACGACGATTAAATATATGACTGTACTATCTACATTTCAGTAAGTAATTGTGCTCTTCAATGCCCTGTTTTTCGCGGCACGTTGCCAACTGAAAGGTACACAAAACAATTTCGGACGATTGGGGAAGTCGGCTGAATATAAAGAAAACCGCCAAGCGTGATGCTGACGTTTCGTGTCGGGTAGATTGGATTTCGTGTTACACAATCATGTGTAATGGGAAATTATCGTGTCGCGACCAAAGTGCCGGAAGTCAATCGAAGTATTAGACGCTATCTGTGATTCTAGTCTTGTTTTGTGTTCTAAAACAAAAAAGAAAGAATAATAAATAGGCTCAGGCTCCCCAAGAAAGGTAGACATCCTCTCTTATATCCAGGCGATCTACAGGGAATTTATATTACTATATTTTTCATACTGGACCCCCATCCCTTTCTATATCTTAACAACTCCTTGGCCGATTCAATTCACATTCTTACTAGCAAATCTTGATAGTACCTACATCTTACGGACGTACTGAATTTAATGCAGATCGGATTGGCGGTTCTAAAGTTAAGCTCTAACAAACATATAACGCCGATTCATTCAAGTTGTTTATGAAATCTCCGCCGCTTTGCTCGCCGATCAATTTCAGCAGCAATTTCGAAATAAAAAGTTGCGCGTTGAAAGACTTTTTTGATATCATAATTTATGTTGGAAAATAATGGGGTCTCGTTTTATTGAGTTGAGCGACTGATAGCGCTTTTCAGATTAGTCAGTTATATTATTTATTCACCTTTGGAACACTGGGAATACTTGGTTTTGTTAATTACATCAAGTTTTAGCGGCTGTACATAGGCCTTGTCAATTTGTTGTAATATAATAATAATTGCCAATAAAACATGTCATTATAAAAATCAGTAGGTACAATCAAACACATCAAACGAAAAATTAAAACATAAATCAAATAAAATGTCAAATAAGTATTGCCATGTCATAACTTAATGAAACTACCAAAAAATCAATAAATGTAACTTTGCGGCTGTATTTAAGCAACAAATATTGTGTTCATGTTATAACTTTAGCTGGCATCCTTTGTGTGTTGATTAATGGACCATTTGTTTAGGAGTGTATTTTGCTGTGATTTTGTACGAACAAAAAGCGTCGTTCACACGCAGCTTTACATCTGCGACTACCAGCTTTTACATCAGTGACTAGCAGCTTTCAAAAGGTACGTGTTTGCGAGGGACTGACTGGAAAGGTTGAAGGTTAAATGCCACGAGCGCGAAGCCCCAAACGATGGACAAATCAAGAATCAGAACAATTAAACAATTTTTTTTCTTAATTTATTTACTATATTTAACTTAAATATTTTTTTTAAAACTAGCATATAAAAAATTACTAAGGTTTGTGCAGGCACTAAAGCGAGTTTACATCAGTTAGGTACTTAAGTACTTATCCCAGTGCATATACCTTACCAAGCCAAGTATGTAGGCATCATGTGAGTCACAATGCTCACACACTTGCCGTGAAATACCTTTTTAAACGAAACTTTATATTCTCAGAATTAGAGATACCAGTAAGCTCTTCATCAGGCAATAGATAGAAACCGGCCGATTGCAACAAAGAGGTCACAATCTTCAGCCATGAAGGAACGACGGAGGAGGGACTAGAGAGAGACGGAGTAGGTCTACCGGTTAGGCTAACAAGCAAAGAACTCATTTCTGGTTAGCGCGATTCGCGCGGTAAATGTCTGTAATTTGCACAGTAGGTGCGCCATTTCAAGAGCCAGTCACTGTTATTATTTGTTTCAAAATAGTCGTAAAATAGAGGCATCAATAAAGGCTTTGCGTGACCGAAACGTCACGACATAGCGTCATAAACGTTCACATTGGCGGGCGTGTGACGTCGGCTGGCGCCAACAATCCGGATAAACAGAGTTATTTGAAGAGCTTACGATGGTCATTTGTTTTTAGTTCTCACCGACATACCTACGTGTAGCTCGGCTTTGCAAGTACCTACCTATATAGTAAACTTTTCTGTGCACGATAGAAACATAAGAGGCGCGCTTTAGTGCTTTTTAACCGACTTCCAAAAAGAGGAAGTTCTCAAGTCGGCTGTTTTTTTTTGTGTCTATGTTACTCGATATCTCCGCCAATATTAACCCGATTTTGATGATTCTTTCGCTAGTGTATAGAGTATGATCCCGGAGTGGTCCCATTTTAATTTAATTCCTGAAGGATTGCAACTTGTCCCTTAAAACTTAAAAAAAACGTCATCTTCTCTTGAAATCACCACATGCTGAATTTTTTTTTTGTCAACTTTGGTATAGTATGGTTATCCCCGCGACTTCGTTCGGTTGCTGCTATTTTTACATAAACTTTAAACTAAGGGGTTGTGTGTCGGGAATTTATTTCTGTGCACCCATACGTTACAACAGGAAGCTACTCTGCAAATTTCATACTCTTAGTAGGCTCTGCGTTGATTTTCAAAGAGAATAAAACCACTACGTTTGATTGCAGTCAGTCAGTCAGTACCATAAGAGTTATTATTGATGATGAATGGATGTCATAGTTACTTTTGTTTTTTATTCGAAAGTGTAGGTGGCCAATGTCATCCTCAGTAGGTAAGCAAAACGCAAAGAGGTTGATAACAAAACTAAGAGGTTTATATTAATCTTGTGAATATTCAGGAATTTAAGTCGGTTTTTAGTTTTTGTAAAATATATCATAAACTCCATTGATTCTTTCATTGACGGTCTTAGGCCCTTTTCAGGGCCACCATACGTCAACCTGGTCACTATCCAGGATGACCAAGAAAGATTCAGTAATCCTATTTTTTGAACGATAACTGCTCATACGTAATGCCCACGAACCGGAAGACTCAATGCAGCACATACGTCTCTACGTACTCGAATGGCCAAAGGGACTTCCGATCCAAAAGTCGTAGGTTCGAATCGCAGTCGTGCACCATTTGATTTACCATTCAGAAAATAATTATGTGCTGTAGTGAACATCATTATTTTCTTAATGGTCTGGAGCTCACAAACGGCGGAGTAAAACATCTGTCATCTGCATGTCCTAAAAATTTGGGTAGTTGCAGTATACTATTTTCATCACAATTCCTTCCCTTTTTTTTATGTTATACGGAGCCAAACAGCCTTACGGCCCACCTGATGGTAAGTGGTTACCGTCGCCTATTGACATCAGCAACACCTGGAGCATTGCTAATGCGTTGCCTGCCGAACCCCTCCCCCCCTAAAGAGCTCTGGCAACCTTACCGCAGGAACACAACACTATTTGAAACAAATAATGTTATTTGGCTGCGATCTTCTGTAAGGCGGAGGTACCTCCCCAGGCGGGCTACTCCAATTTAGAGCGAGAAAATCTCGCTGTGCCCTACCTCTCGTAAAAATGATCCCTTGAATATTATATACATTTTTGAAGTAAATATTAATGTTATCGGTAACCATTACCCATATAATCCTAAGTTTACCGCATTGCACCACAGGCCTAATGGCAGTGTAGAATATAAAACCCGTATAGCACGATTACGATAATGTTACTTCTGACATTTTAACGCGATTTATATCGCAAGGAACTTTGACTTTTAGCTTTTTAAAGATATCGTGAGGAAAGAAGCATTTCAGGCAGCAAATTAGATTTTATTATTTACTCTGCCCACTCGAGTCATTTTGCTTAGACAAGTCAAAAAGTACAATAATTCAACAATAATTATACTACTGTAACTGTAGGTTAAACAATTAGAATTCTTGAATATTATATTGACATTTACATGCTTATATTAATCTAGTTAGAATTTTCAATATTAAGTAAATTTAATTTATTTTTGCAATAATAATTTGTTTTATGTTTTCTGATAATATGTGACATGAATAATTTGAAATCTGTTTTTATGGTTACTAATATAGTTTATAGGTAGATAAATGTACTAACAATTATGGTGAACAACCGAAATAAATGAACTAAATTAAAAAAAAATTAACCTTTCTGATAGTGCGTGGCGTTCATGCACTGCGTTCATACGCAGCAAGGAACGCGTACCTTAAACCGACTTATCTGACTTCCAAACAACCACGGCAAAGGAATATAGGTAGGTCCTGCCAAGTCAATAATTATTAAGCGGTGAGTTTGTTTGTCGGCAAAACGTAACTAAATACCAACTTATGTAGATTGTTGGCACTGCTAATCCTAATCGATACCTGTTGATGGTATAGACTTGAAATGCAGATATTATTTTAAGTTACAAGAGCCAAAATATATCTAACAGAACTAATACGTAATGTATTTCAGAGTGTAGAGTATTCTAAAAAATCAGCTTTATTAGCAATATTTAGAACGATTGAGTTCAAACTCAATTATTCAGCCGTTTTAGGTAGCCATCTTGAGGCCGAACTTCTCGTACGTTAACGTTACAAAGACAATAAAACCAAATTTCTGAAATTAAAAAGAAAGAAAATAAGTATTTTTGCGTTTAGATAGATAGATAAAAAAAATTATTTGGCACCCACAATTATCATGGTTAAACAATTACAAACATAAATAAACAAAAAAGTAAATAACAGCTGGTAGGTAAGTTTAGAATAAGCCCCTTTCGGAATCGTTTACGTAAAGGACATGTGGATGTCACGCATGACCACACAGAGCAATTATTGACATCAACCGTCAAAATATGTAGAGCAATTTCGTTGCACGTGTATGAAAACTTTTATGCATAGTTTATTATTTCCCAAAGTGTAAATCACCTCGTATATCCACAGGTCAGTTGGAACTTGGCAGGATTTTCAAGGGGCGTTGAAAGCTGTTTGTTTTGGAATATCTAAGCGACGGCTTCCGGCCCGAATCAATACCTGTTGATGATACTACGGGCATAAAACGTAGCGCCGGAAATACCGCAATGCCTACAAAGTGAAACAACTGCAACGTCGAATCGTACTACGAAGTTTCTTGTGGTGTTATTTTTATTCACATTAAATTTTAAATTTTGGTTTATTTGTTAGATTAAAGTTTTATTACTAGGCAAGTGTGTATCGCTGTTGCCGCCTCACTAATCTATGGCACAGAAATAAATAAATATTCCGGACATATTCACACGGTCAACTGTTCCCAAACTAGGCATAGCCTGTACTATGGGTACCAGAGACTGATATATATAATAGATAAATATTTAACACCCAGACACAGAACAAACATCTGTGTTTATCACACAAATGTTTGTCCAGAACGGGGATCGAACCCGCGACCTCTAGCGCAGAAGGCAGAGTTACTACTAAGTGAGCTATGAGGCCAGAAAGCCAGCACCGCAGCCTGTATATTACTTAGGCTTAAAAATAAACCTACAATTGGTCGCAATTAAAAATTTTGTTACATTCAAATAGTTTTTTTTTAACAACTGAGGTGGCAAACAAGCATACGTAATGGTAGGATTCGAATTCCCGTCTTCGTATTGCTGTATTGCTAAATTTAAGCTAAATTTAAGCTTTTTTTTTAAAATTTTTTAAATTTTTTAAATCCTAGTTTACAAAATATTGTACCCTAAGTAGTATTGCAATCTAGCCAAGTAGGCCAATGAGCAATTTTACTTTAACATAGTTTTATAAGGTAAATTATATCTAAGAATGTGTCCAATAGCACTTTTCTTACAGTTTCTAGTTAAGGGGATGACACTTTGTTCATGTGTTCTTTATAGGTAGGCACTATCACTTTCACTACATTTCACTATTACATCATACTAACTCAAAAGGCTTTTAAGCTAAATATCATTGCTAAAATAGTATTGCTAATAATTGTATTTCAAATGTTTACAGAAGAGAGTATTCCTATACATGACAGGTTGCAAGTCCATCGCCGCTTTAAGATACTTACTGGATTCCTCACGATGTTTTCCTTCACCGTTCTAAGCACGTAATAATGTGCACTATAATTCACTGGTTCACGACTTTGAAGGTCGGGGAACCTCCCTTTCCACTCTTCTCAACTTCGACTTCAATTTGCTTGCTGCTAATGCTGAACTGAACACAAGTACAGTGAAAAAAACATTCGATTAAAGATATCAGGGATAAGGACCAAATATTGATCTTCAAAATTATGGGTAATACCAATAAATCCTTTATGATTGAGGGTTAACCTCATCCTATCTGTGTCACGACATCCCTGTGTTAAGGGGATTGAAGTGGCAGCGGGAGAGACTGCCGAAAACTTTGTCCATTTTTATCTGGGTCTTTTTGTCCACCCACAAACTAGCGTGGTAGAATATATTTTGGGCATTTTTAAACGTATATAGTAGGTAGTAGGTTAAGAAAAGTCCCATCTTTTTTTTTTTTTTTTTTAATATTTCGGACATATCACACACGGTCAACTGATCCCAAACTAGGCATAGCCTGTACTATGGGTATCAGAGACTGATATACATAATAGATACATATTTAACACCCAGACACAGAACAAACATCTGTGTTAGTCACAAATGTTTGTCCAGTGCGGGAATCGAACCCGCGACCTATAGCGCAGAAGGCAGAGTTACTACCAACTGAGCTATGAGGCCATTTTAATCTAATGTTGCCTGAAATAAAGTTATTGTATTGTATTGTAAACTATTGGTTCACCACAAACTGAAATCTCACGATATACGGTAACAGTTGATGCTTCAATGATCGTTGAGGCATAATCGAAAGGAGTATTTAAGAGGCGTACTTATGTTATCACTAGTGGTCCCGCTCGCGACTTCGTCCGCGTTTGTTTATTTATACTTACATACCTAGACTATTTTCCTTGCCAAAGTACTTACACTTATTAAGCAGCTATTTTCTTACTTCATAAGGGGTCTACCTACATCACCATCCCGTCACCGTCCAGTCACCGTCCCATCACCGTCCTGTCACTGTCCCGTCACCGTCCCGTCACAGTACCATCACCGTCCCGTCACCATCCCGTTACCGTCACCTTCATGGTCACGTCTTATTTTGTTTGTTATTATGTGACATGAATACCGATTTATATGTCTTTAACTTGAAAAACAAAGGACTTTCAAAGAACCTTTCATCCCCCATTTATTTTTCATAAAACTTAACAAATGCTAACACTCTTTAAGAAACCTGCGTGCCAAATTTCAATTGTATAGGCTTAATAGATTAAAAAATCCCATATAAACTTTCATCCCTTATTTACACACCCTGAGGGTGGTTTTTCAAAATAACTTTACTAGGTATTTTACTTTGAACTGTTTACCTGATAGCCAATATTGATGTCCCTAACTTCAAAAACATAGGACTTCCCATATACACTTTCATCCCCTATTACCACACCTTAAGGGCTGTTTTTCAAAAAATGCTGATATTTTTTATTTTTGATAATTTATCTTAAACCCGATTTTGATGTCTCCAACTTCAAAAACATAGGACTTTCATACAAACGTTCAACCCGTATTTCACCCCTTTAGGAGCTGAATTTTCCTTAATCCTTTCTTATTGCACGGTAACATCTTTTAAAGAATGGCTGTGTCAAATTTCAGACTCCTCAGCCCAGTAGTTTCCGAGCTTTCGTGATGAGTCTGTCAGTGGGTGAGTGTGTAAGTGAGTGAGTTGACTACTCCTTTATATATATAGATTTCACTACACCGATTATTTCACCAACGGTCATAGCCCCTTTTCAGGTACCTCAACCTGGTTACAGACCTAAAACAAGTTTTTTTTTTAAAATCCTCGGTTAGACCTTTATCTTAGCAACCCCTTGGCCGGATTTACTCATATTATTATCAGCAAATTTTGATAATACAACCTGTTGACCTACCTACTAAATTCCATGCAGATCGGATGGAAGTTCTAAAGTTATGCTCTACCAAATAAACGAGTGTATCCCATCTGGCCCCGTGACTTGGCCCGGCGCCGGGCCACATGGGAAAAAAAGTTTTAACTGGCCCGGTGATGTGTTTACCGGGCCAAATGACACAAATCAAGTGCCATCGTCCCCGGTAAGGTGAGATAAGAGGATACGCCTCGTAATTTATGAAATACTAAATACATGCATCTAAAATATCCATCCGTCATTTTTTAGAAAAAATGCGTTAGAGAATTCTGAAATTATTGATTTTAAAAGACTTTTCAATGTTCGAAGATGTGATTTTAAAAGAAAGTTTAATAATTGTTATTGATATTGATTATACACATTATAATCTGTGAATATTATAGTATGGTCGATAAGAGGTTAGTTATTTTTCTGATTTTGGTATATCATTCACAATAAAAACTGATTATTGTTTACCAAGCAGTTTGAATTATAAGTTCAGTCCTTTTCATAGGTAGATGCATGTATTTAGTATTTCATAAATTACGAGGCGTATCCACTTTTCTCACCTTACCGGGGATGATGGCACTTGATTTGTGTCATTTGGCCCGGTAAACACATCACCGGGCCAGTTAAAACTTTTTTTTCCCATGTGGCCCGGCGCCGGGCCAAGTCACCGGGCCAGATGGGATACACTCAAATAAACATACAACGCCGATTCGTCCAAGTTGTTTTAGAGATCTTCTCTCGCTCGATCAACTAAATCAGCACGGGATCTGAATCAGTTTAGTTAGTAAAATCAAATCAAAGTTGCAGGTGCTAGGTGGCTCTTGCTATCAATTGCGCTGCTAGAGCGGCATCTAGTGCCTAGGGTAAGACATCTCAAATAGCCCGAACAATAGCCCGAGTTACGAGGGTTGCGTTCCGTTGTATGAGATGAGGTATCTGTACTAGTATAGTTTTGTTATCTGTGGTAAAATTAAGTCGCTTTACGTAACGGCTTTTGATCTCAACCGTTCCTTGTGTATTTTGTCAGACTAATGAGGAAATTATCCATAATATCTACGTTTATTTAAAATGTCATTATAGACAGGAACGCAGAACGTTTTGGCAGAAACTGTAGATGTATTTTCAGAATCTATAAATGTAAAATTGTTCTTGAATGTTAAATAATATAAATATGAAGTAGCAAGAAATCAAGATTTTAATTATAAAATAATCCATAATCATTTCATGAAACTTCACTTTGGTACAAAACCAATGCTATGCTGAAGTTCTTGATTATGCAAATCAAATTTTAGTTAAACTTAAGACTGGTACTTTACGAACATTTATTATTGAAATCAGAGCTGTATTCCCAAGCAGCAAGACTAAAAGTAAGTTGCATACCGAAATATCATAGAGTAGTCTGTAAGAGGAACGGCAGTGGTCTAAAATTAACACCTTGCAGTCGGACGAAAGCGCATCTGAATGAATTATTCATAAAGTGTGCAACTCCAGCGAGACAGTTCTTTGAGCTACCACCATCTTGAATTGCACTTAGTTTAATGGGGAGTCTCAGTCGTCCTACCAAAGGGGCAATCACGGTAGGATCAACGAGATAATCGATGGTTTAGATTGAGGGATGCCCCTCATTTTTATTAAATAATATAGCTATATTATAATTTAGCTATATTTTAAGCCACACCAACATGGGGTATGTTTCTCTTATCTTTTCATTCCAGTCCATCCAAAGGTTGCCTGGTAGAGATCGCTTTTAGCGACAAGGTCGCCCATTGTATTTCCTTGTAATTGTAGAGAGTCTCTTGTATTATTTCTGTGTAGTAATCAATAAAGTGTTATCTATCTAACATTCTTTTCCTTTTTGACCACTTCAGTGGCGTAGCGAGCGAGTGCCCGTTTGATACGCAAGGGATGCGGGTTCAATTCCCGCCGCGGGACAAACTTGTTTATATGTTCCAGGTCTGGGTGTGGTATTCGTAGCTTCTGATATCCATGAGACAGGAAATTCAAGTGTGGGGTCAAGACTATGTATGGGTGTTATTTGTTTTCATTTAAAATATAATGTTCAGTATAATTTTAATAATTCTCACGTTTTATAACTAAACCTAATTACCTAGTGTTTTTTTTTTGATAAGCCGTACTCCAGGCCCCCAATTCTACTAATTCAATGGCTTCAAAATGACAATGGTTCAATGGCAAAATGACCACTTTTGACACTTTTAGTATTCTGTTATCACATTCGTATATCAATGCCAGTAGTTAGGGTTACCTACATAATAGACTTAAGTAAATCATAAATGCAAACTTGACAGGTTTTCAATTCCCATCGGAAAAGCAATTTTCTAATAAAACCGTGGGAAACTGGTGTTTTCATATAATGTGAGATATAAGTTCTTTGTTGCAGCGGCTAGTAATAAAAGGACAATGGCTTGACAAGACTGTTGCCAAACATCATTGTAAATGGTGTTTTTATAGGTGCAGCTTAATATTTTTGAGAAAAAATAGTAGGCATTTATGACTACGCCCATTGTATGCCACAAATTCTGTCATAGATTATCTACAAAGTACAAAACCTAGCAACATTTCTACTCATTCACAGAAATAAGGTTCCTAAGTCAGTCATTCATAAGTCCAGCAATGGACTTCCTCAGGCTGATGATGATGGGTCGTATTCTTGGGCGTGGATGTTTGTTCTATCACCAAAAATTCCGCCTTATCACCATAAGGGTGTATTTTGCGTAAAGCGATCTATGCCTTGCTTGCGTAAATGTAGTAATCAAATCAATAAACTGAATGGCTCACCGTCAAATGATCACAATGTACCTACAAGCGAAACAGTTTCCAAATTGGTAAGGCGGATATTTTGGTGATGGTACAAGCCAACCAAACAACATTGCCTCCATTCGCATAAATCCCATCGGGAAGTAGGCACTCACTCAGCCTCTTCAATCATCTCCGACATAGCGAGAAAGACACAGTTGAACAGGATGGTTGCCATGATAAAGTAGCCAACCAAACAACATTGCCTCCATTCGCATAAAGCCCATCGGGAAGTAGGTACTCACTCAGCCTCTTCAATCGTCTCCGACATGGCGAGGAAGACACAGTTGAACAGGATGGTTGCCATGATAAAGTAGCCAACCAAACAACATTGCCTCCGTTCGCATAAAGCCCATCGGGAAGTAGGTACTCACTCAGCCTCTTCAATCGTCTCCGACATGGCGAGGAAGACACAGTTGAACAGGATGGTTGCCATGACAAAGTAGTCGAAGTACTGATTTGTGGAGAGGTAGACACAAGCGCGCCGTACGCCCGACCACGGCGAGTACCAGAACAGGGAGCGGGTGGCCGTGAACCGGTGGATGTAGTTCTTTCGGAACCGCTTTGACACCACGCAGAACGTCTGGAACAGAAGAAAACAGAAATTAAGCTTTGAGTTCCACCACATAAGTCATCATTATCATCATCATTTCAGCCGTAGGACGTCCACTGCTGAACATAAGCCATAGATTACCAGAAACAATCATTTGGGGGGAATATTCGCCACGCTGGGCATGCGGGTTGGCGAGCGCAAATAAAGCTCTTGTTGTTGATAGGGCACACCCATCCCTTAGCTTTGTTTCGCTTAGTCGCCTCTTACGACATTGACGGGTAGAAATGGAGGGGCCTATTCTTCAGCCGGGGCCACCACGGGCACCACATAAGTATCTCGTCATAATTATTACAGCCGTAGGACATCCAATGCTAAACCTAGACTTCCCCCATAAATTTCCCGGCAAAAATCGTGTGGAAACCGTTGGAGAACTAAGGTTCTTGAATGGCAACCATGGGTCAGACAACGTACCTAGTGTAGGAGGACAGATGAATTGTTAAGGTTGCGGGAAGTCAGTGGATGGAGAAGGCTTAATAAGTTAATCGTGGCACTATTTGGGGGAGTACTATGTCCAGCAGTACTTATGGGCAGTGACAAAATGAAGGAGTTAAGAAAACATGTAATTTCCTACTGTGTTGAAATCATATTTGGTAATACTAGGCTATTACTTGGGTGTGCCGAAAATAAAATAATTTAGCGCAAAAAGCTTTTGCGATACCCACGGGATTTTGTGGGTAAAATAATACCGCGTAGTATAGACTCCACACATTCGATAGACGGCAGAATAGCGACTATAAATTCGAACACGTTCGGCAACCGCCAGTCGCAGATATTTTATTTTAGCTAGATATGTTCAGGTTTTTGCAATTGACGTGACGTTACAAAATTATGTACTTTCTACAGGGTGTTATTTGTCTACTCTCGAAAAGTAATGCAGTGCATTCAACATGATTCTGAAAATACTGAGGCCAAAAAACAGCAAAAACAAATGATAGTGTTCTCCGCAACTCTAAAATAGGTAAAAAATAAACGCGCGAGTCTTTGTGTGTGTCCAAAACCAGCAATGAGCATTTTTCGCATTTCTCGTGGCCAATGTGGCTTAAAAAGTCGTGTTGAGCTAGCAAGAGGTACCCCGACTTTCAATTCGAATGTTTTAGGCTCAAAAACGGTCGCACACCAATAAGAAAAATTTAATAAAATAAAACGACGCGTGACCCGAGAGCTGGCTCTTATTTGGCCCAGCGCATTAGCATTGCCATCCAGCGTGGCAATTCCGCCAGCGTCTTGGGGACGCTTCCGACTGGTAGTGATCTGGATCAGTTGAGCTATCTATAGATCGTTTGTAACGGTCTTTAGATGGCTCAACTGTTTCTTGTGTATTTTGTAAATATTAACTTGTATTAGTTTTAAGTTTCTTTGTGTAAATAAAAGTTTATAAAATAAAATGTCTAATAATATTAATGGAAAACATCGTGAGGAACTCGCAACCTGTCACGTATATGGAAGATCACTAGGTACTTCAAATTTGTGGGCATGAGCTAAATTTTTGGATGGACCTCTAACTACCCCTTTTAGATATATTCAAGGATCTGATCACCTGGAAATCTCAAAGGATGTCTATCATGCTCGGGTATCATGCCGTTGTGAGCCTATTTTGTTTTTTTTTTGTCACGTTTTGCGATTATACCGGGTCTGAAATCTGTTTTTATGAGGTTAGAAAAATTATATTTAAGACACGCAGGGAGGTTTCTATTTGGTGATGCCGAAGTCATATACATACATGAGTCCGTTTGTATTACAACATTTTAAATGGTGAACTCATCCTTGCGCTATCTGGAATACTGGTTATTTGTAGGTGAGACCCGTGTCTATACGACCGTCATTTCCCCCGAAAGTTGGTCTTTAAACTGTGAGATAGTGAATAGCGGACACCAGTGGGACTATCTCTAATTGTTTCAACATGAAGGGACTTGTTCATGTTCATTTTGAGATTGTTACCTAAACTAAAGTATACCTATGTAATAAAATTAACACATCATGTAAATTGTACACATATAGTATAGGATTTTTTGAAATATATTACTTCCACTGTTGTTTTATTTAATTGTAGGTGTTCAATCAGACTGGCCTCATAGCTCAGTTAGTAGTAGCTCTGCCTTCTGCGCTAGAGGTTGCGGGTTCGATTCCCGTACTGGACAAACATTTGTGACTAACTCAGATGTTTGTTCTGTGTCTAGGTGTTAAATATTTATCTATTATGTATATAAGTCACTGGTACCCATAGTACAGGCTATGCCTAGTTGACCGTGTGTGATATGTCCGGAATATTTATTTATTTATTTTATTTATTTAATACCGATATGTATGTGACTAAACTAATAGGTGCCTACCATTAAAAGCCATCATCATGAAAAACTATCGTGAGAGTCTGCCAGCGACCACATTGTTGTAACACAATCGAAACATCGGGAGTAAAATATAATAAAGGTACGCGAAAAACACCCGTTTGATTTCATTAAGTTAAGTATACTGATCGCGAAAGTTTGAAAAAGCTCTTTTTTTCGGCTGTTATTCTTACATACATAATTATGAATCACCTTGTATAAATAAATGACCCGGGCAATAATAGATAGGCAACCTAATTCTTCACCGCCGCCGAATGAGTTGTAAACTACCGTAGTTTCAGCAATTCAGTTGACATATAATTAGTCTGCGGAACTCTCGAGTCCAATAAACAAAAGTTAGCAAATTAGGTGCAGCAAAACGATATGTAACTTGTAGGACTCAGGGAGAGGTGTGACTTGAGACCGCAATTCAGGCCCCTCGAGAATTGTCTACGTTATTTAGACTAGTTTTAAGACTAGTTTTCACCCTTAAAAGTAGCCTCTATGTTATTGTAAGCTATCTAATAAACTTAAATAAATAAATATTCCGGACATATTCACACGGTCAACTGATCCCAAACTAGGCATAGCCTGTACTATGGGTACCAGAGACTGATATACATAATATATATATATTTAACACCCAGACACAGAACAAACATCTGTGTTAGTCACAAATGCTTGTCCAGTGCGGGAATCGAACCCGCGACCTCTAGCGCAGAAGGCAGAGTTACTACTAACTGAGCTATGAGGCTTGTCAAACATACATAAATAAATAAATATTCCGGACATATTACACACGGTCAACTGATCCCAAACTAGGCATAGCCTGTACTATGGGTACCAGAGACTGATATACATAATAGATATATATTTAACACCCAGACACAGAACAAACATCTGTGTTAGTCACAAATGCTTGTCCAGTGCGGGAATCGCACCCGCGACCTCTAGCGCAGAAGGCAGAGTTACTACTAACTGAGCTATGAGGCCTGTCAAACATACATAAATAAATAAATATTCCGGACATATTACACACGGTCAACTGATCCCAAACTAGGCATAGCCTGTACTATGGGTACCAGAGACTGATATACATAATAGATATATATTTAACACCCAGACACAGAACAAACATCTGTGTTAGTCACAAATGCTTGTCCAGTGCGGGAATCGAAACCGCGACCTCTAGCGCAGAAGGCAGAGTTACTAACTGAGATATGAGGCCTGTCAAACATACATACTTATACATGCCAAATTCATTCCAATCTGTTCAGTGTTCTACTCTTAAGTAGAGAACTATCTTTAGGTATTTGAAAAGCAAACAATACGGTCCTGTACATATTTCCTAGTATGTAGTAAGAAACTAATCCCCTAATTGTTTGCCACTAAACTTATTGAACTAAAGCCTGTTTAAATCTCTATAATGTGAGGGTTTGCGTAGTGACAAGTTTAATTTAATACGTTATCCAGGCCGTTCCCTGCTGGGCCCATTAAATCCACAATGTGGTTACAACTTGGGCCATAAAATCAAATAATAGTGGAAGCTCTTTCTCCTCTCGGAAGATCTGTGACACTCAAATCGGATTTCAATAGAAAATGGACTTTATCGCGCTGGCATTTGCTTGAAGCAAAGAAACAAAAATATAGATCCCGTCTGTTGCTAGTCATTTTGGTTTGCAAAATGCAAAATGTGCTGTCCCAAATTTATGCTTACAATAGCTTGTGCCCCCGACTTCGCTTGCGTGGTAAAACCAAAAGAAAGCTATATATAAAAATATAGATAAAAAGTAAGCCCATAAGTTATTCCAGCTAAAGAACTCCATTCCAAGTTTCATTAATATCGGTTGAGCTGTTATGGTGTGATTGAACCACAAACATCCTGACACATTTTCACATATACCTACCTGAATCTTATTACCTTAACAGAACCTGTTTCTGACCTGTCGATGAGCCAGAGTCACCCAGAGTGAATGCCCAGAGTCATAATTTCAGCCGTACGACGTCCACTGCTTAACATGTCCTCCCCCACAGACAGAGCGAATTCCTTATCATGTGGGGGGATTTGCCCATACTCACCACGCTGGGCATGCGAGTTGGCGAGCGCAGTTAGAGCTATCGTTGTTAAAATGAGGGACGCTGCTGCCCATCCCCTAGCTTTTTTCCCTTAGTCGCCTCTTACGACATCCGCGGGTAGGTAGATATGGAGGGGCCTATTCTTCAGCCGGGGCCACCACGGCCTAGAGTATTTTTGTTTAAATATATTTTTTCACTACCCTCATGATGACGTTAACATCAAGTATTTTGCCAATTTTTTTAGAGACCGTCTAATCTAAAGCTAAGCGCCCTACCAATGCCATAATAATGATAATGACGGTAATAAAGCCAGTCTGATAACATTGTGGACGACCTCGGTGGCGCAGCGGGTAAGTGCCTGTCTGAGACGCAAGGGGTGCGGGTTTGATTCAAATGTTTGCATGATCTGCATATACCTATTAGTTCAAAGTCTGGGTGTTGTGGTACCATGGTACTCGTAGTTTCTAATACCCACGACTCAGGGAATCCTGTTGTGGGCTCAGGACTATGTATGTGACTGTTGGGTGTTATTTATTTATTTATTGTGAGGGCAGAGTTTTATATTTATTACAAGTTTTCTTATAAAAGGCGATAGGCTTGCAACCTGTCACGTATGGAATACTCACTACTGCAAAATGTGGGTATACGTGACAAACGTTTGGACGTGCTTCTCTGAATGTCTGGACAACTGTGAGGGTCTATCTTTCCTTTGCCATTTTATTTTTTTAATGTATTTAATAAATTAGTGAATTTTACACGCTTGTTAAGCAAACCATGGTTGTAAGTCTTGTACCTCAATTATTAATATTTTTGTCACCACGTTTTGTACCTAGCTTCACAAATAAAATGATTGTATTGGCATTCTTTACATGCCCGCGTATGAATGCCAAGGTTTGTCTCGTCGATCGGAGTGGAATATATGAACTCATAGTTGATAGGTACCTTCTTTGCGGCATCTTATAAAAACAGATGGTCACACACTTAAAAAGTTCGATAATATGGCAGTTGCGCCATTTTTCAAAAGGCGGACGTGATGAGACGATGAAATGGTGGCCATTGACAACGACGCTGACGACGTATGACGTCGTCGCATCAAAATCCAGCAGAAATAAATAATTGAGCTTGAACTAATCTGACCCTAGTATATTATAGGTAATAGCAGATTTTAGCATATTGTTTTTTTCAATGAAAATTTACAAAAGCCGTAGAATAAACTTTTTTGCCGATTGGGTGTCGGGATAGTAGGTATACATATTATGAATCAAAAATATCAGCTTGACGTTCGTATATTGCTACATGTAGGTACCATAGGTACCCTACCTATGTTAAGTTTTTGACTTCTAACGATCGAAAAAATATGGTTCTGATGATGATGATGATAGGTACAAGTTCATTAGAGACTCGCTGTCACTGATTGCTTGTAGGTTAATGTTTTTCTTATCGCAGCATTTTTAGGAGTAGTTCCTTCGTGCATTCCCAGTATAAACTATAACCTAATATAAATTTATTAACTTATCGTTTCAAACTATTATACAAACTGAACACGGTAAAGGGATTTATTCATAAAAAGTAGCGAAATATTAAATAATTTAAATGTCATTTTGGTTAAACTTCTTTATACTGGATCAAATAATATAAAATTCTTACAATTATTCGGTGATTATCGATATAGCGGCCTTTTGAATCGAAGGTGCGTAAATAACCTGTGTGTTCTCAGCCTTAGTTCATGAACCCATTTAATCAGTGCCAATTGCACTTATCAGGGTTTGGAAAGGGTACTAACTACTGCTTGGTGTTGATAATACCGTTAGTCCATTTTTACTATACTTACAAGTTGATTCACAATGAAGTATAGTTTTTGTTTTAAAATCTAGTACCGAAATAAAAACTTATTTTTTTAATCTGCTGTTTTTGGTTATCATCTGAGTTCGAAACTGAATGGACCTCAAAACAGCAGATTTGCATAGTGTTATTTTAACGAAAAATTACGAATTTCCAAAAGTTATAGAACAAAAGTTGTTGCCAATTGGCTATATGAGCTCCTAAGATTTAGCTCCTTTTGGGCTAGTATATTATGAATCATCATGTAGGTATGGTTTTTATCATAAAATATGCCACAACTTTTGAATAACAGGGCTATACTAGGCTTAGTTCCATTCGTTTTATTCGTGATTATTTGTGATGTGATAACCTTAGTTGACGCAAGTGGGTAGCATTTGTTGTGACTGACAAATGGTTTTAGCTCAGACCAGCTCAGTGGGAACCTGAGCTCATACCGATTAGATTGTGCGATTTCTGCGAACTCTGAATACAATATTCCAACGTAGAACGTATCGCTTGTGCAGTGTTGTGCATTGCGTATATAATCATTAAAAAGTTGTGTATGGACTGAATTGTTTATGATTGTTGTGTAGCGTACCTACGTGTTGTGGTAAGATTTATTCATATTCATCATCATTTATGTATGCTTTCAGTCCACTCACACATGGAACTTGTCAGATATGATTATTTCTGTGGAATTTCTCCTCAAAATTCCGCGATTAAATAACCGATTTTAATAATTTACGACGATTAAATAACCGAAAAATCTGTGTCAAAATCGGCGCGCGATAGTTGTAGCTCGCAAAAAAACAGTTAGTAAGTAAATTAAAGCTTGTTATGAATAATTCATTGCCCGCATCAGCATCATAAGTAATTCATTACCCTTTCTCTATTTGTAAAGAACCACTCAATATCCAAAAATCTACGTTCACGATCTAAATCACAGTTCCCGCAATGTCTGTCTGTACATTCTAGTCCAGTTCTACAAAGGATTTATTGCTGAAATCCCTTTGAAAATCCCCGTTGGATCCCATGATGGGGATATTTGGAGTTTTGGTCCGAAACCCCTATTGACAAGCTGTTGTCCGCTCTGTCTATTTTTAGTGCGACACTTTATCAGTGCTTTGTGATGTACCTTTCTTTTTGGTTGCTTTATCAGACTTCGACAAAGCAAAAGGGTTGAGACAAATAGTTTTTTCTAGTTCTCCATCTGATCTTCACCGAAATTAGATAGATCGTTCTTTAGACAACGGATGGAATGAACAAAATCATCCAAAATTAAATGTTTCGTCACATCATGGAGTCAAATGATGATGTTGTTTTTTAAAAGACTTAAGAGATTAGTAATCTCACCTTAATCATCAACCATTCAAATCGGGCCACTCTTTACGGAGTAATCAATTACTTACATAAAAAATATATAAACCCTTCGAATTGACAACCTTCTCTTTCTTTAAAGTCGTAAAAAAAGCTATTTTATAAAACCTTGTTTTAGGGTATTTCTATATTTTGTTAGATTTTGTCTTTTTACAATACAAAATGTCTCCTCCAGGTTGACATGGAGTTCCTCATAATCCTGATGACTTTGATATGCACATCCCTCAGCCAGCCGATCGTGAAGACTTGGACCCTGAATGAGCTGTCCACAGCCATCGAGAAGCAGACCGACGAGGCCATGCAGCCGTATTTAGTAGACGCCTTGAATCAGATCATGTATGCTCTATTCACGGGCAGCGATCAGGTATGAATGAGGAAGTATAACACAATATACAGAGAGAATGATTTATATTAGTGACAGCTATAGTCCTTTTAATCAGTGGTCCGGAAGGGGGTTATTGTATCTACATCAAGATTATTAGCGAAAAAAGGATCCTACAGGAACACTGAATCCTACAAAAGTGCATTTTTTTAATTTTTGCAAATATTCTTTTTCTTGATAGAGTAATCCCCTTTCGGGATGGTATACATGTTATGGATCACCATGTATAAACCCCAAGCATAGTAGACATACGAGCAATGAGCCACTCGAATGTTGACCGTGCCCGCAGACCGTGCCAAACGTTGCATATCTTTGTAAAGTTAAAAATGGTGTTGCAATCCTGCTGTTTTTTTCCAGTTCGCCCCATTTTCATTCTTGGAAGTAAAGTTTTTTACAAAATATCGTCTGTCTTTTAAACATACAAAACCAATATCTATAATTACAGGATATCCACGCCATAATACCATCTCCAACCGGTGGTAAGACCTGGACAATGGATCAGTTGAAGCAGGCCCGCGATGACCCAGGTATCAACCCGAATTATCAGCCCTTCATCATCAGAGCTCTGCACCAACTCATCAATATGCACGCTGATGGAAACCCTCAGGTACCTATAACCTAAAAACCTACATGTTAAATTGATAAATAGTTAACAACTACGCACTAGAATTAAATATTCGATTTGTACAAATAGCTGAAAAGGGCTTATTGTAAGTACTTACATATAAAATTGGCAATAACTTTTGTGCTACGACTTTTATAACTTGGAATCTGTGCGAAAGTGACCATGAATCGTTTTGACCTGTTCCCGCTAAATTGTGGCGGTTTTTATATAAGGAATGACTTTAAATAACCATATCTAATGCTTATTTAAAGTCAATTTGCGAACTTAACTCATTTTTCAACTCTTTTTGGATTGTGTCACTTCCGTTCTAAAGGTGCGATTTGTTAAGGACTCTTTTTTTCGATAATAACTAATTTTTTGCGTACAAGAATAACTCCCTTTCGCGTGTAGTTACATTGGATAGGCTTACGAAACCCCAAGCATGGTTGATATCAACTGCAAATCTTAGGTATATTTGGCACAGGTCCACATTTTGCACATCAGCTAGCAACGTTGATAGCTCATCGCAGCTGATTAGAGCACTATCTATGTAGATTTGCTCACAAGTATTTGGAGTGGGTATAATTATAAATGTTGTTTATGAAACTGTCCCGCATGGTACTGAAAAATTGGATCATGTGCCAAAAGTGGGCGTTTCTCTGACTCCTCTTACTCATCTTCAAGGATCTGAATGACTGGAGATCCGAGAGAATGTTTACTATGCTTGGCTATTAAATTTTTAGGTACGTATTGTATACCAAATAGTGTAATTCAATTCTGACGATGACTGTAAAGTCTTCCTTAACTATACTGGAGCCTTACTTGCTGTGCAATCGAGATTACACAAAATGGAGCCAATTTGGCGATCACGTCAAAGTCCCCAGCAGAACAATGGCGGTTGATTAGTGATTTAATCGCGGCGGAGTATTGAGGCGATAGCCTGTGAATAGCTAAGTCAATCATGGTCCGTTTTAGCAGCAAATTGAATAAGGGCTGGGCAAAATGTTTGCCGATGGAACAAAATAAAATACCCTAAATATTTTGTGACAATACTCTTTTAGAAAGACTTTCTTGACTTGACAAGCAAGTAAAATAGTAACAAGTTCGTATGAGTAAGTGTCCAACTCTTAACTTAACGGAGTTTTATAGCCAATATTGCCTTCCGAAGTCCAGAAGCGCCATGTCTAATCTGCTGACCGCGCTCAACGTTGCATGACTTCAAGCTTATCTATTACGAACGACTGTAAGCAAGCTAGATTACGAGCAGATTATATTCGTGATAATTATACAACGCAAAGCAATTGACCAAGTATAATCTAGCGGTAAAATTGCAGTGGAATTTCACAAGCTAGATTCCATTCCATCTCGTGAAAAGTTAAAATGTCCGCAAGCGCCATATCTTGGCGAACAAAACGCCGTCCGCACAGGAAATTTTTAGTTATTCTGAAACGGAAATTGAGCGCGAGAATTCTAGTCTAGTCTAGAATTACGGCTTGAACAAAGTTAATAAACGGATGCCTTTGTTATACAGAACAACGTAGAAGTGGCCGTGCCGGCATTGGACATATCAGTGTGGACCGTTTCCGACGTCCAAGAGGCCAAAGATGATCCCAACACGAAACCAGAACTACTCCCGTATCTGAAGAAAGCAGAGGATAAAATACATGAGGCTGTTAAAGAAGGAAAGGTAAAAATGAATATGAGACTATGAGGATGCTATAGATAGAACTTAATCTGGGGTAGAATTTCACGTTCATTATCTAAAGACCAACATTCAAGAGAGAGTATGATGAGCATACGAATTTTTTCCTCAGAAAATGTTCAAATTAAATACCTCTAGAGTTCTAGCTAGAACAAGTTTTCTTGTTATTTTCTTGTCCTAATAGATATTCGTTGGTTCCCACTAGCCCTTTTTGTAATTACAGGAGAAAGTAAAGGCAACTCTGGTGACACCAGTTGGACTCGTTCCCGTGAGCAGTGGTACCGTTCCAGAGATTATTCCAAGAAGCCCACTGCATTGATGCCTATTATATCCGTCATACTTATTAAGTTGATATAAAATAAAATAAGTAATAAATTTATATTAATAAAATAAGTTTTAAAATAGAGACCATAATATGTTTAAAATGACTCAGGATCTTAAATAAATCTGTACATCACAATCTTTGTTGTTATTCAAATGTAAAACGATAGTTTTCGGTAATTATTGTATTTTTTTTATGCTTTGTATTATAGAGTGGTGAGACGGATAGATCTAGTACGGTAGCGCAGCGGGGGAGTGCCCTTCAGAGACGCGGCGCGGGTGCGGGTTTGATTGCCGCAAATGTTTGCATGATCTGATGATCTGCAAATATTTGTTTCGGGTCTGGGTTTTGTGGTACCATGGAACTCGTAGTTTCTGGTACCCACGACACAGGGAATCCTAGTGTGTCAAGACTATGTATGTGACTGCTGGGTGTTATTTATTTAAAATATTGATGCTACTTATATAAAATCTTATAGTAGTTAGAGGTTAAAGTTCTGTCCTTTAGTTGTATCGACCGTAAATAACACTGACTAATCGTAACCGGATTTAAAGTAATTTTTTTCGGAGGAGCTCGGCTCAAACAGGATATTCTAAAACCAACTGATCTCAGACAGCAGTAAGCCCAGGTCAGTGACCTGCCTGAGGTATGGTGCATGCACGAATTTACCTAGGGAGGGAGATCGTCTTATAAATATATGACTGCATAGCGGAATGTATCCACATGCTATCGTCAATCGTTACTCATGTTTTGTATTGGCACGATTTGTAGGTCTTTTCTCGCAAGTGAGTTCGCGTGCCAGTGGCGTCAACGAAAATCTTGATTTTCCTTGCTCACAGTCCTATCATGTGGGGCAATTGCCCATACCACGCAGGACAAGCGGGTTAGCCAGCGCTTACTTTGTGAAAAAATGGGATTCTTACGACATCAACGGGTAAGTAGATATGGAAGGCCCTGTTCTTCAGCCAGGGCCACTATGTCGGGAAATAAAACCAAATGAAATGAAATAAAACTAAAGCCTTTTCCTGATGCCGACTCTGGCATGTTGGTTTTATTTTCGCTTATTAATGTCGACCCGCATCGTTCTAACTGGGTAATGAGTACGACCGCGCGTTAATGACGAGGTGAAACTTGAATGCTAGATTTATTCACACGTAACTAACTACCTGTACCATAAAAAGGAGACATGTCATGTAAAAAAATCCAATTTAATAATTATATTTTTTTAGAAAAAATATTCGCTGTACCTACACCCTAGGACCTTAGAGCCTGTCATTTAGTGCCATACATAGACTCTTATTATACTCTTATAACGTAAGTCTAAACAGAAACTGTTACAAATATTGTGTGTGGTTACATATAAAAGTTTTTTCTTTCTTGCTTTCTTCTGTCCATACTGCGCGTCGTTGCATCGCAAAAATTAGACGCATTGCCGGCTACGCAGGCGCTGCGAAATCGCAGCGTTGCTACGACGCAGCCGTAACGTTTCTTTGACGCATCGGCGACGCAGTTGCGGCGACAATTTTGTACAAACATCGCACAAAACAACTGAGCGCTGCCGCCCGCAGCATCACAATGAGTCGGTACCCCTCCCGCTACGTCCTAGGGGCTGCAGTCAGTCGTGTGTGCGTTGCGACGACGCAGCGCACCGTGTGTACAGTATAGATACCTATTTGTATGTAAATGACGCACGTCGAATTTGACGCAACACGCCGTGTTTTTTTTTTTACAACCGAGTTCGCAAACAACCGTACGGACCACCTGTTGGTTACCGTAGCCTACGAACGCTTGCAATACCAGAGGCATCACGCACGCGTTGCCGACCCCGAACCCCTTCCCCCCTAATGAGCTCTGGCAACCTTACTCACCGCAGGAACACAGCACTATTTGAAACAAATAATGCTATTTAGCTGCGATTTTCTGTAAGGCGGAGGTACCAGGTACCCCCGCGGCTCCAATTTAGAACGAGAAAATCTCGCTGTAACCTACCTCCTCCAATGTGTGGACTGGTTCAGTCTATCTGTTATTATAGAGTAGGCAGCGACACAGCTCGTCAATCTAATTACACAAAATCTAAATAGGTTGATACCAAGTATGAACGGCCGTGAACTTCGACATCGATTTTCCATATGGAATATGGTGGGACATTTTATAACCTACTATTATTATCAGAATCAATATAAAGCGTGGTGCAAATAGATTATAGGTTACTTTTACAAAGTTATCTCCGGTATAGTAACTACCTTATAATCCTATAGGTAGGTACTATTAGATATGGATGGTTAAAATTACGATTGAATAGTTATTGTTTATTAATGTTTGTTAGGCCTCTACATGATTTTATACAGCGTCAGATGGAACTTTTTACTCACTTACAGGACGCTGTAGGACGCTGTGCTTCTTGGGACATGTTTGGATGAAGTAGACTTGCCCAGCACCTTTACCATCCTCCTACTTAGTAGTAGGAGGATGGTAAATGGTAAATGATGGTAAATGAATTTCCATTCATGGTCAATACGTGTTTCCTCACGATGTTTTCCTTCACTGATTTGAGCACGTGTTACTGCCCACATACCATTTTGCATAGGAAAATCCTATGGTGGACGCCCGGGATTTGAACCCATTACTGTTTGTCATGGGTTCAAATCCCGGCCGCCTAGAAGTCAAGGCGAAAGTCGAGGTATCTCCAACATACGAGTAGCTCAATATTACTAAGGTACCTACTAAGGTACTTGTACAAAGAATTTTGTAAGACATTGAATCTAAATTTCCGCATCCAGGGTTCGTTTCCCGACTGAGTCAAAACAGTTTAGGGATATTATAAAATTCTTTGAATGTTTCTTTGCTGCATCAAAACACACCACGTATTCTGCCTGAGTCGAGTGTATTTTTCACTCTCCTCTCACTGACATCAAATTTTTTTCATCGCAATTACTGTAAGAATTGCTTATTTTTTTATTTTTCCAGTTATTGTTTTTTTATATAGGACTTTTTCTTTTATAATTACAAATAATAAGAGCATCACTTTACAAAATTAAAAGTTAAAATCTGAAATCAAAAATCTTAGACCATGATATTTAAAATTTCCCATCTAAAAACGAGAAACATTTCCTAGTTCATACAAGTAAACAAAGAAGCTAATTCATACGGAGATTGGTAAGTAGGTAACACAACACCCCATATTTCCGTGTCGGATTTGGCCGGGTGCCAAACAAAACATTTTTTATAAAGCTCTTACACGAGCAATTTGTATGCAGATATTTGTGCATTCATCATCATCAGCCTGATGAAGTGCGCTGCTGAACATAGGCCTCCCCCAAAGAGTTCCATGACGAACGAATTTGTGCATTATTCTAAGGTAACGGTTGCCGTCTCATATTAGCTGATGCCCACATTTTGCCGTATGGAGTATTCCATACGTGACAGGTTGCAAGCCCATCGCCGCTTATAAGAATACATACTGGTTTGCTCATGATGATGATGATGATAATAAATCCAAAAATGACTGAAAATAAGCCCTTAGTCACCACAGGATTGTAGAAGAGGACAAAACATCATCATCATCATTTCAGTCGTACGACGTCCACTGCTGAACATGGCCTCCCCCACAGACAGAGCGAATTCCTATCATGTCCTATCATGTGGGGGGATTTGCCCATACTCACCACGCTGGGCATGAGGGTTGGCGAGCGCAGTTAGAGCTATCGTTGTTAAAATGAGGGACGCTGCAGCCCATCCCCTAGCTTTTTTCCCTTAGTCGCCTCTTACGACATCCTCGGATAGGTAGGTATGGAGGGGCCTATTCTTTAGCCGGGGCCACCACGGCAAGAGACAAAACGCTTGACTAAAAATAAAATTTTAATGTTATTAGCTCCTCCTTGGTAATAAAAGTGAGCACTTAGTCCGCGCCTGTGCCGTGAACAATTTTCTTCTACGGTGTAAATATTTTATTAGCTTAATGAAGTCGGCTACAGCTGAAATTGTAATACGGGCAACACGTTTTGATGAAATACATAATTTAACACTCACAGTTGGATAGAACGATGTAGGAACGCATAATTAAAATCCTTTTGTTGAAAACTTTACATGAATCAAACAGTGTACCGTTTTGTCTCTCATAACGGTTTCGATTGTAATGTTACATTAGAATCTCCGAATTTAAGACGTGTTCAAACGGCGTGCGATATGTCATCTAAAATTTAAACTACTTTAACATGTTATGCGTTGGATGGGTAAAAATATACTTATACATATATAAATACCTGCTATGTATGTACTTACCTAGCTATTAAGAATGAACCTACATAATATTAACAACCTACTTGGAACGACCCACTTTTAGAATTGTTTATGATACTAATGTTCTCATGTAAGTGACTCACTGTCTTTATGGGAATAAAATGAATTTAAACCTAATTTATTTCTAATGAAATAATGTAATGAATGTCTTCTGAAAAAAATAATAATTGTGATTTAGGAGCTTGCGATATCGTTGAGCTATTATCGCACACCCCCAAATGTCAAACTCAAAATTGACTTTGTTCAGTCTTTGATCAAGAACATATCGAATGCCGTTGGAACGAAGCTTTAGTTGGATGAATCGAAATTGTGTATTATTATTTTTGTACATTAACTGCAGAGCCTCTTGATGAAAATCTACAATCATGGAACTCTTTGAGGGAGGCCTACGTCCAGCAGTTGACTTCTACAGGCTGATAATGACTATGATGTATGTATATTTGTCCGTAGAATTATATTTAAACCCTGGCATTTTTTAATATGTTTTTACTCCCCTCACACTGACATCAGGCTGTCATTATTTCATCGCAAATGCTTTCAAATTTGATTTTTTCTTTGCAATGTCCCCTCAAAGTTTCCCTTACGTGCCAGGGTAAGTCGTTACTCATCTTTTTCTCAACACTGACATTAAACTGACGTTGTTTTCATATTTGCTGTCAAATGTGATTGAGTGAAGTATTAGATTTGCTTGAGTGATGAATAAAGATACGAGTTATAATAATAACCTGTCATGTAAGCCATTGCTTACGCAGAGACTCTGGAAATAGAGTAGGTAGGTAGAGGCATGTCCTAAAGTTCACTCAAGTTGTTTTAAAGTTGGCAAAGCACGAATCTAAATTGGAGCAGCCCGCCTGGGGAGGTACCTCCGCCTTACAGAAGATCGCAGCCAAATAACATTATTTGTTTCAAATAGTGTTGTGTTCCTGCGGTGAGTAAGGTTGCCAGAGCTCTTTAGGGGGGGAGGGGTTCGGCAGGCAACGCATTAGCAATGCTCCAGGTGTTGCTGATGTCAATAGGCGACGGTAACCACTTACCATCAGGTGGGCCGAAAGCCTGTTTGCCTACGTATAACATAAAAAAAAAAAATCATTAGGCTTCCTTACATGCTTACGGTCTACCGTTTTACGAAAACATTATTGTTAGCCGATATAAGTAAAAGAAACGTTTTGGTATGGGAAAAGTCAAGCTGGATAATGGTTTCACACATCATAACGACACAACATCATTTTTTTTTTATACTACTGAAGTGGCAAACAAGCATACGGCCCACCTGTTGGCCAGCGGTTACCGTAGCCTATGAGCGCTTGCAATACCAGAGGCATCACGCACGCGTTGCCGACCCCGAACCCCCTAAAGAGCTCTGGCAACCTTACTCATCGCAGGAACACAACACTATTTGAAACAAATAATGTTATTTGGCTGCGATCTTTTGTAAGGCGGAGGTACCTCCACCAGGCGGGCTGCTCCAATTCAGAACGAGAAAATCTCCCTGTGCCCTACCTCCTCCTAAAACCGCGCTTCGCCTATGCGTTTAATTATTGGTAAAAAATACCCTGATGCTACACCAATTTGACACAAAGTCTGAAAAACGAGTTCGCGACATAGATCTCTATCGCGACCTACGGATTGAAAGCCGAGGTACTTCCCACTAGGCCAACACGGCAATTTCATTTTATGAGATGAAATAAGCCCACTTAGTTCCTTTAGCATCTGTTGACTCGGATAGACTTTGATACATTTTTATCGTTGTTGAGAAAATAAGATGGTCAAGTAAGCTATTCTCCGGTCGCTCTCATAGTCATTACATGATATTGACAGCAAATATAAGTTTCTCTCGTAATGATTTCCCTCAAGATTTGAAATTAAACTGCCCGCAAAAACTTCCAACACCTAAATTATTTCGGAACCGTTAGAGCCCTTTTCGAGTTTCAGCCTCTTTTCCCTACAAACTTCAACATCCCATTTTAGGGATAAAAAAGCCGAAGATCGTCAGTTTTATATTATTTCCTCTGTTTGTGTTACAAATGGTCCTAGCAATTTCAGAATTGTGAGGTTACTGTAAGACGAACTACACTTAATGTTACGAAATTCTCAGTGTCGATCCATCGGGTGCGGGGCCTTCCAACACTGCGTGGTCCTTCCATAACTAACGATATACCGAACTAAACCTATAAAAATAATCCTTCCGTTCACAAGAAAAACAGCTGCGTAATCAATTAACTTTCAGAATTTCGTCGGATTGAATCATTTTGGTTGATGATAGAGCCCTTTATATTCCATCAGGCCTGAGCCACATTTGAAGAGAAAGCATATTTGCCGGTGCCTACCAGTGCAGAAATGTAGTTGGAACCACCGATACAGCATGAAATGTATTGTACCTAATGCTGATAATACCTACTGATAATGTCATTCAGTGTGCAGAGAGATATTAGTTTAATAGTCAGAGGAACTTGGCACAATACTAAAAGACCTCAACACCGTCGTCAGACTTTGTTGAGGTCCGTTGTCCGTTGACAGACCAACGACATTATGAAGGTTGCGGGAAGTCAGTGGACGGAGAAGGCTTAAGATCGTTTGCCGTGGCACTGCTTGGGCAAAGCATATGTTCAGGAGTGGATTTCTCAGGCTGATGATGATGATACCTATTCCACGCGCCTTAGAATAATTTTGCAGTTTCGTTGATTTACAGCTAAAAGCGGACGAATCGGACCTAAGCGCCGATTGGATATAACCTGTTTAAGGGAAAAGTGTGGTCTAACCATGCATCGGCAAGAACGGGTGACCTGTCAGACATCAATCTTCGGCCAGAAGGTAGCGGTCCAGTCGGCGCTCAAATAGTTTGTCAAATTGCTTGTGCGAGCATAAGTTGTTCGCGTAGGACTATTAGCTACCCTGATAGGTTTTTGGGAGTGTATCCACAGATTATTAAAGATAAAGATAAACATAAAATATTTATTTGCTGTGAAAATGGTATGAAGTGTACAGGTGTTTATATTTATATCGTTCATCATATTTAGCCATTTGTCATGACGTATAAAATATTCAATAGTAATTACATGCCATTAAAAAAAAAGATTAATAAAATAAAATTTAAATTTGCATGTCAAAAATTCATTAATGGAATAAAAACTATGAACTATAAGCCAATTATTTTAATTAAATTAAATTTAATAGTTCTTTAATGTAATTCTACTACGTGATAAGATCCAAAAGGAGGAAACCCGTAGAAGGACCAAGGTCACTGACATAGCTCTCAGAATTAGCAAGTTGAAGTGGTTGGACAAGCCATATAGCTCGCAGAACCGACAACGGTTGGGGAGTAAAGGTTCTAGAATGGCGACCACGAACCAAAGAAAGAAAAGGCTTAAGACCGTTCGCTTCCCCCAAAGATTTCCCGTTATGGAAATCTTTGGGGGAAGCGAACGGTCCAGCAGTGGACTTCTACAGGCTGATGATGATGATGATGTAATAAATACAATGATATTGTACAAAATACTTTGTAGATATAACTAGACCCCCCGCTAGATGGAAGGATCCCTAATATACTTCGCCCTGCTCGATGGGTTATGGGCTGTTATGGGCCTAACCCTGAACATGGTAAATAGTTTTCCGACATTTTTACTGAAAGCGGCCTACCGTGGGAAATATGAGACGGTTTGTGGTCAAAGCGGTCTCGCAGGTGGCGGGGCTCATTACGCGCCTCCCCTCCCCACCCCCATGGTGAGGGGGATGACGTCACTCGTGTCGCAGTGCTGTTGCCGACGCTTTGCCACGTGTGTTGGTAAATATTTGTTTTCTTAACTTTTGTGTGAGCTACAAAAAGCTTCTTTCAATATTCTGTTAGACTAACGTCCAAAAATATTTAGTTAAAATAAACATCCATCCATCGTTTATGTCTGCCGTAAAATCACAAAGTATCCAAGAAATAGTTAACTACTACGTTAAAAAACCAACATTTCGGACGTGAAAAAGCATTGAAGAAATGGATGTAAATCCTCATACGTTTTGGACATCCTCGCACATCTGCACAGGCGCTGAGATTCTTGAAGATGTCTAAGTGGCGTAGTCAGAGGCAAATCCGATTATTACATTTGGCATATAAGTACCTACCTAGCATTCCAAATGTGACAAGTATTCCGAGGAACAGAAATTAAAGAATTTTGAAAAAAAAATATTTTAGGTGCGGTAGCCAGCATACTAGCCATCATCATAGTGGTTCGTCGTAGCACTCTTTGGGGAGGCCTATTTCCAGTAATCTAGGCTTCTGATGATGATTATGATGAGCTATCATAATATGGCCGTAAAGTCCATAGGTAATTAGGTACATTGCGTTTAACCCTAAATTACGGCGCAAGATTTCAAAAGAAACCAATGCTTTTATTAGTATTACCCTCAACTATTTGATCATGGAGGTGCACTTGGACCCACAAATTGAGGTTCTATTTCCATCCAGCTCCAATTTGTAGCAGTCAGCGTTCAAGTGAAGTTAAGTCTAAAATATTTGTACCGAGCGCTTTGCTGGCTGTCCGAACCGAATTTATGATGAGAATAAATTTCCGGAATTCCGTGATGCAGCCTTAGGCCTTAGCCACGGAAAACATGACGCGTGTGCGGTGCGGCAAAACAGGACAGGGCAGTTTTATTTTCGATGGATAAATACCGTTCTATACAAAAATGCCTTCTATTTAGAGATTGGCACAGGATGGCTTTGCTATCCTTGTCAAACCCAGAAACAAAAATGAATGGCTAAGAGGCACAGTGAATTCTCGAACCACACGCTATAAGAGATACGTTATTCCCTATTATACGTGTGGTATAGGTTTGTACTTGCACGTATTATACGTGCAAGTTTTAGAATGCCTTTCGAGGTTTTCCCACCAACCTACAACATGAAGGGCTTCAAGAAAAATACGAAAAGATTTCTCCTAGACAAGCAACGCTTCAGCAATGCTCCAGCTGTTGCAGATTTCAAAAGGTGACGGTAAACGCTTAGCATCAGGTGGGCCGTAAGCCTGTTTGCATCCGTATAACATTTGAAAAAATTACTTCAATTTCCGTAAAATTAATACCACAGATAACATAATACTATACTAGTACAGATACCTCATCTCATACAACGGAACGCAACCCTCGTAACTCGGGCTAAAATGACGGACGGATTTAAAATGACGCTATCTATCAAGTCAGTACTACCTGTGGTACTACAAGCAAACTGTGTCAATCACAACGTAGTTCAAGTCATTACCACCAGAAAAACAAGATCATTGGATTTTTGTTAAAAATAAATAAACTTGATTGAAGAGGCATTTATTAATTCGTTCCGTGTTATGGGTATTTTATGATATTATAAAATCTTTGTTTCATGACCTAATAATGATTTTTCACGTACTTCATTAACAAATCTATACCCGTAAAGCCATCTATTGACATTCGTTTGAACAATATTTGTTTTCCTTGGGATGTGACCCCGTGGTAATACTTACCATTCGGATATCAGCGTGAGTGGTTTGACTTCCACGTGCTGTTTCTGTTTGACTGAGGCTTTATCTAGTAGGCTCTATTTCACCGTATCAGCAAAGCAGTAAAATAAAGCGTTTTCTTATTAGATGATAAGTTTTACGGTTTGCCTGATGGAAAGTGATCGGCGGTGCCTTTCTACTTATTTGGCTCGCCTCATGGTAATGTGTAGGAAAAAATATTCACGCTCATATTATCAGTTTCAAGGATGCTTTTAGGGATATGTAAATTCAGATACGTGTACGTGTTCTTATTACCTCGATATATCCCTATTGTACCTTCATAATCTAAACATTATAACTAGGTACTTAGCAAACCAATATTAGCTAAATAATAATTATCTACCTACATACCTGATTAATTTCGTTTACAAAATTTGATTAGATATGTTATGAAGCTATGTACGTACGTATAGTCAAGTCCACATTTGCTTAAAAGAAAATAAATAAACTCACCAAAAATCTATTGCGCAGCCAAGCACAAATTACCAAATGTGCATTTTTTTCGCAGTTTCCAATGTGATTTTTACGCCCAAGCGTAGGTAGGTACACTTTAACAAGCATCTTGCGTTTTTAAGGGTTCTATATCTCATTTTGAAAAAAATAAAAAAATATATCGCTAAAAATATAACACTCTTGGAATCTATATTTTCCACCCCCATGTAATGGTACGGAAGCCCCAAGGCGCGAGTATTTCTCGCACTTGATCATCTTCATTTGACGCACAAACAAACTAACATACGACGCTACGTCGATAAACCTGAAAAATTAAGCTTAGGTACCTAAAAGAAAAACGCCTCTAAAATAGCTTTTTTAAAGTATTACCCGTTGAGTACCTAGGCAACTTTTAGAAGAAAAACTGTGTAAATTCTACAAATAGAAACTCGCATAAATTTCTGGGACGAGTAGGAAGGATCACAATAGCTATAAACAGGGCCAATAATCGTAAATACAGAGACATAACTCAAAATGCTCCCGGATATTTATATGTTACGGCCTGTAACATACGACTCTGTGGCGTTTTTATGGTGCTGGACATTTTTACGAATTATTTTTTCTGTAGATATGTATTGTGTTGTGTCTAACCTTATACGGTCCAAGCATATTATATCTCTGATACCGGCCAAGTTCTTTGATTGAATTAGACAAAAAGATTATGAACATGACCGCCAGAAACATGTGTTATGTTTTTCGATAATTAAGTATTTCCAATATTTTTTATATTTCATACGTGTTATTTATGCATGAAAGAATATGACCCTGTTGCACCCTCGGGATTGTGATAATGTCGGAAACAAGCATACGGCCCACCTGTTTGTATGTGGTTACCGTAGCCTATGGACGCTTGCAATAGTATCAAGCACGCGTTTCCGACCCCTTAAAAAGTTCAAAACGCCCTTTGAAGAATCCCATACTGTAGTCCGGAAAACCTCAGTCGGTAAATCTGGTGGGGGCCCTTCCAACACTGCCACTAAGCTTCATCATCATCATCAGCCTGTAGAAGTCCCCTGTTGGACATAGGCCTCCCCCAAAGAGTTCCACGACGAACGGTCTTGAGCCTTTTCCATCCACCGACTTCCCGCAACCTTTACAATAAAAATACCACTAAGCTTTTAGAAATTAAAATACGGATCAAGATAGTCCCACATTAAATAACGTGTTGGAGTTCGATTCTCGTCGAAATACCATCAAGCACGCTCCCAAAGGAACACTACCGCATAGCACTTTCCGAAGCCTCTCAATTTACTCGGTAAATGGAAATGCTGTGAAATGTGTAAAAGCAATGCTAACGGGGTCATGTAAATGCATACGATTGCAGTAAAAAAGTAAAGTAATTTACGAGTGCTGTAAAACTTATAAACAGCTAATATTTAAACCACAATTTAAACTACGGGTAACGTTAAAATGTTGCGTGTTAAAGAAATGTGCATGCGGATTGAGGGACCAACCTGAGTTATAGCGAAATAGTTTGGCTGTAACTTTTTATAAATTCAAAAAGACCATTTTTACCTCATCATGACCATGACAACCTCCACCTTTTTTGGCGTCGGTTTATACGTACCGCCTTATTCATAAAAGTATTTTCGTTTGTCATGAAAGTGAGAGTGACAATAATCTTACCAATATTATAAAATTAAATGCGAATGTTTGGATGGATGTTTGTTACTGAATCACGCCAGAACGGCTGAACGGATCTGGATGAAATTTGGCACAGAGATAGATAGTCTGGAATAACACTTTTTATTCTACTAACAACGCGAACAAAGCCGTGTGTGGAACTTTTAAAGCCTCGATAAATTGATAGTAATTATAAATAAGGCCCCTAGCCTATAAAATAATAAACAAAAACAGCCGACATAAGGCATCGGCCTTAAATAATGAAACCGATACCTAATCGGGTTCGCAGCAGATTTATTATTTACTTCCATTCCAAAAGGAAGAACTTCCCAGCTCTCGCAGAAATCAACATTATTTCGTAATCTCTCGAGAAGATTTGTCCCAACTTGCTAAGAAAAATAATGTTTAATCGCTTTTCAAACGAATTGTTATTTTAGAATTCATTCTACTAGTATAGTATTATGTTATCTGTGCTACAGGTAAGTAGTAGAACTAACGTACCATTAGACGAGGAAATTTATGTTACTTATATGCGGAATTTTACGGAAATTTATATAATCCTATCCCTTGAAAAACCATGGTTAACGACGGCTAAAGAGTTTCAATGCCTTCACATTTCTTTATGCACCGTTTTATAAATGACAGTTACAGAAATTCATTAAAGTAAGTTGCCAGACGCTTTAATTAAAGACTGAAGCATAGATATTGCTTTCAAGTAAAAGCAATTCCAGTTGGAACCGCTTTGAGTGGGGATCACTAGATATATTCCATTGTAGCAACGCTTGGAGTTTCTGTGCTCTATTCATTAATTGATGCCAGACAACACCTCAAATAAATGATAGATGGTAATGGCTACATATTGTGCCAGAAATTCCAGTCCAAAAAAAGGATTTTAAAGAACCTGGTTTTTTTCATACCACTGAGTTGGCGAACTAGCCTACGGCCCACCTGTTGGTAAGTGGTTACCGTAGCCTGATGCGTGATGCCTCTGGTATTGCAAGCGTTCATCGCTTGCAATACCAGAGGCATCACGCACGCGTTGCCGACCCCTTAAAAATTTCAACGTCCTTTTTGAAGAACCCCATACTGTAGTCCTTAGGGAAAACATCAGCAGGGAGATCATTCCACAACCTGAGTGTTCGCGGGAGGAAGTTCCTCTGAAACCGTGAACCTGGTGTTGGCCTAGTGGCAGGAACCTCGACTTTTGATCCATAAACGTAAGTTTCAAATCCGGGCCTTGCACCTACAGCGTCCTGTACGTGAGTAAAAAAGTTACTCCTGACGCTACGCTGTATACATCATCTAGAATAGATGCAAGGCCTTACTATGTACCCAACTGTCAAGAAGGAGGGTAATGTTTTTAATAGTTTCTTCGGATTGTGTTCTATGCTGTAGGTTTCTAAGACCGATGCAAAAAATAATTTTATTTAAGTCAAACATAGTTCTTACTCGCTTTTGCAGAACGTTAGCATTAAAATAAAACAGCTAGGTTGTGATATATTTTTATATAATAATCCATCTGGAATATATCAGAAACTATACGGAACTTAAAATTCACTTCATAGCTCCTACATAAAAGTTATTCTTATCCGTAAAACCTATTTAACTGCTCTTTGGTTGTAAAAAGCGCAGTCTCAGTTTTCACAGTATTGTCTAGGGGCATATGGATACTAATTTTGAATGTAGAGACAGCGCACACTTTCACATGACGTTACTATTGGGATTTAAATTATTTTCCAAGTTATAACAATACGAATTGCCTTATTAACGATGTTTAACCTCAGTATAAACCTGGGTCTTTCTAGCCTGAGTCTAAATAACATTGCATTAAACCTTGTTTTAAGCAGATTATATTATGAGTGGCCGTGGTGGCCCCGGCTGAAGAATAGGCCCCTCCATATCTACCTATCCGCGGATGTCGTAAGAGGCGACTAAGGGAAAAAAGCTAGGGGATGGGCAGCAGCGTCCCTCATTTTAACAACGATAGCTCTAACTGCGCTCGCCAACCCGCATGCCCAGCGTGGTGAGTATGGGCAAATCCCCCCACATGATAAGGAATTTGCGCTCTGTATGTGGGGGAGGCCATGTTCAGCAGTGGACGTTGTACGGCTGAAATGATGATGATGATGATATTATGAGATTCATAATATAAGATTCATGTATAGGGTTTTTCCGAAGATTAAGTAAACCGGGGTACTGTGACGTCATTCCCTCAAGTAAATTTTCGAGTGTGAATAACGTTTATTTGTTCTAGCTAGACCAATGACCGTACCAATGCCTACCTATACGATTTTGTTTAGGCGTTGACGTAAGTTGACAGTCTCAAAGGTTAAAGTTCAAATTCGCGTAAACTAGAACTTACATTTGATTGAATGGGAATAGAATAGGACGTCATGGTAGCTCAAAAGCTAGCCCAAAACTGGGCCCGGTTTTGTTTAACTACGTTTCATAGTAAGAAAAAGCGAAGTCTTGGTCTAAACTCGACTTGTCACTGTGATACGTGAAACGTGAATCACTAACGGTGGCAAGTGAGTCACTCACGGAAATTACGGACTCGGGCCTCTGGCTCACATTTACATACCTATCTTTCTTTTTTAGGAATTTCTGTACAAGATTTTTTATCGAGATCTCACCTCAAAATTTATGCTTGATTTATGTTCTATTGTAATTCTGGATAGTTTATAGCGTTTTGTGGTAAGTCATGTACATAACATATGCCTATGTGGCATGTGTCTGTGTGTAATCTCCAGTGGATATTCTCTACTCACATGCATACGGCGGTGCTGAAGTGGCATGCATGTTTCATGCGATGCAATTGTGTAGATAGACCTGTAGGAATATTCCGAGCATGTTTACTGAGCATGTGCTTCCGACATAAAAGTTATTTTGATTTTTGATGTTTGCAATCACGTGAATATGTGACTTCAGTCATCCACGCGCTGCGCGTCAGATCACGTATAATCGTTTTGTCTGAAGAGTTTTATATTTTAACCTACTACTACATAACAATTTTTTTTTAGTCACTGTATAGTAACTATCTCTCTGTATGTGTCTATGTGTCTGTGTAGTTCAGTCTCTGGTACCCATGGTACAGGCTATGCCAAGTTTGGGATCAGTTGACCGTGTGAATATGTCCGGAATATTTATTTATTTATTTGTATTTACTCGCCCTGTCCCTTTCTAACAGTTAACAAAGCGGACATACTTTTATCGAGCCGATAAAGTTAGTGAGTGATTATGAACCGGCCAAGACTATAATTTGTTATTTATACAAAAAGGAGTTGAGTTTTAAGTGTGAGTGGGAAAATGTCGAACACTTGAGACAAAAACTCGATAGCACAACAAAATAGTAAAAAATACCGCAGCTTGATAGAAAAAATAAAGTAAAATAAATAAGCGGCCGAGCAAGCACAATCGCCAGCCTTACAACAGAACAATAAACAATGGCCGTCCTGAATCAAAGTTTTTGTTCGGAGCACCTAATAATGCTTCGCAATATTTACCATGAATTTCATTTTCCAAAAAATCTTCTCTCAAATAATCTTATAACTTTTTTAAATACGTTAGGTATACATTAATAGGTATGTACCTACCTATATGTACGATTTACCTAGAGTCCTTTTCTTGTTTACTACGAAAAGGTATAATACATTACAAACTAAACTTATTTATGCTTTTATATCAAGAAACATGAAGCAAAAACAGTTTTATTTTCCTAAATTAATAAACTGTAACCCAACGTGATCCAGTCTTAACTTATCATTAAAACTTCAAAAGCATGTTAGTTAAAACGTTAATTCTTTATAGAACCGTAAATGATTCAAACTAGAACTTAAAACTTTTCCACTTCATAATTGGCGAACTGGCACCCAACGTGGTAGTACTTATGAAAATAAAATCACGCGTTGGTAAAATAAAACGTTTCCTCACGCGGCCGTGCAGAATTATGACATGAAGCTTTGTTCAAACGCCATGCGATATGTCCTATGATATTAGTTTCAAAAATAGCATTACCTCTACTGAATAAAGTCAATTTTGGATTTGACATAAAGTTCAAAAAAATAAATCAATATTAACTTTAATCACAAGACATATGGATCATTCTCAATTACATTTTAGGTGATTATCGCACGCTTTTTAGACACGGCTTGATGCTACAAATTGGACTTGGAATCGATACGGATGTCATCCGGTAACCAAATAAGTGAAATTAGGCAGTAACCACACCGACCACTCGCCACATAGAAAACAAATAAAGAAACATCCTGCAATTCAAAGCTTATAAAACTAGCTCTTTTTATATCCTGGATTGGCAAATTGGTTTCGTGGAACAGCCGATAATAATTGAGGGCGTTTGAGGGTACTTTTAGTGAAGTACGGGTCATTGGGTTGTATGATGGCGGTCACGCGATGCGGACGTGTCAGGCTGGCGGATTTATTGTTTTTTTACGTGTAGTTTAACTTTTTTTTTCTTTACATATTCACTCGGTCAACTGATCCCAAACTAGGCAAAGCCTATGGGTACCAGAGACTGATATAAGTATGTAATAGATTAATATTTAACACCCAGACACAGAACAAACATTTGTGTTTATCACACAAATGTTATCACACAAATGTTTGTCCAATGCGGGGATCGAACCCGCGACCTCTAGCACAGAAGGCAGAGTTACTACTAACTGAGCTATGAGGCCAGTCTCCAGTCACTTTTATGACGTATTGATGTCTTGGCCTTAGCCAACGTCAATCGTTTAGTTCTGTATAAAACTGGGTTGTTATTTATTTAACTCAAATGCTTTTATAGCTAGTTTTGATATGGGTTATTAACTACCACATAAACCACTAAGAAGCTCACTTTAACCTTCAAAAGGTTCTTTTATTAATCGTCATTGGCTCTTTTCAGAGCTACCATACCTCTATTTACCCCACTCAATGATCCCACTGAAGTCTATTATAGTCATTTGGAACTACAATAATATTTGTAGTTGTAAATTTTAAGTCAAAAGTTAAAGAGGCGCTCCTATACAAAACCATTCACAACACTGATTCTTGCATCGACGGCATAAGCCTTTTTCAGAGCCACCATACCTCAACTTGCTCACTGACCTGACAGGATGACCAAGAAAGAATCAGTGACACGACAAGCAACCAAGTCGTAAGTTTGTCTTTACAAACATACTGTTGCACATAATCGCGACAGAATGCACTTTTTAGTACATCGATTGTCCGACAGAGGGTGAACTGCCGCTTGACTGCTGTTGCTGTCTAGTTGCTGATACGTGGTACAAAAGTGGCGTTTAACAGCGATAATTGTACAATTTATGCTTGTCGCAGACCAGTCGCGAGATAGGTAATCAGCCGGCCGTTCATACATTCTGAGAATGTGAATGTGAGAATGTGATCATGTGAGGAATTGGCGATGTGAGGATGTGAATATATATTAGATTGTGAGACTGTTTGTATGATTGTCACGCATTCACTCACGCCGCAACTACTAAACAGATTTGAATGAAATGTAGCATGTATGTAGTAAAAAGCCTGGAGTAATATATAGGCTACTTTTTATACCGGTACCTACCACGCAAGCGAAGCAGCGGGCGAAAACTAATCAAACATAATTTAGGGATACCTGAAACGTTCAAAAACACCCGCGCACCAAACTGTCTAATTTTGGAATTATTGCGAGTAACAAATTGCGTGTTTCGGCTACCATAAGTACAATCACGTTGATTTCAAATTAATTTCAGTTCGTTGGGCGGTCCTGAATTGTATATTTATCATCAGAACGTGTATTTGATACTGTATTTCGAATGTTAGTGTAGATAATAATAACGCCGTGTTCATACGACGTTCCCCTTTCGATATTTCATCGAAATATATTTCCTAAACTAATCTCTATTGGATAAAGTCAATTTTGAGTTTTATTTTTAAAGGGGCCTGCGATATCGTATGCTCTCAAATGTCAAATTCAAAATTAACTTTATCCAGTAGAGATGAGGATCATTTTGAAATACATTTTAGATGACATATCGTCCGTCGTATGAACACGGTTCCTGAGTAACCGGAACAAAGAGTTAAGCTGCGCTATTTTTAACTAATAACTTGATAATAATTTGATGCATGATAATAATTGAATATGATTAATTGAATTAGATAATAATTACATACAAAAAAAAATTAAAAAAAATATATAACTAGGTACTAAAACAAATTATCTACTTTTATAATTAATGTTTAATAATTAATATTGGGAAATAAAAGGCTTTATTATAATTATTATTTTAAACTATCGTTCTTTATCTTCAAGACGATTTAAGAGGAGAAAAGATAATGCAAATCTTTCTATGGAGTTCGGTCCAAGTGCTTAAAAATAGCCAATCGCAACAAAATATTACAAGCAACGCCAATCTCATTGGCTAACATTTGACTTTTACTATACAAGGTGATTCATAACATGTATACCATCCCGAAAGGGGGTTATTATATCAACAAAAAGAAATAATACTAGCGAAAATAAATGTCAAAAAAAAGAGTTGAACTATGGGTAACTTTACTTCTCCGTAGTACAACCAGTTGGACATCACTGTTGTACCACGGGTCGGGAGCGAAAAAAACAAGCAATTTTTTCTAAAATTTGGTTGTAGAATAAGCCCCTTTTGGGATGGAATACATATTATGAATCACCTTGTAGTATCGTAACCGTAACGTTGCTATTGTGAATAAAGTATTCTTTGTTGGGGCACTGGTCTTTGTTTGTGATGCTTCAAAGACTGGGTTAGATTTAGTAATAATGTTATATGGAAGTAAACAGGCTTACGGCCCTCCTGATGGTAAGTGGTTACCGTCGCCTATTGACATTAGCAACACCTGGAGAATTGCTAATGCGTTGCCTGCCGAACCCCTCCCCCCTAAAGAGCTCTGACAACCTTACTCACCGCAGGAACACAACACTATTTGAAACAAATAATGTTATTTGGCTGCGATCTTCTGTAAAGCGGAGGTACCTCTCCAGGTGGGCTGCTCCAATTTTGAGCGAGAAAATCTCGCTGTGCCCTACCTCCTCCAAAAATTAATTATCACAAACCTATGAAGGTTAAACCATAGAATACTTTTTATTCCCGTTGCTGATGTTCCCTCGGGAGACTAACATGAGAGACTGCTGGTAAATAATAAATATTTCACTAAAACAACATTCACAACAGTACGTCTGAATGATCACACACTACCGCATTCCCGCTTCAAAGAAGTTCCGTGTCCGGAATCCATTGGGTTTTTTTTTTAATGTTTTATGGAGGCAAACAGGGTTACGGCCCACCTGATGGTAAGTGGTTACCGTCGCCTATTGACATCTGCAACACCTGGAGCATTGCTAATGCGTTGCCTGCCCTGGAGAAATCTTATTGTACATTTTTTTTACGTTTTTTTGCTTATAAAACTCCTCGATGCTAGAGACTTTTCACTACAAGGTGGTTCATAATAAGTATATTATCTCATTAGGGTTATTTTATCACCAAAAATAAAAGTATATCTTTTTCAGTTAAAATTGACAGATTATTTTTCTTCTTTTTCATATTAGGTAGCTGTTCTTCTAATCATACTTTTAACTAAATAAACGTAGTAAAAGTTCAACATGAAGTTTGCTACCTAAAACAGCCGAATAATTGATACGATTTAACGCTAAAATCCAAAGTTTTGCAGTGTTTTTTTTCAATGAAAAATTGTGCGCCTCTACTAAGTCACCGTGTAGTATGGCACTCTTGGGGCAGGCCTATGTTCAGCAGTGGACTTCATCAGGCTGATGATGATGATGATGTATAAATATAAATAAATAAATAAATATTCCGGACATATCACACATTGTCAACTGATCCCAAACTAGGCATAGCCTGTACTATGGGTACCAGAGACTGATATACTTAATAGATATATATTTAACACCCAGACACAGAACAAACATCTGTGTTAGTCACAAATGTTTGTCCAGTGCGGGAATCGAACCCGCGACCTCTAGCGCAGAAGGCAGAGTTACTACCAACTGAGCTATGAGGCCAGTCAAAGTATGATGAGTATAGTCACCAGTTGGTAGATTTTGCACTCTAATTTCAAACCCAGCTTTCAACCGAGCTTCCCCTGCAATTTAATCCAGAGCCATTGTTTGCCAGTCGGAAACGTTATGCGGTATCGCAGCCGTCTATCAGCCACCAGGAAACTTATCTATTCAACAGAGAATCTATTACATTCCAGTGTTTAGCTCGCACTTCTACTTCTAGGACTTTGGCGTCTTTCTATTTAGCGAGATGTTGAAGTTTTACTGTACAATGTTTTGAAATAAAAATATTTATTTTGCTCGAAGCATGGTTGTACATAGATTTTGACTATTTAATAAAAGTTATTTCTATAAAAGTAGAAAAGAACATTCATATTATGAGTTTATTTACAGAAAGAAACTTAAGACTAATACAAGTTAATATTTACAAAATACACAAGAAACAGTTGAGCCATCTAAAGACCGTTACAAACGATCTATAGATAGCTCAACTGATAAAAGTTGTTACACATACTCCGTTAATACGGCGTGCAAATAATAATAGTTTTTATTAATAAAATCAAACAAAATAAAAAACAAGATTAAAATAAAGTCAGTGTAAAGTAAAGTATTCCAAATTGTATTAATATTATTTAAACGGTTGTCTGGTAGATATCGCAAACCGCGATAAGACCGCCGATTGTAGGACCTTATCTTAGACTTATAAGCCATTTTGTATAAACTGTGTTTTTTTTTTTTTTTTAAAGGTCCTCAATAAAGTTTTATTTCAATAATGGAGAGTCTTAAAGACTCCATTATTATGTCATAATTACTGGTTTTGATTTCTTAGGTTATTTGTTTGACGTTTGACAATTTGGCTCATATCGTTAATCGCCGTGAGTGAAACTTTGATGGAAAACAAAAAATAATCAAACTTGACAGCCTTTTCTATTAAGGCGATACAGAAATCAAAATAAACTGTCGAGTGGGCGGAGTGAAGAAAGTGACAGCGCTATGTACTAAAATTGAATGCGGAAAGAGATAGCAAGCGTTAGAAGGCGCTTAAAAGTAATCGATGTAAGCGACATATAAGAAAATATCGATTATCTTAAAAACTATGTATTTTTTTTAAAAAGTGTCTTGTATTTAGGTACCCAATGCAATTGTCTAACACAATATTAAAAAACAAGTTATTTTTGTTCGGTAGTCTCAGAGTATTTTCGAAAAAACGGTTGCAGAAGACCCAACTTTAAAAAATAAATCTATCGAGAAAAGTTTTACCAATCGCATTTCTGTCTTGGATTTAAATAAATAAAATGCTCAAGTTATCTTTGTCATAAAAATCAAAACTGTGCGTTTTGCGGTTATTGAGAAAAAACAATTCAAAAATTTTAAAACAATTTAACCCTCACCTTAAATTAGTGTCAGGCTTTCAGTGTGAGCGAAGTGAAAACATATTATCAACAATTGAACAGAAATGTGAAAACATATTATCAACAATTGAACAGAAATGTGAAAACATATTATCAACAATGAAGGCCTCATAGCTCAGTTGGTAGTAACTCTACCTTCTGCGCTAGAGGTTGCGGGTTCGATTCCCGCACAAGACAAACATTTGTGTGATGAATTCAGATGTTTGTTCTGTGTTAAATATTTATCTATTATGTATATCAGTCTCTGGTACCCATAGTTCGGGCTATGCCTAGTTTGGGATCAGTTGACCGTGTGTGATATGTACGGACGGAATATTTATTTATTTATTTATTTAATTGTGCTCGAAAGGAGCCTCTAAAAGGCGCACTTTAATACTTTCACTACCCGTCCTTTATGGCCACCATACCTCAACCTGGTCACTGATCTAATACAGGATGACCAACAAAGAATCAGTGACTCGACAAGCAAGCAAGCAACGATACCATGGTAGGATTTCATCATTCAACATACCAGAATTATAGATGCCCTTATTTTCTCCAACCACTTGAAATTCAATCGCCCACTATTATTTGCTGATCTAAAGCATTTTATTATCCGCTAGTGTTTACCTATTCAACAGGGAATCTATAACATTCAGTATTATCTAGATCGCGTTGAGTGAACATTTCACTGCGTCATTGAGTTCGTTTCTGAGGAAACAAACGTGTTTCATCAAAATTTGTGTATTACCCGAAAAACAAAAGCAGCGCTTTGGTTTTGTGTATCTAATCCAACGTAGGTAATGAACCACAATCGCTCTGAGTTACTTCAAGACGATCGATACGATACAATTTTAGATTACCACGGTTATGTATGTTTTTCTATTACATAACACAGTTATTATAATGTTGCAACTAACTTATTATAGTTACTAAAATAAATTATATCTACGAGTATACATTAAATTAAAGAGTATAAATCTTGAAATATGTATATTGTTGCAAATATATTTAAATAACAAAGGGCACAGCGAGATTTTCTCGTTCTAAATTGGAGCACCCCTTTTGGGAGGTACCTCCGCCTTACAGAAGATAGCAGCCAAATAACATTATTTGTTTCAAATTGTATTGTGTTCCTGCGGTGAGTAAGGTTGCCAGAGCTCTTTAGGGAGGAGGGGGTTCGGGGTCGGCAACGCGTGCGTGATGCCTCCGGTATTGCAGGCGCACATAGGCTACGGTAACCGCTTACTAACAGGTGGACCGTATGCTTGTTTGCTACCTCAGTTGTATAAAAAAAATGTACAATATTAGCGTTTTCTAAATATCCAAGTTTAAAGATCTTAAAAAAAAGTTGACCAAAACTTAAAGGCTTGGTCTCTCCTAAACCTATTGAATTAAAACTTTTTTACAAATTAATTTGTTAAAAAAATATTCAGTCATTTTTAACACGTAATGTTTAAAATTGTAAAACAATTGCTAACACTGAAAAATTTTACTAACCTAGCCAAGTTTGATAATTACTTTTTTTCTGTAAGTACTTTTATGAATGATTGAACTACACACCTTCCAGAAGATCGCAGCCAAATACCATTATTTGTTTCAAATAGTGTTGTGTTCCTGCGGTGAGTAAGGTTGCCAGAGCCCTATATAGGGAGGGGTTCGGCAGGCAACGCATTAGCAATGCTCCAGTTGTTGCTGATATCAATAGGCGACGGTAACCACTTACCATCAGGAGCGCCGTAAGCCTGTTTGCCTCCATATAACATAAAAAAATACACAGAAAATCAGGCTTAGACTTAGGCTCGTATTCAGAGACAAGACTCAAGCATTGATCTGTACTTAAATCTGGATTTGAGTCGAGATTCTAATTCTTGAACAGTTTTTATGTATAGATTCAATGATCACAGTTCACCTGAGTAAATGCTTATTCTGAAACGTCAATCAGACGAAATCGGTGCTTGAGTTTAGATTTGATTAGACATTAATCAAATGACATTTTCGTTCCGTTACACGTACTTTGATGCATATTTATACTTCACTTTATAGTTCTGTTCTATTTCCTGGCTGTTTGAATTTCTGCCTAAAACGGATCGAAAATTATAAATAAATCAAAATGTAAACGAGAACATTTGAGTAAAGATTTGAGACTCGATTCAGCGGAGAGTAGTTTAAGTACTTGAATAAAAGTTATGTTTGAGAAGAGATTCAATACTTAAATAGAGTTCAGCTGATATGTGATTAAATCTATGCTTGAGTCGTGTCTCTGAATACGAGCCTTGACTAGCAAGAGTCAATTGAAGTAAAGCGTTTGGAAACCAGAATAGCCTTCATAAAACATTTATGTTATATCCACCGACCCACATTGGAATCGCGTGTTCCATTCAATACGATTGTTTGTTTGTTTGGAAGCCCGAGTCTCAGAAGCCGAGTAGGAACGTAATAAACGGACGGAGAGCCACGAAGAACAGTGCAAATAGGGATTAATGTTCGTATATCAGGTCTTGACAATTGGTTAGGTACCTAACCTACAGGTAGTAGACATTGGACAATAATGTTTTTTAATTAAATCTTTAGAAGCAAAGAAGAGCTGGCTGGAGAAGGCTGGGGGGACAAATGGTCGCCCGCCCAATCGAACCCGTAATCTCAGACGGGCACTTGCCCGCTACGCCACCGAGCTCGTTGTGAAAGTGGACTAAACAGTCAAAAATGCGTTTCTTTAACGTATTATTCTTAATCTAACGGTTATTAAAACCAGTGTACGCTAAGAGAGCTGTATGGAGCATAATTCTTGTAGTAATTATGTAGTAAACTTTAACCCGCGGCTTCGCTCTCGTGGTACCTACATAAAAATTGGACTATATGCTATTTTAGGTGAAGAATTCCAACTTTCATCGAAATCGGTTAAGCCGTTACGGCGTGATCGAATAACAAACATCCAAACATCTAAACATCCAAACACAAACTTTCGCATTTATACTTTTTTTTTATACTGCTGAGGTGGCAAACAAGCATACGGCCCACCTGTTGGTAAGCGGTTACCGTAGCCTATGAGCTTTTGCAATACCAGAGGCATCACGCATGCGTTGCCGACCCCGAACCCCCTCCCCCCTAAAGATCTTCTGTAAGGCGGAGGTACCTCCCCAGGCGGGCTGCTCCAATTCAGAACGAGAGAATCTCGTTGTGCCCTACCTCCTCCTAAAATATTAGTAGTATATTGGTAACTTTTGGAAATAAACGAGTGTTCAAACAGCAAGCTGTGTTTCACTTAAATACTGATAAATAATGGATGCTGGCGTCGATTTCATTCTCACCACACGTCAGCCGCATTTCCAGATCGACCCAGATAGCTCAACAAGGTTTAGATAACTGTTTGATTATAAATTCGGGTCCATGTTTGATTGATTGTTTGTATAAAGCTTAGTGCTCGCTAATTGTTTATCCCTAAATTGTCTTTGACTAAGCATAAAGCTTTTTAATAGCTGTATTTGCTGTTCTGACTGCAGTGATTTGGTAAAGCGTAGAGTTTACACGCTTCCGAATCCACAAACCGAAGTTCCGAAGTGTCTACAAAAGCTCGACGTTTTGTTTTGATGAATCTATAAAAACCCATTTATAAAACAATGTGGTGTAGAAATAAAAGGCTTTTCGGTGCGTCAAGCTAAACCCATTACACAAAAACAGCTTTGCATCGTTTTTGAGAGGAGGTAGGGCACAGCGAGATTTTCTCGTTCTGAATTGGAGCAGCCCGCCTGGGGAGGTACCTCCGCTTTACAGAAGATCGCAGCCAAATAACATTATTTGTTTCAAATAGTGTTGTGTTCCTGTGGTGAGTAGGGTTGCCAGAGCTCTTAAGGGGGGAAGGGGGTTCGGGGTCGGCAACGCGTGCGTGATGCCTCTGGTATTGCAAGCGCTCATAGGCTACGGTAACCGCTTACCATCAGGTGGGCCGTAAGCTTGTTTGCCACCTCTGTTGTATAAAAAAAATTAAAAAAAAGAACATATTACGTGGTCCGTGGCATGTATATGTTGAGAAGAATGCCAAGTTAAGGTTTTCTACGTACCTTCTAAGCTGACATAACGAGTTGTCTCTCGGAAGTCATTGCGACAAATGCAATAAAAGCACACAAGCACTCTGTACCTACATCTGGCATCGTAAACGGTTTGCATTTGACTGGAAGCAACAGCATGTTCGTAATGACTCTTTTGTTTATCGCCTGAATGCAACAAAAACTAAAATGGGAGCTTTAAAATTCTATGACTCTACCGGCCTTATTAAAAAACGATGTTGAAGCTCAGCCTAAACCTAGATCTTTTGAATCTAGGTCTACCTACATTAGCCTTTATGTAGAAACTGGGTTTTTCCGAAAATTTACTAACTTACCATGGTTCTGTGCGGTTGCCAGCAGTTCAACTAAAAGGTTCCATCACAATTTTTCGTCTTAAATGTGCATATACAAAATTGCCAACTCATGTGCCGCCCTGGCTATTGGGCGCATCGCTTCGGCCATATGCATCGTAAATGAAGCGATCCACGGAAGTCCCATTTTAAATAGGTACACCCGTTTAAAAAGAGAGCCGCTTAAAATTCATGCAAGCGCTCATAACCTACCCACTTGAATTGAATATATTGAGTGGCGCAATATTTCGTTTTGGCTGGCAAAATGTTGGTATACGATATTTTCTGTATATTTACTCGGTACTGGCTAAGCGGCCGTCTGGCGCACGTGGCTACACTGTCAATACCGCTGCAGTAACTACAGTTCTATCGACTGAACAATTATTCATTAACTCTTCGTTTAAAAGCACACATGAAATACGTAACTCTTTGATCGTATCGTATTTCCAAAGCGTTATGCGGATGGAAGAATAGGATGTTACCTACAAGAAGAGTGATGAATATGAACGTGGATGGATACAAAAGTAGAGGAAGGCCAAAGTCGATATGGATGGACTGTGAGAAAGATGTAAAAGAGTGTGAGTAGTGAGATGACTTATCTATCACCCATAAGGGAAAATGGAAGAAAATATCTCTTGTATGGGGGGTCGACCCTTGTTGTTGTGGGATATGGTCAAAGTCAAAGTCAAAGTAAAAAGGCATTTATTTCAATTAAATCACTAGGATCACTTTGAAACGTCTTAGAAACTAGGTGAAGCTATGCCTGTTCCTCGCAACCAGGCCTAGAAGAATCAGGCAACAAACACGGCTTGGTGCCTATCATTTTTTTCGATGATCCTTTTTCACAAAATGGAATTTAAAGCTTCAGTGTGGTGCCGATCGAACTAGGTGAGGCTCAAAAGAAAAGTAATGGTAAGTGGTAACGTATGGTCGTGGTATAGCTTGCCAACGGTCACCAAAATGCATGGGTGACAGTAATTGTGCGCTTCGATGTCGGTCGGCTATCTGTCTTCCATTCTAGAGCTGTAATTATGACAGATAAATATATTACCAAATTGAGTGACCTGTCTACCCGTCATGCTGCCGAAACGTGGACACTTACTTACATTAGGGTCGGTTCACAAATCACATTATCCGACAGAGAACCCAGGCGGTCGACATGGCTCAGATGATAAACAAGCTGATATGGCAGTGGGCGACCATGTATGCCGTAGAACCGTCAATCATTGGAGCAAACGAATTTATTTATTAATTTAATAGGCACATCAACGAAATTTACATAAGTAAGAGCTTAAATTAGTTAGCTTTAGTATTTTCTAGGTTACATGCAATTTCAATTATAGATGTAGGTACACTGAGTGCGCTAATTTACATAAGATTACCATTTATCAAAATTATCAGAATATATTTTTTACACAAAACGTTACTAAGATGCATGATTATCATCAACATCATCATAAATAATAACTAGGAATGAAATATTTTTTAAACTAAAGTGGTTTAACATAAAAAAAATGAATCTAAAATAACATGAAAAATACAAAAAAAAATTACCTACATAAACATGCATAAATATTTTATGTTTTCAAAATTGACTGTTAAACATGCAATGATTTAGTGAAGACCGCGTATAGGTAGGTAAGCGTAGTGTATGATGCCCTCCAGCAAGGGGCAATGATCGAGCCTGATGATGATGAACCAGCGAAATATAGCTGGTGACTACTGGATCAGAAGAGCCAAAGACCGGGCTCAGTGGCGTCTTGGAAGAAACCTAGATCCAGCAGTGAACTGATATAGGTTTATAATCATATTACATTGACACGTACCTAATAAAGAGTACATAATCGTTTCTTTGAGTGCAAATACCTTTCCCTAATCATGCTTTTTCTGTGCGTAGCTAAGATCATCGCTTTTTGAGCGCAAGTAGCAAGCATCTTTGTACATTAAAATCACTTGCACATTATGCCTTGAGGCATACCACTTTACTTTCAAAGCACCGTTCCATCGAGTTTTTTATCCGTCTCCCACTCAATAGAAGCCTTATAAATCGCCTTTGGAAAAATGCAGAATGCAAATTGCAGCGCAGCCGGTATTTCCAGCATATTGATGGATTGTCACTCGATACTTTATGAAACCGACGAACCGAAATGTGTACCTACATAATGATTCTAATGCCACGGGACTTATATCACTACAAGGTGAACCCATAAAATTAAGTAAAAGATGATTATTTCAAAATGATCCTTACGCCTACTCAATAAAATAAATTTTGAGTTTCACTTTTATTGGCGTATGATATACGGCTTCAAATGTCAAACTCAAAATTGACTTTTATCACGTAAAGATCATTATGAACTAAATTTAAAACATATTTCGGATGACATATCGCACGCTGTTTGAACACGGCTTAAATCTTCAACCGGGCTTTAATCACACTCTTAACACTATTTCCGAGTAAAATCCGACATCATTCGTAAGGCCACGGACAATGGAGCCATTTCCCGATAATAGGTACAAATGTGAAGCAAATCTACCACTCTAATGCCGGACCACTTACTGCTATCAATTTCGGATCGCCGCCAAATGAACTGCGACGTTTTGGAAGCTGTCCAGAACGTCACAGTGATTTGGAAGGAAGGACATTCCGTCTGACGATTAGTTTTGAGCGAACAAGATGGATTTGTCTGTTTTCTGATACATAGCCTTGAAGTCATGGATAGTCTTATTTATTTATGAAACTGACTACGGTACGCGAAGTCGCGTATGAACGCAGCATACACACACAACGTAAAAATATACAATATATTACACAAATTCTGTCCGTGTAATGAAACACACTATTCCAGATAACTTTCTATTTAATCGATGCTCTTGAACAGGCGACTAATAAAAACAAAAACGCAACGATAGCGCGATCTCCTTTTCTAGTGGCGCCATCTAGTTTTGCCATCTATAACAATTTTTGCTTATAATCTAAACAAATACATTGAAATACATAGACGTTACACAGTGCGTTTATGCGCATCAAGCAAACTTACCTAAGTCGTCTATGTTAAAGAATTTATTTATGGATTTCCAATCAATGAAACGACAGTGATTTAGCCATGATGTATTTGAACAGAGCCGACCCTCATTTACACATGACATTAATACCCACAGTCTACGGCTACTTTGTATAGGGAATCTTAGAATTATTTTTGTGTTTTTATTTTACATTTGTAGACCATTGCTTGTTCACGGCAGTCCGGCTTTAAACTGGTCATAAAACACCGTATCTAAACTGCAATGCCGATAGACTCTTTTTCAATCTTTTTACAAGCTCGTTTTTGCATGCTCGTCAAAGAACACGCGCAGACAATACGCCTAATCTGTAATGGTGTTAAAGGAATTCCTTGCAAATTCAGTACCTAACTAACCTACTTCAAGCAATTAGTTAGTACCCAAGTACCTTATCAAGCGGCCGCTCTACATTGCTAAATGCTAATTTAACAAGATAGCGCAACAAGTTTCTAAGTTGGTTATGTAATCAGGTCTTAGAAAAGCATTCCCTGTATGAAAACATGGAAACAATTTTCCTAAAAAAGGCCATCGGGCGGCCGCTGAAAAAATAGTGTCATTTTGAGGGGATATTGAAATATTTAACTCACGTCATCATTATCATCTTCGGCCTGATGAAGTCCATTGCTGAACATCTTTTGGGCCTTCTCCATTCTCCGTCTTTCCGTGATTCACAATGTCGAAAGAGGGGGGCTTTGCAACTGCATCGTCAGGTTCGTGGTCGCCGTTTGAGAACCATCATACCCCAACGGTTGTCGGTTCTGCAAGCTATATGGCCTGCCCACTGCCACTTCAACCTGCTAATTCTGAAAGCTATGCCCTAATAAATATTCAATAAATAAATTATTTCTTTATTTATTGAATATTTATAGCTCTCTCCATAGCCCGTTCCGCTACTTTGAGTTTATGTATCAGGCCAATAGCTAGCGACCAAGTCTCAGTGCCATACGTTATCTCTGGCAACACGCACTGATTCTGGCCCCCGATTCTACAAATTCAATGACTTTAAAATGATAATCGCATGATAATGATCATTCAGTAACGATTGTCGCCACCTTCGTTTCTTTGATTTCATTGGTTCATTGGTTACACAATGACTGCCATTGATATACGACTGTGATAGCAGAATACCAAAAGTGTGAAAAGTGGCAATTTTGCCACTTTTGCAAGTAGTATTGGGCCCCTGGACTTTGGAAAAAATAATATCATTGTGAATGGAGTAAAAAATAAAAGCACTGAATGCAAAAAGTCAAATTCAAAGTATCTATTTTTTCACAACTTACCTATATTACCGTTATTCCGTTAACATTTTTATAAATATCCCAGAGTCATTCAAAATCTCATATACCTACCGCATGATATCCCACAATATCCGCGCTATTACCTCGGCACGGGGTTCGTTACCAGCCGACGATCCTTTCGCATTATATTTTACGATCTCACTTGTTACGTGTACTATCATCCGGACGCCATCGCGACCTCCACAGCCTTTTCTGAAAGACGGCGGACGTGAAATGACGGCTGTAATATAGAGGTGACAGCAAAAACACTGTCTCCGTAAAAGCAGTTCTGGCCGCGAAAGCAGGCCGCGCGGATTAGCCTGAGGCCCGAGTCTGAAATGTTCGTGAGATATCACTTGTCACCGTGAGACGTGAAAAGTGAGTAGCTTGACGGTTTTTATAGGGGCGCTATTCGTGACTCCATTTAAAACGGTAAGCTAGCCTGTTCCGTGGCTCTTATCGGGCAGTACCACTCTAGCGAGTCACGGGAAACTGCTAAGTTCAATGCAACATGGTGTCTTAACAATTTGAAATCATGGGGTGCAATCTTCTCGAAAAATATTGGTGGTAACAATCTATAAAGTCAGTACAAGTATTTTAATATTACCCACCTTAGTCACCCGGGTTTACGGTTGTTAATACGACGCGACGGTCAAGTTTTTTTTATGAAACCAGAGCGTAGCTTTATATACCTATTTAGAGTATACATCACATTACGGGTTAGTTTAAAGTGTAGACAGTGTAGTGTAGGCAATGTACATAGGAAAGAAATACCATATTTACATCTCGTTATTGTCTGTTTAGTCTTGCTTCTGGAATTTAACTCAGCCATTGTATAAGTGGATTACAAAACTAACCTTTTATTTACAGAGAGAAAATTACAGCTAATAGATGATTAAATGATTCATAGTCTCACGACTTTTATCCCCAAGCACGGTAGACATCCTCGATCTCCAGGCGATAACATCCTTGAAGATGTCTAGGGGTAGTCAGAGGTATGCCCGAACACATGCCCTCATTTTGGCGTAGTGAGTATTCCATACGTGCGAGGTTTAAAGCCCATCTCCGTTGGTATGTAAGATTTACAAAAGGCCATAGGTGGTAAAGGCATTAAGACTTTACAAAGATTTATACAGAGAGAGTATTACAATTTATGAACCGTTGTAAACCTACTTTTGCTATAAAATGTTCCTATTTTATAACCAACCAACTATTCGTTTTACGACGAAAACTTCAAAGAATTTGACCGACGAACGGGGATAGTTTTACTGCTGAAGTTTATACGAGCAACGTTCACCGAGCTGTTGCGCCGCAACAAGTGAAAGCTCACCTCATCAGTGAAATTGGGGAGCTTTCTTTAGTGGTCATCCGTGTAATTACGTGCAAGCAACAGCTAGCTGCCACAAGAGCAAACCTGGCTACAGCTTCGAACCAGCCGATGACGTGAAAATGTGATAAATTTTTTTTAATTTTTTTTTTAAATATTCCGGACATATTCACACGGTCAACTGATCCCAAACTAGGCATAGCCTGTACTATGGGTACCAGAGACTGATATACATAATAGATATATATTTAACACCCAGACACAGAACAAACATCTGTGTTAGTCACAAATGTTTGTCCAGTGCGGGAATCGAACCCGCGACCTCTAGCGCAGAAGGCAGACTTACTACCAACTGAGCTATGAGGCCAGTCGCTTCACTCAAAGCCACGCTAAGGAAAATTTATCTTTAAACTTATTATAACTACGAATAGATATTGACTCACCTCATCGTAAATAAAATTGTCGATCTCCTCGAGCGGTCGCCCGTACATCTTCGGCGGGAACGGCTCATACTTTCTTGGCAAGCGGGCGCCGTCTTCCACGCTGAGCCTTCGACGCGGCATGAACCCAAACTCGCGAACAAGCTGCGCGCCGCGCGATCCAGCTCGGCGAGCGCTCTCGCGCGTGAAAGGTGTGACGGCTGCGCGCGGGCCGTTATCATCGCGCGTGTTTGCCGGCTCGTTCGCGAACGTAACCCCCTCGAGAGGGATTCGGAGTTCATCGCGGCGCGGGCGCTCGGCTTCATCGGGTAAAGCATCGAGCGCGTCGCGTGACTGGGAAGCGACGAGCGGCGCGGCGGCCTCGGGGTTCGTGGCCTCGAGCTGACGCACGATCTCTCCGAGCAGCCGCGAGCCGTCGATCTCCTCGCCGGGCGAGTGCAGCGGCGCCGGCGGCGGGAATGAGAGCCGCCGCTCGTCCTCCTCCATGCCGGGCTACGCGCGCGCCCGCCGCATCTCCCCTTCCCCCACGACCGCACCACAGCACTATCGCACTACCCGTATGCACATCCTCACATTTACTGCCACCTGAGGAGAAGAGAAAGCCACGTTAATAAAGAATCTATGTTCATAAGTGGATGGGGAAGGCTCGTTTGTCGTGGCACTCTATATGGGAGGCCTATCCAGCAGTGAAGTTCTTTAGGCTGATGATTATTAACAAGAATCACACTCGTACATTATGCTTTTACTTGGTCAGCTTACTGTATTACGGTGAATTACCATTTTAGGGTGAGGTGGTCATAAAAAGGCCTTGTTATCGTGCTTGTGAACATTGCAAATATGCATTGTACCACGGGTCGGGAGTGAAAGTAAAAGCAGATCTTTGTGCTAACATTAGTTGTTTTAATTCCAAATTACGCTTTTTTAGTGTACATGACGTGGTCAAAATGTTGGTAAGATAAATCAGCCACCTTAAGCGTGTTTCTGCCAATGCAAAAGAGAACGAACTTCAATGTTGATTCTTTATAGGTATTATTTCGTTCAAGATCAGACTGTTTCCATCTATTTTCTAAGAAGTGATTAGAAAAAACACCGTTAAATACTAATAAAAAATTTACGTGTTTCTGAAGTCGAAACAGACTTTCCGTACCATACGTACTGTTTTGAATTCCGGGCGATAAACAGTTTTATGTTAGAATTCAATGTCAAATACTGCTTTCTGCAAGTACAGATCGGGCGTTTTTTCCGCGCATAAACAAAGTCATCGGTGCGCGTCCTCTTTCCACCTGTGATATTCATCTGACTGAGCCATTTTATTTGCACAAACACGTTGTATGCTCCTTTAATTGTAATTATGACGCAAACCTACGCGCGTTTTATATATATAAAAGAAAAAAGCTTTGAGTCGCTTTTACGTACTCTTACTACATTACTATATTACGCACTCTTTTACGTACTCGCTTTATGGTTTAATATAAATATATAAAATAAATAAATAAATATAAATAAATATTCCGGACATATCACACACGGTAATCTGATCCCAAACTAGGCATAGCCTGTACTATGGGTACCAGAGACTGATATACATAATAGATATATATTTAATACCCAGACACAGAACAAACATCTGTGTTAGTCACAAATGTTTGTCCAGTGCGGGAATCGAACCCGCGACCTCTAGCGCAGAAGGCAGAGTTACTACCAACTGAGCTATGAGGCCAGTCATATATGGATCAAATCATGTACAATCATGCTGGCAATTCAATTTAGATCTGCATCTGTCGCATATTAGCCGAGCTCTCGCCCGACATTCCAGAGGTCGTCAATACCGTAGCTATGAGTACAAACGGTGACATCTATTCCAAAATGTTCCTTACCTCTAATATATAAAGTCAATTTCGACTTTGTCTTTTAGTGTTTGTGAATATTTTCCTCAATTCTACCACTCTATGAAACATTTTATACGAAAATACGCAGTGGTAACAAATACATTAAGGTATCTAGGCAAAGTATAGCAAACAAGTCGACAGCCACGCGAGCAATACAAAAGCCTCTGATATAGAGAGCGCGAATCACTATTGTTCCATTGTCTACGCCGTAGCCAACGCTACGACATTTCGTAGCGGGTGCTACACGGGTAATATTTTACAGAAACAAATCACACGTAGAGTTGAACTATGACATAAGTAGGTACAAGTTCGAGGAGATGTTATGGATGGTGTATTGAAACGGTAACAAAGAGACAAGAATTTCTTTCGCTTCTACAATATTAGTGTGATGTTGTTTTCTGAATTCTTTCAAAAGATACTTAGTAATGATAAATAGAGCATGAAATTCTACACGGAACTTCTCGATGTCTATCGAAACTCGAGTAAAATTGGAAAACCAAGCTCATCCCGTTTCCGATAAACCCGTGTATTTAAAAGCCGATCAATTGGTTCAACTGTGTACCCTCAAATTCAATTTGTATCGGGATTTTGTATAAATTTAAGACCACGCGTTGTAAAGTGTCTTGCAAAATAGTTTTGATCTCATCGGAATAGATTTCAACATTTCAAATAAATCTAGTTCCTTATAAGCGAGTAGGTATTATAAATGGCAATTTTAATCAAAAAAATAAATTAATAGGCCATATAATATCTTATCTAGATGATTTATAGAGGTGGAGCTTTTTACTTACAGGACGCTGACTACAGCGACTAAGCACTAGTCTAGGACATGTTTAGATGGAGTAGGCTTGCCCACCACCATACCATCCTAGCCTGCCTTATCCACAGGCAAAACATGGTCAATACGTGCGCAGCTGACTACGCCGCACGTTTCCTCGCGATGTTTTCCGTCACCGTTTAAAGTACGTGTTATCATCCTCATAAAAACTCACTTGCGTGGATACCGCTCGGGTACCAAGCCACGGTCATTCTGCGCATTTTATTATACAGGCGTTCTCCACAAAATAATAAGCAATTAAGGACTCTTCCACACAGGTCCATGTAATATTACACGGTGTAATGTGCCCGGAGGTCACCGTACGCCGTAAGGTATAAATCACGCCTTTAAAGTCCTACCAGCCCTTTTTGTACGCGTTAATTCGCTCGAAAAACGTTGAAATTTGAGTCAACCACGTCATTAGCTCGGCAGTAGGTAATAACAGTTAATTGAAAATACACACAGGTTTTTGAATCAAGGTTGTGAAACGTATATAATGAAGTGAATTAAAAGCTACAGAGCATCATTATTTGTCTATTAGACTGGGCTTATAGCTCAGTTAGTAGTAACTCTGCCTTCTGCGCTAGAGATCGCGGGTTCGATCCCCGCACTGGACAAACATTTGTGTGATAAACACAGATCATTATATATCAGACATTATCTATTATATATATCAGTCTCTGGTACCCATAGTACAGGCTATGCCTAATTTGGGATCAGTTGACCGTGTGAATATGTCCGGAATATTTATTTATTATTTATTATTATCATCAGTAGCATGAAGTAAGTTTTGACGTGGTAGTCAACTCTGATGCGGAAGTATTTAGGCCGATACAAGGCCCACATCGACTTAGGGCAAGTGCGCACTGCGGCTGGCCGCAATCAAAAATATTTACGAAAAAAATAATTTTATTTCTCTGTGTATACGGGAGCAGCGCTTAGTACAAAAACCGGTTTTAATTATATTGGATCACCCATTGATTCTGAGCTGAATCTTCAGCTCAGTAATCTGTGAGCTGAAAAAAACAATTAAATTGTTTTTTATCTTCTAGCCTCCGCCCACAACTTCGCCAGGGTTCAAGGCACTCTCCATACAAAACATGTACTTAGCAAAACATTCACACACACAAACTTTTACATTTATTATATAAGTAGTAAATAGAATGTGTTATTTAGTAATTGTCAAACAATCAGTCAGAAAATACATTTTCTGAACTCAATAGCTCAGAAAAAGCTCGAAACAAAATACAATGTAGAGGATGTGTACACAAGTTTATATCGAAGGAAATTTAAGTTGAAAGCGGCGAGATAGGAAACCATTTTCGTATTAGCATCACACACTGCATTACTTTTACGAGGGTGTGGGTAAATAGAAAATTATGTTTACTGGCACTTTGCGAGCAGTTTATTACTTTGACGCAACCGACCTACTGGTACCTAGCTACTCGCTATATTGATTAAACCGCTCGTGGCGTTACTTGGTTGTTCTTCACTGTCCCCTGTAGTGATTGAACTCTAAGTAAGATTAGTGGTGAAATTATTTTCCTAAATTCGAAGACATATGACATGCCCGTGGTGGCCCCGGCTGAAGAATAGGCCCCTCCATATCTACCTATCCGCGGATGTCGTAAGAGGCGACTAAGGGAAAAAAGCTAGGGGATGGGCAGCAGCGTCTCCTATTTTAAAAACGATAGCTCTAACTGCGCTCACCAACCCGCATGCCCAGCGTGGTGAGTATGGGCAAATCCCCCCACATGATGATAATAACACATTTAATAATTTCACTACACTCATTCTGGTATTATGGTACATGGTTACTATGCCTAGTTTGGGATCAGTTGACAATGTGTGATATGTCCGGAATATTTATTTATTTATTCTTTCACCGGCGTTCATAAGCCCTTTTCAAGGCCACCACGCGGCCACTGACATAATACAGAATGACTAAGAAAGAACCAGTGACACGGCAAGGAAGTCTCCTTAATTTTTTCGAAGTGTTCGTAAGAATTAGGTAGAAAATTTGCAGTAAAAGTACACAGGTGTTTTTTATCTTTCTGAGCAAGCCTGCACCGGCCGTTATTTCTCGTTATATCGTTATGCAATATTATGAAATTTACTTCCTCGTAATTTTCAGCTTATTTACGACCTATCTCATTTACGAAACGATCGAACAGAATGCTGCGCTGTTATCATTTATCACGATGATGTCGCTTATAACCGTTTTATGAAGAGCTTGGTAAAGCTTTTTATACTTTTAGAGAAAACATCTTTGAGAAACCCGTAGGTACGCTTCATTGAATCTAAATTTGCATAGTCACGAGTATCTGAACTTTGAATTCTTCTAGTTTTATATTTCCATAACTAGTATACTATCCTGAAAGAGGCTTATTCTATTATAAAAAAGAAAAAATACCTACTAACTAACAAAAAACAATTTTTCACGAACTTTTTCAAATCAGCCGTTTTCAGTCTTTTATTCCTGATGCCGAATGACCAGGTAAAATATCAGTGACATAAAAATAAGTTTTTTTTACTATCTGTATAACTATTTTACTCATATGCCTAGTCCTATTCACTTGACTAAAGAGAGATCCTGTACAAATGACAATACTATTATGTATAATTATTTACCTAATCGATACTAACTTTTGTTCTATGCCTTATAGTAATCTTTATTTCCATGAACCATGAACAGCAAAAATTAATTATTATGATGCAACAAACTTGATGTCAAACGTCTCGTACCTAGGTACTTTAATAATTTTTTTAAAAATAAATAATTTGGTAAGGTTGATACCAAGACCAATAAAGCTCTAAAAATATGTAATAAGCCCTCTCTTTCGTGATAGCATACTAGTTATATAAACACGAACAAGCGCATACTATATAATCACCTAGCCGTTTTCGGCTACAGTGACTTGGAATTTGGACTCTATCAAAGTTTAGGGGCCTTGATGTTTTGCCCTTAAGTGACTGGCGTACCCAATTTTTGCCGTGAACGTGCGGTCACAGGTAGCGCACGTCAGGGTACCGTTCACATAATTATAGTGTATTTTGGAGGGCGGCCTTGCCTTAGTCTTGCTTAAGGTCTAGTTCTCGCCTTCTTGCCTCCTCGAAAGCATATACCTTCTCCTGCACGTGTCTTCGCCATTCTGGCCAATTCAAGCGCATACTAACTAACTGTCAATCTGTCATAATTATTACAGCTATCATTCCTCATCATTGCTCGCTAAATAAGCCACGAAAAGCCAACATCTTAGAACCGTTTCTGAGATTACCCGTCTGGTTTTGAATCATGTAATCAATTTGTTGTGTGTGGGCCGTGTTTTCCGAGTGACGGCCCGACCCGGCTTAACCCAACCGAGCTGAGCCGGCCTGTTGCTTTCAACAAATCCTTTCGCAAATCCACCTAATATTTTCTTTGAGGGATCTACTCCAGCTAATTTAAGTCAGGAACATTCATTTACCATTTGTAATTACGAAACTACGTTAAATTTGGATCCTATTAGATAATATGAGAGAGGCCACTATACTATTAAACAGAAGATTCATTGATGTACCATTGAGTACATTCAACAGACTCGCCTGAAAATTATTGCAAGGGTGAATCTGCAAGCGATTCGCTTGTTCTTTTCATAATGTTAACACATAAGTAATGAACTCGCTTACAACCATATCATCATCATCATCATCATTTCAGCCGTTCGACGTCCACTGCTGAACATGGCCTCCCCCACAGACAGAGCAAATTCCTTATCAAGTGGGGGGATTTGCCCATACTCACCACGCTGGGCATGCGGGTTGCCGAGCGCAGTTAGAGCTATCGTTGTTAAAATGGGACGCTGCTGCCCATCCCCTAGCTTTTTTCCCTTAGTCGCCTCTTACGACATCCGCGGATAGGTAGATATGGAGGGGCCTATTCTTCAGCCGGGGCCACCACGGCAAAACAACCATATACCTACCATAGAATAAACACCGGGATATAATCTAGTGCATTTGTTCTTCAATACATAGTGGAAGCCGATACTCGCAGTTTTATGTATTCAATGCTAAGACTCAAACGCGAGGCGTTTTCTAATCTCTGAAATGCGAATATTTTTTATCTCCTTGAAGAAAAATCTGCAGTAAACGGGACTACCGGAAGTCAACGGTCAACAACTCACGGTATTTTTAATATGCCCCTCTATAGTAGTATATTGGAATTTGTCAATCACATCGCAATAACCCCGAGTCCGTAATGCTTATGAGTTTCACACTCGTCACCGGTGAGTGGTGAATATTTTACCGGTTTTTGTAATGCGCTTTACGTGTCACAATACAAAAAAGGTAAGCTTTTCACTTTTCACCAACCACCGGTGACAAGTGAGTGCACTCACGAACATTACGGACTTGGGCGTTTGGTGTCAGTGCGAGGGGAGTGAAAGAATATTAACGCCATTGCCAGTGTAAAAGTTTTACGAAAGCAATTTCTGAAATTTAACTTGAATATAGCGACGGTTTGAGCTTCGAAAGAAAATATGAACCAAGTCGCGGTCCCTGCAGTATTTCATAAAACATTGGTGTCTGGCACATCTCAAGCGTCTCATTGTCAGCGATACGCCGGCGTCTGGCGATAGCATCCGAATACCGCTTTCAAACTCGCTGAGCTATTTTCCAATACATTTGCTGTGGCATTAGCATTAGCTTTGCAGTTTTCAAGTTTAGTTTTCTGCATAAAGCCGAGCATATACGGCATGCGATACGTATCGCGCCAGTCGTGCGTTATACAGCCGATCACATCACGACCCTGTCCAAGCCGCGTCTGTATCGCACACAGACGATTTACAGCCAATCCTCTGTAATATACATCTCGGCCTTTTCTCTGTTGGAAATTGTATAATTGTAATGTCAGTATTGTAAACAAAATACTTCTACTGTGGTCTCTGTATATTTCTAAAATGATTTCATTGAGTTTCAAGTTTCAACTTTGACCCATATCGATTACTAATTATGGGAATCATACCCAGTGCCAAGAAAATAAAACAGGCTTGCTCAGCAACCTTTTTGAAAACAGACCTATGGATATTATAGGCTATTGATCAAAAATTATTGACTTCAAAAATGTAACAGAAATCATTTTTCATTACACAATATAATTTAAAACAAATAATTTTGACATTGTAGGTGTAAGTCATCATTTACCCGTAATCTTCTCTATGAAGAATAGGCTTCTCTATGAAAATGTAACGAAAATATTTCTCAAAGTCAGCTTATTTGAGCCTCAGCAGGGCATTAGACAGGGCCGATGACGTCAGCCAACTTTGAAGCTCCAATGGATTTTCAATATCCTCTCTGAATAAGCCAAGCGAACTTTTATTAAATAATATATTGAAATATCTAGAATTTATACAGCTATAATGTGATAGGAGCTGTATAAAACCACGAGGCATTAGAAGCCCAAGGAATCAACTTATGGAATATTTATGAGAATAATAATGCTAACTAAGCCGCGAAACCACAAAACATAAACTACTTAGTATCCAAATAGTGAAAAACGATTTTACTATGAATAATATTGAAAGAAGGATTTGTATTTCAGAATGGGGACTGCCGAGGTACTTGCATCAGGTTTGTTTGCTGACGCTGAAATCGAAGACTGCTACGCCATCATAAGTAAAAGAATTGCGTTCAGTTTGGTTCAGCTCAGCTTGAGCTGATCAGCAGCTCAAGCTGAGCTGAACCAGTCGCTCAGTTGGTCACTCAATTATATTTTATTTGTTTTATAGTGTGCAGGGCAGGCCATATAGCTCGCATAATCGACAACCTTTCTCGAATGGCTACCACGAACCTTACACAATGGACCGACGACATTGTGAAAGTTGCGGAAAGTCGGAAAAGTCTCAGACCGTTCGTCGTGGCACTCTTTGAGGAAGACCAATATCCAGCTCAAAAAGTCCATTTCACCAAAGAAATGAGCATCAGATGTTTGTGTACACGAAGTTACCACAAATAGTTTTAAAATGGTACAGAAAATATTGAATGTAAAATAAAACCTGTACCCTTATCACCAGTTTGTCGCTTATGTAAGTTCGCGAGCTTACGGCCATCTCTGGTGATGGAGTTTTTAGGTCACCCTGTGGTGCTATTGTGTAAACAAAATGACAATGACGTACAAAACATTGACGATGATTTTAACATTCTAAGCAATATCGAAAACTTTTAAAAATTTACAAGGGAAAACTTCTTTACCTTAAATTCCTTCCTTACATGTTTGAAACCATTCAGATGACGCTAAGATTGTTAAAACGCGATAACACCCGTTTAAATACACCCAAAAGTCACAAACCTACACCCAACAGTCACGTGCATAGTACTGACTCCACTCTAGGACTCCCTGTGTCGTGGGTATCAGAAACTACGAGTACCATGGTACCACAACACACAGACTTGGAACAAATATTTGCAGATCATGCAAACATTCGGAATTTTCGGGAATCGAACCCGCACCACTTGCGACTTGACTGGCAATCGCCCGCTATGCCACCGAAGTAGTCAAGATTTCAATTAGCTATGTATACTGATCGGGAAAGTTTGGAAAAAACTATTGGCGAATGTATGACCGCGTATTCGTACAATCAAAGTACGCGCAAACTAGCGATGATCGGATAATTAAAAAAAACACTGCTGACAAGTTTGTATCGGCGACGCGCTCGCTAGCGGTTCGATTACGTCCGGAACTCGTGCTAAGGGTGATCTTTCGCATTATGCTTCTGTTGACTTGCGCAAAAGTTGGAGCAAATAAAGGGAAACGCAAAAGCGCTTGTTTTAATTCAGTAAAGTTAATATTTGTCCTAACCTAACTATAATTTTCTGTGAGCAGAGGAAAAATACGTTTGCGTGGTCGGTTGTTCCAAATAAGGTGATGATGATTATGTCACATAATTTTTTTTGTGTTTTTAGCGTTGGTAAGTATGGCAATGAATGTGTAATTTTTGTATGGAAATGGCTAAAATGAAAAACCTCTAGGGTACTTCCAGTTACCTCACAATTCTGAAATTTGGAATGGTAGGAGCTTTTGTAACACAAGTAAAGGGAAAAGTCTGAAATTGAGGAATTTCAAAGTTGTTTAGGAAACACAGTTATATTTGCGGTCAATGTCATACAATGACTACGTGAGCGACCGCAAATATAAGTTTGTCAATTCCTACACTTAGAATTTTTATTGATTTTTATAAATCCACTGGTGCACGACCGGGATTCGAACCCACGACCAATGGTACGGAAGCCACAGGGCACGAGTTCTCGCACTTGACCGTCTTTATTTCTAGTGTCATCATCAACAACCTATAGAAGTCCACTGCTGGACATAGGCCTCCCCCAAAGAGTTCCACGACGAACGGTCTTGAGCCCTTTCCATCCACCGACTTCCCGCAACCTTTACAATGTCATCGGTCCATCGGGGGGCCTTCCAACACTGCGTCGCCCGGTTCGTGGTCGCCATTCGAGACCCTTTACTCCCCAACGGTTATCGGTTCTGCAAGCTAAATGGCTATATTTCTAGTGTAGGTAAGCCTTAACTTTATGAATATAGCCTCATGACCTCACAAGTACTATCTACTTAATGACAGAAAGAAAATCGAAACATACAGCTTATCTATCTAAAGACCGTTACAAATGATCTATAGATAGCTCAATCGATCCAGATCACTTACAGTCGAACGCGTCGCCAAGCAAGACGCTGGCGGAATTGCCACTGGATGGCAATGCTAATCCGTTCGGCCAAATAGGTGCCAGCTCTCGGGTCACGCGCCTACTATCTTGCATATTCGTTTCAAATTCAAACCTATACCAAAGGCTTTTATAAGTCAGATATATAACATTTTGATTCCATAAATATTATTGCTTCGAATATAAATCCAAGGCGTGAATCGTGGAGTCTTCGAGCGGAGTCAGTGACCCCTTGCCTAATCAATTATTACGCTACGTTCAACCCTGGGTTCCTAAGAAGCAACCACTGTTAGTTATATAAACATCATGATCATCATCATCAGCCTGTAGAAGTCCACTGCTGGACATAGGCCTCCCCCAAGGAGTTCCACGACGAACGGTCCTGAGCCTTCTCCATCCACCGACTTCCCGCAACCTTCGCAATGTCGTCGGTCCATCGGGGGCCTTCCATCACTGCGTCGCCCGGTTCGTGGTCGCCATTCGAGAACCTTTACGGTTGTCGGTTATATCAACATTTATATTTAATATTTTAATACGGGCGACGGCCGAAGCACAGGTCTAGCCCGGTGTACCTGGCAGTGGTCGTAAGAGACCCACAGCATATAAATCCGTTCGAAAAAAAAAAAAAAAAAAGCACAGGTCATTCCCGGTGGAGCCGTCGCACCGTCCGGACCTACTCAAGAACCACAACGATTGCGCCGGAAAGGTTAAAAAAAGAGGAACATCAACCGAGTTCTTCTTCAGATACCGACGGGCGATCGTCATCATCACCATGATGATGATAATGATGGTGATGATGATGATGATGGTGTTGGTAACGGCAGCTAAGCTGACGTAAATAAAAAAAAAACGAAATCTGGAGCTGGTCCTCCGTTATATATATATATATATATAAACTTAAACTTATATATATATTAGTTTATTTTAGTTTTCTCATTGTGACACCGTTCCATATCGTTCTCTTCAGAAGAAGAGAAGAGATCGCTCTTAGCGATAAGACCGCCCATTGTACTTCGCTATTAATATTGAATGTTTGTACCTGTGTGTTATTTGTAAGATGTCCTTGTGGTGTACAATATAGAGTTTTCTATCTATCTATTTATAATAACACTAATACGACGTGTATCGCACCTAGTCAGTTTGTGTAATGCGAGTTATTTTATACTAGCTTCCGCCCGCGGCTTCGCTCTCGTGGTACGTACATAAAAAGTAACCTATATGCCATTCTAGGTAAAGAACTATATCTATTCCAAGTTTCAGCGAAATCGGTTAAGCCGTTACGGCGTGATTGAACAACAAACATCCAAACATCCTCACGAACTTCCACATTTTTATTATTAGTTGGTTATTAGAAAGTAGGCTTCTGAGATCAGGCACACATGGTAAGCAGACAGTGGTTCGGAGCGGATCGAATGTCTAAACTGTCATCATCATCATTTCAGCCGTAGGACGTCCACTGCTGAACATGGTCTCCCCCACAGACAGAGCAAATTTCTTATCATGCGGGGGGATTTGCCCATACTCACCACTCTGGGCATGCGGGTTGGCGAGCGCAGTTAGAGCTATCGTTGTTAAAATAAGGGACGCTGCCATACCCTAATACTTTTTTTTTAGGTATGTAGCTATATAGCTTTTTTCCCTTAGTCGCCGCGTCATCCGCGGATAGGTAGATATGGAGGGGCCTATTCTTCAGCCGGGGCCACTAAAGAAAGAAATCATTTATTCACCCAAACTGTACACAACAACAAGAACAAAAGTATGACACACACAAATACAAAAACCATAGTGGACAGAAAGAGAGAAAACAAGTGTAGGTATGTGCGTGGAAAGCGCTGCCATGTACAGTAAGTATGAAAAGCCCTGAGCTCAGCAAGTGCTGCTAACGAGTTAACAGCGCTGATTTTCAGTTCAGGGCTGCAGTGACGTACGATCTGGTAACTAAAATAAACATGCGATATAATAAGACAATATACAAAGAGTTCTACAAAAAAAAACAATAAACAGAGGGAGAATAAATACATAAATATAACTCATAAATAATATAGAATTTAAGTTTAAGGTTAATAATACTAACTAATACACACTACGGCTAATAATATCTAAACTGTCATGAGAACGATTCCCAGATTATTGCAACTGATGGCTAGTATTGCCATCATATCAAAAATTCTCCTCCCCCGCACTACATTGTAGTTGAAATTACTTGGCGAGCAGACAGTAGCCGGTGCGGGCCGTGAATAGTGAATACTACCCTTTTCATTACGCGGCGTGCGAATGAATGTTCCATTTTAATAGGAACTTGTGACGGCTTTTATTCGCGCTAGTAGGTAACTAGAATTTTCTAGGAGAGGTTTATTGAAAAAGCTGCATAGAATTTCGTAGGATCACAGCGTCGATTATTTTAACACATAGAGATGTTTTTATTTAGTAACAGAAAAATAATAATAATAACAGTTGTAAATTAAACTAAAATAATATTGCTCGCTCTCGATCAGGTTTTGGCTGAAAATCAGTGTTTTTGCTTTTAAGCAAAATATTTCACAGAGCCATAGCCTATTTGTCGTACTGCAGCACACGCAAACTTGCCTAATCGAAGATACCTACTTTTTTTTAAAATTGCTCTTTTCATTATTTATACCCACCTTTTGTATGTACTTTAGTTTAAAATTGTTTATCTATGTTAATTGTGTGTGACTGTAGTGCCAAATAAGTTTTATATCTATCTATCTATCTAATATTATACTAGAAATGAACTCTGTTTTCTACGACTACGACTACAAGTAGAAAACAGAGTTCAGATCACCAACCACAGGCAGCGTGCCCAAAAGGTTTTAACACATTATTATTCTTATTAGGCATTTCGGTAGCGGTGACCCCGGCTGAAGAATAGGCCCCTCCATATCTTACCCATAGATGTCGTAAGAGCGACTAAAGGAAACAAGCTAGGGGATGGGCAGTGGCACTAACAATTGCGCTCGCCAATCCGCGTGCCACGCGTGGTGGGTATGGGTTATTTCCTCCCACATTATAGGAAGTTGAAATCTGTGGGGGAAGCCTATGTTCAGCCGTGGACATACAACGGCTGCAATGATGATGATAATAATGATTTCGGTATTTAACGGCCTTTGTTTACGTATTAAAACGTTTCACCTAAGCGTATAATATATGTTGCGCAAGTTATGATGTTTTTATTATAGTTCAGTCTTACAGTCACATACATAGTCCTGCTGACCCCACACTAGGACTCCCTGTATCGTGGGTATCAGAAACTACGAGTACCATGGTACCTCAACACCCAAATCCAGAACAAATATTTGCAGATCATGCAAACATTTGCCCCGCAGCGGTTATCAAACCCGCACCCCTTGCGACTCAGACGGGCACTCGCCCGCTACCCCACCGAGGTCAAGATTTCAATAGGCTATGTATATTGATCGGGAAATTTTGTAAAATACTAGTTTATATTAGATAATGTACGATCGCGTATTTTGATTGCACCGATTTGTGTACTATTTTGTTAGTTTTAGGAGGTAGGGCACAGTGAGATTTTCTCGTTCTGAATTGGAGCAGCCCGCCTGGGGAGGTACCTCCGCCTTACAAAAGATCGCAGCCAAATAACATTATTTGTTTCAAATAGTGTTGTGTTCCTGCGATGAGTAAGGCTGCCAGAGCTCTTTAGTGGGGGAGGGGGTTCGGGGTCGGCAACGCGTGCGTGATGCCTCTGGTATTGCAAGCGCTCATAGGCTACGGTAACCGCTTACCAACAGGTGGGCCGAAAGCTTGTTTGCCACTTCAGTAGTATAAAAAAAAAAAAATTTTTTGTTGCCCCAATGTGCCGTTACAAATAAAAACTTTTTCTTATCAAAGACAAAAATGCGAGATAAACATAAAATTTCATATATTATACCTAACTGTATGAGTTTGCCAACAAGTTTTCCAATAAAGTGTTTTTTCGCTACAAAACTCGCCGAGTGTTGACTCTCGGACAAGGGCTCTCCACGGCCCTCGGGGCGTGAGCCGCCAAGACACGCCGGCATTATACTGCAACCTCATTGTTTCAGGAGGACCGCATAGGTGACACCACAGATCTACTTCACTCACCATCATCAGCCTGAAGAAGTCCACTGTTGGATATAATTTGTGAAACTATCATGGTTATGGACATAATTTTCACTAAAAACGGGATATTTACCATGATTTGTGAGTTTATTTGTTCCCCGATATTTCGGCACAGTTTCATGCGCCATGATCACGCAGTAAACTGAAACTGGGCCGAAATATCGGGGAACAAATAAACTCACAAATCATGTAATAATGGCATCCCGTTTTTAGTGAAAATTATGTCCACTGTTGGAAATACGCCTCCCCTAAAGAGTGCCACGACGAAAGGTCTTGGTCTTGATCCAGCTACTTCCCGCCTTCATAATGTCGTCGGTCCCATGATTGTAAAGGCCTATTTTTGTTGATTTAGCTGTTGTTATTTGCACGCCGTATAAACGGTGAAGTATGTGAAACAGCTGATTGTTAAGACCTATGTACAACCATGCTTCTAGCAAAATAAATCATTTCATTTCAAAGCTTGAAATCGCGTTCGAACGGCCAGCTATATGCATGTTTCAATTTGCCCATAATTTACCAATGTACACTGTAATACTAAGTCAACTATTTCTTGTGTATTTTGTAAAATCATGTATTACGTAGTTTTAATTCTCTATCTGTAAATAAATTTGGGTAAAGTTATATAAATTATTAGAGGTAATTTTATCCATCGGATAATAAAGTTCCTCCTGGGTTAGGAGTTTGGTTTCTTTATATTTTGTCAGTAAGAAAAGAGCTCTACCGTTATTTGAGTAGAGCTCTTTTTATAAAAATAAAAATACCTATACCCATTGTTCTATTTTAATTTTTAACTAGGTTCAAATATTTTTATAACCAACATTGATATACAATTATTTTCTTCCCATCCGGAAATAAAAGTGTTTATTATGCAAACCACTACAAAATAAATTAAAGGACTTAAATAAACACACTGCAATGCCGGTTTTTGCTGCAATACCGCCACATAAATTGCAATGACCTACTTGACATCACATAAGTGGGATGGGAAAGAAAATATGCGACGGTATTCCTTTGAAATTCAGGTAGAAGTAGGGAACAATTTACATTCAAAGATTTCTCGCGCAAATTTGTCAAGCAATTTGATTTTTAGGCCACTGTAGAACCCATTGAATTTTTAAGACCTATGTACAATCATGCTTCTAGCAAAATAAATCATTTCATTTCATTTCATTAATCTACGGTGCATCGCGTCATCGCTGAATCTGCCACTAGGTCTGCCAGATATTTTTTTTACTTTATCGGGTCTGCCAGATAATACGAGTCTGAAGGTTATCAGTTTTCCGATCACAACTAACCCTGTCATCACGAAACTGGGTTTAGACGAGGTCTAACTAAACCCTGGTTTTGTGACGTGTCAATTCTATGAAATAACACGTCACAAAACCAGGGCTTAGTTAGACCTCGTCTTAACTCAGTTTCATTATGACAGGGAATAAGTTTAAGAAATAAGTACTTTTAAATATATTTTTTTGTCAATGACATCTCTGTTCGTTTTCTTGTTACAATAAAGAGGCTTTGACACGTTGGCTTTCAGTAATTTCAATGAAATGTTCTCGTAAAAACGCGTTTTCATTTCTATACGTAAAAATAAGTCACCTTTTTGGGTAGAAAATAGAATTGACGATAATGCTTACAGACATATTTTTTGATGCTCTGACAAAATGATGATAATATGGAAGCAGGTGGTGTTTTGTGCCCATGTGTCTAAACCCCTGGTTAAACCCTTTTCCTAACCATTTGTAAAGTAATATGAATTTACCTATCAGTTTCCTATTGGATCAGGACTAAGGGTTAGCACTTTCTTTAGCTTACCTCTACTCCTACATTCATCCACATTAGTATGTAACATTCATCTCGTTACAAGACATTCTTCCCTCCTCATGACATGCCTATACCACTAGTCTATTACTCCAGCTTTGGCGGTTATTATTAGAGTAACCTTAATCGTCTGTCATAATAACGGTGGACATCAACCTAAATCCTAGCCCATTTGAACTGCAAACACTTTTCAATGTTTTCAAGGAGTATTTTTGAAGCCACAAGCAGCTTCGGGCCGCGTCTAAAGTGTTATTTGACGTGCACTTGCGAGACGCCATCTACTCGGATTAGTCGCCATCTACACTGTAAGGAAATCGTTTTTCGATACCGAACCTCGGATTTTAAAGGTAGGGTCGTTATCTGCGAGATTTAAGACGCCTTAAGCTGTGTTCCAACAGCGTGCATCATATATACATCATCAAAATATGTTTAAAAACTAGCGCGGTTTCACTCGCGTGGAGTCACAATATAGAGAAATGAGATACGTCACTTTTTTTTCATCTTTGGTCCTGTATATTCGGGAAACGCCCGTATATCGTTAATTCATTTAGTTTAAGCTGAACTCCGGAACTGAATTCATATTACCATAAAAATCCATTCTTGCTATAAACTGATTTATTATAAAACAGAATTATCTCTTATTTATTCTAGAATCTTACCTATATTATTCGTTACTTGAGCAAACAGGCTCAATCGATATCAATTTGTTTGAAAATGATTAAAATTACAATATTTTACTTTTTCGTCTACAATTTTTTATTGTGTTAGATAATGTTTTGTTAATCATACATACGAGTACGTAACTATAACTCAAATTTATTTATAAAAATAACCATTGTTAGGTACTTGTAATGTTGTACACCACTCCCATTACCTTACACCCAATTAGGCATTATGGTTACATACTCCCCATGCTTGTCCTCCATCGTCGGCAGGGTCATTTACTTACCTACATAAACACACATTATACAAGGAAAATATTTAACACGCTCCCTCGCCTAATTAATAAAACACCAACGACCGGCTCATCGCTCAGTTTTAAGGCGCAAATATCACTGTAATCAAACGACGTGCAGTATTTCATCTTAAATGATCCTTACGTCTTCTGAATAAATTAATTAAGAGTTTGACTTTTAGCTTGCGATGTGGAGCTAAATCGAAAACCCTCAAATGTTAAACTCAATACTGATTTACTTATTTATTTATTTTGTAAACAGTATCTTTTATTTGTATATTTCTCTTTTCATTGTTGTGCACATGTACCCACTACTTTTATCAGCTCTCTCTAGCCTCAAAGGTTTGCTGGAAGAAAACTCTTTGTAGGGTTAAGCTCGCCTTTGTACATGCCTGTATTTTTATGTTTTTTTCTGTATGTTTTCTGTGTACAATAAAGTATTAAAGAATTAAAACTGACTTTGTCCAATTGAGGATCATTTTCAAACGAATTGTATACGACTTATCAAGTACATATCGCCTACCATTTGATCACGGCAAGACACTGTTGGAGTAAAGCCGTATCTAAACGGTGTGCTTTATGTAAATAAAATTAATTTAAAAATTCCTTATATCATTTATTACAATCCTTCAAATGTCCAAATCTAAATAACGACCGACGTAATTAAATTTTGACATAAATGTCGATTAATTGAGTATGCAAGAACTAGCACGTAAGTACCTACTCAGTACGTTGAAGGAACACATCGTGAGGAAACCCCCGGCTTTACCAGCTTCACACGGATTGACCATGTCTTTCCTGTGGATAAGGTTGTCTAGGCTGAGAGTATAGTATACTGGTAGGTGATAGGCCTACTCCATTTAAACATGTTCCGAGGCACTAACGCGTCCTGTTAGCGAGTAAAAAAGTTCCACATGATGCTGTATTAATCATCTAAGTAAAATAATGTTATTAAGCCTTACAATTGCTAGATATAAGTATATTTTTTAAATAAGCATTGATTTATCGATGAGGAAATAGAATTAAAACCTAAGCAGTTGGGTGTTATTCCCACTTTAAGCATAAAGCCTCTACCACGTGTTTCAAAAGCTAGTTAAGTAGACGGGAGTAAAATGCATTAACTATTTACATGATAGATGGCGCGTGCAGGGGGATCGTGTGAGTGGCGATGAGTGATCACACGTCAGTATGTAAGAACAAGTGCTATATCTACAATATAATTAAAAAGATCCAAACCTAAAGACTAAAGTCTACAATCAGTGCGTGTTGCCAGTGATGACATAAGGCACTAAGTCTTGGTCGTTCTTTAACAATTGGCCTTATACACAAGCTCAAAGTCGCGCAACGGGCTATGGAGCGAGCCATGCTCGGAGTTTCACTAAGTGATAAGATCCGAAATGAGGAAATCTGTAAAAGAACCAAGGTCACCAACATAGCTCTCAGAATGAGCAAGTTGAAGTGGCAGTGGGCAGGCCTTATAGCTCGCAGAACCGACAACCGTTGGGGAGTAAAGGTTCACCAATGGCGACCACGTACCGGGTGACGCAGTGTTGGAAGGCCCCCCACCCGATTCACCGAAGACATTATGAAAGTTGCGGAATGTCGGTGGATGGAAAAGGCTCAAAACCGTTCGTCGTGGAACTCTTTGTGGGAGTGGAAATATCTTATTTTTGTTTCTTTATGTTGATAAACTAAGCGACTTTTGGGATAGTATACTAGATACGGAACACTTTGTGCGCTAACATGACAATGTTTCGCGTTACTGCCATTACAATATCGCCTTTAGCATCGAGTTTTTAGAGTCGCTGTTCGCGTGGAGATAAGTGGCAATAAAATCACTTTTCAGGTATTGTGGAAGTCACGCAATGGTATAAATCAGGTAAATACCTACGGGTATGATTGGTCGTCTGGTTTAGTTTGAATATTGAACTCTACAGTTTAACTCTACGCTACAGCAAATTTACGGGTGCTGAGGCACTGTATAACTACACGGCTACTCAAATAGCCGTTTTGTGTCTCGCCTGATACGTGTTATATATAACACGGGCTTTGTAATTGAGACCCTAATATTCAAAAGAATTCAAAATTGTATAATTTTGTTTCTATCCTTCAAGAAAATTGGGTGAAATTTGAACCAAATTCCGTATTTTCTTGGTAATAGAAACGGATATTTTCGATACCATTAGTTTCCCCTCCATTGAATAAGTAGAATGCAATTACATTGCGACAGAGGAAAGCTGTTACTACCTAAAGTACCCATACGAAAACAATCGCAATCTAAAACAGACTATAAATGTCCGTGTTAGAGTCCAGAATTGCGAACTGGTAATTCGAAATAGCATTTCTGTTAAGGCCATTTCAATTAGTTAACTTTTTGGGTTAAACTTTAAAATGCCGAGCTTTGTATTCAGATGACCCATCTTAATCCTGAGCAGAAATTTCGGACGGGCAGCACTAGATAGATAGATAGATAAAAAATTTATTTGGCACTACAGACACACACAATTAACATAGATAAACAATTTTAAAGTAAAGTACATACAATAGGTAGGTATAAATAATCAATAGAGCAATTTAAAAAAGTAGGTATCTTAGAGTAGGCAAGTTTGCGTGTGCTGCAGTACGACAAATAGGCTATGGCTCAGTGAAATATTTTGCTTAAAAGCAAAAACACTTTTTCAGCCAAAACCTGATCGAGAGCGAGCAGAACTAGTGGGTTGGTGGTAGTGGCCCCGCCTTCCAATCCATAAGTCGTGGATTAAAATCCCGGTCATGAACCAATAGGTTTTCCGTTCGGAACATATACTCGTATCTGCGCTATACTAGTGCTCTCAAATGGTGACGGAAAACATCGTGAGGAAACCGGTATGCCCAAGATCCTAAGAATACGAAGACATGTGGCGTACTTTTAATCCTTTCACTACACTGATTCTTTCACCGAAAACGGTCATAGGCCTTTTTCATGATCACCATACCTGTACCTGGTCATTGACCTCATACAGGATGGCCAAAAAAGAATCAGTGGAGCGACCAGCAAGCAAGCTTATAATAGGCATGTCAAGAAAAGGGCTGTAGCACGAAGCCATTACCTTTGGTTGGCAAGTCGCTTGCGTTTATAATTGCAATGTTAATAAATTATGGCCGTAATGGGGGCGGAGCGGAGGCGTCAGAGATTACTCTAATAACAAAACTCAAATATTAAATTTAGAGAGATGTGGCAGCCCCCAGTCTCAATCCAAGGCTAAGTTTATGTTAAGAAGTAGTAAATATATTTTCTAAGTAGGTAAGTAATTATTGTGGTTTTTTTTCACACTTCGGCATCGCTGGATGTATCCCTTGTAGATCTGTCAGATAAGTAATTGATTATCAGCTCTCCGATCAAAACAAAAGGTTAATGAGTTTAAACCGATACGGTCAAATAAAAACTCTTCATTTAGGGATAATAAACCAGCGCTGCTTCCCTACTATGTTCGGGAGTGGCATAAGCTGAGACTTGGACCTAGTTTGGCCGCACAGTCGCACTAAGAAGCATGATATTTAGCTTTGTTAACCTACCTACTTATTTGTTATTTATGTGATCATTTTTGTTATGTATGTGATTATTGTTATGTGTCTTTAATATTTTTGTACTGTATGTGTGTGTCAAATAAATAAAATCTTATTCTTATAATAAAATCATTTACAATCTGTTGACAATCCTAACTTTTATAATATTTATTAAAATATCAAAAATGCTAATGTGTGTTGATTGGTTTGTCATGGCACAATTCAAAGATTGATGGACAAGTAAACGATATTCAAAGAAAATGACGTCAATACTATACACACACACAAAGATCCAGTACAGTAGAAGTGTTGTAGGTACACTAACCTCCCTCTATAATCACGTCTCTCTAGCCTCAAAGGTTTGCTGGAAGAAAACTCTTTTAGGGTTAAGCTCGCCTTTGTGACCTTTCTTTCTAATTTATGTAGGTATCTGTTTTCTTCTTGTGTAAGAAAATTACAATAAAGAATAATTAATTTAGTTTGAAAAGGTTCTATAGTCGCCTACGAAGTAAACTTGTTGACTATACATTCCAGTAGCGGACCGATAGAGCTAATCGAGTCACGTAACTGACTAATCTTTACAAATAAACGTCTTTCCGCGCCGCCGGTGCGCTCAGTTCAGGACATTTTATAATGAGCAAAGTATATCCAGTGTTGGCTTATCTCGCTTGATGTGAGCTGGAAAAGACTCCCGTGCACAGAGCGAGGAGTACAGCTGGTCAACAGAGAAGCTTAGGTATAAGAAAGACATAATTAATTTTGATCATATCACTAAATCCTGTTAAACGCAAAAAGACGATGGTACCGTGTTCAAACAGCGATGTGTCGTTTGAATTTGTTTCAAAAAGATCTTTTACGTCTGCTGAATAAAGTCAATTTTGAGTTTGGCTTTTAGGTAATTGCGCAAATGTCAAACTCAAAATTGACTTGCATCAGTACTAGACGTAAGGATCAAATTGAACAAATGAGATGATATATGGCCGTGGTGGCCCCGGCTGAAGAATAGGCCCCTCCATATCTACCTATCCGCGGATGTCGTAAGAGGCGACTAAGGGAAAAAAGCTAGGGGATGGGCAGCAGCGTCCCTCATTTTTTTTCACAACGATAGCTCTAACTGCGCTCGCCAACCCGCATGCCCAGCGTGGTGAGTATGGGCAAATCCCCCCACATGATAAGAAATTTACTCTGTCTGTGGGGGAGGCCATGTTCAGCAGTGGACGTCGTACGGCTGAAATGATGATGATGATGAGATGATATATCGCACGCCGTTCGAACACGGCTTTAGGAGATTTTCTCATCTAAAATTATTTTTCAAAGTTGGTCCAATTTACCTAGATGAGAAAGAAAAAGATTAAGTTTCATAGTGTTTAATATAATGAGATTTTATCACTTCTTCAACCTTTAAACGAGTAATTATATTTCCGCCAGCGCGTGCCAATTTCAACTATAATGCGATGATCTTGTGATATAAATTTGAAAAGGTCGATTTTTTTTTATACTACTAAGGTGGCAAACATGCATACGGCCCACCTGATGGTAAGCGGTTACCGTAGCCTATGAGCGATTGCAATACCAGAGGCATCACGCACGCGTTGCCGACCCCGAACCCCCACCCTAAAGAGCTCTGGCAACCTTACTCACCGCAGGAACACAACACTATTTGAAACAAATAATGTTATTTGGCTGCGATCTTCTGTAAGGCACCTCACCAGGGGGGCTGCTCCAATTTAGAATAATAATTCGGCAAGAGGATATCATCGCTCTTTGGTGGAGTGAGGACACTGAGCTCTCTTAGAAGCTCTTATAAGGCACTTTGATATTTCGATGGATTAGTTCCAACGATATCTGTATTATATTTGATCCACACTCAACCAATCCAATCATTCCAGCTGAGCTCACAATTGTTTCCTAATTATGACAACAGAATAATATATTGCGCGAATTGAATTACATACACATTTTAGCAGCTTTAATTAGGACAATGCTATATATCATTGGAAATTAGGACATCTGACAACGGCGTGCTCCTCTCAGGAGCGGTTTTGGTATAATAGATCACAATACCAACTGTAAATTCTCGAAAAACTTTATCTACCGTTTAATAAATAAAACTCAACAGTAACATTTTTCTTTAAGATTCCTTGTCAGAAACTACAAGTACCATGGTACCTACCCAGACGAGGAACAATTATAAATATTTGCAAATCAAAAATAATTAAAGGAATTAGGATCAAGAATTGTGTCCTTAAGCGTGGTAGACATCCTCTCAGATCTCCAGGCAATCAGATCCTTGAAGACGTTTTATGGGGGTAGTCAGAGGCATGTTCGAACACTTCTCACATGCCCAGATTTTGCAGTAGTGAGTATTCCATACGAGACAGCTTGCAAGCCCATTGCCGCTCTAAGAATACATACTGGTTTTCTAACGATGTTTTGCTTCACGGTCTTAAGCAAATGTGCACAAAACTTTTGGAATAGAAAAACTCATTGGTGCACGGCCAGGTTCGAACCAGGACCATCGGATCGAGAGTCGGGTAATCTCACACGGGTTCATGGCAATTTGCATATCATGTTAATTATTTCGCGCCGCGGGGATCGGAACCACGCCATTTGCTGCCCACTCTTTTCAGACGGTTGTAGGATTTGTAAATTGACATAGCTGCTTATAGCCGTGGTGGCCCCGGCTGAAGAATCCGCCCCTCAATTTCTACCCGTGGATGTCGTAAGAGGCGACTAAGGGAAACAAAGCTAAGGAATGGGCAGCAGTTTTCCCTATCAACAACAGCAGCTTTATCTGCGCTCGCCAACCCGCATGCCCATCTATGGGCAAATCCCCCATATGATTGCTTAGGGTAATCTATGGGTTAGGCTTATGTTCAGCAGTGGACGTCCTACGGCTGAAATGATGATGATGATAGCTGCTTTCTGCAATCTGTAATCTTTTTTTTTTTTAATTTTTATGCACCTTAGGTGAAAAACAAGCATACAGCCCACCTGTTGGTAAGCAGTTACCGGAGCCTATGAGCGATTGCAATACCAGAGGCATCACGCACGCATTGCCGACCCCGAACCCCCCCACCCCTAAAGAGCTCTGGCAACCTTACTCATAGCAGGAACACAACACTATTTGAATCAAATAATGTTATTTGGCTGCGATCTTCTGTAAGGCGGAGGTACCTCCTCAGGCGGGCTGCTCTAATTCAGAACGAGTAAATATCGCTGTGCCCTACCTCCTCCTAAAATTCCTAATCTTCCAAGATACTTCGGTATGTATGAGCAAAGTTAACAAACACTAAGAACAGTACAGTCGGGTTTACTCACCGATTGCACAAACTATAAATTATGAACAAACAAACTATTCTCAATGCTCTTTACTGGTGATAAAGTACAGTACCTACGCGGATGCAAAACTAGCAACTCTCATTATTAAGAGGTTAGGTATATTTATACCTACCTACCTTTTTTTTTTTAAATGCGAAAGTTTGTGAGGATGTTTGGGTGTTTTGGTTCAATATAAGAATAAGAATAAGATTTTATTTATTTGACACACACATACAGTACAAAAATATTAAAGACACATAACAAAAATGATCACATAAATAACAAATAAGTAGGCAGGTTAACAAAGCTAAATATCATGTTTCTTAGTGCGACTGTGCGGCCAAACTAGGTCCAAGTCTCAGCTTATGCCACTCCCGAACATAGTAGGGAATATCGCCGTAACGGCTCAGCCGATTTCGATAAAACTTAGAATAGATAGACTTGTTTACCTAGAACGTGCTATTCACCACGCGTACCACGCGGGCGAAGCCGCAGCCGGAAGATAGTATGTATATAAATTCAATGTAATAAGTTTATTTTGACAAATACAGAAAGAAGACATAAGAAAAAACAAAAACAATAGAATAAAGATTCCCTATCATTATTCTATTGTTTTTAATAAAGTAAAGATATTTAATGTAAAGATATAATATGTATAAAGTAAGCTTTAGAGTTATGAATTGTTTTTTGTTTAGTGTGCAGAGCAAAAGGTTTTCTATCACTCTATTTATCCCAAACTACCCTCTCTCTCACCTTACAAGGTCCATCACGTAACAAACCCTGCTATCGTTTAAATTCTCTTGGCTATCGCTACAGATGCCGAGCAACGAAAGAGGTTCTTAAGTATAAATAAAAACTTCCTCTGATAAAAGCTCTCTCGAGTTGAATAGCCCGAGCTTTTCTAAGCATCCACAATGAATCGATGTTTGGCTATTAGGACGATGAAACACGCTAAAGCCGTGTTCAAACGGCTTGCGATATGTCATCTGAAAGGAGCCATTTCATTCTGGGCCTGGTCCATGTACACTACATAGAAAAATTAGGAAAAAATAGGAGATTACAAGAAAAATACAATTTCATTAATTTGAAGACAAATGCGATGGTACAAGAATAGTTCTTCTGGTAAGTTTTTTACTATGTGACCACTATTTTAAGGCCGCCATGTTGGTTTATAATTGGCGTTTGACATGACATTGACATATTTTTCATGTCATGTTGTTTGATTTGATGTTTTTGTTTTGTCAGATAAATGTAGGTTGTCAATTTCAAAATGATCATTTTGAAATACTGAATAAAGTCAAATTGAGTTTGACTTTTAGAGGCTTGCGATATCTTTGCGCTATATAGCACGCCTTCAAACGTCAAACTCAAAATGGACTGTAACTAGAAGATCCAAGGATCATTTAGAAAATAATTTCAGGGATATATCGTACGCCGTTTGAACGCGGTTTAAAGATGGACCGACTCGTTTATGACTCGCAAGATTATAAATACTGATAGAGCTGATACAAAATACACGGTAAGATAGCTAGGGATGTTAAATATGGTGGGCATTTAGGTAGATGTCGGTAAGGACGTTTATGTGGAAAAGATTAGCAGAATAGGGTGAACAATTTTTATTTTTTTATTTACTTTTTGTGGTTATGGTGTCACTGCGGCCACAACTGGCCTAATGTGATCGTCACTTTATTTGTGGAGCCCCTTTTCAGCCTTTAAAGTTCACCGCAAAGCCCAGCAGCTGTTAAAAACTGAATGATTTTCTTTGGGGTGAGTTGCTTTAGCTCCATTGGGCTGAGGATGTGCTTTCCCAAATGGATGCTACGTTTGAACATAAGTGCTCCGCACTCACCTAGCAGGTGTAGAGGCGTTTCGTCCACCTCCTTGCATAGCCTGCAGATTTGTGTGTCGCATAGCCTTAGTTTGAACATGTGCTTATTAAGACAACAGTGTCCAGTTAAGGCTCTAACAATAATGCGAAGATTGGTCGTATTTAGCGCTAGGATACGGTTGGTGTACTGTTTATCGAAGGCTTTTATAAGTAACTTAGGCTCGTATTCAGAGACACGACTCAAAATTGGATTTAATCACAGATCAGCTGAACTCTATTTAAGTATTGAATCTCTTCTCAAACATTGCTTTTATTCAAAAACGGTACTTAAACTACTCTCAGCTGAATCGAGTTTTAAATCTGTACTCATGTGATTCAGCCTGTTCTCGTTTACATTTTGATTTATTTATAATTTTCGATCCGTTTTACGCATAAATTTTAATAGCCAGGCCGGGAATATGATAGAGCTTCCAATAAAGTGAAGTATAATTATTATCAAATTACGTGTAACGGAACGCTGTTTAAAGAAAATGTCAAAGTCAAACGTTTTGGCGGGAACCAGTGCTTATATTATCTATGGCGGGAACTTGCGAAGTGATGTTGTGCTCTCAATTTATTTTACAAAACTTGTGTAATTATGAATAGTTTTGGTGGTTGGATTAATTTGAAAAATAATACCCGAACAAGGATTCCCTGTGTCGTGGGTATCACATAAACCACGAGTACCATGGTACCACAACACCCAGACCCAGAACAAGTATGAAGATCATGCAAACATTGTCCCGCAGGATGATAATATCGGGAATCGTGATTTTGTGAATTCTTATTAAATAGTAGGAAATAAAAGATTGTCTGTAACACATTTAATTTTTTTAAAATAAAATACCTAGTAAACTTGGTCTATATTGTTATATTATATTTAAATACCTACTTTATTATTTGTATTAAAAATGCGAGAATAACTCGTGTCTATCTGTTACGCTATATATCACGGCTCTGGTCGTGTGTGATGGGATATTGCTCAATATCGTGGTCTTCCGGCGTTTCCTCGTTAGCCAGGATATAAATGTGAAGTAGATCTCCATTACCAGCTGAAATTACAAAGTAACATTGTTATTACTTAGTTGTAGGTGTACCTATGTAAGGTGAGGTAGGTTGGTAAACATACCTGAAACGATGCAGTAACGTAATATCGCAAACACACCAAAACTTGCAGTTCATCGTTACGGGTAGCCCTCTGCTGATAGGGCGCTGGCGCTGGTTTATATTTTTCACGACACCTCTGGAGAATCTGGTTCTTTTCCATAAACTCACTACTTCCAATGCGAAGGGATCGTCAGCGTCCCATATTACGCATTGGATTTTGAACTGATTTGATTTCGTCGTTTCATTGAAAATAGATAGTTATCTATTTTCCTCCGGACCACACTTAAATATAGATTTTGTTGTATTTGGTGCAAAAAAAAGCAATAAAGAAGTAAATATTTGAAGATAATATGGATATTTTGTTAAGTTTAATGTGGTATACGAATAAAGAGTTCTTTATTCGTATACCACATTAAACTTAACAAATATTTACTTCTTTATTGCTTTTTTTTGCACCAAATACAACAAAATCTATATTTAAGTGTGGTCCGGAGCACGCTTGAGTGTAGATCTCATTTTCCTTTGAATAATGTCAAATCAAATCTAGATTTAAGTACCGTTTTCGACTGATTGACGTTTCAGAATAAGCATTTACTCAGGTGAACTGTGATCATTGAATCTATACTTAAATACTGTTCAAGAATTAGAATCTCGACTCAAATCGAGGTTTAAGTACAGATCAATGCTTGAGTCTTGTCTCTGAATACGAGCCTTAGAGTGGTTCATGCCCGAAGAGTTTATCCAGAGTTTGGTCGATTCTTCGAAGCACGAATTTCAAGAGGCGTCTTTGAGCCAGGCTTTTTGGTACGCCGCAAAAAGGCTCAGGGCCTATCATAGTACCATTGGCCCCGGCGCGCGCAAATTCGTCGGCAAATTCGTTACCGTCGATTCCCGCGTGCCCCGGAACCCACCTTAGTACGACCCTATTCCTTGAGCCCAGGGCGTTTAAACGTGACAGACAGTCTTCCACAAGTCGAGACGTGATGACATTAGAGTCCAGTGCCAGAAGGACAGCCTGACTGTCAGAATTGATGTAAATCGTGTGGTTGGTGTAGCGCTTTCGCAGATTGGCGGGGTGAACTAGAGATTTTTTTTATTTTTATACGGAGGCACACAGGCTTACGGCCCTCCTGATGGTAAGTGGTTACCGTCGCCTATTGACATTAGCAGCACCTGGAGCATTGCTAATGCATTGCCTGCCGAACCCCTCCCCCCTAAAGAGCTCTGGCAACCTTACTCACCGCAGGAACACAGCACTATTTGAAACAAATAATGTTATTTGGCTGCGATCTTCTGTAAGGCGGAGGTACCTCCCCAGGCGGGCTGCTCCAATTTAGAGCGAGAAAATCTCGCTGTGCCCTACCTCCTCCGTATTTGCCTTCGAGGGTGGATTCGACCAAGCTAGTTTATGTCTTATCCTTAGACTAATTATTACTCTAGAGTAAGCGATAGCGACAAACGAGTATCCCAGGGATAGTTTCTCTGGTATTTATTTGGTATTTATTTTAGCGTTTGGTGGAATCCACCCTAAGTAAAATCTGTAAGCTTTGAATAAAAAGTTAGGCACAGTAAGCAAACATGAAATTCGCCAAGTAAATTGCGCGCATCGGAACGGCTTGTTTTAAGTTGCCTTGATCTTCGACCGTACTGTAAATGTCGTTCCTATCCAAGAGAAAAACTCCAAATCCTTTTCTAAGCATCTTTGACTTCGAACCAATCTACAAGCTTGTTGGATAGATCCACTGTGTTGCACTGACTGCTTTCTTGCACAACTGTTGGTTTTCGATATCTGATAGGTATCTTCGAAGTATGGCAGAAGTTGGTTAGGAATGGTTGGAATATGAGACGTGGTTGACGATTTTTTTTTGTCAATTCGCTTTATTAGGCGAGGGAGAGAAGCCACCGCTCAGGTTTCATTTCATTTCATTTATTCGTTTGTAGGCACAGGTGTTATACATAATACAATGTCAGATGTTAAGAAAGGTAGCTAAGTAAACAATCTCTGGGCCTCACCTAACGACGAACAAACATTTGTTACGCTAAGCTACTTTTACTACAAATCTCCCTGTATCAAATGCCTACCATTCACCAATCTAGTGGCTCATGACCACGGTTGTCTGCATAATATAAATGCTTGCACCTGCCCCTGCATATAGAAATCGTAAGCAGCCAAAAGTACCTTGGATTATGCATAGATAACAAATTTAACTGGTCTAATCATGTTTGTAATAAATTAAGAGAATTTTTTGCAAATATATCTATACTCAAAAGTCTATAATTAAATTATTACAAATCAAATTCAAGTCAAATTTTACGAGGTTCATTATTAAACAGTATTGCATGTATTAAGCTGTGTTAAGTACTTTATTGACTTATGTACTTATGACTTTTGGATAAAGTTAATTTTGGGTTTGACTTTTAGGAGCCTGCGATATCGTTGAGTTATATAAAAAAAATAGATAAAAAAATATAAAAAAGTAGCCTATATGCTATTCTAGGTAGAGAACTCTTTATATCCCAAGTTTCAACAAAATTGGTTGAGCCGTTACGGAGTGATTGATAACAAACTTCCAAATGAATGGCCTCATAGCTCAGTTGTTAGTAACTCTACCTTCTGCGCTAGAGGTCGCGGATTCGATTCCCGCACTGGACAAACATTTGTGACTAACACAGATGTTTGTTCTGTGTCTGGGTGTTAAATATATATCTATTATGTATATCAGTCTCTGGTACCCATAGTACAGGCTATGCCTAGTTTGGGATCAGTTGACCGTGTGAATATGTCCGGAATATTTATTATTATTTATTATTATTAAATATCTAAACATCCACACAAACTTTCGCATTTATAATATTACTAGGATATCAAGGACATATCGCATTCCATACACAGCTTTATAACTTAGGTATAAGCAAAACTAGCAGTACTTCCCAAGATAGAGTCTGGCCATGGAGCGTGGTTTTATTAGCAGAAACCAATCAAAAATCACCATAAAGTAGGTCCCTGCTTTGAACCTATACAGCCTTCCGTACACAAAACGCAATTAGGTACAGCGCGGTGTCATGCATCGTAAACAGGGCGGATCTAATTCTCACTCTCTGTAATTTGCACAAATAGAGCGAGACGCGGTGATTCGCTGTTGTAACATACCTCACAACATTGCTGCTACGATCGAACTGACGGGGAACATTTTTTTTTTTTTTATACAACTGTGGTGGCAACCAAGCATACGGCCCACCTGTTGGTAAGCGGTTACCGTAGCCTATGAGCGCTTGCAATACCAGAGGCATCACGCACGCGTTGCCGACCCCTCCCCCCTTCCCCCTAAAGAGCTCTGGAAACCTTACTCATCGCAGGAACACAACACTATTTGAAACAAATAGTGTTATTTGGCTGCGATCTTCTGTAAGGCGGAGGTACCTCCCCAGGCGGGCTACTCCAATTCAGAACGAGAAAATCTCGCTGTGCCCTACCTCCTCCTAAAAACAACATTGCGATTTGCGACGCATGTATGCATGTGGGCCCTACTATAACGTCTTACTGCCATTAAAATGCAAGCGTGACACGCTTGCATTTTAATGGACGCACATCTCACATGAATTATTACTTAATGGGAGATAGGGCACTGCGAGATTTTTTCGATCTAAACTAGAGCAGCCTGGGAGTTACCTCCGCCTTGCAGAAGATCGCAGCCAAATAACATGATTTGTTTCAAATAGTGTTGTGTTCCTGCGGTGAGTAAGGTTGCCAGAACTTGAGGAGAAGGGGGGGTTCGGGTCGGCAACACCTGCGTGATGCCCCCGGTATTGCAAGCGTTCATAGGCTACGGTAACCACTTACCAACAGGTGGGCCGTAAGCTTGTTTGCCACCTTAGATGTATAAAAATAATAGCTCTAATTCTTCGAGACTTCCAATGTCACCGCCTTAATAAATTCGCAGTTAATGGTACGGGGCTGTTTGACTCGCCCGCGTCAGGACGGCGGTGACTTTACTATAAAGGGGCACACAGAATATAGGTTCACAGTATCTACATAAAGGTACAATATCTCTGGTTACATGTCTTCAGAATCCGAGAGGAATCGCGTTCCGGGTGCATATTGTTAGCCCTTTCCAGACGCAAAGAAAATAGGTGATTTTGTTTAGGCGGAGACTTTACTTGACAGTCAAAGATTTATGGTGCAAATTCATGTAAAATTCTGAAACGCTTGCATCTGAATGGCAATAAGACGTAATGGTAGAGCCGTAAGTAGTTCCTTAGATATCCAATGCACATCAAAACGTCTAAATTACTACTTATTAACAAAGAATACCTGACTATGCCATGTCTTGATCCCATCCATTTATCCAGAAACTCGCACAAACTTAGCTAAACGGTCAATTAGGTTAATTTAATTGTATCAATTTCCATTAGAATCACCTAAAGCAATTTGTAGCCATCTTGCGTCTCAAGCTAAGACTTTGATTTCCCAATAAACGATGACTTACATATTACGCCCGTTAATTACTTAACAGAGAAATGATTGCCTATTATATAATAATATTCATTTATTTCAGAAATTATCCATAGCATAGGTTATGCATGTTGGGGATCCGTTGCTAAAAAGTGGAACGTAACCCTTATGGTAAGACTTTGTTGTCCATCAGTCCGTACTTGTGTTTATACATTAAGACAGACCCTGTATTTTTGGCTGAGTGTATTTTTTTACTCACGTCACACATCAATGTATATCAGACTGCCATTATTTTCAATTAAATTGCTATCTTTAGTTCCTTTTTGAAATGTCCTTTATAATTCCCCTCACAACAACTAAAAATACGAATTGAGATATACAGACTAAGCTACGCGCCTCAAAGGGCTTTTTAGAGCAATTAGATATAATTTTCCTAAACCACCCCAGGAAAGAACTTTGGCGGTGACAAGAATTCCCACTTGACGTACCCGTAAAACTTGCTGCTCAAATGTTTAGCTCCCAATTGCTTTTAATAATAATAATAATAATATTTTATTTCAGGCTACTTGACACATTACACAAAAATGTGTAACATGCCATGGCCCATATTAATAAATACCTTACAGACTAACATACATATAATATTAAACTTAAATAACTACACCACATCTAGAGTCAGGGACTATCTTGATCATGAGCGCCTCCCTGTAGCGACGGTAGACAACTCCAGCTGACCAGAAGTCGGGCGCGAGGAACACCTCTTTGTACTTGGCAGCTACCTGGAGCACGTAGGACTTGAAGTTAGTCGCCCTTCTCGACTCCAGGCGTTTCAGGCCACGTACAAGGGCTTCCGGAGCGGGACTGATCCGAAGACGGCCTCTTTCCTCCACATACCGGAGAACACTCTCCCCGGTATTACTAGGATCCAATCGGGAGATGTAGATCCTGATGGTCGGTTCTACGACCTCCAATGAAAGCGGAGATCGGGGGACGGTCCCACGTTGCTTGTGCGATGCATTCGGTCGATGCTTCTTCTCCATCACGATGAAGCCGTCCTTGTCAACCTTCTGCGATACACCAACAGGCTTCTTAGGTTTAGAAATAACCCTTCGATTTGTCTCAGCGCTGAGGACCGGAAGCGATGGCTGAGGCGGGCGGGACATTTGTGCGTAACTCTTCTTCTGCTGTCGAGAACGTGGAGTAGAAGAAGGCACAATCGTCGCAGGTTGCGGTTTTGACGTTCCAAGGGCCGAGGTCATCGGGATCGGGGGGTCAATTACCTGCAAAACTGTGTCAGTCGTCATGTTTGTAGGTATGCTGACGGGTGATGTTTGGCATCAAGTGGCTCCCCCACGTTGCACGCTCACGTTTCGTGCAGACGCAGGCAAAATTATCGATGCACTATTTTTGCTGTTGCGTAATTCTTTTACTTCATTCCTAAATTCGCTTTTACCACTTCTTCATGGAAAAACTGATAAATTTTATTGATAACCCTGCTAGAGGTTGAGGAGCCAGCTTATGGTAAAGTGCACCCTATGCTGGGTATGAGTTGGCCTAGTGGAAGGTACCCCGACTTTCAATCCTAACCCGGCCGAACCCAATGAGTTTTTCTGTACGTTTTGCTTATAATAAGGATGAAAAACATTGTGTGGGACCAGTAAGTATAAGTATGTGGCGAAGGGCTTGCAGCCTGTCACGTATGGCATACTTACTAGCAAATGCAATATACTTAGTAGAATTTTTTTCTTTACTTTAAGGTACTGCATAATGTTGACATGTGCCAAAATATTTTCACGAGCTTCTGACTAATGATCGCATGAAGATCTGGAAATTGGTTGTTCAAGGCCATCCTATCCAATTGCCAAACTCAATGAGACAAGGAGTCCTAATTAAATATTCCGAAACTGCTCATAAAGAGGCATTAAGCCAATTGAATGTTATCGAGCCAAACAATAAACGAATTACGAAAATTATTAAATGCCATATTTATTGTCCAACTTCCGAAGTTTCTAACTTTGTTCCCATGAGAGGAGACTCAACGCTTTTGGCAATTACTTCAAATTTAAGCTAATTAAAAAGTAGACTGTTCCGTAGGACTTTTACTGTACAATTTTATCTTGTTAGGTATTTTAATTTCTTACCAGCTTCATTTCGCGGCTTTGCCCTTGTACCCGGATGAATTTAGGCCAGGTTGCGAATCACACACCTTAAATCTTTGATTAAAAAGCGATTCCGTAAACAAACATATATATATGTATATATATATATATATATATACCTAGAATATGACACATAATAATACAAACCTTCAAATATAAGTAACCTGTACCAGGTAAAAAACCTATTCCGTAGATAGCCTCTGTGCATGAAAGAAGCCTCTATGAGGCGCACTTTAATGCTTTCACAACGCTGATTCTTTCACCGACGGTCATAGACCCTTTTCAGGGCCACCATACCTCAACCTGATCACTGACCTAATGCAGGATGACGAAGAAAGAATCAGTGTATTATGTGATTTTAAATGGATTTGGAATGAAATGAATGTGGATGATTTTTGAAACAATTCTCGTCTTTTATGGTTGCTAACTACTCGATGTTCTGTTCCCCAAATAAGAACACAACTGGTTAAAAGACACTTTAACTACATTAGTCCATTTATTTACAATAAAATCAACACATCTCTACATATTTAAAGATTAAATTATTTCGAATTTAAAAATAAGATTGCAGATTGGCTCTCAAAATTGAGCTACAGTGAGACCGAAGCTTTATTTCTAGTGGTAAATTGACACGCACACTTTCACATATAATTACAAAATTTGTTAAAAATCATGCACCTATAATAAGCAGTGGCTATATTTGTGTTTAAACTCTTTTATTTGTGTAAATAGTAGGTTCGTACCTGCTCAACACATTATTGTCTACGTTAACCATTTTAGTTTAGTACCATTTTTGGGAAGGAACTGATATACAGGTAACCCTAGCTTAGGAGTCAGGGCTTCATTTTGTTTTGTACATTGGTTTACTCAATAAATGTTTTATTATTATTATTCATCAGACACAAGACTGCATATAGAACATCTCAACCCGAAAGTTCTCCTCCTAAATGACTGTCTCATTTTTCAGCGTGGGGTGACGGGTAATTATGTCAATAAGTCGGCTTTCTAATAAGCAACTTTTACAATGACGGCAGCAATCTAGCAGCGAGCGTAATTGTTATCAAAATCCTACTTATATTGAATATGGGTTTGTTCGTGGTCAGTTACGTAAAGGCTGAATCAACTTCCGTGAAACTTGGAATGGATAGGGTTTGCGAATAGCTATTTTTTTATTCGTGTACAGTCGAACTATGATAGATACATTTCATAATCGTCAAATTGATGCCACATTATAAAACATAGAGATAAACAAAACAAAAACTCAAAAATAATATAACTAACCACAAACTTGTGCCATTTTCACCTTTACTGTGCACCTACCATCTATATTATAGCATAATGTACAAATTATAAAATGTATACATATCTGTGCAGGTGACTGTACAACGCAAAGAATCCGCGGATGTAAGCTAGTGCCTAGTAAATAAGATGTGTCGGCTTGGTCCACTAGACCGATAGGAGCCGTGTTGGCCTAGTGAAAGGTACCTTGTCTTTCGATCCATAGGTCGTTGGTTCGAATGGTAAAAAAAATAAGAAGGTGCTGGGCAAGCCAAATAATGTCCCAGGCACTACAGCATCCGCGTAAGTGAGTAAAAAAGTTCCATCTGTATAAATAATCTAGAATAGATGTAATAAGGCCTTACTAATGAGTTTATGTACAATTTCCACATTTCGGGTGTATTTCTAAAAGCGTTTTATTTATGTGGATGCTTTTAGGATGCCAGGGCTTTAGTCAAGGTTTATGAACAAAGGAGCCGATACAGTTTGTGAAACAACCAAGAGGGGCAAATAGAGTAGGAGGGGTATAGCTCATCATCGCACCGTTGTTCGACCTATTTTCGAAGCAACAATTTGCGCCCGTCAATCATGTTTAACTAACTTCGGATAAAGTGAGGATTAGCACTATGTTAATTGATTTTATTGTTCGCTGTTGGGGAAATTTGTTGGTCGGGCTTCAGTGTTGTCTGAACTGAATGGAACGGGGTAGATTAATTGGAGCTCTTTAGCGCTTCATCACCAGCCTGCAGAATTCCACTGCTGAACATAGGCTTCCCCCAAAGAGTGCCACGGTCGTGGAGAAGCCTCAAGAACGCCTAAAGACCGTTCGTCGTGGGCCACGACGAACGGTCTTTAGGCTTCTCCATCTACCGACTTTCCGCAACCTGCACAAGATCGGTTCTAAGAGCCGACACTGCCACTTCAACTTGCTAATTCTGAGAGCTATGTTAATGAGCTTAGTTCTTCTACGGATTTCCTGATTTCAAATTTGATCACGTAGTGAAACTTCGAGCATAGCTCCCTCCATAGCCAGTTGCGCAACTTTGAGCTTGTGTATCATGTGTATGAGGCCAATAGTTAGCGACCAAGTCTCAATACCGTATGTCATACCTGGCAACATCAATGACTATAGACTTACTTCTTGAGGCTCTGGTATACTTCTGTTTTAGCACAAAGAAACATATACAGAACAAGGTTATTTCAAAATTAATGTGCATTGGCGAGCTTAACCCTTAACAAGAATTTTCTTCCAGCAAACCGTTTGTGCTAGAGAGAGGTGATATAGTAGAGGAGGTATATATTATTAGTTGCAAGCATGATTTTTTAGCGCTAAACTAAAGTTCAAGATTTCGAAGCAGTGCATACACGCAGAGCTCCTAGACTTACAATATTTAAATCTATTTTTATTTATGGGTTTCTTGGCACAAACACACTGCGTAATGTGAGTATTTTAATGTATTTGACGTCTGCATTTATTCGCAGCAAGGAACGCGTACCTTCATTGTAATAATATGGCCACCGTGTAACTGCGGCTGCTTTTTAGCGAAGCAAGGCATTACAAGTTGTCAGTGTAACGAAATTACAGTAACGCGTGCCTCCCACGCACCATCGATCGGTCGACCTTTGCTGCCATGAATGACGCTATTTTCTCCACGCAGGCTCGCTGCCGGTTCCTAGTAGATTCCATTGATTTTCTACTTGTTTTCCTAGAACTCTTATTTATTTACTAGTATATGAGGTTTATTTCTAATTATTTTATTTACAGAAAGAAAACTAATACAAGTTAATATTTACAAAATACACAAGAAACAGTTGAGCCATCTAAAGACCGTTACAAACGATCTAGATAGATAGCTCAACTGATCCAGATCACTACCAGTCGGAAGCGTTTAGCGTTTGAGGTTTATTTAATTTTAGTGCATTGACCGCAACTTTGTTTACGCAGAGTTACTCCTTTAACAAACTCTCTAAAATAAAAATAAATAAATAAATATACTTCATATTCATTTATTGCCAACATGTACATGGATACAGCTTAGGTGTAAAGGTAGCTTAAGTAAATACATGTACATGTAGGGCGGTGAAAATATCTTGTTTTACGTACATTTACAATTTGTTAGTAGCTTGAAAATATAATTAATTGTTTTTGATTGTACAAAGTAATAATAATTGGTAACTTATTCATTAAATGTCAAATAATAGTATTGTATAAACAGTCAAATAGCATTGGATAAAAATAATTCAGGTTCTTCAATGGGCCTAGCGAATGGTACCGTCGGCCATTGTCTACCGCATCTCATTTTTGGCTGGATCCTATATTATAAATAAATATAAATAAATATTCCGGACATATCACACACGGTCAACTGATCCCAAACTAGGCATAGCCTGTACTATGGGTACCAGAGACTGATATACATAAAAGATATATATTTAACACCCAGACACAGAACAAACATCTGTGTTAGTCACAAATGTTTATCCGCAGAAGGCAGAGTTACTACGACTGGCCTCATAGCTCAGTGGTAGTAACTCTGCCTTCTGCGCTAGAGGTCGCGGGTTCGATTCCCGCACTGGACAAACATGATTTTTATTATTATACCGATTATTTATACTAACGAGAACGAGTCTTTCTTAGTTCAATCGAAGTACATTCGTAAAATAACAATCTCTCCCAATTCACTCCTTCAAACACTAAAGTCGATATTTTTGTAACCTCCCGTAGGAAACACGAATCGTATTTTGAATAAGGGAACCGAGCTTTAGACCTACCGGTGCCGTCAAATTGGTAGGTAAGTACCGCAATCAACCACTGCAATCGCCGACCAACGACGAATTTTTTACTGGGTTTTTCATTACAAGGTTTGGCTTACTTCAAAGAATATTTAATAGTCGGTACCCAAGTTCTTACCCGCCATGACGACTGAAATAATTAAAGAATAACACCCAACATTCACATACAAAGTCCTGACCCCACACGAGGATTCCCTGTGTCCTGGGTATCAGAAATTACGAGTACTATGGTACCAGACCTAACACCCAGACCGGGAACAAATATTTGCTGATCATGGAAACATTTTTCCCACAGTGGGAATCGAACCCGCACCCCTTGCATCGCAGGCGGCTTGCTATCATCATTTCAGCCATAGGATATCAACTGCTGACTATAGACATCCCCGTATATTTACTAGCTGTTTATTTGGTTAATTGATCTGTTTATATTCATACTTTTTGTTGTATTTATATACTATTGCTTACTACCTAATACTTACCCAGTTTGAGTGCTCGTGTAATTTGAGAAAGAACCAACTAGGTTCTGACGAGTGTGAGTGTCCACACAAACCCTACGTGGTTTTTAGGGCACAAAAACAAAAATTGTAACCGTTTCTTTAATTAAGTGTAGAATAAATAAATAAAAAAATCTAGAGTAACCTCGCTCTTGTGCAGCCTGCACATAACAGCTCCCAGCAACGTCTTTCCATCGAATGGTCAGCTTAATACTAACACTTTATAAATAGTTTAGTTTTTGGTTTCGTTCTAAAATTGCATGACGAAAAAGGTTTGGGTTTCTGCAGTGGGATTAAAAAAATATTTTCGTTCGCATTTCAATATTTCTGTCCTTTTGTTTGTTTGGTCAGTATAGGGCTGTCACATTTATACACTAACTTTATAGGGATATTCTAAAGGAGATACGAGGTTGTTTAAAACGGAATTTACTAATCAATATTATTTTCCGTTAAATGATGTTTAAGTTAAGTGTATTCCAACATATCTTACGAAAAAAAAATTATCGTGAGAAAAAACTCATTCCTTTGCTCGGAAAAGTTCAGTTAAAATAAAGATATGGCAGCCTCGGTACGTGTCTTAGCCACAATTAATGGCAGCCCTAGAGTTCCGCAGTGCAAATTGAGCTCACAATACGGCAAAAGACTGCTAGATCATTGAATAAACCATGACTTTTGAGCCGCTTTGTAGCCGGCGGCAAGGCGTGGCGCAACTTTTCAACTGTTTGTTTCAAATGTACCTAACTGTTATTTCACAAGGAAAAAGCTAAAAAAAAAAACTTTTTTATACAACTAAGATGGCAAACAAGCATACGGCCCACCTGTTGGTAAGCGGTTACCGTAGCCTATGAGCGCTTACAATACCAGAGGTATCACGAACGCGTTGCCGAAGCCGAACCCCCCTCCCCTTAAAGAGCTCTGGCAACCTTACTCACTGCAGGAACACAACACTATTTGAAACAAATAATGTTATTTGGATGCAATCTTCTTTAATGTAGGTACCTCCAAGGCGGGCTGCTCCAATTTCGAAAATGATCATGAAAACAGCTTCTAATAATATTGTTGTGTCACTTGTTCCTCTCACACACAGCACACCCTGCGTTAGGTCAATTATTTTGATTTAATGGCGCTCCATTAAGATTTAAAGCGATATTGTGGCCATAGAATACATATAAGCAAGTCGGCCGTTCTGTGCTTGTGACCTGTTCAATGAACTAGTGTATTTTATTGTCCAGCAATGGACTTCTGCTGGCTGATGATGATCATGACGATTCATATCGAGGCTTTTCTTGCAGTTTCCGATTTGTGCTTGACAAATATCTCTTAGCCCAAAAACATGTTTGATACAGTCCGTTATTGAAATACTGCTCAATATTATTAACACAACATGCAGAAGTAAATATTTAACCACATTATTACAAAAATTTTAATATTCTTGATTCGTAATATGAATTTAAATCGCGTAGGTTTAAGAAATACGAGTTTATTCTGGTTTCTGGAACTGAATATAAAACTAGCGCGGATAATTTATAGATAGTAAATCATTAATGTCTATAAATTTAATTTACGATACCTATCTGTAATATTTTGTTATAACCGAGAACGAAGACATTTATCAACTTTCTTGGTCACCCTTATAGCCAGCCCAGTCCAAAGTTAACTCTCTTACGGCAATGGGAGGGGTATCTGTGTCGGAATTACATGTAAGTACATGCTCTGCAGATCGCGCCTCCCTCCTAGCCTTTTCTAAATGGGATGCAGAACTTTGGCTGCAAGCACTTCCTTCACATAATACTTGTAGTCTAATGGATCCTGTCATTTTCTGTCTTGTAACCTGCCTTCTAGGTTGGGTGCGCAATTTATTCAAGCTAATTTTACGTTTGAGCAAATTAATTTTAAGTACCTCTGAGTTGAGTTTTTAAATGCGTTATTTAAGTCTTCTAGACTTTTTATTACTGATATTTTGATAAACCTAGAAATCAATATGCATAAAAATAATAATTATTATTAACTCGTTTATTTCAAATAAAGCATCCATATTACATAACATGTCAAGATTAATTAAATTGCACACAATAAAATCTAAAGAAAATAAAAATAAAATAATTAAAGTTAACATTCAAGAAAATGAAATAATAAAAATGTAATTATCAATAAACGAATATACTCTACCTGTTTAAATGGACTCGCACCCCATTCGTATTTTCATCCATTTGTCTTGTTTGTTTGGGACAGTCCAGACGTGAAATAATCATCTGCAGGATGCCATTGCCACTACCTCGCGTACGCTGGAATAGGGAGGCGACTTTTTTACGTATGATCGCGTGAAGGCCATCTGTGCGCGCCTTTACAAACAAACCAGATGCGCTGCATAAGCGAGGCAGTCGCATCAGCATCCTAAAACGCGTAGAGCGCTGGCTGCCCGACGGCGACGAGTGCAGTTAAGCCAGAGGCTACTCGAGTAGAAGGACTGGGATAGAACATTTATTAATTTATTCATAGTTTATTCGTGTTTATTTGTAGAGTGATTTTCACTTCTCTCGAGCAGCGTGCGAACCTACAAGCAATCATGTTTCCCCGGACGGCCAGCGCTCTACGCTCCCTTTCAACATCTGCAACATCATGGATAATGAATCGGTCACAATTTGTCCAAGATGGTATTTGAACGCCTATAAAGTAAATAATTTCGCCTTCATAGTAAAATACCTGCCAATATTCAAACCGTGAGAGGTTTGAATATAAGCATTTTACTAATTTTCATAATAAAACAGCCCGAATTGAATTAAATTTGTACGTATGAATTCATCTAACTAGAGGCGGTGGAGCGGTACTCTCCTGAGACTATATCAGCAACGGATATTGGTATGATTGCACCCACAGAATATAAACTGGAAATAGAAGTGAAACTACCGATAGGCAAAATAAATCACGTACAACCACGCATTTTGTTACTCCCGTCTCCGAAATGACAGTACGAAAGAGCTTATTAACGAACGGAGCGGGACATCTATAGAAATGTACTTTTCCTTGAAGAGATCAAATTAAAAACTTTTATGATTTGATCTGTGATTTTAGTTCGAACTTCATCATCATTTTATCAATTAGTGTTAAATATTTATCTATTATGTATATCAGTCTCTAGTACCCATAGTACAGGCTATGCCTAGTTTGGATTCAGTTGACCGTGTGAATATGTCCGGAATATTTATTTATTTATTTATTAATTGAAAGAGGCAATCAATTTAAAGCAATGCCCCAGCCTTGTGTTACGGTTTTGTTTTGGTGTATTCATAATTTGTGAAATTCGTAAACGTCAAGTATTTACTGTAGACTGTAAACTACTGTACTGTAACTGTAAAGTAAGATTTGATCTTCATAAGGGAAGAGATTTTGGAGGGCTTACCGTCGCTATAATATAAAGACTTCTCCGTATCTGAATTCTCCAATATGTTTTCTTTTTTGCCAGCCTCTTTTGACCTGTGTCTTTATTCACAATTGCCCCTAATTCATAAACTTATCGGCTATTAGTATTTCCACCTCTTTCTTTTCTTTACTGTTAGAAAAGGACAGGGAAGAGACAGGCTTAGAAGGGAGTTTCGATTCTTCATACGAGCGGTATGAGAGACTTATTCTATGCGTCTACTCTGGGGAGAACTAGATTACATTCCCGATAACGGGTTTCTCAGGAAGCCGGAAACCGTGGCGGTAATTATTTGTAGAAAGTAATACTAATCGTTTTTAAGCTCCCATAATACGTGAAAAGTGCATAGATTACTGGTTTTTGTAGACGCCGTTTTCGTGACTCCATACAAGAACGGTAAAGTATACACGGTTGAAAAGTTAAAAGTGAGAACTCACTGATTTGGTAGACTAGGGCCTCTGAATACATACATAGCGATTGCCTACTGGCTTGGCTTGCTAGAACGTAGATAAGATACAAGTGCTACGCCATAGCACAGGTGATATGACGTAGCACCGTAGCATTTGTAACATTAATTTGGGACCTTTTTGCAACAATGTACTAACCATAAGTTGCTTACTATAAGTTATGCATGTCACCCTTACTTTGCTGCACCTAAGTAGGCACCTTAGTAACCTTGTAACCTTATTATTGTTGCAACTATAGAAATTTTATTGTATTGTATTATCTACGTTGTAGCAAGCCAAGCCAGTAGGCAAGCATGGTGGGCATTTCTGGAATCATCATCATCATCATCATTTCAGCCGTAAGACGTCCACTGCTGAACATGGCCTCCCCCACAGACAGAGCAAATTCCTTATCATGTGGGGGGATTTGCCCATACTCACCACGCTGGGCATGCGGGTTGGCGAGCGCAGTTAGAGCTATCGTTGTTAAAATGAGGGACGCTGCTGCCCATCCCCTAGCTTTTTTCCCTTAGTCGCCTCTTACGACATCCGCGGATAGAGATATGAAGGGGCCTATTCTTTAGCCGGGGCCACCACGGCCCCATTTCTGGAATAATCATTTCTTATTATGACTTATCATAAAACAAACATTCTCACACTTGTTCGTAAAGGGCTCTATTCAAATCGAATCACAATTACACGAAATATATACATAATACCAACTTTCATTGCCCATGGCATATTCTGGGTCTCAAAATTTCATTTCATTTTTAAGCACAATGAGAAGCCGAATAGAGAAAAATGTTTTTCATTTACAGAGCGCGGGTCACAAAAGCCGTCTGGTCTTTTTTTATTGGAATATCTGCGGGGTGCATTTTTCGTGTGTTAATATTTTTACGGTCCAAATATGATATCCACATTTAAAAGCTTAGCTCGCTATGTAAAAAAAAATTGTTTGTTTAAATAGCTCGTGAATTAAATTGGTCTTGGACGGACTTATTGAACTATCAAATGGTAAATCAAGAAGATACTTTTATGTTGCTACATTGGCCATCAGGGCAACAAACCCCATCAGAGCAATTTAGTCGATGTCCGTGATTATTTCACTATAGCTCCATTTCATTGTATCGCCATGCTATAATTGCTTAAAATTGCCCGTGTATGAACAATGCAAGGGATAGTAACAATGTTCGAATGACGCCATAGATAAGTGTCTACACAGGTTCGGTTATGTGAGCATGTATTGTGCGCCCCTTACGTGTAAATGGTTTGATATTAGACGCTGGGCTATATCAACAACCCGGTTGATAGAAAGAAAAAAATTATTTATTCGTTCCACAAGCACAAGTTCACTTTATAGGCAAAGACAATATAGTAGAAAAGTAAGAACATATTTTAATACCCAGGCAACATAGAAACTTATTTAAAAAATGGTTGATAAAGTTTGCACGATGCTGGAATTCAATTCAATTCTGAAGGTGTTTACTTCAGTAAAATCTGTATATAGAATAGAACAGAATATTATTTATGTGCATTGTCGTTCTTGACAGAGTGGTTTTTTTACAGATTTTTTATATAACAGAAAAAAATTCAACGCAATCGCTGTCTGATTTGTTTAAAATTTACTCAAAATAAGAAGCTTGACATACTTACCAGTGTTATAAGTAATAAACAAACAAATATCCACACATGTAGAATTTAAATCATAATATATATATTTGACCCAGATAATAATATTTTGTAGCAAGACGAAGCAAAGGTCGATGCTGAGATATGTTTTATCACGTCCTCCTTATTACCATTACAGTTTACGATCATCAAGTAGCGAGTATAATATTTTTAGTTTAAAAGTTGCACGTTACAACCTCCCAACACTTCACCGATTTTTTAATTATACTTATGGCGTCATTACGTGTCATGGGAAAATATCGATCGTGTGGCTACCCCGCGCGCCCATGCGGAAAAACTCTACAATGTGTGCCCACGTCACGAGAAGAGCGGACAGTCTCATTAGGCTCTCTTTCAAGCCGTGCTATTTCTGTCGTGCATATTTCTGACATTTGTTTCGTAATCTCCTTTTTATGAAAAAAGTGTACACACAGTAGAATGCAACTATTCAAGCAGTGTAGGCTCTTTAGTACCTACTTCTACTGGCCATGTATAGTCATCATCTTCATTTCAGTCGTAGGACGTCCACAGTTGATCACAGCTCCATAGATTTCCAGAGTGACCGATCTTGTGTAGATTTCAGCCAACGGCTCCACGCAATCCTAATGAGGGTCGTCTTTCCATCTAGTGGGGGGGCCGTACTACGCTACACTTTCCGGTGGGTGGTCTCGACTCGAGCGCCTTTCTGCCCTCTCGACTGCCACTTCAACTTGCCAATCCTCGTTGACTTTATTCCATCTACGACTGTCTTCATTGCGTTTAGATCTCGTACATAGAGAAGCACCAAGCGTAGTCCTCCCAAAAGCTCGTTGTGCGACCTAGAGATTTATTATGAGCCACAGAGATGGCCGCATAGTATTTCTGAATATAGAACTTTGCTTTTATTTTACCAAGTTCAACGGTTTTAAGCGCTACAATAACATTGTACACACAATGTACACAATAAAACTTTTGAATCTTAAGGGCCTTAAAGGTAACACTACTTCCTAGGTACCTACGCCTACGGGTGTAGCAATTGAGACTTTTTTTTTTGTTTTAGTGTGTAAATATCTGCGGAATGTGACTCGTAGACGCCTTAAACGAAGAAGACCATTACATCAAAAAGGTCATTTTTTCCAGATTGCCGACAAAAAGCAAAATACGTAATTTACGAATGAGTAGCATAAACTTTTCGTGGAAAATATTTCAAATTTTTGGTCACTCTACTCCCACTGCATTATGTTGAGTTGACACACAATAATTAATTCACAATCACACCTCGAACACGTCAACGGAATAAATGGCTTTTTTATGGAAAAAACAAATATGCTTCGATACAGGATATTATGCTAGCCTTTATTACTTTTAAAGCATCTGGATAGGTTTTAAAATGTAGGTACATTATAATTGAATACCTTGAACATTCACTTACATAATGACTTATTCAATGCAGTAATGTAGTTTTCTTGTAATTGATATGTCACGTTCAAGTAGTATAATTATGGAACTTGAAAGAAACGTACAAACATCAAACGAGAGTTATATAGACCCTTTATAAAAATAGGTATTTAGGGTATTGATCCTTCTTGTGTATAGAATAAAGCTTCATTTAGATGGACAGAGTTTTTCGCCTTGACGACCCGATTCGACGATTATGGCATGCAGAAAAGCGAAAATCGCTTTACATTTTTATAGAAGCGATGAGAGAATCTCCACGCAATTCACGGCACAAAGCGTGCGAACAACTCACTCCAGGTAAATCCCTAGGTCTCGTTGGGTTGTTATACTTATAATGGAACATGTTGTATGACTCGGCGTGGTACATAGTTCCTAACAAAGACGCAAACGCAGATGTCAATTTGCCGATCGTCATTGTTTCGGATCAGGACACGGTGTCGGATTTCCTGGCTCTCAAGTGGATGGAGAATAATTTACCTCGACAATTTACCCAATGCTCGCAACCTGACTGAGAAACGGAATAGATAAAAGTGGTGTTAGCTTTATTTAAAAAAAAATGTTTTACTACTTTTTTCAATTAAAAAGGTAGAATTTTCCAACATACTAATTTTCTTGCCAATTGGGTTTTGTATAAACTCCTTCAGGACATACAAGGTGACTCATAATATGTATGTCATCCCGAATGGGGATTATTCTTCACCCAATTGGCAGTAAAGTTTGTTCTACGACTTTTCGAAATTGGACAATTTTCATTGAAAAAATTATATGCGAAAATCAGCTGAATACATGTTATGAATCACCTTGTATATAGTATAAATCACCTTGTATGTCAATGAACGATTTGTGGTTGGCAACTGAGAGACGAATTTACTACGCGCCGCAATTTATTCCCGGGTGTACTGTACTACAAATCAAAATGAAAGTATGTACTTACTATCTTATCTTTTAAAAGCCTTTTGTAGAAATGAAGCATTTACTAGCTGTACTGGTATCTCCGCAAACAGATAACAAATCTAGACGACCAAAGGGAATTAAACCCTAATCCTATAATGCGAGAGTACAATTAAGCGTGGAGTTGAATAAAAGAGTTTTGTAATAGAATAAGCTCATGACAAAGGAGATTTGCATAATTACCAGCCCCACTCCGTCTTCCGCAAAGCCTATAAAATCAACCGAAAGTAATTTTGCTTTTGTTTTTCGCGGTACATTCATAAATTATCCCCTTTGGGATCTTGCGAAATGCTGATTTCATAAAACGAGGCCGTTGGAATAAAATTACGTGTAATGAAAAAAGATCAGAGCGTCAAAATACACCATTCTCGATTGAACAATCCAACAGTGACGTAACATGAAGCCGCTTTTCGAATTCCTGAATTTCATTGAACGAAATTATTCCCGAAAAACACGGTAAAACCGTACCGGATGAGAGCTTTCCACTTAGGCACAAAAGGGAAGGGAAATCTCTCGATCACACTCAAATTGACAATTGAATTTGGTACCCCATGGAAGCTCCAAACGATGTAACAAAAGGGAATCGAGACTGATAACACTCGCCCTCCGCCCCTCCAAAGCACCTTAACCTTTCGACAACCAACAAAAAACATTGAAAGCTTGAAGAACCTTGAGCGTTAAAATTCTCTAAATACTTAGTACCTATGTGACGAAGTATGCTTTGTGAAATATTTCAAATTACGCTCAAAGTTGTGGCTATTTTAAAACGGATAAGTTTTGCATAGTTTGGAACATTTCGCGGTAGTTGAATTAGTCCTCGTAGTGATAATAGTTTGCCACAACTCGGTGGAAGGATATAATGTTCTGTGGCAGCGCTAGAGCTAGGTACACACACCACGGTAGGTGGTTTGAACAAAAATCGGAAATGATTGCTCTCTATTCAGTGGTTGTTTTAGTTTAGCAACTCTTATTTGCTTTTTTATACCGAATAGCTTAGCTAGAATCTTGCGAAGAAATACTACAACTTAGCTAAGCATCCCCCACTTGCCATGGATCACTTTGAAAGACCTAGGCCCATATTCTGAGCGAGGATCGTTCATCACCATCATTTCAGCCGTACGACGTCTACTGCTGAACATGGCCTCCCCCACAGACAGAGCAAATTCCTTGTCATTTGCCCATACTCGCCACGCTGGGCATGCAGGTTGGTGAGCGCAGTTAGAGCTATAGTTGTTAAAAAGAAAGGACGCTGCTGCCCATCCCCTAGCTTTCTTCCCTTAGTCGCCTCTTACGACATCCGCGGATAGGTAGATATGGTGGGGCCTATTCTTCAGCCGGGGCCACCACGGCCAGGATCGTTACATAATCATTAATTTCAAGACCATGTATTATTAGAATAGATTTTAAGACATTATTCAAAGAAAAACCGCCTAAAAACCTAATCTCGATTCAGTTCGAGTACAGTTTCTAAATACAGACAGATTAGACAGATTTATTATAAGGAAACATTTTTATTTAATCTTTAATGCAAACAAAAAACAATGTACAAAAGGTGGGCTTAATGCCAAGGCATTATCTACCAGCCAGCCTGATTGGGTAGAAACAGGAGGTTGGCGTGCGACCGATTGTTTAACTTAACTACTAATATATATATATATATATAATACACTGCAATAGATTAACAGATGTACATACAGTAGTACAAAACAGTGTTTTAATAACATGTAGTGTAGATGCCTAGATGTTCTATTAGAGATTTTTTTTTTTTTGATACACGATTTATTATATGAACACATTCATATATGAAAACAACAAGGAACGTTTAGAATTTTTATTTAAATAAAGTCGCACTCGAATAAAGTAATTCAAACAGAGTAGAAGAAACTTGACGCGCCGTAAGTAGTTCACTCCTAGTATATCTTCCACGAGAATATCTAAATGGCACAACTGAAAACTTCCAGAAGGCTCAACTGTTTTATGAACTTTCCAAAGTGTTGAACTAGTCAGGCTTTTCAGACAAAGTGTATAAAATAATGGGGAATTTACCATTTTGTTTTTTATACTGTTTCGCCCTGATCTGATCTCGTTTACCCCCAGCTCCCTTTTTTTTATTTTTATTTACATGGTTAGGCGTTTGACCACTATCTCACTTTTGTAAGTGAGATGTGGCCTAAGATGAAGCACGCTTTACCAGAAAGAACATATTCACTCTAGATTTGCAGACTCCTAGATTGTACTCTTCCGGGAAAACAGACGCGGGCAGATCGTTCCACTCTTTGCCAGTACTTATAATAAAAGTAGAGCAGAAGCGTTTGGTTCGACACTGTGGTAAGTCGACCAGGTAAGGGTCGTATTTACCTTACCTTACCTTGTGTCAACGTAAGCCTGTGCATTCTAGGTAAGCGAGCATCTTGTATGCCCGTCTGGCTGAGTGCCCAAAGTCATCGATTCCCACTCGCATCGTGCCCAAAGATTGCATGTCAAGGGAAACTGATATAATACCTGTGGCAACACTTGAAAGCTCGCATTGCTGTTACAATTTGGTGACGTTCGGAACATCTCCATATCAATAGTACAGTCGCCAGTAAGTATTCTCATAAGCGGCGATAGATAGGCTTGCAACCTGACACGTATGAAATACTCACTAATGCAAAATGTGAGCATGTGCCACGATTGTGTTTGAACTTGCCTATAACTACCCACCCACCTTAGACATCTTCAAGGAGTTTAGTACTGTGGCATTATTTTGAAAATTATGAAATTCATCACCATCATCATCAGCCTGTAGAAGTCTACTGCTGGACATATCTCCTAAAGAGTTCCACGACGAACGGTCTTGAGCTTTTTCCATCCACCTTCAGAATGTCATCAGTCCATAGGGTCCAACACTGCGTGATGTAAATCTATATATATAAAGGAGTAGTCCACTCACTCACTGACAGACTCATCACGAAAGCTCGGAAACTACTGAGCCGAGGTGTCTGAAATTTGGCACAGGCACTTTTTATATTAAATATAAATGAAATGTAAACATCTTTAAAATCTATGGTGGAGGCCTAGGTTCAGCTGTGGACCTCCTACGGTTGGAATGATGATGATGATTTATGTAAACAGAGAAAGATACACACAACAAGTGAGAGGAAGGATATACTTGTACTTACAAACAAATAAAACAACAAAACTACTGTGGACCCTCATATGAGACCTGAAAATAAACATTCCCGCGTTCCGTTTTGTTCAAAATAATGCCTAACCCAAAATAATGTCTCAACATACACTTCTACAGTAGGTAGGTACCTGCCTACGGTCCATTAATATAATCCACAGTTCATCAGTTAATATCTCGAATGTGAGCCCTTACAACAAACACCGAACCAGGCCACGTTTTTGTATGCTTATCAAAGGGATGAAAAACCCCACATTCACTCCATTCACTAGAAGCAGAGCGATGATTACCTTAGAGATGAGCTCGGGGGCCTAGTTTAAGTTGTGCTCGCACCAGCCGTGACCACGATCGTGAGATTACAACATAGGTGCAGACAACAGAACCAGACACGTTACTCTGATGATGAGTAAAGCAGTTTCAGTTATTTTTGTTAATTATTATTATAATTGTGATAACTCACACTAAGGGAATTCTACCGATGGACCGACGACATTGTGAAGGTTGCGGGAAGTCGGTGGATAGAGAAGGCTCAAGACCGTTCGTCATGGCACTCTTTGGGGGAGGCCTATGTTCAGCAGTAGACTTCATCAGGCTGATGATGATGAAAGGAACACTATGATTTTTATAATATCCCAAAAAATCACAACTCAGATGGGATTTAAACCCACATCCTTGCTCTAGATACGGGGATGCTAAGCTACCTAGCTACTTCCAATCTGAGTGAAAATATTTAGGACTTCCAAAGCACCATCAGCGCCACCTACCGAAGAAACAATTGGTTTCCGTATCTCCGCGATAGATACTAAAAGTCAGTGGTATACAGTGTTTAGGAATAGATAACTTTTTTCAAACTTTTTCGAATATATCGCTAACCATCCAAACGTTAGAAACTTGTGCTAAGGACTTTACAGACACTGACTAATATGTACGGATAGAACTGATTAATAGCACCAGTTTCACATACAAGCAAGATCTCACTTTGAAAAGACAATCTGCCATCACGTTGCCATCTATTGCGAAACAGATGTACCGTACTATATCCTCAGTTAATCTGTGGATACTTGACGCAAAGCAATTGAAGGTGTCAGGTTCAGAATGAATAATGAGATCATTAGGATGGCGCAGTAATTTGCCGGCGCCAACCGTACGCATATATAATCTGTCGCCAATAACATAAATTGTAGATATTGCTGTTCAAGTACATTTTGGGCGTGTTTTCGACGCATGGAGCTTTTCAGTGTTTCGTACCTCATTTGGAAAAAACTGAACGCATATAGGACACTTTGTTATCCGTCTGTCTGTCCGTTCAAGTAATGCAGAATAACGGTGGGTAGCTGTGTGTTGGTAGACCACTGGTCACCCCTGGCTCTATAGACTGGCCGTGACGGTGCTCTGCCCGCACTCATGCACTCAATATACACACACACATACACACACGCGCACACAACAGACACACACACCCACATACTCACACGCACTACACACACACTTAAACTCTTTTAAATATGTCTAAATCTTGTAGAGGCAAAATCCTATAACTTACGTTTTTTATTATTTGTTCTTCTTCTTCTTGTCGTGTCACTGATTCTTTCTTGGTCATCCCGTATTAGGTCGGTGACCAGGTTGAGGTATGTATTAACCTTAACATTAACTTTCTTTTGATTTTTATTTTTACCTAATTATTATTTGTATCTCTGTTATGAACAAACTGATATTTGTCTAAGGAGGTGGGCGTTGGTAGCTGCGACACAGTTTAACAACTACTGCAGTTATCATCGTTTTTCCCCAATTCATTACTGTACCTATGATAAAGTTCCAAATAAAACATTTATACTTATACTTATACGTTCGTCTATCTATCAAGTACCTTTTTCTCAAAAAAAGGCTAAGGTATCAACTTTTAAATACTAACTTTTAAGGTTTGTGAGCCTATATGCCGTATAAAGATTTCTAGTTCTAGCTTATTGGATTAGAAAAATATGGCAATGAATGTATAATTTTTGTATGGAAATGGCAAAAATGTAAGACCTCTAGGATACTCGTCTCGATAGGTCGACTGGCCTCATAGCTCATTTGGTAGTAACTCTGCTTTCTGCGCTAGAGGACGCGGGTTCGATTCCCGCTCTGGACAAACATTTGTGTGATGAACACAGATGTTTGTTTTGTGTCTGGGTGTTAAATATTAATCTATTATGTAAATCAGTCGCTGGTACCCATAGTACAGGCTATGCCTAGTTTGGGATCAGTTGACCGTGTGTGATATGTCTGGAATATTTTTTTTTTTTTTTTTATACTTCCACTTACCGCACAATTCTGAAATTAGAGCTTTTGTGACATAAATAAAGGGAAAAGTCTAATATTGAGGAATTACTTTTTTACAGAGTTCTCGCACTTGACCGTCTTTATTTATTTTATGTGACGAAAGCTAAATGGTAACAGGAAAGTAACAAATATTATTAACGTAAGAATCATGACACGAAATGGTAGGTATGTGATAATACCTCAACGTAACAAGAAATGCGTTACAAACAAAATTATATCTGAGTGGATCAATAATATAATCCTTTTGGATGTTTAACAGCTTAAATCCTTGCGGACTCCTAAACCAAAGGAGTAAAACATTACAAATTCTTTTGGACAGTAGTCCTAATAAAATTTACAAACAAAAACTCAATACCACATACTACACACAAAAAGCTTCCCACGTAAGTTTTTAAAGATAATACGTATCTATCCGGCAAATAGGTGTAAGTACGTCAGATAAGTACAAATCCTGGTAATCCAGTCCGCCCGGCCCGTGGGTAGGTATAAATGACGCCGGAAAATTGACGCTTAGCTCACGACTGAACCTTAGCTTAAGGTACAGTCAGCGACGGAATTTGGAACATCTGAGTCATAGATTCAGCCGCGACGACTAGTGGAATCAACGTATTCATCATCGCTACCGGAAGGAAATCCTCTGCTGAGCAAAGGCATGTAAAGCAAAAATAAAAACAAGCGTTCATCATCATCATCATCATCAGCCTGAGGAAGTCACTGCTGAACATAGACCTCCCCCAAAGAGTGCCACGACGAACGGTCTTGAGCTTTTTCCATCCACCGACTTCCCGCAACCTTAACAATGTCGTCGGTCCTTCGGCTGGGGGGCCTTCCAACACTGCGTCGTCCGGTTCGTGGTCGCCACTCGAGAACCTTTGTTCCCCAACGTTAGTGAAATATATTATTTGTTAAAAAAATATATTTATTTATTTGATTATAGACGAGCAGCTTCCGCTGATGTATCTACATCTCACAGTGTCGAAATTAAATTGTCATGTCTGGTTAACTTTTTTGAGCACTGATTTAATAATTCGTAGCCAGTTATCGAGCTTGTTTTTGAATGCATTGACAGATGTAGCAGAAACAGCATCTTCCGGTAACATGTTCCAGTTGTGGACTACTCTGTTGCTAAAGAAGTGGTACGCAACAAGTAAGTTAGCAGGAGCACGAGCTAGCTTATGTTGATTCTTCTAGGCTTGGTCGCGAGGAACAGGCATAGCTTCACCTAGTTTCTAAGACGTTTCAAAGTGATCCTAGTGATTTTATTGAAATAAATGCCTTTTGACTTTGACTTTGATGGCCACGAGAAGGTATGGTAAAAGTTATAATTTTTAGTCAAAACATCTGCCGTTGACGATTTTTTCGGAATTTAGGAATTATTCATTTCAGGAGCTAATTCAGTGAACCATTTAGGTACTTTTGATGTGGACTGCACATTGGCGGAACCGAATGTGACTTTTATAGGCTATATGCTGTGATCTTTATAATAAATCTTAGACTTATCTTCATAATGCAATGTTGGTGTAGGTAAATCACAAATCTGATTACGTAGAGTAATACATTATGAGTAGTAGTTTCGTTTCCATTTCGTTACCTTTTTCCTTTAACTACAGTGTAAGGATGAAAATGTTTTCTTATTTTGTTGGTCCGATCGAATCTATTAGGGCCTGCTAGTAGTATATTTCAGGCCGCCGTTAACCATGATTACTGCAGGGAATTGGCTTCATGCATTCATAATGGCCTGCAACTACTTATGTGAATGATATATAATTATGTAACCACCTTGGCGCGAAAAGGTGGAAATAGTTTGATGTATTGTGCAATAGGGTTTGACTTATATAGAATCGACAAAGTAACAAAATATATATACATATATATATAATAGGTATTATAAAGAATAGGTAAGCGGATTTGTACTAGATATTGTGTTAATCTATTTTATATCGACTAAAAACATGGCGGTGAATCACAGTTGAAAATCCTATCTGAGAGTGGTAGGTGTGTGGGCACTGAAAGATAAATTTCTACATAGGTATATTTGAAAAAAAATTGTGTTTGATATCTAAATTTTTAAACGAATTGCAACTAAACTTCACGACACCCAACGAAATCAGACTCATCACAGAAATCGCAATCAAAAATTAAGACTCCTACAATACGAACCGCTTATAGCGTACAAAAAGCCGGAACTGACGTCACAAGCTAGCGTTTCGGCTCAGCAAAAACTTAATTACGACACGGCCGCCGGCGGGGCCGCTGTGTTCGATGTCATTTCCGGGTTTTCCCGGGACCGAACTTGGAATCACCTACTCAAGGCGGGAATATGAAGTTTGAAAGGAGAAAGTTATTACTTGTTTACATACACTGATGTTTTGAATGCTTTCCCTGAACCTGTTAGTGCCTTTACATATTGGTAGTTTTATGGCGAGTAGCGTCATAGCTAACTAGCATTGTGACTGCTGATTGGGAAGTCAATAGTGACTTAGTAATAATGATAGCATGATAATAAATGATATATTACTGTTAGTTCTGAGTGGTTTATACAAATAAAACAAATAAAAACAAATATTATTATTATTAAGCCAATATGATTGAAAATAATTTTGTTGCGCAATATAATTGAACGGGCCCTTCTCCGCACCATCCGCTTTGCTTCGATTTTGTTAAGGCGGTGACGTAGGTTGACATTCTCAAAGATTTTTGGTTCAAATTCGGTTAAAAATCGCTGGCTCGCTTTCATTTGAATGGCAATAAGACGTCAAGGTCCTCTAGTCCCTACACGATACAATATTTTGGCTCAATAATCACGCAGTCTTCAACACTGCACTATCAAAAAAATATTGCAGAAAAAATATTGTTAATTAATTGTCAATTGGGGCATCAGAAACTTTGCCAGCAACGTGATCACGGTTTTGGGCGGAAATCAAAAGAGTCACAAATAAAATTAAAAACAAGACAGAGTGAAGCTCTTTTCTGCCAGTTGCCAGCAATGGCACGTTTGTAGTGCTTTGTTATCGCGTTTTCGTGGCGGTTTCATTATTATACCTTTCCTAAACCTTAATATACTTTACCTTACCCAAGAATACCTAGTTCACTCATACGCTGACGTCATATGCGTAGACTCTCTATATATATATATATATATATATATATATATTTTATTGGAGATGGTTTGGCGTTTGACCACCAGCTCACTTTTGCAAGTGAGATGTGGCCTAAGATGGAGCACGCTTTACCAGAAGGAACTTATTCACTCTAGATTTGAAGACTCCTAGATTGTACTCGTCCGGGAAAACAGACGCTGGTAGATCGTTCCACTCTTTGCCAGTGCTTATAATAAAGGTGGAGCAGAAACGTTTGGTTCGACACTGTGGTATGTCGACCAGGTAAGGGTGGTAATATCCAAATCCGCCCCTGCCTTCCAGTGTCGGAAGTCAACACAGACAAATATTACGAAAGCCTTCGCCATTGTTGTTATGTGGTGTTCCGGTGACGACGGAGTGATTAACGCCTGACGCCTTAATAAGCGATAACTAGGGCTCCGTTCGCGGTAACGGAAAATAGGACTGCTTTGTCATTATCAGAATATTCTTCCTTGATCTATATGAATGTTGGTAGATATACTATTTCGAAAGGAGCCTATACTACAGCGGTGCCCATACTTTTTTTTAAGGAGATCGACCTAACAAAAATTTATGACTACGAGATCGACTGATACGTATCAAGAAAAAAAAATTGCATAAATAAGTAAAACTACATAGGGTGCAAAGTGCCAAATCTGTATTAAATTTTTTAATCATCAAATATTACAAAAAGAAATTCAAATATTAGCTGTGGTACAATATTTAAAAATGAAAAATGATCGTGATGCTGATTTCGAAGCGTGGCATTGGTGGTCTTCCGCAGTCTTCCTTTTTTAAAACTTTGTTTCTGTACGTCGCTATTTTCTTTAGCAAAAAGCTACAGTTTTAAGGTCGATCACTGATAATTGTATCTATCCTCGGCGATCGACCTTAAAACCTCTCACGATCGACCGTGTATGGGCACCTCTGCTATACTACATGTAATTGTCAATTAAGTTTGTTCTACGAATTATGGAAATTCTACGATTTTCATTGCAAAAACACATTGAAAAAATCTGCTATTTACCGGCAATTGAAGGACTCATAGCTCAGTTGGTAGTAACTCTGCCTTCTGCGCTAGAGGTTGCGGGTTCGATTCCCGCACAGGACAAACATTTGTGTGATGAATACGGATGTTTGTTCTGTGTCTGGGTGTTAAATATTTATCTATTATGTATATCAGTCTCTGGTACCCATCGTACAGGCTATGCCTAGTTTGGGATCATTAGACGGGGTGTGAGATTTCCGGAATAAAAACAAAAAAAAAAACAGTTAAAACTTTTCAGCTGTTTTAATATCACAAAGATAAAAAAAAATTCTCCTCAAGAAACCTGACTCCAGTTAAAACTTTGAATATGTAATTGAAAACGAAGCTTCTTTGATTGGTTGGTGGTAGAGGTGGTTCGTATTTACGCAACCAGGTTTTTAAACCAGGTTCTCGCTTCAAACTATACGTAACTCATTGATGCTAACCTAAGCTGGTCGGCTCAGGTTAAAGATGTATCCCGTAAATTTTTTGCAGCGCTTCAATCGATTATTCGTTTTAAAAAAAATCTTCCTGTAGGTACTAAAATATCCCTAGTCAACTCCCTTCTCCTACCTATTATTGACTATGCGGATATTTCTTACCTCGACCTTAATCAAGACCTACTCAATAAACTAGATCGCTTACTCAATACTTGTATTAGGTTCATCTACGGTCTTCGTAAGTATGATCACGTGTCCGAGTTCCGCTCTAGACTAAAGTGGCTCCCCATCCGTGATAGAAGGAATAGGAGAATATTATGTCTCTTATTCTCGATCCTTAGAGACCCTCATTCACCTCAATAACTAAAAAATATTTTTTCATTTCTTTCGGATACCCACGATCGCAACCTGAGATCTACCGATACTCTCCTTCTGGCTACTCCTAAGCATTCAACATCTTTCCGCGGCAATTCTTTTGAGGTGGCAGCTGTAGGATTATGGAATTCACTCCCTATTAATATAAAAAAGGCGCCCAGTAAACCCAGTTTCAGACGTTTGGTCTACGAACACTTTCTGGAAGAAACTTCTTCTGGTAGGTAACAAATTTACAATTATTCACGTAGGTATTAACCATCATTTTTCTCTACTTTTTATTATTATATATTTTTTTTCATATTGTTTCAGGAATACATGTTTGAAGGTACTCTTAAGCTTAATAGTATATATATATATGTATATATATAGATATTTATATGAAGTATAGGTTGTATGTATTAGTTTTATGGAGTTATTTTTATTAATTGTCAGCTCTCCAACTTTTTATCTCTACTTTCAGCTAGCACGCTGACCTTTTTCTCTTGTTACCTTTGAGGTTGGCTGTTAGAAAATGCTTGTAGCAATGCTTGTAGCTGTGTGCAATAAAGTATTAAATAAATAAACTGATATAATAACTGGTACAACTTCACGATACTAAGACGTATTAAAAATACACGGGTGCGGCGCGCAAGTCCAACCCTAGGACGCGACGCGCCGCGCGGTCGCAACCCGACCGTCCGTCCCGCGGTGCGGCGGCGCGTCCTTGGGAACGCGGCTGACTTGCGCTGTGGAATTGCGCAGTGGACTCGCGCGGTCAAAGTAATACTTTCAAGAAATTAGTACCTGGTTTTTCAACCTGGTTCTTGTAAAATACGATACGTCATAACGTATACTATTAACTTGTTGTGTACTTGCTATTTCGCGTACCAGATCCATAGATCTGGTACGCGAAATAGCAAGTACGACTCATCTCTAGTTGGTGGATACCTACTTGTAGTTATTCAATCTAACTTTTTCAGAGAATTGACTTATTAAGCTTCGGCCAAACCTACGCGGCGCAAAACGTCTGCGTAGGCAAAGCAGCTTCCTTTGTATTTTAATACAGATACAAAAATACCTACACCATATCGAGAAGTACCTAAAGTTGTGTAGTGTGAAGAGCTGGCGTAGCTTCACCTAGTTCCTAAGACGTTTCAAAAGTGATCCTTGTCATTTTACTTGCAATTATCACCTTTTGAATTGAATTAAACTTTTAGACAAAGTAACTACGGTAACTTTATGGTAACCATAGTAACTACACATCACCGTGGTACTTCCACTTCTCCATGGTGATGAATGATCTCCATGAAATTAATCTTATTATCACAACTATTTCGCCTCATTCATTCGTATCTTTAAGCTTTACCAATTAGTTTTATGGTGTGACAGTAATCTTAAACAAGTAAGTAACTTTAAGCATGTATTACGACTTAAACACAGACTCATAAACTCTGATGATATTAAGTCCAACGATATCGCTCCCAGGACGACGTGCAACAAAACGGATTACGCAAGTTAGATAGTTATGACCACTCTAAACTTAAATCCGGGTCTCAAAGAAGAAGCCACTGTCATGATGGTACTGAAGGATAATGATACCTTCTGGTGGGCACAGTAGTGTCTGATAGTCCGTGACGTATATACGTTTATAGCATCATGCGTCATGGTATGTTACGTTGTGGGCAGAGACCTTAAGGTTTTGTTTCGGCTGTGAAGAATTCATAGTTACAAATATGTAGGTATGGTCCAAAATCTGTTTGAGTCTGTGTTCGATAAGACGTCATGAGGCCCCGTTCTTTGCGATTATTTTTAGGCAGTGACGTAAGTTGACAGCCTTCAAGATTTATGGTTCAAATTCGTGTTAAATAGGACTGATATAAGAACGGAATAAAACTGAATTTATTTTGGAGAGATTATATAAAAATATTTGGTACTCTACGCGTTCTATCAAATACATTATGTAGGCCATAATATAACGTTGCCCGCTTTTTAGGAAAACAGAAATTTAGAGAACCCGTAAAATACAGTTATGAAGTTTTGAATATGCTTTGTTGATGCAAGGCTGTTGTAGGTATATTATTTTATTGAAGAGGTGAGGTCTGCTGAAATTGTTTTTTATATTTTCTCTCAATGTTTCGTATTCTGGACGAAACTAAATTAAGGGTATAATTATTTATTAATTACCGACCCGTGGCAACGTTGAAATGACGCCTAACTAGCCATAAGATTGCCGTTATAATTTGACGTCGTTTTATCCTAGTATTCCAAGTCGTTGAAGTGGCAGTGGGTGTGCCATATAGCAGAACCGACAACCATTGGGAATAAAGGTTCTTGAATGGCGTCCACTAACCGGACGACGCAGTGTTGGAGACCTATGTCCAGCAGTGGGACTAATCCGGGTACCAAGCGAGCGAAGAAGCGGATGGAAGATAATTTTCTAATAAAATATCAATGTAATAAGGACCCACGTTACCAGTTTTTTTTTTCACCCTGCCTACCTTACTTTGTGCCAACACTCGACCCAAAACAAACATTTCAAGATAGTAAATGGACTGCTTATAACACTATATTTCATGACCTTTGCCCTTTGGCGCGCCCCAAATGATGAAAGATACAAACGACCAAACAAAAAGATGAATTTTATCGTACAGTCCACCAACAAAGCTAAACTTTTGAGCTTTATTTTTCTCGGACGTAAAGACGAGAGTAAAGAAAGTGTTTTGTTGACTGTACAGGGAATTCCTCTGTGATCTTATTATTACTTTGCCATGACTTTCGTTTTTGGCGCACTTCAAATTGTGTACATTCATTGTTACTCTTTGTTTCAGAAATAGACAACTTAATGAGCTACAAATGCTACCCACGGCTCGCACTCTTGGAGGCTTTCATTTGAATCAGGCTTATGAAATAACTACCATCTAAATTTCTTACAAGAACTCTGGCCCACTCAAGGAACTTCAAAGATCTGAGTAAGTGCCTAGAAATCTGAGGATGTCTCTACAACCAAAAACATTTTTAGCGTTAGGTAGGTATTGCGTGACCTTACAGTCTGGAATCTTTATCAATAATCAACCGACTGAATTTAAATTATAGGAATTTTAATCTGTGTTTCGCAAGATTTTCATCAGATCTTCACCACATTTGAAAAGTAGGTACTACCATGCAAGTTACCATAAACAGCTTGTCACAATGATTGTTTTTTGATGGAAAAACTACTTATCCGATATGATTATATTATGCACCACACTCGAGGTTACCCTATTCAATAAAAATGAATCGTCAAAATCGGAATATCCCGGAAAGAGATTTCCATGGTCTACATAAAAAAATATAATGCCTATAATGCCTTTACTCGAACTTTGGCTTCTTTTTTGACTTCCTTCTTTTTTTTTTGTCGGTAAGGAGTGGCTAAATCTAGTATGGCGAAAAGTATAACGTGTTCCGTAACTCGACAAGATAGCTGAATAATTTCGTTTGAATTCACTTAATCCCAAAACAACAGATTTTCGCATATTGTTTTTTTGCATGAAAAACTACTAAAAATTCCAAAAGTCGTAGAACAGACATTATGCTTATTGGGTGTAGAGTAATCCCCTCTCGGGATAGAATAGGTATATATTGGTAGCGGTGGCCCCGGCTGAAGAATACGCCCCTCCATATCTCCTACCCGAGGTTGAGCAATGAGTTTTTTTAGGGATATGATGATGATATATTATGAATCACCTTGTATTTATTAATTATTTCATAATCTTTTTCATAACCAGTTTACTCTGCAGGATAGCCATAAAATCCTTAGCTTATGCTAAGGATTTTATTAACCGCAAAAAGTGGTTTTTGTTCATCTTGCATCAATTATTTTGAAGCTGTAAACCCTGAAAAAGTCGCTTAACATTGCATCCGTTCCCTCGGGACCTAATCGTAAAGTAGTGAACTTGGATTGGGTAAAAAATAAAGAGGAACGTCCAACTCCGAGAGCTATGCGGCCATTTCTACATATTTAAAAGCAGTAAAATAAGGTCAGGCTCTTAAAGTCCAGAGAAGATCTAGATTTGTGGGCATTTAAATATAAATACATACTTCCCACATATTATACTTGATATAATTTATACAAATACTTATTGACGTCACACTTCGACCCGTTTTAAAACACAATAGTCTGCACAGCTCGTTACACATATTGGGGAGGCAAAGAGAGTTTTGAGAGGGATTGCTACTTGTCACGTAAAACTTGAAAAAATTCATCATCTCTTGAAATCACGACTTGCTGAAATTTTTTTTTGTCTACCTTTGTATGGTATGGTTATCCCCGCGACTTCGTTCGGTTGCTCCTATTTTTACATAAACTTTAATCTTAGGGGTTGTGTGTTGGGAATTCCTTTCTGTGCACCCATACGTTACAACAGGAATCTACCCTGCAAATGTCATACTCTTAGGGTTTTGGTTAGGCTCTGCGTTGATTTTCAAAGAGAATAAAACCACTACGTTTGATTGTCAGTCAGAACCGTAAGAGTTATTATTGATGATGAATGGATGTCATACTTACTTTTGTTTTTTATTCGAAAGAAAGGTGGCCGGCCAGTGTCATCCTCAGTAGGTAAGCAAAACGCAAAGAGGTTGTTAGTGAACCCTCGACGTGTGAGTTCAACTCGCACTTGATAAATTTATTTTTACTTTACCTTCGATGGACCCGGTCTCTGTTTTTCATAGTTCTAATGTCGGAGCCAGACATGTGAACAAAGTTTGAACACATTTGATCGCTGCGCAAATTAACGTACATGCACCTGCTAGTCTTGTCAAATATTTGGAGCACAGACCATAATATATACGAATGCAAAATATATTTGTACGACGCAAATATCGATGGACAAGGATCCCTATTTTTCGGATTCCATAGTGACAGCTCTGCTTGCAGTAGCTCGAGAAATACTTTAAACAACTGCTCCGATCCGCATACTGAAATTTGCATACCTAAGTGTGGCCATAGATAGATAATAATATTTACAGTAATTATCTAATCTCTGCCGCACAGATTCTGAGCGAATCCGAATTGCCGACTTTGTTTATATGCGAAGAAAACCCGATACTGGATGGCAAATTGCAAATGTTTGTTCAAACTTAGCACACATGCGCAAATGTCCGTACAACACTTGCGACTGCGTATTGTTGCAAAGTTTGAGCACATGTCTGGCGCCGGGTAGGCACAGTTTATGGTTCATTAGACTATCCATAACTAACTAGCTAGTAGGTATATGTGTATTATTCTCGTATGTGGTTATTTTCAGTCATAACCTGTGGAAACGAGGAATTCAACTCGTAATAATGTTATTGTTAGTAATGAAATATATCCGTAGTAAAGCTCTGCTTTGAAGACATTGAATAGTTTAGACGTTTGTTTTCGTTTATAAATTTTATAAAATAGATGCATGCTGTGGTTTAGTACCCGTATGACAAGTAACTTTGACTTCCACTATTCCACGTTAGATCATTTTGAAATAAATTTTAAATATATTTTAGATGCCATATTGCACGCAGTATGGCATTGAGGTAGGCAAAGTCAAAGTCAAGTCAAAGTCAAAAGGCGTTTATTTCATCTATCACTAGGATCACTTTGAAACGTCTTAGAAACTAGGTGAAGCTACGCCTGTTCCTCGCGACCAAGCCTAGAAGAATCAGGCCACAAACACGGCTTGGTGCCTATCATTTTTTTCGATGATCCTTTTTCACAAAATGGAATGTAGAGCTTCAGTGTGGTGCCGTGTGGCGCTAACTATTGGCCTCATAGACAAGCTCAAAGTAGCGCAGCGAGCTGAGAGAGCCTGTTCTCTGTAACTCTCGCGGTTTCACTACATGATAAAATCTATAGAAGCCAAGCTAGCGCATAATATAACTTACGTAGCGCAGTAAACTATTGAAAATTATTTACCCGAACATAGAACTCTACATCTGCCGAGCCAAACCATTTCTGAATGAATCTGTGCCCGATGCGTATAAGACATTGTACGCAATATTTACTGCGCACAGATTTCACCCTTAGGACGGTTACGTGCTCTGCTTTGTAATATTTACAGTATTAGCACATCCCCTATTTACACATAAGGGTTGTACAGTTGCTGAGACAAGCAACTGGATAGAATTTAGCCTGCTACTTTAATAAAAGTCAAATGAAAAATTAATTTGTAAAGTTACTTAAATAAGGCGATTCGTAATATGTTTACTATCCCGAAAGGGGCTTATTCTACTCAACTGGAAATAAATTTTATTCTCTTGGAAATTCGTCATTTTTCATTGTTTGAATAGCTCAACTTTTTCTTGGTAATGAAATAGATGTCATTTTATTTCTGCAAATCCACCTAATAAACTTATAAAGACCTTTTATAATTTGAAATTCCTACTTACAACCCTATCAATAAATTGTTTGAAAATTATGATCGCATCGATATCTTTGCGACTTCTTTGAGGAATTTCACAAAAAAATCCTAGGTATCTTTAGCACACTAGGTATCTGTATACAGGACTAAGTGTTTGGTCTTTTATAAAAATAAAGAACAAAGACATTTTTCATATAGATATATATATTCTGAATTTTCCAATATCTTGGGTATCAGAAACGATGAATACCATTGTATCCCAACATCCAGACCAGGATCAAAATATTTGCAAAGTCACAGGTATCGAATGGAATGTTGTTTGTAATTACTAATGTGTCGGGCACACCAGCGCTTTAAGGACTAGCAGCTTTTGAAAGCCACGTGTGACCGACGTTAAAACTCGGAGTGCAAGTTACAATTGAAAATGATAAGGTTCTTGGTTTATTATATCCTTATTCAAGATTTTTCGCTCGAAAATCATACCAGTTATTTTCGTGGCTCAATGCTGAAATATGTCTGCGCCAGTACTGGAATTGAGCGCTATCATACATCGCTGTAAGTAACGAGTGCTTCATGGAATGGTTAGTTTCAGCTGGCTGGGGTGCATGCTTTGTTCTGCGCTTACTGTAATCTTAAGGGGCGATTCCACCAAAATCATGGCCAGCACATTTGAGTACCCACAAACATTTTCAGATGCACTTTGCTGCTCTCTGTCTCGGCTTCTCTTATGTAAACGTGTAAGTATGTACTCGTATTATTTTGATAACGGTATTTTTAATATTTAATTTTTATACCTACTTCATAGCTTAGTTATAAATTCTTACTGTGCAAAATGTGTGTAGGTATGCCTTGGAGGCAGGATTATTGATACTTTTAAATATTATAACTGCAACATTCTCCACAAAAAAATAATATCTCTGTTTTAATAGTGCAACATATTTGTATACAAACATGACATGTCCGCTTACTTTCGCGTACGTTTATAGAATAAAATATAATAGAAAACATTTATTGACACATTATGGAACCGTATATACTTCAAAGAAGCAGGATTTGCGTTGGTTTTCCACAAAGCATCCATCTTTTCCAATTCTATTTCCTGACTCTTTTCCGACCTATTGGTTCTATTCCCGCTATTTCTATTTCCAGCATTGTATTGCTTCTTTTACCTATGCAAACTCATTGCATATTCACTACTGTTCGTCTATAAAATTTGAGATACAAGTGTTGACACTGCCTACGAAAAGTGCTACGCTTTTGCTATGCCGTAGCTTTAACTCAGCATACGTAGTGATACTAGTAATTGATCAAGCGAGCGAAGACCCCTCAAATAACTTGGACGAATTGCCGTTTTACGAGTACGAGTGCGTTTGTTTATTTGTTAGAGCATAATTTTCGAACCGTCGACAATCCGATCTGCATTGAATTAAGTAGGTCAACAGGCTCTAGGTACTTTCAAGATTTGCTTTTTGAATTTGAATGCATTTGGAACCCTATATCTTAAGATATAGGGTTCCAAAAGGGGGTTTAAAAAAAGTTATATTAATACGTGAAGTGGGGTATCGTATCGAAATTCTTTGTTCATACATTCCAAAACCGCAGTGCACCGTCGTCAGCTGACACCCTGATTGCGACATCGACACATCGCAGTAGTCACAATGTTTTAAATAATTAATAGGTATTTTATATATTTTAGGTTAAGGTATATATTTCTATGGGTCTTAGAATTAGTTTTTACCATCTGTACTATTCTTAAGTTACCTGAAATAAAATTTATATTAATATTATTAAAACGATTTTAATTTTAGCGGTATGGTTATTGAGATAAAACGTCAATTAAAAACATTTAACAGCAATTAAACGTGAGCACCATTCGGTAAAGTTTCAATGACTTCGTAGACTAGTAAAATTGGATAGTTTTTAGAATATGCTAAAGATGATGAAAGTTTATCTTAATTATTCATCAACGATCATCAAGCACTATCTTTACCAGATATCGCAAGGTCTCAGTTCACCACTAGTTTAGTTATGTGTTTCTTTATTTTTTTCAAAGAAATGATGAGAAATAATTTCGAATTAATAAGCGGCAATAAGCTTTTAGCGAAGCAGACTGGCCGTGGTGGCCCCGGCTGAAGAATAGGCCCCTCCATATCTACCTATCCGCGGATGTCGTAAGAGGCGACTAAAGGAAAAAAGCTAGGGGATGGGCAGCAGCGTCCCATTTTAACAACGATAGCTCTAACTGCGCTCGCCAACCCGCATGCCCAGCGTGGTGAGTATGGGCAAATCCCCCCACATGATAAGGAATTTGCTCTGTCTGTGGGGGAGGCCATGTTCAGCAGTGGACGTCGAACGGCTGAAATAATGATGATGAAGTTTTTAGCAATGTTTGCAAATACAGAATATAGGAACGAAAATTTAAGCAGGATTTGGTGGGTTTTCTAATTCTAAATAACAGCCTTTAAAAGGTATTGTTCAAAATTTTATCAATTAATATTCGAACGCCGTTTGAACAAATAAGGTTTTGTTGGACCGACAACTTTACTGGGATTATTCGTGTGGGTTCTGTTTCAACCCCAATTATAAAACACGCTACATTGTACCTACCCAGTGCTGCCATCGATCAACAGCGCAAATCCGTCAAAAATCTGTATGACTAAAATAAAAGTAAATCTGATTGTACAAAAAAAACATATCTTTTAAATACCTTATACTTGTGTGTTAGATCAATAGTATTCGGCGTTTATTTAACAATGATAAAAAACATGATTTAATTTTTCAAAGTTGTATTGCGAGAATTATTATTACTAATTATTTCAAATTTTGCATGGGCTACGTATATAGAGGCGCACTTTAATCTTTTCACTACACTGATTATTTCACCAACGGCCATAGACCCTTTTCAGGGCCACCATACCTAAACCTGACACTCAGTGACACGACAAACAAGCAAGCATATTTCACATCAGTTTTAAATTATTATTTTTTTAAACTGAAATTTTATCGATCGATATCCTTTCCACGGTAACATTATGTTCCTACAGTGGAGCCGGTGAATTATTACTGAAATATTTAAGAGAGTTTTGTACAGTAAAATCCCATTTTTGTTCAAATCTATACCTACGACATTTCACATCTGTACCAGACCTCGAGAATCTGTACCGATACAATCCTATATGATGGAAACACTGACTGTACCGTTCATTATGAGGCGAATAAATTGCTCCAATCTGATAGGACGCTTGCAGTGCTTAGTTTCAAACGATTTCCAAAAGATTTGTACAAAACTTTTTTTAAAACCATGTTTCTATACTTTGTTTAGTCTTCCATAATGATTTGTTTTCTTGCAAATGGCGATTTCTTAAGACAGCCGTGATATAATTTTTGAAACTATCATGTTTATGAACATAATTTTCACTAAAATAGGGGTATTTACCATGATTTGTTAGTTTATTTGTTCCCCGATATTTAGTGAAAATTACAGCCGTGATATATTGCAAATATTGCAGTAGGTAATTTCATTGAAGTAAAGTTAAAAATTGACGTCACCGCAATAATACGCGTACGATATTTTTTTTATGATGGTTGCTTCTTAGGAAGTAAACATTGGCGCGGTCAATCTAAGCTTTTTCTTCTATTATTGGGATTCGTGAAAGTTGAATCTTGGAACCTGCATGCATACCAAAGAGTACAAGAAAATCTCTCCGTAGTAAAAAAAGTCAAAATCAATTTACACAGTCGCTTTTTACTCAAAAAAACGTGAGAGAAGCCGCGTACAGAAGCGACATAAATAAAGCACATTGCGCAAAGTAGATTGTTTCCATCGTATCCAAGCAAACAAAGGGGCGGAATAACAGGCAATACTTTTTGCGGCTTCCAGACTATGCGGAACACGAGGAAATTAAAGGAAATGCGAGGAACACACGAGTCTAGCGATCAGCACGGGGACTACATTTTAGATAAGTGGCTTCTAGTTTATAAGTCGACACCGCGACTTTGTTCGCGGGAACCTTTAGTCAATTCCTTTCTTAGTACATCCTACACCAAATTTCAAGTCCTTTAGGCTCATAATATGATTTGGGTTCATGACGATCAAGTGATCTCATCATTAAATTTATAAAGTGATCCATAAATTTAACCAAGTGTCGCTTTGCGTAGGCAGGCCTCCATGGGCGGGACAGGAAGCCTGCCCCCTCAGCAGATGGAAACGCTAAGTTTTGAATGACTAAAGGTCTTTCAGATACTGAACGTTGATTAAAACCTAGGTTATCTTAAGAACGGCTAGACGATACGTCACGAGTGTTCTAGAATAAAACGCTGGAGCATTTTGAAGCGCAAATAAAGTTGGTGAGAATGCTTCGAGATATATTGATATTACCTAAAGAAACATAATCAACAATAGTGAAATATTTAGAGGTTCCTGCTACAAATATTATCATAATATGCGATTTCCATAATATGATAATATTTGTAGCATATGTTACTTATATATAATATATTAACTTATCTGCAATTGGTGTGGATTCTGTTGTTGCATTTCCCTCATCATCATCATCATCAGCCTGATGAAGTCCACTGCTGAACATAGGCTTCCGCCAAAAAGTGCCATGACGAACGGTCTAGAGCCTTCTCCATCCACCGACTTCCCGCAACCTTCACGGAAATTATATTTTAGATCTGCTGCATCCAAATATGCTGTGTTTATTATCTACAGAAGAAATGATATGATTGATCCTATGAGTGACCTCAGTTAGTCAGTCAGTTTAATATTACATTTCTATATAAATAGGACTCTTACACCAATTCAAGGATATTTATGTACCTATTGACTGAGGCCAGTCAGTAGCTCAGTTGGTAGTAACTCTGCCTTCTGCGCTAGAGGTCGCGGGTTCGATTCCCGCACTGGACAAACATTTTGTGACTAACACAGATGTTTGTTCTGTGTCTGGGTGTTAAATATATATCTATTATGTATATCAGTCTCTGGTACCCATAGTACAGGCTATGCCTAGTTTGGGATCAGTTGACCGTGTGTGATATGTCCGGAATATTTATTTATTTATTTATTACAAAGTTTATTTCATGCTGCAGTGATCATTTACGGTCAATGAAACCGCATTAATAATTTTAGAAACAGAAAAGTGGAGCTTTGTGTACTACTTAGTATAATTTTCTTTTTCTTTGAGTTGTATTCTTACAAAGATATCGAAACAGCTAATAAACACACATGCTCTTCAATAATTTTAATTGCATTTGGTCGTGTTAACTTTTGAATCAAAAACCGTTTAGTTAAAATTTATTTAAAGTTCCTTTGAGCCCTTGATATAAGGAAAATTCAATGAAATCCTTTACATACGTCAGTCAATGTCCGTAGGTACTTTAAAATTCAACAGATAGTGAAGGTGCCGCATCGTACGTACCCATGTGACTTCCGACCTTTCGGCGGCGGGCTTTCTCCGAACCACCAGTCAAATTACCTCCAAAGCTGAACAATAGATTGATCGTTCCATTAAAGCAGATAAAAATAGTGAGATCTATGACCATCACGCACGAACAAATATTAACAGATACTTTTATAAAAAATTAAGCTTTCTACGTAGAAGGAAACGAGTTAGTAAGCCGCGTTTCCTTCCCTCATCAACAATTCATCCTCCATCTATTATAAGGGATTCTCGCTGTCCAAATATCGGTTATAAATAATGAATCAACAACTCGACTCACCGGCAGTATATCGATCTCCGAGCGCGGCGAAAGTTCAATCGATTTCACATCAAAACTGTAAAGTTTCACTCAAAGTGCTCACCTGTGTACGCGGTTATACTGGTATCATGTTAGGTACGCGAGAGGGGGTTAGGCGGCGCGGGTGCCGAGAGGCGGCGACGCGGGCGTCGCGAGCGGCGTGCGCATGTCGCCGGCTGTCGGCGGCGGGCAGCGTGCGGCGGGAGAGGCACGGGCGGCCGGCGCGGGGCGCGTGGCGGACTGGCCCGGCTCGGCTGGCCTGGCGGCTGACGGAGCGGCGGGTCGGAGCGCAGCCGCCGCCATGCGCCGTGCCTCCGCGTTTCATTGCCCTACATCCACGTCGGGGCAGCACAATAAGCCGCCGCCTGCGGCCGCGGCGGCCGCCTATCGATTCGCTCCAAGGCGCGTATGTTTCAAAAGTAAAAAGTTAACTCGATCGAATCCGATGCGGTCAACGGTTCTCTGACGAAAACGCGATTACGCTTCTAGGTCACGAAGTCGATTAAAAGTTTATATTGATTCTTTACCTTGTAACTCGGCGTTGGATGATTAGGACTCGATTTAGGGTAAACTTTTAATTCCTAAGAACAACGTAAAGTGTCGCTACTCTGGATACCTACATTTTTGCATAAATAAATATTCAGCGAGCGTCGGTATTGCCGTTCTTTTTCCGCAAAGGAAATTAAACACATAAACGGTTTAGGGGATGACCTCCTGAATTTTTTGAGTATAAAATGGCCTCATAAAGCTGGGAGGCAATAATTGAAACGTCACGTTGGAAATGGGCTGTGGGTACTTTGGGAGCCAGCCATAAAAATGCTACGCTTTGTCTACAAGTTCCTTTGTAGCGAGTGCTACGGTGCTACGCACCCAGCTGTATGCCTATTCAGACAACAGACAACCCATTGAATTAGAAAAAAGTCCTTCCATTGACGTTATTTCACTTCACTGTTTAGTAGAAACTAATACAAAATTCCAATTCATCAATTCCTAAGTTATATTCTTTTTTGGCTCACGATTTTGATAAAAATCGCCATTTATACAACAAGCTATGACGAAATCAACCGCCGCATTCCGCTTACCAACAGGTGGGCCGTATGCCTGTTTGCCACCTTAGTTGTATAAAAAAAAACAATCTTATTTAGCTTACATTTCTCAGGAATTCCATCTTTTCTCCAGTAGCTGAACTGGCCTCTACTCGCCCCTTTGTAGAGCGCGCCATGGAGCTACGCAGCTACGCGGCTCGTAGCACGTTGGCTACGAGCGGTAATACAAAAAAAAATTGCTACGAACACTACAGCCTATTATTCTACCACACTTTCTACTAAAATTATACATGTTTAAGTGTGCGCGTAATAGCTGAACCGAATTGGATGGGAATCATTAAAAACCTATCACGATGGGTGCTAATGTAATAATTGAACGCGATTCTGACTACCCCCTTAGAACTTTTCAAGATACTGAACGCTTGGAGATTTAAGAGAACTACCAAGCTTGGTGATCAGAGTCACCCGGCACAGTCACAGCCTATTCCGACTTCATTGAGATATTATAGTTGTTGTACTGACCCGGCACACGATGGGGTAAAAATGAAAGGGTTATCAATTTGTAGGCTGAAGCAGTCTTGAAATTAAAATGTCCCTTTATATATATATATATATATATATATATATATATATATGTATAACACCCAACAGTCACATAAAAGACCCCACACTCGAGTACCTGTGTCGTGCTTATCGGAAACAAGAACTATGGTTCTACAAAATTTTACAAACCATGCAAATGTATGTCGCACTGCGGGGATAAACCCGCACTTCTTGCATCTCAGACGGGGAATTGCCTGCCACGCCACCGAGGCAATCGTCCAGTAAAAGTCTCTTAATACGACCTCGGTGGCGTAGCAGGGCCCGTCTGAAACGCAAGGGGCGCGGCTTCGATTCCTGCTACGTGACAAACTTTTGCATGATCTGCAAATATTTGTTCCGGGTCTGGGTGTTGTGGTACCATGGTACTTGTAGTATCTGATACCCACGACATAGGGAAGCGTAGTGTGGAGTCAGGACTATGTATGTGACTGTTGGGTGTTATTTGTATATGTAATAAGACTCAATATCAAACTACGAGATCGTGTCACAGCAACATTTGTAGCACAAATTCTATATTTAACCATTTCCATACATCATCGTTTGATCTAAAATCTTGTTTCTGCAAAAACTTACCTAAGCTTTAAGTCTGAAAGTCGTGTTTTGAATGGAATATATCGACTTAGCCAGTGTGTTAACCCTACAGATGCACGGACGGCAGTGACCATATTGCGGTCTAATCGACTTAGGGTTGCCGCAAACGGTTAGTTTCCGGTACGTTTTGGGATGTCTGATGAATAGATTTTAGGGCGAGGGGTTCCGATCTTGTCTATTGTTACCGTAATAATGTTTATATCAAGTGAATTGGTATTTTGGTAAGGGGTTTATTAACAAGCGGTGTTAAGCAGTGTTTATGCGATATGTCTTTGATATGTCGTATAAAATTCGGTTCAAAATGAAAAAAGTCATTAAGGGCGTACGATATCGCAAGCCCCTAAAAGTCATATTAGTCAGGATTGTCAACGAGAGGTAGGGCACAGCGAGATTTTCTCGCTCTAAATTGGAGCAGCCCGCCTGGGGAGGTACCTCCACCTTACAGAAGATCGCAGCCAAATAACATTATTTGCTTCAAATAGTGTTGTGTTCCTGCGGTGAGTAAGGTTGCCAGAGCTCTTTAGGGGGGGGGAGGGGTTCGGCAGGCAACGCATTAGCAATGCTCCAGGTGTTGCTGATGTCAATAGGCGACGGTAACCACTTACCATCAGGTGGGCCGTAAGCCCCCTCCGTATAATATAAAAATAAAAAAAAGTAAAAAAAAAACATCTTGTTAATTAATTTTTAAATATCACAACGTGAAGTGTTTTTTTTGAACGTATTATCAGAACTCTTTAGATGAACTCATTGCTGTGATGAGGCTACGGTAACTACATAACAATAAGTGGTTAGTAAGCTTGTTTGCCTACTTTGACGAAGCTCTGGCTGATGATTTTAGTGTGTAATCTACTGCTGTAATCTTTTTTTATTTCTATGTTACTTTTTTTTTTAATAATGTATAATATGACTTTTCCTAGTGTACAGACTGTATCAAAAAGGAAAAATGTATGTATCAAAATGAAAATTTGATTAGATGTATAAAAAAATACATGACATTTGTACACAGCTTCAACTGTCTTTGACAACAGTGTCTTATATCCTCACTAGCTTTCGCTCGCGGCTTCGCTCACGTGGTATCTACATAACAAGAAGCCTATATGCTATTCTAGGTAAAGAACTTTATCTATTCCAAGTTTCAACGAAATCGGTTGAGCCGTTACGGCGTGATTGAACAACAAACATCAAAACATCAACTTTCGCATATATTATAAAGCTTTTCAATGTGTTCGTATTGTTTCTAAATTGTAAAATTTATTTTTGTTACAAATAAAATTATTTTGATTTGTTATTTTTGATTTGATAATATTATTATTTTTTATTGGAGATGGTTAGGCGTTTGACCACCAGCTCACTTTTGCAAGTGAGATGTGGCCTAAGATGGAGCACGCTTTACCAGAAGGAACTTATTCACTCTAGATTTGAAGACTCCTAGATTGTACTCATCCGGGAAAACAGACGCTGGCAGATCGTTCCACTCTTTGCCAGTGCTTATAATAAAGGTGGAGCAGAAACGTTTGGTTCGACACTGTGGTATGTCCACCAGGTAAGGGTATATTAGGATAATAGTAGGATTGTTTGACGCCTGACTGGCCGGTAATGATTTATTTCCATAGGTACTTACAGAATTTGTCCCGGACTTGTAATTTTTGGCGAAGAACGTGCAACCCTGCCGAGGGCGCTGCCGTGTTAACAGCTCGCGTGACCAATATGCGTGTCGGATTGTACTTGGTGATTCTTAAAAAACGTATTAAAACTGGCACAATATAACATGCTGGCCTGTGACCCGCAGCCATATCCGACAAATGCGGCTTGCGGACGCTTAGGGCTTTCATTTAACTTGCTTTCTATGTTTGTTATTTTGTTTGGGTTCAAGTTTGCGGGAGTGTTTTGACGCAGTTTACGTAAAAAAAACAAACACACCATCACATTTATAGTATTAACTGGCCATGCAAAGTAGTATTCTTCTAGGCTTGGTCGCGAGGAACAGGCATAGCTTCACCTAGTTTCTAAGACGTTTCAAAGTGATCCTAGTGATTTTATTGAAATAAATGCCTTTTGACTTTGACTTTGACTTTTGTATAGCTAGTAAGTAACTACTTATACTTCAAAGATATTGCAAATATTATGTTGATATTTAAACTTTGTGCACGAAAGGAGCCTCTAAGAGGCGCACTTTCATCTTTTCACTACACTGATTCTTTCATCGACGGTCTTAGGCCACCATACCTCAACATGGTCACTTACATAATACAGGATGACCATGAAAGAATCAGTGACACGACAGGAAGGAATTTAAACTTTACAGCAAAAACTTGAACGCGCTGTATGTAAAGCCTCCCAAAGCTGCATAGTTTAGAACTTTACGAGCTCGAGTCGTTGTATAGAACTTTGAAATATTACCTAACTTTGAAGCCCAAAGTTTGGACAAAAAATATCATCACAAAATTGCCTAAGTACTTCATAAATCTTTTGCGTCCTATCTTTATTATAAATATTCGCTATTGTGTATGTAGCTATTCAAGAAAATCCTGAAATTCAGGGGGTGGATGAAGCTGATATAAAAAATAAATATTCCGGACATATCACACATTGTCAACTGATCCCAAACTAGGCATAGCCTGTACTATGGGTACCAGAGACTGATATACATAATAGTTATATATTTAACACCCAGACACAGAACAAACATCTGTGTTAGTCACAAATGTTTGTCCAGTGCGGGAATCGAACCCGCGACCTCTAGCGCAGAAGGCAGAGTTACTACCAACTGAGCTATGAGGCCAGTCAAGAGATATGAAGGAAAAGACTAGAGATCAAATTCAAGAGCATTCATTCCACTTGTATGAAGCCGTGTGCAAACGGCGTGAGATATGTTATCTTAAATTAATTTTAAAATAATCCTTATATGCCTTCTGAATAAAGTTAATTTTGAGTTTGACTTTTCTCCTAAAAGTTAAAGTTCCGACATACCAGCTTCCGCCAGTGGCTTCGCTCGCGTCGTACCTAGACATAAAAAGATTGAACAACAAACATCCAAACATCCTCACCAACTTTCGCATTTATAATATTAGTCGGATTGAGGACCTTAAATACTACAATATCTATCTAAAATTTAAAAGGCTCATGACTGTGTCTATTTAGATCCTAAAATATTTCTGATAGTCAATAGTAATTTATTGGTAAAAATTGTTTACAGGTCACTAGATACTACTTAATAGTAGTCTTCTGAGGGGGTAGGTAGTCAAAGGCACGTCGAAAAACTAGATACCAACTCATATGTTGACTGGCCTCATAGCTCAGTTGGTAGTAACTCTGCCTTCTGCGCTAGAGGTCGCGGGTTCGATCCCCGCACTGGACAAACATTTGTGTGATGAACACAGATGTTTGTTCTGTGTCTGGGTGTTAAATATATATCTATTATGTATATCAGTCTCTGGTACTCATAGTACAGGCTATGCCTAGTTTGGGATCAGTTGACCGTGTGAATATGTCCGGAATATTTATTTTTTATTTATTTTTTATTTATATGTGAACAATTTTATTTACCTTCAGGGGCTTTGAACAAAACGGTGCTATTTAAAAAATATTTTAAAAAATATTTTTCTGCTTCACAAAGGGAACGCCTACAATAGTTGCCACCTCACAAACACTAATATTTGATAGCATGGCTCATTGCGTTTATCAAAACAAAAGAAAAATAACAAAAAAATGCAAATTACTCGCTTTTTAATCTTACAAAACAAAACTTCTCCCTTATTATTTTTTGTGTTTTCTTTTTTAAATACTGATTATAATAAAAACAGAAAGTGAATGGTAATAAACTTACATAAAGTTTACTGACTGGCCTCATAGCTCAGTTGGTAGTTCCTCTGCCTTCTGCGCTAGAGGTCGCGGGTTCGATTCCCGCACTGGACAAACATTTGTGACTAACACAGATGTTTGTTCTGTGTCTGGGTGTTAAATATATATCTATTATGTATATCAGTCTCTGGTATCCATAGAACAGGCTATGCCTAGTTTGGGATCAGTTGACGGTGTGTGATATGTCTGGAATATAAAAAAAAAACTGAAATCAATATACAAGGTTATTAATAACATGTATGTAACACGCTCGTATCCTAATTTATTTAATTTAATTTTAATCTCCGGAATACATCACCAGATACGATTCTCATCGGAATTGCATACATTTGCATAGTTTCGAATGGTTATGATCACTACTTCACTAGTGGTTGAAAGGAGTTTGCCCAAAATTCTATAGGCGTTGGACTAAACTTGCACCTGGATTAAATTATCAGTAAAGGTAGAGGCGCACTTTAATCCTTTCACTACGCTGATTCTTTCACCGACAGTCATAGGCCCTTTTCAGGGCTACCAAACCTGAACCTGATTACTGACCTAACACTGGATGACCAAGGAAGAATCAGTGACACGACAAGCAAGCAAGGAAAAGGTGGGAAATGTTCATAGTTCATAGTTATTTATTCCATAAAACAAGTCATTGTATGCGGAAATTATAAAATACACAACATAATATACAAAACAAAATATTCATAACTAATTTAACCACAATTACATACATCACTATTGTTAGCGACGCGCTCATAAGAATTGTTAGGCGTAATTTTACCTACTATTTAATGTCTCGATTTGTAGATATCTTTAGGGTACTATTTTTGTATAGAAGGTAGAATGTGATTTTTAATGCAATATGGAGGGTATTTCGATGGAAAATTTAGTCTAGGCCATATCCATGTAATGTGTGCCACGAAATTTGGAAATAAATTACCTAAAAAGTCAAAAGTGCGTTATTCTGTTTTAAACATAGCCCACAGCCGTAACAGAGTCCTTCGAGCCGGATCCTATGTTTAAAACACCTCCAGCGCCGCGTAAAATGGTGAATACACGTAGTGCAGTGCAACGTGAACGTGATCGCCATGAGGCGGATAACCGCACACCGGATGGTAACTTGCCACAAGATAAACTCCAGGACCATACTTCTTCGATCTTGAAAACTACGGAGGCGAAAGATAGTGAAGTGATCAAGCATCCTATTTTGAGCCGAGCAGCTATGCCAGCTAGCAGTATCAAGTCGGAGCAGCCGCCGCCACCGCCGCCCGCATTGCGCAAAGATGAACGACGGAGCCTGAAATCAATGAAAGGTTCGACTTCTTCAATGCGTGCGAAAAGGCAGCAGCTTATTCTGGAGGCAGAAAGGCAAAAAGCGCAGATTCGCATGGAACTTATAAATAAAAAGCTAGATGCCGCCTAGATGAAGAATACAGTTCACACGATGGTAGTCAAAGCCGTAGCCGAGTCGAAGAATGGATGGAGCGTAGCTATCAGGAGCTGAACAATGGCCTGCCTGCCCCCGAAGATGGTCTTTACACGGGTGAGCAGTGCTTACAAGCTGGACCGCCGGCGGCGCCGTCAAAGCCGCCGCAACCGAGGGCGCAGGCGCCACGCAAGGCACCACCCGCCACGGACCCGGCTGGCCCGCCCGCGCCGACCCCGGCGCTGGCCGCCGCCGCCAGCACAGATGGTACAGTTCAGATGCTCGCCAGCGCGCTGAGAGATCTCGCCGCTGCTTCCACCAGTCACGCGCCGCACGCGAACATGCTCAGTCGCATTTGCACGCCCCGGGAGCTCCCAGAGTTCTCCGGCGACCCGTTGGAGTGGTTGCAGTTCAGACACGCGTTCGAAGAGTCTACGGAGCTGTGTGGTTTCACACCTAAGGAAAATATGTGGAGGTTGAGGAAGTGTCTCCGTGGAGCTGCCAAAGATACCGTTTCAGCTCTGCTCGTGAGTGCATCATCTCCTGAAACTATAATGTCAACATTGAAGTTGAGATTTGGTAATCCTGAGTACATACTATCGAAGCTTGTGCACGACATCAAAAAGTTGCAACCACTGTCTCAAGATTACTACAAAGAAATTGTGTCATTCTCGGTCAAAATACAGAACTTCATGGAAGCTGTGCGCGCCGTCGGCCGAGAAGAATACCTACAAGGTATCAGTGTTGTGTCAGTAATTTTATCGAAACTGCCTACGGTTCTATTGTCCAAATGGTCAGATTACAGTTTCGTACCGATAACAGAAGGCAAGAAGTCACGATTGGTATTATTATCAGATTTCTTGAAGGAAGAAGCTGTGAAAGTTTCTACTGCGTCAAATACCTACTATGTACCTACGCGGAGCGATCAAAACAAACATAAAAACAGTGAGTACAGTCAAAACCGCTCGCAAACAGTATTGATGCACACAGACGAGCGCGATAGTAGTAAATGCCTATTTTGTAAGACGAGCGCACATAACAAGATAACAGCTTGCCATAAATTCAAGAAAGCTCTTCGCAAAGTTCGCTGGCAATTCGTGAAGCGAACTGGCCTATGTTTCAAATGCCTACTTTCCCGTCACGACCGAGACACCTGCCCAGCCCCAGTCTGCGATAAGGATGGCTGTGGTCAGGCGCATCACCCACTGCTACACTATCCCACGACACACGAGCGGCGCAGCGAGACGCAGCATGCGCCGGCGCCCGCGCCGCAGGAGCGGCAGCCGACGTCGGCGACGCCGATTCCCGTCACCGCTACCGCCGGTACCGAGGCAGAGATCGTGTCGCATATAAACGCTAGCGATAGTGAGTGCAAAGTGTTATTGAAAGTGGTGCCTATACGTATACATAGTGCGAACGGTATTATAAATTCTAGCGCGCTACTCGACGACGGGTCGACGATTTCGTTGATAAGTGACGGACTAGCTGAGCGCGCGGGTTTGCGCGGCCGGCCCGAGACGATCCGTGTACGTGGAGCCTGGAATGATGAACTATCTTGTGAGTCAATCGTTACCAACTTGAAACTTTCTGGTATGGACAATAAAGTTTATTCTATTAGAGCTCGTACTGTAAAGAATTTAAATTTACCCGTGCATAGCATGTCTATTGTTGATGGAACAAACAATGAAACACCGAGGTAGGAAACTGACTGGTTTATTGCATATATCGCACCTACCCACATTATACGGTAGATGACAACACTACATTTTTCCCCCTTTTAAATACTAAAATTATACAATGAAATCCATCACCCTTAAACTATCCTAACCCAGTAACTTTCATATCAAGCTGCCTTAATCTTACTGCACTAATACATTCAAAATAGATGCTAAATTATTGTTTAGCTCGGTTGTAGGCTCGCACAGCACGAGCTGATGCGTCTTGCGGCGGAGGCGTCGGAGGGCGCGCGGCCGCGGGATCCGGGGGCTGACTTTTAGGACTTTCGGGATTATCCACTACCTCCGACTCCTCCCCCGCGGCATCTTCAAATGTATCGTCGACATCGCTATCCAGCTTTGGCAAGCCAGCGGGGTCATACGAATGGTTCAAATTCGGGCGCGAAAGAGAATACCTACTTTTACGATTTGGGTTTAATGAAATCACTTGATCCTGATGCCTACGCCATTGCACGCCATCTCCCACATTGACTTTATACGATACCGGTCCTGTTTTTTCTGTCACGTTACCTTCGACCCATTTCTGACCCTTATTAGAGAAACCGCGGACAAGTACAGAATCACCGACTCCGATATCTCGGTGCTGTCCCCCCTTATTCGCTACCTGACGTTCCTGAGCGGTGCGCACGACGGCCGCCACGTCCGGCCGCAGCGCGTCTAGGCGGCCACGCAGGCGGCGGCCTAGCAGCGCCACGGCCGGCGGTACGTTCGTCGTCGCATGCTCCACGTTCCTATATTGAAATAAAAATTTACATAAGGCTTTAGAAACATTTTCACCCTCATGAATCGCCCGTTTAATTACTTTTTTAATTGTTTTAACAGCATTCTCTGCTGCACCATTACCCTGTGGCCTGTACGGTGCCGACGTTACATGTTTTATACAGTTTCTTCTACAATACTCCTTAAAATCTAACGACATAAACGGTGGGCCATTATCGGTAACCAGTTGTGACGGAAGACCAAACCTCGAAAAGATGGATCTCAGCACTGATATGGTGGATTCCGCATCCGTTCGGTTCATCACCATCGCTTCGATCCATTTCGAAAATGCATCGACTACAATAAGGTACTTTTTCCCTCCACACTCCGCAAAATCAGCGTGAATGCGATGCCAGGGCTTCAGGGGAAACTCCCACGGATGCAGGGTGGCGTGCGGAGGCGCATCCCGCACGGCGCGGCACGCCTCACACACCCGACATAACTTTTCAATATCCTGGTCGAGGCTAGGCCAATACACGTAACTACGCGATAAATTTTTCATTTTATTTACCCCTAAATGCCCTTCATGGATTTCCGCTAAAACCCTGTTTTGCAAGAATGGGGGTATTATAAGTCTATACTTAAAAATCAAACATCCTAACTCAAGTAAAATTTCGTCTCTGCGCATGAAATATGGTTTTTCTTCGTCACAACTAGGCATAGACGGCCAACCGAACATTACGTAACCTTTAATTTTGCATAAAACCTTATCTTTATCGGTTTCCACCCCGATCTCCTTATAACTGACCGGCATTGTTTCGCGGACCAAGTCAACATAGCTAACCGGTTCTGTGAGGCACTGGCGCGGCTCGCACGGCAGTGGCAGTCGAGACAAGGCGTCAGCTGGACCGTTATCAATTGATCTCACAAAAGTGGTTGAAAAATCATACGCCGCCAAGCGAGCCGCCCACCTTTGCAGGCGACTTGCAGCCGTTTGTGGGATTCCCCCCTTTTCACCGAAAATATATGAGAGCGGTTGGTGATCAGTACGTAAAGTAAAACGCCGGCCGTATAGGTACTGGTGGTGTTTCGTTACCCCAAAGAATATCGCAAGCGCTTCTTTATCAAGCTGGCTGTAATTTTTCTCAGCCGAGTTGAGCGTCCGTGACACGCAACTGACCGGTCGCTCGCTACCGTCCGGATATACGTGCGCCAGCACTGCGCCCAGCCCGTACGCACTACTGTCTACGGCCAGCACCAGCGGGCGCCCCTCCTCGTAGTGCGCCAGCACGCGATCGCTGGACAGCGCACGTTTCGCCGCCCCGAACGCCATAACGCACTCGCGGTTCCAGTCCCAATTCGCCCCCTTTTTCAAAAGCGCATGCAAGGGATGTAAAATTATACTGAGATTAGGTATAAATTTCCCATAATAATTAAGCATACCTAAAAAACTTTTCAATTGTGTGACGTCGTTCGCCTGCAGCAGTCCCATCCTCGTCGCCAGTGGAACAAACAATGAAACACCGAGGTAGGAAACTGACTGGTTTATTGCATATATCGCACCTACCCACATTATACGGTAGATGACAACACTACAGTTGATTGCGATAGGTATAAAAGTCTGTCAGATATAAAACATATGTTATGTACCACCGATTTGAAACCTGAAATATTAATTGGCCAGGATAACTATCACCTAATTATGCCAAAAGAAATTAATTTAGGTAGTTCGATCGAGCCGTTCGCTTCACTTACCCCCCTAGGTTGGTGTGTCCATGGTAAGTGGCACGTGCCGCAGAGCGCATCCAGGTTCGCGGCCGCCGCCCACGCGACGCTGCTCGTGTCGAGCGCGCCGCTCGAGGCAGCGCCCGCTCCCTCGCCGCTCACAGCGCGCCAGCCAGACCAGCAGCTGCAAGATCTCCACGATGAGGTAAAACGCTCCTTCGCCTTGGATTCGATGGGTGTGTGTGGTAAGCCTCGTCAGAATAAAAACGACTTACTTGCTGTAGCTAAGCTGGAGAAGACCGCCGAACTTGTTGACGGTCGCTGGTGGGTTGGTTTGCCGTGGAAGAACGAGGACTGCCGAATGCCGGACTCCTATCCGACAGCGCTGAAAAGGTTGAAAGGTATTGAAAGGAAGATGGAAAAGGATAAAGGTTTTTCGGAAAGGTACAGGGACAGGATTAAACATTTGTTAGAAAATAATTTTGCTACGGAATTGACAGATACGGGTGCTACTGCGAAAACATGGTATTTGCCTCATTTTGGGATCGATAATCCCAACAAAAAGAAATTACGGCTGGTGTTCGATTCGGCTGCGAAGGTAAATGGTGTATGCCTCAATGACTACCTGAATACAGGGCCGGACTTGCTGTCATCACTGCTTGGTATAATGCTGCGCTTTAGGGAAAATTCAATTGCAGTAACAGGTGACATTCAAGATTTTTTCCTCAGGGTCAAAATTCAGCCGGACGACCAGCACGCGTTCAGGTTCTTGTGGAGGGACAGCCCCACTGAAAAGGTGAGAACCTACATTATGACATCTCTCATATTCGGTGCAAATTGTTCTCCCTTTGTTAGCCAGTTCATAAAAAACAGGAACGCTGAGCTGTACGAGTCATCGCTGCCACTCGCTGTGCATGCTATACGTAAGTCCCACTATATCGATGACTATATAGATAGTTTTCCGAATGAGGAAAGTGCAAGCGAAATGGTAAAAAATATTTCATATATTCACCAGCAGGGCGGATTCCAGATTCGAAATTGGACCAGCAACAGCGTTCAAGTATTGAACTCTGTACCTAAAGAAACTTTAGGTACCGCCGCGGTCAAGTTCAAAATAGGTCATCAATTTGAAGGTGAGCGCACACTTGGCCTAATATGGTTTCCCGGTACGGACGAATTAGGATTCGACGTATCCCTGAAGAAAATACCAGACAGCATAATTCAAGGTAAGGAAGTACCTACGAAGCGAATTATGCTTCAAGTTGTTATGTCTATATTTGATGTCTTTGGGTTTTTAGCGCCATTTACGATTCAAGGTCGTATAATGCTGCAAGATACATGGCGTCTACATATCGGCTGGGACGATATCATACCTAACGATATCTACGAAAAATGGTGTAAGTGGATCGACTTGCTCAAGGTAGTAGATCGCATACGCATACCTAGGTGCTACCACGCGACTGCGCGCGGAAGCGAAGCTGAGAGACGAGTGGCAGCGGCCGCACCCCCCGCTCGCCCGCCCTCCCCACCGCCCGCTCCCGGCGATTTATCAGTTGCGCACACGGCAGCTTCGAGTTCACCTCCCTGCTATAGCTACCTACAGTTGCATGTTTATAGCGATGCCTCCTCGAAAGCTATGAGCGCCGTAGCGTATTGGCGCTGGATAGATAAGAATGTTATTCATGTTGCATTTATAGCTAGCAAGTGCCGAGTTGTACCTGTTAAACCGCTGACGATACCTCGTTCGGAACTACAGGCTGCGCTGCTAGCCGCTAGATTGGCAGATACCATTATGAAGGAGCATAAACTTACAGTCGAGCGACAGGTATTTTGGTGCGACTCCACTGCGGTCTTGCAGTGGATTAGAAATAATATGCGTACGTATCAAGTATTCGAAGCGAACCGATTAGGTGAGATTGATGAGCTGACGCGTATCGCTGAGTGGAGGTATGTACCTACAAAATTGAATGTTGCGGACTTGGCCACACGAGAGGATTTTGACCATAAGATTTTTAAAAGTGAGTGGTTTTCTGGACCTTCATTTTTATATTTAGATGAGTCATCGTGGCCCGCCGACGTCTGCCAACCTGTAACAAACGAATCATGCGTTGAGAACGTTTTGGTTACCAACGACTTACCTGTATCGAGTAACTTACCGGTTCCGGATCCCGTCCGATTTTCTTCGTGGCTGAGGCTGCTGCGGAGCACGGCGACAGTGCTTATTTTTATTGATAGGTGCAAGGGTCGAACCTGCGATTTGGACTGCCACACACTGGAGAGGGCGGAGCATCTTCTTCTGCGTCAGGCCCAGGTCGAGACGTTCGCCGAGGAAATAGCTGCAATCAGAAACGGTAAATCTTTACAAAAATCTAGCAAGCTACTTACCCTATGTCCATTCCTCGACAAGCACGGTGTTCTCCGCGCCGGCGGCCGCATCGACGCTGCCTCCGACGTGAACCTGGAAGTGAAGAGACCGGTCATTCTCGACGGCAGGAACCCCATAGCTCACCTGATTGTTCGGCATTATCATGTCAAGGCAGCTCACGGCAATCAGGAGACTGTAGTCAACGAGCTGAAACAAAAATATTGGTTAATTAGGCTTCGGCCTACAGTTAAGTATGTAGTTTCGAAATGTATGCTGTGTAGAATACGTAAAGCTACACCTCGAGTACCAAGAATGGGTGACTTACCTCATGCTCGCATGGCGCATCATCAGCGCCCCTTTTCCTTTTGTGGTCTCGACCTGTTCGGACCAATGGAAGTCACGGTGGGTCGTCGCAGAGAAAAAAGGTATGGTGCTTTGTTCACGTGCCTAACAGTCCGTGCCGTGCATGTAGAACTCGTGTCTTCTCTTACCACGGACTCCCTCATCATGGCTATGCGACGTATGGCGGCCAGACGTGGTTGGCCACGCCATCTATACTCCGACAACGGAACTAACCTACGTGGCGCCGACAAGGAGCTGCAGAAGTCCATGCAGGATTTGGACAACGAGGTACTGAAAGCTGAAGCGGCGAACAATAGTATGGAATTTCACTTTATCCCGCCGCTGAGCCCACACTGGGGTGGGGCGTGGGAACGCCTCATACGAAGTGTAAAAACTTCACTCAAGGTAATTCTTAAAGAGCGTGCTCCAAGAGAAGAGGTATTGAGCACGCTGATGGCTGAGGTTGAAAACATAGTGAACAGCCGTCCCCTATCACACGTGTCTGTCGAACCAGACACCCTGGAAAGTTTGACGCCTAACCACTTCCTCCTAGGTTCAACTTCTAACCTACCGGTCATTGGAGCGTACGATGATTCCGATCTGTTTCTGAAGCAACTTTGGCGAAAGGCGCAGAAGTTGACCGATATGTTCTGGCAGCGATGGCTGAAAGAAATTCTGCCCCAGATGCTGCCTAGGAGAAAATGGAACGAGGAGCAGAAACCTATACAGGTAGGTGACCTAGTGTTAGTGGTCGATCCTGATTCCCCCCGGAACGTGTGGCCGAAAGGCGTTGTCCAGCACGTCTTCAAATCCAACGATGGCCGAATACGGCAGATTGAAGTGAAGACCAAGACAGGTACCTGGCGGCGCTCTGTGGCACGCGTCGCTCCTATTTCATTGGAGGATGAGTGCTGAGTACTGTTGAGTCAGCACTAGGGGTGGGAGTGTTAGCGACGCGCTCATAAGAATTGTTAGGCGTAATTTTACCTACTATTTAATGTCTCGATTTGTAGATATCTTTAGGGTACTATTTTTGTATAGAAGGTAGAATGTGATTTTTAATGCAATATGGAGGGTATTTCGATGGAAAATTTAGTCTAGGCCATATCCATGTAATGTGTGCCACGAAATTTGGAAATAAATTACCTAAAAAGTCAAAAGTGCGTTATTCTGTTTTAAACATAGCCCACAGCCGTAACAACTATTATACATAAAAAAGTCCCTACATACAAGATAGATAAATAAATGTTATGTTATGTTATGTTGTTGTGATAGTTCGTAGGGTTTTATAAAAAAAGTCATCAAACTATTTTATAGATAACTCCTTTAAGATTTAAAGTTAATGACCACCATTTAAACCAGTTTATTGGGCGAAACAAATCAATACCTCCGCCTTACAGAAGATCGCAGCCAAATAACATTATTTGGTTCAAATAGTGTTGTGTTCCTGCGGTGGGTAAAGTTGCCAGAGCTCTTTAGGGGAAGGGGGTTTGGCAACGCGTGCGTGATGCCTCTGGTATTGCAAGCGCTCATAGCTTGTTTGCCACCTCTGTTGTATAAAAAAAAAAAAAAACAATGAAAGTATCATTTTTATTTTTATTTTAAAATGTTGGTCCATGAATGGTGAAGACGCAGGTACTTTTTGCACCTTACTATTATTTATTATGTGATATAGCCAGGTTTTGGTCATACTCCTTTGGATTTTTAGATCTATAAGGTCAGCCAGTAAGGCTACCCTAAAACACGGGGCTATTGTAGCCCTGTTTTTCCCGTCTGCATTTACTAGAACATCACACTACTATAGCGGTGGCTTTACGCAAACACCATTGCTCTTTATCAATGTAGTTCTGATAAAGACCAATAAATGATAATCTTCGGACTAAATAGATATATTTGTAAGTCCATAAATCTTGCTTGTTAAACTATTTTACTACACCTAAACCAATTCTGAGTTTTATGATCACTGGAAATCGATAGAGGAAATACCTACAGCTGCTGGCTTTCTTTCAGATATGGGATTTTTAGTGCTAACCCAATATAAAGATAATATATTCCTGTGATAATATAAAGAGTTCTTTACCTAGAATAGCATACAGGCTATTCTAGGTAGGTATAGAACTCTTTATATTTTTATATAGGTACCACGCGAGCTAGTGTCATATAAAATCCTCTTCAAAATTATCCTTTACTAAAGAAAGTCAAAGGACATTGGGCAAATTTGTATGGAGCCAGGGCCCCGATTTTTTTTAATCCTGCAATAATGAAACTTTCAGTTTTACATTGTGCTAATCGTGTAGATTTCAAATATGTGCGGCTTTTATTGTAAAGCAGCCGGAGTAAAGAGATATAGGTCGTTAAAGTTTTTTATAATACCTGGTTGACAGTGTACGAAATGTAATTATTTTGAACATTACAATATTTATTTTCAATTCTATGTTGTTATTAGTTTAAAATACTGACAGATCTACGTGAACAGGGAGGATATTACTGGATCCTGTGCGCCTGGACCTCTTCAGGTCGGAGGATGTCTACCATGTAAAAGTATTTTCATATTCAATATCTACCTACCTATATTATGGTTATTAAATAGTACCAAGGATGATACTCTGATATTACCTATTAAACCTAAATAAAAAAAAATGAATAAACATACAATTTTTATTTCAGATTAGCAGTAACCAATGGTATTTAATTAACTGTTATATTATTGATAAACTATGAAATAAAAAAAATACTACTTGAATAATACAAAAAAATCAATCTTTACAAAATATACCTACAGCATTTAACAACTTTTTCACTATCAATTTTTTTTCATTCACTGTTGGAATTTGATAACCATGATGATAGACTAGCCCCTTCTGGAGTGTTAATAACATGCGATCTTGCTCGTAAGACCTAAGAACCACATCCACGGCACACTCTTCGATGTTCAAACCGTCTAACGGCAGCTTGTTCCGCAGGAAAGTTTTGCACCAATGTCATTTTTTAATATCTGTAAAAATAATAGTTATTGTCATTGTAGTTAGGTACCTCATTTAAAATATACCTACTGATAATAAAGTTACATTACTAGCAACCCCTTTCAGACTTTCGTACGACTAGTTATGCTCATTTTTGCGGCTGCCGAATTTTATATGATGCATCTTTAGGAGAATGCATGCACATGATGCACACCAAACAAGCAGAGACACGGCAGGGCGTTGCGTTGCAATTTAACTTTTAAACAAATAGCGCTGCGCTCTTTTCCTCATCGTACCGCGTTCGATGTGTGGAGCTCCTGAGGCTTCATAATCAACAACCTGTAGGAGTCCACCGCTGGACATAGGCCTCCCCCAAAGAGTTCCACGACGAACGGTCTTGAGCTCTTTCCATCCACCGACTTCCCGCAACCTTTACAATGTCATCGGTCCATCGGGTGGGGGGCCTTCCAACACTGCGTCGCCCGGTTCGTGGTCGCCATTCGAGAACCTTTACTCCCCAACGGTTATCGGTTCTGCGAGGTTTCATGAATCGTAAAATAATATTACTTAGGAAAATGCAGAAACTTACCTGATGTGGTTAACCAAGACGTATTAAGGATTACCGGTGGCTGGTCTTGTACCAGGAATCGTCGAAATCTTGAGCCTCAAGCAATAGTGCAATTGGCAATTAAGAATTTCCATTTTTTACTCAAAAACTAAAAACCGGTATATATACAAAAGTACTCTGTGCTAAAAACCGAAACGGAATCTGCAAGTCACAAATGACAATGGTTTATTGTGACAGTCAAAAACAATTGATTGCGGGTAGGGTTTTGTTTCGCTGCACTATACCAATCGAAGAAAAGCGTTCGTAGTAAGAAGGTAGCATAAACATAACACGGAAATGACTATTTTCAGCGTTTAATATAACTCCACTGCTTTAGAGCTTTTCATGACTAAAACTACTACTTTAAATTAACAAAATGAATTAATTAACTCATCAAATAACTGCAGGTTGGGGCCCACGATTACCCATGTCCTTTGAGTATGACTTTGTTTAGCTTGCGATATCGTTGAGCTATATTACACCCTCAAATGAAAAATAACTTTAACGAGCCGGAAATCCGCGACAGGCAAACAGCGGAAAGACTATTACCTACTTAAATAAATAAATAACACCCAACAGTCACATACATAGACCTGACCCCACACTAGGATTCCCTGTGACGTGGGTATCAGAAACTACGAGTACCATGGTACCACAACACCCAGACTCCCACTCTTCCCGCGCGGGAATCGAACCCGCAACCCTCTCTGCGTCTCAGACGGCAAACGCCCGCTGTGCCACCGAAGTCGTCACGCGTTCTATCTTGACTGACAGTAATCCATCCATTGTTGTGGATTTAGTCGCACAAGCCAAAACTTAAGGCGTTATTTTGTAGCAAATAAATTGCCAGCCCTCCGACCTACCGCTCAAGCTGAACGTACCTACTCGTATTTTGTATACGTCGGTAGTTAACCACAAACTTATAAACGACGCCCTACGATCATTCAAGTTAGCGAAGTCCTAACGAGTAACGAGCAAGTCAAGTTGGAAACTTACCGGCGAATGTGCAAAGTCCTACGGCCTCTCGGAAATGTGCTGAAGTCCGTCCGCTAATATTTGAATACTTTATCACGTTGCCTGCCACTTTAAACTATGACCTATTGGCTAATGCATCTATAATTTGGCCTTATGTTCATAATGGTTTATAGCCAAAAGGCGTGATAATGCTGATTTTTCCGACATCTACAACAATCATCGTTATATTTCAGCCAGTTTACACAAAACTTTAATGAATTATACACCTAAACCTTCGTCATTTATCACTCCGTCCTGTGGTGAAAACTGTACGAAAATCCGTTGTAGTTTTTGAGTTTAGCACGTTCAAATCAACAGCTGATTTCCGCTGTTTTTTAATGAAAAATGTCTCACTTCATACAGTCGTAAAACAATTTTTATTGCTAATTGGGACTAGAAGAAGTCTTTATCGGGATAGTATACTGTATAATAATATTATGAATCATATTGTAGTTACTTAGATGAAATTCCTATCAAGGACGTACAATAATATTTATTGGATTGACAATATAATCACGATTCCATCTTTCTTTCTAACAACCCAGAAAAAAGATGTGAAATACATACAGCCACAATTTATGTACTGACAAATTATTTACAATGTTCGAGGCAACTTCTAGACAATCTGCTGGGTAGTCTGGACGGCTCCGTCGCTGATGTAGTTCAAGACCATGTTGAACCAGCCCTGGACGGTAGAGATAAGTCCCTCCTCGGGAGTATTCACGGTGACCTGAACGGTGCCGTCGTTATAGACTTCTCCGTTGGGGAGTTGAGCAGCGGGGACGGGGATTGGCTCGATTTCCACCTCGGGTTCCGCGGGGGCGGGGAGTACGATAGCTTCTGGGATGACCTCAGGCTGTGCAGGAGCGGGGAGTACGACAGCTTCTGGGATGACCTCAGGCTGTGCAGGAGCGGGGAGAATGACCGCTTCAGGGAGGGCAACCTCGGGTTGCGCAGGGGCGGGGAGTACGACAGCTTCTGGGATGACCTCAGGCTGTGCAGGAGCGGGGAGAATGACCGCATCAGGGCGGGCAACCTCGGGTTGCGCAGGGGCGGGGAGAATAATCGCTTCAGGAAGGGCGACTTCGGGTTGCGCAGGGGCGGGAAGAATGACAGCTTCAGGAAGGGAAACCTCAGGTTCAGGCACTTCAGGCAAGACCACAGCAGTAGGAGTTTCGACCACAGCGGCCGCTGCGGCCTCGGCGATGCCAACAGCTGTTAGAGGGTGGAGCAGGTTGGTAGCGACCACTTCCCCGGCGGCGTGTTCCTTCAGCTGGATGTCGACGATGTCTCCGAGCTCCAAGGGCTGGCCGTCGGGAACTCCGTTCACGATCAGCTCGACTGGCCCGTTGCTGTCGTCTAACGGAGCCGCGGCGGCGACCGCCACGAATAGTGCCAACACGAACAGTTTCATTTTATCTAGAAATCGACAACTTTTATTCATAAAACGTGAAATAGTTATTTGTTATGACTTTATTTTGGAGATTCTTCAAGAAAACTTTTTCTTTCTTTCATTTTATGGCGTCTGCTGTTATTACCAGCCGTATATAAAAAGTTACTCTATGATTACCAGTCGTATTTATACAAAAGTACTCTGTGGCCAGTCTCAAATAAATATGTTGGTGTGGGAATGCTTTTTTTTTATGTTTTTCCCCTTTCGGGATGGCTATGGCATCTAGGCCTTACCGCCAAGTCTTACGTTTATTTTTCCTTGTTATTTTTATTCTTTCGTCTTTATTTTTCATCTTATTCAAGTCAAGTCATCGTCAAGTCAAGTCAAGTTCAGTTTTAATAATATATGATAGTGGCTATTTTACTAAAACCTCGAGGGACCTCTTGGCGCCAACTCGAAAAAATGTGTGGGAATGCTTTGAACGTCAATTCGAGTCATGTTGATAGGTGACAGACTTGCCAAAGAAAAAGTACCGTACCTACCATGAAAAGTATGATACATATTCCCTATTAGTCTGTGGTATGGTATTTTTCTCCTTACCTGTGTTCAGAAGGACGGTTCACCACTGTATGCTGAAAAACGTATTATTCCAATAGTTAAATTAAAGGTGAGATCGAAGTCATAAAGATTAAGCAGACCTGCTGGATTAGATACCTAATACACAATAACCTAAGTAGTACCAATAAATTAAAACCACTGATAAGGTAGGTACCTATTAGATTTCCGTATTGTTCAGACACAGCTTTAGCGAGGCCCCACCCTATATTATAAGCCTATATAATATGACAGGCCTCGCCTTCTGCGCTAGAGGTCGCGGGTTCGATTCCTGCACTGGACAAACATTTGTAATTAACACAGATGTTTGTTCTGTGTCTGGGTGTTAAATATTTATCTATTATGTATATGCATATCAGTCTCTGGTACCCATAGTACGGGCTATGCCTAGTTTGGGATCAGTTGACCTTGTGTGATATGCATGTCCGGAATATTTATTTATTATCGTACTTATCTATAGGCGCTAGAGCCTGTGCCATGGTATTGCAAGCGTTTATAGGCTACGGTAACCACTTACCAACAGGTAGGCCGTAGTTTTGTTTGCCACCTTAGTATTAAAAAAAAGTATGTCTTCACCGACCGTACCAAACGGCGCGGCGTGCGCTACGTCATTCAAAATTTATTTCAAAACGATGCTTGAGTTTGAATTTTAGGGGCTATGCAACGTAACGGCTCAACCGATTTCGATGAAACATGCAACAGATTTTTTTTATACAACTGAGGTAGCAAACAAGCATACGGCCCACGTGTTGGTAAGCGGTTACCGTAGCCTATAAGCGCTTGCAATACCAGAGGCATCACGCACGCGTTGCTGACCCCGAACCCCCTCCCCCTAAAGAGATCTGGCAACCTTACTCACCGCAGGAACACAACACTATTTGAACAAATAATGTTAATGTTAGCGAAAAAAATCTGTATTTTCATTTTTTTTATATATATTTTCTGAAATTGGCTGATTTTGGTATTTTTATCATCTTTTGAACTAATAACTAAACGCACAAGAAGTTCGGAATCAAGATTGGTACCTAAAACAGTGATTCATTGAGTTTGACCAGATTTGACCCCAAAACAGCTGATTTTCGCATATAATTTTTTCAATGAAAAATGTCGAATTACCAGAAGTTATAGAACAAACTTTATTGCCAATTGGGTGTAGAATAAGCCCCTTTCGGGATGGCATGACTCATTGCCCGTGGTCCGGTTCGGTTGTCCGGTCAACCGGACTACGGCGGAAAAAATATAATTTCCATGGTTAGACAACCAAAAATATTAAAGGACAGTGTTGCTGTATGTAAAATAAATATTTTTAATAGTCCGGTTGCCTTTTTTTATACCGTAAGATGGGGCTTGGCATACATATTATGAATCACCTTGTTTATCAAAAGCTACTTTTTATACGCGAGCAAAGCTGCGGGCACAAGCTAGTTTCTTATAATCTGTCTGTTGTGTGTACCCTACCTATATAACTGCGAAATAGCAAGCGGATTATTCTTTTAATTGAATATCGTAAAAAAGTAACCTCCCCTTTTATGGTACTTTAACGCGAGGGTCGACGTAATGAGGTCCCAGTGAGGTCCACATGTATTGTACCTACCTAACTACGTTTTAATAACAAATACGAAAAAAGGTCAATAAGAGATCATTATAATTTGTGGTTTCTCAAGCACTTTGTTTATGAGCTTTTTTTTTATACAACTGAGGTGGAAAACAAGCATATGGCCGACCTGTTGGTAAGCGGTTACCGTAGCCTATGAGCGATTGCAATACCAGAGGCATCACGCACGCGTTGCCGACCCCGAACCCCCTAAAGAGCTCTGGCAACCTTACTCATCGCAGGAACACAACACTATTTGAAACAAATAATGTTATTTGGCTGCGATCTTCTGTAAGGCGGAGGAACCTCCCCAAGCGGGCTACTCCAATTCAGAACGAGAAAATCTTGCTGTGCCCTACCTCCTCTTTAGTTTGTTTTAGATGTATTTGGATGGGTATTTGATGGCTAGAGGCCTTTATTCTAGTATTTCTTATGCTTGCTTGCTTGGCGTGTGACTGATTTTTTCTTGGTCATCCTGGATTGCAATCAAGGATTTCTTTCGAATTCTTATACGTAGTCGTTTTCACGAAATAAGTCTCACGGACTGCCGCGTGACTTCTTTCTTGGTACTTCTTACTTTGATAACTCGTTAAGTCCTTTTGAAAGAATGAGAAGGCACCCTATAAGGTCTTAAGATGGCTCAACTGTCCCTTAACTGTCTCTCTTGGTATAGTATTATGTTATCTGTGCTCTTGTGTATGTTGTATTGTTACTTATAATAATCAATTTCAGACACGACGTAAAAATTGTTATGATGAATGAATGAATAAAAAAAAATGAAATGAACCTAATTTTAATGTTAACCTGCCTACCTACTAAGTACCTACGCTTTATTTTATTTTTTGTGACTGTTACCTACTGTTGTTTCTTCCGTTCGCTTTAATCTCTGTCTGTGCTGTATTTGTGTGTGTCAAATAAATAATTTATCTATCTATCTATCCTTAAGGGACATGGGACGCTGCGCACGGAATTTAGTGGAACTTAAAATATACCTACTATGGCAAAATTACCCTCGGGTGCGTCCACATTTGTGTCATTTCAACGCGCCGTGGCTCCGTGGCCGTAACAGTTAGGCGTGACAACATAGTGTGGACGGATTTTGACACCCGGACATGTTACACGAGCTATTGCCACGCAGCGATCCACTCAGAGGCCCACCAACGAAAGCAAGAACATTTCGCCGTGACTGGTCCACACTTAGGCTCGTATTCAGAGACAAGACTCGAGCATTGATCTGTACTTAAATCTCGATTTGAGGCGAGATTCTAATTCTTGAACAGTATTTAAGTATAGATTCAATGATCACAGTTCACCTGAGTAAATGCTTATTCTGAAACGTCAATCAGACGAAATCGGTGGTTGAGTTTAGATTTCATTAGACATTAATCAAATGACATTTTCGTTCCGTTACACGTACTTTGATGCATATTTATACTTCATTTTATAGTTCTGTTCTATTTCCACCCTGGCTGTTTGAATTTCTGCGTAAAACGCATCGAAAACTATAAATAAATCAAAATGTAAACGAGAACATTTGAGTACAGATTTGAGACTCGATTCAACTGAGAGTAGTTTAAGTAGTACCGTTCTTGAATAAAAGCTATGTTTGAGAAGAGATTCAATACTTAAGTAGAGTTCAGCTGATCTGTGATTAAATCTAAGTTTGAGTCGTGTCTCTGAATACGAACCTTAGCGTAGCAAGTACCGTAACATGCTACAGAGCTACGGCGCGTTGAAATGTCACAAATGTGGACCCACCTTTACGCGACTACAGCGACATCTGATGGCATTCTTTCATAACGAGTTAGCAAAGTAGGTACCAAGGTCATATCTACAAGACAAGTAAGTAGGTAACAAACTGGATAAGATGACTTGCGATCAGACATCAAACGCCTCGTAAAATGTTCCGACAACCTTATAAAATCCTTAAAAACCTGACCTTTTAGCGGTCCCGAGAGATGACCTTATCTTGACACCCATCGACCATCCGACAGATTGTGATTTATCGTGGCCTATAGGAAAATAAAAGAGCCGTGTTGGCCAAGTGGGAGATACCTCAACTTTCGATCAGAAGGTCGAATTCAGGCATGCACCAATGGGTGGAAATGGATTTTCTATTCGAAAAGAGTTTTCATGTGGTTGAGACTGAGACGATTCCACCGCCTAAATTATTTACCTACTGTCAAACAGTTTGATTTGTAGGCCACTAAGAACCTACTACCTTTTCAAACTAAATCGATTATTGACGTCATTCCCTTATGTTGAAAGATCGTTCACTTGCCGATCAATCTTTAAATTATACAGACTTTTCTTTTGCACCAGCTTCGTCCCGCGGCTTCGCTCTCGTGGAACCCGGATATAGGTAAACTTGCCTTATGCCATTTTTCGGCACTTATGTACCTAACGTAAAAGCTGTTGAAAGGAGTAGGTAGATACAAACAAAAACACACTGTCGCATTTAAATTAATTTAATAAAATTCAGGAGTGTCAACAGTTCGGCAATTCTTATGTTATTATCGCTAGTTCTAAGTACCTAGAGTAGTAGTATATATATTTAAGTCTTAAGTATTGTTCAAAACTCAATAGATTAAACTATTGTTGTGATCGGAAAGCTATAATCTTCTGACTCGCGATAAACGTAATATCGTCATATCTAGCAGATCCAGCGATGACGCGTTTCGTCTAGTGTGAAAAGGTTCTACAGTGACTTAATCTTTTCTATCATTATCTAGACATAAATTACATACATACTAATTTGAAAATACTTATAATAATTTAAATAAAATCTTAGTATTATAAATTACTTGTTTGGCCTGATCAAAACCAATACAGGAGTTAACTTAGGATCCCAAGTGCCATCACTCTTCGTCTGTGGAGTCAGGTCCCCGCTCTTCTCGGTCTCAGAGATCTTTTCAAACACATCCTTGTATTTCTTATTAGTTTCCGTAGCTATAGCGGAATCTACATCTTCGATGGTAACATCGGTTGGTAGAACTTGTTGGCCCGTGGTGTACGGTGTTTCCTTGCCGTATTGGAGGTCCATATAGTCGTTCAGAAGCCCTTCTAGAACCTTCTTAGAATCGCTGCTGGTGCTTTTCCTGATGCCATCGGACACTTCGTCGATCGTTATGGTGGGGAGAGACATGATTGGATGGCTGTTGGAGATAATTTGATTTTTGAAATTTGACAGGCCTCATAGCTCAGTTGGTAGTAGCTCTGCCTTCTATAGAGGTCGCGAGTTCGATTCCCGCACTGGGCAAACATTTGTAACTAACACAGATGTTTGTTCTGTGTCTGGGTGTTAAATATTTATCTATTATGTATATCAGTCTCTGGTACCCATAGTACAGGTTATGCCTAGTTTGGGATCAGCTAACCGTGGGACAGGTGCGTAAAAAAAAAATTGAGATAGGGAAAGAGAACGGTTGGATAGAGACCACGAAACTCAAAGAAGAGAATACGTAGACAAAAAAAATAATACCCAACAGTCACATAGGTGCATAGTCCTGACCCCTGAGTATCAGAAACTACCAGTACCTCGGTCCCACAACACCCAGACAGAACAAATATTTGAAGATCATGCAAACATTTGTCCCACACCGGGAATCGCACCCGCACCCCTTACGTCTCAGACGGGTACTCGCCTGCTACGCTACCGAGGTCATCGATGGACGATGGACCAGATGTCCTAAAAGAACGTGAAACGTGGGTAGGTACACGTTACGTATCGTAGAATATAAAGATATAAGATTAAGATATAAGGTTATACAGGGTGATCCGTCAGGACGGAATCTAACTCGATTATTAATAAAGATGTAAAACTTACTTAAAATAAAATAACGTACGAATTCAACTAGATTTAGATCTAAAATTTGTTAAAGCTCTCATTTGTCATTTTTTTTCACATTTGTATAAGCTCTTACTTATTATGGATTATTATTAAATTATTTTTCTTTTGAGCCTCACCTAGTTCGATCGGCACCACACTGGCTCTAAATTCTATTTTGTAAAAAACAATTTAAAAAAATATATAATACAAAAAAGGATCATCGAAAAAAATGATAGGCCCCAAGCCGTGTTTGTTGCCTGATTCTTCTAGGCTTGGTCGCGAGGAACAGGCATAGCTTCACCTAGTTTCTAAGACGTTTCAAAGTGATCCTAGTGATTTAATTGAAATAAAAACCTTTGACTTGACTTGGTAATTTTTCAAACATAAGTGTTTATTTTAGGTATTACAAAAATTGATAGTGTAGTTTAGCTATTATCTTTAAAGAAATTATATAGAAGGGTTTGGTCTAGCGACTGGTACCTCCGCAGTTTCACAAAATAATTAATCGCAGCATTTTCTATTAGTTGAAGACACAAAGTTACATTAGCAACATTTATTCCCAACTTTGCCATGTCAACGACATGAACCCTTGTAGCAAATAACTCTATCTCCATAGATTTATCTCTTAGAAATTCAGACATCTCCATACTGACCATTCCTGATGGATCAACCTGTATATAAATAGGTAAGTATGTAATCTCGACTATAAATTAAATACGATAATTAAGATAACATAAAATAAATAACAATTTTATAACAGATCCAGCAAAGATTAGTACCTATACCTACATTTGGCATAAGATCAATGATCTGGCTCTAGTTGCTTGCTTTTCGTGTCACTGATTCTTTCTTGGTCATTCTGTATAGGTCAGTGAGCAGATTGAGGTATGATAGTGGAAAGAATCAGTCTAGTGATTAAAGTGCGCCTCCGGAAGGCTCCTTACGTGCTCTAGAGTTTCTCTTACATAAAGGAACAAAATAAATAAATAATAGTACTTACAGATAGGTGACTTTGAGTTTAAACTTGTGAAGTTAGCATACAAAATTAAAAATGCACTAATGTATAGAACTTTCAGGAGTATACTGACGTGTTGCATTTCTGTCCTGGGTTAATAAATCTGTCGCTATCACAATGAATCAGCCCATGACAAGATAGCAAGGGGCTTGTGCACAATATCGCCATAGTTTGTCATGCTTTATCGCGAAATTGATAAAATGTGGTCATTTTCAGTGGTATTTGGTCGCAGATAAGGATTTCGCAAAAAGTTTGATGATGTTTCAATTTATAAATAAGTGCTTCATCATCATCATCATCATCATCCACAGCCTGACTTCACCCACTGCAGGGTATAGGCCTCCCGTTGTATGTGCCATTCTCCTATATCCTGTGCAAGCCTCATCCAGTAGCGGCCCGCGATGCTTGCGATATCGTCTGCCCATCTCGCTGCTGGACGACCAACGTTCCGATATCCAGTTCTTGGACGCCATTCAGTTAACGCCTTACTCCACCTGTCCTCACCACGCCTTGCCAGGTGTCTTACTTTTGAAAAATTGCGTCATTTATTGAAAACGTCCTTTACACTCATTGCGTTTTCTGCGAGCCTTACAGCTGTGTTAGCTTGTGTGAGGTACCTCGACTTTCGATCGAGGTCGTAGGTTCAAATCCCGGTCGTGCACCAATGGATTTTACTAGTCATCATATTTTAATCTTAATATAGCACTCCCAGCTCCGCCGCTACTTGATTTTGTATTGTTTAAGCTATTAATAAATAACGAAATAAAAATATTATGAAATTATTAAGTACTAGCTTCCGTCCGCGGCTTCGCTCGCATATTACCTATGAAGATAAAGAGTGGCCTATATGCTATTTCAGACCATAATCTATCTCTGTGCCAAATTTCATCCAAATCCGTTCGGCCGTTTGGGCGTGATTGAACAACTAACATCCAAACATCCTCACAAACTTTCGTATTATAATATTAAAGTAGGATATTATGAAACGCTAATGACACAAAGTTCAAGTGGCATTGGGCAGGCCATATAGCTCGCAGAACCGATAACCGTTGGGGAGTAAAGGTTCTCGAATGGCGACCACGAACCGGGCGACGCAGTGTTGGAAGGCCCCCACCCGATGGACCGACGACATTGTGAAGGTTGCGGGAAGTCGGTGGATGGAGAAGGCTCAAGACCGTTCGTCGTGGAACTCTTTAGGGGAGGCCTAAGTCCAGCAGTGGACTTCTACAGGCTGATGATGATGAATGACACAAAGATATACTGGTGTTAATAGCTTGCGCCTGTGCATTTTTACAAGAAACACCCTGTGTATGATATCCGCAAGTCCATAGTGCGTTCCACATTCCCACAAACAGATGTCAAACCTTAAATCTCTTGCATTATTGGTACTTGATAAGTGATAAGTTTATCATGCATTTTGCAAGAGATATGAAACTGATGCTTGTATTCACCAACACACTAACCACCGGTTACCCTTACCATCTTAGGTAACTAGATGAACTAAAAGGCTCACGACTCATCGTAGCAGGTACCTCGACTGGTACTCAAAGGTGTTTCATAAGACATGCTATCCCGAAGGGGGCTTATTCTACACCCAAATCAACAGCTAATGTAAAACTAAGGTACTGGGTGTTACTGATTATATTCTACAAATGGACAGCTTAGGCTTAAGGTGAGGGTTAAATTGTTTTATGATTTTTGAACTGTTTTTTCTCAATAACCGCAAAACGCACAGTTTTGATTTTTATGACAAAGATAACTTGAGCATTTTATTTACCTAAATCCAAGACAGAAACGCGATTAGTAAAACTTTTCTCGATAGATTTATTTTTTAAAGTTCGGTCCTCTGCAACAGTTTTTTCGAAAATTGAAAGAAACTATACTTTTTTTAAATATTGTGTTAGACAATAGCATTGGGTTCCTAAATCTAAGACACTTTTTTTTTTAAATACTTAGTTTTTAAGATAATCGATATTTTCTTATATGTCGCTTACGTCGATTACTTTCGAGCGCCTTCTGACGCTTGCTATCTCTTTCCGCATTCAATTATAGATAGCGCTGTCACTTTCTTCACTCCGCCCACTCGACAGTTTATTATGATTCTCATAGCGCCTTAAACAGTCGGTTCTATGTTGGTGAACGTGGCTGCGAGGTGTGAATCTTTGAGATTGGTGTCTCACAGTTATTTTGGCTTATCTTGGCAAGGTTGAGTTGAGGGCGTATGAGCAAAGTGCGCAATGCCTTTATGCATAGTGCATTAGTGATTCACCAAAATCATCATTTACGCCGTTTAACGTTCACTGCTGAACATAGACCTCCACAGATGCGACAATCTTTTCGAACCTGCACCCAACGCCTTCCAGCTCGATCTAGTTAATGGCCTGGGGGCAGTCCAAAGCTTCGCTTTCCGGTGCGAGGTCTCCATTTGAGAAACTTTCTGCCCCAGGGGAAGGTTCTCCGAGCTGTGTCCCACACACTGCCACTTCGTCCTGCCAATCCTCTGGGCTATGTTGGTGACTAAGTTAGTCCATCTCCATATTCCTGATTGACCTTAGAGTCAAGCATAACCCTCTCTAGTAGTTTGCATTTCAATGTATTGAAAAAAACAGTGTCAAGTTTTTACCGCGAAACAGTACCTACCTGCGCACTGTTTCAACCTACTTCTACTGTTTAGGGTACCGTGCCTCATTTGATAAAAACGGAACCCTTATTAGCCTGCGTTTTAATGTAAGATGGACGGACCGCGGCGGCAAAGCGTTTAAACGGTGAGCATACGCGGTTTAAATGCATATATTTACCGTTTTTCCGCCTGCGAACAGTGGCACGTGAAACTTGAATAGCTAACCATTTTTGTATGGTGTCCCAAAAACCGGTAAGCTATTGATTTTTCTAGTCTCACGGTGAAAAGTGAGTAACTCAGAAACACGAACATTTCGGAATGGGGCCTCTGCGTTTGGAAGTAAATAAAACAAAAACTATATAGAAAACTCAAAAACTGTAATTTCATTTTTGGTACAAAGCTGTCAACATTTCTTTTGATTTCATCATTAAATATTGTATTTCTATGATATTTCGAGGGTTAAATCGCTTATAGGATGGGTCCAACGACAGCGATGCCAGCAGGCACCAGGGGGAGGGGGCTCGCGATGTCAACGGGGTTCACTTCAGGGGGGGTGATAGCCACAACATCGACGGGGTTGATGACTACCTGGGGGGGAGTGATGACCACAGCATCGACGGGGTTGACGATGGCCTCAGGGGGGGTGATGGCCACAATATCGACGGGGTTGATGACTACCTGGGGGGGAGTGATGACCACAGCATCGACGGGGTTGACGATGGACTGTAAAGAATACACAGTCATTATTTTCACGATTGTGTTGAAAACGGTTTGCCTCTTGGGGCCATCATAGTCGTAAATGTAATACCTATACAATGTGGTTCATAATATGTATTCTATCCCGAATGGTGCTTATTCAACACCCAATAGGCAATAAAGTTTGTTCTACGACTTTTGTAAATTCAAAATTTTTCATTGCAAAAACTCATCAACTGTTTTGGAGTCAAATCAGTTCAAACTCAACTGTTCAGCTGTTTTATATAAAAATCTTGATGTCGAATTTATCGTACGTTGAATAATTAGTTATAAAGATGATAAAAAGACCAAAAACAGAAAATTTATGAAAGTTCGGGAAAAAAATAATTTTGAAAATTTAGTTTTTTTTCGCTAATATCGCTTTCTTTCTGCTCAAAGAAATAGCCCCTTTCAGCATAGTATAAATATTATAAACCATCTTGTTAACCTTTTTACCAGTTACTTTTTATTTTAAGAATACAATAAGCGATTGCTTAGACTACTAGCAGAAACCGCGTCTTCGTTCGCGTTGTTGTGGTCTTTTTTTTTTCAGCCTGTAGAAGTCCACTGCTGGACATAGGCCTCCCCCAAAGAGTTCCATGACGAACAGACTTGAGCCTTAACAATATAAACAATACAAATTGTGGTGTCTACATCTACCGAAATAGTAAATAATTTATTCTTTAACATACCTCAGGGGGGGTAATAGCAATAATATCGCCGGGGAAGACGGGGGCAACCGATTCAGGGGCGACGGGGGTAGGGGTGACTACGGGGGCAGGGGCGACCACGGGGGCGGCAGCCTGAAATAAAAAAGAAAATTAAAACATTTTTTAAACGAGGTTGTTTATAATAGGTATAATATTAATTTGGATCAGATATTTTGCCCAACAATTTGTTTTTTGTGATGCAAAATATTTAATTTTTTCTATTCTAAACTCTGCTCCTGTCGTTTATAAAAAAGCCAATAACTCTCACCTCTTGTTGGTTAATGTTGATGATGATCTGGACCAGGGGGCTGGAAGCGGAGTCCTCAGCGGGGGTCACAACAGGGGCGGGGGTCACGATGGGGTTGGGGTTGATGGGGATCACGACAGGGTTAGGCATGAGGTCAACCTGTAAATAAAAAAATGTTGAGAATCCTGGTTGTTTACAGTCAGCCTTAAGGACATATGACCTATACGTACAGTCAACAACTAACTCGATCATTGCAGTCTAACAATAGCATTATTTTAAAGAAACACGCAAGTTCTAGTAGGTTACTTTATCAGAACCGACCCCTACACTATTCTGGTATCCATTTACATTTGTATTCCTTTTGTGTAATAAATAAATAAATAAATTTGTTAAAGTTTTGCCGCCATTTTTTTTTTTAATGTTATACTGACTATTGACATCAGCAGATGATCAGCAACACCTGGAGCATTGCTAATGCGTTGCCTGCCGAGCCCCTCCCCCCCTAAAAAGCTCTGGCAACCTTACTCACCGCAGGAACACAACACTATTTGGAACAAATAATGTTATTTGCCTGCGATCTTCTGTAATGCGGAGGTACCTCCCTCCGGGCTGCTCCAATTTAAAGCAAGAAAATCTCGCCGTGCCCTCAACATCATCATCATTTCAGCCGTTCGACGTCCACTGCTGAACATGGCCTCCCCCACAGACAGAGCTGAGCGATGTGCCCTACCTCCTCCAAAATTAGTAAATAGCATCTGCCAAAAAAATTAGGCCTAGCGCATTACGAGATCTTCTTCGGCTACGATGCTGGCCATCATATCGTTGAGGGCAGCCTCCACGAGGGGCAGGAGAGCAGCGTCTGTGTTGGGGTCCTGCAGGGCTTCGGACAGCTCTTGGAGACTCCACGTGGAGATATCAGCAGCCTCGTTCACGGCGGGCGCGGGGGCGACGGGCAGAAGACCGATGGGGGTAGCGACCACGACAGTTTCCTAATACAGAAAACGATTAATAAGCCTAGATTCGACCACCAATGCATATTGTTATTCTATAGTAGATTGTTTCATAAGGGAGCAAAATAATATTTTTACGGCGAGGGCGCTATTTTGAATCCAGAGCGTAGTGAGGGATTCAAAATACGTCGCCCGAGCCAAAAATATATTTTGCGCCCGACACTCTACTTTTCATCACCCTCTATGAGAAAATAAAAGGCGCCTCATATTTATTCTTTTTTTTTATTCAGCTGGCGGGCGCGACTATGGGCCGTCGTACCAGCCAGTCTTTATTCAAACAATATCTGCGTTCGATTTCTTTGCCGCTGAAAACTAAGATGATCTTAATTCAAAAAGTGCGCGGAAAAGAACATTGCGGCGCACTTATAAAGAGGAGCGGGCTGGAAAACTCTATTCCGCCCGCTAAAAGTTTCTTATTGAAAACACCACCTTTGGGTGCACTTAAAGGCGAACCAAGTCGTCCTTTTCGAATAGATGGAATGAAAAAGGGTTCTAAGCACAATGAAACGTGTAACCATTATTTGCAAGTCGTAGTCAGCCTCATCGGCTGACTACGACTTGCTTGCTTATAATGTCACTGAAAATGAAAGCGTTGTTTAAAAACTTCTTGATTATTTTCTTCTAAGGGTTGTTTTTATCTGTGGTCTTTTATCTGTAAAAGAGAAGGTCTCAAGTTACTTATGGTCTCAAGCTTAGGCGCATTACCTGCTGGTTACCGTCCATGAGATTAGCCATGACGGTGTTGAGGGCATCCTCCAAGTAGGGCAGGAGAGCAGCATCGGTGTTGGGGTCCTGCAGAGCTTCGGACAGCTGGGGGATAGTCCAGGTGGAGACGTCCATAGCGGGGGTGATCACGGGGGAAGGCTGTGAGTAATGGGACATTTTTTTCATTGATAATGTTGAATTTCCAATAGTCGTAGAACAAACTTTTTGACTGGCCTCATAGCTCAGTTGGTAGTAACTCTGCCTTCTGCGCATGAGATCGCGGGTTCGATTCCCGCACTGGCCAAACATTTGTGTGATTCACAGATGTTTGTTCTGTGTCTGGGTATTAAATATATATCTATTATGTAAATCAGTCTCTGGTATCCATAGTACAGGCTATGCCTAGTTTGGGATCAGTTGACCGTGTGTGATATGTCCGAAATATTTATTTAAAAAAAAAAAATTGGGTTTAGAATAATCCCCTTTCGGGATAGCATACATATTATGAATCACCTTGTATAATACAGGTTGGGAGAAACATTTATTTCCCTTATGAGGGTAATAAAATTGTTGGGTTGTCCAGTCACCACTTAAGTTTTAATTAGCGGGCGATCAAGGGTTATAATGGGGTGTCCGAGGGGTTGAGTGGGGTGTCCGAGAGGTTAAATGGGGTGTCAAATACCTGGATCTGTCCGCCCATCATTTCCAGCATAAGGTCGTTTAGCGCTGCTTCGAGGTGCGGCAGCAGAGCGGGGTCAGTCTCGGGGTTCTGGATAGCCTCAGACAGCTCGTGGAGGCTCCATTGCCTCTGGAAGGCGCAGGTAACCGCGAGGAGGGTAGCGAAGACAGCGAAGAATTTCATTTTTGAGCCTCTGATCGTTTGGTCTGTAAATAAATGTATAATTAACCTTGTTCCATACGACTAGGGTCGAAAATAAGCTGCTTACTCAAAAAGTTGTGATCTAATGGGGCTAATGATTAGAAATAAATGTAATAGGAAGAGAGGAAAAAAGTTTGGACACAAAAAAAATATTTATAATTGTTTTTAAGTAACTGTATTTAACAAACGAAGATAGTCACTCACCTACCGAATTGGTAAACTTGCTGAAAAGCCGCCAGTTTGCATTATTTATATAATTTGATGCGATAAAACAATAAAACACTATCTTGATACTTTTATTGCATCTCACAAATTGATGACGCTGTAAATAATGATATCAATAATCCTAATTTAGATACAATTTTAGGTAAACATAGTAGCAGTGGAAGCAATGTTTTTATCATTAAAAAACAAAATTAAGGAGAGCCTGCATACCTCTGGTATTGCTAGCGCTCTTAGACTAAGGTAACCATTTACCAACAGGTGGGCCGTATGCTTGAAAAAAAACTATTGACTATTAACTATATAAACTATTAACTACTAAAAAAAAATAACTATACTAATTTTTACAATTATTGTAAATCGATATTTTAAGAGCCATGTTGGCCTAGTAGGTATTTCCTTATACTTTTAATCCGAAGTTCGTGGGTTCGAAATCTAGCGTGCTCCAATGAGTTTATCTATTCGGAATATTAACTGACTTATCTTAGCCATCTTCTAGGATCTTATCGCCTGGAGATCTGAGAGGATCTCTACCATTCTTGGGGATAAAAGTCGTGAGCCTATACAATATTTAATAGCCTATAAATTTTAAGAGGAGGTTCTTTGTGAAGCTCACGTCTGAGAAAGTACTGTACGTACTGACGTAAGTTGGCAGTCTCAACGATTTAAGGTTCATATTCGTGAACTGTGTTAGTTTCATCATCATCATCAACAACCTGTAGAAGTCCACTGCTGGACATGGGCCTCCCCCAAAGAGTTCCACGACGAACGGTCTTTAGCCCTTTCCATTCACCGACTTCCCGCAACCTTTACAATGCCATCGGTCCATCGGGTGGGGGGGCCTTCCAACACTGTGTCGCCCGATTCGTGGTCGCCATTCGAGAACCTTTACTCCCCAACGGTTATCGGTTCTGCGAGCTATATGGCCTGCCCACTGCCACTTCAACTTGCTAATTCTGAGAGCTATGTCGGTGACCTTCGTTCTTCTACGGACTTCCTCATTTCGGATCTTATAACGTAGTGAAACTCCGAGCATAGCTCTCTCCATAGCACGTTGCGCGACTTTGAGTTTGTATATGAGGCCTATAGTTAACGACCAAGTCTCAGTGCCATAAGTGCCATCACTGGCAACACGCACTGATTGTAGACTTTCGTCTTGAGGCTCTGCGGTATCTGCGTGTTAGTTTAAAATAACGTAACAACAGAATTGTCACGATTGTTTCTTTTTGAAACAAGTTCGGATCAACTTTATAATGATCAATGAAATGATATTGGTCAATGATGCATAAAATACTCTTGCGCATATTTTATTTGTAAGTATATTATACTGTCTTATTTTCAATAATATTTATATAACACTTAAATCAAGGTATTATGTTATCGTGTCTTTCCGATGCAGTCAAACCTGGAACAATACAATTTTTAGTTGAAGAGTATAATTTTCATATCTTTTATTCTCGTAATGGTGACAGCGAAGTGGAAACGAGGAATGAGGAAATCCGTAGAAGAACCAATGTCACTGACATAGCTCTCAGAATTAGCACGGATCTTCAACGGATTTTATCACGTAGTGAAACTTTCTCTCTCTTTTATTTTATTTGATTACTGATGATGTAATTTATACTTGTACCTCATACCTACTATGGACTTAGTTTCTATAATAAAATTAATTTTTTTTGTTTTTATAGCGTAGCTCTCTCTAAAGCCCGTTGCGCAACTTTGAGCTTGTCTATGATGGCAAACATAAGTCGGGTCTCAGTTATTACAAACTACCGCGGCTTCTAGGTAAAGAACTTTATCTATTCCAAGTTTCAACGAAATCGGTTGAGCCGTTAACAAACATCTAAATATCTAAACATCCAAACATCCTCACAAACTTTCGCATTTATAATATAAGTAGGATTTTTGTACCCATTGATAAACCGAAAGTAGTGATAACATACTTACTGTACATAATAATTCATAGTTTCCAAGTGAATTTCCTTTAAGTTATTTATGTTTCAGCTGCGGATACAGCTAGCAGTCTTTTGTAGGAACCGGCGAGAGATCTAGCGGCTAGCACTAGTAACTCGCGCCTGGATACGCCCGTCACCGCCTCTTGCCATTCCGTGTGGGGTACCTGCAAATATTAGAAGTATATAAATGGCCATAATAAACAGTTAATCCCGTTAATCAGTTAATCATAATAGCCGTGGTGGCCCCGGCTGAAGAATAGGCCCCTCCGTTTCCGATGGGCAGCAGCGTTCCCTATCAACAACAATAGCTTTAACTGCACTCGCCAATCCGCATGCCCAGCGTGGCGAGTATGGGCAAATCCCCCCAAATTATTGTTTCTGGTAGGCTTATGTTCAACAGTGGACGTCCTACGCGAAATGATGATGATGAAACTATTAAACTGAAAAATATTTAGTCAAATTCAGACAATGTTTATTGTTGCCAATGTGACGTTTTGTGTTGTCCTTGTGATAGAATTTTGATAACGCCCGCGCTCTTAAAACTCAAACCGGCATATAACGTTTATTAACCGGTTTATTGAAAACAGGTTCCGTAACCATGGTCTGTGATTCAATCACGTAGCGGCTGAACTAGTTTAGAAGGCTGTAACTAGGAATAACATTTGCACATCGCGGACGAAACCGCAAGCAGAAAGTAGTATCGTCAAAATCTTCACTATCTAAAACCTTACACCTGTTTTTGTTACAAACTAATAAATGGATTTATGAATATCATAAACTTGACAAGATGATCCTCAAATTATCTACGTCCTCCATCGCCATTTGCAATTTCAGGGCTGTTCAAGTAAGTCACCTACAACACAAGTCTCGAAGAAGACCGCAGTCAAATAAAATCTACCTACCTATCTCTAGCCTCAAAGGTAAGCTGGAAGAAAACTCTTCTTAGGGTTAAGCTCGCATTTGTACATGTCCTTTCATTTAGTTTGTTTTTTTTGTATGTGTTTTCTGTGTACAATACAAGAATAAAGAATTAAATTATTGGTTTGAAATAGTGTTGTATTTCTGCGGTGAGTACGGTTGCCAGAGCTCTTTAAGGGGAGAGGGTCGGCAACGCGAGCGTGATGCCTCTGCTCTGGTATTGTAAGCTTTCGTAGGCTACGGTTACCACTATCCAATATGGTGGGCCGCTTGATTGCCACCTTATTTGTATAAAAAATAGGTACCTCCCAGGCGGGCTGCTCCAATCATACACACCTGACCTAATACACCTGACCAAGAAATAATCAGTGACATGACAAGCAGAAGAAGACAGAAGCTGAGAAGGTACCTGAAGACTATCAGCCATGATGGAGCCGCACGTGACGCTATACCCGGTGGGCGTGTGCTGGTAGGAGGGGGGCGTGGCAGCGCGCGGCTTTCACTACACTGATTCTTTCATCGACGGCCATAGGCCCTTTTCAGGGTCACCATACCTCAACCTGGTCACTGATCTAATACAGCAGCTGAGAATTAGGTACCTGAAGACTATCAGCCATGATGGAGCCGCACGTGACGCTGTAGCCGGTGGGCGTGTGCTGGTAGGAGGGGGGCGTGGCCTCGCGCGCCGCCGCAACCGCCGCGCCCGGCACCGGCGTGCCCTGAGACTGCAGCTGCAGCTCTATGCCGAGCGACGGCTGCGAGAGTACTACAAGCGCTACGTCGTACCATCTGAAACATTTTTATTTTATTACTACTTAATAATTCTATTTGTATACCTACTTACCTACCTATATAATTTTACTTCTACTTCTAGTTCTACTTATTCTTATTTTATTTTATTTAATTTTTTGATCTACCATTCCTACCTACCTACCGACATCGACTAAAGAACGCGAGAAATGCAGCACACTACGATCGTGAGGTCGCCGTAAAGGGTTCCATCTGAAAACCAGCGCCGCTACACTTCGTGTGCGGCATCAATGCTGAGATGGAACCTTTTTTGGCTCACGCATGCATCGGGACGGACTAATGAATACCCTAGTTTTGTTACTTCCTATCTACTTTTGTTTTGTTTCCTCCCTACCTTTTGTATTGTAACCTGTACCTTGTGTCTTTATTTTTTATTTTATTAGTTTGTGCTGTGCTAGTGTGTCCAAAATAAATGTATTTTCTTTCTTTCTTTCTTTTCTTTCTATTAATTGAATACTAGCTTCCGCTCGCGGCTTCGCTCGCGTGGTACCTAATTATATTTAAATGATGTCACAATACATGAAGATAGGTAGACAGTACCTGTAGATGGTTAGGTACATAATAAGTGTTTTTCGAGATATTCTAGATCTAAATTGGAGCAGCCGGCCTGGGGAGGTACCTCCCTCCGCCTTACGTATGTACCTGCGGTAAGTAAGGTTGCCATAGCTCTATAAAGAGTCTTTAGAATTTCTTTAGACGGATTAGGAATGGCTCGGTGGCTTGTCTCGGGTTCTATTCCCACCCGAGTCAAAATTTTACGGGATATTTTTTTTTTTTTTTATACAACTGAGTTGGCAAACAAAAATACGGCCCACCTGTTGGTAAGCGGTTACCGTAGCCTATGAGCGCTTGCAACACCAGAGGCATCACACACGCGTTGCCGACCCCGAACCCCCTTCCCCCTAAAGAGCTCTGGCAACCTTACTCACCGCAGGAACACAACACTATTTGAAACAAATAATGTTATTTGGCTGCGATATTCTGTAAGGCGGAGGTACCTTCCCAGGCGGGCTGCTCCAATTTAGAACGAGAAAGTCTCGCTATGCCCTACCTCCTCCAAAAGGGATAGGATATTAAAAAAACATAGTAGAAACCTGTCAGTTATGGCCTCTTGCAGGAAGCTCTCAACAGCAATCACTGGTACATTGTTGGTGAGTTCTGAATGAACTGATCTGATGTCCGCAATCCTTTGTTTCGCCGCCGCGTACGCAGCCGCATAGCCGACGGGCTGGGCTGCTGTGACGTCACTCTGAGCTGGGTAGCCACTAGAAACAAGCACCCTGTATGTTAGTTTGATTATGAGAGCACTGGTGGAGTGGTGGTAGGAGCCCCGCCTCCCGATCTAAAGGTGGGTTCGTATGCCGGTCGTGCACCAATGTTTTTTTTTTTTTTATACTACTGACGTGGCAAACTAGCATACGGCCCACCTGTTGGTAAACGGTTACCATAGCCTATGAGCGCTTGCAATACCAGAGGCATCACGCACGCGTTGCCGACCCCGAACCCCCTCCCCCCCTAAAGAGCTCTGGCAACCTTACTCATCGCAGGAACACAACACTATTTGAAACAAATAATGTTATTTGGCTGCGATCTTTTGTAAGGCGGAGGTACCTCTCCAGGCAGGCTGCTCCAATTCAGAACGAGAAAATCTCGCTGTGCCCTACCTCCTCCTAAATTTTAGTGCTCTCAAACGGTGAAGTCAAAGTCAAAGTCAAAGTCAAAGTCAAAAGGCATTTATTTCAATAAAATCACTAGGATCACTTTGAAACGTCTTAGAAACTAGGTGAAGCTATGCCTGTTCCTCGCGACCAAGCCTAGAAGAATCAGGCAACAAACACGGCTTGGTGCCTATCATTTTTTTCGATGATCCTTTTTCACAAAATGGAATTTAAAGCTTCAGTGTGGTGCCGATCGAACTAGGTGAGGCTCAAGAGAAAAGTAATCTAATTATAATCCTTAATAAATAAGGCTTATAAAAATGTGAAAAAAATGAAGACAAATGTGAGCTTCAACAAATGATCTAAGGGCAGCACACGCTACACTTGATGAAATATGTACCTAATGCTTATATAATTAAATAATACTTAAAATATGATGCAAGCAAAAACTGTAAAGACACTGCAAAATGGCATTTTAGCTGTCGAGGGGCAGAGCGACTTCAGGCCATGCGGTTTTATCATTTAAATAATCATTTAGTTTATAGTACGCTTTCTTAATAAGATTATTCTTTATGTACACTTTAAATCTTCTAATAGGAAGTTGCGTCGCGTTTACCGGAAGTTTATTATAAAATCTTACCATATTCCCCATAAAAGACCCATTTACTTTTTGTAATCTAAATTTTGGAATGCACAATTTATTTTTGTTTCTTGTGTTAATACTATGCACATCACTTTTTTTCTTAAAGCTAGCCATGTGCTTATGAGTGTACAATAAGTTTTCGTAAATATATTGTGAAGTTACAGTTAAAATGTTAATTTCTTTAAAAAGTTCCCTCAAGGAGTCCCTTGACTTCATTTTATAAATGGCACGTATTGCTCGTTTTTGTAAAACAAATATGACTTGGATATCTGCTGCATTCCCCCAGAGAAAGATACCATAGGACATTACACTATGGAAGTAGCTAAAATAAACTAACCTAGCTGTGGCTTCATCTGTGAGCCACCTTATCGTACGAACGGCATATGCCGCGGAACTAAGTCTACCGGCAAGAGTTTCAATGTGGGGTCCCCACTGCAATTTTGAATCAATATTGAGTCCTAGGAAATTTGTAGAATCAACAAGGGTTAGTGACTCTCCATTTAATACAATGTTAGTGGGGCTATTGTGTACTACATTAGGCAAAGAGAATTTGATACATTTCGTTTTCTTTGAATTTAGCAAGAGATTGTTTACAGAAAACCAATTAAGGACTAGCGACAAGGATGCGTTTACGTCATCGTAATTTGTTTTGGATCTGTCGACTTTGAACACTAGCGAGGTGTCGTCAGCAAATAGAACTATGTCACACATTTCTTTAACATAAGAAGGGAGGTCATTAACGTAAACTAGGAACAAGAAAGGGCCTAGAATCGAACCCTGTGGCACACCCATGACAATAGTTGATCCAGAAGACCTTTCACCACCCACGTCAACTTTTTGGACTCTATTGGATAAGTAAGATTGTAAAAGGTCAATTGCACGGTTTTGGATGCCGTAATGTTTTAGCTTTGAGATTAATGTTGCATGACTCACGCAGTCAAACGCTTTTGACAAATCACAGAATACACCGATTGCGTCTTGTGAGTTCTCAAAGGCATCGTATATGTGCTTTAAGAGCAAAGTCCCGGCATCGGCTGTTGATCGACCTTTGGTAAATCCAAATTGATTACAATGAAGAAGCCCGTTAAGATTGAAGTGAGATAATAACTGAGTAAGAATAACTTTTTCAAAGATTTTACTTAGAGTAGGCAATATCGAGATAGGTCTATAATTAGCGGGATCTTTTTCGTTTCCGGACTTGAACAAAGGAATTATTTTGCTATGCTTCATAAGGTCAGGAAAAACTCCATCGTCAACACAACTATTAAAGATGTGGGCTAAGCATGGAGCAATATCGTTAATAATAGCACCTACTACCTTTGTAGATATACCCCATAGGTCTTCAGTGTTTTTTATATTGAGGGATTTAAAGGTTTTCACAATATTACCCGCATTAATGTAACTAAAACTAAACTCAGTCTCACATTTAGCAACACTAGCTTCTAGAAGAAGGGACGCTCCAGAAGCTGAAGATTTTAACGACTGGGTTACAATATTAGGTATACTAGAGAAAAAACTGTCAAAGGCATTCGCCACTTCAATTTTCTTAGTTAAAACACTATCATTATTAATTAAATTGATTTGTTTATTGAGGGCTTTTGATTTGCCTGTTTCATTATTTATTAGTTTCCAAGTAGCTTTAATTTTATTAGAAGACTTTTCAATTTTGTTTCTTAAGTACAATGATTTGGCTGCATGACAAGCTTTTTTAAAAGTTTTAGAATAATTCTTAACATGTAGTATAAAAGTAATGTCGTGCAGCTTTGACTCCCTATCAGCATATAGTTCGTACAATTTATTCCTGCTTTTATAAATGCCAGGTGTAGCCCAGTCAGCAAACCCGACGCTAACCTTAACTGTGCTTGTTTTTAATTTAAAAATTTGTTCGTGTTCTTTATTTATTAAATTCGATAAAATGGTAAAAAGGTCGTTTGGATCATCCATGCATGGTACAAGGGACATTTTGAGTTCAATACAAGCCTGAAACTTCTTAATATTACTTTCTGTGATGGGTCGGTACGTGAATTCCTCAGGTTTGTTTCTTAAATTACATGTAAATATGACACTATGGCCGTAATGATCTGAGCTGAAATGTTTAATTACTGATTTAGCGATTGGTACACAACTGCAATAAACATTGTCTAAACAAGTGGAAGTGGTTAGTGTCACCCTTGTTGGTTCCACAAAGAGATGATTTAAATTAAAACATTTAAATAAATTAAGCAGTCGTTCAGATAACGGATGGATCGGAATATCTATATTAAAATCTCCGCAGACTATTAAAATTTTATTACATGCAAAAATTTTGAGCAATACATCTTCCATAATGGATTCAAATAACGCGAAGTCTGCGTCGGGAGGACGGTAAACGCTCACAACGATATGCCGCTCTAGCTCAACACACGACAGCTCAATGCTCCTCTCAATAGTGAGATTTACAATATCTTTACGTTCCTTGCACTTTATGTCATTTCTAACAATAATTAAAGATCCGCCCCTAATGGCGTTCTTACGTTTATATGAGCTAACAATATTAAAATTCTTATAATAAGGGAGCAACTCAAATTCTAATATCCAGTGTTCAGTAACACACATAATATCTACATTAAACTGATTTAAAAATAATTGAAGGAAAACATCGAGGGAAAACCGACATGATAAGAGCTTTGGCCGAAGGGTGTCAAGTTCCGAAGGTTCACTGGCCGCCTGCAAGGGGACACCGCCGTGCACCGTCGTCAGCTGACACCCTGATTGCGACATCGACACGTCGCAGTAGTCACACTGTTTTAAGTTTTTATATTGTATGTATGTATTGTAGGTATATATTGATATGGACTGTAGAAAAAGTTAAATAAGACCTGTAACTTTACTATAGTCTGAAATAAATGAATAAATAATAATAATAATATGAATTAAAAATGCGAAGATTTGACATGTTCACAACCGTTGTCCCCACTGCGCCAAAGCCGTAGCGTACATCTCGCGGTATCAACCGGTTTATAGTGTTTTGATAGCGCTCGCGCTCCGATGGAAAGCACGACAAACCGGTATATAACGGTTAATAACCGGTTAATTGAAAGCCTGTTATAATATTTTTGTTAAATCTCTTTATGAGTTGTATACAACATGTTGTATATCGGACAACCAGACGCACGGACACGCGACATCCGTTCATGGTTGATATACCACCTTGCCGCACCAAGCGCTTTGCGTCTACCTTTATAATGCGGACAGCCAAAGAGTAGAACTCGTTGCCGGCGTCTGTGTTTCCGAATACCTATAATTAGGGTGTCTTCAAGACCAGAGTGAATAGGCTTCTTCTAGGCAAACGTGCTACACCGTAGACCACATCATTACTTAACATCAGGTGAGATTGTGGTCAAACGTTAGCCTATTTTGTATAAAAAAAAACGTTCTTTTAGGGTCAAATAAAATAAGGATTTGGGTTCTTGAAAGTAGATGAAACTTACACAACTGTCGCCTTTCCGAATACAGTCTGGAATGCCTCTCTAATTGGTGAGATCTTTACTTCTTTGTCTGATGCGACTACTATGAACATGTCTCCGCCAGATCCTGAAAACAGAAAAAGCATCGTTATAATAAAATGTATAAAATGAATTCATTTTGAATAAAAAATTGTTGGTACAAAGTGATTTATAATTATCTATTTCATTCCCTTTTTGGATAGCATGCATATTATGAATTATCTTGTAGTATCTGTGGTGGGATAAATGAGTCATACTCAGATACTCCTTCATTTGAGGGTCCAATGTGGTGATCATAGAGTCGACGGAACTCTTGGCTTTCTCAGCGACTCGCTGCAGGATACCGCCCGTGGAGACCGCACCTTTAACCCACGTGAACAGTCCACTGCCTGGCATTATGTCGCCTGCAATGAAAAGGTACTATGATTATTTAATTCTAACAAAAACGCTAACTTTATTTTAACCATAATTATTCATTTCACACAAGTCACATAACACAAAATTACTTTAAATCCTACTAATCCTACGAATATTATAAATGCGAAAGTTTGTGAGGATGTTTGTAGTTCAATCACCGCCAAACGGCTGAACGGATTTGGAGCAGAGATAGATTATAGTCTGGAATAGCATGTAGGCTACTTTTATCTTCATAGGTACCACGCGAGCAAAGCCGCGGGCGGAAACTAGTATATTATATTTTATTTTAAATATATTTCCCGGCTATACAAAATTATCTGTACAGGTATACAGGGCGGGGTAAAATAACGAGACATGAATTTTCTTTGTTGAAATAACCCAATACTTAAAAAAAAATTTATACTACCTGCTCGTCAATGGCATATTATGTGTCATGCAAACCTTTCCTAAAGTAAGTCATTACAGCCCTACGGTCTAACCGGGTCATAATGTTGTACTGAATTTCATTATTTCCCATGGGACATAATGTGATTTGAATTTGGCATGCAACCCATGTAGTCGTGCTTGATCGAGGTTGGTTTCAAAAATGTTTGGGTGCAATGAGATTTTATTCTAATTAGGCTGTATGTTATCATTTTCTTTGCACTGCCTACAAATTAAAAAAAAGAAAACATGAAAACTTTTTACCCATTTATTCATTTTTATTCATTTTCACCCGCGCACGAAGAAGGATTTATTCGAATGTCGAACTGACCACTACAGAATAGACTACAAAAAAAGAAAAAAAGGCACCAAGCGCTCAAACTGCTGTGCTGTTATCTACACCGAAATTCAGTTTCGATTCAAATAAACTTCTAAAAAATGTCAAGTGACGACGACAGTGATTTTGATTCGACTCCAGAATGCATACAATCTGAAGCCTCTGGTATAATTGGAAACTTACTTCCAGAAAAATCATTTCTGACTACTTAACAGTCATTGTTTTCAATTGCCTCGCAGAAAGTATAAAAAGTAGAGTATGCATCGCGGGCTTAAATGTGTATTTGTCTTGGACGATCTTGAACCCCTCATACTCAGGATTCTTGCCTTAACTCCCTCGCTCCGCTCAGGAGTTAACCATAGAATCCCTCGTTCTCGGGGTTCAATATAGCGCCCTTGACATAATACACTACTTTAAGCCCTTGTTGCATAATCTACTATTCTCAACCATGTTTAGGTGCATAGAAGCTTCATTTTTTTTTTCTCTCTTTATTACACATATCATACCCAGCTTATCAACCTCCGGTGTAGTAGATCCAGGAAGAGATTCCGGAGATTGTGTCGCCTGGGAGTCTTCAGGTGACCTTATTGAGATTGTTGGCTCCCCTTTACTGAGGGGAATGGCTGGGCTGAAACATACATTTGTATCTTGATGTAAAGGTAGATTATTAAATAGGTAAGGTAATAGGTACACTCACTGACAGACTCATCACGAAATCTCCAAAACTAATGGGCCGAAAGGTCTGAAATTTGGTACGGATGAAGGCGCGCACTATGAACGGATTATTCGAAATTCAACCCCCCCTCACGCGAACAAAGTCGCGGGGGCTTACACTGGCCTACAATAATTGCTTTGAATGAATGAAGTGGGGTTTGATATGAAAGAGCTTTGTTCATAGATTCTTATTATTATTCTAGGCCATATTATCATACCTAAAATTCTTAGCTTCATCCGGATCCACTTTAGGCTTTACAATAAGCGGCTGCACAGGCTGTGGAGCTAATACCACCTGTGGCAGGACTTGTGGCATATGTTGAGGGTTTATTGGTGGCATAGCCACTGGCATCTGGAAGTGGAAAGCATTCGGAATCAAGGGGTTCTAGAAAGATCCATTTTCTCGTGTTAACTCCAGCGGAAAGATTGCATTGTATGGAAATGACAACAGCTTGTGAGATGTCACCTGACTGCTACAAAGTTGGTAGACTAAATTACGTTGTCTGCGTAGACCTTCTCGGTCTACGATTGTCTGTATAATGCTTTGTTTTTCCTTTTTGTGGCTATGGTGTCACTGCGGCCACAACTGGCCTATTGTGCTTCGCCACTTGTTATAAAAAAATAATAAAATAATGCTAGCATGAAAGGAAAACTTAAAGTGAGGATCTTGTCTAGACCTGAAGGACAATCAAATTATCCTACTAATATTATAAATGCGAAAGTTTGTGAGGATGTTTAGATGTTTGTGGTACAATCACACCCAAACAGCTGAACAAAAGACACGTTTCATCAATATATGGAGCCTGGGCCTGCACTGTGTACACTACTCTAAAATATGGCTAAGCAAAAAAGTAAACTTATTTAATTGGTTATTTTATATAAATTGACTTCGTTCTAAGGTACATTAAGATTTTCTTCGACAAAGAGAGCAACACACCGCGCTACAAAAATATGGCGGATGGACGTGCGTGAATGTCATTTTGACAACCTACATTTATCTGACAAAACAAAAACATCAAATCAAACAACATTACATGAAAAATATGTCAATGTCATGTCAAACGCCAATTATAAATCAACATGGCGGCCTTCAAATAGTGTTCACATAGTAAAAAACTTACCAGAAGAACTATTCTTGTACCATCGCATTTGTCTTCAAATTAATGAAATTGTATTTTTCTTGTAATCTCCTATTTTTTCCTAATTTTTTTATGTAGTGTACATGGACCAGGCCCAGAATGAAATGGCTCCTTTTAAGTAAATTTGGCACAGAGATCGATTAAGGTCTGGAATAGCATAGATAGGCTACTTTTTATGTTCATACGCGAGCGATGCTGCGGGAGGAAGCTAGTATTCAATCAATTCAAACCTGATGAAAACCTTAGAAACTAGGTGATTGAATTAAAGCCAGACCCCTAATTTGTAAGTCATCTGGTCTCCTTATTTTTCTTGCTAGAAAACTTGCGGATATCACTAAGATTGAAAAAATAATCCTTAAAGTTGCGAACATTAAATTCCTTTCGCTTGTGCAATAGCAATGCTGGTAGGTAGATGACATAAAGGCTGTAAACGGAAGACATGAATTGCATATACCTAGCTGGCTATTACTAGTGCTACCTATCATGATGATAATGATGAAACAGTAACAAGGGAGAATCCATGCAGCTGTTTGAAGGTACGCACAATGAGTTTTAATTAGGTGTTTGGCGTTTAGTCACAGAATAAAGATTAGTGTATTAGTTAAGTTTTGTACCACTACAGGTTGCGCTGGAGCTTCAATCCCAGTGGCGGTGATGAAGTTGGGGAGTTGAGAAGGCGGGGCCACACTGGACAGCAGATTCCCAGACCCAGCCGGCGTGGGAGGCACTGGAATCTTCGCTTTTCTCTCTTGACCACTCATTGTCACTGTTAAAACAAAGTTGGTAGCTAAAGTACAACTGCAAGCGATATAATTTACTAGTTCGCACCACAAAGTAGATATCGAGATCAGCAATAAAATGTGCGCTTATTCGCTAACAGAGGATTGTTTTCACTGAGTGACTATAAAACAAATAACATAGGTTTTTTTCATCAAAACAAAACTTTGATTTTATTGCTTCTTCGTCTTCTTTCATTTTATCTAGGGGCTTCTTGCTGTTTAGCTAGCAGTCAATATTAGAGGTGGTTCGTATTTACGCTACTAGGTTTTTGAACCAGGTTCTCGCATAATACTAGACGTCCCCAGTACGACTTCACGATACTTAGACGTCTTAAAAATACTCGGGTGCAAGCCCCCCCCCGCACCCTAGGAGACGCACGCGCCGCGCAGTACTCGTATTTCACAACCCAACCTTCCGTCTCGCGCCGCGGCGCACTGGTCGTCCAAAAGAGTCCACTGCGCAATTCCACTGCGCAAGTCCAGTCCGCCGCGGCGTACTCGAGGGTCCTCGACCTCGACCTTCCGTCTCGCGCCGCGGCGCACTGGTCGTCCAAAAGAGTCCACTGCGCAATTCCACTGCGCAAGTCCAGTCCGCCGCGGCGTACTCGAGGACCCTCGAGGACCCTCGAGTACGCCGCGGCGGACTGGACTTGCGCAGTGGAATTGCGCAGTGGACTCTTTTGGACGACCAGTGCAAGTATATTTTACTAACACAGTCACGCAACGGGAATGCGACCTTACCTTCATACAAATAAGGAACGAAAGTTTTGCACTTTAATTTGTTTCTTATTTGTATGGGAATAAGGTTTACCTTGACAAACTGCAAGTCTGAATAATAATAAGCGCTTCTTTACAAAGTAAGCCACTCTATTGTCACAGCAATAAGCGACATTATCGCGTGTACAATCGTCCACCCATCTTTGTTTCGATTCAGCGCGTGGCGGGTTTGCAGTGTCCACAGTGCTGCCAGCCCTGAAATTTGATTTTCCCCCAGACTCAGTGCAAAATACCCTAAATTCATAAATATTTGCAAGTTTTCCCAAATTATTTTTTTGCAGAATCGTATTTTTTCAGTAGACTTAAATTATTAACTAACTTGTATGCTAATTCTATATAGTTTAGGTAATTAGTAATAAGAAAATTTGTAAGTTTCGGAATAAAAGGCTTTATTATTATTATGCTAAATTCTAGTGGAAGTTTGTCCTCGAATCTGTCACACATTGTCAAAATGTTTTCCCCTAATAAATACCCTAGGCACCAAGAAATACCCTACGTTAAGGGGAAAATGCCCTTTGTTGTGGACACTGCGAACCCCTGAAAAGTCAGTCAGCCTGGCACACAAACATTATACTGGTGAAACTTGACATTCATAAATTATTTGACATTGGCAATAATCACTGCAATACAGCAGAAGCCATTTTTAATAAAAGAAGAATTACAAGCGCGGACTTTTTTGGCGGAACCTTGCAAAATGATGTTGTGCTCTCAATTTATTTAAAAAAACTCGTGTTCAAAATTGAATAATAACAATTAAAAAAAATATATAAAAAAAAAGAATAATCGAAAACAATTATAGATCCCAAGCCGTGGTTGTTGCCTGATTCTTGCTTGGTCGCGAGGAACAGGCATAGCTTCACCTAGTTTCTAAGACGTTTCAAAGTGATCCTAGTGATTTTATTGAAATAAAAACCTTTGACTTTGAATAGTATTGTGTAATTATGGTAATGTTTTACGTAATATTGTTTGAGTAAAGCGTACAAGTGAAATAAAATGATTGCGTGTATCATTATTCATCACTTTTCGGGTTGGCACCAACAGGTCCCTTAAGGTTCAGTAAAATCAACATTCCTTATTAGAACAGAACTTGGCCATGACTACAAAATAAAATCACAAAAGAAGAGTTCCTATCGATCAATGTTTCAGTTTTAATCTGTGGTTTGGTAAGGACTAAGATGACATAGTCAGACTTGTTGAACACAACGCATCAGCGCCATCTGTGTCTCAGCAGCTGCACTACGTAGGCACCCATTTTGCTTTTTGTAAATCGATACCATGTTTCAATGTACCTAATTTAATTCCCTTATTAAAAAATATTGTTCAAACGAATGTCAATAGATGGCTTTACGGGTAAAGATTTGTTATTGAAGTATGTGAAAAATCATTACTAAATTAGGTCATGAAACAAAGATTTTATAATATCATAAAATACCCATAACACGGGAAAATTAAATAAATGCCTCTTCAATCAATTTTAATTATTTTTTACAAAAATCCAATAATCTTGTTTTTCTGGTGGTAATGACTTGAACTACGTTGTGATTGACTCAACACAGTTTGCATGTAGTACCACAGGTAGTACTGACTTGATTTATGGCGTTATTTTAAATTCCTGTATTGTCGCGTTTTCTATTTTGTATGTAGATTACTTATTTTGAATTCCAATTGAAATGAAAAAAAAATTGAGTGAATTCGTTTCTTTTACAAATTATCACACGTAGTTATCACAAAAGAGATGTTACAGTTAAAAAACTAAGTTAAACGCCTACAATATTGACGTGGCTGCTTTCTCTTTTTCTCTCTGTGCATACAGAACGAACACACTATGTAACGACTAGACCTAGCAAAGTTATAAATTTCCTTTTCTGTTAAAGCTGGTTGTATCTTTTCTGCATATTACAAGTCCGAAAGGGAAAAACATTAGCGCCAATCAATCAATGTTTCAGTTTTAATATGTGGTTTGGTAAGGCCTAAGATGCCATAGCCAGACCGAAAGGGCAAAGCACTAAAAAAATAACAAGCAAAATCCAATCAATCAATTTCGTTTGAACTGTTTGTTTGTTTGGTTTGATTCGAACCAAAACAAAGGTTCGAATCGTAAACAGCTGTCTACGGTTCGAATAGTATTCCTATTAGTCTATGGTTCGAATATGTATTGATGTTAAAAAATGAAGGATATTAGCAATGTCTTGATAATAAATGATGGATGTGAAGTGCTCAATGAATACCTACGTGAATAAATTAGGAAATCAAAGTGAGTGAACCTGATGTGTAGATTTTCGTTCACGATCTCACTATGCTCTAATTCAAACGTACAGCAAAGCAGTAAGCATTAAGTGGTAATAACTTTAGTTTTTTTGCCGGGTATCCTCGGCTGTGGTGGCCCCGGTTGAAGAATAGGCCCCTCCATATCTTCCTACCCGTGGATGTCGTAACCTTACGTACGACATCCACGGGTAGGTAGATAGGGAGGGGCATATTCTTTAGCTGGTGCCACCATACTTGAAGTATTTAAAACCTACTGAAATACTTGTAGTATTTATTACTTTCTTGTCGGGCTCAACCTTCACGTTAGTTTGAGGCGGAATGGAGGGATGTAAATAACAACTGCTAAAATAAGTGTTGATGTGAGACATTCTAAACATATTATAAATAGTGGATCCCTGAGCTGAGATCTCCCGATGTCCGGTAAAAGCTGGTGTTTTCGTGATTGTTGTGGCACAAATAATATGAACTTTAAAAATCACACATTTAGAAATGTTCTAACTTATAACCAATCTTACCTGAACTACGAATTCATTGAAACTTTACCAAATGGGAGCTCACATTACATTGTTTTCTTAAAGTTAGTATTTTTGTTATATCTCAAAAACAATGGGGCCTATTATAAAAATTAAATCGTTGGAGTGTATGAATAAAACTCTAATATTATAACTCAGCAGTTCATCTATTTGTATTACTTTTTGAAAACCCCTTACCTTTTGGTTTCCGAGATGTATAACTTGTCAAAGCTTTTCATAGAATAGCATAGCATACCTAGCATAGCATAGCATACATAGCGTAGCAGAGCATAGCTTAGAATCCACCTTAAAGTATCAGTTCAACATGGAAAAATTTGCCGGTATAGGGAGCAGCGTCTTAATTCTTAAGGATATACTTTCAAGTATTTAGTACCTTACCTACCTACCTAGGTTTTTGAACCTGGTACTCGTAAGATACGATACGTTATAGACCTGGTACGCGAAATAGCAAGTACGACCCATCTCTAGTCAATATTGCCAATGTTAAGTAGTTTGTTCAGACAGATTGCAATGCAATGTCATGTAATCCAATCAATCACAGTTTGAGGCTGTTGTTTTGTACTTTTATCTCAGTATCACTGTCAGGTCAGTCAGCAGTCAGTGTCAAATAAATCAATCAGCCAGCCAGCCAACCAGTCACTTCGATTCTTCGATTTCGTTCGTTCGTTGCGTATCATCGCAAAGTGGATTGCCGATTTGCCGTTTTCGGGAGAATTTGAGAGAATCTCTAATTTTGTATTTTAATCTCTGCTTTTGTGCGTTCTCCGTTTAGTTAAATTTCTACCATGTCTGAGGTGCCCGATTCACCGCCCTTCAGCACTGTCGATATCAACAATGAGAGCACGGAGGAGGATCTTTTTGCATCCGCTGTTCAGGTATACTGTCATATTGGAATCCTATTTTGTTATGATGTTGTGTCGTGAACGCCCCCCTGAGAGCTAGCGGGGCATGCCGGGTTGATCGTTGACGCCCCTCAGTTTCTATAGAAACAATAAAAGATATGTACCTACAAAAAAACTATGAATGATTTTAGAGAACCATCGCATAAAACGCTCTTCGCTGGTTATTAGCATAATTACAGTACCTAGGTAATTTTACAATGTGTTAGTAGGATCTTGTAAACTATACCTACCTACCTACCTGGTAACATTATTCATAACTTCACATGAAACCTATACATTTTGTGTTTAAGCTCTAGTAATCTTTTTCCTTGTTATTCGGTATCTGAATATTTTCCTGTTGAATACCCAATTGATTACTAAGAAAAATATTTCTGATAGGTGGATTTTAATATTTTGTCCTTAAAGGCACAAAGAGTAAGTAGAAAAGTACTTATGAAGTTATAACATTCAAAACCCTTTTACATATTCTAACAAGTAGGCAATAAAGATAGCATACTGAGTTTATCAATTGAATTGAATAGTGACTCACCCATCCATTCATAACTATCAAATTCACCCCTTAAAATGTTCTATGTTATTGATTATTACAGGATGTGACTTTAGATCCTGAGGTGAATGGAGCCAGTGAAGGCATGGAGAAGGCTACCATAGGCAATGCTCCTCCCTCAATCACTGCCACATTAGCCAGCCCTGTAATGGAAGAGGTTAGTTATGAAACTCTGTAGGAAAACCTCTGCTTACTCCCAACCCAAGATGATTTTAAAGATAATTATCTACTATTGGAGTTTCTGTTAAAAAAATAACTACCTACTCTAATATAGTGACCCTAATGAGTTAAATTTAAAATGAATTTCTATACAAAAGAAACCTAAGTTTCGTTTAAATGGTAATGTTTTGCAGTGCTTTATTGCTGGGCTGGCTGGAGTAGGGTTAGTGTAGGGGGACAATGCACAAAACACCCCACAGTGGGAAGTCAGTGCAGGTCTAACCACCCCATTTAGAATTAGTGCTTTATGCAATTGCAAAAAAAAAACTGTGACTAATTTCAGATTGAAATTTCGCGATTTGGCCACTAGTGTTACAACAAAGAGACATCTGTGCCAACAGTTACTGATATACCTCTGAGCTCATACCACTATCAATTTTACAATGTTTTTTCACAGATAGCAACTGAACGGTCTAACAACATAATTATCACAATCACGGAGCCGCAAAAAATTGGAGAAGGCATGTCTTCGTACGTTGCATACCGTGTGCTCACTAAAACAAATATGCCGATATTCAATAAGCATGAGTTTGCTGTGCTAAGGCGGTTCAGTGACTTCCTGGGTTTACATGAGAAGCTGACTGAGAAGTATCTACGGTCAGGCAGGATCATACCACCGGCACCAGAGAAAAGTATAATGGGTGAGTTAAATGTAATGATCTTCCACACTACCATGGTTTTTTGTTTTTATAATACTACCTAGAGAGATGGTTGTGGGTACCATGGGACCAATAGATTTTCCATTCATAAAATTTATGTGCACTATCCTGGTGCTTTCAAACAGTGAAGGAAATGATCATGAGGAAACCGGCATGTCCCAGAAAGGCATGTAAAGACATGTGGCATTCTTTACATGCCTTTCTATGATGGTCCTAGGCCCTTTCGCAGGCCCGTCACAGACCTAATGACCAAGAAACAATCAGTGGCAAAAAATGAACAATGAAAGGAATAATAAGTATGTTATTTATAATACCCGAATAAAATCATACACGCTCACGCATCTGTGTTGCTCCGGCCTCAATACATTGTTGTACACCTTAGTAACTGTTCCCTTGCATTTGAATTGTTGAAGACCTCTATTTAATTATATCAAATATTGAAAATATGGCAACATTTTCAGGCACAACAAAACTGAAGATGACCTCAACGCCATCTACCGAGAGCGCGGTGACGGCGGGCTCACCGTCGAGCGTGCAATCGCAGTTTGTGGAGCGACGTCGCGCGGCACTTGAGCGCTTCCTGAATCGAGTCGGCCAACACCCGGTGCTCAGCATCGATCCTGACTTCAGAGAGTTCCTTGAATCAGGTACCTACGACAACGCCATGTATTGCGAGAGCGTGATAAAGAGCGTGCAATCGCAGTTTGTGGTACGACGTCGCGCAGCACCTGAGCGCTTCCTGAATCGAGTCGGCCAACACCCGGTGCTCAGCATCGATCCTGCCTTCAGAGAGTTTCTTGAATCAGGTAGGTAACTTTGACAACGCCATGTACCTATGACAACGCCATGTATCGCGAGCGTACAATCGCAGTTTGTGGAGCGACGTCGCGCGGCACTTGAACGCTTCCTGAATCGAGGCGCTCAACACCCGGTGCTCGGCAGCGATCCTGACTTCAGATAGTTTCCTTAATCAGTTAGGTAACTTTGACAACGCCATGTATCGCGAGCGTACAATCGCAGTTTGTGGAGCGACGTCGCGCGGCACTTGAACGCTTCCTGAACCGAGGCGCTCAACACCCGGTGCTCAGCATCGATCCTGACTACACAGTTTCTTGAAATTTACCAATGACAACGCCATCTACTGAGATAGCCTGAGATCAGAAAACTGAAATAAAACTACTTAACCGTCCCCATAGGGACGTGCGAATCGGCCTGCTGCCTTGAGGAATTGTAATAAGTAACCCCTAGTGACTATATTTTTTTATTTTAATGTCTTTTATTTTTATCAATAGTAATAATACTTTATCTCTTGTTTAGTTTAGAAGTGTTTTTTGTTAGCTCTGTAAGTGCATACATACTTTTTTGTTTATTTTTGTGGTGGCTGAATAAATGTTTTCTATCTATCTATCTAGTGGAGACTAGACGGTGAGAAATAAGCAAATTTTCGTACAAGTCCTATTTGAGTCCAACTACACCATAGCTAGAGTGACACTCTACAAATATTTTCTATTCTACAGATACCGAGCTGCCCAAAGCCACGAGTACCTCGGCTCTGAGCGGCGCGGGAGTGCTTCGTTTATTCAATAAAGTGGGCGAGACAGTCAACAAAATTACATACAAAATGGACGAATCGGACCCTGTAAGTAACTTTATTCACACTCTATCTGTAGTCAAAGCCGTTTTACTCACAGACTGTTAGCAATGTCCTGCTGAAATATCGCTCGGTAATACATTACAGTGAAGCCTACAAAGTTAAAAATATATTTTTTGGAATTTTTTAATTATTCAATAAAAGCCTGATTATTTTGTTTCATCATAACATATTGTTTAGTGTAGAAGTAGAAGAAAATTTTGTAGTTATATTTTTTTAAATGAACTTTTGTAATACAATTATCATATCGCACCCATGCCGATACATGTTGGGAACAATACCATTCAAGTTGCAGACCGCTGTGTCAATTTGGGTCAGACGATTAAGCGTCCCTGTATGTAAGGAAGGGTATCGGTTTCGTTTCCCAACATACCGTCATTTTGAGTAATGTAAGAGAGTAATTATAAAACTTACGCCCGAATACTGAAACGTCACTTAAATATAAGTGGTGATCTATTTGATGTTTGCGTATAAGATTCTGAACGATAACGGCGTCTCAAATAATTGAGACCATCTCAAATAGTTTCAGTATTCGGGCGTTAAATGTGAAACTTTCCCACAGTGGTTCGAAGAGCGGTCCGGGCGCGTGGAGGCGCTGGAGAACTGCCTTCGGCGGCTGTACTTCGCGTGCGAGTCGCTAGCGGGCGAGCGTCGCGAGCTCGGCGCGCGCACGCACGAGGCCGCACGCGCCTGCGCCGCGCTCTCCGGCGCCGACCCGCACGCGCCCCTCTCCCGCGCCCTCTCGCACACCGCCGACCTGCACGAGAAGGTAACATACAGCAGCCTGCGCCGACCCGCACCCCCCCCCTCTCCCGCGCCCTCTCGCACACCGCCGACCTGCACGAGAAGGTAACATACAGCAGCCTGCGCCGACCCGCACCCCCCCCCTCTCCCGCGCCCTCTCGCACACCGCCGACCTGCACGAGAAGGTAACATACAGCAGCCTGCGCCGACCCGCACCCCCCCCCTCTCCCGCGCCCTCTCGCACACCGCCGACCTGCACGAGAAGGTAACATACAGCAGCCTGCGCCGACCCGCACCCCCCCCCTCTCCCGCGCCCTCTCGCACACCGCCGACCTGCACGAGAAGGTAACATACAGCAGCCTGCGCCGACCCGCACCCCCCCCCTCTCCCGCGCCCTCTCGCACACCGCCGACCTGCACGAGAAGGTAACATACAGCAGCCTGCGCCGACCCGCACCCCCCCCCTCTCCCGCGCCCTCTCGCACACCGCCGACCTGCACGAGAAGGTAACATACAGCAGCCTGCGCCGACCCGCACCCCCCCCCTCTCCCGCGCCCTCTCGCACACCGCCGACCTGCACGAGAAGGTAACATACAGCAGCCTGCGCCGACCCGCACCCCCCCCCTCTCCCGCGCCCTCTCGCACACCGCCGACCTGCACGAGAAGGTAACATACAGCAGCCTGCGCCGACCCGCACCCCCCCCCTCTCCCGCGCCCTCTCGCACACCGCCGACCTGCACGAGAAGGTAACATACAGCAGCCTGCGCCGACCCGCACCCCCCCCCTCTCCCGCGCCCTCTCGCACACCGCCGACCTGCACGAGAAGGTAACATACAGCAGCCTGCGCCGACCCGCACCCCCCCCCCTCTCCCGCGCCCTCTCGCACACCGCCCACCTGCACGAGAAGGTAACATACAGCAGCCTGCGCCGCGCTCTCCGGCGCGGACCCGCACCCCCTCTCCCGCGCCCTCTTGCACACCGCCGACCTGCACGAGAAGGTAACATACGAAAAGTAACAGAACAGCCTTCGCCGGGCTCAGTAGAGAAAGTACCATGTGCTTTATCATGTAACTAAAGTGGTGCAGCATAGCACGAAGGAAGAAACGCGAACATGAGCAATCCGTTGGAAAAATCGTAACTTCAGGTGCACATTTTTCCGTGCGCTATCACGCGAGACAGGACATCACGCGCAATTAGTTTTTTATGAAAACAACTAAATAATTAAGACCGCTTCAAACAAATATAAATACTCTACGAAGTAAGAAGTGAAAATCTAGTTTATTTTTAACTTACTTGAAATGAAATGTATTTCTCATCCACAGATCGAACAACTGAGGATAGAACAGTCAAACACCGACTTCTACCTACTGACTGAACACATCAAAGACTACCTGGGGCTGATTGGAGCTATCAATAATGTGTTTCATGAACGAGTAAAGGTATTTTTTTTATTTTGCTTTGTTGCCTTTTTACTGGTCCTTTCTTGGTCATCCTGCATTAGGTCAATGGCCAGGTTAAGGTATGGCTCTGGTTAAAAAAATATATAAATGCGAAAGTTTGCGAGGTTGTTTGGGGATTCAAATCGGCTTAAAGCCACCTACCGGTGGTTCGTAACTTTGAGGGTGATTTAATCAATTTTAGCGATATCTGTAGTTTTTCAAACATGAAAAAGAAGTAGCCAAGGTCTTGGAGTATTCCATTGTCATGTTTGGAACGTTTTAATTGTTGCTAAGATTGTTAAAATAACCCTCTAAGTTACGAAATTCATGGCCATTACGCTTACGCAATTGCACCACGGGTCCGAACCTGCTGCTAATGCTTGAAAACAATGTTACAGGTGTTCCAAAACTGGCAACACGCTCAAATGCAACTCACCAAACGGAGAGAGAACAAGGCCAAGGCGGAGCTCGCGAACCGACCCGAGAAAATAGAACAAGCTTCCAATGAAATTATTGAGGTAAACTATTTTGTATATTACAGTTTTATTTATTATTTATTGGAAAAACTTTTATTTATTGGAAAAACAACAGCTTAATAATCTTACTAAACACCGGCGTACCTAAAAGATAGCCAATAACACTGGCCTTGACTGGCCTCATAGCTCAGTTGGTAGTAACTCTGCATTCTGCGCTAGAGGTCGCGGGTTCGATCCCCGCACTGGACAAACATTTGTGTGATGAACACAGAGTTTGTTCTGTGTCTGGGTGTTAAATATTTATCTATTATTATGTATATTAGTCTCTAGTACCCATAGTAAAGTCTATGCCTAGTTTGGGATCATGACCGTGTGCGATATGTATGTCCGGAATATTTAACACGTGTTCACATATAAAAACATAGTAGAAACAATAACAACTTAGAAAACTCACTAAAAACAAACCACTGGGAATATAATCTAATTGGTTAACTTTATTGTAAATTAACCGTAACACCAATAAATTCACTGATCACTGACTTTTGCGAAGTATGTGTGGAGTAACTTTGAGAGATAGAGTGAGGAACAGTGTGATAATAGAGCGTTGTGAAGTAAAACAAGACAACTTTAACCCTTTCACTACACTGATTCATCCATCGACAGTCATAGGCCCTTTTCAGGGCCACCATACCTCAACCTGGTCACTGACCAAAGACAGGATGACCAAGAAAGAATCAGTGACACGACAAGAAGAAGAAGTAAAACAAGACGTAGTGAGAAAGGTACAATTGGGTGGTTAGGTCATGTAGAATGGATGACAGAAGAAGATTGACGAAACAGATGTAAAGGGCGAGTATGAATAAGACTGTGGAAGGGGAAGACCATGGCGTACGATTATTGACCAGATCGGTGACGTTTTGGAAAAAGGTCAGGTCAAGAGTACCCTACACCACAGATAACATAATACTATACTAGTACACCAACACCAACGAGCATACATGAGGAATGTGCTGAGAGTGAATGAAGCAAAAGAGGTATGTCAGGATCGTAGCAAGTGGAAAGCCTACTAAAACATACATACATAAAATCTGGCCTGTTTTCTATGGGAAAAACAGGCGTGTTTTTATGTATGTATTTCTTTAATCTACTTTTCCATATTTTATGGCCTCAATGCGAAGTATTTTAATTTTTTATAACCACTCAAGGCCCCCCTTAAGTAAGGCCTTAATATATCATCATCCATGATGATGATGATATATTAAGGCGCTATGAGAATCATAATAAACTGTCGAGTGGGCGGAGTGAAGAAAGTGACAGCGCTACGTACTATAATTGAATGCGGAAAGAGATAGCAAGCGTTAGAAGGCGCTCGAAAGTAATCGACGTATCGACATATAAGAAAATGTCGATTATCTTAAAAACTAAGTATTTTTTTTGTGAAAAGTGTCTTGGATTTAGGTACCCAATGCTATTGTCTAACACAATATTTAAAAAAAGTTATTTATGATTGATAGTTTCTGAGTATTTTCGAAAAAAATGTTGCAGAGGACCGAACTTTAAAAAATAAATCTATCAAGAAAAGTTTTACCAATCGCGTTTCTGTCTTGGATTTAGGTAAATAAAATGCTCAAGTTATCTTTGTCATAAAAAAAACTGTGCGTTTTGCTGTTATTGAGAAAAAACAGTTCAAAAATCATAAAAACAATTTAACCCTCACCTTAAGGCCTTACAGACTAAAACCCTGACTTCATTCACAGTGGGAATCGAAAGTGGAGCGCGGGCAACAGGAATTCGACATGATTTCCCGTGTGATCAAGAAGGAACTAGAGCGGTGGGAGGAAGTGAGGGTCACTGAACTGCGAGCCACCGTACTGCGGTACTTGGAGGAGCATATGAAGCATCAGGCACAGGTATATTAACTTCTATTAAAAACTAGCCGTTTTGGCCTTTTTTTTTATACAACTTAGGTGGTATACAAGTATACGGTCCACCTGTTGGTAAATGGCTACCGTAGGCTATGAACGCTTGCAATACCAGAGGCATCACGCACGCGTTGCCGACCCTGAACCGATTTGCAGGTTTTTTTCTAGAACTTTTTCAAACTAGCTGTTCTTTTTATCATCTGAAATGTTATTATTAAACGCAAGATGAATTCGTCATTAAGATTACTACCTAAACCAGCTGAGCAATGACCCCAAGACAGCTGATTTTTGGATAAGCTTTTTCAATGATAAATGGCTTCCAGAAGTCGTAGAACAAATTTTTATTGCCAATTGGGAGTAGAATAAAGCTCTTCGAGATAGCATACATGTTATGAATCACCTTGTATATCAATTAAAATTATTAAAAATGTTTACTTGAATATTTATTTAAATTTATTGTTTTTTATTCCACAGGCTATCCGCTACTGGGACGCGTTCTTACCAGAGGCGCGGGCGATCAAATGATGCGAGTGAGCGCGGCAAACCTCGCTCACTGCGACCACACCTTTATCTGCGAATTCTATTAGACGCACGCATTGCGATATGTCATCTAAAGTTTATTTCAAAATGATCCTTATATCAACTGAATAAAGTCAATTTTGACTTTGGCAAGTGCGCGATAGCGTTGATCTATATCGCTCACCCTTCTTATCAAACTTAAAGTGACTTTATTTAGTGTAAAGCTGTGTTCAAACGGCCGCCGATATGTCATCTAAAATTATTTTCAAAATGATCTTTATGTCAACTAGTGAATTTGACATATTAAGATGACATATCGCATAGTTGAACACCGCTTTACACTAAATAAAATAAATTTTAAGTTTGGCATGAAGGGTGAGCGATATAGATCAATGTTATCGCACACACCTCAATGTTAAAATTGACTTTATTCAGTTGAAATAAGGATCATTTTGAAATAAATTTGATGAAATACCGCACGCAGTTTGTAATCTGCCTACTTTGAAACTGCTTATCCTGACCAAAGTTGGACAGACATCAAAGATGATTTCACAAAGTTTAAAAATTGTTTAAGAATGAAAACTAGCAAATTATTCATTCTCGTAATTTATTACGATATATGAGCGAACACTTTCTAACATTAAAAAAAATGCATTTAAAGTAGGGAACTCCAAACTGTTATCAGCTCCTGTATAATTGTTATTCCTTATAGTGCTCCTAACCGGTTAACAATTAACCGGTTTATAACCGTTATATCCCGGTTTGTTTTTCGTTTCCTTGCTAAGATTGCCGAGGCGAGCAATTTTAATAGTAGTTATGTGGCCCGACCTCGAATAATTAACGATAGCGTTACGCTTACGTTAAGATACAAAATGTCAAATATCAGCCTATAATAATTAAATTATTTAAATTAAATTAAAATTAAATAATCATTTATTTCAGATGATCCATACAAAATTAAAACATTACATTACATTTAAGCCGCCTCTTCGATGTCACTGGCTACTGTGGCTACCGTGTTGTCAAATATTGTAATTGGCAAATGTCAAATATTAGCTAATCAACTTTTTTTAGAAGTGAAAAAAAATAAAATAGGTAAAATATTTGAGGCCTCGCCGATGTCACTGGCTATCGTGAAATATTAATGCTTGGACCTCAGTGCCCCAAGAACGAATAATTCACGATAGCGTTACGCTTGTTTATTGTGTAGTATTGTTTTTTATATAATTATCTTTCCTTATATTATGCAAGTCGTTCGTTTATTGACGTTGTTTTGGTGTTAATGTAAAAACAATTTTAAGACTTTTTCTTCCTGTTTAAGATTGAAATTTTAATAGCGCAGTTATGTTGCTAGATTTTGTATTTTATTATCCGAATTATTAATTGTGCGCAGTCAAAAGGGCGATATAGTTTTATCAGAAGTAATGTCGTTGTAAGTTGTACATTTAAGAAAATAGCTAAGAATAAAACAGTTTGACCTACATTTGGAATTGTTCCAGACGTTTTAAGACCGCCAGAATGCCTCGTACGTTTTATTAACAACAATATGAAACAATGTAGGTAGATAATTCGCTTATTCATTTTAAATTAGTTAAAATAATAATAATAGGTCTTATTATTTTATGTATCCAGATTCCAGAGTTAGTTTAGTAATATTTTTATAGTCATTTGTTCGTATTTTTATCTTGTTTATTTAAGGAATATCTCTATTAGAATGTATTATATGTAAAGGTGAGCGTACACTGCATGCAACACCAAAATGCACACTTTAAAAAAAAAATCTTCTTGAATTTATTTATTTATTAAATTGTATGAAAAATTGAGTAACAAAAGGCCCTACAGAGGTCTGGAAAGTCAGTGAGTCGTGAAAATTGAATAGAATACTGGTTTTTGTTGGCGCCCTTTTTGTGACACCATACAAACGGTAAGCTATTCACTTTTCTTTTCACGGTCGAAAGGTGAAAAGTGAGACTGACTTTCCAGACTATGGTCTCTGCAGATGAATTTATAGAAATAGAAATACTTTATTAAGCCAATCTTATAAAAACCATGTAAACTTAAAACTATATTAAGGTAAGTAGGTAGGTAGGGACAATGAAAAAAACAGAACTTTTACAAAAAAATAAAAACATACCATCGATTTGTTGTATACGCAAATTTGCGGTAGGTTAGAAATTGTTTTTAATTTGGTGGTAGGTAGTGTACACTTACCTTAAGTTACAGTCAAAGTAAGAAATTGGAGTTAAAATCTATTGTTTCGTCGTATTAATTGGCTTTTTATTTATCTATTCTGAAGTCTCAAGTCTGCTCTGACGGTAACAAATTATTTACCTAGATTTTAATGTATAAATATTAAATCATACTATGATTCAGAAATCATGTATGTATTATCTAATGTAGGTATCCTTATTTTTTATATCGCCAAATATATTTAGTGGTAATACGGTGTAATAGAAGATATAAATAAAGTATACATATAATGTTGGTTTCCAATTCAATGTGTATTTATTTTTTAAAGAAAAATATGGTCGATTTTAAGCCCCTTCGTCAATGACGCTACGCAAAAGTGACGGAACTCATTAGAAACTAGAGTTGCGGACTGATTGGAAACTCTGACTCGTCCACGACGCTACTGGAATTTCCTGAAACTCAGGCACTCAGTACACGATTTTATGTAAACAAAGTTTTGAAAACGAAAATAATTAACATAACTAGTGATAATTCGAACGATGACATGGAATTATTACTTCTCCAGTCACATAGACGTCAGAATCACTTATAATAACTTTTTATTCGTTCATTTTTCAACAGTTTCTCGTTAAAAGGATATTCGTGTTCTGTGGTTTCTCGAAACCAGTCGCCTGGCGACCAGCATGCCGAGTCGCCAGGAGACTAGTTACAAACGCGTTCCTTTTGAGTAGCGCCGTGGACGGACGCGCATTGAAATACTAGTGCTATCGCAGTCAGACTACTCATAAGTGACTACAGTTTCAGTCGCGTTCCTTTTGAGTCGCGCCGTGGACGAAGGGGCTAAAAGAACCGTGTTGGCCTAGACTTCATGTCGATGATCGCGGGTTCGATCCCGGTACGTGTGCGCCTGGACTTTCACTGAGTATCTTTCTATCCCCAAACACGGTAGACATTCCCCAGGCGATCAGATCCTTGAAGATGTATATAGAGGGTAGTCAGAGGCACGTCCAAACATTTGGCACATGACCACATTTTGCAATAGTGAGTATTCCTTGTAACAGGATGCAAGTCCATCGCCATAAATATAGGAATACTACTGGCTTCCTCACCATGTTTTTCTTCGCCGTTTTAATATAATAATAATATCTTTATTTCAGGCTACTTGACACATTACACAAAAATGTGTAACATGCCATGGCCCATATTAATATTTATTAAATATCAGAATTAAATACATATAATAATGAATGCGCACTAAAATTTTTGGAATAAAAAATTCACGTCCGGGATTTGGGATTGGGACCACAGAATGCATGCTGGCCTGCTAGCGCCTGGTAAATCACCTGCAGGATGCGCTATGTAAATAAATGTTATTTCCATCGAAATATTGACAAAATAGGTGTATAATGATCAAGAATATATATCTCCAAACCAATGCTTAGGTATTATCTAAAATGAATATCGATTTGTGATGATGATGATTAACTTCCCAAAGTATACAACATACTGACCCCCAGTGGTCGACATCGACATCCAAGGGGTCTACAAGAGCAAAAATATATTTGGTGTCTATGAGATGCAAATGGGGTGCAAAATGGAAGCAAATGGATGGGGGTGATGTATAATTATATCTCACTACAGTTACATGTGAACACACAATGGAGGGAAGAATGCCATGTGACTAGAAGAGCATTAAATATGAATGTGGAAGGATATAAGGGTAGAGGTAGACCAAAGAAAAGATGGAAAGATTGTGTGAAAGACGACATGAGTAAGAAAGGAGTGAATACTGATTTGACGGCTGATAGAGGGGAGTGGAAGAGAAAAACATGTTGTGCCGACCCCACATGAAGTGGGATATGGGCAGGGAGATGATGATGACAGTTACATGTATAGAACTCAGTCAGAAAATAATGAAGTTGATGAATTCGCAAATCGAAATCAAGCCCAGGGGTCTACGAGGCTAAAGTTTGGGGATCACTGATATAGACCATTCAACATTGTTTTAGTCGGAAGTCAAAGACCTTAGCTAACCCAAATGAGTCAATTTTGCAAAAATAAGTGATTATTTTTAAACTACGTGGACAAATAAAATCTGACTGATAAAGTCTCGTATCATCCGATAACCAACGCTGATTGTATCCAACATAAATAGGCTGGTAGATATTTAGTAAACATTATTGTTTGTTGAGCAATAAAACACAGGTGAGACCGGTAAAAAATTGTGGCGTCTCTTAATTAGATTATACCCACATAGCTGTCTTGCCCTGATTGGGTAAGGTACCTACCTACCTAATCAGAACATCTATGTGCAGCATACATAAGTAGGTATTTTCTAACTTAGCAGTTCCGTTGCAAGTAGGTAAATCGTTCTCAAATAAATGTTTTACATACCTGCCTATAAAAATGTATTATTCTTCCAGAAAACATGAAATATCTGATCGCTTTTGCGATTATCGCCGTGGCCGTGGCGGTCGAAGAGGTAAAAGTTGTCCGCCTACCTTCGGCCCCCGTCCCCGCCGTCGAGAGTCGGCCCGACTTAGGCCGTCTGATCGTTCCTCAGTATGTCCTCGACGCCTTGAAGGCCCAGGTCAGCGAGAAAGAAGACATCTTAAGAGTCAACTTCGTTGATGCACCAGTTGATATGGGCTTTAAGGCCGACGTTCCCGAAGAGAATATGGTTTACTACGCCACTTTCGCTGAGGAAGAAGCCCTCGATGCCCAGCCCGTCAGCGAGAACGAAGACATCTTCAGAGTCAACGTCGTTGATGCACCAGTTGATATGGACTTTAAGGCCGACGTTCCCGAAGAGAATGTTGTTTACTACGCCACATTCGCTGAGGAAGACGCCAGCAATGCGCTGCCCGTCAGCGATAACGGAGACATCTTCAGAGTCAACGTCGTTGATGCACCAATTGAGTTGGACGACTCTAAGGCTCCCGAACCAGTAATGACTTACGACGCCACATTCGCTGAAGAAACTAACGATGGGTCCTTTGTCGTTGAACAGGTCAAGGTCGCTGACATCCCATTGGCTGAAAGCCAAGACGAATCTAACGCTCCAGAAGACAATTTGACCGTCAAAGTTGTCCATCTTGCTACAGTAGCTCAGGATACCGAGGCTGATACTGATCCCGCTGATGACGATTCCTTAAAGGTTAGATTCGTGGACTCAGCCGACCAGGCAGAGCCCATTGAGGCCGTGAGGATCGCTGAGCCTGTCATCGAGAACGAGGCTCCTACTGTGGAGGCCATCAAGATTGTCGATCGTCTCAGACTCGGCCAACTATTTGTTGACCCTAGACTGCGTTAATTTATAATTTGCAAATTTTAAATATGTATACATATATTGTTTTAGTACCTACGTAACTAATTTTTAAACGATTGGCCTATTACACAAATCAATTAAATTTTTAAAGTACATTCAGATTTTATTATATCTTAACTACATAACTATCTCTCCAACTACTGACCTACCTACCTATTTTATGTAGGAGCGCATTCACACATAACAATGGAACATTAAACTATATCAACACATGGAAGCACTAAGGATGTGATCTATCGTTACGACAGACGACACAACAAATCATGGGAAAGCAAATAATTAAAAAAAAAACACTGTCTTGCACGATGTAATTAACGTTCTATCATGATGATAGACAATAAACTCAGAGATGTGAAAACGCTCTTATAGTGGTCTTTTCAAAACCAAAAAATATATGCAGGTATCAAAGATAGGTACATACGTTCTTGCGCAGTAAGTAGGTAGGTACTTATTAGTTACATGAGTAATCAAAAGTCTAGAATATTCAATCAAAACCAGATAAGAACGGTCTACAATTTTAATTCAAAACAACCTAATTAGTCTACATAATCTAATCTTATTTAAGTACATAATCTTCAGGGAATTCCATGACTTTGGGGAATTTCTTGACCTCTTCCTCCGGTATATGGTCGAGTCTAGTAGGTACTTTTTTCAGCTGTCTGATCTGGTTTGAAACATTTTCGAGGATATTCTCGGGTACTTTCCCATCGGGATAGATAAAGAGACGTTGCATTGTGTGCCGTCTCTGTAGATTACCTTTCATTGATCTGTACACAGCTTTTTTTATTAACTGAAAAGATAAAGGATGAATTTGATTAATATAGGAAGATAATAAGCATCAACTTTGTTTTAATTTTTGCTAGGGTCTTTTCAGAAACTAACTATTAAAGTATTGTCAGTCAGTATTATACAAGGTGATTCATACAAGTATACAATCTGGAAAGGGGATTATTCTATAACCAAAAAGAAAGAATATTAGCGAAAAAAAAAAAAAAAAAAATCCAAAATTTATTTCATCATCATCATCATCAGCCTGTAGAAGTCCACTGCTGGACATAGGCCTCCCCCAAAGAGTTCCATGACGAACGGTCTTGAGCCTTCTCCATCCACCGACTTCCCGCAACCTTCACCATGTCGTCGGTCCATCGGGTGGGGGGCCTTCCAACACTGCGTCGCCCGGTTCGTGGTCGCCATTCGAGAACCTTTACTCCCCAACGGTTGTCGGTTCTGCGAGCTATATGGCTTGCCCACTGCCACTTCAACTTGCTAATTCTGAGAGCTATGTCGGTGACCTTAGTTCTTCTACGGATTTCCTCATTTCGGATCTTATCACGTAGTGAAACTCCAAGCATAGCTCTCTCCATAGCCCGTTGCGCGACTTTGAGCTTGTATATGAGGCCTATAGTTAACGACCAAGTTTCAGTGCCATAAGTCATCACTGGCAACACGCACTGATTGTAGACTTTCGTCTTGAGGCTCTGCGGTATCTGCGACGAGAAGATATGACGAAGTTTCCCAAACGCTGCCCATCCGAGTTGGATTCGTCGGTTGACCTCTTTGTCGAAGTTGGACCTACCTAGTTGAATCGTCTGACCCAAATAGACATAGTGGTCTACAACTTGAATGGTATTGTTCCCAACTAGTACCGGCATGGGTGCAACATGAGCATTGGACATGATATTAGTCTTGCCCATGTTCATTTTAAGACCCACCTGTTGAGAAACGTTACTGAGGTCTCTGAGCATTGCGCCAAGGTCCTCCAGCGATTCTGCCATTATGACTATATCATCGGCGAATCGAAGGTGAGTGATGTATTCGCAATTGATGTTGATGCCTTGTCCTTCCCAGTGCAGAAGCTTAAAAACATCCTCCAATGCAGAGGTGAAGAGTTTCGGAGAAATTACGTCTCCCTGTCTCACCCCTTTTTGCAATTGGATAGGATTTGTGCTCTGGTCCTGGAGTCGGATAGACATGGTGGCCTTGCTGTACAAACACTTCAACACTTCGATATACCGGTAGTCGATCTGGCACCGCTGTAGTGACCGTAACACTGCCCAGGTCTCGACTGAATCGAAGGCTTTCTCGTAGTCCACAAACGCTAGACATAATGGCCGATTATACTCTTCGGTCTTCTGTATAATCTGCCGAAGCGTGTGGATGTGGTCTACGGTACTAAAGCCTTTGCGGAACCCGGCTTGTTCGGGAGGCTGGAAGTCGTCAAACCTACGGGCGAGCCGGTTAGTGACAACTCTCGAAAACAGGTTATAGACATGACTCAGCAGCGAGATGTCAGTCCTAAATCAGCTATTTTTAGTACTTTTACTAATTACTATTAAATTAAACAAGACGTTCGAATCAAGATTGCTACCTAAAACAGCTGAATAATTGAGTTTGAACTTATTTGACCCCAAAACAGCTGATTATTGCATACAGTTTTTTCAAAGAGTTCCATGACGAACGGTCTTGAGCCTTTCCATCCACTGACTTCCCACGACTTTAACAATTATTTCCTTATTTTGAATTTAATCATGCAGTGAAACTATCTCCATATCCTGGTGCGCAGCTTTGAGCTTGTGTATTAGGCCAATAGTTAGCGACCAAGTCTCAGTACATTATGTCATCGAAAGATACTTATAGATAGATGTTTGCGGCTCAGAAGTTGCCTACCAGTTCTGGCGCAGTTGCTTTTAATGTGTGTTGTGTTCAGTGTAAGTACCTAGCTGAGCTAACCAATAGAATGTAATGAATACTTACCATTGTTGGGTCTTTATTGTGCAACTCCCAAGCCAGGGTCCATGAAGCACCACCAGGAAAACCAGTGTGGTGAAAATACGCTCTCTTCCTCCACTCATCACCTCTCAGAGCGATATCCCGACTGTTTATACACACAACAACGTCTCCACAATCGTTCATAGGGTGGTAGATAGGTTTGTGCAAACCCATTAGGTATTTCTTTATAACGTTAGCCGATTCGTACGGGTCTTGCCATTTGCAATCGAATACGTGCCATGTACGGGCGAAGGTGGCCCATTGCTGAGGAAAGAAGATTTCGAAACAAATAATGGGAAAGTCAGGGGAAAATGAAACTTTTGTTGTACATATTTTGGTGAAGAATGCTTACCTGCACTCTCTTGGCGGCCGACATGGAGATACCGTTTTGCGAGGTACCAAACTATACCAAAGCAAAGATTCTACGAGAAATTAGACTCTATAAATACGCATTAGACGCGAAATCATCAAATTAATTCTTTCTTGTTTTGTTTGGAGGTTATGTTACGCTTCGTTCAAAAACTTGTTGACATTTTTACCGGCTGACAGTCAAGTGACATACTGCACTGTGTCAGAAACCTTTCGTTCAGAAGTTTAATTCACTATGGCGTGATGGAACCTAGGCTTTTCGCCACTAGTTTCAGTAGTTAGTTCGGACCGTAGTGTATTATATAGTCTTTGGTTCGGACGTGGCTAAACCATAAGCCAACTACAGAGTACTTTTTATATAGACTTTATTATCTTGGAGCCAACTCAGTTAGTCCTAGCGAAGCTCTATTTATTTTCTCTTTGAGCCAACCCTCGAAGATCTTATCCTTTCCCTTCTTTTCTTTAATTCACACAATGTTCGTCCATGAATAAAGCTTCAAGATACCATAATGCAAACAAACAACAATCAACACTTTATTACAATTTATTAAATATTATTGTGTACAAATAAAACCCTATGAATAACACTTGGAAAAGTTACAACGGTTTTGTCAAACTAATATAACATTGTACATAATTGCAAATTTGTTATTTTGGAAATGTAAGTCCACCTACTACTGGGAATATATCTCCAAAAATGGTTTAAAGAAATGTGGCGTAATAAAATGCTGACAAAACAAGTGTGTAACTATCCCAAGGATACCTCAGATTCATTAATAAAACCTTACCGGTCAAGCGTTGGGACGCAATCGTGGTAATGAATTCTCAACCTTATACACTTTGACATACGGCTGAAATCACAAAACCTTTTGGAGGCCGTGCTTGAGGCTCGGTTTTATGATTTAGACCATATCTAAAAGTAAATAAAGTCGAGTTTAAATTGTTTAGCGAATTTATCGCTTCGCCACAACTCCGCCCGCCGCGCCGCCGCCCTTATCATAAATGTAACATAATTATTGCTTACATTCAAAATCACTATTTACAGTATCATTTTTACACGGCAAGATGCAGGTCTTTCCTCAAAGTATACGCCGACACATGCATCAAATACTTTTCGTTCTTGAGGAAGTTGTCGATAGCCTGTTGTCTGACAGACTCCCACGCGTAGAGGTCCCTGTATATAGGACGTACGTACTTCATACGCCCTTGCGAGTTCACGAAGTTGAACACATCATCGAGTTTCGCAATGTCTTTGCTTCGCACGCACAGACGCAGCCACCTGTGATAAGGAAACTAAGATTAGAACAGCATCATCATCATCTTTACAGTCGTTGGAAGTCCTCTGCTGAACATCGGCCTCCACCACAGATTTCCTGAGCGACTTCCCATCATGTGGATGTGTCAATTTGCCCATACTCACCACGCTGGGCACGCGGGTTGGCGAGCGCAGTTAGAGCTATCTTGTGAAAATAGGGGACGCTGCTGCCCATCCCCTAGCTTTTTTTCCCGTAGTCGCCACTTACGACATCCACGGGTAGGAGATATGGAGGGGCCTATTCTTTAGCCGGGGCCACCATGGCCAAGATTAGATGCGCATTAATAAATCATCGAACAAACAACGCCTATTTCCCAGAGGTGTAGGTAGAGACCTCTGCCTACCCCTCGGCCTACGATCCCGACATACCTCTTTTGCTTCATTCACTGTCATCACATTCCTCACACATGCTTGTCGGTTTAAGGTAGTCTTGACCTGGCCTTTTTCCAAAACGTCCCCGATTCGGTCACTAAACGTACGCCTAGGTCTTCCCTTCCTTTCTTTTTTCTTATTATATTCTTGTTACTCGTTAGTTTATTATTATAGTTTTTGTTAATTGTAATGACGTTAATTTATTTCTAATTTTGATTTTATTGTATGTTTTTCTATTGACTAATTTGAGATTATTTTGATTATGCTTTGTATTGTGACTAAAATCTTTGCATGTCGGTCTCCGACGAAGTATATGACACTATACCATAAATGTTTTTTTTTTTCGAACGTTTTTTTATGCTGTGGTTCTCTTACGACCACTGCCAGCTTCACCGGGCATCCATAAATGTAAAAGACCGTGTACCTATATTATACTATACTTCTTGCAAATAAAGCCATTCATTCATTCATTCCCCTTCCAACGGTCCCACTCACACTCGCCTAATACACCTGTTTCATTAATATTCTTTCGTTCATCCTCTCTACATGACCCAACCATCTCAGCATACCTACCTTTCTCAATCCTCATCACTACGCCTTCTTTTACTCCACAACGCTCTCTTATCACACTGCTCCTCACTTTTTGAAAGTTACTCAACAAATACTTCGCAAAGCTCTCATTTCCAGTACGATAAAGGATCCAAAAAGCTATATAGAGGCAAGGCGTAACTACAATCTACTTATAACAGCTGGTCGAATATTGAGCGTTGATTCAGACTGTCCAGAATTGGTGGCACAAGTTGTAAGGATGCGGTTCCTCAAGTGCCAAAGTACTTTTTTAGGCCTCGTAATCACGCTTTGCTTGCGGTGCCACGCGCGCGCACTGTGGCGCATACTAACTCGCCTCTGTTATAATAAAAATAAAAAAGCCTTTATTATTCCTAACTAACATAAACAATGTATTTCCTATTTAATTTTATATATCTAAAAAAGTTAATTAAGGACCCCTCGGCGGGTATCGCCTCTGTTACGTGCTTTAAAATTATTAAATGAGCTTCTCATAAGCTCCTGAGTGTGATTTGTTCGCTGATAGATGGAAGGAAGTGTTTAAAACATGCCTGATGTATGCGGAGATGATTGATAGTGTTAATGTTATGTAAATTATTATTGTCTGTTTTTATTATTGTTAATTTTATCCTGAAATATTAGTTTAAGTTAATTTGTATATCACGGAGCATTGGTGCTTACTGTAATGCCGTGTATATTTTCGATAAATAAATAAAAGCTGTACCTGTACTGAATTTCAGAATTCTTGCTGTCTCTCAGTCCATACGCGTCGCCCAAAGCGTGCAGTGTTTCCAACGTAAGCGGAGTAGGGTTATCGACGAGTGTTTGCAAGAAGTTGATCATCTGGTGCGGGGTGAACGCCTTCACGTCGTCGGGCGATAAGCTCGCGTTTGAGGATATTTTCTCGACGAGTGCGGTTACCGCTTTCGTCATTGATGTGTCGTAGCTGTGAAGATATAAACCTGCTTTAATAAGCCACCACCACCAATTGTTAGGTATTGGTATTGGTTGTGTAAACCTATTAAGGTTTAGAGATAATTGGTACCACAACACTTAGACCCTGAACAAATAATTGAACTTCGTTCAAATATTTGTCCCGCAGCGGGACTAGGACCCGCACTCCTTGCGTATTAACGAACGCACACCCACTACGTCGCAGAGGCCGTCAAGTTTGAAATCAAGATTACTATATTAAACAGCTTCATTATTATGAACTGATATGACCCCAAAACAGCGTATTTTGAATTCACATAGTCTTACAACAAACTTTATTGCCAATTGGGTGTAGAATAAACCCCTTTTGGGATAGCATATTTATGATGAATCACCTTGTAAAGATGAAAAATAGGCCAAAAAAGACAATCTGAATAAGTTCCTGAAAAAAAATTATTCAGTTATCCTTATCTTTGTTTTTTTTTATAGAACAAGCCCCTTTCGGGGTGACATCCATATTGTGAATCACCTTATATAGTGACTAATCATCATCTTCATCATCATCATCATCAGCCTGTAGAAGTCCTCTGCTGGACATAGACCTCCCCCAAAGAGTTCCATGACGAACGGTCTTGAGCCTTCTCCATCCACCGACTTCCTGCAACCTTCACAATGCCGTCGGTCCATCGGGTGGGGGGCCTTCCAACACTGCGTCGCCCGGTTCGTGGTCGCCATTCGAGTACCTTTACTCCCCAACGGTTGTCGGTTCTGCGAGCTATATGGCCTGCCCACTGCCACTTCAACTTGCTTATTCTGAGAGCTATGTCACAGCTATGTGTGTGTATGTGGGGGGCTAAATGTGTGAGCTATGTGACTAGGATTCTTAGGCTCGTATTCAGAGACACGACTCAAGCATAGATTTAATCACAGATCAGCTGAACTCTATTTAAGTATTGAATCTCTTCTCAAACATAGCTTTTATTCAAGAACGGTACTTAAACTACTCTCAGCTGAATCGAGTCTCAAATCTGTACTCAAATGTTCTTGTTTACATTTTGATTTATTTATAATTTTCGATTCGATTTACGCAGAAATTCAAACAGCCAGGGTGGAAATAGAACAGAATTATAAAGTGAAGTATAAATATGCATCAAAGTACGTATAACGGAACGAAAATGTCATTTGATTAATGTCAAATCAAATTTAAACTCAAGCACCGATTTCGTCTGATTGACGTTTCAGAATAAGCATTTACTCAGGTGAACTGTGATCATTGAATCTATACATAAATACTGTTCAAGAATTAGAATCTCGACTCAAATCGAGATTTAAGTACAGATCAATGCTTGAGTCTTGTCTCTGAATACGAGCCTTACTTAGGGATGATTGGAGGCATCCCGCTATGGTTCAGCCAAGTATCCCAGTCGACTGCCTTCAGCTGCTCGTTGTCTTTGAAATAGTTCAGCAGGAACTCCTTGAACTGATACGTGTCCAGAGACTTCTGAGCGAAGTTTTTCAGGTACAAACGGAGGAAACTGTCGAACACCTCTGAAAAATATAACCCAGTGATAAGTTTATGTGACACTAGCTACCGCCCGCGGCTTCGCTGGCATGGTACCTACGTAGCATATATGCTGGTCTATGTAAAGAACTTTACCTATTCCAAGTTTCAACGAAATCGGTTGAGCCGTTACGGCGTGATTGAACAACAAACATCCTCACAAACTTTTGGAATTATAATTTATGTAATTATTAAATCATAGATAAACAGTAGTCTATGTTCTTCCTCAGGGATTGGCTATCTTCATAATAAATTTCATCAAGATCGGTTCAACCGTTTAGTCGTGAAAACGTTACAGAGACACAGAGTTACTTTCGCAGTACATGCCGGTTTCCTAACGATGTTTTCCTTCACCGATTGAGAGCACTAGTATAGCACACAATTTTCCGTATTGAAAATCCATTGGTGCACGAACGGGATTCGAACCCACGACCTGTGGATCGGAAGACGGGTACCACCACCGCTTTACCAGTGCTCTAGCTTATCAGGAGTTTGTACTATTCCGCTAATCTATTCTTCATAGGAATAGATTAGGGGAATATAATACATATTTTGTTTGCCTATTTGATAACTTTTTTTTTTTTTTTTAAATAGATTACAGCTTGAACGATGAGACTGCAAAAGTTATGAAAACTGAGTAGCAGCCTCAACGCCCTCCTCATTGACACTAACCTAACTGAACTCACCAGGTCCACCCAGCATATCCTCCAAAACCCTCAGAAACAGAGATCCCTTCTCATACGGAACAGTCGAGAACGCATCATCAGGATGCACTCCCTTCAAATCGACCACCAGCCTTGTCAACGGATTCGTACTCCCAAGATCATCATTCACCTATAAACAATGTTAAACAGATATTTCTTACCAGGGCCACCGACTAAATCTTCAAGGTAGCGAAGGAATAACGATCCCTTTTCGTAGGGAACTCTTGAGAATGCATCGTCTGGATGGGTCGGCCCTTTAAGGTCCACTACTAGCCGGGTTAGGGGATTTTCCGCGCCTAGGTGACCGAGAATCTGAAATGAGGAGGACTCTTGGACGTATTTTTGGCTTATTAAAAATTATTACACATATTATTCGACATGACAGCTTCTTGAAGAACATCATTGAAGGAAAGGTAGAAGGTAAACGAGGAAGAGGAAGATCAAGAGTCACAAGAGCCATATATTTTTTTTTTTATTTAACTAAGGTAGCAAACAAGTTACGGCCCACCTGTTGGTAAGTTGTTACCATAGCCTATGTACGCTTGCAATACCAGAGGCATCACGCACGCGTTGCCGACCACTTAAAAAGTTCAAAACGCCCTTAAAAAAAGATAAAAGAGAAGATTGCCGTCATGTCGTATAAGGGAGTAAAGGAGCTCGCATTGGAAAGATCAGAATGGAGGAAATTGCATCATTACACCGACAAGAGATAGGCTCTTAAATATAATAATATTTTTTGGGTACTGTGGCTATTGTTATATGCTAGTTTAGAAAGGGGCTTATTATACCAAGAAAGAATGTAAGCGAAAAGAATCTCAATGTGTGGTTTTTTCCGATCCCAAAATCTTTTAAATCTGCTGTTTTTGGTCATGTTACAAACTTTATAACTAATTATTTGAGTTAAATATTGCTATAACACACAGACACATATTATGAAGCACTAGTCATAATGCCCCAAAATTTTCTTATTATTACAAATACTACTAGTATTTGTACTCGCCAACCCGCGTTCACAAATTCCCCCCACATGATAGGAAGTCGCTCTGGAGTCCGTGGGGGGGGGGGGGCGAATGTCCAGCTGATGTTATAAAGATGATGATTTTTTTATCAACTTAGGTGGCAAACAAGCAAACGGTCCACCTGTCGGTACCGTAGCCTATGAGCTTGCAATACCAGAGGCATCACACATGCCGATCCCGAACCCCCCCCCCCCTTCATGAGCTCTGGCAACCTTACTCACCGCAGGAACACAACACTATTTGTGCGGACTGCTCCAATTTAGAACATGAAAATCTCGCTGGCCACCACCAAAATTTATTTGTACTCACAGTTTCACTAAGCTCTTGCAGTCCAAGTATACTATGAAAGTCCCGACTCCGCTTAGCCTCGTCTTGATCCGCTATAAGCGAGGCCCCGACTTTCCTCTCCAAGAACACCGTGAATCCCTCGTTCAGCCAGAAATGCTCGAAATTTTTGTTAGTGACGAGGTTGCCGGTCCAACTGTGCATTATCTCGTGTACTATGACGTCCGCTTGGCTTCTGTCGCCGGCCTGGAACGTTAGGATTTTGTTAGTTATCAACCAATACAGAGCACAGGTGGTGGTGGTAGTAGCCCTGCCTTCCGAACTACAGGTCGTGGGTTCGAGTCCCGGTCATGCACCAATGGATTTTCCGTTCGGAAAACGTATTTGCGCTGGGTGTTATGGTACCATAGTTTCGTTAGGTACTCGTAGTTTCTGATACCCACGACACATCCTAGTGTGGACTAAGAGTATGTATGTGACTGTTGAGTCGTATATTATTAACTTTAAGTCCTTAACACGGAAAATTAGTATCACGCTTCGCTCATCCGTATCACACTGTGAGTAGTAGTACCAAGGATGATATAATAGTATATAATAAAATAAATAATAAAAATATTCCGGACATATCACACACGGTCAACTGATCCCAAACTAGGCATAGCCTGTACTATGGGTACCAGAGACTGATATACATAATAGATATATATTTAACACCCAGACACAGAACAAACATCTGTGTTAGTCACAAATGTTTGTCCAGTGCGGGAATCGAACCCGCGACCTCTAGCGCAGAAGGCAGAGTTACTACCAACTGAGCTATGAGGCCAGTCGAATAGAGTCTTTGGTAGTATGTAGTTAATGCGTTTCACAAAGTAATACAGACGAGCGAAGCGTAAGATTGTTTTTAAGGAGTTACATAGTTCGCTTAAAGTTACATTGTTACCAGTAAAGTGGGCGTGACGAATGTTAGGCAAGGGTTCTCCATGCCGCCGTAGGGGAAGGAGGGGGGCAGCACCAGCAGGTCGTATTGCCCCCACACGTACGGACCGCACAGCCTTTCCGCGGCTTGAAGGTAGTTTTCCGTTTCCGCGAATTCCCACGCGCTGCGCTCCACATTCTCTTTTTCTGACCACACTTTGGACCTGCAAAACAAACAGAGTAATGCAGTTATTCAGAATGGGGCGAGAAGCGAGCAGTTTGTTTTGTGAAAGAAGCAGTTTTTACGAAATTTCAAAAAGTGATTTGAACTTGATGTCTGACTTGACTTGACTCCAAACTAATATTATAAATGCGAATGTATCACATTCATTCATTCATTTATTTATTCAATAACAACTATTATAATCGTGTCTGAATCCTTAAAAATGACAACATAAATTGGGCACATTAAAATACAAGTCAGATACATGCAGATAAAAATTAATAATTATAATTTGTATAATTAAACAAAAGATAAGTACACACCTAAACCGCTGCACTGATTAAATTTGGAATGGACATAGCTTTAACCCTGAGGAATGACATAGACGGGCAGCCACTAGTTAGTTATACAGTGATAAAAATACCAGAAATAAATTTGAAAAAGTTATGGGAAATTACCAAAAGCTTATATTTTTACTTTTTGTTGATATAATAAGTCACTCTTGGATATACTAGTTACGTACGGAACACATTTTATTTGCGAACACGACAGAGTAGATAACAGCTAGATGAAACATCTCACCTAGGGCCTAAAGTCCTGGATTCCAAGGAGCCGACAGCTATAGCCACGAGGTAGGACGGCAGAGGCATCGGCTGGTTGAAAGTGGTAACGTTCCCCTTAACATCCGCTCGTAAAGCGCTCATGAGGACCGTGAACTCTTTCGGCGCCGTCACCTCAGCGTCATACGTGAATTTTACGTATGGCGTGTCTTGGCATGGCAGGATTGAGCGGGCGTGTATTGGCTGAAAAAATATTTAAAAGAGACGTTTCATCAATATATGAAGCCTGGGCCTGCACTGTGTACACTACTCTAAAATATGGCTAAGCAATCAAGTAAACGTATTTAATTGGATATTTTATTTAAATTGACTTCGTTCTAAGTTACATTAAGATTTTCATCGACAAAGAGAGCAACACACAGCGCTACAAAAATATGGCGGACGGACGTGCGTGAAATGTCATTTTGACAACCTACATTTATCTGACAAAACAAAAACATCAAAATCAAACAACATGACATGAAAAATATGTCAATTTCATGTCAAACGCCAATTATAAACCAACATGGCGGCCTTCAAATAGTGTTCACATAGTAAATAACTTACCAGAAGAACTATTCTTGTACCATCGCATTTGTCTTCAAATTAATGAAATTGTATTTTTCTTGTAATCTTCTATTTTTTCCTATTTTTTCTATATAGTGTACATGGCCCAGAATGAAATGGCTCCTTTTTGTTTATAATACACTAGCATACGCCCGCGGGTAGCTCGCGTGTTACCTACATAAAAAGTAGCCTATATGCTATTGTAGCTAAATAACTCTACATTGTGAAGGTTGCGGGAAGTCGGTGGATGGAGAAGGCTCAAGACCGTTCGTCATGGAACTCTTTGGGGGAGGCCTATGTCCAGCAGTGGACTTCTACAGGTTGATGATGATGATGATCTAAAACTAACTTAGGCCTACAGGTGCCTTCCACACGAATATGCAACGAGTACAATGACATTAATAAATTTAACCCATCTATTGATATATTTAACGACTCCTTGAGAAAATTCAAAAACAATTTACTTTGCCTTTTTGGCTCTTCCGATTATATTTAATTAATTCATGACATTTTATGATACCTTCCTATCTATTTAAGTTAGCTTTAATTTTTAGTTCAAATTTATCATAATAAAAGAGATTATTTTCGTTTATATTTCAAGAGTTTAGCTTAGTTAGAGTCAAGTTTTATTTTTTTGTTTTTCTTTCATTGAGCACTATTTAAGTTTATGTTTATTTTAAGATTTTTGTTTTTAGAATTCTATAGTGCACTTTTATTTTTATGTATATCAGACCCTGTTTTTATGAAGATATTTTATGTAATTGGTAATATACATATTTTTTTCTTTCAACAAATTAATAAATAAATAAATGATGATGAACTCTACATATTCCAAATTTCAATGCAATCAGTTCAGCCGTTACGGCGTGTTTGAACAACAAACATCCAAACATCCTCACAAACTTTCGCAATTATAATATTAGTAGGATATTGTTAAAAAATGACCCACGACTTTGTCCCCAAGCATGGTAGACAACCTCTCATATCTTTGTAGATATCTAAGGGGGATAGTCAGAGGCACGTCGAAACTTAGGCACGTGCCCACATTTTGCAGTATAGAGTATTCCATACGTTGCAAGCCCATCGCCGCTTATATTATATTGTTTCCTCACGATGTTTTCCTTCAGTGTGTTAAGCCATTTTTTTTCGGTTTTTTTATAGACAAGGCTCCTTTCGGGCTACAATACTAGTTACGACACACGTATTATAGTGAGTACTGAAACAGGTACTCACTTGTCACCGCTAAGGGGTGAAAAGTGTATAGCGTACCGTTTTTGTATGGTGTCAAAACCGGCAATCTATGCCCTTTTCACCACTCACCGGTGACTTGTGTGAAAAAGGATCATCAAAAAAAATGATAGGCCCCAAGCCGTGTTTGTTGCCTGATTCTTCTAGGCTTAGTCGCGAGGAACAGGCATAGCTTCACCTAGTTTCTAAGACGTTTCAAAGTTAATTAATTTGAATATTCATAAGTACCAACTTTAGTTATTAATTTTAGCCTTTTAGCGCCTGAGACACAGGTTTTCCTAGTTCAGGCATCGTTTAATTTGTTACCCTTAATTAGATATTAATTCTCAATGTTATTCGTAGCACTAAGGTAATGAATAAAGATTTATTTATTAAAAAAAAAAAAAATTGGCAGTCAATTAAACTAAAAAATTAAATTAAATTAAAAGTGATCCTAGTGATTTTATTGAAATAAATTCCCTTTGACTTTGTGAGAAGGCTCATTTAAATGCGGACTCGCTATTTTGTATTTACCTGGCACTGGCTGAAGAGGTAAGGGTGCTGTTTGCCAGAAGTCTGGGCGGGGTCCAGCCATTGCAAACCTGATGCGTTAGGTGCTGTGCTATACCTTATTTTTAGTTTTATTCTGAAATCAAAATAGAAACGTCAATACAATTCCACAATTTCTTGGTGTTATTTGTATAGGATTATTTACTGAAGACCGGACTTGTCCTTGACTACCCCACAGTATGGACCCACAAGGATCTATTTGTGACTAGCTTGCACCTGCGTATTCGCTAGCGTGGTACCTGGGTAAAAAGTAGCCTATAAATAAATAAATAATCGAAATCGGTTGAGCCGTTACGGCGTGATTAAACCACAAACATCCAAACACACCCAACAGTAATGCTGAGCTGAACACCTTTTTTAGCATTCGGACACATGAGTCGATACTTAAACCTTTTAGTATAATATTGTTATGTACCTAGGTATACCTAAACTATGTAATATATTTTAAGTTATATTGTATGTCTAAATGGGTATACTTTTGTGCTCACCACCTAATCGGCCATGTAATCTCTTGCTAAAATAAACGATCATTCTATTCTATTCTAAACTTACGCATTTATAATATTAGTATGACTCTGAGAGAGCAAGATTCGGGATGATTCGAGAAAAAATCGTACCAAATCTATGTTGCAGTTTGGTAATGAAGAAGAAAGGAATAAGGAAGATCACTTTTCACCCAACTTTCTCCTCAACTTTCTTTTTATTAATTAACTTTTGTGGCTCGATTTTTTAGTCAAAATGAGAATAGTAAAACAAACTCTAATTATACTAACATAAAATCCAGATTACTTTGCTAACCCTCCACCGCACGCAGTAGCCTGCGATTCGAATTTACTTTCATCTCTATGAGGTTGATACATAAATACATTGAAAGTAAGTGTCAAAATAGTAGCAAGTCTTTGTAGTTTGGTAATGAAAGGAATACGGAAGATCACTTTTCACCCAATTTATATTAAGGTACTAAAAAGTACAAGTCAAAATGAGAATGGTAAAACGAACTCTAATTCTAATGACATAAAATACAGATTACTTTGCTAACCCTCTACCGCACGCAGTAGCCTGCGGTTCGAATTTACTTTCATCTCTATGAGGTTGATACAAAAATCCATTGAAAGTTAGTGTCATAGTATTATTGGCGTTGGATAACTTTTCACATTTGTTCGCTTCCTCTTGACATTCTGAGTTTTCAGATAAACTTCTGTAGAAAAGTACAGGAATGTACTCAGGTCATTTAAACTAACTACATTCACGTTTACTTTTAACTACTTTCGAATACCGGTCCACCATTATTTCTACCACAAAAATTGATCAGCTCAAAACGGCGAACTCGTAGTTTCTGATACCCACGACACAGGGATTCCTAGTGTGGGGTAAAGACTATATACGTGACTGTATGTGTTATTTAATGATTTAAATTATTATTTAATAAAAATAAAGAATCAGTGATACGAAAAGCAAGCAAGTAGATTCTCACATTATTCATATAAATCGATTTTAAATAACTTACTTTTCCCCAGTAGCTGCAGCTTTGGGTAATTGGATGGTCAACTTAGAACCAAAGGTAGCTACTTCATCGCCAACAGTAAACTTTAGTTGCGATCCATCGTCAGCCTCCACTGATGCTATGTTCAGATTGCTTACATCTAAAATCTGAAAAAAAATATGCATTTTTTATTACTTAGCCATTGGTATCTTTCTTCTTCTTCTTCTTCCTGCCCTTGTCCCACATTATATGGGGTCGGCACAACTTGTTTTCTTCTTCCACTCTCTTCTGTTAGCCGTCATCTCCGCACTCATTTTTTCTTACTCATGTTATCTTTAATACAGTCCATCCATCTTTCATTTCATTTTCATTTATTTATTCATGCTCCATGTACATATTCAGCTTAGATGGTATTTTTAGTTTAAAGTAGGTAAGTACATAGACCCTGTGAGGGCGCTGCAAATCTTGAAGTCATATATTTTACAAAGAATTATACTTAAATTATTACAATTATCTAGAACATATTTTGTCAATACCTTCTAGGTATGTCAAAATTTTAGAAGAGATGTCAAAATTAAATTAAATTATGCACCTGATATAAAATAATAGGTATGAATGCGTCAGAACTTATCTTTTTATAATTTGTCTGTGATGTATTCATCAATCGAGTAATAACATTTTTTGATTAGTAGGGATTTTATTATTTTAATAAATATTTTGTCTTTTTGTACGGCTTTCAATTTTTCAGGTAATCTTTTCTTTGGCCTATTTATTTCAGCTAATTAGACATTTTGCATTTCAAATTGTCAATAAAACAGGAAATATAATCTTAGAGCACTATCAATCAAGACTTGATAGTCATCGTCATGAACTAGCGTCCCAGTTAAGGGGAGGTATACGATGTCGTTGTCCAGCCAAGAAAATCGAAGGCTGCCTGGATTTTCTTGGCTGGACAACGACATGGTATACAAACCCTAGCGGAGAGATTAGCAGTTAATTACTGAGAGATGTCTCACTGGGCGCATCCTTCGCCATAAGTCATAAAAACGGGTAGACTCAAACAGCAGATTGTTTTTTTTTTAGAAAGTCAAAGTCAAAAGTCGAAAGGCGTTTATTTCAATAAAATCACTAGGATCACTTTGAAACGTCTTAGAAACTAGGTGAAGCTATGCCTGTTCCTCGCGACCAAGCCGAGAAGAATCAGGCAACATACACTTCACAGAACAGATTGTAAAGCAGAAAAAAAAGACATTTAAGGGTGCGCTAGCTGTAAATCGAGTAATTCTGTGAGAAATTACTTACCACTTCGTTGATCCCTTGCAAAACGTCAATATTGAGTGTAGCAACTCCATTTAAAATCTTCTTTTCAAAGTCCACATTGAGCGACAGAGATATGTGCTTTACGATTGATAGTTCTGAAACAAAATATAGTAATACATAATTAATTATTGTAGTTTTGTCTTATAAATTATTTTATTTATTTATTTTATTCGTTTTAACACATTCTTCTTTATTATTATAATAGCTTAGCGCTAATATGCATGAGTGCACATCGTACCAATAATATTATAATTGCGAAAATTTGTGAGAATATTTGCATGTTTTTGGTTGAAGACTTCGGTGGCGTAGTAGGCGAGTGCCCGTCTGAGCCGTGAGGGGTGCGGGTTCGATTCCCGCTGCAGGGCAAATGATTGCATGATCTGCAAATATTTGTCCCGGGTCTGGGTGTTGTGGTACCATGGTACTCGTAGTTTCTGTTACCCACGACACAGGGAATCCTAGTGTGGGGTCAGGACTTGTTTATATTTATTTTATTTAGTATAATATAGTAAAAAATCACTTAGCCAACGTGGCTCTCGGAAGTGCGAACTATAACGTAAACCTTTGTTCCAAAAAGTAATTAAATTTACTCACCAGGCCTTGCAAAAGACGACGGGTCTAAGGGGCTCAAACCACCCATAGCTCGAACTGGACTGCACCATGGAACAAAACATAGAAAATATATCACTCTCATCGTGATCACAGCACAGTAACAGGGCTGTTACCTACTCAAATAGTTATGACTCAATAGCAATGAATAATAAATTAGCCTGGCCAGATACCCAGACCACTATGCAATGTTATGTTGAAAGGCGTATGTTTTAAGCCATGTTCATACGGCGTGCTATATGTCATCTAATAGAGAGGCCCCATTGGTGCGTTGCGTCGCGTCGTCGCAACGGACCAACGCATTGTATGCCACATCTGCGTTGCGTCGACGCACGAAGTCGCGACGACGCACGTCTAGCAGTGGAACAATGTCCGTCGTCGCACCGGAGCTCCGACACCGCAGCGCATCACCCTCCCTCCCGCTTCGTCTTTTGTGCGTCGATCTGTTGAAACGTCGCGTGCGACGACGCAGCCCTTGATGTGGCATGTCACTAAAAATATAATATGGAAACCGACGCAGCGTTGACGCTGCGATGTCGCAACGCACCAATGGGGCCTCTCTCTAATATACTCAAAATTGACTTTATTCAGCAGTTTTTTTTTTTTTTACTACTGAAGTGGCAAACAAGCATACGGCCCCCCATTTGGTAAGCGGTTTCCGTAGCTTATGAGCGCTTGCAATACCAGAGGCATCACGCACGCGTTGCCGACCCCGAACCCCCTCCCCCCCTAAAGAGCTCTGGCAACCTTACTCATCGCAGGAACACAACACAATTTGAAACAAATAATGTTATTTGGCTGCGATCTTTTGTAAGGCGGAGGTACCTCCCCAGGCGGGCTGCTCCAATTCAGAACGAGAATATCTCGCTGTGCCCTACCTCCTCCTAAAATGTCGTTATGAAATACTTTTAAGATGCGCACGTCGTATGAACACGGCTTTATTTGGAAATATTATTGTTATCTGACACGATATACCTAATCGATTTTGAGTGGATGTGACATTGTCATGTAAATTGAATAGGATTTTAAAATAGTTTGTAGGAATTAAGGCTATGTTCTGAGGCGCGTGTCTAAAAAAAAAAAAATATTCCGTTCATATCACACACAGTCAACTGATCCCAAATTAGGCATAGCCTGTACTATGGGTACCAGAGACTGATATACATAATATATATAATATATATTTAACACCCAGACACAGAACAAACACCTGTGTTAGTCACAAATGTTTGTCCAGTGCGGGAATCGAACCCGCTACCTCTAGCGCAGAAGGCAGAGTTTCTATCAACTGAGCTATGAGGCCAGTCAGTCAGTGTCTAGAGTAGTCTAGACACATAACTTTCACTTTGTAATGTTATGTTGAAAGGCGTAGATAGCATAGATTATATTGCATTGATTAGAGAGCACTAGTGGAGTGGTGGTAGTGGCCCCGCCTTCCGATCCACAGCTCGTGGGTTCGAATCCCGGTCGTACACCAAAGAATTTTAGGACCAATAGATGCAAACAGGATGCTTTTTTTTTTTTTTATTTCAAAATAGGCTAACGTTTGACCACAATCTCACCTGATGTTAAGTAACGATGTGGTCTACGGTGTAGCACGTTTGCCTAGATGAAACCTATTCACTCTGGTCTTGAAGACACCCAAATTATAGGTATTCGGAAACACAGACGCCGGCAACGAGTTCCAAGAAATAATCAGTGACCCGTCAAGCAAGCAAGCATAGATTATTATGTTTTTGTACACCATTAAGAAAAGAAACAAATAAACATTATAGGTCAAATCAATTTCAAATAAGCATTACAATGGGCATATCGCTAAAAGCGATCTCCTCCAGGCAACCTTTGGATGGACAGGACAGATTAGAAAACATGATGGGCGTATGTTTTATTTCGAAGATACAAGACGCGCGTTGAGGCGCGTTATAGAGCGGTACCGACGCCGACGTGGTCGGAAAAAAAAAACTCTAGACGACAGTATACGTTCAGTTATGAACACACTGAGCGGAGCGACAAATTGCTACAGAGCATTGCTCGTACCGCGTATAACCGTTCGTCATCTGAACGTAATGCGCGTCCGTTGGAACCTAGCCTTAAATGAAAATAAAGATAAGCATATTTAGCAGCGTTGTAGCAGCGCATTTGCAGATGCTTCAATAGGTAAGTAACAGAAAAATGTATCATGGTAGATAGTGTCATGCATATAATCCCCTCAGAAAAGTAGGTATGGTTTCAGTAAATCAACTATCTATTTCTCAGATTACAGACGTATGGATACGTAATATGGTGTAAAAAAAATTGTACTTAAGGGATTTTTGAACAATTTAATGTCTATGTACCTTTAAAAAAGGGCATCAATTCACTCATCTCGACTTCCTACACACAGTAAAGTAGGTACATATATGTATGTTGTATATTATGATAAGAAAATTCAGAATTAGTAGGTATTCTTTCAATATACTTGATATCCTATCCTACAATCCTTCTACTAATCCTAATAAATATCCTTTAGTCCTAAAATTATAAATGCGAAAGTTAGTAAGGATGTTCATTTGGATGTTAAGATGTTTGGGTTTCAATCACGCCATAACTGCTCAACCGTTTTCGATGAAACATGGATTAGATTGAGTTCTTTACCTAGAATAGCATATAGGCTACATTATCTAGGTAACAAGCGAGCGAAGCGCAAGCTAGTACTGTATAAAATACTTGATCCTTGTGATATTATTAAATTAAAAACCTTTAGAATTGCATTTTATAAATAGTAACTTACAGTTGAGCCGTTTTTGGAATAATTCTGAACATGGCTGACCTGCACGGTGTAAGCAAAATATGAAGATTTGTCAGCACCTTTGAGTGTCTACAACTAGTGAGTATGATTAGCAGAGATGTAAAAACTATAAGGAAAATGTTGGAACTAAATGGCAATTGTTTGAAACTCAAGAACCATTTGACACTTTAACATATAAATCAATCCACTCTGAAAAGCAGATCTATAAAACAACATAGTTAATGTAGTTCCACATTACTTAAATAACTACACATTACACAATGCAATCACAGAACTAACATGGTTGTGAATACAAGTGCAAACATTGCAACACTTCACCGATGAAGTATTTTATGGAGACAGCAATATTAGTTGTACATAGAATAACTTGGTAGATACTTACTTATTGTGGAAGGTACTTATATATATATAGCTAGTATACTACCTATCGATAATCTGATTAATGTTGATCAAGTTCCTTAGCTTTTAACAGCCATTTTTCAATCCAGTTCAGTTTAAAAACCACAAGAAAAGAAATAACCGACATACAGTAACCAATTAGATTCATAGGCCACTGTAGAAGCTTTTCACACTAAATCTACGGCACAATGCGTCATAACTGGATCTGCCAGATATTACGATAATATACCCAGATATTTTATATGAGTTAGAGGATTATGAGCTTTCCAATCACAATAATAAGAGAATTGAATATTAATCATTTTGTTCTTTTTTATGATACTTGGTGATAAAGCTGGTGGTAAAGCGTTAGGAGTTAAAGATATGTGTTGTACAGACATTTTTGTCATGGCACAACCGTGACTGCGGTGGTTAACTGGTATTGTAATAATGCATTTAGGAGGCTAAGCCGGCCGGCGGCCACGGAGCTTGGCCTGACGAGGCTAAGCCATTCAAGAAGAGTAGTTCAAGTAAATAGATTCTCTTACCTTTTTTTTTGATTAATCGAACAACTGACAATGCAGTAGAAAGTTCTATTTTGCTTGATTTAGTGGTACCTAGCAACAAGTGACTGCTATTAATTAAATTAAACAGAGATAGAACTGAAAACTTGATGAAAATTCGTAAAAATAACACGATAAACTCGGATTGACGTCACAAGCAATGCAAGTCAATAACCTTTTGACATTGACAATCAAACAGTTTTGTCATGACATTGCATGATATGCAAATTAGTTATGCGTAGACAGAGTATAACACTGTCTACGTAGTTATGTTTGTTTGTTACTATCTGTGGTTAGGATTCACGCAAGCACAATAACCAAACTTACTAAGATAAACAGCTCCCTTTTTTCCTAAACACTGTATTGGAATAAACAAATTGATTTCTTTTAGTATAAACGGTATGATAAGCGGACTTAATTAAATATGAAGAACTTCTTAGAGCAAACGAATTTCGTAGCGTAAACTGAAAAACCCGCGTGACCACTTTGCCGCACAACGTCATTTTGTTATTTTATGCGCTAGCATGTTTGCATCCTATTGGTCTGTGGTTATTTTAATTTGCGTTTCGTTCTTTTTGGTATTGATATTTTGGTGTGAAGAATATTTTGTTCTCGAATGTGCTCAAATCATTTCAAGTACTTAGGCCGTCGTTTTGTTTACAGAGATATCGAAGAATATTTTGTTCTTAAATGTTCTCAAATCATTTCAATTTACAAGTACTTAAGCTGTTATTACATTAACGAATATACCGTAGCGAAAACGCGGACGCGACAAGGAACTTGCCTATTATTCGTACATTCGCGATGACAGCGCTACTCGACGTGATGACGATTTTAAAAACGTGTATTGCGTGATTTTATCTTCCAAATAGTTTCGCAGTTAAGTAATATTTTTGTAATCGTTGCGCGATCATCAAAATTTATTTTCCATGTATTTTTACGCGAGCACACGAAGAACTGAAGAAGTGCAAAATAGCTTTTGCTTAATTTGCTTGTCGCACGAAAACCTTTTCAACTCATGCAAGACGATGAAAATATCTTCACGAAGATCACACCTTCACTTTTGCGACGATATAATCGTAAAATGTAATAACAGCTTTTGTAGGTAATCTAAAAATACGTACTATCAACTTTATACATTTTTGTACATTTTTTAGGTACAAAATTTATATATTTTATTTCGTACTGTTGGGTTTTATAGGGAAACAAATACAAAACTTGTATAATATTGTCTTGACATTTTTATTCGAACCATCCGCCATCACGAGAGAAAAACCAAAACCAAAACTAAAACCATAGACTAATTACCTCTAGAGGTAATTAGTCTATGCTAAAACTCAGTAAGATAATACTGGAGAAGATTGTGCAAAAAATCTCTTCATGACCTTCCATATCGATAGATTCGATAGCACTATTTCATCACACGACGAAAGGTTTAGTCTACAAAAACTTCCTTGTGCCGTGATAAATGCATCACTTGCATTTGCTATGCACCGGCTTACTCGAAGTGCGCCAAAACTACCCACAAAGCGCCGAAATTAATAATAAGTTGTAATTTTTAATTTTAATAGTTTGATTGTTTAAAACTGTTTAAAACTACACTTGGCAATATGCTATTATTTTAAGACAAACTGTATTAACTCTATAAGTGAATTTATAAATTCTTTGGAGAAAATAAATGAGATAACCGTCGTAAAAACAATGAATCTGTGTCTCCCATTCATTTAGTATCTTCCTCCTAGTCTGTGTATTCATTCATTCAGTGATCATTCCGAGGTGAGGATCGTTCATTCATTCATTCATAAGCAATTGCAAAATAAAATGGGAATTGTTAGGAATTTGTATTTGTGAACATTTCTAACTTTAATAATACTACTCGGTTTCAGTGCTTATTTTTTGTCGAATGCATTTGTAAACATGCTTACCAGATTCCATCACTATCATGGATCAAACATAGTTTTATTCGACGATAACACTGTTGCATACAGAAAAGCAAGTTTCGCTCATGGGTTGACATTTAGCGAAAAACCTTTGCTGCCGGGCGAAATATTTTTGGTTGAGATTGAGAAGACGGAGCGTGGCTGGAGTGGTCACATGCGGCTGGGTTTGACCCTCCTAGATCCTCAGACCGCCGCGCTCGGTGATAAAGGACTGCCCCAGTATGCTCTGCCGGACCTAGCGAATACAGGCATGTCATGGATATTCCCTATTTCAAAGTCGCAGAACAACGTTTTAGTTGAGCTTGTGAATCAAGTGTCGCATGGCCACCGTGAGGGAGACCCTCGCTTGTCGGTATTAGGTACTGGGATGGTAGTCAGGACACCGCGAGGTAAGTTTTCTAAATCCATACTGAAACCGCAGTCTACAGGAACGACTACGAACATGCCTCAGGGAGCAATGCCTCTGCCTATGGATGCTAACAGTAGGATTGGGGTTATGTTTGTTCCGTGTGCAAAAATGGCCATTGATGAGCCGGACATGGCCGAGATGCATTTTATAATCAACGGAGAGGATCAGGGCCCTAGTACGAAAAACATACCGTATAAGAGAGGACATTTGCATGCGGTTGTTGATGTGTATGGTACAACAAAGCAAGTGAAGATTGTACAACTATATGGAGGTAAGTTTCTCATTTATCATCTATTTACTATATCTAACCTAATCCATCTCAAGATTATAAATGTGAATGTAATGAAAGTTTGTTTGTTACCTTTTCACCACTTAATGGCTGAATGGATTGTATTGAAATTTTTTATCCTGGAGAGGGACATAGGCTTTTGTCTTAATAAATATTCATGAAGGGGGTGACATAAGATATAAAACAATGGATATAAGACGAGACCTTTTAAAGATCTTTGGCTATAAGCAACTAGCGCGGAAAACATTTAATTTAAGTTTAGGTTCCATGTCTGAATAAAAGGCTAATTTAATATTAATTAGTTAATATCTAATAGCAAATATTTTTTTCTAAAACTTTCTAATCTTTTTAGTGAAATCACTCCAAACGGTATGCCGTGACGCCATTCTCCTATACATGAACAGTGGATCTGTGAAGGCTCTGCCGCTGCCAAAGTCCTTGCAAGATTTCCTCCTCCTGTAGTAAGTGAAATTGCTGTTGGAACAACAATATGGTATGAACAACTCTTGGAAGGCCGAGTAAGGTGCTCTGTGCAGGAACTTTATTGAGGATATCCGCTTTCTTGAACTAGAATACAGAGTTCAGCTTTTCGCACAACTGGTCCTATCTTAGGTACTGGTGGAGGTGGAAGAATGTATGAACTATTTTATGCAATTTACTTATCTATTTATCTACTAAAATGGTGAAGGAAAACATAGTGAGGAAACCAGTAAGTATTCTTAAAGCAGTATTGGGCTTGCAACCTATCACATGTTACGACGTGCCTCTGACTACCCCCCATTAGACATCTTCAAGGATCAGATTTTCCGGAGATCTGAGATGTCTACCATGCTTGGGGGATAAAAGTTGTGAACTTTTTTTTGTAAGTTGCTAAGAAAGATAGACGTAAGAACTAGACTTCTTTATAAAAGCCGGGAAAGGTAGATCACCAGGTATAGTTGGTTGGGTCAAATTTCACACCTAAGGTATTATATACTTCAGCCAATTTCGATATTATTATTATATTCCTATTATTTTCGGGAGTGGCATAAGCTGAGACTTGGACCTAGTTTGGCCGCACAGTCGCACTAAGAAACATAATATTTAGCTTTGTTAACCTGCCTACTTATTTGTTATGTATGTGATAATTTTTGTTATGTATGTGATTATTGTTGTGTCTTTAATATTTTTGTACTGTATGTGTGTGTCAAATAAATAAAATCTTATTCTTATATTGCCCATACTTAACCTAAAATTCTCTTACTTGGTGTAGATTTTTGGACAGAATTTGGATTTTCTGTTGATTTATCAGATAACTCTCCTTAAATATAAATTAATATTGATTCTGTCAAAAAATCAACACCAAGCCAGATAATTTTAGTTAAGTTAAGAAAAGCTTTGCAAAAATAAAACCACGACTTAGAAATGATAACACTGTGGGTATTTATTATTAATACTATTTACTGAGTCCGAAAGTTTTGTTGTAACCTAAATTCATAATAAGTCACTAAACATCGGCTACATAACTCTCGTCCTGTTCTTTTCTAAACAACAGAAAGAAAGGAAAAAGGTGGACATACTTTTATCAAGCCAATAATGTTAGTGAGTAATTATGAATGAAAGGGTAAGTTTGTAGGTATATGAGTTGTGAACTCATAATTATGTAGATTTTAAGCTGCAAAAAGGCCAAGTAGCCAAGTATGACTATCATGCAATGCTAAATTTGTGCCCTTCAAGAGCAGAATCAAACTTTTAGTTGAATTCATTCTTCATTTTATTAAATTTTCTAGAACAATGTAAAAGAAAATGTTGAAAGCTTTTAAATTCATATACATTTTGTAAGTAATTAGGTTAGGATGTAGATACTTGTACATTATTTTCGAGGTCGATTACCTAATTTTAATTTGCTCCTAGCGCGTATTTTAGCTACAGAACATACAGTAGGTACATCTTGGCCGCATTGTTAAAGACTTCAGAGAGACCAAGATAAATATTGGTTATGGTACTGTAGAAGAATATTACAGAGGCTTGATTATGTATTATACATGATTATGTAAATATCGACAGGGGAATAGATCTTTGAGGGTTAGCAATATCATCCATCTATTGGTTAAAAAATATTGAATAGGTAACAATGTTTTATATATACTCTATAGGTAGTTAAATTTACTAACAGAACTGGACTTTGATTGACTGCATACTTTTCGAACGGGACCGTTCCTAAGTAGTCTCTATGTAGCAAATTCCCTATTATAGGATGTGTATATACTTTGTTATTAATAATTTTGGTTATTGTTTAAGTATCTCCCTTAGTATATATATATATATATATTATATTATTTTAATGCAATAAATCGGTTTGATTGTATTAAAATGACAATGGAACTGCCAATATTTATTATAACAGTCAAACTCAAATTATTTCATGCCCAATATAAAGGCAAATTGGATGTGTTATTGTTTCCATAAGGAGTTATTACGTTTTTTTTTTAAACTAGCGTTTATTTTATCTATGTTGCACTGTGCCCATCTCACTAGGCTCATCATCATCATCATCATTATAAGAATGGAAAGAACAAATTAGGTAATGAATTATTTAAATAAAAATGAAATGGTTACATATTTACACAAAGAAGTAAATATTTTCCTCAGATTAAGTAATATACCCGTTTTTTTTAAATAATATAATTAATTTAAAAAATATATTTACTCTTAGTGCCGATTGAGTGATGTCTTAAACAACCTTTGTATCTACATAATACAATACATATTTTTAACATCATGGCTATTTATTTATATACCTACTGTAGTAGATTGAAGTAGGTTTTATGAAATCTTCTAAAATGTAGGTAATGTACTTTCGTTAGTTTTCTGTTATTTTACAATTGACTTGTTTTTTAATTTGTGATATATTGTTGTAGGTACCTATTTAAATTAATCTTAATCCATTCCACATCATGTTTCGTAGATTTACCACACTGTATTCTGAAATATTATGTGTTTTTTAATATCAACCGAGTTTGTTATGTTGATATTCAATAAAATGTTTTGCCAATTAATTTGTGCTGGTTATAATTTAAACGAAGTTAAGTCTCCTCTCCGCATGCCCAGCGTGGTATGATAGGAATTCGCTCTGGAAATCCATGGGGGAGGCAATGTTCAGCAGTGGATGTCCTACGGCTGAAAGGATGATGATGAAGTCTCTAGTGTCTTCTAATTTCTTTATTAGGAGAGTTTAAAATTATAATTGTACTTAATGCAAAGAAAATAAAACACTTGTGACTGGAATTCCAGAGAAAGTGGGCGAGTCCATAAAACGTAGCTCAATATTTCACTCAAATCATAAATGTGATGGATGAACTCTTGCAATGGAATTTAAGCTTTATTCTAGTTTCATCGCTCAAGGTCCATTGGAAGGGGTAGAGTGTAAGGTACAATCTTCCCCTTTTCTGGGTCGAAATCATTGTAATCCAATAGGTTGTCCGTCTCCATGTGTTGGGACCAGTAGTCCACGTACTTCGGGCTTATCGTTCCTTTCCAGTGCTGGAAAAGAGAATTTCATTATGTTTACCTGACTACGATAAACGACTGTTTCAATTGACTTTTATTGTCGTATCGAAAGTGTACCGCTATCGAGAATTATTCGTGCTTAGTGCTAAGTAGGAGTAGTATACCATAAATCGACAATGAACCTCATTTTGGTTCATTGTCTTTCCGATTAGACACCCACTGTAGGTAATTACCTGCGTAGGTCGACCAACAAGTGGTATGTAGGAGGTAAATGATACCAAAGGTGCTGGCAGGTACTAACATTTCGCGTGTGTTCAGCCCAAATCATCATGGGGCCGTGGGCAAACGCCTTCGCGTGTTCCCTTGACTTGTTCAAGTGAATGTATGCACCATGTTTCTTCCCCCTGATGTAGTAGTAATACGCGAGCAGCAGATAGTATCTGGAAAGTCAAGTTCTTGTCACTGGCTCTTGGTCTATGTTCAGTCAGTGACCATCAAATTTGCGATTTTGTTTGGGCGGTGACGTTAGTTGACAGTCAGATTTATGGTTCAAATTCGTGTAAATAGTGCTGACACGCTTGTAAGTAGCTATTTTAATAGTACTTAATAATATAAATAGGCCTTTACCTACCCGTGGATGTCGAAAGATGCGACTAAAAAGTTATGGGTTGAGCAGCAGCGTCAAGATACTTAACTCTTTTTCACAAATATTTTCCGTTCATCCGTTCAACCGTTTCTATGATACTTGGACTAAGTAGTTAAGAGACTACTACCCACCTAGGACGATACATAGGTGCATGCTTGCATGCGTTGCTCACGTTTTGAATCATTACTTTCACTGATTTCTCCAGTATTATGATTTTCTTTATGTTTCTATTATCCATCTGTAAATAAAGTAGGTAGCTATATGCACAACTAAAATCCTCAATTACAAATTTGGTTTGTGTGCGCATGGTGTTAGTTTAACATTATGTAATATCTTTGAATGCAGTAATAATAGTAGGTACTTTTAAAATTAAACGTTAATTATGCGGTACTTTGCCTCCAGAGGGCACTGGTTTCATCCATAAAATTGGGTCAGACAAGATATCTCTTCTAAAGGATTCTTAAAAATTGTAGGTACCTATCTACCTCTTTCACAAGCGTGATGAGCAATCCTTCGACGAGTCTCACCAGAATCATGATATTGAACTCGTATTTCCCCAGATTCATCGACATTATTTGTTTTATTTTATCCTCCCAGAGGATGGATTTCTCCCAAGCCCCCATGCGAATCGTCCTGAAAAATACAGAATTCAAACCTATACAGGTATTCACCTACCAATCAACCAACTATAGTTCCGCCATCTATTTCAAGTTCAAAACAAAGGCCGACGCGACGACCGAGACAAGAAGGAAGGCTATGGCAGCGGACTGCTCTTAAAAGGCATGATATAGCATTTTTCAACGAAAAACGGACAAAAAAAACTTTATTCTACTCAGTTTGAGGTACCTACCTACCTACACAGTGTCAGACAGCAGAATACGGGCCCCTAAAACTTTTACATCAAAGAAGTCACACGGCAATTAGCGGAACTAAAATGATACTATGCAAAATTCCGTGCCGCGAATACTACTACAGCACAGCATGAGGAACTTCTCTAATTAAAAGAACTACAGGGTTATGGTTAAGTTAAGCTATTTTCATACAATAACCACATCGAAACGAAGAAGTTCCACGCTGCTTCAGGTGTTTTCGACCTTAGAATAGCATCTCCTTTCTTGATATAGAATCTTTCACAAGTTCCATATGTTTCCACACTGTACCCAGTGTCTAGTGATATCACCATGGCATAAAAGTAGTACCATGTCTCTGCTGAAAATGCAAATGATGATGTTGGAGATTCTGATAACATTATGAATTAGAAAGCACATTCTTGTCGAGCTTTCATAATATTTATTAAGATAACGTAAATTAACTTTTAAATACAAGATTCAGATTTTTGTGTTTTTCTGAAGTCTCTATAATCTCTCCCCTATAATCACGTCTCTCTAGCCTCAAAGGTTTGCTGGAAGAAAACTCTTTTTAGGGTTAAGCTCGCCTTTGAACATACCTTTCTTTTTAATTTTTGTATCTGTATTTTTCTTGTGTACAATAAAGAATAAAGTCTCTATAATTGTCAATACAAAACCATGACATCTATTGCTTTTACTTTTATGAGAAACATGCAGGTTCTAATCATTCAAAACATTGAGGTTGTCTCGTTCTTTACACAAAATAAAACTCAAAAAATATACTTTCTTACTATCTTATAAAATTAATACTATTAGAATTCAAACATATAACATTTTGTAACTAAACCAAAATTCTAAAATAAATACCTCACTTAAACCGATAGTCTTCCTATGCCGAAGAAATAGTTCTTTACATAATGCTTTTGTAAACAGGTCAGATGAAGCTATATATTTGATAACAACATCTCCCCTTTGAATTGTATCACGTACAAAGTAGTGTTAGCCCAATCTGAATCTGAGTAACCTATGACGTTAAATTCTCCAACATGATCATTTTTGTAAAGCAAGCTTAAAATAGTTGATATCAAATACTTTAATACACGCTTTAAATGATTCCAATGAATGTCACTTGCATTATCTTGTTACCGACTAAATAAGTTTACTGCGTAGCCTATATCGGGTCGTGTACTCTCTGGAACAGAAACAGGCATAGCTTCACCTAGTTTCTAAGACTTTTCAAAGTGATCCTAGTGATTTTATTGAAATAAATGCCTTTTGACTTTGACTCTATATGGTTTATTTGTAAATTTATTTGGGTCAGTTTCTTTTTCTAGCTTAAGATTATTTTCTACAGGCGTAGCTACCTCTTTACAGTTTTCCATCCCAAACCTCTTAAGCATCGCTGTGATGTAGGATTTCTGGTGAATCCTTATTACTTTGTTTCTAAAATCCCTTTCTATTTCCATGGCCAAATATTTTTTGATCGGTCCCTTGGAAACCATGTCAAATTTAGAGTTTAATTCTGTTTTAAAACTTTCTATGTCCCTGTTAATTATCAAAATATCATCAACGTAAAGAAAAACATACAGTTTGTCATCACTTCTTAAGTAAAGGCAGGTATCATAAGCTGAACATCGGAATCCATTCGCAACCATAAACTCATGAAAGGCATTGTTCCAGCACCTTGGACTTTGCCTAAGTCCATACAGTGACCTGTTAAGCTTACATACACTTTTATCATTTTTCATGTTTTCTGGAAGATGCATAAATATTTCTTCATCAAGCATGCCGTGGTGAAATGCAGTCTTAACATCCATCTGTTCAATTTGCATGTCTTCTTTGTAAGCGATAATTAATAATGTTCTCAAAGTAGTCAACTTACCCACAGGGGCGTAAGTTTCTGTCCATTGATTAGATTCATAGCCTTTTGCCACCAGTCGAGCCTTGTAAGTATTTTGATCTTTCTTTCTGAAAACCCAACGACTGTGTATTATTTTCTTATCTCTAGGTTTCTCAACGACCCTCCATGTTGAATGTTTCTCAAAAGAATCTAATTCTGCTTGTACAGCTTTTAACCATTCTTCCTTTTCACTTGATTCTAAAGCCTCTTTCATTGTTCTTGGAACATTTTCTGCAAAGTTTAAAGCTGTAAACTCGCAATCTCGAAAATCATCACAATCATAGTCTTCCAGGTAGGCTGGTCTTAGGCTTATTCTTTTGTCCACATTTGGTATGTTTTCCAATACAGTCTCTTCAACTCCTGTCTTTTCTTCCTTCTTTTCTTCTGTGTCTACTGTTTCTTGACTTTCTTCGTTCAAAAACTCTGGATCTGTGTAAATTGTCCTCTTATGACTTGGTTGCTCATTGACAACTATATCCCGTGCCGTTACAACCTTTCTTTCATCATTGTCTCACAATATATATCGGTTGTTACAGTATCCAATAAAATACATTTTCCTGGATTTTTCAGACATTTTACTTTGTCTTGTTTATATATACATACGTTTCCGAACCACAGATTCTAAATTTAGAGTAATCAGGTGTTCTACCATACCACATTTCTGCTGGAATTTTCTTGTCTACCGTAGGCAAATCTGTTTATTGCATATATTGACGAGTAGACTGCTTCACCCCACATATATTTCTCAAATCCAGAATCAGCCAACAAAGTTCTAGCCTTTTCTACTATGGTTCTATTTAGTCTTTCTGCCTTTCCGTTTTGTTGCGGCGAATACGGAATCGTATTTTCGATGCGAATGCCTTCTGTTTCACAAAACATCTTTGTTGCATGGTTCATATACTCTTTTCCGTTATCACACCGAAGTCGTGATATTCTTCCGCAGAATTGCGCTTCTACCATTTCAACAAATTTTCTAAAACACTCTAAAACCTCTGTTTTGTTTTCTAACAGGTATATAAATGTAAAATGTGTGTAGTCATCTTAAAAAAGGTCAAAATATATCTTTCACCGTCGTGTGTTATTAGATTTATTGGTCCACAAAGATCTGAATATACCAGCTCCAACACTCTTTTTGTACGTGTATATATTCTTTATTAAATGGCGCTCTCGTATGTATCCCTTTGACGCAGGGCTCACAGAGAATTTCTGTTTGGGAGGCATCACAGAATATTAACTTTCTTTCTTTGAGTTCCTTTAGTTTTTCCGCTGAAGCATGACCGAGTCTTCTGTGCCAAATTTCATCGCTTTCCGGGACACAATATGATTTTTGTGCTGTGTGTTCTACTTTCTACAACATTGAACATTACTTCGTACAGATTATTCTTGGATTGACCTTCTTTGACTATATGGTTATTTCTGTAAATTTTAACACTGTTATTTTCAAACTTTACTCCAAGTCCGTTCAATTCAATTTTTCTTACAGATAGCAAGTTACTTCTTAATTCTGGTACAAAAAGTACGTTAGTCAATCTACAACTTTCAGTTACAATTGCTCCAAGTTTGGTTGCAAACAATGCTTCTGATTTCTTTGCAATATTAATTCTGATCGGATTCTGCAGCGTTATATAGTGGTGATAATAGTTATCACAGTTTATTAGATGATCAGATGCGCCAGAATCGACTTAAAAATTAAGTACCTTTCTATGGCTTTCCTTTACAGAATTGTTAATCATGAAAATGTTTAAATTTCTGTGCACCTCACCATCGGTCGATTTCTGGTTGACATTGTTATCTTTTTCTACATTGTTCGCCTTCTTATAATTTTCCCATGGACGTCGAAACTTGCAATCTATTTTCCTATGCCCTTTCTTTCCACAGTTATAGCATTCAAAATTGAATGAGCTGTTCTGTCTGGTTTCTTGTTGCTTGTAAGTTTTAAACGCATTAGGCTCTTCTAGATATTCAGTTTGATTCTTTAATCCATTTCTTTTGATTTCTTCTAGAATAAGTCTATTTTTCACAAATCCAATCGATATTTCTTGTCTTGACAGTGTTTCTATTGCTGTCACTAAACCGTCGTAGGATTTTGGCGTAGATAGCAGCAAATAACATATTATTTCACTTTCTGATGGCTCTGCGCCTGACCCTTTTAGTTCACGCACCAGTTTGTTAAATCGCATGAGAAATGTCTCTAACTTTTCGTCCTCAGTGTACTTTAATGTCAACAGCCTTTTCCTAAGCAGTAGTTGTGACGCTATGCCTGTTTTCTGATAGGTAGAGCGCAGTTTTTGAATCATTGCGTTTGATGAAGCGCATTCTTGAATGGTATCTAAATGCGTGTCTGCGATACATTGCGTTATAATATTTCTTGCCTTTATATCCTTTTTCTTATTCAACTCACTGAGTTTAAATTCATCTTCTATAGTTTCTATTAATTCTTGTTCTTCCAAAACCAGTTTAATTCTGAACAACCAATTTGTGAAATCTGTTCCACAGAATAGAGTTACACCGTGCTTATTAATTTTACACTCCATTGTGCCCTGGGCCCATAACCTGATAATATTATTAATTATAAGCACATTCTTGTTAAGCTTTCATAATATTTATTAAGATAACGTAAATTAACTTTTACTTACCACTTACTTCCGGTACGCAATGCCAAAACTAATTATCGCGATATCTTCGCTTCTACTGAACCAAAATTGATGACAAATGGTAGGTAAACATGACAAATTAGGCACTAAATGATGGCATGGTCACGAGTCCAGAAGTTCTTGGCTAATGTCGGTGTTCCTGCTGCGCTGACGTACACGCCCAGTTCAGTCTGTCTGAATTTGGCAACATTAACACGAGTTTTGATATTAGAGTATAGAACTGTCAAACAAATCTATCTGAGGATTAGTCTAGTCTGTGCAAAATTCCAAATTCGAATGTTTCGAATATTTATTTGCCATGCTTCGAAGTTCCAATCTTCGATTTGTTTTGTTTGTTTGTTTCATTCAAAATACCGAATTGTTTTGCTAATTGAAATCACATTTTGCGAGAAGATAATAATATGTTCGAGGACGGTCAACCAGAAGATAACTTTCTATTGCCAACATCTTTGTTTAAACGGACAACAAACAAGAAGGCCGGGTCAGGCAGGTCTTGGGGAACTGGTGAAGAAATATACTGTGGTGTTCTAAACTGCACAACTTGCACTCTTTCTAGCCCAGACTTATGGTTTTACAAGCTTCCATCATCGGTTGAAAGGTAACTATTTCAACAGTCCAAGTGTCGCTATTGACGCTTCGCGCCAACGAGCGTCCCGAATATTTTCGTCAGTTGAGGTGTCGACTCCGTAGCTTAGGTGGTTAATTAGAGCATCTCGTATCTATGGGTTGGTTCGGATCCCTCCTGAGTCGGCAATGTTCGGAATATTATTAAATCTTAGTTGAAAAGTAGTTTGTAGTCAGCGGGCGAGTGCCCGTCTGAGACGCAATAGGTGCGGGTTCGATGCCCGCTGGGGGATAATGTTTGCATGATCTGCAAGTATTTGTTCCAGGTCTGGGTGTTATGGTCCCATGATACTCATAATTTATGTTAGTGTTAAGTATGTACTAGCCTGAATCTTTCTTCTTACTGAAACAGCCTGTGTGTAGGTACGACCATAATGACCATACATGACTTTATTAATACAATGAGTTTTTTAAACCTTAATAAATCTTTAGCAGTTTTATGAATAAAATGAATGGTTCATTATAAAGTTCCAGCTATATTCTTTACAAATCACTAGCAAAATTTACTACGAGTTGTTTGTAAAACATATATTATATATATTCGGGAATCTTAATAAACATAATTCTTCAAATAATCCATTATTAGAACTCATGTAAGCTTTGGCCTTTTCAGACAGGAAGTATGGCTGAAAGCAATTGGACGATCAAATATCCAGCCCCACCATCGTTTATTGGTATGTGAAAAACACATTGCACCTTCACACATCAACACAACAACAAAATCATCAAAACGATATCTAAAGCGCGGTGCAATTCCAACTTTATTGTTGCCAGCTCCCAATTATGGGGACCCAGTCACAACAAATGCCACAGAAGAAAGGCACAGAAACCAAAGAAATAACCCCGAAAAAGTATATACAAGAACAAGGCCAAGTACAAAAGGTAATGAGGAATTGAGTACTCAAAACGAAATGGACAGTAATGATAGGGACAGTGTTGATAACAGTTATCTTCATAAAGAACTTTCTTATATAACTATGATTGGCACAGGAAGTAAAACAATGGACGGCTTCATCAATTTATTCATAAAGGTCAAAGACAGATCAAATTGTGATAGACAGATATATTCTGATAAATATAAATCAAAAATTCTGCAACTGTATCATAAAAACATTCAGATGTATGAATTTCTGCAAAGCACTTTATGCTTACCCCCTGTTTCTATTCTACCAAGCTTCATACCATCAACAATTGTTGATAAAAACAAGGTCTTTATTAACAGTTTAAAAGGTAAAATCAGTCTTAAGCCTCTCAATCTAAAATATGGTATACTTTGCTTGAGTATAATGCAGATACAGCCACATATTTATTATGATTATGAATTAGATGCTTTCTCTGGAGTTTGTGATGTGACTCCAATACAGTATGCTGTGGTGGCCATGGTCCGCGGGATTACTGATGACTGGTACCACATTGCCTCAATTTTTTTTACTGCGGCTCTGGATATATTCACAGAATTTAATATGTGGTTAGAGATACTAATAATGACTTTGAATGAAATAGGTATTAATATCAAGGCTGTTGTTACCAGCACTGACAATTTCTTTATACATGCTTTTTCACTCATACAAGCATACATGATGAAAAAAAATATATACCGCATCTTTGATCCCCTTCATTTAATACTACTTTTATGTGATGAACTAAAAAATTACACTGTCACTTATGCTTATGATGAACCACATCAAATAAAAAAGATTATTGCAAAATGGGAACATATTTCCAAGTTTTATGAACACGATAGTACAAGAAAATTGAGACTTACTCATGGATCATGCACTATAAACCCAGATGATTGGCAACAAAATAAATTAAAATCAGCAGCTCAAATTTTTAGTTTGAGTACAGCTACTGGCATTTCAACATTTGTTGATTTGGGAATAATGGACATAGAAGCCATGGATACAGTAGATTTTATTGTAAGAATGAATAGCATCGTCAGCGCGCTATATCCCAATGCATTTCAACAAGAAGACAAAAACCCGCTTGCTCAAGCAAGTGGTGATTTCTGGGACAAGAACATTGACTTTCTTAGAAACATAAATTGCACAAAAGATGAAGTTAAAGTAAAGTCAAAGGTAAAGTTTGTAAACTGTTTCTTTAGAAGCATGACGAGTATTACATTGTTGCAGGAAGCATCCTCTTTGAACTCATTTGCGTCTGTGCTGACTTGTAATCTGAATCAAAATCCCCTAATGGATTTCATTCATAAGATTAACTTAAAAAGCTTCACACACAAATATCCAACTGTATTTGAGTTATTAGAAGTAATCAACAACAGCATTATGCAAAACGATTTCCATAATATGCAGGGCGGAGTGAACAGTATGGAAGATTTCATCGAAAATGCAAATCAAGTTTTTGATTCTCTTAGCACAGTCGAAAGTCAGACTTTTAAACAGAGCAGGCGTTCATGTCTTGAAAACAATTTCACTGAAATGGATCATGATGATGCTGGTACAACTTTTTTCGTGGCCACATATTTACTTGATAAAATGTGCAAAACGTATAAAAACGCAGTTCCATCAAGAATGATATCTATGTCTAGTAGTGTGCACTATGAAAACAGAGAGGCAGGCATCAGCGGCTCGCTTATAGTTCCAGATAATGATTTTCTAAAATTCGTGGATGACATGGACTTAGTGTTCGTGAATTTTTGTAAAAAAGCTATGGCAACTGGGAGGTTCTATGTTGAAATGATGAGCGAAATGAATAAACTCGTGACGGGACCCATTCATGGAAATCCTCGGGATTACATCAAAAGCTTGTTCATAGACCTGCGGATATACCAAACAATAAAATACAACAATGATGTATACGATAAAGACGATGGAAGTTCACTAGAATTTGTCGTAAACAGGTTGAGAACTTATTGAAAACAAACGGGTGTTTATCGCGTAGGTACCTTATTTTATATATATTTTTCTCAGATTGTGGATACTGTTAGTGTGGTGTGTCGTAGTGTGAACGCGGACATCTCTAATTCTGAAGATCAAGTGAGGGTAGTTTCCTCAACTGCCTCCGTTCCTCGGCGGCGGTAGCTCCAAATATCCAGTCTGCCCGCGGCCACGACTGTTGCAACACAGTCGAAATGGCGGGAAAATATAAAATAAGGTACCTACGCGATAAACACCCGTTTGTTTTCAATAAGTCATGTATACTGATCGCGAAAGTTTGAAAATACTAAGGTTGAGAACTCAAAAGGTAGATATAAAACAGTAGTAACTCCTCCCACACAACATTTCTTAACGACTATGGATAGATAATTTACGTAGCTTTGTAAATTAAGTACCTACTAAGCTCTCTTTCCAGCTGTTTAGTAGGTAACCTACCTAATATTTTTAATTCAAATTCACACTTAAATTAGTAGGTATTTTAAAACAGTATCCGCCTAAGCCAACTTTGAAATAAACTTTTTCTATGTATACCTAAATCGTAGTATTATTTTGTTAATACGTAATTTATAAACCTTGCGCAAAAAGAGAAATGAGTAATAGAATAGCAGGATTCGGAAGTTTAAAAGTAAAAAAAAAACAATTAGTGGAAATAACAAGAAATTAGCTAACACTTACAGCTCAGATCATAATAGTCCGTCATGTAGAAAAACTCCCGCATGATTGAAACCATGTCGTGTATCCTCAGATCAGAGAGCAGGAGTTTCAGCATCCACAGTATCAACATTTGGCGCGTATTCAGGTCTATGAGATTCGTCATCATGTGCATCACGGTCAAACCAAATTCTAGACTCTCCATCTTTTTGCCGTTCTCAACGCTGAAAATGAATTAAATTCTTCCTGTGTCGGGAACAATGCTATTAATGATCAAAGCAGACCAAGCGGCCAACGGTGAAGGAAAACATCGTGAGGAAACCGGCATGTCCTAGAACCTAAAAATTTGCAAACATATGACATGTGCACGAAAGGAGCGCACACGTGCGTGATGCCTCTCTGGTCGCGAGCGCTTATAGGCTACGGTAACGACTTACCAACAGGTGGGACATATTTATAAAAAAGGAGCCTCTAAGAGGCACTCTTTAATCCCACTACACTGATGTCACCGACGCGACGGTCATAGACCGCGCTGCATTAGATCAGTGTCACCCTTACCTTACAACCCAGGTTTCGTCGTGTTATCGCTTGAGATGCCTGTCTCAAATAACAAAGGTAAAATAGTCGGACTTACTAAAAGAGAAATATGTTGGTGTATAGATAGCATACAGACTGAACTTCGGTAACATCTAGATTTCCTCGCTTTCGATGGCATAGCTCGAGGGCCCTTTTCTCAAATCTTCTGCACATTGCAAACTGTAATATCAGAATTATAAATAATCATATGCCCGAAAAATCCACTGCTTGGCACAGCCTTTCGCCGTTTAGATTGATGCGACGGTCATTAGCCGTGTCTTAAAACTTCCTGTAACCTTTGCATTGTCCGGTACAGAATCTTGCAGTTTGTACCTATTGCCAAATCTAGAATGCTTTATTTCTCTCCAGTTGTCTCCATGTCCCCATTGCAACGTCAAATACGTTACTAATTCTAGGTACCTTTAGTCTTCAAAGGTATTTCTACGCAAATCATTACAAAGCGAGTAACACACCGAACATAGGTTACCTAAGGCCCTAGGCGCAACTTTGCTTTACACTAAGTTTTATTACTCTTTTCTGGGTATTTTATATGGGATTCTTCGTTATAACTTACTTGCTGCTTTTGGCGATATGCTGATATCAAATTCCCGTACGATATGCAAAGTAATCTAAAGTTGGCGTTGCTTTTGGTTGCATAATTCAAAGCCAATTTTGCTGCTAGTGTTGCATTTTCGCTGTCTTTTGTCTCCTATAACATCAAACACTTTATGAATCTGAATAGCGATTCGATATATATACGACTTCGACCATGTCGAGTCTCGAAAGAATATTCAACACCACCTTTATTCCTTTCATACCACCCTTTTAAGAAGGCAGAAGGCATAGTGCAAGCACGTGTTAGGTAACGGCTAAGACAGGACACGATCGAAAGTACTTAATGAACTTACAGTTAACATCAACTTCTGGCCCTTATCCCACATTATGTGGGGTCGTCACAACATGTATACTTTCTTCTTCCATTTACCTCTTCAGCCGTCATCTTAGCACTCAGTCCTTTCTTTCTTACCCATATCCATCTTTTCTTTGGCCTACTTCTACGTCCATCCACATTCATAGCTAGACTCTTCTCGTCACATGACATTCTTCCCACACCTAGTGAACTTACGCTAAACAGTTTGTACAATTGATTAAGAGTATTTGCAATATCATCGTAGAAGTGTCCAATCATCCCCGTTTCCGTATCCTGGTAGGAATTAGGCATCAATAATAAAAGGGTTTGCCGGATTGACTCTCGTATGTTATAAATTTTTACCCAATGCCTGAAATTATAAAAACATTGTAGGTACCTAAACAAGTCATCCATGTTATCTTTTCACATTTAAGTGTGAACTCCGGGTTGGCGTTGGCACTAACTCCGTGCCTATTTGTTTTCGTGATCACCCACAATTTGGTTCAGTCACAAAAGCTGGAGGGCTTTTGTAGCATATCAAAAACTAGCACATAGTAAAAAGATTCCTTGCTTTTAGTTCTAGGAAATGACAGTTTCCGATGTTTTTGTTTGTTAGAGATGTAGGTTACTTGGAAGTCGGGAAAGGATCACAGTAGAGCTCCATAGCCAGGAGCAGCTGTTTCCTGGCCTCGCTGATATCCCCAGACTCCAGCATGCAAACTCCTCGTAAAGAGTATATCCGTGCCAGTTGGAAATCCATCACCCAGTCATGGCAAACGTTCCGTGTGTAGAATTTATGCGTCTGTTCAAAATAAAACTAATACAGAACAATATCAAGATTATAATAATTGCACTTGCCTCTGATGTATCTAGAGATCTGATGATATCGCCTGGAGAACTGGCCCCCAATTCTACTAATTCAATGACTTGAAAATGATAATCGCACGATAATGATCGCACCATTATCATTCAGTTACGATTGTCGCCACCTTCGTTTCTTTGGACTTGGAGATTGAATTCAAAAAAATTATAAAAATTTCATTAGTCCATTGGTTCTACAATGAAATACGAATGTGATAGTAGAATACCAAAAGTGTCAAAAGTGGTCATTTCGCCATTGAACCATTGTCATTTTGAAGCCATCGAATTAGTAGGTAGAATTGGGGGCCTGAGAGGATGTGTAGATAAAAGTCGTAAGCCTTATTTCTTTTTTCATTATCAGGGGCAGGAAGATGATCAATTATCTTGTAGGAAAACCTCGTGAGGAAAGTAACCTTTCACTACACCGTTTTCTTCACCCACGGTCATAGACCCTTTTCAGGGCCAACATACTTTAACAGGATGATCAAGAAAGAAACAGTGACACAAAAAGCAAGCGAATTTCTCACCGTAACGAAAGTCTCAACTTCGAATAATAGACGCACAGCTTGCGGGATGTTCAGGTTCATGATATTAAGATCAGCATATTCAATGTACGCTTCGTAGAGCTTTTCGTACTCCGCTGTAAACGAAAACAATGCCCAAACGTTCAGTCTGCAGACAGTCTTAATGGAAAACACTCCCAAGAGTAGTGTTCTGTTTGATAGCAACTGTGTCTAAGGTTGGCATTCGAGAACTTTATTCACTAGCAAATGAGAGGTTTAAGGTGTAAAAGAATCACCAGCTCCACGGCAATGGTCTATGATCTGGCAGTACACAGACAGCAGAATTGATAGGCACTCGCAGTTTTCTAGTTCCAGCGAAGAAAAGGAAGGAACCCTCTTGTCTTTGCGGTAGCTCTGAGTTGACTGTCTCTGGCTTTTGCTCTCTGAAAACAGATTTATTGTATAACTTTTTATTGCAGGCAGGCCGGGAGGTTCACATGTCTGCATTTTATTGAGCATTATGAGGGAAAGTTTAGCGGAATAGTCTACGGACGGAATAGTATGTTTGTCTTTAATATCTTAGAATGGACTTCCGCAAAGTCACGCCTCAATCAATTAACAAACAAACAGTTGCCTAGAAACAAAACAACTGGAAGTTTGGATGAAAGGGATCTGCTTACCCAAAATTCGGCTGAGGAGAGTTCCTTCAGTTTCCAGAAGATCGTAACTGGACAAAACATCAGCGACTTTGAACTGAAATAAATGCAATACATAATGAAATGTACATTTTAAAAAATCAGCATATTATCAGTTTACAGTCAGTATTTCATTTATTCAAATCATAGAGATAAATGTTGACCATCGTTAACGGGTACCTACCCCAATAAAATACATCTCTTGAATAATTAAATAAATAAATAACACCCAACAGTCGTATACATAGTTTTGATCCCACTCTAGGGCTCGTATTCAGAGACAAGACTCAAGCATTGATCTGTACTTAAATCTCGATTTGAGTCGAGATTCTAATTCTTGAACAGTATTTATGTATAGATTCAATGATCACAGTTCACCTGAGTAAATGCTTATTCTGAAACGTCAATTAGACGAAATCGGTGCTTGAGTTTAGATTTGATTAGACATTAATCAAATGACATTTTCGTTCCGTTACACGTACTTTGATGCATATTTATACTTCACTTTATAGTTCTGTTCTATTTCCACCCTGGCTGTTTTAATTTCTTCGTAAAACGGATCGAAAATTATAAATAAATCAAAATGTAAACGAGAACATTTGAGTACAGATTTGAGACTCGATTCAGCTGAGAGTAGTTTAAGTACCGTTCTTGAATAAAAGCTATGTTTGAGAAGAGATTCAATACTTAAATAGAGTTCAGCTGATCTGTGATTAAATCTATGCTTGAGTCGTGTCTCTGAATACGAGCCTAGGATTCCCTGTGTCGTGGGTATCAAAAACTACGAGTACCATACCATGTATCACAACACCCATACCCGGAACAAATATTTGCAGATCATACAAACATTCATCCCGCAGCGGAATCGAACCCGCACCCCTTGAGTTTCAGAAGTTGCGTAAAATTTCAACTTGCTAGTATTTTTTACAAAACTTGAATTAATATTATTTGTAGGTTTCAGAGACATTAGTTGTCTGCAAGCGGGCTGCTCGAGTCTATGTCTTTGCTCACGAGTAGATATTTTATGAATTTAAGAATAAGTAGAGCTACCTAATTAAGATTTCTCACCACCTTAAATTCAGATACGCTGTCATTTATAAACTGTGACGCTGGCTCCGTTTCGCCCGGGACCCTGGTTTCGGCGCTCAAGGCGCATATTTGCTGTCGGGTTCGCTTCAGGTCTTCGCTCTCTTCTATGATACCCTAGAGCAGAAATCAAACATCTACAGACCTACTTAGGTAGGTACAACTTGTAGCTGCAGCATAGGTTATATGAAGCTTAGAAGATCTACTGCCCACCTGTGTAACATCAGGGAGTTTAACTTACATCGTCGCATCGCAGACCCAGCAATTTGACAAAGCAGCCAGAGCCACAATTGGCGCAGCGTCGCGTGTAACGCTCCAAAAACATGAGGGCGCGAGCGTGCATTTCATGCTGTTAAAAATAAGTCTATTGAATAGGTATTTGGCGTATAGCCTCCCTGTTCACTTCGCGGAAGTAATAAAATAATTGCAATCAAAGCATCCTATACGCGATTGCTGAAAATTTTTATTGCCCTCTAGTGTGGCAGCTCGTCGTACAGAGGACCAATTCGGACCAAATCGCTTTAACTTAGTTTAATTTTTTCTAATACTGTGGACTCGGTTGTCTTAATGAATAAATAAATAATGTTGAAACTATGAAAGGTTACGTTTTTTTTTTTAGCTATGGAAAAATGCATTACGCATCCCGTCCGTCTCGAGGAAAGGCGAAGGGGTATGTCGGGCTCTCCGCTGGCTACTAGTGCTATTGAGACACTAGTAAACAGCGGCATACCGACTAAAAAACCATCGATTGTTCCGTCATTCGGTCACGGGTCACGGTCACAAGGTCACGGTTTCCGGATTCTACCGCGGACAGTGAAAGGTTACCTAGCCTAACTACTAAGCTTTTCAGTTTGTTCAAAGCAACGAAGAATACAAAAGCACTCGCCTTCTGGTTATCAGTCAAAAGTTCATAAGTTGTTGTTCTGAATACCGAATGTCGGAACTTCATGTATCCACAAAAGGCATACATCGGAAGGTCTCTACAGTTCGCTAAAACATAGAAACATAACTTTAGGAATGCACAAATACTACCATTGGCAATCGACGATGGCTGTGAAGCCAATGACTATTTTACTTGCGAGGCTGCAGGTGTCCCGGCTGAAGAATAGGCCCTTCCACCTCATCTACCTACCCGTGGATGTCGTTAGAGGGTAAGGGAAAAAGGCTAGGGGATAGGCAGCGTCCTCTATTTTAACAACGATAGCAATAACTGCGCTCGCCAAGCCGCGTGCCCATTTTGTTAAGTATAGGCAAATTCCCCCCAAATGATAGGAAGTAGCTCTGAAAATCTGTAAGGGAGCCCTGTTCAGCTGTAGACGTCCCACGGCTGAAATGATGATGATGATGACTTACGAGGCTGCCTGGTCCCAAGACAAGCGCAGTGAGGTGGCTTTATTACTGGCATAGCCGGTGCAGGGTGGACCATCACCAGTGAAGTGTCTCTGGTGAAATCACCACCTTCACATTCCAATACCCGAATTGCGAAGAGTTTTGCGACGGCTGCAGAAGAAAGCATAATCTCATTTATTTTAGTTTGTTTGTTCCCTATGACCTTTCATCATCAGCCTGTAGAAGTACACTGCTGGACATTGGCCTACTCGAGCCTTCTACATCCACTGACTTCCCGCAACCTTCACAATGTCGTCAGTCCATCGGGTGGGGGGCAACACTTCCAACACTGCCTCGCCCAGTTCGTAGTCGCCATTCAAGAACCTTTACTGCCCAAACGGTTGACGGTTCTACGAGCTATATGGCCTGCCCACTGCCACTTCAACTTTTACTAATTCTGAGAGCTATGTCGGTGACCTTGGTTCTTCTATTTATTTCCGTTTCTAGTTGGCACTTTACATTCTTTAATATCGAAAAAATAAGAAAAATAATGTAAGTTGCTAAGTTGTTACCTTACTAAAGTTTGTTACCTTGAGCAACTTTTCTAGAAGAGTCATTTTGCAATAGATGCAACAACATTCTTCTCGAGAATACATCTCCGAGCACCGACGCACATTTCAGGAGCATCTTCTCGAATGGCGTCAAGGAATCGTACGTCTTCAGAATTATTACTAGAAAACGTCAATTGTGTGAACCTGCGAATACTGATGTTCCTAAATGAAGTACAGCGTACTATTACAAAATCGCACTTGGTGCAATTTTGTAAGATCGTTCCACATAATACGTGTGACGCATTCTGGCATTTATTGACCTCGTCAATTGGCCCTTTCATGGCCTTTTGATGCTGCAGGAAACCTAGTAGGTACTTACCAGGACACTAAAACATCCATAGCTATTATATTGAACTCACCGTCCATAGACATGTCGACAGTCATGTCGTCAAAATTATAGTCCTCCGCCAGTACTGCCATTTGTACTAAATCAGAGTCTTGGTTGGTGTGGGTGCTGTCATTTTTGCTCAGCACACTCACGCTTATGACACTGTAAATACTCTGTAAAATAAAGTCGTAGGTTTTTCATCTACTTACGCCAAAAACCGAAGGCTGTCAAGACAAACGGCCTAAAAGCATAGATGAGGCAGACCGGACTAAGAATATGAAAATATAACAGTACCTACTCAGTAGGTAATAACGCTTCATGAGTCTTTCTAAGAAGCTAATCTCGACATCGGACCGGAAAGAGGTAGCGTAGGTTGGGCATTTATTGCAGTGGTCGATGGAGAGGTAGCTTCATTAATGTCATCCAATTTAATGGGAGATCCTAGATGTAAATTATTATGATATTGATGTAGATTAGGTATATGTAGTAAAATGTTTAGTAGGTAACATTTAATTTTAGGTTGTGTGCATAAAATTATATCAAAATTTATTATAGATAAGTACATCTGATATACCCCTATTTAATCATATCCAGTCCACTCCATCCAAAGGTTGTCTGGTAGAGATCGCTACTTCAGCGATAAGGCCGCCCATTGTTCATCACATAGTTTAGTTTTTATTGTTTTTTGTTAATGTTTGTACTTTTTATGGTGTGCAATAAAGCATTTTCTATCTTCTATCTATCTAAATGCTGATTTGCACCTGATAGCTTTGTTTCCTAATATCATCATTCGGCTGAAAGTCGCTGCCAGGCAGCTGCAGCAGCCCGGGTGATGGCATCACAGCCCCACTCGCAATCGCTTCGCTCCGCGGTATCGTAACCACGGTCAGAGCGCCCCGCTGGACCAGCGATATCACGAAGTTTTGGATCCAACCCGGCATACCGCCGCTAGCGCTTTCGATCACTCTGTTTAAAAAAAAACACCTACTTAGTGCTGATAAAAACGGACTACGGACCCCAAAACGAAATCACCAGTTAAAATAGTACCTAACTATAGACTAGGTAGAGTAGAATAGATAGTAGTAGAATAGACCACAGCACCGTATCATCGATATATTGGACTAGCTTCCGCCCGCGGCTTCGTTTGCGTGGTAGGTACCTACATAGAAAATAGCCTATAAGCTATTCTAAGTAAAGAACTTTATCTATTCCAAGTTTCAACGAAATCGGTTGAGCCGTTATGGCGTGATTAAATAAATAAATATTCCGGACATATCACACACGGTCAACTGATCCCAAACTAGGCATAGCCTGTACTATGGGTACCAGAGACTGATATACATAATAGATTAATATTTAACACCCAGACACAGAACAAACAATCTGTGTTCATCACACAAATGTTTGTCCAGAGCGGGAATCGAACCCGCGACCTCTAGCGCAGAAGGCAGATTTACTACCAACTGAGCTATGAGGCCAGCTAGATTGAACAACAAACATCTAAACATACTCGCAAACTTTCGCATTTATAATTTTAGTAGGAAGTAGGATTAACAAAGAACTTTTACTTCTCCAAATCTGCTGGAATCGCCTGCACGTCTAGTAACTGACAAACCAGCGCCGCATGGTACCAGCGATCGATTCCCGTCAGGTTTATTTTCACAAGCATGTTGTTCCCAAGGCACCTGTTTGCTAAAGCTGAAAGAAACCAGAATATTTTTTAGCGTGTTTCTTCCTACAGCTGGGCAAAGGTATCCCCCAAATCCTTCCATTTATGCCTATCCTTTGCGATTTCCCACGATTCGCTTTCGAACACATCAAGGTCGTCCCACCAGCGCTTTTCGGTCGACCCCGACGCGCCGCTGTCTCTGGTATCCCAGGGTGTGCTGATATTTGTCAACCTACCGGGGGGCGACTGGCTGTGGGAGTTTCCTAACACAATTGGTTCATCTGTAACCCATAACAGTGCACTCCATTGCCTAGTAATAGCCATAGCTATAAATATATATAGCAACTTATAAGTCGGTGAATTAATAAATAAATAACACCCAACAGTCACATACATAGTCCTGACCCCACACTAGGATTCCATAGTAGTACCACAACACCCAAACCCGGAACAAATATTTGCAGATCATGAAAAATAAACCCGCAGCGGGAATCGAACGCGCACTCCTTCGTCTCAGACGGGTGCCACTGAGGTCGTCGCTCTTTTTTCATCACGTCTCATCATTGATTCTTGGTCCTAGGGGAGTAGGACCGTTAAAACATCCACTCGGGTGGTAGAAGTTATCCTCGCAATAAGGCTCCTTTCATGCACAAGTCAAATAAATAAAAGTAAGTAAACCTTATTCAAAGCGCTTTAATGATCAGATGATATACTTACGAGTCATTTTCTCTTCATCGGTGATGGTCATCACCACAAAGATGGTCTTCGTGTCTAGAAGCAGCAGCAGTAGCCGCCAGGATTCGTTGTCTGTATGCTGGCCTTCCTCTATCGCCAGCACCCAAATGGTTTTGAAATTCTGCACAAAATCAATACCAACCTTACCAACAGGTGGGCCGTAGGTATGCTTGTTTGCCACCTCAGTTGTATAAAAAAAAACCTACCTTTTTTTCAAAGATTAGCCTGTTTGCCAAGGAGCTTTACAAAGAGGTAAAACATTTATTAAGTAAAAAATAATTTAAGCCTACAACATTTTGAAAATAAAAAACTGCCGCAACCATTTATAAAAATAGTGCCATGCGATAGTAAAAATGACTGAAAACAAAAAGTGTTATATATAAAAATCACCCAAGTGATATACTTTCTTATATTTGGGTAAAAAAAATCATTTTACATTCATTTTGATTTTTTAAGGCAAACATCTTTTGCATTTGACTGGCCTCATAGCTCTGTGGTAGTAACTCTGCCTTCTGCGCTAGAGGTCGCGGGTTCGATTCCCGCACTGGACAAACATTTGTGACTAACACAGATGTTTGTTCTGTGTCTGGGTGTTAAATATATATCTATTATGTATATCAGTCTCTGGTACCCATAGTACAGGCTATGCCTAGTTTGGGATCAGTTGACCGTGTGTGATATGTCCGGAATATTTATTTATTTAAAACCCAAATATCTCGGAAAGTATATCACTTAGTCGATTTTTTAGAACATATTTTGTTTATTATTATTTCTCCAAATTCTTTGAAAACAAAAATTATTTCGCTAGCTACTGAGGCTTTGCTCTCATATTATGCTCTTTACTAAAGGTTTTAAGTAAAGTAAAGTTCTTTATAAATAACAAAACAGCTAACGCTCTTGCAAATCGCTTGAATAACTTGCTTCACGTTAAAATTATCTAGTATATCTTCATTGCACTTGAACTTCTCCGGCAACGGGAATCGGCAATCGAATATTGTGTTGATTGAGTAGATTTGAATCGGCGAAGCAGAAGTTATGTCGAGACTGTAACAATCAACAATTAAAATAAAGATGGCCCAGTGTGTGCACTCGCGTTCTCAGGCTTCCGTACCATTACACTGGGTCAGAATATGAAAATTACACGTGTAGGAAGTGACAAACTTATAATTTGCGGTCATTCTAGTAGTTCATTGTATGTTTTTTTTTTTTTGCATTTCCATACAAATAATATTGTCATATCTATTGAATGCATTGAGCTCGAAACTTGATTTAATAGTTGGTATGGAGCCATTTCATTCTGGGCCTGGTCCATGTACACTATATAGAAAAATTAGGAAAAAATAGGAGATTACAAGAAAAATACAATTTCATTAATTTGAAGACAAATGCGATGGTACAAGAATAGTTCTTCTGGTAAGTTTTTTACTATGTGAACACAATTTGTAGGCCGCCATGTTGGTTTATAATTGGCGTTTGACATGACATTGACATATTTTTCATGTCATGTTGTCTGATCTGATGTTTTTGTTTTGTCAGATATATGTAGGTTGTCAAAATAACATTTCACGCACGTCCATCCGCCATATTTTTATAGCGCTGTGTGTTGCTCTCTTTGTCGAAGAAAATCTTTATGTACCTTAGAACGAAGTCAATTTAAATAAAATAATCAAAAATATACGTTGACTATATTGCTAAGCCATATTGTGGAGTAGTGTACACAGTGCAGGCCCAGGCTCCATATATTGATGAAACGTCTCTTTTCAAGTTGATACCTTTAGCCGTTTCTGAGACGGTCTTGACAGACAGACAGACGAGGTCCAAATGAGGTCCGGAACCCTAAAATCGTCTTTGCTACTTGCCTGCGTCGAATTATATTTTCGAAGTTTTCCCTGTTTGTTCTGCCTTTCCCTCCAATAAAAGTTCTAGCAGCTATCAGTCGAAACAGTCCGAACGGGACCTAGAACGAACAAATCCGTCAGACGTCCTTTTGTCTTTCACGAGTTTCCGCTTACGACATTTTTTTTTTTTTTTTTTTTATACTACTTAGGTGGCAAACAGGCATACGGCCCACCTGTTGGTAAGCGGTCATCCACGGGTAGTGAGATATGAAGGGGCCTATTCTTTAGCCGGTACCACCACCGGCGGCTGGCGGTATATGTAGTAGATAATATAAGTGGGATGACAAAATTCTTGTTAGAAGTAATTTGACGACTTTGTCTAACCTTCGTCTCTTCTGTTAGAATAACTTTCTCCACTCGCAAGAAGTTTGGTGTTGTATTCAAGCATTCTTCTATCAAACGAGTTTTCCCAACCAGCCTTGGACCCTGGAAACGGAAAATTATCTCTCCTAAGCCGTGTTCAAATGGCGTTCGATATATTATCTAAGTTATATTTAAAAAAAACAGAACGAACCTTACGTTTAGGTATACTTGTTTGTTTAAATCAATTTTAATTATGACATTTGGAGGGTAGCTTCCTGTTGTAGGTACCTATTGTACACTAAGAGGTGCACTAAGAAAGGAATTCCTGAAATTCAACCCCTAAGGAGGTCCAGGGGGGGGTGGGCAATTGTAAGCCCATACTTTTTTGTTAAATTCAATAACTTTAAAACTGGATACTGGTTTCCTCACGATGTTTGCCTTCACCTGTTAAAGCGTACTTGCATTTTTTGAACCGTAAAACTCACTGGTGCACGACCGGTATCGAACCCAAATCGAAAATCGGGGTACCTTCCACTATGCCAACACGGCGAATAACATTGGAAGCCAAGCCTTGGCTTCCAACAAACAATGAAGCAACAGACACGTAGCTTCACCTAGTTTCTAAGACATTTCAAAGTGAATTCAGTGATTTTATTGAAATAAACACCTTTTGTTTTGGAACTTACAATAAAGGCGATGCCGTACTGGTGGTCGCGGTATCTCGTGAACGTTTGATGTTGCTGTTGCAACGCATTTTGGAGCGTCGCCTTATATTTGTGAATTTCCATGTTACGCCCCAGCAGAGGATGCCGGCAGCTGCTCAGTCGTTCTGCCCATCTGTAAACCATTCAAATTGTTTTATAGTTGCTATTATTATTTTATGATAAATACATACTTGGTGACTGTTTTTAGGTATAAGTTATAAAATGTAAATCCGTTATTGGCTGTCAGTTTAGTTATAAGTTTACATGTTCTCTTTTTAAGAGCTGTGGATTTTGTTAATAAATAAAATAATATAATTATTTTGCGTGACAACTATTCTTCTTGTAGTGTCACTGATTCTTTCTTGGTCATCCTGTATTAGGTCAGTGACCAGGTTTAGGTATGGTGGCCCTGAAAAGCGCCTATGACCATCGATGAAAGAATCAGTGTATTGAAAGAATTAAAGTGCACCTTTCTATGTAACCTCTACGCGAGGTAAGGCACAGCGTGTTTTTCCATGCCAGATTTTCTCGCTCTAAATTGGAGCAGCCTGCCTGGGATGTGCCTCCATCCTACAGAAGATCGCAGCCAAATAACATTGTTTCAAATAGTGTTGTGTTCCTGCGGTAAGATTGCCAGAGCTTTTTTCGGGGTCGGCAACGCGTGCGTGATACCTCTCTCTGGTTTTGCAAGCGTTCATAGGCTACTTGTTTGATTGAATAAAACGTATTCTACCGTTTTTACGGAAACTGTAAAATCACTATGAACCTATATGGTTATTCGTTCGTTACTTTTTTATACAAAAGACATCAACGCGCTGCTTTATGGTTTTGTCACTTACCATAAACGGCTCGATAACTTTCGCCCTGTCCTTTTCTAACCGTCTAACCGTACCTACACAAAAGAAAGAGACGCATATACTCTAGATGTGGTGTACCTAGTTGTTTAAGTTTAATACTATTGTTCATCTGTAAGGTTTTTACTAATATGGGCCATTGCATATTACACATGTTTGTGTAATATGTCAAGTAGCTTGAAATAAAGATATTATTATTATTATTTTATATTTACGTTTATCGAGCTTTTATTTTATAAGTTAAAGGTTTCTCAGTTATTTATTCTATTATTATACTTAAACTAACCCCAACTTATTGAACTCATAAATAGGCCCAGTCTTAGCGATCCCCTTCAGCGCCTTCGATTCCATCAGCTTGAAGTACTCCTGGTCCAGTTTACTCCTGAGAAACGTTTCCTTGTCACACGTCACTTTGTCACGGTACGCCATCATCATTCGAGCAGCCTGGAAACGGGTCGCAGTTAATGTTATTATGGCTTTTTGACCGGTGGTGGAAATAAGAAAGAAAATACATTTATTTTGGACACACAAGCACAGCACAAACACAAACTAATTAGAAAAGACACTACAGGTTATAAAGAGGTGGGTAAGTAACAAACAAAAGTAGGTGTTGGCATCCCAACATTAATGTGTAGATTTACATTTTGTTGTTGGTAATGCTTTCTCTTTCTAATATGGCCGATTAGGGACGGATGTCCTTTGTAAACTTAGAAGATAAATAAACTCATGTGAACGCTTCAGCATTGTTTCCACTCACCAATCCAAATACTGAACCAGCCAACTCAACAACTAACAGGCAACCCTACAGTAGGTAGGAAGAAACGTAGGTAGGACAGGAGGAAATAACATAATTGGTGTGCAGGTAGAGGTAGGGTAGGTACTGATTACCGAAAAAATGTTCATTATCATCATCACCAGCCTGCAGAAGTCCACTGCTGGACATAGGCCTGCCACAAAGAGTCCCACGACGAACGTTCTTGAGCCTTTTCCATCCACCGACTTCCCGCAACCTTCACAATGTCGTCGGTCCATCCGGGTGCGGTAAAAAATCTTGAGGCCTGATATTTTTTGACAATTCCCGCTGGGGACAAATGTTTCATGCTTTGCAAATATTGTTCCGGGTCTGGGTTCAGTGGTATTAAGGTACTTTTAGTTACATAAACCCACGACACAGGGAATCCTAGTGTTGGGTTGATGTGTAGAGTCTGCGATATCAAGGATATTGAACGTTGATGTACAAAAAGTCCCAAAAAACGAGTAACGCGAGTTTCTATGGCACGTTATTCGATTATATCCTTTACCTTATTGACGGCAGGTCCAATGACTGTGTATTCTCTTCTCAGAACGTGTCCTACCAGTCCACAGTACGATGTTCCTGGAAGAAATAATAGTGCAACAAGTGAAGATTTGAGGATGTGAAGAAAGAAAGAATGAAAATTTGTTTATTTGACCCACAACGCAGGTAGGTACAGTAGGTAGGTGGGTACATAGAAAATACTTTATAGGTAGGTAATAAACAACGCCGTAGGAAAACATAAAAAAGTAGGTAGGTAGGTGGCTAAGTGGTAGGCTAAGTAGTATGCGTTGTGTGAGGCAAATGGGTCTCAGCATAAAGCTGCACCGAACATAATATTATGTACGGTGCGGCGCTGGTTTTCTGTATATAAGAAGTGTTTGTTACTCATTGACGCCGCACCACTGAACGCATTCGAACCGAAATTTGGCATGGCATATAGCCTGCCTAGCCAATTTTTGATCTGGGTACGGTACGCGGGTTGAAGCGAGTATTATTCAATAAATTATGATTTGGCCCGTATTTTTTTACGGGCCTATAGGCATTAGAGAGTTTGTTAGCGTGGGGAAAGAACCACCATCCTACAATCCTATTTCCTACTAATATTATAACAGCGAATGTTAGTGAGGTGAGGATTGTAATGAAACGAGGATAACACTTGACAACACCACTTTATTTATTCCGAACTTGTGCAGGACGACGTTAAATAGATATTAAGATAGTTTTAATTTGCCTAGGAACTGTATAAGTTAACGATGTTTCTACTTTTTAGTGCTAGTTGAAAATCGTATGAAACCGCCTTCTGTTCGAAAACCCCTTGCGGTACCCTAAAAAGTACATAGAACTTTCGAGAAACATCGTTGACTAAGTAGAAGCTTCGAGAAGGTTAGTCTTTCTCTATGGAACTTTCTGGAATGTTCTAGTAATTTAGTAGTTTCGAGATAGATTGATCTAGAATGTTCTTAGAAATAGTAGTACATTCGAGAAACATAGGTCTAGAAAGTTCCTGGAAATTTAGTATATAAACAGAGCCAAATTGTCATTCGCAATTCAGTTTAGCAATACCTGTCCTACGAACAAGTACGAAAATAAAGGAAGAAAACTCCCAAGAGCCTTTCATTCAGAACTCTTAGAAAACAGGAATCCTCGCCTTCCAATCCAGCAAATAAGTGTGTGGTTCGCACAGAACTTGTGGAATATTCTAGATTCGAATACAACTTTTAGTTCTAAACTAGAACATTGGTTACACGACAATGCTCACTGTTCAGTTTCCAGAAAAAGAATGCCAGTACATTCCAACTTTTGCTTAAAGGTTACCTCCGGTCGGTTATAAAAAACGAACCCATTTGGTTCGTCCGTCCCGTGGTTGGACCGTTCGTGGTTGGCTACCCGCAACTGTCCAATCACGCACAGAACAGAATTGCCAGCTAACAAATATTTTAAATTCCAAATGCTATGTTGCCATTATAAGAAATAAATATTTTATTATTACTTTTAAATTATGAATATCAAATCACGACAGGATGCAGCAAAAGTTATTGAGGATACTTGAATGTTTGTGGTTCAGTCATAATCATCATCATAGAATGCCTAAAATAGCATATTAGGCGACTTTTTATCTAGGAAATAAAAATAAATGCTCTTTCTTTCTTTCATTTTAGGTACAACGTATGCGAAGTCGCAGGCGCAAGCTAATAAATAATAATAACTTTCTAACCAGACGTGACTCCAATAGAAACGCTACAGATATTATCATCTTTGAGGGTAGTTTTCAGCTGGAACGCGCATTGCAGCGCCTTCTGCGCCTCGTCTTCGTGCTTCAGCCCTCGCATTCCAAAGACCACTAGGAACATCATGTCCTTGTCGAACATGGACACCTTGTTCACTAGCCCACCTGAGTCTGTCGTCACACTAGAAGAAAATCAATAGCGATAGAGTTACCTATTCGATATACCACCCCGAAAGGGGTTTATTCTATCAACAAAAAGAACGAATATTAGGCAATAGAATATTAGGAACGAATATTTCATCTTAATCCCTTCAACCGTTTGGGCGTGATAGAATCACAAACATCCGCACAAACTTTCGCATTTATAATACTAGCTTCCGCCTGCGGCTTTGCTCGCATGAAGACAAAAAGTAGCCTATCTATGCTATTCCAGACTAGGTATACCTAATCTATCTCTGTGCCAATCTTGGTCCAAAACCACAAACATCCAAACGTCCTCACACACTTTCGCATTTATAAATATAAGTAGGCATAGGATAGACAGATTATATCCGGAACTTATAATAAAATAGCGCAAGGAGTTTTCATTCGTCAGTTACGAATGAAAACTCCTTGCGCTTCTGCGTCACTAAACACGCACCTACAAACACACTTGTACGCCGCATCCACGACACCAATCAGCACGTTCTCCGTGACAGCCTTCGTGATGATGTTCAGGAACACGACCACCACCCTGCGCACTTCAGTCAGGAAGTCCAGTGGCTCGTCGTTGTCAACTGCACGGATGACGGGTGTCAACATGAACCGGCGCAGGCCTGACCACCAATTGCTTCGCATTGCTGCTACCACTGCTGGCCTCACTGAAATTTCAATAATAATAACCGAAAATAATAGCACACGCTGAGTTGTGGCCGTTTTTAGGGTTCCGTACCTCATTTGGAAAATCGGAACCCTTACCTATAGGATCACTTTGTTGTCCGTCTGTCTGTCTGTCTGTCCGTCTGTCAAGACCCTTTTTCTCAGAAACGGCTATAGGTATCAACTTAAAATTTATATGTGGGCTTATGGTGCCGTATAAAAATCAAAGCTAAAAAGATATGGCAATGAATGTATAATTTTTGTATGGAAATGGCAAAAATCAAAAACCTCCACGGTAGGTACTTCCAGTTACCTCACAATTCTGAAATTTGGAATGCTAGGAGCTTTTGTAACACAAGTAAAGGGAAAAGTCTGAAATGTAGGAATTTCGAAGTTTTTAAGGAAACAAAGTTATAGGTATTTGCGGTCAGTGTCATGACAATGACTACGTGGGCGACCGCAAATATAAGTTTGTCAATTCCTACACTTAGAATTTTTATTAATTTTTATAAATCCATTGGTGCACGACCGGGATTCGAACCCACGACCAATAGTACGGAAGCCTCAGGGCGCGAGTTCTCGCACTTTACCGTCTTTATTGTTACGAAGTTGTGTTTGTTTTTTTGTGTTTAAGGTAACAAAATAAACGTACAGTACGGCCGGCGGATCTAGACCGGCGTTAAGTTCGTTCGCAACGCTGCGCAGTAGTCACTTTTAGGGTCGAATAGGTGGTAAGACGCGGGGTGCGCGGTACTGTACCTGCGCACAATTTCCGAAAGCGCAACTTCAGACCGGTCTAGATCCGCCGGCCGTACTGTATTTCTATTCTATTCTATTATACTATGTCACGAAAGGAGCCTCTAAGAGGCACCACTACACGATTCTTTAACCGACGGTCATAGGCCGTTTTCAGGGCCACCATACTTCAATCTGGTCGCTGACCTAATACAGGATTACCAAGAAATAATCAGTGACACGACAAGTTGTTAAAGAGAAGTTGTTGCTTACGTGAATATTCCCTGTAATTGATACCATCAGGCGTGGATTCATCAAACTCAGAAGCATCCAACGAGATTCTCGGTGATTGTTCTGTAAAAAAACAAATACTTATTTGAAAGAGAGCAGCAAGTATGTTAAGGAGATGGAGTTGGAGATACACAAGACGAAACCGACTAACCTCTGACTCCGATAGAAGTGTGCAGCTTTTCCACGCGTTTCCAAGTAGCTCCCACACCCAAAACCTAGAAATTAGTGAAAGTGCTGATAGATATAGAAGTGTTGTGTTCGGTAAATACGTATGAACAGACGGTAAATCTTAGATTCGTGTAGATATTGTAGAAGGAACTACGCAACGCTACGTACCTATCTATTGTAGAAGGACGCTCAAAGCTCACAAAAAATTAATTATTCAGAATTTTCACATCTTGACACACATTGTTTCTTTTTACATCTTCTAATTCATTGTCACCTTTTTTAAATCTCGTTTTGATTACCTAGAATGAGGTTATATACTAGGTACAACACCTATGACCTATGGCTCTACACGTAGGTAGGTACCTATAGGAGCTACAACAGCCAAATATTTCTAATTGAAAATTGTTTTTAGCTACAATTTCAAAAGAGATACGTAACTACAACAAAAGGTAGTGAAGTTTACAACACAACCTATGGATTGGAATGTGGGCGCAACCACCATTCCGAACAGTCACGTTGGCGTCGGGGTCACCAAATGTTGGATCACTTTCAGTTCTCAAAGTCTATTAGTCTGTTATGGTGTATAAATGATAACTAAGAAATACCGAAACACTGAATTTATTAGGTACTTGAGTAAATTATTCAGTTTACAATAATGGTCTACCTTCGTATGCCTCCCGTCTCCACAAGGCGCGGTACAGTACTCCGCTTCATTGACATACATCCACGCACTGGCCGTGGTCAGCACATCACCGGCCGTGCTCATGTATTCCGCCATCTTGACGTCCCACACGGGCTGGCCGACGATCACGTAGTTGGAACGGCTGGTGCAGTCTCCGCCGATTATTGCGAAATGGGAGAGGCCAGCTGAGATGGCTATTTTCACTGTGGTTTATAAAAACTTATTATACTTAAAGTAGATAATAGGTAGTACTTACCTACCTACCTAAAATGCCTAAAATTATTTGTAACCTAAGTTAAGTTATTAAATATGCATGTATATATATATATATATATATATATATATATATATATATATATATATATATATATATATATATATATATATATATATATATATATATTATAGTAAGTTAGTACCTACCGGCCTAGATGTTCATAGTTATAAAATTTATCTGTATGTTATCAAAATTGGCACCTAGCGATTACTACCACTAAATTGTCGTGCCATATCAGGGCTCATGTTGAAGCTATTTTAATAATATCTTTTCTGTACAACATGAACACAATAAACTATTATATTCTAAAATTCTTATAGGCCTGCTCCGGATCGGCATCGCCTCATTCAAGCGCTTCAGAATGATTATTATGAAACTTTATACTGCATGCAACGCATACTAATCAGCAAGTAATGGTATCTCCCAGAGTCGAACTGGCCATTCGAGGTGGCGCTTGACAGCCGGGCCCCAGCCTGCGCGGGCCCCCCCACGGGCTTATCTTGCCGCAAGCCAGGCGGTAGGTAGGATAGGGGGCCCGCGCAGGCTAGGTCCCAGATGTTGCGCCCTAAATGTTAACTAGATTCGTACATACAATTAGAGAAAATGAAATAGAAAATTTTTGAATTTGAGCAGGTCATCCCGGTTTCCTTTGATTTTTATATATTATTATTTTCCGTTGGCCGTGGTGGCCCCGGCTAAAGAATAGGCCCCTCTATAACTACCTATCCGCGGATGTCGTAAGAGGCGACTAAGGGAAAAAAGCTAGGAGATGGGCAGCAGCGTCCCTCATTTTAGCAACGATAGCTCTAACTGCGCTCGCCAACCCGCATGCCCAGCGCGGTGAGTATGGGCAAATCCCCCCACATATTAAGGAATTCGTTCTGTCTGCGGGGGAGGTCATGTGGACGTCGTACGGCTGAAATGATGATGATGATGATGATTCTTTTCCGTTATTATTCCATCTACCAATGGTTAGGTTCCTATTCCTACTGAACAGAAGAAACCTTTTACCTTTCAAAACAATGCCGACATCAGTCATCAACGTTCCATAGTTCTTTTGTATAATCAGCCCGCAGTCAATAGCCGTGTGGACCACATCCTGCATTGTCAGCCTTGGTGTCTTCTTCCACATGGAGAGAAAGGCGTCTCCGGAAAACTTCAGCACATCGCCGTTGTGGGTCAAGATCTCTTGGACCATAGCTCCGATGTAGCAGTTTAGGACTTGCGTAAGGCGAGAGGGACCACCGCGCGCGACGTTAGTGTAGTTCTCGCATAGTTCGGTGAAGCCTAGTAGGTAAAGGTTATTGGTCCACCAAACGTTTTTCGTAAAAGCCGATGTCTATCAATCTTTTGATGGCCCTACCTTTGTCTGCTTTGCCAAGATGCTACCAATAACTTTCGATGACCATTGTAGAGGCAAATGATGGTGCGTCTATTGAGTGGTATGGAGGTTGTGCCTTTGTCTATAGGTACCAAAATCTTACTGAATATGATATTGACCCAAGAAACCTACAAGGCAAATATTTTAGCTTTGTAGGTTTAGGTTTGTAGGTACCTATATATAACACCCAACAGTCACTAGTCCTGTCCCCCACACAAGGATTACCTGTGTCGTGGGTATCAGAAACTACGATTACAATGGTACCACAACACTAAGACTCGGAACAAATATTTGCAGATCATGCAAACATTTGTACCGCAGCGGGAATCGAACTCGCACTCCTTGCGTCTCAGACAGGCACTCGCCACCGATTATACTTTGATTAACAAAGCCAAATGTTCTTATTTTGTATTTCCAATGTTAAGTGGAGGAGGAACGCTCTCCGCTAAACATGGGAGGGAAGCGCTGACGTTACACATTGGTGGGGCGATCTCTACATTCCTACGTAGATAAACTTAAGCCCAGCAGTCATTATCATCATCATCAGCCCACATTAGTCCACTGCTGGACATAGGCCTCCCCCAATACACGCCAGTGAGCCCGGTGTTCGGCCCTTGTCATCCACTAACTGCCCGCCGCCTTTCGTAGGTCATCGCTCCACCTAGCCGGGGGGCGCCCCACACTACGTTTGCCTAGACGTGGTCTCCACTCAAGAACTCGTTTACCCCAACGGTGGTCGGTCCTTCGGCATATATGGCCAGCCCACTGCCACTTCAGCTTGCCAATTCTCTGGGCTATGTCGATGACTTTGGTTCTCTGTCGGATAATCTCGATAAGCCCAGCAGTGGGCAGTACGAAAGTAGGTAGGTAGTACAAACCCGTAACATCAATAAACATCAGCGCAGTCTCGTAACTCCTGATGGAGTGGTCGTAATGCTTGTAGATGACCTCGTCGGGCAACAGCGACGCGATGATCCCGATTCGGCTCGTCTTTTGGATGGAGCTTAGGCCGCCTTTCGTCCTGCGTGTGACATAAGTAGTAGATTGTTTTTCGTGTCACTGGTTCTTTCTTGGTCATCCTATAGTAGGTCAATGACCAGAATGACGTATGGTGGCCCTGAAAAAGGCCAATAACCCTTGGTGAAAGAACCTTTAGAGGCTCCTTTCGTGGACATGTCTAGACGTCTAAAATTCAGGTTCTAGGACATGCCGTTTTCCTTCACCGTTACGGAGTACCTAGGTACTCGTACTACCTACATATAGCCCACATAAGTCTAAGGAACAGAAAAATCATTGGTGCACGACCGGATTCGAACTCGTAATCTGTGTTTAGTAGTGGACATCCTACGGCTACAATGATGAAGGTGGTTTACATGGACTGCTTCATCGTCAGCTTGGTGCGATGGCGCTCTCGCGGCGTCAGCATGTCGACCGGGAGGGAGGTGCTGGCGGAGTACCGATGGTGGACTCTCTTCATTGCCATCAGGTACTCGTCGTAGTTGGAAATCTTTCTGCTTCGACTACTTGTTGCTGATTCTAGGAGGAATATCACCACATTTACTAGTAGGAAGGAACCTACTCCCTTTCTAACTACCAGCAAACAACAGCCGTTACTGTAGGAACTACCCTACCATGCATCGGTCGGTTGGCTAATAGCATGAAAAGTTAAGAAAAACATTCATCATCAGCCTGTAGACGTCCACTGCTGGACATAGCCCTCCCCCAAAGAGTTCTATGACGAACGATCTTAAGCCTTTTCCACCCACCGACTTCCCGCAACTTTCACAATGTCGATTTTTCTAACAGAAATTTCCAGCTATCTTATGTGCAAGCTGTAGACCCGGGTCTCCAGCTGACACATAGTGTTTAGCTCATATCTCAGAAACCTCTTTGGTACCTAAATTTTGAATTAGATTTTCAGATTGCACCAATTATGCACTAAATAATAATAATAAATATTCCGGACATATCACACACGGTCAACTGATCCCAAACTAGGCATAGCCTGTACTATGGGTACCTACCAGAGACTGATATACATAATAGATATTTAACACCCAGACACAGAACAAACATCTGTGTTAGTCACAAATGTTTGTCCAGTGCGGGAATCGAGCTCGCGATCTCTAGCGCAGAAGGCAGAGTTACTACCAACTGAGCTGAGGCCAGTATATATTTACATACGCAGAATTCAGAAATGTGTAAGCTGTAAGACACACACTTCTAATAAGGTCCCCCAGAATACAGATTCTGAGTAAGGTCCTAAACCCAAAATAAGATGATTCAGTTAGTTCAGTCAGCATACCAGCATCGTTATGATCTCTACTAGGTCTATCACTGATTTTCTTTTCCATCTTGTCCTCATTGATCGGAACAGCCGATGATATTATCTAGGTACTGTTTATTTGCAATCGAATGCAGAGGAATACAAAGAAATGCTTATTTTTAATCCGAATAACCACAAAAATCCATATTCTCTTTGAATCTCATGAAAATCCAAAGAGAATAAAACCACTACTTACTGAAAAATGAACCCAAAGGCTAAAGTACTCTGTGCGCTAGAACCAAAGAGAATAAATCACTAGCCAGAACTAAATATTTTCCTTTAGGTAGCTGTCAATATGGATATCTCTTACAAGGTGCACGACCGAGTTCGAACCTACGACCTGTGGATCGGAACCACTGCCACCACTCCGACAGTCATCTGGGTGCCTACGTAGATTGTTGTTGATGGTACTTTGTGCTTAAGTATAAGGTAATTCATAATATGTCTAAGTACTTGATATTATGAATCACCTTGTACCTCTATATGTACCTACTAATATTATAAATGCGAAAGTTTGTGAGGATGTTTGTTATTCAATCACGCTGTAACGGCTCAACCGATTTCGTTGAAACTTGGAATATAAAGAGTTCTTTACCTAGAATAGCTTTTTATTTAAGTACCACGCGAGCGAAGCCGGGCGGATGCTAGTAATTATATGATCCACAAATAAAACTATCAGAATGGGTTGATATTTATTTATTTTAATTGCTAGATGTTTATATGCAAAACAGGATAATGGTTTCAATACCACTCCACTTATTATCAAGCACACCTAGTTACGTTAAGAACACTTAAATCCTTTCTACGAAAGAAGTAGGTACCTAGGTACTTCAGACTTAATATTGTTTGTGAAAAGGACGTTTGCGAATGGAACCTTCCACTTTTATTCGGCACCCTCGGTGGCGTATCGGGCTAGGGCTCGTCTGAGACGCAAGAGGTGCGGGTTCGATTCCCGCTGCGGGACAAATGTTTGTATGATCTGCTAACATTTGTCTATTATTATTTAGCCCTCCCAGAATCTAGTATAAATGAGCTCCTGGCCAACTCCTGAGACGGAACGGAGGTTTAATTCCTCCCGAAGTCGTTCATCGATCGAGGACCGAGAACCGTAGCCTCCGAGACACGGTAGCGCTCAGCTCTTATTGCCATTAGCGGCCAACTATCGATTTGGTGACCGCTGAAGGTTGCTGATCTATTAGTACGATTAAATATGCAAGCCACACCACGAGCGCTTCTCAGAATCTGAAACAAATAGACTTCAAAATCTTGCCTGATAGCCTGGGTTGGTTTTCATTATGGCAACCAGATAGGTCCATGGTCAAAATGCGACTGGTCGTGGGCTCGAATCCTGTAAAGTGCGCAAGTTGCGGATTTTCATCACCAAAACAGTTGGCAATCATCCTAGAACACGAAGGCACAACCGCATCAGGGCCACCATTACCTATCAACTGCTAAGATTTTAAGGAACTTCCTTCGACTCAGGCGGGAATCGAACCCGCGACCCATTAAGATACTGGGGATACGCTGACAACTATGCCACTGTCAGCTCGTTCCGTTGTCAGAATGATGCTCGAACCGCCACGCCACCGGCGGCGCCGGCCGATACACCACTACACCTGCGCTCCACCTACAGGGGAAACGTTGCACTAATCCAAGCCTGTTCAATGACAAAAGTTACCAACAGATATAGAAGGTGTCGGATTAACGAATTTTGTAAATACTACTACAGCTGCTAGTGACTTCTTGCTTGCTTGTCACAATTTCTTGGTCAAATACAGTCAGTGACCAGGTTGAGGTTTGGTGGCCCTGAAAAGGGCCTAAGACCGTCGCGTCGTTGAAAGAATCAGTGTAGTGATTAACGTGCGCGTCTTAGAGGCTCCTTTCGTGTACAAGTCTTCGAATTTTGAGATTGTAGGACATGGTGGTTTCCTCACGATGTTTTTCTTTGGTGGCACAAGGAAAATCCATTGGTGCACGACCGGGATTTAACCCACGAACAGTAGATCAGAAGCCGGGGCCACTACCAGCACTCCACCAGTGCTGGTGCTAGTGACTGGAAAATAGCAAAATAATACAATTCGAAGACATGTGAAATGTGCACGAAAGGACCCTCTAAGCGGCGCACTTTAATCCTTTCACTACTCTTGATTCTTTCACCGTCGACGGTCATAGGCCCTTTTAAGGGCCACCATACCTGGTCACTGACCTAATACAGGATGACCTAGAAAGAATTATTTACACGACTAGCAAGCATAGAACTCAGCGAGCCACGCGAGTCGGGTGAACAGGGTCCTGGGTGTTATTTCTAGGCCATAGCTGGGATTAACGTACCCACTGCCCACCAAAGCATGGTAGCTTCTCATGGTGACCGCGCGCGCTAATGCTTGTTATACCAAAATAGTTTACCTGCCCTAGTTAGAGAACAAAGTAGGTACCTACCTCACTGAAAGTACGTCATCCAGTATAATCATTAGTCCACTGATGGGCAAAGGTTTCTCAGAAACTAGCTGGCAGCAGGTAAGCACTTGGTAAACGTACCAGGACAAAATCCTGGGAGCAGGAGAAAACACCCATACATACCTATCTCAAGCTTGTGCAGATAAACCTGTCGTTCAACTGACTGGTAGGAACTCATGTAGCTCTCAGCTCCATTTGGCTGCATGCAAATGCACCAAGCTCACTGGTGTTAAGGGTCAACGCCAACAGACAAAGTGGCGGAGAAACATTTAAACGGGGCCCTATCTACTTTTAGATACGAATTAAAAATAACAAAAACTGTACTAAAAATGAATAAGGTCCAATTATTTATCGAATGAGTCACTTTGTCCTTCATCAGCGCTAACCCAAATGTACTGGAAAAAAATAAGGGACTTTCTATTCTATGGATAAACTCACAAACTAAAGTTTCTAAAATTTAGTATTGACTATTCGAGAAAGGACTTTTATTATTCATCAGGATGATTAGAATGGCTTTTTACTTCAGTGGCATAAGTTTTTTTTTTATTTGCCAAAAATAATTATTGATGGACACTAAAACTGACTCACTATTCACTATTTCAGAGATTTCACACAAAGTGAACTTATTGCCACAAGGAACACTACACTGAACAACTAACTTCACATTGGACTCAGTCATTTGTTGGGATCTTTACGCCAACTCAACTTCACCTAACATGTCTCACTAAACAGATTCACAATTTTTGGACACAATAACATCACTTTACAAACACCAATTCACAAGGATTAGAAAAACAAACATCGGAGATGGAATAATCTATTTCACACACTTACACTACACAGTACACATCACCTATATCCACTGATTACACTATTGATAAACATAAATACACTTAGTAATTTCTAGCATGAACTAACAACTACATTTTATGCAATAACGTTATTATTGCTGTCACTAAACTGTGGTTACACAGCACTTCCACATTAAATTAGGTTCATAAACCTTCACAAAACTAAGCTTACACCACACGTCACTACACAACACAAAAAATACAAAGATAAAGGTTTATCTGAAAACATTAAAAGGCTTAAAGCTATGTATCCAATACAATGTACATGAATATGTAACCTTAGGCTGTGCCCCCACGGACTACCACTATAACTAAATGATCCTCTTTCAAACTTTCCTCTGTTAGATTGTGACATGTCCTCTTTAGGAGCTCAGTGGAAAACTCGCATGGAGGGAAGGAATACAATACACCAGTGGCCTCAGTCTCTTTGTTCAGCAAAGATATGACACCTGCAGCCTCCTTCTGCTTCAAATATGATACTAAGTTCCTCATTGGGCGAGTCTGAATACTAGCATCTTCATTTGTGATAGCTGTGGTTGAGCCTGCTACTCCCAGGAAAATAGCATGAGAGGTGGATGTGACAATTCTCTTCTGAACATCATCCAGTTTGGGCTGATCGAGACGTAATCGCTGTGTGATTCTCAACTGATTTTTACCTTCTTCATCTTTCATAAGGCAGTCAATGATTTCGTTATCTCCATCAGTGAGATGGAATTTAGTGGGGAAAAGAGAGTTCTTTAGGATCAACGCTCCATTCCACACTGTCATAGCCTTACGCACGACTTCAGGGAGGGTTCTGGCGGAAGCGAGCATGCCGCCGGTGCGACGTGGAGAGCCGTCAGAATCAGAGTCCGGTGACCGCCTTCGTGGGGAGCGAGACCTAGACCTGTCGACTCCCGGCTCACGGGAGCCGGAGCGCCGGATGCGGCTCTCATATTCACCTTCCACCGGCGGCCTTCTCCACTCATCGTCACGGAACTCTGCGCTACCGTGATACCCGCCTCTGTACATGCCGCGTCCACGACCACGCCCGCCCCTGCCTCTATAACCTGTACCATACGCGGAGTAACCTTCCTCCCAAGATGCTCCCGCTTCGTACCCCTCGTACCCTTCAACAGGGCGACCGTCTTCGCCTACTGGTGGCGCATACGTCTTGGGCCTGTAAGGACCCCCATTGCCAACGTCAGCAAAATCGATTCTCAGACGCCTGTCTGGCCCTCCCAGTGGAAAACCTCGCATTTCTTTCACGGCTGCCTGTGCAGCATCAATCGAATCATACAAGATGTAAGCTTGAGCTTCCCCTTTGGCGTATTCTATCTTTTTGATTGCCCCAAACCTATCAAATTCTCTCTCTAGTTGCGCTACAGATGTCCAAGGCCCGAGACCGCCTACCCACACGCGAGTTGTAGGATTGGCTTTGCCATATCCGATTTTGCATTGGAATTTTCCAATATACTGCCCTGATAATTCTACTTTAGCCCGATGAGCCATATCTAAAGTTTGATAGCGCACGAAGGCAAACGCATTGCCAGTGCCAGGGGGAGGACGCTTTATGTCAATGTCTTCTACAATGCCAAAACGGCCAAAGATACGACGCAGTTCCTCATCAGATATGTTTATTTCAAGATTACCGGCGAAAAGTGTCCGAGTAGCGAGAGGATCGTCCTCCGGCTGGACGTGATGTAAGTAATTAGGGAATTTATCTTTTTTATTTTCCATTTTATCAAACTGTGGATGCGGGTGGCGAGGCATGTACGGACGCGGCATGTAATGAGGGTGCGGAGGGTGATGCATCGGCGGTCTGTGGTGCATCGGGGGCCCGTGTGGCCCCGCCATGCCGTAGTCATGCATCGGGGGACGGAAATCTCTGTGATGTGGAGGAACTGCGGGGGGGATACCGTAGCCTCTGTCATCCGGGGGCGCTCTGCGTCTCTCGGGTACTGGAGACCAAGCATACGAGTACGGACGCTCATAGTCCGGTGGAGTGACGCTTCTAGGCCGGCTTCTGAACTCAGAGCGCACCGGCTCGTACACAGGATCTACGATAGCCACTTTGTCGTACAAGATTATCCTTGGCTTTGCGTGTTTTGCGTCTCTCGCGTCTTCGGAGCTCCGAAAGCAAATGTAGGCCACGCGTTCGTCGAGTTCGTGGGAAATCTTGATGCTGAAGTCGCCGAACTTCTTGTATTCGCGGTAGAGCGTATCTTTGATGACATCATCGGACGCTTTGGGGTGCAGCGCGCTGACACAGAGCACTTTGTATACAGGGCGAGCAGTTGCTGACCCTTCTCTGACCTCCCGAGTGCGGGCGAACTCGTCGCGATGGGGCGACACGTAGCGCCCGCGGGGACTGGGCGAGCGCACCCTCCGCCGCACCCTGTCGGGGGTGACGCGCTCGTCTGAGCTATCGTCATACCGACCGATGCTACTGCGCGTCCTTTTAGAACGCGGTACACTATCCCGGGACGAACTCCGCTTCATGTTACGAATTTTCACCGTTATTCGATCTCTATCTCTATCGCTACGCGGTAATCCAATCATGAAAGCTCAGTACGACGAACCACTATCTGAAATGCACAACATTACACGTCACTTCAAAATGTCGCTTTGTTCCAGCATAAATCACTGTAGCGCACTTGAGTTTTCGTCTTACCACAAGCGAAAGACCTTTGTAGCTATTCTATTTGATCACAGAACAAGTATAAACACTAATCAGTTCATAAAAAGCCACGAACTGTTCACAAAACGCAATTTATTCCAACACAGCTGAGTCACGTACACGATCAAATCACGCAAGAAGCGAAACGAAACACGAAACCAACTCAACATGGCCGCCGCCGCCATAGAGCACATCAGCACAGACTACTAAGAGGCCATAGAGTAACTTTTTTTTATGCCGCCCCGCGCCGCGCCCTGTCACCTCGCTTCGCCCGCCACCCTCTCCCTCCCTCGATTTTTTTTTTTTTTAAATCTTTATTTTCTTAAATTGGGGGTTTTGTCACATAGTGACATGTCACTCCCGTAAGGCCACTAAACAATATGACTTCTAAACTAAACTAAACTTCTTGGCTTCGCCACTATCCGAAACAATAATGCTGGCGAAGTCACATACATATATTTAATTACTTAGGCAACTCGTGAATAAAGCTTCACCAGCACTTTCGCCTCCTCGGACAGTGGCGAAGCCAAGACACTATTATAACTACCTAGATTAAAATCAATCCATTTATAAACACATTTCATATCAAGCCGCTGCACTTCGTTCCGAACACACTCCGTCAATACATGATGTACATCCTCTTGAACGTCACATGCCGGGCAATTGGGGGAATCCGAAATTCCCATTAAAAATCTAAATTTGTTTGACGGAATATGTCCAGAACGAAGTCTGAGCATATATACAATAATCTTCCGTTTCAAAATAGTCTTGTCGAACCATGGGTAATTAGGAGGTTCACATTGTATTGTTTTGTACCAAATTCCTTTGGATAGTGACCGTCTATCAAAATATTCATTCCAATTTTTTCGACATATCTCCTTGACCTTGAAAACAACTTCACTATGTGTTGGGGAACAGTTGTACGGAATACCGTCTTCTATAGCTTGCCGTGCAGCTCGGTCTGCCTCCTCATTACCCATGATACCGATATGAGACGGAACCCACTGAATAATAATGGTTTTGTCAGAGTCACATATTCTATTGATGGTTTCTAAAATGGAGTAGGCTATCGGGAGTCCTTGAATGCGCGAGGTCAACCGGGAAAGGTGTAAGAGTGCACTCTTCGAGTCAGTTAATATTACAAATTTATCATAATCCACGGATAAAACATACCTAAGGCACTCTGAAATAGCTATTAGTTCAGTATGCATGATAGAAATATTTGCATCAATTTTAAATTTTGTATGTATATCTACCTGGGGGTCAAAGAATGCAGCTCCAGATCCCAACTCATCTTTAGAACCATCAGTAAAAATTTTATAAAAATTATTATATTTCCGATCAATAAACAGGCTACAAATATGTCTTAGGTTTTGAGGATGAATTGATCTTTTAGATATATTAACTCCCTTTACATCAGTTCTAATATTCTTAGATATATCCCATCCAGAAATCCACGAATCCATAGTGAAAATTTGTAATTTTTCTGTAGATTGAATACAATAATCTTTGAAATCCTTATAAAGGGAAATCAGCATAGGCAATTTCTTTCTTCTCCAATAAATAAAATGAGAAATTTCACTAAGTTGTTCTATTACCTCAACAGAAACATTATTATCAAGAGATTTCGATCTTAACCAGAATTTACCAGCAAGGTAATATCTGCGAAATTGTAAGGGAGAGAGATTCAACTCACTTTCCATGACATGTATGGGAGTGCTTTTAATAAATCCTCCTATAACACGCATGGCCTGATTCTGTAAAATGTCCAGTTTCTTTAAATGACTTTTAGCACTACTATCATACAAAAAGCTGCAATAATCTAGTCTGCTCCGTATAATTGAAATATACAAGCGTCTAAGGTGTGAAGGATGGATACCCCATTTCCCCCCTGCTAAAACTTTAAAAACATTCATAAATTTGTGTACTTTAGAACAGATTTCATTGATGTGCCGCCCCCATTTTAAGCCTCTGTCAAGCCACATGCCAAGGTATTTTACACTTTCTACCTGTTCAATGAGGTTATTGTTATTTACAATTAGATTTATATTAGTGCTTCGCCTGCCCCTACTGAACACACATACCTTAGATTTTCTGTAAGAGATGTTTAATCCTAGATCTTCAATCAGTTTGCAAAATCTATTAAATGCACTTTGTACGTCGCATAAAGCAACTGTAACAGTTTTACTAGAGCTATAAAGAACAAAATCATCCGCATACTGAGAGACAAACACTGGATAATTAATATTATGACATATCTTAATTGTTGCTACGTTAAATAAAAGAGGGGATAGAGGGTCTCCCTGTGCTATGCCCATTCCTGTAGTTCGACTAAAAGACTCCACCCTATTTTCAGAATAGTAATTGAGAGTAAGAGTTCTTTCATGCAAAAATTCCCACAAGTAATTACATAAAGAAGCACCGACTCCTAGACTGTCCAAAATACAGAGAAGACTAGATAAATTAACATTATTATAAGCACCTTCAATGTCCACAAAACAGCCAACCGTAGAAAGCCCTTTTGTGAATCCAACTTGAACCCGGGATACTATTCTAGTTAGGTTATCTAGACAAGATCGACCTCTTCTAAATCCAATTGTTTCCGTAGAAAAGAGATCATTCTTTTCCAGAAACCAATCAAGTCTACGAGCTATTATTGTATGAAACACTTTACAAGTACACGATAGTAACGCAATAGGTCTAATACCTGGTGACGGTTGATTTTCGCTTCCCGGTTTCGGCACAGGAATAATAGTTGCTACTTTCCATTGACTAGGGACAAAGCTATGAGTTAAAAATCTGTTAAATAATGAAACTAGAGCAATTTTACCTATATCTGGGAGATTGCGGATCATGGAATAAGAGATACTATCCGCTCCAGGCGCAGTGTCTGAGCGTTTAGTGCAATTATCAAGTTCCTGTACCGAAATCGAGGAACTTAGGTGGTTGTTGTATGAGACAAAACAAGGACTGATTGGAGACACATAATCTGGTGTCAAACCACACAAAAAATCTTCCGCCTTTTCTTTATCTATATGTATCTTAGATGATCTATAGCCTTTAAGCCATCGCATTCGAGCCCACATCTCACCCGAAGAGGTCACATTGTCAATGTTCTCACAAAAAGTTTGCCAGGACTTATTCTTCGCTTTACGGATCATTGCCTGCGCATCCCGAATTTTCTGTTGTAAAATATTATGATTATTAGGAGTGGGGTTTCTTCTGAATTTTGTCAAAGCTAATCGTCTTTCAGCAACATGTTTGGACAACTCTTGAGTCCAATAGGGCTTCGGTTTAAATTTACATGGTCTACTGGGGTTCGTATTAATTTTACTAACTGGTATACATTCAATAGCAGCATAATCCATAATATTTATAAAGTTGTCATAAGCTGCTTGGTTCTCGAGGGATAAAGTTAAACCTTCTAGATTTAATTCAATTAAATGTTTGTACTTAGACCAGTCAGCCTTCTTATATTGTCTCTGGGATTTATCATGATTAGACGATGTTGTACCGAAATTAATCTTCAGCATGATGTGGTCACTGCCGAGCGATTCATTCAATGTTTTCCATTGTAAATCAAGTGCAATATCAGATGATGCAAATGTCACATCGGGTGCTGTCTTCTGAACAGCTCCGTTCACTAACTTGATCCGAGTTGGACTTCCATCATTCAAAGAGACAAAGTTACTATCAAGAGCCGAGTCATATATTAGAGTACCTCTCATATCTGTCTTAGTTGACCAGTTTGTATGATGTCCATTAAAATCTCCAGCAATGAGTGTTTTCTGATTAAGCTGAGAGAATATATTGTCCCAGTCTCCTCCTGAAGTGCTAATGTTGGGGGGGCAGTAGACAGAGATTATATTTTTCAAATTATTGCAATTTAGGATTTTAACATAGATTATTTCTATATAATCGTTAATATTTCGGAAATCACATCTTTGTGCTTTTATTGACCGATGTGTCAATATCGCTACTCCTCCATGACCATCCCCGCGGTCTCTCCTAAATATTTCGTAACCACTTATGCGAAATTTGCTATCTGTATCTAGCCAGGTTTCACTAAGTATTGCAACATGTATCTTCTCCTGATTTAGCAGAGCTTCTAGTTCTGTCGATTTTGGTCGAACGCTTTGGCAATTCCATTGAAGAATATTAACATGATATTTCTTATGATCCATTAAAAATTCTTAAAAAGGGAAATTCAGCGCAAAATTTGACAGCAATGCATATTATTTCTTTAATCAAAATATCTAAACAACGTTGAATTTTTTCGCCTAAAGATAGGTTATTGTTTTCAAAAAATTTTTCTTTCAATTTCAAGAACAGGAGAACCCATGAAGAACTTTCCGTTGTTGATCTATTGGTTTGTCTTTCTCTCTTCCTCTCCTCAGGTACACTATATTCCGATGCCGTCTCCGAATCGACGTCTACTCTTAAATCATTCGTGATATTCCTCTTTTTATTTTTTGTTTTCTTTCTTTTTTTGGGGGGCATCTGATCATGTTGAATATTCGTTGTTATTTCCTGTTGCACGTTTTCAGATATTACTGCTGCATAATCTCGTTTTTTAGAAGGTAATGCCGGAAACTCTCTTTCACCAAGGGGTGGGGCAGGGGGTGGTGTAGGTGAAAGCAAGGTAAGTGCTCTCCTGTAGGAGCAGTTAGATGTAGCCATCTGTTCTCTAATATATCTTTCTCTCTTGTAAAAAGGGCATATTTTGGCAAGTGCCATATGCCTGCCCCCACAGTTGTTGCAAGTGAAGGTAGTTGTTTCACAGTTGACATGATTTTTTCCACATTTTGGACATACTACTCTTTTAGATGGGCACAACTTAATAGTGTGGCCATATCTCCAGCATTGGGAACATTGCGTCACGGGGTATATATAAGGGCTAATGCTAACCTTTAGGTCAAATATGTAAACATATGTAGGCAATGTTGAGCCTTGGAAACAGACTCTTACTGACTCACAGTCCTCCAATTCACCATTGAAACTATTCCTACGTTTTAGTCTTTTTACCTCCAATATTACCATATCACTCTTCAGGTTCTGCATTATCTCCTCCTCATTGAGGTCATCATCAATATTTCTTATAACTCCATATGACTTATTTATTTCTAACGCTTTTTGGCATTTGAGGCCATTCTCATTAAAAAACGAATTGTTCATCAATTTCTCTGCGCTCTTGTTATTACTAAATTGTATTAAAACTTTGTATTCATTTATATATTTCACCTTTGTTACATCCTGAATGCCCTCCTCCTTTAGATATCTAGCTAGTCTGAATTGTCTAGGCAATTTCAATGGACAAGTAATACAAACTTCATATATTTCATGCGAAACTTCCACCTCTACTCGTGCTACACGTTTACCAGATCTACCGACAGTAGTCCAGGTATCATCCTCCTCTACTCTGTTCCTTTTATTTGCTCTTCTTTCTTCCATTCCTTCCATGTCTGACATCATAATACTTTCACAGCTTTTCAAACTCGCCCTGCTCGACCCATACTTATTTCTCCCTCGATCCGCAAGCAAACATCTCCGTCCGACCAAAACCAAAACACCAACATACGAAACAAACAGGAAATGGACGTAGAAATAGCTGCTGCTGCTGGCTTCTATAATTTCCTCTTGTACATTGACGTGTCTGTGCACTGACCTGACAACAGAGTACTTTTGTATATAGTAATAGTACCACAGATTTGTACTATGTATGTATAGTACTGTCTGTGGAGTGTGGACCTGATTGAACTTGCTATGTTTGCAAATAATATTATAAAATAAAGCTCTTCAAAGATTTTAACGCTTGAACGCTATGCTTTTGAGCTTCTAACGACCGGCCGACAACAGTGATCAAGAAACATATACCTACAACATCTTTCTCTGCAAAAACGCGTGCCATGGATATAATATTAAAAGTAAATAATCAATCGAATGGAAGAGATAAATTGGCTCGGTAAGTTATGCGCATCTTGCAGGACTTGCAGTAATTGTCTTCTGATTCATTTAATTCCACAGGTTCATCCCTAATCAAGCATTAATGCAGCCGGATATTGGCGAGCGTGAAGATAATATCCGTTGTGGGTTCGATTCCCGCGGCGGGACAAATGTTTGCATGATATGCTAATATTCCTGTCTGGGTGTTGTGGTACCTTGATACTCGTAGTTTCTGATACCCCACGTCATTGGGTCAGGACTGATATGGAACTGTTGGATGTTATCTATGTCATTAATTTCAGATTGGTGCAGTATACAAGTCGACTTATTTGGCATCAGTTGGAAACAAGAAATGCCAACAAATATTCTGTTGATAGAATAAAGAATCTGGAGTTGGCATTTAGTTCTTTTAGAAAAAGTAAGAAACATATCATTTACTAGCATCTGCCTGCAGTTGCTTTGGTGCGGTAGCCAGTTGTTATTTTTTTTTTGTGAATACAATTGGTATAGAATAAATCTTAAATGTATAATAGCTTGAGTCATTTCAAGGTATGAACTGGTAGATATACTGTACAATAGATTACGGGACGAACAAAAAAGATCTATAAATAATTAACAACCTTTCACAGTCGCGATATCATTACTCATAATATTTGTAACATTTTTGTATCTCATTCTAATTCTAATCGGGGATGGTTAAACCTGCACTGACTTCCCGCTGTGGGTGTTTTGTGCATTGTCCCCCTATGCTAAACATTTTTGTATGTTTTTCTTACAGTTCTAAGACTTGGAAGATGCATAGACATTTTTTACACAGCACTGAGCACCATAAATATTGAAGATCCATTTCTTAAATGCACTCTGACTATCAGCAAACTGGCCCATGCATTGTATCTCTACGCTGATCACATAGTCTGGCTGACTAGAAGTGGGTTCCTGAAAACCGATTCAGATAGTTGGAACAAAACTGCTAACAAATTCTGGCTACTATCTATTATTGCAAATCTAGCCAGGGATTTCTATGAAATACTGCAACTTCTCGAACTGCATTCGAAGAAGTTTTTGAAGCCATCCGATTTGGTAAATGTGACAAGGAACGTTGATTATTCCAGCAGTTTGAAACACATATATGCTGTTTTAAATTGTCACAAAGATGTTTTTATTGATACAATGAAGAATTCTTGTGACTTGTTCATTCCACTTACTGCACTAGGGTTCACCAAATTAAGTCCTAGTGCTGTTGGGGTGCTTGGAGCTATGTCATCACTGGCGGCTATAGTGACGCTAGTGAAACCCATCACTAAACTTGTCCCAGCTTGAACTTTAATATCTAGCTAGATAGTTAAGAGACTTTATATTGGTATGGGGGTGCAAAATCATGTTATTTTTCATGCTATGTACATAAGAAATAAATTACCTATGTTGTGAGATCAACCATTATCTAGTGATTAGTGGAAACTAAGCTTTAATGAGACTTATAAAATTATTTTGGTTACAGAATAAAGGTTTGTTTAATGTCATAATATACCATTAACGATAAAAATATAATGCAACTGTTTCTTTTCTATTTTGATAGAAATTAATTAATAGTCTTACAACTTTTATCCCCAAGGATGGTAAAATCCTCTCAGATTATTAGGCGCTCAGAATCAGAATCCTCCTAATGAGGGTAGTCAGGCACGTCCATGCGGTAGGTACATTTTGGCACATTCCACATTCTGCAATGGTATCATAGAGTAACTTTGTTTATACGGATAAGTATTCCCTAAGTGACAGGTAAGCCCAGCGGGCGTTTAAAATAATATTAACTGGTTCCTTCAAGATGTATTCCTTCACCGTTGTGCACATAAATTATACATTGGAGCAAGACCGAGATTTGAACCCACGACCAGGGAAAGTCGAAAGTCCAAGGTCCGGTCCGTATCTCCCACTGGATCAACACCCATCATTTCGCAACGCCATCCTAAGCAAAAGTACTCTGTGACACAGAACACTATTACTCCCGAGAAGAATGTCGACTCCATACAAAAAAGTGGGACCCCCATTTTATCCATTTGGGGGTTAGTAACGAGATGGCGTTGGTTTCAACTATCAAAGGCGGGAAATTTTCAAACCAATTCAGTGGCATTTTTAAATGTCCATTAGCGGGATTTTTAATTTGACTCAAAAAAATGTTTTACCTTAATTTTAAACATGTCCGGTTCCTTTAATACATGAAAATCCGGTAGTAGATCCATCGGTTAATCTCTCATATGAAAATATAAGCTGCCACTATTACATCAGCTATATGTATGGATACATAAAGAGAAGAGATTTCCCGATGGAAGCTACTAACGAATAATCATGTATTATAGAAACGGACATGTTTAAAATTAAGGTAAAACATTTTCATAAATCATCTCAAAAGGAATGCGTGTAACATAAAATAAGAAAATCATGATTTTCGAATATTTTGCTTTTATTGACATTTTAGGCTAAGAAGCATTTTAGGTTTTCCCTAAAAATAAATCAAAAGGGACTGGGCGAATTTATATGGAGCCAGGGCCCCGATTTTTTAAATCCTGCAATAATGAAACTTTCAGATTTACATTGTGCTAATAGTGTAGATTTCAAATATGTGCGGCTTTTATTGTAAAGCAGCCGGAGTAAAGAGATAATATAGGTCGTTAAAGTTTTTTAAAATGCCTGGTTGACAGTGTACGAAATGTTATTATTTTGAACATTACAATATTTATTTTCAATTCTATGTTGTTATTAGTCTTACATTTATTTGTCGTTTGTCTTTTTAACCTTTCTTCTTCATTTTATTTCTTATTAATGGTCAAGTCACCGTCAAATTCAGTTTTAGTTAAATAAATATTCCGGACATAACACACACAGTCAACTGATCCCAAACTAGGCATAGCCTGTACTATGGGTACCAGAGACTGATATACATAAAATATAAATATTTAACACCCAGACACAGAACAAACATCTGTGTTCATCACACAAATGTTTGTCCTGTGCAGGAATCGAACCCAGTCCGGGCCAATCGAAATCACTATTTATATTTCAGCGAAATGTTTGTCCTGTGCGGGAATCGAACCCAATCCGGGCCAGCCGAAATCACTATTTTTATTTCAGCGAAATATACATTCACAGCATATATATGCACAGGACAAACATTTCGCTGAAATACAGATAGTGATTTCGACTGGCTTGGACTGGGTTCGATTCCCGCAGGACAAACATTTGTGTGATGAATACAGATATTTGTTCTGTGTCTGGGTGTTAAATATTTATATATTATGTATATCAGTCTCTGGTACCCATAGTATCTACAGGCTATGCCTAGTTTGGGATCAGTTAACCGTGTGTGATATGTCCAGAATATTTAAACCTAACACCACTGCTTTAGAGCTTTTCATGACTTAAACTACTACTTAAAATTAACGAAATGACTTAATTAACTTAATAAATAACTGGTTGTCTGCAGGTTGGGGCCCACTATTTCCGTGTCTTTTAACCACGCCGCTACTGACTGAAAATGACCAGCGCGTCGCCTAGTTACTACATATAACTAGCACCCAGCTTCACTCATTGCTATCAGTACAAAAAGTTGTTTTTCATTTTCTTTCTTCTTTGTTTTAATCTGTAGACTTGCTTCAAGTGTTTTTTACATCTTTGAAAAATCGTAGCCTTTTCATACTTGGCTCTTTTTGTTTCTGGTCCACATCAATGTTGTCTGGGTTCATGTGCTCCTCCGTTATTTCATTATTTTTGTCATTGATAACTGTGCATGTTGTATTCTGGTCAATATTAAACAAATTCATATTTTCCAATAGAGGTTGGGATGGCCCTGCTATGGACTCATGTATATGACTTGGTCTCGGTACATCCATAATTTCATCTGGGTTCGACAACATCTGAAATAAATAAATGACACAATTTTAACAAATTCTCATTACAATGACTATTTACAGTGGTTATAGAATTTTGATAGCCTAAATGTTAAGAATATTAGGCTACCAATTTTGAACCATACTTAATACTTAGGTAGATGGTGGTAACTATTTGTGCAAAACGACTCTCAGAGGTTTCTAATATGTTCTATGCAGTCTTGATTTAGTTTGAGGATTATTTAAGAATAAATAAGCATTAGTATATTGTGCTGTGGTGCAGAACGTAATGGTTAATTTCATATTGAAAACTGTAAACTGTGCAGCCCACGTAGCAGAATAAACTTCAGAGACAAACTTGTATAATATATGTACTTAGTTACTTAATATTTATAATCCTACTTCCTATTAATATTAGGTATAAATGCAAAATTTTGTGAGGATCATCATCATCATCAACAACCTGTAGAAGTCCACTGCTGGACATAGGCCTCCCCCAAAGAGTTCCACGACAAATGGTCTTGAGCCTTTACCATCCACTGACTTCCCGCAACCTTTAAAATGTTGGGGGTGAAATCATATAGACCCATCGGACTGCTGCCGGTTTTGGGGAAAATGCTGGAGAAGCTCTTCGTGAATAGGCTACAGTGGCAGCTGGGTAGAAATGACAGCTTGAGCCCCTACCAGTATGGGTTCACTCCGCGACGCAGCACGGAGGACGCTCTATTTGACGCCATGACCGTAGTCCGAAGAAGTCTCGACGAGAAGAAGATAGTGGTCATGGTGTCACTGGACATAGAGGGCGCGTTCGACAGCGCGTGGTGGCCGGCGATCGTCAGCGAGCTGCACGCCAAGGAGGTCGACTCGAGCGTGCTGCGGCTCGTCGCCAGCTACCTCTTCGAGCGGAGGATACGGTTGCGCTTCGCCGGGGAAACTCTGGAAAGAGCAACGAGCAAGGGTTGTATACAGGGCTCTACGTGCGTACCAATATTGTGGAACATCCAGCTAGATCCCTTGTTGGAGCAGTCTCAGTATGGGGGGGTGCGGGTGCAGGCTTTCGCGGATGACATTCTTATGATCGCAGCTGTAGCTAATGGTAGTGAGCTGGAGGAGAAGATCAACCGGGCTTTGGCTGTGATCGTGCAGTGGGGGGAAAGGTTGAAGCTCAAGTTTGCTCCGGGGAAGACACAGGCTCTCTTATTGACCAGGAAGATGAGATACTACACTCCGAGACTGGAAATGGCAGGCGCCGAACTGAACTATGGAGATAGTCTCAGAATATTGGGGTTAACCATCGACCCTTTACTGAATTTCAGAAGGCATCTTGAACTGATTACTAAAAAGTGGCGCAGTGGGGTCTTAGCCCTGATATTTTGAGATTAATCTACATAGCTGTGGTGGAGCCTACGGTCTTGTACTCTGCTAGCTGCTGGGCCGACATCTCGGAGCGAGTTTACGCGGAGAAGTCGCTGAACAGCCTGACGCGATCCTTCGCAATCAAGATCAGCAAGGCTCACCGGACGGTCTCTTTGGTATCAAGTTTATTGCTGGCAAGAATATTACCTCTTACAATAAGGGTCAGAGAGCATGCTCTAATCTACAGAGTTAGTAGAGGAGGTTCACTTGCCTGTCTGCCCGGTCGGAGTGTCGAGCTCAGGAGAAGTCCTTTTTCGTTACCTCATCCAGCGGAGAGAAAACGTGTGGGGTTCAAGCTTATTGGGTCGCAGGAGGATGTGGACGGTCTTGCGAACGATGGGCCCATTCTCTACACGGATGGCAGTAAGCTGGAGGGGAAGGTTGGCGCGGCGGTGTCTTGCTGGACCGGGGGGGTGGAGGTTCAATATGCCAGCTTTCGTCTCGAGACCTTCTGCAGCGTCTTCCAGGCGGAGCTGTCGGCGATCCTCAGGGCCCTGGAAATTATAAAAAGGCGGCGTGAAACATTTTATATTATTGCAAACGACTCAAGATCCGGGTTGGAGTCTATCAGTGACCCAAGTACGGTCAACCCGCTGTCTGCAGATATAAGGGAATGCATTGCCCATTTAAGCCAGGAGGGCAAAACAGTAGCTCTTTATTGGGTGAAGGCTCACTGTGGTATAGTTGGCAACGAGAGGGCAGATGAGCTGGCTAAGCATGCCGCTTTGAACAGCAGGCAGCTACCCAGGTACGACAGTTTCCCGTTGTCTACAAAAGCCTACAAAATCTTGAAACAATTAACTATTGATAACTTTTTAGCACAAATTTTTACTGGGCATGGCGGATTTAAATTTTATTTGCATAGGTTTAAGCTGGCTGATTCTCCATTGTGCTCTTGCGGTGATGATGTCCCTCAGACAATACAACATCTTTTAGTACATTGCCCCAAGTTTGCTAAAATAAGGTATGACTGTGAGAGCGTAATGGAGATGGACATTAGAGTTGATAATTTGGATTTTATACTGAGTGATGACGATTGCAGACCGAAATTTCTCATTTTTGCGAAGACCGTTCTTCGCAGAATTGGGGCAGAGAATGGTTCCTTTTTGGATTAAGTTGGGATTGTTTTAGTTTGTGTTCGGTCTACGTGACTGTATATTTGTTAGGTATTTTTATGTTTTGCATATATATATTGTGGGCTTACCTTGTAATATTGTTCATGCTCGGTCCGTGCTCCTGGAGTTGATTATATACAGTAGTGTTTCTTCTTCAGCATTGGCCTGGCTCCGCCCTGGAATGCAACACAAGAAATATTGACTTGCGTGGAATAAGATGATGATGATGTAATGCTCCTTGATGTTTTCAACTGTTTCACACTATGCATTTCTCTGTCACGCATTTTTAACACTTCCGCTCGTCTTGAATAGGCATTCCACGCTGTGAGGCAGATTTTGTTAATCTAATTTAGTCATAATTTGTATTTCGGGCACATTATCAAAGTAGTAAACAAAACAAATAGCTAAAGTGGAAAATAGATTTGACATTATTGGCACTATGAACAATGACATTTCATTTGGCAGTGACAGCTTGGGTATTCGTTCTGCAGACGCACTGTATAGTTTTGTTTATGCTTTTGTGGTTTCAAATTTGATTATTGTTATTATTATTTTTAAATTAAATTGTTAGTAATTAATGGGGGGGATACAAGTAAAGTTGTAAGTTTTAAATGTTATTGTGTTATTGGGGAAAGTTTGGGCTGGGAATTATGTTTAAATAAGTATGTTATATATATTTAGATTTGTGCTGTACACTGTTAGCATTATTGGTTATTATTGTTTTAGATAAGTTATCTTCTTCTAAATTCTGGGGAAATTTACTGAAATTGGGGAGCATTGCTATTTTACTGTTAATAGGTTTATGCAATTTAAATGAGTCCTCACAGTTATTGTTATAAAAACTATTATATTGTGTATCTTGGTAAGAAACACAATATAATAGTAGACTAGTACTTTGTGAGGATTTTTATGGTTATATCATGCCGTAACAGCTTAGCCAATTTCTATGAAACTTTGAACATATATCTAGATATTTCTTTACCTATAATAGCATACATAGGATACTTTTTATCTAGCTTACTATACTATACTCTTTAGGTCCCACACGAGCGAAGCTTAGCACAAGTTAGTACTAAAAAATTACTAACCTCTTCATCTGGAGTGGCGGATTTAAATAGCCTTGTGCCGGCAGCATCAATAAAACAAACTTTATTGAAGTGTCTTGTGCACAACATTCTGTGCTCCGTGTACAGATTGTCCTGAAATTCTGGTATCTGGCATTCTCCATTTGGAAAGCACAACTTAGCCCACCACTCCCACCTGAAATTATAAGAAAGTGTTATAATTTCCTGTGGATCTAACGGTGCCGTCGGCGCGGCCGGCTTGTGCTTGCGAAAAAAATTGCATAAGCGCAGCCATTAGGTACTTACCGATGCTTATTTGTTTTCCCAGGCTTAGGGCATCGATGCGAAATAGTGCGAGGATTATCACTAGGTGAAGCTCCGCACTTGAAACATGGTTTTTTGTTTTCTTTCATGTTGAATACAAGGGTTCCAGATTCACTATCTCAAAATGGAGTCCTGTCTCACACACAACACTAATTTCAGCAAAACACAAACGAAGGAGCAAGATTCTCGATAAGGCGATCAGGATAACGTTTTGCAGAATTAACTTTTAACAAGAATACAAATTGATCAACGGAAAAAACCGCACGCACAAGCGACGACATTTTTCTTTTCATTCAGAAACTGAAACGCACAGATAAGGAACGAAAGAAACTCCAACTGAATAAGTTACCATTAATTGACTTATTTTTCATATTTTCAATCAAAAAATTTAATTTTAATTTTGATTTAAAACGTTTATATTAAATCAAAAGAAGTAAAATAATAGTTACATAGAATAAAAAAAAATAAAGTAAAATTCAGCATTGAAAGTTAATTAATACTATTATGGGTAACATTGTTCCATGTCTCGCTCGCACTTTGTAGCCCCCATGGGTATCCCCACAGGTGCGAACGAAGTCGACCGGGCCTGCTCTGTGATCTAGTTCTTTTTTTTTTTTTTTTGTGGCTCGCCCGACTTGTGCTTTTGCCATTTTAATTAGTTTAGTTTTTATTTTTTAAAAATTAGGGAAACGTATGGAAATTGGTACGCGAATGATCTAATACTTTATTGCTTAGCAGTTTGACAGCGGTGCGTGACATATGTAGTATCTCTATTTAGTCTGTGGCCGTACCAAACAGACTACCTACCTAGTCAGTCTGTGTTTATGACCCAAGAAGGAGTAATAGTGTTCTGTGCCCAAGGACCACAGACTAATAAGCACGCCAAGGACCTAGGAATAGCTCGCTCGCGTAGTAGTATTCCCTCCATATTAGTCGGTCTGTAGTCTGCTCCACAGACTACTAAGGAGTGTCTGCAGCAGACAGTCTGCTCCAAGGATTATTTACTTATTTTTATTTTATTAATTTTATTAATTCATTTATTTCGGTTGTTCACCATAATTGTTAGTACATTTATCTGTCAATATTTTGTATCTGTGGTGTTGTAAAAATGAATAGAATGTGTTCTTTCGTGATGGCGGATGGTCTGAATAAAAATGTCACGACAATAATATAAAAGTCTTTGTATTTGTTTCCCTTTAAAACCCAACAGGTCATGGGCCACAGTGGGCTAGGGCGCAAATACAATTAAAAACCAGTAAAAACAGTGATAAAAGTAAAGATAAAAACCAGTAAAAAATGTCGTGTAAAACAGAAGACGAAATGGAAAAATTAACGTCATTGAAAAATTTTCATTTATGGAAATTCGAATTGGGGATTTTCATGAAAGCAAATTCACTAGAAGACGTGATAAAAACAACATCCGCAGAAAAACTGGATGATCTCAAGGATGCAAAAGCACAAAAAATAATAATGAGTTCCATAGATAGGAAACTCAAACCTCATCTACTCGGCTGCAAAACGGCTGCCCAGATGTTTACAAAAATGTGCAGCATATTTGAGGGTAATGAAGAGAGAAACAAATGTTCACTATTACAGGAGTTTTTTAATTTTAAATATAATAACCAGTCAATGAGTGAACTTATAACAGAAATTGAAAATCTGGCAATGAGACTGAACAGTCTTGGACAAAAGGTTGATGATGAATTAATAATGTCGAAACTGCTAACGTGTTTACCGACTACATACAAGTTCTTCGTAACGGCTTGGGAATCAACATCAGTTGAAAATAAAACATTAACAAACTTAACAAACCGACTTCTCTTGGAAGAGACTAGAAATGAAACAAAAGAAGAACCAGTAGCATATAAAGCATCTCAAAGTAAAAAATGCTTCAAATGTGGAAAGCCTGGTCACCTAAAAATTGATTGCAAGATGTGCAACATCTGTAAAAAGTATGGTCATGAAGAAAATCGCTGCAGATTTAAAGAAAAACAATGTTCCATTTGTAAGAAAACAAACCATACGGACGAAAATTGTTTTTTCAGGAAAAACAAAGGAACACAAAAAAAGGAAGCAGCATTTCTGACAAGTAAAAATGACATTAATGAAACAAAGTTTGTAGTAGACTCTGGAAGTACAGTCCATATGACAAATAATTTAAAACTAATAACAAACTACCATGAAAATAAAACAGACATATCAGTTGCCGACAACAACACCGTGACATCAGAGGGCTTTGGACATGTAAAAGGTACTAGTTGTAGTTTGGAAAAAACCTTGTTTGTTCCCAGTTTGGCACAAAACTTAATGTCTGTAAGTTCGATAACAAATAAAAATGGATCTGTGCTGTTTACTGCAAATAAAGTTGAAATCTTCAAAGATAAGGAACTTGTTCTAAAAAGTACTAAAAAAGATGGGTTGTATTACATAGACATCAATAAAAATAAGAATACAGAAGTAAATGAGGAAATAACTTTACTAACAAAGGAAAAAGGAACTGCTCTGGAATGGCACAAGAGGCTTGGTCATCCTGGAAAAGAAGTTTTACATTCTCTGACAAAAGTCGCAGATGGGATTAAAATAGATGGTAGTGAAAAAATAGAAGAGAATTGTGAGATATGCATAAAAGCAAAGCAGACAAAACTACCACATAATACAATAAGAAAAAGAGGCGAAAGAAAACTCGAAATAATAAACACAGATGTATGCGGACCATTTGAAACTGAAACACATGATGGAAAACGTTATTTTGTCACAATGATTGATGACTACAGTCATTTCACAAAAGTATACTTAATAAAACAAAAAAATGAAGTTTCAGGAATAATTAAAAACTATGTGGAAGAAACAGAACGAGAAAAGAATGAGAAAGTATCATGTATCAGGTGTGATAACGGAGGTGAGTACTCAAATAATGATTTAAAGAATTGGTGTATAAAGAAGGGTATAAAAATGGATTTTACAGTTCCATACACACCAGAATTAAATGGAAGATCAGAAAGATTCAATAGAACTATCCTAGAGAAAACTAGAGCAATGTTGTTCAATAAAAACATGAAAAATGAGATGTGGGGTGAAGCTGTACTAAGCGCAGTTTACCTGATAAACAGACTACCCAGTGATGCACTGCAGAAAAGAACACCTTATGAATTATGGCATGATAAACGACCAAACATCTCGAATATACAAGAATTTGGAACACTTATGTATTCAAAACACCTAGGACATCTTAAAAAGCTACAACCAAGAAGTAAAAAGTTAATAATGATAGGATACACAAATAATGGCTACAGGTTGTGGAATCCTGAAGAAAGAAAGATTGAAATAGCAAGAGACGTAGTGATTGTCAAGAATGATGATAAAATTGAAAAGGGTGAACAAAGAGTAAGAATAACAACAGATGAGATACTAACAAATGACATAGAAGAAAACATAATATTATCATCAGAAGACAGTGAAGAAGATGAAAGGTTTTACAGTGAAGAAGAACAGGAAAATACTGAAACTGACCAAATAGAAAGTCATGATGACAATGCAAACATACAAGAAGTCAGTGAAATTGAAGAACAAAGAACATCGCAAAGAGTCAGAAGATTACCAGCTAGGTTTAATGATTATGCTTTACTAACTTATAACGAAGCTATTTCAGGTACAGAAAAGGACAATTGGGAGAAGGCAATTGATTCTGAAAAAAAATCTCTTCTAGCTAATAAAACTTGGGAAGTTGTTGATGTGCAAGAAGCACAAGGTAAGAAAATATTATCTAATAAATGGGTATTTCGAGTAAAAGATGATGGAATCTATAAAGCTAGATTAGTAGTCAGAGGTTTTGAGCAACGGGGTTTAGAGTTTGATGAGATTTACAGTCCAGTAGTAAGTCAATCAGCATTGAAATCACTTTTTGCTATAGCTGCTCACAATAATTCTGAAATAATAATCTTTGATGGGAAAGGAAAAAAAAAAAAAAAAAAAAAAGTGCTTATACTTGTCAACTCCTGAAGCTAGTAGAAAATAGAAACGCCAAATAAGTCTGATATTTTAGCTGCTAAGAAAATATTAAGGTATTTAGCGGGATCTATAGATAAAGGTATTAATTTAAAAAACGGATGTAACGATGTAATTATAAATGCATACTGTGATGCAGATTATGCGAATGATACTGAGACAAGACGTAGCTCATCAGGTTATGTTATGTTCTTATCTGATGGACCAATCGCTTGGTGTTCAAGAAGACAGCCAATAGTGGCATTATCTTCTACTGAAGCTGAATTTATAGCAGCAGCAGATTGCTGTAAAGAAATATTGTATGTAAAATCGTTACTGAATGAACTGATATCATTTAAAGTAAAAACAGTACTGAATATAGACAACCAGAGTGCTATTCAGTTGATTAAAAAAGGGTTCATTTAATAAACGTTCAAAACATATTGATGTACGATATCATTTTATTCATGAACATTTTGAGAAGGGAAATATTATTGTTAAATATTGTCCTACTGATCAGCAAGTAGCTGACATATTAACAAAACCATTGTTAAAAACAAATTTGAGCTTCATTGTAAAAAGTTGTTGAACCAATAAGTAGATTATCTACAGGTATGAATGTGGTAGGTAAGTAAAAGAAACTTATAATGTAGGTTTAAAAGGTTTAGTTTAGGTAAAAAATGTTCAATTACATTTTTGAAGTTATAAAACTTACATTGATGTTACAAATGATATTTACTTTAGCAAGATCTAGTAATATAGAATTTGAGTTATGTTTGTAATGCAATGTATAGAAGCATAGATGATTATTTTTAAAATGTTAAAAAGGGTTCATAGGAGAATATGATACAAAATGTAATTTATTATTTATTTAAAAATGTCTAAATATGATAATTTTTAAAAAATAGGAGAAGGTGTCAATATTTTGTATCTGTGGTGTTGTAAAAATGAATAGAATGTGTTCTTTCGTGATGGCGGATGGTCTGAATAAAAATGTCACGACAATAATATAAAAGTCTTTGTATTTGTTTCCCTATAAAACCCAACATTATCTACCTATAAACTATGTTAGTAACCATAAAAGCTTAGCCCCTCGTCCATGACGCTACGCAAAAGAGTCGGAACCCTTTAGAAACTAGAGTTGCGGACTGATTGGAAACTCTGACTCGTCCAGTCGCCTGGCGACCAGCATGTCGAGTCGCCAGGAGAATAGTTACAAACGCGTTCCTTTTGAGTAGCGTCGTGGACGGACGCGCCTTGAAATACTAGTGCTATCGCAGTCAGGCTACTCGTAAGTGACTACAGTTTCAGTCGCGTTCCTTTTGAGTCGCGCCGTGGACGAAGGGGCTAATATCAGCTGTGCTCCACAGGAAGGTCGGGTTGCGAGCGCGAGGCGCGCCGCGTCGGTGCGCGGTGGACTTGCGCGCCGCACCCGAGTATTTTTAATACGCCTAAGTATCGTGAAGTCGTACCAGTTACGTAGAGTATGATGCGAGAACCTGGTTAAAAAACCTGGTTGCGTAAATACGAACCACCTCTACCACAGAGTACTTTTGGCTCGCTCGTCAGCAAGTGCTAAGTTCTTGTTAAAGTTAATTTCAGAGTGTTTTCAAAGAAATTCTTTACAAATAATGGCCAAAACTGTAGCTGATGCCGCCCGAAAGTTATTGCTTTTGGGACAGTGTGTTCCTACTGTCAAACAAAATGCTGCTAAAATAAGAATCAAAAGGTTAGAATTGGATGAGAATCTGCTCATGGTAAGAATATTCTGCAGTTTTCTGAACCGATAACACGTAGATAGGGTCTCTCTTGACTCCTGTACCATGTGATCTACCGCATTACATTGCAGCACTTTACTGCATATATTGTACTCTTAAATTTGATTTCAGTACTTTAGAAAAGATGAATTCTACTACTGCTACGACCCACAAAAGATTTGCAATACCGGTGATATAGTGCTAATCCAAGCATTGCCTCAGAAACTGACCAAACTAATAACTCATGAAGTGAAAGAAGTTGTATACCCATTCGGTGACATTACCGATCCGATCACTGGCAAGAAAGTAGCTAAGGAAAGGTATAGAGAAGATATGGACCGACAAGCAGAGTTTTATGGCAAATTGGAATCTAGTTTTGATTATAACAAGGCACCACCAAGAGGATGGCAGGAAGGAAAGAAAGATTTTACATCAAAACCGACCTACACAAAGTTTAATGTATTTGATGATAAAAATGATCCCTACTCAATCTAATTATGTCTAGTTTTAGTTTAGTTCTTACGAAAATATATTAGTTGTTATGATCAGTCATTGCCTTTCTCAATATCAGAAGTCAGAAACTATGTAGGTGAGTTATATTGTAAAAAAAAAAACAATAACAAGATATGTAACCAAAAAACTATTTTATTCAGCCATAGGCTCATAATTATGATTGCTTTTATCAAGGCCATATATCAATCTTGTGCCTCTAGTTCCCTTTCTAGTGCAGCACCCATGAGGTTCCATGAACTGTCATCGTCTGCATCATCAGGGGGTTCACTGTCTGAAGGGGGTGAAGATGGTCGCGGCCTTTTTCGGGGTCTGCTTTCATCATCTGCACAAAAGGAAAGGAAATGTTAATTTTTGTTCTGTGTTGCATTTTTCCTTACAATATCAGCAGTATAGTGATATTTTTTATATTTAGTAGGCTTACATTCAACTGCAATCTCACCTAATGTAAGTGATGATCAGGTCGAAATTGTAGCATGTTTGCATAAAAGATTTCTGCTCATGAAGACACCCATGATTTATCAGGTGAAAAGCTTTAAGAGATCAATCAGACTTTAGAATTTGGGCCATTGCACCTAGAAACAGTTTACTTTTGCCATGAGGCACACCAGTCATGCAATGAAAAAACTCAGCAAAAAAGAACAGTGACTTATGTTACCAGTCTCAAAGATTTATGGTTCAAATTTGTGTAAGACATGCAAGTCTTACACAAATTTGAACCATAAATCTTTGAGACTGTTAACTTATCTCTCTGAATGGCAATAATTCATCATGGAAGGGCCCATAGAAGAATAAAAACTTTGATTGGTGTTTTTTTATATCTTGATTTGGCCTAATGAAGACCTTGGTGGCGTAGCGGGCGAGTGCTTGTCTAAGACGCGGGTGCGGGTTCGATTTCCGCTGCGGGACAAATGTTTGCATGATCTGCAAATATTTTTCTTGGTCTGGGTGTTGTGGTACCATGGTACTCATAATTTCTGATTCCTACAACAGAGGGAATCCTAGTACAGGTCCTAACGACTATGTATGTGACTGTTGGGGGTTATCAAAAAATCATTAAATGGTGCATTGCCCCACAGAAAGTTCCTTTCTTTGTTATTGTATCTTAAAAATGCACAATCCTTACCTTCTGAATCACTGGAGCCAGGTGTTTCCTGGGTATCTTGCAACCGATCTTGAGAACTGTCTTCCGCTTCTAGCGACAGCAATCGGTTCTCAGGTGGATTCTCTTCATCATCAAGGTCATCATCACCAGCTTGTTTAGACTCTTCGTCTGATGAGCTTTCATCAGATTCGTTGAATATGTCTTCCACCTGCACCAAAAGCAATTTTACAAATGCTGATCCAAATTAGGGAGATGTGCAGTAGTTTTTAGGAACTAAAAACGCCAGCGCAGCTAAAACTGCTAACTTACGCTCGCCAAGATCCGTCGGCTGAACTGTTTTTTTTTAGTAGCTTTTGTCGGTTTGCCAGAATATTTCAGCTCCATTGAGGCTTCTTTTTCGACTCGACTTTCGACGACTTATGATCTATCTACCAGCCTAGATGTGGACCGGTAGAGTACGCTAGCAGCGTCCAAGGTCGGTGCCACAAACATGCTCTGAACTAGGCCGAACTGTACATCATAATCCTGCCCTTATCTCACTTCATGTGGGGTCGGCACATGTTTTTCTCTTTCTCTCCCCTCTATCAGCCGTCATGTCAATATTCACTCCTTTCCTACTCAGGCCGAACTGTACAATAGCAAAGACGATATAGGAAACTCTTTCTACTATATTATCATTGACAATAGCTATACCTCGCGGTCCATATCAGCAATGTCATCGCTGGAGAAGGACAGTAGCGGGTTCAGAGTGTCCATGAACCGGCCGGAGGGTGTCCTGCGCCGGAGCGCGGCGACGGCGACGGGCGGCGCGGGCGGCGGACTGCTGCAGTGCGCCGGCGGCCGGCGCGAACTGCTCTGTGGATGTGTGTTGTTGGTGGATTATGTTAGCTTTTTGATAATTTTCGGCACTGGTACATTAATCATATTATTGTTTTATTTATGTCACTGATTTTGTTTAGTCGTGTTCGCAAAATGTCACGATGAGAGCCTCTGAGACCGTTAATTTGTACATAAATAGAGTCCACTTAGGCAAACGTTTTAGTTTTTCGCCAACGCTCCACTACGCTTTCCAGTCGAGTGAAATGATTCCCAATTACTGAGTTATATAAAACTCTCTTTCGGTACTCTAAGTACCTACTATGAATTGAAAAAGTAGAATAGATAAGGCTTTGGTGCCAATGAGCGCCGCCTTGCCCAATTAGCCTAGTGAGCTGGTCTACGCGAATGACGCAAACTTTTTGTTATGTAGCGTATTCGCAAATTGTAGTCCATACAACAAGAAGAAGGTTACAGTACCTGTCCACCTCTCTGCAACGGATAGAGTCGCTCGTCCACTCTCTCCCATCTCTCGGCGCAAGTCCACAGCCACTCGGGTGTGACCACTTGTAGTTTACTAGTCTTGCCGTCGCCCAATCGCCGGCTTGCGTTAACTTTCGCTGTTCCTAAAACCAAACAAGTATGTTTGATAAAAACTTTTATGTTACTTATTATTCATCAGACCATTTTCTAGGTATAACTATCTCAACTTAGTTGATGTCCTCGGTGGTCGTAATGAACCATACCTGCTCTAACAGCCACTAGATGAGTTGTCTTATCCGTGTAATCCTGCGTGATTTCCGCACCCAAGCTCTTCGCCACTTGATATGCCCGAGACGTCTCCAACCTCTGATGCGTCGGAACAAGCCCGCTGAATACTAGACTGGTACCGGCCAAGACTTCGCCTTTCACTTCCGGTATAACGCATTTCAAGTCGGGAATTGCATTTTTGCCCATTTTATCGTACACGTCGTAGAAGTGCCTGAAAAAAAAAAATGTTTTAAATCACATCCTCCCCTCTATCAGCCATCATATCAGTATTCACTCCTTTCTTACTCATGTCGTCTTTCACACAATCTATCCATCTTTTCTTTGGTCTACCTCTTCTCTTATATCCTTCCACATTAATATTTACCACTCTTCTAGTCACATGGCATTCTTCCCTCCAGAATGACATGCCCATACCACGCTAACCTTTTGCTCTACAAACCACATCACTCTATACACTTTTTTTTTATTGTTAATGGTAAGGCGTTTGGCCACCAACTCACTTTTGCAAGTGAGATGTGGCCTAAGATGGAGCACGCTTTCCCAGAGTGAACTTATTGACCCTAGATTGTACTCTTACGGGAAAACAGACGCAGGCAGATCATTCCACTCTTTGGCAGTACTTATAATAAAAGTGGAGCAGAAACGTTTCGTTCGACACTGTGGTATGTCGAACAGGTAAGGGTGGTATTTACCTGTGCGTCTGCTTGTCCGGTGGTGGAAGGGGGAGGGAGGGATGAGGTCATGCAGATCCCGCGCACAATCACCAAAGTGGTACTTATAGAACACCGACAGTCTGGCCACGCGCCGCCTGTGTTCAAGGCTCTGTAGGTTAGCCTCCACAAGCGATTCATCTCCTATGAGCCTAACAGCGCGACGCTCAATCGAATGGAGGGCTTCAAGCTGGTATTTAGCCGAGCCATCCCATAGATGGCAGCAGTACTCCATGCAGGATCGGACTTGTGCTTTATAAAGGTTAAGAAGCTGTCCCGGTGAGAAGTACCGCCGAACCTTCGCTAGGATGCCCAGCTTCATAGCAGCAAATTTGGCCTTCGACTCGATATGTGAGCCAAAGTTCAAATTTGAGGTGAGCTCAACACCCAACAGGCTCAGACTGTCAGTGATCTGATCTGAATAGAAGTACCACGGAAATTGATCTCAGGATTAAAATACGGTCTTCTTCGCCGTAAACACACATGCCTGGGTCTTGGATGCGTTGAACTTCACAAGGTTTGCGTCACCCTACTCAGACACCAACCTCAGTTTGATGTTCAAACGACCCACCATCTCATTACGGAGTTTGTGAATCTCATCCGCACTAACACGCGGGCCGGCAAAATATCTATCAACAACTGTGCTGTCATCTGCATACCCAAAAATAGTACCCGGTTTTAGCAGGTCATTAATGTGCAGCAGGAATAAGGTTGCTGAAAGAACAGACCCTTGAGGTACCCCGGCATTAATAGCCAATAGATCGGAAGAGCAGCCACTAATGACGACTCGAATCGATCGTTCCCTCAAGAAGTCAGAAATCCACTGTGTTAGATTGGATGGTAATCCGTACGAGGGAAGCTTGCTAATGAGACTTTCATGCCAAACTCTATCAAAAGCCTTGGAAATATCCAGGGAGACCGCGAGAGCCTCTCCGTGTTTTTCCGTGGCTTCACTCCAAATGTGTGATGTGTAGCATACGCTAAAAGATCTCCAGTTGACCGTTTTCGACGAAAGCCGTATTGGCGATCACTGAGGAGTTCATTATTCTCCAGGTATGCTAGGAAAAATGCGAAATTTACTCCGACTGTCTGTTTGTAACGTTTTCTCGACACGGCTGAACCGATCTTTATGATATTTGGTATAGAGATAGTCCAGCTGGGTACCGCGTGAGGAAACCACGGGTAGCCAATGGTACCTATACAATATCTGGTTTTTTTATTGTACTCCTAGATTTCACGACAAAAACGAAGTCCCCAAGATGCATCGCTGAACATCAATCACGTGTTTCTGTTTCAGATTTCATACAAAAAACCTACCACACCCAGACAACAGATCTTGCAAACATTAGTCCCGCCGGCGCCGCGGGGATCGGACTCGAAAGGTGCGAGTCTCAGTCGAGGACTCACTAACCATGCCACCGATGTTGTCAAAACTGATTCCGTCTATCTAACGAGCCTTTAAATGGTTTCAGAGTGGTGAACATAAAACTACCTTAAAATCCCGTTGCATGCATTACTTACTGGTGTATCCTTTTCAGTATATCTTCCAAATAGATCAAGTAGTCATCAGGATCCTCCACCTCTATCTGTCCATCGGGTGTTTCTATCCACCTCGGTTCATTCTCATCTACTTTTTCATCTGCTTTTACGTCTATCTTTGGATCATTTTCGCTATCCTTCGCCTTTTCTAGAGGCTTGGGGTCTTTGTTGATGATCTTTCCGTTGCTACCGTCTGCTGATTTCTCGTTCTCTTTTTCTTCCTTCGCTTCAGGTTCGGCGTCTAATGTGGGCATTTGATTAAGTACAGATACGGATTGTGAGCCGTTTTTGCCGATGGGTAGCTTCGGTTTTTCATCAACTGAAACACATTTGAAAACTTAGATTTTTTTTAAATATCAAATACTTACTTAGAGCCTACCCTACTAATATTATAACTGCGAATGTTTGTGAGGATGTTTGTGGTCAATCACGGCTAAACTGCCGAACGGATTTGGATAAAATTTGGTACAGAGATAGATTATAGTCTGGAATAGCTTATAGGCTACTTTTTATGTAGGTACCACGCGAGCGAAGCAGCAGGCGGAAGCTAGTTACTAATAAAGTGAATTTCACCTGATAATGAAGTGTAATATTTGAATGTGGACCTCGTATCTGTCTATCTTACAAAGCTCAAAATAAGAAAGTCTTCAGAAGGTCCTACTTTAATGTCTGGATTTCAAGTGAAGTCACATCACACATTTTTGATGCAACTTGTATCATAATCCAACCAGCTGCTATGGTAAGAACCTACTACTGACTATCGATTACAGACTTAAATACCACGAATTTTGATGGTTTTTTGGGTGATGGGTGCAACTAAGAAACGTATCCTTGAAATTCGCTGATGCTTTATTGGTTAAGTTTGATTGGTAAACTTCAAGTTTGCATGTCTGCAAAAATAATATTTTGGAACTGGGTTTTTATACATACATACATAAAATCACGCTTATTTCTCAGAGGGTTTAAAAAAAGGGGTAGGCAGAGATGGGTTTTAATAATACCCACAAACAACGATAAAGGCCTTCCGCAAAAATTGCCAAAGTCAAAAAATGAAGTAAATAGCTACGTTGTAATGTTTTACCTTGTGGAGGCGGCGCGTTGATATCCCCCGTATTCTGAAAGAATGAATACGGCCGCACGTGGATTAAATTAGACGCGTGACGCCATACATCCTCACGGTCGTCTATGATGCACACCATGTTATCGCCGCATGGGAATAATGCTCTGAAATTAGATAAAGATCATAGTTTAAATATCTACTTAATACAAGATGATTCATATATATATTCATATGTTATGCTATCCCGAAATGGGCTTATTCTTGAAAAGAGAATACCTAGTTTAAAGCTTTCGAATAACATAATGATTTCTTTCCACGCAATAGTGGATCGATTTTTTTGACGAGAAGTGTATTTGTTAATTGATTCAGGAGTGACTTTCGAAAAAACTTCGCTAGCGTGGTAAATATGAAGATAAAAGTATCCTTATATGCTATTCTAGACTATCATGCGTCTCTGTGCCAAATTTCATCCAAATCCGTTTAGACGTTTGGGCGTGATTGAACCACAAACATCTAAACATCCTCACAAACTTTAGCATTTATAATATGAGTAGGATAGGATAGTAGAAAGAAGGAAAAGTACGACATATTTGTTTGTCTATTTAAAATCTTCTTCTTGTCTTGTCTCTGATTGTATGATCTTATTAATGATCTCTCACAAAACAGGTTCACTTATCTACCAACAATATTTATATTCTGCTTTATCTCATGCATTACTGTTAACCTTTGTTGAGAGAAATAAATAAATATTCTATTCTGTTTCTTGATCCTTCTGTCTCTGGTCTGAGTACATAAGGGTGGATTCGACCAAACGCTATGTTATGCCAGAGTAACCATCTCTGGGATAGCACCCTGGAAAACTGGCTTACTCTAGAGTAATTAGTAATTTTATTCTATGGATAAGACTTATACTAGTTTGGTCGAATCCACCCTAAAGTGTGCTAAGCTGTATTGTCTGACAACTTACTTCAGATTAGCAGATTTAGTTCTAGGATCGAAGCACTCGTCCCTGGACAGTATTCTGTGCGAGAAGAACTTCTTCTCAGGATCGAGTAGATCGGCGACTGCGTGCGCGTACTGCCGCGCGCCGAACGTGCACACGTGCAGCTCGTAGTTCCGCGCGGCAGACTCCAGGAACTGCTGCGTGCGCGGCCGCAGCCGCGTGTGGCACCAGCGCCCCGGGCAGCCCGGCCCGCGCAGGAAGAAGTGCAGCACCCCCTGAAACATGCATTCAATTATATCACCATCTCCCTGTCCTGATTTTTTACAACTAAGGTGACAAACAAGCACCCGTAGCTTATGAGCGCTTGCAATACCAGAAGCATCACGCACGCGTTGCCGACCCTGTACCCCCTTCCCGCCTAAAGAGCTCTGGCAACCTTACTCACCGCAGGAACACAACACTATTTGAAACAAGTAATGGTATTTGGCTGCGATCTTCTGTAATGCGGAGGTGCTCCAATTTAGAACGAGAAAATATCGCTGTGTCCTACCTTATTATTATAATTTTTTAAAAGATTTTTATTTCAATAAAATCACTAGGATCACTTTGAAACGTCTTAGAACTAGGTGAAGCTATAAAAATAATAAAATAAGTATTTAATGCTATGCCTGTTCCTCGCGACCAAGCCTAGAAGAATCAGGCTTGATGCCTCATTCTTCTAGGCTTTGGTAAGGCTTGGTGCCAAATTTTATTTTGATTATCCTTTTTCACTAAATAGAATGTCTCTCAGTGAGGTGCTCATCGAACTAGGAGAGGTGCAAAAGAAAAAAATATCTAATAATAATCTCTAATAAATAAGAGTCAATACTAATGTGAAAAAAAAATGACAAATGTGAGCAACAAAATGTACTTGTAGCAGAAGACCACCATAATGTGAATTTTAATTCATATATGGTGAGTACAGACTAATCGCCTCTCTATTTTTATGGACAGCGGGTTTTGGCTGAAAGGTGTATTCAGGAAGTTCATCAGAAGCCTGATACGCGACAGCACGCGCTCGTCATCAGCGACGTCTTTCAAATAATATAATTAAATTAGTGTAGATTGTAATGAATTATGTATGTATTCTGTTTGCCTGCATATAACATCAAAAATAAGGTCTCACCTTCCAATTAGGTGGTATGTTGTCATTGGTAGTGTGGACCAATGTTTGATCCAAGTCCACAAGCAGAACTAGTTTCCTGTCCTTAAGAAGGCGGCCCGCATCCTCACGCCCTAGCTTTTGTGCCAGCTCCTCCGAGACCTGAAATATTTATATTGTTACATCGGCTTTGGTGGAACTTCCCCGGAGAAATCTACGAGAAAGGAGTCGGCCTGAATGACGGCGGTTAACGTCATTGATGTGGATTTGTTTCAGAGTATTATCAGGTCAATAAGGTACCTTTAGCTCAGGTACAGAGTGCACCATAGGCACTACAGCCACATCTTTGTTGATGTCGTCCGCGCGGAGATCAGCGCCGCACCCCGCGCACATATCCTTCATCACGGTGGGGTGGCGACATTCTTCAAGCTCAGCTATTGGCGCTCTGCAAATAAAAAGAATAAGACTTTACCCATATTGTACCTAGTAAAAATAATAGGTAGTGGAAGGTATTGAAAGGTAACACAAAGTCAGTTTTGTTGATTACGCGTACAGAGCAAGGATTGATAAAATGTAATTCACTTATTTTTATTTTGCGGTCGACAAGTTGCTTATTTACCTACAACATAGAACATATACATTAAAAATAACTTGATGTTTTGAATATTTTAATTTTCGCGGGAATTCAATTTGACATTTTGCCGCGCAAATTTTGTCACCAATCAATACAATATGCGAAAGTTTTACATTGCGATAATTCGTAATTTGATGAGAAAAATCCATTGAATTGCGCTATTTTCTTTTGGAAACACATGCGTACGATGACGTCACTTACCCAGGCTCTGCAATGTCCCCTTCCTTCACCTTGATCGATGAGATAGTACCAGCCCGTAAAGCTTTATATTTCTTCAAATCACCACTGTTACCCGATGAATCGTTGTATAAAAATAATATTTGACCTTGCGACACAAAAGCACCATGTTTCACTTTCCATTTAGCTACTTTTACAGGCTTTTCAGATAGAACAAAAATAGGCATAGTCTTGTCGGCCATCTTGAAAGGAAATTGCGCGTTGCCACTCAAATAGCGCTGTTCTATTGGTCGTTCCGCACTGGATTTGGCGGCTTATGAATTAACACCAATGATAATGCAGCAATAAAATATCAATACAACGAGGCCGCAACATCCGGATTGCGGTGGCAGGATTTCGTCGAAAAATGGTCGATTACTAGTTTCCGAGACAATCACTACCTACAACATACTTTTATTCCTAAAAACATTATGAAAAAAAATCTCTGGATGATTCTAGGGTTGTGAATGTTGATTAACTCACGCCCATAGTGGTAACTCTCACGCCTACTCTTATCGCACAGATCTACTGCTGGGAAATCGAAAACTAATTTATGGTCCGTTACTAAACTATACTTTGTTTGGGACTCAGAAAAGGACACACGAGACATACCCACCTTATACTGGTGAGGCCATTAATCTGTGCATGGACGCCTACTCGTATATTCCAGCATGCAGCAGTGCGTCATTTATCCTCTTTGGTTGGACAAACACCCAGTGTCACACAAACTAGACATCACGTGACTGTCAAAGCTTTGTTGTCTATGCCTACATCTAGTCTGAGGAAAAGCAATGTCAAGCACTGACTAACAGTTATGTCAGTTATCTTGTCAAGTGTCAGGACTTTTTGGCGGGAATTTGCGAAGTGATGTGCTCTCAATTTATTTTACAAAACTTACGTTAAATTGAATAATATTGTGTGATTATGGTGGTGTTTTGTGTAATATTGTTTGAGTAAACCGCACAAGTAAAGTGAAATAAAATGATTGCGTGTATTGTCATTTTTCGAATTGGCGCCAGGAGGTCCCTCGAGGTTTCATTTTAGTAAAATAGAATAGAATAGAATATAACTTTATTGTACACCAAAAGAAATAAACACAATCAAGGAAATAAAAAAATAAGAATAAAAATAATAGTGTGACAATGGGCGGCCTTATCGCTAAAAGCGATCCCTACCAGGCAACCTTTGGATGGACAGGATATATAAAGTAGAAGAGGACGGTGGCGCACATAATAATAATAAGTGAAATAAAACTTATAATTTAAAACTACGAACCCTACATACTAATATCATAAATGTATAGATAAGATATATAAAATATACATAATAAATATATAATATATAAATAAATATAATAATAATAATAATAATAATAATAGCCACCATCATATCTTACTAAAACTGAACTTGACTTGACGGTGACTTGACGATGAATAACGAAAGAAAATGAAGATAGATATACAAATTAACAAGAAAAAAAATACACGTAAGTCTCGTTGGTAAGGCCTAGATGCCATAGCCAGCCCGAAAGGGAAGAAAATTAAAAAAAAAACTTGTCAAGTGTCAAAACAACAAGCAACAATGAGACTTTTTGGCGGGAACTTGAGAAAGTGATGTTGTGCTCTCAATTTATTATTACAAAACTAGTGTTAAATTGAATAATATTATGTGATTATGGTGGTGTTTTGTGTAATATTGTTTGAGTAAACCGCACAAGTGAAGTGAAATGAAATAATTGCGTGTATCGTCATTTTTCGAGTTGGCGGCGCCAAGAGGTCCCTTGAGGTTTTAGTAAAATAGCCACCATCATATCTTACTAAAACTGAATTTGACTTGACTTGACGGTGACTTGACCATGACTAAGAAGTAAAATGATGAAGAAAGATAAAAATAACTACGAAGAAATATAAACGTAAGACTTGGCGGTAAGGCCTAGATGCCATAGCCAGCCCGAAAGGGAAAAAACTTCAAAAAAAAAAAAAAAAAACAAGCAACAATTTCGTTTCGTTGCTGGTGGAGGTGGTGTCAGTCTTCGAATTACCTTTTAATCTATTTGTCTTTGTTTTTGAGGGCGTTAATGATAATTTGCACAACAATTTAATAATTATGACTGATGAAAATATAACTGTGAGTGACAACTCGGATATAGAGGATGGTGGGAATCCAGAACTTCGCGGATATCTGAGTAAATGGACAAACTACATTCACGGTTGGCAGGACAGGTTTATTGTTTTGAAAGATTCTACTTTGTCATACTACAAGAGTGAGCTGGAGAGTAATCTGGGATGTCGTGGTGCCTTATGCCTGAAAAAAGCTAAAGTCAAGGTAATTGTTCGTTCTTATTCCAACAACAATGCCCAAAGAAAATGAGTTTGTCCTTGTATGGACTTGTTTTTTGTCGATATAATTTAATAGCTTAGCGTGTTGTACGTTATTGACGTCGTTTTATATGCAAGCAAAAAATGTTACAGAATCTTGTTTTACAAATGCACTTTATTGTTTGCAGCCACATGAGTTTGATGATTGTCGGTTTGATGTCTCCGTCAATGACTGTGTTTGGTACCTAAGAGCCTCAAACCCGGAGGAGAAACAGCAGTGGATTGATGTTTTGGAGTCATTTAAAGTAAGTATTTTACTTTTGTAAGTCATTAATTCAACTAGATGTAATATTTTTCAAAATGATCATTGCAATTTCAAAGGATAAGTAAATATTCTAGTTCGAAGTTTGATCATTTTTAAGAATTTGTTTAAGCATCTTCAGCAAGAATTGACTTGAGTTCACTCACTTTCTGTTCAGCCTTCGATGAGGGATCATTTCTCGGAGCTATCCTACACTGTGTGCTTGTCTCTGGTTTCCAGTGTAAAGCAAGTCAATTCTTCCTGAAGATGCTTCATTGAGAGGCAATACTTATGTTTGCTTGCGTGGAATGCAGTTGTGCCTGCTGCACTTAACTACGCTTTGCATTGCTTTTTAATGCAGGTGGTGAGGGTGGTGCACACACCTGCATTTTAGTGAGCTTATGAGGAATAGATTAGCGGAATAGTGCTAGATATTTGTTTGTCTATTTACTATCTATAAAAGAGTCTTCACAGCACATTTATCTGACTTTTTAATAGTCAATGCCCCTCTACTATACATTGGAACGAGTATTGACATTACACAAGCGTAAACATGGTGGAAGGATGGTGTTAGATTAAACAATCTCTACCTACATATTTATCAGTCAATAAGTAACTTTGTGAAAAGATTGCTGGTACTTGAGTAAACAATACTGAGAAAATCAAAACAGTCAAGGTTCATACTGCGATTTTTAATTTCTTACATTCTATTATTCAGATGCAACTTGTTTTTAAAACCTGTTTTATTAGAATACTTGTTATGTAATTATGCTCAAAGTCATTAGCGAGTTTGAAATATCAGAGGAAGTTGTGGCATTAAATAATCTTATTTGCTAACTATGTGCCTATTCATGGTTCACAAGTACTATGTATCAGTATCGGTTTACAATGGTGATTACTGCATATCACATAATGCAATGTGACTCATTATGATAAAACTGGATACTGTAACAAAATTGTACGTATCCTACGAATATCATGCAAAAGTTTGTATAGGGATGTTTGTTGTTCAATCATGCCGTAATGGCTCAACTAATTTCGTTGTAATATAAGCTACTTTTTCTGTAGGTACCACGCGAGCAAAGCCGCGGGTAGAAGCTAGTATTCGATATTTTTGAAAATTATGGCCCTAATTGCTAGGCCTATTATAGGCCCCTCCATTTCTACCCATGGATGTCGCAAGAGGCGACTCAGGGAGAAGAGCTAGGGCTACCCTATTTAACAATGATAGCTTTATCTGCACTCACCAACCCGCATGCCCAGTGTAACGAGTGTGGGCAAAATTGGGAAATAATGCAGGATTTAATTAGCCTGAAACTAAAGGCTACAAGGTTTCTATTTACCGGACAGATTAGCGGGTATTTTTACTCGACTGCCGAGAAGAAAGTATGTTTTTGTATTTATGTATTTAGGTATGTATGTTAGTGGTACAAAATTATTTATTAGGATTTTGTCACCAAACGGCTGGATGGATTTTGAAGGTATCATAAACGTCTAGACAGTAATTCAGGGCACAAAACTGCCTTTTAGTTTACTCATATGCGTTTAAAATTTTTAAATAATTTATTGTTTCAGGTTGAATCAGGATATGGAACCAGTTCAGACAGCAGCTCGAATGGTGGCGGCCTCAGGAGACATGGATCCGTCACATCATTGCAATCGACAGGATCTCATGGTGATTATCTGGATCTATGGATCCGTACATGTAACAACTATTTAACAAAAAAACATACAATCTTTGTCACCACTTTTCACCCCCTTAGGATGTGAATTGTCAATAATCCGTTCTTAGCGAGTACCTACGTCTTAAAATAATGCCCTTTAAAGTTCTACGTCTTGTGTTTAATGTGCGCGTATCAGTGATTTCAGCCTTATCCAAAACTTCCCGTACTGGACAAACATTTGTGTGATGAACACAGATGTTTGTTCTGTGTCTGGGTGTTAAATCTTTATCTATTATGTATATCAGTCTCTGGTGCCCATAGTACAGGCTATGCCTAGTTTGGGATCAGTTGACCTTGTGTGCTATGTCCGGAATATTTATATAAAAAAAAAGTGAAATTGTCTATTGCTTATTAAATCAGTTGCCACTCCGTTTATCTGAACTGACTCTTATTGTAAATTGCCTTCTAAAAATCATCATCATTAGCCTGTAGAAGTCCACTGTTGGACATAGGCCTCCGGCCTCCCCCAAATGGTTCTGCGACGAACGGTCTTGAGCCTTTTCCATCTACCGACTTCCCGCAACCTTCACAATATCGTCGGTCCATCGGGTGGGGGGCCTTCCTGCACTGCGTCGCCCGGTAGCCTTCTAAAGTCTCCTATTATTAATTTCAGGACGCACCGCCCGTAGACTCACTGAGAAGATTGCAGAACTGGACACATACGGCGAGCTGCTATCAAAACAGGCGCTCCAATTGCAACATTACTTTGAGAAGGTTGAGAAGGCCTCTTGCCCTCAGATTGACGATAATATTGTAGCAATTGATGCAGTTACCGTTGTGGACGGCAAGATTGGTTAGAATGAAAATGTATTTATTTATTTCTGGCTAACGCAACCCTTTGCATAGGCAATAAGCCGTGTTTGTTGCCTCATTCTTCTAGGCTTGATCGCAAGGAACAGACGTAGCTTCACCTAGTTTCTAAGACGTTTCAAAGTGAGCCAGGGATTTTATTGAAATAAACAGCTTTAGAAATAGACATCCCAAAAATGTATCGACCTACTTTATAAGGCAGGAATTGAACCCGCGATTCTCCCATGAATAAGAGGATGCGCCAAACAACTGCGCCATCGAGACGAATCATTCTATCGAAATTCTTTGGGATGATCCTCGGCTCGAAGCGCTGATTTCTTCATCATCACCATCATAGCATCAGCCTGAAGAGAAGTCAATGGCTGGACATAGGCCCAAAGATTCCACGACGAAAGGTCTGGAGCCTTTTCCATGGATTAGCTGATTGCTTCATCATCATCATTTCAGCCGTTCGACGTCCACTGCTGAACATGGTCTCCCCCACAGACAGAGCGAATTCCATAACATGTGGGGGGATTTGCCCATACTCACCACGCTGGGCATGCGGGTTGGCGAGCGTAGTTAGAGCTATCGTTGTTAAAATGAGGGACGCTGCTGCCCATTCCCTAGCTTTTTTCCCATACTCGCCTCTTATGGCATCCGCGGATAGGTAGATATGGAGGGGCCTATTCTTCAGCCGGGGCCACCACGGCCAGCTGATTGCTTGTTTTGATTTATTTAGGAAACGAGCTGAGCAACCACACGGGTGAAGTCCGTGCTACAAGCGCGTCTTTCCGTGCGACAAGCACCGCGACGCTCACGACTTTGCAGCATTGCGTCGATTTGCTGCGTCGCAGGGAGAAGCAGGCGAGCAAGGCAGAGGAGCTTTATATGTATGTAACATAGCTACAAGTAACATAGCTACTAGTAACATAGCTACTAGTAACATGGCTACTGGTAACATAGCTACTAGTAACGTAGCTACTAGTATCGTAACTACTAGTAACGTAACTCCTAGTAACGTAGCTACTAGTAACGTAACTACTAGTAACGTTACTACTAGTGACATAGCTACTAGTAACATAGCTACTGGAAACAAAGCTGCTAGTAACATAGCTACTAGTAGTGAAAAATACTTTGAGTACTTTTTTAATGAAATGTACTCATTTCAAACACAAACATTTTTTTTTCGAATCTAAAAATTCATTGGTGCACGATATTCTGATCGAAAGTCGAGGTAAATCCCACTACGCCAACACATCTATTTAATGAACGTAAGCCTCGTAGAAAAGGTACGAGCAAAAGATCTCCTTTTGTTTGTCTGTTAAGATAGAGATATTTCGATACTTTATTTATTCTGTCTTTACTCAGGGCACTGAAGAATCAACTCACAGAAGCTAGATTGGCGTCAAAGCCTGGACCAGACCATGAGGTGAGTCTTTTTTATGTAAAATTGAAGTTGAAGTGGCGGTGGGCAGGCCATATAGATCGCAGAACCGATAACTGTTGATGGGGAACAAAGGTTCTCGAAGGGCAACCACGAACCGGACGACGTGGTGCTTACACCACGTCGTCCGGTTCGTGTTGCCCTCATCAGCGAAGGTCCCTTAGGGCCCTGATGGACCGACAACATTGTGAATGTTGCGGGAAGACTGGATGAAGAAGGTTCAAGACCGTTCGTCGTTCGTTATCTTTTTCATAGTAAAATAAAATACTTTTAGTACTTTTTTAATGAAATGTACTCATTCCATATCCCTATAAAAAAACATTCTCGTCTATGCTGCATGTACAATTTTTTACCTGGCTTTGGTTGTCCAACACAGATCTATAGAGACGGCTTGACTTTTAACATTAAGTTCTTCGAAAAAGACAGCCAAATGCGAGTAGAACATGCGCTCTGAGACTTCCGTACCATTACACGGGGTCGGAAAATCGCCGAGATCCCAAGTGTACAAAGTGGCAATTTATAATATAAGCAAATATAAAAGCAAATTTAATTTTGACTCCTATTCACTCCACACGGGATTGAAATGTTAGCTAGATATTTGACTGTAAAAACCTCCAATATTTGGGGATAGAAAAGTTGAAATTCCTCAATTTTATTTCTTCTATTTGTGTCACAATTCAAATTTCAGAATTGTGAGTTTAATGGAAGGTTTTAATTTCTGCCATTTGCATACAAACATTAGACATAAACTGCCATATATTTTTTAATGCACTGAGTTAGAAACTTGATTTTTATTCTGCTCTCAAAATTTTATATTTGGTATTATAAATTACAAGTTGATACCTTAAGCTATATAGCTCTATATAGAGGGAAATGGAAGAAGCATACATGTTGTGTCGACCCCACATGATGTGGGCTAAGGGAAGGAAGATGATGATGATGACCTAGAGCCGTTCCAGAAAAAAAGTTCTTGACTGTTAGACAGACGGATAATAAATCTTGTTTTTTTAGGGTTTCGTTTTACCAATAGAGATACGGATCCTTATATATAATATATAAAACTGATAATAATCCTACGACGTGCACATTAAATCATTCAAAACCAGGCCTGTTCGTAACAAAATATCTAGTGCAATGTCACACAGAACGTTAATTTACAAGTCCAATGCTTATCGAAAATACTAGCATATGGTATGAAGTCTACAAAATAAATAAAACGCAAAGGACATTGTGTTTGTAAACAATTCACACTGACGGCTTATACAAACGCTACTTATAAAAGAGTAAGAGTAGATAGTTTATAACGTTTTTAAAGAGAAAATAGCACAGGTGCAAACCAGAGTACACTCACACAGCGTAGTACAGTCACAGACAGCAATTTATCGGCGAGGCATGCCGCACTCACTGAATTTTCTTCATAAGTGGCGCGACCACGACACGGCTCGCACGTGGCTTGTTTTAAATCAACTTTCGCGCCTCTGAATTTCATCTCCGGCCTTCTAAAATTACTCACGGCTTCAGACGTAAAGTGATGTGTTGTGTTTAATCGTTTCGAACAACAGTTTACAATTTAACATTGATCGATATGAAGTTCAAACTTTTCAAGAAGCTTCTGCACCAGGTTAGTTTGTTTACAGGTTTTCTGTGTTGTTTCATGGATGATGCGTGTGCATAATGTAAATATTGTGTTTAAAATTTGTATACCATATATTACACTTCTCATTAAAAAACAGAGAATTAGAAGAACCGTGTTCGAAGAATCGGAATATGAATAGGTGCATATTCCGATTCTTCTAAAAACACGGGTTCTCATTTGCATGGTGAATTTAATTTTGCAATATCAGGCTTTCGTTGGCTAGTATTTGTTTTTTAGTTTATGCATAGATTTTTATAATAAACTAGAAAAGGTTTATGTAGCTAGCAGAAGCAAGTAAATAAATAAATAACACCTAACAGTCACATACATAGTCCTGACCACACACTAGGATGCCCTGTGTCGTGGTTATCAGAAACTACAAGTACCATGGTACCACAACACCTAGACCAGGAACAAATATTTGCAGATCATGCAAACATTTGCCCGGCAACGGGAGTCGAACCCGTACCCCTTGCGTCTCAGACGGGCAAAATCGCGCTAGGCCAGCGTTGTCAAATAATATTCCAAGGGATAAAAAAAAACATTTATTGCCTTTAAATTGGTACAAATACTAAAAAAGAGCAGGATACACAAAAAAAGGCAAAGGGAGTAAATTTAGCATTTGCTGAATTTACAACATTTTTTATTATTGGGATCGTAGGATATTGTGTAGATACGCTATTTTTATAAAGTATTTGTGGGTAAAATATCTGGTTTTCTTACCTGTATGGTATTTTATTAACGATAGCTTTATTATTAGATCAAACATTACTGAAATAGGCTTAGCAGATACAATTAATGCTGTTCCGACTCATAATTTTATTTCTTTATCCGCCCATACAACCTTTTTCGTAAGTATATTCTAACAAAAATAATCATAATTTTCCATTTTTTTAATTTGGAATTTTTCAGATCTTTTTCAAATCAACTGTTTTTGGTATTTTTATCATCTTCGAAAAGTTCGATATCAAGTTCTAACTAATACCATAGACTCTAATACCCAATGTTAAGTGAACTACGAAGTCATTGAAACTTTTTTTCGTTGTATCTCAATAATCAGATGGTCTCTGTGGATTATAATTAGATAACTTTTCTTTTGAGCCTCACCTAGTTCGATCGGCACCACACTGAAGCTTTAAATTCCATTTTGTGAAAAAGGATCATCGAAAAAAATGATAGGCACCAAGCCGTGTTTGTTGCCTGATTCTTCTAGGCTTGGTCGCGAGGAACAGGTATAGCTTCACCTAGTTTCTAAGACGTTTCAAAGTGATCCTACTGATTTTATTGAAATAAATGCCTTTTGACTTTTGACTTTGACTTTGTCTAGAATAAAATTGTTGAGTAACTTTTGATTGAATTGAATAATGATTTTTTTCCTTAGAACCCTTAGTCGGACTATTACGAACATTTAAAACGGGCTTATATCGGGCCAGTCGTTCTCAGGGTGTGCGCTTACCAACGTAGGTATAGCATTTAATTTTTTGTTGTGAATGAATTTCGAGTGCACGGTTGTAGACAAATATTTAACTGACTATTATCTGAACAAGACTGATTTTAATAATAAAAATATTTATAATGAATTTCAGCATTTTTGTATAGTGACCCTTATTCTTTAGTGTTTCACTTTGAATTCACATTTATTTGAATTCAAACAATAGAAATTAGGAATAAGTAGGTGTGGGTAGAACGGGTAACTTGAATCTAATGTTTTGGGTTGAACGGAGCAAAATACCTATTGGGTAGAAAAATCTTGGGTCGAACGGGTAAGCACTCGGTCAAAGGGCCTGGGTATTTGGTGCAAGAAATTCACGTGTTACGTCAGTACTAGTATACCTGTTTCAAGGCTTCGCAGTCATACTTTATATCGAGGTCTCGTGAAATTGGAACATACGATAAGGCTTGCATGAATTTACCCATTGGTTTGTACGTTTATAAATACTTGCTTCCGCCTGCGGCTTCGCTCGCGTTGTACCTACATAAAAAGTTGCTTAATGCTATTCTAGGTAAATATTTTTTTTTATTTTTTTTATTGGAGATGGTTAGGCGTATGACCACCATCTCACTTTTGCAAGTGAGATGCGGCCTAAGATGGAGCACGCCTTACCAGAAGGAACTTATTCACTCTAGATTTGAAAACTCCTAGATTGTACTCATCCGGGAAAACAGACGCTTGCAGATTGTTCCACTCTTTGCCAGTGCTTATAATAAAGGTGGAGCAGAAACGTTTGGTTCGACACTGTGGTATGTCGACCAGGTAAGTAGTGGTCTATTCCAAGTTTCAACGAAAGCCTAGATACAATTTTTACAAATTACGTATGTCATACATAAGAAACGCAGGATTCACATATTTCTTCCACAACACTGGTTCTTTGAGATTAGTCACAGTATAATTTTTTTAACTATCATGGTTATGAACATAATTTTCAATAAAACCGTGCCGAAATATTGGGGAACAAATAAACTCACAAATCCTGGTAAAATATTCCGTTTTAGTGAAAATAATTGGTCAACAACAACAATGTTCTTTTGTACGTTGCGGAAATATCATCCGGCCTTTAAAACTATAACTTCTTCGATTGTTCATTTGCACAACATGGTAGGAATTTTCCTGTAACCGAAACTCAATATCAAGCAGAGGTTATCAACTTAAGTGGTTCTCGGAAATAGTAAAACAAAATGGTATTTCGAATGCCATCTATTTTTGAACGCACTTACGATCAAAATCAGATGACCAATATGCTTAGTATACACGGTGATTCAAAATAATATATGCTATCTCGAAAGGGGTTTATTCTACACCCAACGATAAAGGTTGAACTACGACTTTTGGATAATCGAAATTTTTCATTGAGTAAACTCTATGCAAAAATCACCTGTTTTGGGGTCAAATCAGTTCAAACATAATGAATCAGCTGTTTTAGGTAGCAATTTTGATGCCGAACTTCTCGTACGCTTAGTAATTATTAGTAAAGATGATAAATGTACCAAAAAAAGCTCATTTGGGGAAAAGAAATGACATCGTTCTTTTTAGGGTTCCGTACCTTATTTGGAAAAACGGAACCCTTATAGGATCACTTTGTTGTCCGTCTGTCTGTTTGTCTATCTGTCCATCCGTCTGTCAAGACCCTTTTTCTCAGAAACGGCTAAAGGTATCAACTTGAAATTTATACCACCTATTAAGGTCTGTGTGCTTATGGTGCCGTATAAAAATCTAAGCTTAATGCATTAAAAAGATATGGCAATGAATGTATAACTTTTGTATGGAAATGGCTAAAATGAAAAACCTCTAGGGTTCACTTACTTCCAGTTACCTCACAATTCTGAAATTTGTAATGCTAGGAGCTTTTGTAACAAAATTGAAGGGAAAAGTCTGAAATTGAGGAATTTCCAAATTTTTTAGGAAACAAAGTTATATTTGCGGTCAATGTCATACCTCAAATAATAATGTTGCCTGCGAAGCATCGCGACATGTTCCTCTCTCCCGACTTCTGGCCTGCAGGAATAGATTACCGACGCTATAGGGATACGCCAAAGAACAATAAGCCCTAATAATATTTTTAAGTGTGAATATTATTATGTATTTTAGTTTTAAGGTATATATATCTATGGGCCCTGTATTTGTACATGTACTTTGCTGTGTTGCCTGAAATAAATGACTTATTATTATTATACAATGACTACGTGAGCGACAAATATAAGTTTATCTATTCCTACACTTAGAATTTTTATTTTCTTACCATGACCACTGGTGCACGACCGGGATTCGAACCCACGACCAATGGTACGGAACCCGCAGGGCGCGAGTTCTCGCTCTTGACCGTCTTTATTGTTGATATAATTACCCTTTTTCGGGATGGTATACTGTTATGTATCCCCTAGTAGAAGTTTCATTCAAACAATACAAACAATATACAACTAATGATTCACGAGAGTTTAAACGTTATGGTATTTCGAATGCGAGCTATTTTTGGATAACACGCACCATTAAATCGACGTCATAGCTGTAGGAAGTTCACTGATTTTAAACTATATTCCGTCAAAGAGATGGTTTATAATTCGTACTATATAATAGGCCTTATCGGAAACATCTGTTCTATTGTAATGATGTTTGTATTCATTGCAAATATAACTATAATTGTACATAGCATGTCTGAATAAGGTTTATGATATTCGTTCGCCGAGTCACTGCTGCTTTCTTGGCGTAAAACTTCTAGAAAGATGTCAAAAAACTAGTCAAACCAAACCTACATACATGATTATACAGGACTACCGCGCTCTTCGTCGACGAATGATTCACTTGATGATTTCAGCGGTAGGATGTCCACTGCTGAACATAGTCGCCCCCACAGACTTCCAAAGCGACTGCCTATCCTATGTGGGGATAATTTGCCCATACTCACCACGCTGGGCGCACAGTTAAAGCTATCGTTGTTAATATAAGCAACGCTGCTGCCAATCCCCTAGCTTTTTCCCCTTACGACATCCACGGGTAGGTAGGCACCGTGGTGGCTTCAGCCGAAGCCACCACGGCGTTGATGATTCACTTATTTCCGATATTTGTAAACACGTGTATTGATTCATACATGTTACATGGACACGGGACCTTTGGAATGACTAATGTACGTTTAAAAAGGAGTGAGGAACAGTGTGATAAGAGAACGTTGTGGAGTGAAAGAAGATGTAGTGATGAGGATTGAGAAAGGTATGCTGAGATGGTTTGGGCATGTAGAGAGGATGAACGAAAGAAGACGAAACAGGTGTATAAGGCGAGTGTGAATGGAACCTAGGCGTACGTTTAGCGACCAAATCTGTGACGTTTTGAACAAAGGCCTAGTCAAGAGTACCCTAAACCGACGAGCATGTATGAGGAATGTGATGAGAGTGAATGAAGCGAAAGAGGTATGTCAGGATCGTAGCAAGTGGAAGGCCGTGGTCTCTGCCTACCCCTCTGGGAAATAGGCGTGTTTTTATGTATGCATGTATGTAAAAAGTGATAGATGTCGACCAGTCATGAGCTAATCATAATGCAACGCCATGTTTCGTTGTACACTTAAGATTAGAAGATCGGTTCTCGGAAAACAATAAATCATACGATCTTAGAATACGAGCTGTTTCAGAATACGTATACCATCCCGACAGGGGCTTATTCTATCAACAAAAAGAAATGATTTTAGCGGAAAAAAATATTAATATATTTTTTTCCCGAACTTTTCCAAATTAGCTGTTTATGGTATTTTTATGTTCTTAATAATCAAAAAAAGGGCAAGATGTACGACATCAAGATTTCTACCTAAAACAGCTGATTAGTGGAGTTTGAACTGATCTGACCCCAAACAGCTTATTTTTCAACGAAAAATGTTGAACTTTCAAATGTCTTAAAACAAACTTCATTGCCAATTGGGTGTAGAATAAGCCTCTTTCGGGATAGTACACATTTTATGGATCACCTTGTAGCTATACTAATCCACCTAGATCGAAGAATAGCTTCCTTTTGGGGTCTAGCTAGAGGTGCAATAGTAAGGAATTTTCAAAATGCAACGCCTTAGAGGATGCCATAGGTGATTGAGGATGAAGTACCTAAAGAAAAAGCGTCCCATTATGAAAGTTAATTTTTCATACATTTTTTACGGGAATCTATCGTATTAAGTTATTCAATGCGCATATCTAGTTAAAGGTTAGTGTGGCTCACGATTTGTTCGTATAAAACTTGACAGCAGCGCAAGGGTTCGTGCGATGCATCGATAACTTGCTCTACCTTGCTAATCTAACATTGGTTATGTTAGGAAATTACTCATGTCATGAATAAAAACATTGACCCAGACCAACACAGAAGGGCCAACATCTATATTAGCCGTAACACGTCAACAACAGCACACATGCCTTGCCTTATACATCCTCGACAGCCCTGGGGCCCGACTCCGTTATGTTCGTGAGTTACTCAAAACGCCACCGTGAGAAGTGAAAAGTGAATAGCTTGACGGTTTTGGTGGTGATGTGGTTGTGGTGTGGTTGTGGTACAACCCTAAAGGTTATCGAATGGCGACCACGAACCGGACTACTCAGTGTTGCCAAACCCCCCATACCCGTAGACCGATGACACTGTGAAAGCTTCGGGAAGTTTGTGGATGGAGAAGGCTCAAGACCGTTCGTCATGGCACTCTTTGCGGAGGCCTATGTCTAGCAGCGGTCTTATAAAGGCGGATGATGAGTCGATCAATCGGGTGCGACGGGATACTATCGACCTCAGGCAAGGTGTATGATACATTGAACTTCCATGGCTTAGTGATTCTATTAATGCGATTACAGTTTATATATTAACGGCTTCGAACTTGCTAAGTGCTAGTCTTAATCATTAGCAGCTAATTGATAAATTGGATAGCATGGCAATCAATAAATACCTATAAAGGTCAATGCACGCAAAGCATTGATGTTTTCCAAGGTTTGTCTAGAGGCTAAACCGATTTTCCCTGCATGTTGTATATATTAGTATGCACTTCGGTTATGCACTTTGTGAATGATGTCCTAACGATTGATTTCCATATTGTCTGCTTTGTATATACTAAAAGCTTGCGTTCTATATATATAACATTTTTATCGCGTGCTCAGCATGCTGAATATAAATTCTCCATACATAATAGGAAGTCGGAGTTTCACTACGTGATAAGATCCGAAATGAGGAAATCCGTAGAAGAACCAAGGTCACCGACATAGCTCCCAGAGTTAGCAAGTTGAAGTGGCAGTGGGCACGCCATATAGCTCGTAGAACCGACAACCGTTGGGAAGTAAAGGTTCTCGAATGGCGACCACGAACCGGGCGTCGCCGTGCTGGAAGGCCCCCCACCCGATAGACCGATGACATTGTAAAGGTTGCGGGAAGTCGGTGGATGGAAAAGGCTCAAGACCGTTCGTCGTGGAACTCTTTGGGGGAGACCTATGTCCAGCAGTGTACTTCTACAGGTTGTTGATGATGATGATGAATAGAAACTCGCTTTGGAAATCTGTGGGGGAGGCTATGTTCAGCAGTGGACATCTTACGACTGAAATGATAATGATGATGTACTTTTAGTTTTGAGGTGATGTTTGTTTTACGCCCTGTGTGTTTTACTCTGATAACTCTACGGTCATATTCAAGATTATGTGCAGTCAAGTAGGACATTGCAATGATGTGAAACCTCTGAACATTATAATGTGATCAATGTCTCATTAGTGTCTCTATAAAACATATATTTTAGCTACTGCTTACTGTAACCGTGGTTTATTTATGTACCTTAGTCTTTTCGAGGTATGCATAACATTGGATATTATAAGTACAGCAAAAAATACCAATTTAACGAACAAAACTTTTCAACAACCATTATATCCGGCGGGAGGGAGATACGAAATGAGCGAGATAATTACATACAGCATTCCAATCGTTACACATTACTCGTACATGTCACTACATCGAAATAAACACAACTGACTGACTGACAGTCAAATCTAAAACCGCAATCCTTTTAAAGGATAAGGAAATTCATAAAGTAAGGCAATTTTAATGTCTTATTCTTTACTAGCTTCATGAAAAGTATAAAGTACATGAAAAGTAGCCTATATGCTAATCTAAGTAAATAACTCTTCATATTCCAAGTTTCAACGAAATCGGTTGAGCAGTTACGGCGTGATTGAATAACAAACATCCAAACATCCTCAAACTCTCGCATTTATAATATTAGTAGGATTGTGCACAAGAAAATATAGATACCTGATATTCTATAGAAAGGTATGTACAAAGGCGAGCTTAACCCTAAAAAGAGTCTTCCAGCAAACCTCCCACTAGGCACTAGGAAATATCCGGACAAAGTCGCGGATGCTTCACTAGTTGTTTAGCTAGATGGCGGCGGTGCTGGCCGGTAGGAAGCGAGCGATACGGCTATTTATGATGTACCGTCCTTTCACTGTTATTAACACTGTTAAATCGAGGTGTTTCTTCTAATTGGCGACCAATTTAGGAAATAACTAAGGTCTATAATTGCTAGTTAATTGTACAAAGTGATTTATAATATGTATACTATCCCAAAAGGGGCTTATTCTACACCCAATTGGAAATAAAGTTTGTTCTACGGCTTTTGTAAATTCAACATTTTTCAATGACAAACACTATTTAAATAAAAAAAATTGACTTAAATCATTTGAAACTCAATTATTCAGACACGTCGAACAAAAATAAGTACTTCTCTACAACTGTCTCTTTAACTAGGATGAGTGAGATGCAAGCGGTGTTTGTAGGTCAGAGTGACACTGCTCAAACCGGCTGCCATCCGATATCACATACCGTCCGTCGTGTAGAACTACTTAGGATAAGACTAGCATTTCTCATTCACAAAAATATGTGTTAAGAAGAAAGCACAATTTTTGACCGCGAGTAGCATTAACCGCCAAGCGCTTCCGTGTGGAGGCTAAGATTTCGATACTGTCTATGATAGTCGATCCTTCGGGCTTTAAATGTCCGTTGTCAGACTTCGCTCATACTAACTTACTAGTGTTTGTCAGCGGTTTGCTCCTTGCTGGAATAAAAAGTAGCGTATATCAATTGATGCCAATGAGCGAAAATTATTTTTGACATCAAATTTTTCACTACACTGATACAGCACAATTCAATTAGTACATGCAATTATTCAGAGATGTGGTCACTGTGAACCTCATAATAAAGTTCAAGGTCGCTCAGCGAGCTATGCACCAATGTATCCCTACGAGATCAGAAAAATGAGGATCCGTAGACAAGCTAGTCACCGGCAAAGCTCAGAGAATTAGCAAGTTGAAGGGGCAGGTTACATAGCTCGGAGAACTGAAGGCCCTTGGGGCCGCAGGGAAGGCCCCTGTTAAATAAAAGTACGAGTACCTACCAGGGTACCACAATACTACGCGAAGGTTCGAGGTTCGCGCGCTTCATCATAAAACCGTTTTCATACTAAAAACACCATATAGATTTAATAAAGTGTTACCTATCTATCTTCTATCATTAAACTTAGGTTGATGAATGATTGTAATCATTATTGCTTATTTTATATTCGTGGGAATTGTGTGATGAACACGATGGTATGTTTAGAAGGTCGCAAGGCAATCGATCACCACGTTATTCCAACACACCTTGATTTCAAAGCGGTTCACATGTTAGCATTTATAGATCACTCTGTAGATAAGTTTATAGCTATGAAAATGTATACAAGGTGATTCATACTCTGTATAATATCTCGAAAAGGTCTTACCAACAAGAAAAAAAAAGAATACCTACACAAAATTACATAGGGACATAAAATCACGCCTGTTTCCCAGAGGAGTAGGCAGAGACCACGGCTTTCTACTTGCTACGATCCTGACACACCTCTTTTGCGTCATTCACTCTCATCTCATTTCTCATGCATGCTCGTCGCCTGGTACTCTTGACCTGGACATTTTCATAAACGTCACCAATTAAAAAAAACGAATTTACTAAGTCGCAGAACAAAGGTTATATTGCCAATTGGCTGTAGAATAGTTTTTTTTTTATTACCTTTCGGTATAGATAGTATACATATTATAAATCACTTCGTAGATAACTCTGCAGATAAGTTTTTTGCTATGTAAACTATTATGGCTGGTGTAGGTACACCAACACTTTAACAGATACCTACGGCTCGTGCTGTAAAATTAAGGTCCTAACTCGAAGAGCGAGAGAGTCAAACAAGTCTAACAAGGTGAGGCTCAAAAGAAAAATAATCAGCGAAATAATCAACCAAAGCAATAAGAACAATTATTGGACAGAATATATACTTTTTTATGATTACGGCGCACGCAAGCAAGGCGAGATGTACCAACAGATCAATTCAAGCAAAATACACCCTTAGAGTGGTAAGGCGGAACTTGCGGTGATAGTACCTATATCGGTCTTTAGATTAAATGAAGTAAACAGTGTAGTGAACCTTCTCAACTGTTCATTAGCAACGTTACTGGGATACAACATGACCATCTGGATCCAAGGAGTCTACTTACGCATAAATCTGCAGATTGTGTTGACGTATTGTTTATGAAGTTCGGCTCAATACCGAAGCCCCATAGGCAGTAGGTACCCAAGTATAAACCAAGTGACGTCACCGCGGTTCCCAACCACCCTTGGCGACTTGCTCTTTGTGATGGCATTGTGGCCGTAATGTATAGACGCGTAGTTACTGTGAAACTACGGGCTTAGTTTGGTGAGTGCTGTTTCTAAAACTTGCTTACACGGCTTCGCACGACTCCGTCAGCTTAAGCGAACTTACTCGTACTATACAAGGTCAAATCAGACTACACACGAAAACATAAACAGTGCATCATGCTGATAAACTTGAAATAGTCTTCTAATATAAAAAATGCGAAAGTTTGTGAGGATGTTTGGATGTTTAGATGTTTGGATGTTTGAAGTTCAATCACGGCTAAACGGCCGAACGGATTTGGATGAAATTAGGCACAGAGATAGATAATAGTCTGGAATAGCATATAGGCTTTTTATCTAGGTACCACGCGAGCGAAGCCGCGGGTGGAAGCTAGTAATGTTATACTCCTAACATAACCTAACCAAAACCTATTTTATGTGTTATACTCCTAACCTAACCAAAACCTATTTTATATCCGAAGTTTTAGGGAGCTATACATGTATCTTATTGTGTTCATAAAAGATGTCAAATTAAAGTTAGGCCCAAAGGTTTGTTTATTTCGGACGTTCAATAATTTCTATATTATTATAAATTATTATCAATGAAAATGTCGAATTTCCAAAAGTTGTAGAACAAACTGTACTACCAATTGAGTGTAGAATAAGCCCCTTTCGGGATAGCATCCATATTATGAATCACCTTGTATAATAAACTGTAGATAACAAGACAAGATACTTGTAGGCATAGTTAGGCAATTACTAAATAAGATCAAAATATGAATTTAAATTACCTACCTATAATTGGCCGTGGTGGCCCCGGCTGAAGAATAGGCCCCTCCATATCTACCTAAGTCCCATCCCCTAGCTTTTTTCCCTTAGTCGCCGTAAGAGGCGACTAAAAGCTAGGGGATGGGCTGCAGCGTCCCTCTTTTTAAAAACGATAGCTGATAAACTGCGATAAACTGCACTCGCCAACCCGCATGCCGCACCCGCAGCGTGGTGAGTATGGGCAAATCCCCCCACATGATAAGGAATTTGCTCTGTCTGTGGGGGAGGCCATGTTCAGCAGTGGACGTCGAAGGGCTGAGATGGTGATGAATGGACTTTATACCAAGAAAGCTAAGCCACGAGCGCGTAGAACGCGTTGTGTAATATCCTTGATTAGTCAGCAATCAGAGGCCATATTCTGAGATGTCAGTGAGTTCTCACTTCTCACTTTTCGACCGTGAAATATGTATAGCTTACCGTTTTTGTATGGTGTCACGAAAAGGGCGCCTACAAGAACCAGTAATCTATGCACTTTTCACGGTCGAAAAGTCATCAGTCAGACATCTCAGAATAGGACCTCGGTGTTAGTAACCCGAGTAATTGCAGTTACAGCAAGCGGTCAAATCTGCTGACAAGTAGAGTAGAAACATTGTGCCAGTGACACCTATTTGGGTTCCTGTCATGATTTAGGAATTCTAGTGAAATAAAATCCGAATTGAAAATAAACATTTTCGTATTCAACAGAATAAACAAAATTAAACACTGATAATTTACAATGTGATGCGCACTGTTTATTTAGAAAATCTCTGCCAGTAGTTAGAGTAAGTGTATTATAAACTATTTCACTGGGAATGGAGTAGTCTTTATGGACAACTAGCTTAGATCGCGTGCTACTCGTATAAAAATGAGCCTTAAGTCGCTATGTGACTCTTTACCTAAATCCATTTAAAAAATCACGTCGATCTGTTGCTTTGTTGTTGGGAATCAAGCTCGAGATAAAAATTTGCCTGTGTCGGTCTCCGACTCTTAAGCTATAAATAAATAAATATATCGGACAAAACACACACGGTCAACTGATCCCAAACTAGGCATAGCCTGTACTATGGGTACCAGAGACTGATATACCTAATATATATCGATATATATTTAACACCCAGACACAGAACAAACGTCTGTGTTATTCACAAATGTTTGTCCAGTGCGGAAATCGAACCCGCGACCTCTAGCGCAGAAGGCAGAGTTGGTATCATAGCCCAGTTGGTAGTACCAACTGAGCTATGAGGCCAGGCTATAGCACACTAATACAGGATGACCAAGAAAGAATCAGTGACACGACAACAAGAAGAAGAAATGTTAGCGAGGACTTTCTAGGACACGATGGTAATGTTTTGTATTTAAGCAGATTTCATCATCATCAGCCTGTAGAAGTCCACTGCTACGCATAGGCTTCCCGCAAAGAGTTATCTCTCATAATTAATGAGCAGTATATAATACTGTTCATTAATTTATTTACTATAATTAGCATTGTGGGGCAAATTAAATCGAAAATGCTACACTAATCTTCTAGTTAACATTTCTGACTCACTTCCCTAACTTTACTATGAATGCTTTGTATGTTTGTGGTTTAATTACGTAATCAGGCTCTGACGTGCTAATTCCCTACTATATCCTAAAACAATGTTACCGTCTGACTGTCGATGATGTAACCCAACCTTGATACTTACAGTTCAGTCGTTTTCGGAGGAATGCTCTGAAGTTAGCCTTTTGACAGCGCGGTGGACAATTATCAACCTTATGTGGTGAATTAAAGTGAAGTGGGATAAGGACAGGGAGATGATGATGATGTGGTGAATTAAAGTCAATTTTGACGCGGCCACGCAGCTATGTTCAGAGTAACAAAAACGGCTCAACTGTACCTAATATAGATTAAAGCAAAACCAAGCATTCATGGTCCCGTATTGTGTAAATGTATATTAGCGTTATTATTGAGGGTGTAATTTTAGATGAGGAGTTAAAGGCAAACCCTAGGTACAAGCCATACCTTTTCCACTTCATCATCATCATTTCAGCCGTTCAACGTCCACTACTGAACATGCCCCCCCCCCCATAGACAGAGAAAGTTCTTTATCATGTGGGGGATTTGCCGATACTCACTGCGCTGGGCATGCGGGTTGGCGAGCGCAGTTAGAGCTATCGTTGTTAAAATGAGGGACGCTGCTGCCCATCCCCTAGCTTTTTTCCCTTAGTCGCTTCTTACGACATCCGCGGATAGGTAGATATGGAGGGGCTTATTCTTCAGCCGGGGCCACCACGGCCACTTAATAAGAATTAATGCTTCTGATGATTGCTTTATTTATGGTCACTACAGGGGAGACATATTCAATTGTAGCAATTGATTTAATAATTGATTAAGTATTGAAGGAGCATCACATGATGCTAGCATTTTTATTATACGTTACTTACTACTTAACACTGTGCCGGCGCAGTGTAAGAAGACACGATGGACCGAAGATGTTTTAAAAGTTGTGGGAAGTCGGTAGATGAAAAAGACTCAATACCCTTTGTCTTGGCAATCTTTGCGGAAGGCCGTTGTCCAAGCTGATGATGATGACCACCGTGTCTATTACAACTAAAACATCGTAATGTTGAGGTTTTATAGATAGATAGATAGATAGATAGATATATATATATGGCCAGTTAAATCCAAGCGCGTTACATAATCGACAATTTAAAATGTTATGTTCTACGAAAGTCTTAACACTTTTTTGCACGCTAATAATATTGTTGTGTAGCGATATTGCGTCACCGTTATTGATATAAATTGTAAGAATTACATGATCAGAGTATGCGGTGAAAGCTGCACGAATGAGTCTATGTGCCGGTATTATCAAATGAAACGGTTAAAAATCTTATTTCTGTGCCCAGCGGATCATACCCAACCCAGTGAATATCTTGAGCCTGCCTCTCCAGGATCTACAAGTCACAGATTTTTTCTTGTTCATTTGTATTAGGTCAGTGAAAGTATTAAAGTGCGACCTTTACCTTTCCCTATGCATCCTCATCGGTTCAGGGTACTCTTGACCTGGTCTTTTTCCAAAACATCGGCGATTTGGTCAATAAACTAACGCCGCTCCCCGTCCAACGGTACAATTCACTCTTGCCTCATATACCTGTTTCGTCAATCTTTTTTCGTTCATCCTCTCTATATGACCAAAGCATCTAAGCAAACCTTTCTCAATCCTCTTTACTACGTCTTCTTTCACTCCACATCGCTCTCTTATCACACTGTTCCTCAATCCTATTAATATCTAACAGAACCGAAATATTCGACGGAATCCCTTGCGAGGCATCGCAAAAAGGGGTGTATTACCAGTGCTCCCAACAAACGGATGATGTAAGCTTCCCAAATGTCATCCGCAATACCTAGCAACAAAACAGCTCCGACTAAAAATAGAACGAAATCGTCAGGGAAGACGTTTCAACCTTATAACATAATGAAGCGTCCATGCCATCCGTTTCTATGGGGTGCGGCCGTGACGTCACAAATGGCCAAACGACCCTCTTCGTTACGGGGTGTGTCGTACCCTTCTAACCGTGGGCTTTTATTTTATTACGGGAATTCGAGGCATTTTAATAAGGCACGCGATTTGTGGGCATGCCGTCGTTTTTCTTTTGAGACATGCAGAATTTATTGAGGGAATGTTTATGGTAACACTTCATGATCGCTACATACCATGGTTTAGTTCAGACCAGGGGGCCCAGTGACCATTGAAAACAGTTCCAATCTCGATCCAATCCTTATCCAATTTAAATCTCAGCAAATGCCTAATTGGTACTCTTGAACAAAATCGTGTTCGAAACTGAAATCGATTGCGTTCTATGTTGCCTGCAATATTCCAAATTCAAGTTACCTTTTGAAAACTGTTAAAATATCCCAAACTCGATTCCATCCTCGACTCTTTAACGCCAAATGCAAATTTTTGACAAAGCCGATTTCACTTAGATAAAATAAAATTCCATAATTCCATAAAATTCCACCGCTATCAATCCTAATCATGCGCTATTATAGCATTCAAAAGTAACAATTTCAAGCAAAATCCAACCGACTATTGGAATCGAGGTTGGAACTGTTTTCAAGGGCAAGGCGCCAGGTTGTGCACGAAAAGAGCCGAGGCGCACTTTAATCCTTATGCCACCTGTGGTGTTTAAAAGCGAGTGAGCAAAGAAGGAATGTTACCCGAGAATCACCAACTAAAGTGTCACCAACTATCATAGCATATTTCATACGATATTAAAATATACCAGTGTTTATTTACGCTGTATACAATCTGGTTCAATATAATTTTATCGCGTGTTATCTCTCATTTGTGACAGTAATAACCTAATGGTTTTCACCTACACGTTACGGCTTTTCAGAATAAATATTTAAAAAAAATATATATATATATGTTATAAATAACCGTTTAAATGTCATTTGTTCATGGGTGGAGAGATTACTTTTTACCTGACTAGGATAGGATGTTTAATTACTTAACAGTCCTATGTATGTATATAAGTACTGATCATAATTTGGCGTATCAAATGAAGAGTCTTCAAAATGATTTAAAAATGATTCTTACATCTACTGAATAAAGTAAATTTTGTGTTTGATTTTTAGGGGCTTGCGATTTCGTTGAGCTACGAGTATATCGTACGCCTACAAATGTAGAACTTTATATTGACATTAATGAGTAGACGTAACGAACATATTTTAGGTAACATATCGTGTTTGGTACCAAATGAAATGACTCTTTAGGCCTAAAGAGTACGTTCTAAAAATCTAAATTTAAGCACTCCTAATTTCTTCATGACTATAAATAATATGAGTCACAAGATCGGTTAAGTCGTAACATCAAACGGGCACAACAAACGTTTGCATTTTTATTATTAGTGTGATTTATAATTATCGTGTTTGTTTGCATTTACTCGTACCTAAATTTAGTAAGTTTTGTAGTGAACGCAATATTAAGCTGGAATGAAATTGTGTATCGAGGTCGCAGATCTATTGTGAAGATGTAGGTCAAACTATCGTAATCCGCGCCTTTGTATCAAACATCAAACCTTTGTTTACAAAATATCGGCCAAACCTTTTGAAATACCAAATCCTTATTATATGCTATAAGTTTCTGCCTGCGGCTTCGTATGCGTGTTTTTTTTCGACATCTGCTACAATCATCGTCATATTTCAGCTTATTTACACAAAAGCTTACTGTATTATACACCGAAACCTTTCTCATGAATCACTTCACATTGGTGAAAACCGTATGAAAATCTGTTCGGTACTCTTTGAGTTTATCGCGTGCAGACCGACAGACATAAGGACAGAAGCGGCGGGTGGACGGTGTTTTATAATATGTAGTGATAGTTATCTATCACAAGTTTCATTTCAATTGGTTCAGCCGTTACGGCGCACAAACTATTTTCATACTACTAACATACCTATTTTCATTCACTCTCATCACATTCATGCTCATGCATGCTCGTCGGCTAATAGTACTCTTGACCTGGCCTTTTTCCAAAACGTCATCGAATTGGTCACTAAACGTAGGCCGAGGTCTTCCCCTTCCAACGGTCCCATTCACACTCGCCTTATATACCTGTTTTGTCTATCTTCTTTCGTTCATCCTCTACATAACCCATCTAAGCATATCTTTCTAAATCCTCATCACTACGTCTTCTTTCACTCCACAACGCTCTCTTATCACAATTTTCCTATCTCTATATTTCAAAGTAATAAACGCATTTATAATATTAATAGGATTAACCGTAGAACGTGTCATCCAACTCCTTGGAATTTTTGTAAGGGGCTATCAGAACATGTAATATCTATTTTTACCGCGGACCCGCAATCCTGGCATAGTTGTATTCCTGTTTGAAGGACCGGTGTTAGTTCGATTAACCAAGTAGCGTCACACGAGGCATTTCAAATAATCTAGGTGCCAGATATGTGCTTCCTGTAAACGATGTTCTATTCTCGAATATATCCAGTTCAACTTTTACCTGAGACAACAAGATTATAAGTTTAAAACTACAACTTGACTTCTACTTGTTTTTTTTTTTAAACTAGTTTAGTCGTAAAGAAAGTTACTTATGGTATTTTAATTTATATTTGGAGAATGTACTCGTCAAGCCCTTTCATCGATATGTTTAACCAATATTTTTTTCGTTTGATATTCGCGTTTATTCTCCGCCATAGTAACCTATGAGTGGCGTCATATTACCCATGACACCCGGACCGTGAGGACGCTTCTTTTGACACCTAGTTTGTCAAAGTTTGACCACTACTTTAGGAGCTACGAGGGCACAGATGAACAACAAACATAAAGAAATAAATAACTCTCCATAACCGGGGAAAAAAGTAGCCTATGTCACCCGGACAATAATAACGAATCGATGGCACCTCATTGATCAAAATATGATAAGTAGTTTAGGCGCTAGGGTGGATATAACGTTAATACAATCATACATACATAGACAGCTAAAAACATATCCCTTCCTTTTGGATATGCCGTAGTCGGGTAAATCTTAAGCAGGTTGATTTGGCACTTGTCTGGATTCCAAGTTTCACGCCATAGACTTCAAAAGACCAGGTCTCTGGATACTCGACCTGCTTGTGATTTTGAGCTTAGTGAATTTACAATATGTAACTGGCAAATTGCAAAACGCAAAACACACTGAAGGATTCGGCTATTTGTTTTTCACGTTTCCTTTGAATTGCAGGCTTTGTTTAAATTACATTGTCCTCATAACCGTCACGCATGAGACAGTTCATTACTCGGTCCATTAGCTGCGCATCATATTTTAACGATAATGGCGTCATTTCTCACTAAACAACAAAATGTATTGGAGAACTCAGTTGCAGTAAATAATTATGATAATGTTTGGTAGAGTCTACCGCTACCATGTTTCTATGGATGGTTTTCATCGGTTCATGTCATAGCAAATGATTTATTCATGCAAATCCTACTGATAAAAATAACCCTTTATCAGCGACATCACGACTAACATTGTTTCTAAAGCGTTTGGTATAATGATTTTCTATTTCGAACAATAGTCGGTGAACTCTATACTGAGCGGGTTATCAGTAAGCGAGTTAGGTAGTATGCACCGCACAGTAGGTACGCATAGCTAAATGTTCCCGCAATCGACAAAATGTCTCAACTGGCCTTTACTGTTAGTCAATGTGGGTCAAATGGGTGTGGGATAGTGGATCGGCTTCGGGAATATGATTTTTTTATTGGGTTATGAAGGCAAGGTGAATAGGGTTGGTTACTAAAATTTCGTTCTTACATATTGTAATCGAAAGACAGTGGGCAAACATTGATTTAAAATTCTAAATCGATGGCGATAAAGCTGATTTTACATTGATTCATCAGATGTTGTTCATAGAGTGATGGGATTATGTTAGTCGTCGTCGACGTTAACGGTTCAGATAAACAAATTCCATACGCAGTGGGGCATGAAATTCGTGCACGATATGATGAAAGCGTGGGTGTCGACTATCTATTCGTATATTAATTTATCTACTTGCAGTATGTAAAGAAATAATCAATCTTTGCGATACACTATAAGCTTTACAAGTTTAGAATATTATATATTCTAAATTGTATATTTAGAATATATATATTCAGCCTGTTAATTCCACACGTCATAAAACATGCAACTAGCGTTTGATCTCGAAACAGGCAAAATGTAGAGTCGCTTCTTTAATATATTTTCGGTGCGGCTCCTGGTAAGGCCCCAACATAAATAGAGAAGCGTGTTGAAGGCACTTTGTGGACACTGGATCAGGCGAATCCTAGATCCTCTTGATGCTGACGTCCTTCTTTCTTTTCAAGCTCTTTAGGGGGTAGGGGTTCGCCAGGCAACGCATTAGCAATGCTCCAGGTGTTGCTGATGTAAATAGGCGACGTTAACCACTTACCATCAATCAAGAGGGCCGTAAGCCTGTTTGCATTCTGTATAACATAAAAAAGCGCGTTTTCCTTGTTACCAGGAAGGGCCGCACTCAACTCTTCCCGACGACGAGTTCTACGATGCCGTGGAGACAGGCTTCGACAAGATGGAGCGCAGCGTGCCGCCGCCCAGTGTGCACACGCGCGACCAGGTGGAATTGCCCCCGCCGCATATCGACAACCGCCTTACGCAACACACGCTTTGGACAGAGGTATGTATTCACCTTTGGGGGTGTGACGCAGGTGAGGTTAGCAGCTTTCATACACAATGTACAGAAGTACCAGATTAGATCAGGAGGAATTGCCGCTAACGCATATTGACAACCGCCTGCGTTTGAACAAGATAGGTAGGAACAATTTTACTCATTTTATATTCCCAAGAGGGCTTTGGACAGTCTTAGGTAGACGTAGAGCTTATTGTTCGTCATTAATCAGCCAGGTGTACACACTGCCGTGGCCGTTGGCCGTGGTGGCTCCGGCTGAAGATTAGGCCCCTCCATCTTACTCCAGGATGTGGTATGATATAGGGGGATACACTAGGCACGCGGATTGGCGAGCGCAGTTAGAGCTATCGTTGTTAAAATTGGGGACGCTGCTGCCCATCCTCTACCTTTTATCCCTTAGTCGCCGCTTACGACATCCGCGGGTAGATAGATATGGAGGGGCTTATTCTTCAGCCGGGGCCACCACGGCTATGGATCGAAATGGCATAACATACATGCGACTTTTTATCTGTATAGCACGCGAGTGACGCCGCGAGTGGAAGCTAGTTCGAAATAAATGCTCATAAATAATTTCGGCTTTTCCAGATCGACAGGATATCCACAGAACAGATACAGGCTGCGTTCGAAGGCGTCGGCGGTGAGATCGGCTGGCAGTTGTTTGCTGAGGAAGGAGATATGAGGATGTACAGAAGGTATGCCTTTTGCCCCTGGTAGACCTAAACCATTTAATTTTTTTTATAATTTTTTTATTATCACACACGGTTAACTGATCCCAAAGTAGGCAAAGCCTGTACTATGGGTACCAGAGATTGATATACATAATAGATATATATTTAACATCTGTGTTGGTTACAAATGTTTGTCCACTGCGGGAATCGAACCCGCGACCTCTAGCGCAGAAGGCAGAGTTACTACCAACTGAACTATGAGGCCAGTCGTTATCAATCATTATGGACCGGACGAAATAGAGCAAGACATTGGCCTAGCGTAAATTTGTATATCTGTCTCAGTCAAATATTGTTCACTAGCTGTACACGCGCGGTTTCACTCGCGTGGAGTCCATACATTTTAGACCATAATCAATATTGTAAAGTTTCATAAAGATCCGTTCAGTAGTTTCTGAGATTAGCACGGAATTTTTTTTTGCAACATGTTATTTAGAAGAAAAGAAGAAAAATATACATATCTACAGAATTTTTTATTTATTATTAAATTTTTTATTAACTGTTTTATTATGTTTACTCACGAGGTACTCTTAACATGTCTAACTGATCTTAACAGATTTTTATGATTACGATACATGAGATGCACAGCACAATGACTGTTTTTAACATGTTACATGTTTTAACATAAAAAAATGCATTATACTTGGTGTATTGACATTAGGTTTTTAAGCCATTGATGAATTTCTTAAGGCAATTTCTAATAAGCATTAATTAGGAATTTTAACTAATGCCTTTTTTTTCTTGTCTTTTCAGAGAGATGGAGGTAGATGGTATGGTGATGGATCCACTGAAGGCAATACACAAAGTGCGCGGTGTGTCCGCTAGGGAGATGTGCCACTATTTCTTCAACCCACGATACCGATATGAATGGGAAAGTAAGTAGCTTATTGATCAAACAACTTGGACGTATGTACGTATTCCGGACAATATTCCGGACATTCTGGACATATTATAACACACGGTCAACTGATCCCAAACTAGACATAGCCTGTACTATGGGTACCAGAGACTGATATACATAATAATAGATAAATATTTAACACACAGAAAAAACATCTGTATTCATCACACAAATGTTTGTCCTGTGCGGGAATCGAACCCGCAACCTCTAGCGCAGAAGGCAGAGTTACTACCAACTGAGTTATGAGGTCAGTCAAGTATGTATGTACGTATGCATGTACGTATGTACAAACATGCCCACACCGTTGGGATGGTTCAGCTGAAGCTTGAGGCCCTGGAAACTATTGAAAGACGAGCAAAAAGGCTCATAGGTAATGATACCTTAGTTGAGTCTTAGCTGGCTACTTTGCGATGGTTCGAGGCTCTGAGCCTCAAACATCGTCCCAGATTAGCCAGCCTTATTTAGCCAGCCAGATTATCGGTATTTTATTTATTTATTTTTTGGAGAACCAACAGCTTTGATACATTTGATTGAACATTTGTTTAGCTTTAGAGAGCCAATTACAGGTTCTCACGAATAGAAATACATTACTTAAGTATTACAAACAGTGGAGTAAACAACTAAATTAGCGGTATACAAAATTACATACACGGTGGAATAAACAAATAACTAATTAAGGTTACATTTACGGTCGCTAATCATCTGCAATAAAGAATTCTCTGCTTAGTCGCGATCTCGCTGAGGAGGCACTGGTGCAGAATAATATGTTGTGGTATTTTATAGGATACATCTCGGAGAGTGTGCGATTGAACTCTTTGATTTAGTCCCCCCCATCCATTCCATTCCATCATCAGACAACCAGACGTACGGAGACGCGACATCCATTCATGGTTGATATACCACCTTGCCGCACCAAGCGCTTTGCTTCTACCTTTATAATGCGGACAGCCTTAGAGTGGAACTCGTTACCGGCGTCTTTGTTTCCGAATTGGTATTAAACAAAAAAAAAACATTTGGACAGTTATATTAAGTCGTACCGCGGGTTCTTTCTTGGTTATTCTGCCACCGTAAGCCGATGCTATGTTTTATAACCCTGCTTGCTTGCGCCCGCGTGTTTGTTCAAATGGTACCTAGATTTTATGTAGCCTATAGGTAAAGCATAATTACTCAAATTTTCATCGAAATCGGTTGAGCCGTTACGGCGTGATTAAACCCAATCATACAAGTATGCTTACAAACTTTCGTATCCTACTAATATTATAAATGCGAAAGTTTGTAAGGAGATGTTTTGATGTTTGTGGTTCAATGACGCCGTAACGGCTCAACCGATTTCGATGAAACTTGGAATAGACAGAGGTATTTGCCTAGAATAGCATAATTATAGGCTACTTTTTATTTAGGTACCAGGCGAGCGAAGCCGCGGAGCGCAAGCTATTTAATAATATTAGAAGGATTGAAGGATTTGTAGTTTACCGTCAAGGCTGTTCAAAGACGTTGTTCAAATACAATTATGCATAAACAAATATATAACATATTGTCATTGTGATAATGTTGATGTTTGTTTGACGGTAGTGTTAGTTCATTTATAATTCAAGGCAGTGGGCCCTACCATGGAGTCTATTGCCACTAAAATTTGAGCGTGTCAGCAGTGTTTTACACGAATTTGAATCATTACGGTCTTTCTTATAAAAATGCTTAGATGAGACTTGAAGCGTTGTTTAGCTAAAGCGTAATCGAAGTCGCTGGAGTACACTTTAACGAATGGTGTTGCATAATCAAACTTCAACTATGCGCTAACTAAAGTTTCTTTCGGAACCTACCGGTTTTTAGAAAACCGTCACGTTTCGCAGACCTGGGCAGTCTAGCACAAATAAACATCGTAGTGATTTTATTGAAATAAAGCCTTATGACTTTGACTATGCGTCGCGCGGGAAACGGGCGCGGGGCAGGTCTAATTTTTTTTTTTTTTAATTTTATTCGGAGTCATACGGGCTTGCGGCCCTCCTGATGGTAAGTGGTTATAGCCTATTGACATCAGCCTGGAGCATTGCTAATGCATTGCCTGCCGAACCCCTCCCCCCTCACCTAATGTCAATACTCTCCCCTACATCTCTAAAGAGCTGTATTATTATTATCGCTTTAGGAGGAGGGAAGAATGTCATGTGACAAGCAGAGTGTTAGATATGAATTTGGATGGCTGTAGGAGTAGAGGTAGGCCAAAGAAAAGATGGATGGACGGTGTGAAAGTGGATATGGTGAAGAAACGAGTGAGTGCTGAGATGACGACTGTTAGAGGGAAATAGAAGAAGAATACATGTTGTGCCGACCTTTCATGATGTGGGATAAGGGCAGGAAAATAAATAAATAAATATTCCGGACATCAGCACTCACGATCAACTGATCCCAAACTAGGCATAGCCTTTACTATGGGTACCAGAGACTGATATACATAACAGATACATATTTAACACCCAGACCCAGAACAAACATCTATGTTCATCACACAAATGTTTGTCCAGTGCGGGAATCGAACCCGGGAGCTCTAGCGCAGAAGGCAGAGTTACTATCAACTGAGCTATGAGGCCAGACAAATTAAGCGCGTCACACACGGCAGCTATAATGTAAAAATGTATATTATAGCACGATACATCTCATTACATCTTTCGATAGAAACCGTCAGGAGACCACACACGGCAGCTATAATGTATCTTTTTACATCTTCGTATCTTCTGACGGTTTCTATGGAAAGATGTAATGAGATGTATCGTGCTATAATATACATTTTTACATTATAACTGCCGTGTGTGAAAGGCTTTATGTATTTGTCAAAGGGCAAATACATAATAGAAAAGTGTAACAGTAAACAAAAGAAAGAGGAGCATCTAAAGTTAGTGAGTGATTATCAGTGGTCGGAATTATGGGAGCTAAAATGCCTACTGCTCGAAAAATAACAGAGGTAAGTGGAGACGCCTTAGGACTAAATATTTTTTCGGCCCAATTGTCTCGGTTTTCGGGACATTACTAAAGTAAAATGAATTCAGTAAAACAACTATCGAAATAATTTTCTGTTTTTGTTTTCAAAAAACAGTAGATAGGTACGACTCGTATTCGTAAATGTAATTTCCTTATGATTGATTGATTTGAATTAGTTCACAATATTATTAACATACTTGCTTCCTGTGACAATTGTTCCAATTTTCGGCCCAATTGGGCCGAATAAAATTGTTGTAGTAAGGAAGTCTCCACTTTTTTTGCCTCTGTTCTTGAACTTTGGGTATTTTAGCTCCTATAATTCCGATCACTGGTGATTATGAATAAGGAATTACTCCTAAGATTTACCATATATCGGGCTGCGCCGCCTTCATAAACGCCACATCGCAGCGCGGTTAGATTTCAGCTTTATTCCAACGATGTTTTATCACAAATTCGAAAACGCACGGATCGAGGTGCGAACCTAGGTGTTATTATCGCCTTAAATGTTGTATTTGTGTACAGCGACTCTGGAGACGATGACTATAGTGGAGGAGATATCTGCGGACGCGTGCGTTTGCCACCAGACGTTCAAGCGCGTGTGGCCGGCTTCGCAGCGCGACGCGCTCTTCTGGTCGCACGCGCGCGCCGCCCCCGGCAACACCTACGCCGTCACCAACCACTCCACCACCAACGCGGACTACCCCGTCAGTATCCTTGATCATCATCATCATTATCATCATCATCAACAACCTGTAGAAGTCCACTACCTAAAAATTTCAAGACATGTGACATGTGCACGAGCCTCTAAGAGGCGCACTTTAACCGCACGCGGCTTCGCTCCATGGTACCTACATAAAAAGTAACCCCTATGCTATTCTAGGTAAAAAACTCTTTATATTCCAAGTTTCATCGAAATCGGGTTAGCCGTTTCGCCGTTACGGCGAGCAAAGCTGCGGGCGGAAGCTAGTTATAAATATAAATGCGAAAGTTTGTGAGGATGTTCGGATGTTTATTATTCAATCATTAGTAGGATTTAGGAGGATGTAGGGCACAGCGAGATTTTCTCGCTTTAAATTGGATCAGTCCGCCTGGGGAGGTACGATGTTACAGGTCTTCGCCTAACAGAAAATCGCAGCCAAATAACATTATCAGTTATTGTTTGGCTGCGATGCGTAAGTAAGGTTGCCAGAGCCATTATGCAAAAGGCGCGTGCACTTATATTTATTTTATCTTGTTTGTTATTTGCAGGCTAACACTGGCGCTTGCATCCGTCTGTTCGTGACAGTGTGTCTCGCGTGCAGAAGCTCGTGGCCGGCGGGCGAGCGGCCCACCAGAGACAATATCACTACGAGCATCGCATACTGTAGTACAGGTAATTATGATAACCTTCCTTAAGCAATCATCATTAACGCATAAAATCTCAGTCCGGTATTATAGTAAAACCACAGAGCAGCCGAACCTAGTAGAAAGGCCAAGTGGGCCGGTTAGACAAATAGTCATCAATAAAGCACAAAATCGTTTCAGGCCAGTGCTATAATAAAACCACAGAGCAGCTGAACCTAAAGGGGCCTGTGCGATTTAGTAAACTGTATTTTTAATTAAGCTAGAATTACGAAAACGACACGATAGGGTTGAGTGCATACAAATTGGTATCCTAGGATCGCAGCTGCGAAACGACAAAATTATGTGTGTGTTGTAGCAAAGATGTTCCACGTACCTGGATTCTCCGTTGGCGTAGTTCCCCGAAATTGACTTGGCGCGCAAGGTTCGGTGCTTCAGTTCAAGTCAAAATATCCCTTTAGACACGTCAGGTACTTACGTTACGTCGAACAACTCCGGGAACGGTCACGAAGTGGTGGTGGAAGATTCTTGCTAATGACACACTTGGACACAATTTGATGCACTTTATTATGAATTTGATGAACGAAAAAGGTTGACTAGAAAGTCCGAGAAAATTACGAAAGCCAAAGCGAAAACGATAAATTTGTGGTCTGCTAAGGGCAGCTAGTTGTCTTCGAATATGACGACAGTTCAAATCTAAATCTAAATCAGTTTTAACGAAGTTATTTTGAAAATTTGAATATTTGAATGCTAAGGTGAATGACCTCGAGTAGCCAATTACAGTTCAGCTGTTCATTAATTTGACGTATGTGACAGCTGACAGAATCGCGCGCTGATTGATTGTACCTAATGATGACGTCAAAACTGAACAGGGCCAAGTGGGCTGGTTGGACACGCCACCGGTTATATGACTAGATGCCCGCTATGGGATAACATATAGCTATACATTACAGGCTCGTAAGCTTACTCTGTAAACAAACGGCAGAAAAACGCAACGTATTACGTGTCAGTCAATGTGTCCAAAAACCAAGTGAGCTGGGTAGACACGCCACCGGTTATATGAGCAGCAATCTAGAAGAATAACTTTATTTACAGAAAGAAACTTAAAACTAATACAAGTTAATATTTACAAAATACATAAGAAACAGTTGAGCCATCTAAAGACCGTTACAAACGATCTATAGATAGCTCAACTGTTCCAGATCACTACCAGTCGGAAGCGTCCCCAAGACGCTGGCGGAATTGCCACGCTGGATGGCAATGCTAATGCGCTGGGCCAAGTAAGAGTCAGCTCTCGGGTCACGCGTCGCTTCGATCAGACGTCCTGATATCTTTTTGAAAACCCGGAGGGCCCCGTTTCCCCACGGACCCAGGGTCTCAACCCCAAAAGGCTCAAATATGTAAGCCCTATCAAGACTAACATATTTGCGCCCTTTGAGATCCTCGGCCGAATCTGCCGCCACACCCGCCCTAACTGATGTCCCCGGAAGATGTGTGCGCGCTAGTGTATCAACACAAGTAGCGTCCCACACCATAGGCCTACCCTTCTCCCAAGGGACCAAAGTCACACCGTCAGGCCTTATATTAAAGTATAATTTTGAAACGTCTTTAATATAGTTGCATTTACTGCGGAGCCAAAATTACATCTAAAATCGTAGAATAAACGAACTTATTCTTATTTATTTATATTTCAGTGAATCCCGGAGGCTGGGCCCCAGCGGGCGTCCTTCGCGCGGTCTACAAACGCGAGTACCCCAAATTCCTGAAGCGATTCACAAACTACGTCACCGACCAATGCAAGGGCAAGCCGCTAGCTATCTAGCATTCAGTACTACAGGCAGTAGTGTAGCTCTAGTGTGAAATATGGTGATTTTAATGATCCACAAATAAAGTTTTGATACTAGGGACGGATCAAAACTACGTAGCGATACGCTATAATACTGTATCAACTGTCACCGACCAATGCAAGGGCAAGCCTCTAGCTATCTAGCATTCTGTACTACAGGTGTAGCTCTAGTTTGGAGTATGGTGATATACCAGGTTGAAAGATTAACAGATAAAGCTCCATATAGATAGAGGAACCGAATCAAATAGTAAGGTGAGTCGGTTTCTCCATAAAAAAAATCAGTCCCTTAATAGCTTCATGAAGTCAGCGAATGCAAGGACATTTACTCATTTAGCTGAGTGATACAGGCCACTGTAATGTGTGGCACGAAGTACGCCAAATGAACCACAATATTCTTGCTGGAAGGACAAGAAGTGGCGAAGAAGTCAAATCAACTGTAAAACTATCAAATACCTACTTACGGTTCAGAGGTTATAACTAGGTAGCTTTGAAGCTAGCCACTTTATGCGCATAGAATGTTCCTAAAATTATATTGCACAGCCAAATGGCTATCTACAGGGTAATATTACAACATCAGTAAAAAAAAAAGAATAAACTGTCATGAGTTACGTATAGGATTTCCCTGTCTCGCGGGAATCAGGAATTCAATTCATTTATTAATCCTTTGACATGTTACATGTGCTTAGACAAGTCAAAAAGTATATTATATTTCACGTTTGGCTATAGGAAGAAAAATAATAATAAATTTTACTTGCTTAGTAAACAAAACAATCACAGACTATTACAGGATAAACAACAAACAAACAAAACTAATCAAAGAGCCAATACAAACAACGAGTACCGTAATACCACAAAACCCACCCCATGAACAAATATTTGCAGATCACCTTTTGAAATGCAAACAATGCCTTTAAAAGTTGAAACTAATGATCTCCAACTTTTTGACGTATCTTTAAAATATGCAAATTGCGAATATACCATTTTGAACATGGTTTTGTGTTTAAAACACTAGAGTTGAAAATATCACGACTTGTTAATAATTCGGAAATGCATGTTCGTAAAACGATACGAGAGTAGATAGGCGCGATATAAATTCTAAAACTAGTTTAGATAATAAAGGCAACTAATTGGCAGGGATCACGTTGTTTTTTGTATTTTAGTCACATCTAGATGTCATTGGTTATGTTGTTCTTTTTTTTCATATTATGGTGTCTGCTGTTTTTACAGTCAATATTAAACTTCAAATAGGGACGCTTCGTACGGTCAGAAAATAACTAAATCAAATTGGTTGAGTGTACGTGGAGTAGATACGTACTTGAATAATTGAACAATTTAATTATTATGATATTGGTATCCTTAATATACAAAACAACCTTAATTCTATAATTTATTCTAGAAGATACCTAATTATTGTTATTGGAACAACATTATTGAATAAATTTTATTTAAAGTGTTGGTAGGATAAGGGCTGAACTATTTTAATATAAAATATGCACATTATTTAGGTTATTATAATTTGGTTTTTACGTTTAATCCACCGAAAAAACATTCGAATTGTTTGAATAAAGAAAAACTTGCCTTATTTTGAAATGAACAATGGTAGTGAAATGGTTCTCCTATAAACATAGGTATTCAATGTATAAAATAATTAAACTTTTTCAATTGTCATCGACATCATCATTTCAGCCGTAGGATGTCCTCTGATGATCATAGGCACAGATTTCCAAAGTGAATTCATGTGGGGGGATTTTGCCCATACGCTGGGCACGCGGGTTGACAAGCGCAGTTAGATCTATCGTTGTTAGAATCCCCCTATTCTACGCTGCTGCCCATCCCCTTAAATATAAATTTCTGTAAATACGATGATGAGTACTATACGCTAGGAATGTATGTTGGAAATTAAAGGAGCTGATTTGATGTGTTCAGATATATAAGTATCTTCAGGTATGTCATAGTCAATGTGAAATATACCTTGTAGATGACTTATCGCACACAGTTTGAACTTAAAATACGAAACTTTAGATACAGGGTGGAACTAGTTTGGTACATTATTCTCGAATCTGGACTTTATAGAGGCAGATTTAGTCCCAAACATTGTTTTACAGGTTGAAACGAATGTAAGATATATATTTTGCTTTTTTAACTTTCATTCCATTTCTGTTCCTGTTCTTTGGAATTTTAAAATCCATATTTTTATCATTTTTAAATGAAACGACATGTTATTCTGCTAGACTTTTAAGTAATATTCTGCGGTAACCAGTTTGTTCTTGTCAGAAAAATGTGTAGTAGTTATATTTTTGTATTATATTTTTGTTTTTTTTGCATTGTGAAACATGCAAGGGTTGGAGGTGAAGACCAATTTATTTGTTAATAAATGTACCCACGAAATAATATAAATGCATTTATAATACAGCAGTGTTGGAATTGTGAGTTATATAATGTTTTTTAAATAATTATTGTTTATAATAAAATGTTTTATGATGGAAAATGCGTTTTAATTTAGTTTTTTTTATATTGTTGTCAAGTTACCTTGGGATGCAATGTAACCAGTATCGTTACCGTGCGACCCTTGTTGGTTCTGCTTCACCAGCGGCGGATCCAGGATTTTGGTTTGGAAGGGATTGAACCAGCTAAGAGTAGGCTTAACAATCACTAAATAAAATTTTGCTCTTATAAGCATAGCGACTCTCATTGGATAACTTTTTACAAATTATTCAATGACTGATAGGTTGTAGTCTACCAGATACGTTTATCTCGGTCAATATACTTAGTATCAAAATGTATCAACATCAACAAATAAATAAATAAATAAATAAAATCATCATGAGAGATTTTTCAGGGGTGTACCCAGATGCTTTTGCGGGAGGGACTTGATCCTCTTAGGGGGTGGGCCCCCTGGATCCGCTACTGTGCTCCACTGGTACTTTCCTTGATTCTTAAATATAAAGAGGAACCTCATCAATAGTGAATTTTATAGGTTGAGTTACCCAAACGTTTAGTGTTGCGTTAATATGCCGTGTCCTATCGGCATATCATCATCATCATCATCATCTCCCTGCCCTTATCCCACTTCATGTGGGGTCGGCACAACATGTTTTTCTCTTCCACTCCCCTCTATTAGCCGTCAAATCAGTATTCACTCCTTTCTTACTCATGTCGTCTTTCACACAATCTATCCATCTTTTCTTTGGTCTACCTCTCCCCTTAATCCTATCGGCATAATGATACTCAAATATTGAACTGCTTCACTGCGGAAGCTTCAAACGTTTATTTCATTACGATAACATTAATTAATTGGTACTTATGTATACACGTTACAACGCACAATATGTTCGGCATATAAAACTCACAACAACTTTCTAACTCCACTTTTAAATATGGGGACCAGCCCCCGTAACTTTTAGTTATTTAAAACATGGTTAACTTACAGTTAATTCAATTGGATTATCAGCTAGGTTAGAATTGAATGTTGGACTTAAAATAAACGTTACTTAAAAAGTTAATTTGTTTTTAAACGTTAAAAATTTATTACACAAATGTAAAGAAAACCGCTCAAATAAATCATATAATTTCTGCTAAACTTTTCAAATTGAGCGAACTATGGAACATTTAAATTGATCGCTGTTGTTAGGCGTAAATTGAACCTATAATATTTTGGTATCCAATATTTAATAAATATGAGATTAAACACTTAAATTTAAACATACAACGTGTTTTTAGGTCAGTTTAAAGCCGGCTTAACGTGATCCAAAAAATCACAAAAAAGGATTAAAGGAAAAAAAATCTAATTGTCTACAACGCAGTCTTCTAGTACGGCAATCGTATAGAAAATAAAAAAAAATATTTTCTTGTAAATCGTTATTAATATTGGGTTTTTACGTTTGTAGACCATGGTTGGCTGGAAGCCGACTTTAAAACGATCAAAAACACAGTGCATATTTTCAATCAAACCTAATATAACATTGAAATAGCAAAGTTCTCTACAGTAGGTATTTTAAAAAGTTTATAAACTTTGAAACATATTAAAGTTTAGACCGATTTGAGCACAAAAAGCGTATCCTTACATAATTAATGGATTAAAACTACATAATACAGTTCACTTATCGTACCAGCGTCATACAGACGAATGCATTATGTTAGAACCTTATTCGAATACAATAAATTATACTACTAAGAAATAATTATTAAAGTTAAAACTATAGAAATAATTTTAACATTAATTACCTAATATTTTAATGTAAAGCATTCCAACGGAATGAAACGATAATGTCAAGTTGTAAAATGAACAACAGTTGTTGAAAATCGTCTGAAAATTTGGAATTTTGATATGATAGTAGTAAAAGGCCGAAAGAATGTATGTACCTACTACAAAAAGTTTGTTATAAAAATAGGAATTATATCGAAAGCTCAAGTGTATAAATGGACCAATATACCGATTGTATAACATTATAAGTACATAGTAAGACATTGAAGGTATCAAGTGGTAAAACTTTTGTATAAGTGCGTTATGCAAACTTTTTACTCCTAAAACTGTAATGTTTCCCTTTGAATATCTAGCTGATAGAGAAGTAAGTAATTTGAATGTATACCTATCCCGAAAGGGGCTTGTTCTACAAACAGAAAGAACATTAGCGGAAAAAATATATTTTTTGTTTTTTTTATCGAACTTTTTCAAATAAGCCGTTTGTGGTATTTGTAACTAATAAACGTACAAGAAGTTCAACATCAGGATTTCTAACATAACAGCTGAATAATTTGAAAGTTGAGAAGAGGAAAAGAGGAAGACCATTTCGAAGATGGGAAAACGACTTCAAAGCTACAGCAGGCGTGACGTGGAGGAGGACAGCTCAAGATCGTGAGCTATGGAAAACTTTGGGGGAGGCCTATGCTGAAAAGCAAAACAGTCTGATGGATGCCGATGTTTAAAAATTATTTTAATTATTTTATTGTAAACTAGAACTAAGATTGTTAATAAAGGCTTTTTGAATCTTGAATCTTGAATTTGAAAGTTGAATAATTTAATATAATAACTACATCTAGATTCATTCAAATGTAGGTAATCTAATGAAAATGTAGGTAGGTAATATTCCCGAAAGTCGCTGAAACTGCACGCATAGAGAATAGTATAGTATGCCCCTATATATGCCCCTTTCGGGATAGCATACCTACATATTATGAACCATAAATAAATGCTTGAAATATAATTAAATCTACGTATGTATTCGTGTGATTTGATATACTTAATAATAAGGTTTAAACGTGTTTTAGGTCAGCTAAATTATTCCAAGGGTGTATCTGTCATGGTGCGCAGTGAGAAGTTTACAATATCAATTTATATCTACAACATGAACTAAGATCGGCCAATTGTACATGTATGGCACTCATATCACGGTCTTTAACATTACACATATCTACCCGTGTAAAATGGCAATTCGTCGTTGCGATTCTCAAAATTTCTTTTGCGAATATAATATGACCCATATTATTCATAGTTTAAATACAATCATGAGCCTCATGCGAAGTCGACGCCATTTAAACTTGTGTAGTTAACGCGCGTCGGCGTCACCAATGTAAAGAGTAACTTGGTATACCTTTAGATAATCAACATAATATTACACATAGAAGTTTTAAGATACGCAAAGACGAAATAGTACATTATCACAATATAAATAGATAACACCAATTATGAAAATTTATATTTGATACATCAATATAGTAATAAATACAGCTACTTATCAAAAGTAGATATCAGATTGATATCTACACTAACACGGATATAAGTATAAAATAAGCGTATTATCGGACACCGTTTGGCTGTATGCCTATGCCCATGTTCCATTTCAGACTTATAAACGTTGACATACTGCAACTCGAATCTAAGGGCTTTTTAAATTGTTCCAACAATTAAATAAAGTATCGAGTTAGTCAATTCAATTCAAATGGATATTTCAATAAAATCACAAAGATCCCTTCAAAACGTCAAGAAACTAAGGGAAGATACGCTCGCTCCTCGCGACCAAGCCTAGAATAATCAGGCTAATAATGAAGATGATCATGAACATTCGCAGGGATTCATTCTTTCACCAGTTCACATAGCAAGGGTGAATCAGGGTCGCCAACACCATTGTCACTAGTTGTTTCTTGTTCACCTTTGTGCATTCACCATGCACAAGAAACAACTAGTGACTCGACATTTTTTAATGACGTAGATACATATCCATTAAACGTGTCTGCTTAATTTATATATGTCTATGTCTTCACAAAACTGCAATATTTGTTAGAATCAATGAATTCATATAGCGATTGGAACAACTTAAACCAAGTAAAATCATTGTCCCTCAAAGGCAACATCACCTTTCCAAACCGGGCACTAAGCGCGTGACTTCAATCTGACTTAAAACGTTTTCTCCAAATCCAGATTTTGTGCGTCAACTTCTTATGGAGATTTTGCACGGCTTTCCGTTTAGTCATTTACATGGATGATGACTCGCTTTTGAAAAAGGGTTACTATGAGCATTCTCTAGTCTGACCTTGGGCTCCATGACTTCTCATTTCTATTCAAATGCAAGAGTGTAAGTACTATTTTACTCTAATTCGAACCATAAATGTTTGAGACTGTCAGCTTACGTCACCGCCTACACAAAATTGCGAAGTTGATGGTACGTACGGGGCTTTTTCTTATCAGAAAGCCAGCAAGGTGCATATATTTCTCTTGTGTTCGAACCCTTTGGCACTCTAGAAAGATATCAGCATTGTCTTAAATATTCGCGCGTCATCTAAACAGATAAGTCGTACGGCCACTTAACATTGCGGACTATTCCTCCGTTGTGGGCTCGCATGCGGTAGTGGGCGGGGTTGGCTCTCGAATAGAAAACAATATGCAAGCATTGATTTCATCTGAACTGCACAGCAATGTGTTTTCACACATACCCTTGTCACGCTAGGAAGACGTCAGCATGGTTCTAAGCACTCGCGCGTCATATGAACGGATCAGTTCTACGTCAACTGTATATTGCGCGTTATTCCTCCGCTGTGGGTTCGGATGTGGTCGTAGGCGGGGCTTGGATCACGCTCTGACGTTGCGCTCGCTTCACGTCAGCGAGAGTGGTAACGCCAGCTTTATCTAATTCATCCCAGCGTGTATGATTGTTTCTCGCGTGAGCCACTAGTTCTGGCATGTCGATAAAAGCTGTGGAAAGATAAAAAAATAAATAAATTTTAAATGCAAAAAAAAAATTGATTGCTGCCTTATGCATTCTTCATATAAACACAGTCCTTGTATAATTGGCAATCTACTGGCCTCATAGCTCAGTTGGTAGTAACTCTGCCTTCTGCGCTAGAGGTCGCGGGTTCGATTCCCGCACTGGACAAACATTTGTGACTAACACAGATGTTTGTTTTGTGTCTGGGTGTTAAATATATATCTATTATGTTTATCAGTCTCTGGTACCCATAGTACAGGCTATGCCTAGTTTGGGATCAGTTGACAATGTGTGATATGTCCGGATTTTTTTTTTTTTAATTTAGAATAATTTAAGCACTATCAAGCCATCACGTCTGTATTTGTAAATAAGTTTAATAATTAATGAGTAAATAAGTAAAAATAGGACCACGACTGTAATCCTCAAGCATAGCGAAGGCTGACATACATCTTTTCTGATCGCTAGGAATAATATAGAAAAAGTTTCTCGTACAATTTGGAATGTAACACACGCAGGTGCGAAGCGTTCTTTAGCCCGGATGGTATTCTGATAAACTGAAAATGGCCGTTTACGCGTAAGATCAGTGGTGTAACTCAATGTATCTGTAGTACATACCAGCCCAGGCCTCCATCATATCGATGATAATATAGTCGATGAATCCAATCTGAGAGCGCGGTATGGAGCAAGTCGCGCGGTCGAACATCGGCATCACTACTGGCAGATCTTTGGCTTTCTCTTCGTCTGTTTGAAGGAAATACTCCTCGGCAATCCTTAAAAAGAGAGATACATTTTAAGTTCTAGTCTGTGAAGATAGATTTTCTTAAGATACTGTGGTAGATCCTATTAAGTTACCGTTGGAGTAATAGATAACAGCATTGAGGAAGGCAAATTACGTTAGCATTATCTTACCTCCTAGCCCACTCAAACGCGAACTTCTGAGGTCGGGATGCGTTTGACACATCAGCGCATTTGATCATCATTCTCTTCACTAGGATCACGTTCTCTGGCTGCTGCAACGCTGTAGTGTCTAGTAAAAGGGGCTCCTGGAATAAGAAAATGGGAGGAGTTATCTCAATATCACGCAATAGGTACATCCTTATTTAGGCTAAATATTTATTATACACATATATATAGTGTTGATGTATAGAAGGCACTGAAGATTGAACATGACGACACAACAAGCTTAGGGAACGCCTAATTATAGTGTTATTATGAGCTTTAGCTTCAGCCATTTCTAAGAGATTTCACAATGTTGGTACAGGAGAATCTATCTTACTCTGCTCCTTGTTTCGAAATATTGGATCTTCAAACAAAATCTTTAAAAAAACTTTATTTCTACCTTACTTGGCGGCAAAGACGAACTTTAACACCTTTTTAGATGTCGGTGAATTTTAGAAATCAGTGTCAGAATAGACTTCAAGCAAGCACTGACCAGTTCAGCATGCATGCCGTCCTCTCGGCTACCACTAGACTTGGCGTAAAACACATTGACGAACTTGGCGAGATGCTCGAAGTGCTTCGTCATCTCCGTTGCGAGGATCATGTCAATCACGTTGTGCCGCACCGTCTTATACGTTTCGCGGTCGAGATTCTTGAATATGTTTACGCGGTCGTCATCTGAAATGAAACAAGACATAGGTATTTATCTCTTGTCATCAAGCTTAGTTTTAAAAACTCCACACGGCTGGGAATAGTGAAGTGGCCTGAAGTGTTTTATGTATGTTTGTAGGTGGCTTATGTGCGGATACCATACTAATCGAAGCATTGAATAAAAAACTGATAGACATATAGAGCTATAAGCATCCTGCAAGAACGTAAGAACAAAAATGAGGGATAACTATCGAGCGAGTCCGAGCATCCTCATAGACAAGCCACCGATGAAGGATACTCACTGAGGGTCAGCTTGAAGGTGAGCGCAGCGTGATGGCTCTCCAATACACACACATCATTGTAAAGCACGGCCAGTGGATGTCGCGAGTTGCAGAGGAAAGCGGAGGATGTGCCCGGGTGGTCTATATCATGAGTGGCGGCGGAGATGAGGGCGGCAGCGGCTTCTAGCGGCTCGAGGAGATTCTTCAGGCGTTCCTTCTCCAGGAAGAATGCTACGGCCTGGAACACAGAATAATAGGTCAGTAAAATTTGCCTAGATTATTGCGTTTGTCGTGTCATCCATCCTGAAAGAATACTTTTATACATGAGTCGAGTGTCTGGTCTTAAGACATGCCAGTTTCTCAAAACTTTATTTTCATGCTTCAAGGTAGTTCTACTCAACAACAGTCCTCTCATGAGAGCAATGCCAAGGTGAGCTGTGGCTCCTCACTTTTGGGCTAGTCAGCTGAAACGTTAGAGGTATATGCAAGTATTTGCTACGTATTTCAATGTTTTAGCACTATGGTTTTAGTCTCTATCTGAGAGAGACACAGAGAAACCTAGGATGGACTATTTGTATGTGATACGAGGTTTTATTACCTGAAGCACATCAGCGGCGTGAGTAGAGTTGTGGTAGGTATTCACAGCATGGTAGTTGGTCTCGATGACCGTCAGCCAGTGCAGTAGGACCCGTTCATCGCACTCCAGCGCTGAGCAGACATCGAACCGTCCTCCCATGAGAGCTAAGCCGAGGTGAGCTAAAGGCCGGCCGCGCGTGAGGTCTTCGAGGCGGAATATTTCGAACTCCCAGCTCAAGGCCGTGTCTAGTAGCTCGCGGAGTTGGCCTGACGTCTGAAATGGGAAAAAGAGTCATCACGTTGAAGTCATGAACCAGAGACGCAGTGAGAAAGCCCTCCACCTGATATACTGACGACTTGAAGGTTGTAGGAAGTCGGTGGATGGAAGAGTCACTCTTTGGGAGAGGCCTATATCTAGCAGTGGACTTTGTCAGGTGTGATAATGACGGTGGGGTCCAGTATTCTTGTCGTGTCACTGATTCTTTCTTGGTCATCCTGTATTTGGTCAGTGACCAGGTTGAAGTACGGTGGTCCTGAAAAGGGCCTATGACCGTCGTTGAAAGAATCAGTGTAGTGAAAGGATTAAAGTGCGCCAAATGATTGAAGGGGTCCAGTTGAAGATGCTGTGTTCGATTTGAAAGTCGAATACTGGACGTGGAATAGATTTTATTTGACATGTATTGCAAGCGTATATAATCTATGGTCGTGGTATTCACGTTCTTGACATTAAAACTTTTTAAGACTTTTTGGCGGGAACTTGAGAAAGTGATGTTGTGCTCTCAATTTATTTTACAAAACTAGTGTTAAATTGAATAATATTATGTGATTATGGTGGTGTTTTGCGTAATATTGTTTGAGTAAACTGCACAAGTGAAGTGATATGAAATGATTTCGTGTATCGTAATTTTTCAAGTTGGCGCCAAGAGGTCCCTTGAGGTTTTAGTAAAATAGCCACTATCATATCTTACTAAAACTGAATTTGACTTGAGTTGACGGTGACTTGACCATGATGAAGTAAAATGAAGAAGAAAGATAAAAAGAACTACGAAGAAATATAAACGTAAGACTTGGCGGTAAGGCCTAGATGCCATAGCCAGCCCGAAAGGGAAAAAACTTAAAAAAAAAACTTTGAACTCCTACGCTGTGATCTCATGGATAAATGGCGATTTACCTTGTGCTTGATGTTGGTTCTATTAGTTTGAGATCTGACGACGGTAGAGTCATTGCTGCTTCTTCGAGATGAAAGCACGTTCGTGGGTCCTTGCTGTAACATGAGAAACAGTTAACCGATGAGCAGTGAAAAGAGAGCATATCGTTTCTTTACCAGGAACAGGGAAAGCTACGGATAGCTGATCAAGGGTAGTGTGTATCTACTCTAAATAAAATAATTAATAACACCCAACAATCACATCCTCCACAGCATATATATGAATCCTTGTGTCGGGGGTATCAGAAACTACGAGTACAATGGTACCTACTACAACACTCAGACCCGGAACAAATATTTGGTGATCATGCCCGCTACGCCACTGAGGTCGTCAAGGCGGATCGATATTGGCTATTGGTGTTGTATTTACCCGACTGCCAAAAAATAGGTTAATCCTTTTCGGGTGTATTTTGTTAAAATGGTTGATCATATAGGTATAGATAACCATTTTATTTTTTTAACCTTTATATCTCTTTTTCCAACAACATGATATTTTACCTCTGCGGATTTGGATAGGATTCGTCTCTAATAAGGCACAAAATCAGTTAGGGCTCAGATTACTTATTAGGTGAAAACCAATGCTTAGCTTTACTTTATTAAAAACTAGCTTCTGTTTGCGGTTTCGCTCACGTGACACTCGGATAAAAAGTAGGCTATTTACTACATGCTACATTTCATTTCGATCCATTCAATGGTTGCTTTGTGAAAGAGTAACAAACATCTTCATATCCTCACATCTTTACAAACTTTCGCATTTATAGTATTAGTGGGATAAAACAGTCTTACATAATATTAAACACAAAAGAAACGAACACAAAAAGGTGAAACAGAAAATGCAGCATACTAATAGTCTTACAAGAGGTTAGAGAAAAATACTATCTAGCTCTCCTATTTACCAAGCATTTGTAGTAGTATTAATATTCTAGCATTCTAACTATGCAAGAAGAATTCATAAGGCATAGAGTTGATTTGAATCCTCCTACCATGAACATAAGGCTTAGACCCGCTTGCTCCCGCTATCCAGGTCGATCAGGATCGGAGAAAATAAATGTATGTTAGTACACATATAAAAATATAGACTGTTCAATATTTAAAAGGGGTGTTCTGGTTACCATTTATTGTGAAACACAATAGATATAATTGGAAATAAGAGTAGGTTACCATTATTATTAATAGGGGTATACAGATACCTATATAGATAGATACCTACATAAAATATATCAGTGTCTATAAACGAGGTGAGTCATGATATGTATGCTTTCCCGAAAGGGGGTTATTGTAGACCCAACTGGCAATAAAGTTTGTTCTACGACTTTTGGAAATTCTACATTATTCATTGAAAAAACTCGACAAAAATCTGCTGTTTTGGGTTCAATCAGTTCAAACTCAATTATTCAGCTGTCTTAGATAGTCTTGATGCCGAAATTCTTGTAAAATTAGGTACTTATTAAGTAGATAATTTCACATTAATTTCAAATTCACTAATCTGCGATAAATAAAAAAAAAAGTTGTTCAATGTTGTTGATAGAATAAGCCCTTTTGGAATGGTGTACCTACATATTATGAATCACTTAGTATAACTCTAAAAATTCTAAAGCAACTTGACATAAAGTTGTGTTTTCTTTTCTAGCTAATCCAAGTAGGTCCATTTTAGCATGCAAATTAGTCACCTCACCAATATTCAACCGGTAACTACATCTCAGAGATGTCCCGAGTACAGCCAAGCACTAAATACTTCGCCAGATTTACAACACGCTACCTACGACATCAAGTGTACTCACCGATAGCAATGCCCCAATCAGATCAGTGGCTATAGGATCTTCCACACGTAGTTTCGGCTCGTCTCTCATCTGAGGTGAGTACAGTTCAGATGTACGCAGCATGTCAACCGCGCGCTCGATGCAAGCCACGGTGGACGGCGGTGCGCCTTCGGTTGCTGCTGAGAGAAGTGATATGACCTGGAACGGATAAATAAGTTTATCTGCGCCAACCGCATGCCCAGCGTGGCGAGTATGAGTAAATCCCCTCAAATTATTGTTTTGCAGGCCGTTCAAGTTCGGTCGCGCTGGAAATCTATGGAGGCTATCACACAGGTTCATACACAACTTTTACTCGTTTCGCTCTACTCACTACGTTTGTAGAATGATTTGCACGTTTCTCACTTTTTCTGAGATGTTGCAGTTATAACGATTTCCTGTGTATAAACTCATGTCACAAAAGGATAACTTTCACACGGCTTTAGAACACCACGGTCAGAATGCAAATGATCTTCTCCCACATTCGTTTATGATCCTAACAGTTATCGGTCATTGTTTCCTGTTACAAAACACGTGAGTAATAATAAATCAGTTGCGGCAATCCCGATAAAAAGACTGATTTAAACAAATTACCTACTATACAATGCCGTTTTGGCTACCCTTTATTGTTATTTTAATAATGCTTATCTGATAAGAATACACAGCACAATGCATATTGCATGCAACTCAGGATCAGTGATCTTTGGATGCATGAGCTTTGACTTATCAATATCATGGAAGTTGACTATAAAAAAATGTTGCAGATTATTAAAATATGCTTGCTGGTTGTATCACTAATTATTTCTAGGTCATCCTGTTTTAGGTAAGTGCCCAGGTTGAGGTATAGTGACCCTAAAAAGGGCCTATCTCTGTCGTTGAAAGAATCAGTGTAGTGAAAAAAATAAAGTGCGCCGCTTGGTGCCCCCTTCCGTGCACATGTTACATGTCTTAGAACTTTAAGGTTCTAGGATATTATGCCGGTTTCCTCACGATGTTTTCCTTCACCGTTTGCAAATTTTGTTGAACTTTTTGCTAATATGCTTCATTTTTTTTCTTTTAATACGTATGCCTCTTTTGGGATAGTTTACATTATTAGGAATCATCTTGTACCCAATGTAGTTCTGATCATGTTTCTACAATAGAGTTTTGATAGGAAACCTAATTATTATTATGCAATTTTCTCTTAAATATTCTGTATTTTCATTTTTTTGTATAACTTCTTTCGTAAGTCTTCTACTTTTAAGCATGCTGTGTTCTCATATAGAAGGGCGTACACCAATGTATAATTTACTTTTCTAATATCTAATGTACGATTATAGTGTAAAACCCAGTTTTGAGAACCAATAATAAAAAAAGGAAAATGGTGTGGTTGTGGTTATACCTTAGTGATAGGAGCTTCAAGCGGCAACCCCTGCAACTTAGCCAGCGATGTGCGCCGCAAGCCATCAGACGCGACGGAGCGCACGTCCAGAGATCCTCTTCTGATAGAATGGAGGGAGCCACGGCCTCGCTCGTTCTCCACTATGCTCGTTTGCTCGCAGACGAACACCACGTGGGATGTGCATCTGAAAACAAAATGGCAAATTTAGTGGAGGAGGTAGGGCACAGTGAGATTTTCTCGCTCTAAATTGGAGCAGCCCGCCTGGAGAGGTAACTCAACCTTACAGAAGATCGCAGCCAAATAACATTATTTGTTTCAAATAGTGTTGTGTTCCTGCGGTTTGTAAAGTTGCCAGAGCTCTTTAGGGAGGGGTTCGGCAGGCACCGCATTAGCAATGCTCCAGGTGTTGCTGATGTCAGTAGGCGACGGTAACTACTTACCATCAGGAGGGCCGTAAGCCTGTTTGCCTCCGTTTAACATAAATAAAAGATACTTAGACGTCACAGGAATTGCCCAAAGTTCCATAATTATAACGACTTCGCATCGTTAAAATCTACGAGCTCGCACGACGCATCGCAAGAACTATTGCCAATTGATTCGCATCGCGCATTCCTGCGATATTGCGTCACAAGAATGGAAACGCCTTGCCGCACGAAATCGCATCGCAGCAATTCGTGTCACAGTTCTCTGCGTTGCGGAATCGCGTTACGCGCCGATTCGCAGTTTTGTGTACAAGCACTTATCCTGCAAACTTCCCTCACGTTTGTCGCGCAAACGTAGCAATCATTATAATCATTGGTACTGAAATAATGTTTGAAACTTACCTAGTCAACCCAATAGCTGCCCCCCTACATGGCAGTAGAATGGGATCTGGCGCAGCCCTGCGTCGCAGCGTGATCGGCGCCTCCCAGTCTCGGGCTCCGCTGGCCGCTAGCCGCAGGGCTTCGCCCCCGGCTGCTTCGGACAGTGGTCGCGGACCCTCATCAGAGCGCCACCCAAGAGCGCGGCACCAGGATTTGTTTGTGAGCTGTTGAAAGAAGACAAGATTAATTATTTGAAAGATCGAGTTATTTTCCAGATCAAAATTTGCAAGAGGTTTTGTTTTTAAGGTTTTCGCAGATATATCGTCCCGGCATCAGATCAACCTCAGCTCAGCTCGTGCCGTTCAGAATTCTTTGATTGAAACTTCGCAAACTAATCAGCATCGTATATTCTCGTCTCCTCGGCTCCGGGACACGTTAGTACAGGGCATTTGTGTCGGGGCGAGGCGATGCAGATCTGGTGCTAGGGTGATGTGTGTGCGTCAACCTTTCTGACGAAAATTACATTAACACCTATCTACATGTATTTCAAGCAATACATTTTTACTTTACTTTACTAGTTGTGGAAACATTATCGTTATAGGATATGACGTGTGGAAACCAATCCATTGAGTTGATTGTTGACCCATTCCTATGGAGATTTTTAAGATTTCCCTTGCTTGAACTTCGCTACGTTGTCATAGTACCTACTGATGACTCCGCTAGAAGTATACTCACGAGTATCCGTTGCTGGTCGTCAGTAACGGCGATCAGGTCGCGGCAGCGGTCCGTAGCGGCGGCCAACGCGGCCATAGCGGCGACCTGCGCGCGTGTCGTCGCGGCCAGCGCCCTTGCTTGTAACACCTCAGCGCACCACGCCACTGTACCAACCGTTTCCACCATAATCTGCAAAGAATAAATAACATTATATTTTATTTTAAGGTCCACAACAGATAACGTAAAGAAAGTTAGCGCAAAAATTACCAGAAAATAACAGGACTAAAACATAAACATGTTACTGAAACATGTCCAAAATAAGAACTACGTACGAGATAATATTCTGCCTTTCTCAAGAAAATAAAAGTGCTTCAAGCTGCCTAAATAAAATGTAGCCTATTTAATTTTGAAGAGACTCTACTAAATCCTGAGACTTCAATAAAGGTCGATGGCTTGAACCCTTTTCATTATTGACTTAGGTAATTTGGACATGCCGTCGTTTTGGCAATAGCCATTATTGTAGGAAGAGTATTTGATTGAATAATAATCTACAAAATACGACCTTTTTATCGGACCCTTACTACAGCTTACAACGCGTCTTTAGACCAAATCTTCAAATCAACGAATCCCAAATTTTTTATATTTTTTTATATTTAGTTTACACATAATAATGTGCTCTAATATTATTACAATCTAGCCATGCTGTAGGCTAATAAGTAATTTAACATTGACATAATTTTTTAAAATAGCTACAAGTAAGAATGTGTCCACTAACACTTTTCTTACTGTCTCTATTTAAGGGGAAGACACTTTGTTCTTGTGTTCTTGACGAGTGCTACCTACTCGTTTGCACTTTCACTACATTACACTATTATTTAACACTATACTAGTTCGAAAGGTTTTGTTCTTTTGAGTCTTCTCACTATGTCCGTGTTGTCGAGGAGCTGGATGGCCTCGACATTCACATGATGATGAAGCCTGTGTTCGTGGGCTTCTGCGTATTTATTTATGACCTCGTCGACGAACTCGATATTTAGGTCCCGATGGAGGTCGTCATTTCTTATGTACCAGGGTGCATTTACGATTTCTCTGAGCACTTTGTTCTGGAACCCTTAGGATATTACTCTTTTTCGTACAACCCCATAGCTGTATACCATAGGTCCATACTGGCATTAGGACCTGTGGTGCAATTGTGTAAGCATAATGGCAGTGGAGATCGTAACTTTGAGGGTAATTTTAAGAATCTTAGCAACATTTAAAACGTTCCAAACTTGACAAGGGAAAACTTCAAGACCTTAGCTTCTTCTTTTTCATGTTTGAAAAACTTCAGATGTCACTAAAATTGATAAAATCATCCTTTAAATTCCGATCTTCATTACAATTTTGGTTACACAATAGCCTGGCTGTATGTAAAGAAGTATTTTATTGTGAACTAACAGGGCAGAATGACTTCCATCCGTCTACCGTCCGTTCCACCGTCGTGGCATTCCAAAAATATCATCATATTCCTGCCATTATCCCACATTATGTGGGGTCGGTCACAGTATATGTTCTTCTTCCATTTTCCTCTATAAGCACTCAGCACTCACTTCTTTTCCATTTTCACACGGTCAACTCTACTCTACTACATACATCCACTTTCATATTCAACACTCTTCTCATCACATGCCATTCTTCCTTCCTCATGACATGGCCATTCCACGCTAAAGTAGGTAAACGTCATATTTTTTTGTCAGATCTAGCAATAAGTAGTAGGTTTGCTGGAAGAAAACTCTTTTTAGGGTTAAGCTCGCCTTTGTACATACCTTTCTTTCTAATTTTTGTATCTGTATTTTTCTTGTGTACAATAAAGAATAAAGAAGTATATAGACATTCATATATTTGCTACTAAAACACACACATATGCACAGCATTTTAAAACTAAACAATTACATAAACGAAAACACGAGCAGGTAAAATAAAATGGTGTGATGTGTGCTGCAGCAGCAAAATGGCCTCGGCTCAGCATTATGCCTACTGTTTTAGCAGCAGACGCTGCTATTCTGCCGAAACCATTACTCAGTCATTGAACCCTGTCAGAACAGTGTTATAATTAAAAGGGTCTTATAATTAAAATTATCCAATATCGCGTTTCGCTGTCGATTTGTTGAGAAAAGGTTCTAGCCAGTGGCCCATAAATCAATCTGGTCTACTTTACGTCCGTGCTCACAGCTAGCTTTTTTTATAATAAGTATCTACGTTCTTTTGGATAGTCCTACCACGAAGCAGGTAAGTATAAGTTGGTGTAGCTTATTTCGCTAGGTATTGATTGTGTTCTCAACTTTTACAATTTCGGTAGGGATGAAACTTTTTTATTTGATAGTCCATCGTAAACTCACCTTCAAAGCCTATATATACCCCGCACTTGTGAAAGCCGTCTCGTATAAATTATTGGGTACACGAGGGAACACAGAGAAGGCTTCAATACAATTTATACAAACATGCTACGGGCATTTTAAGCACCTGCACGCCATAAAGTGCTGCACATTGCAAAATTACCTACAAGGTGATTCATAATATTATGTACACCATCCCGAAAGGGCTTATTCTATCAACTACAAAGAAAGAACATTAGAGAAAAAAAAAACAAATAATTCTTATTGCAACTGCAGATATTTTCACGATTATTGCAAAAAAGTTGTTTTTAGTGTACTTATTTATTTTAATAACTAATTATGAAATGTACGAGAATTTGAGAGATGTTGATGTTGTATGAGATGATTGTTCTGAGTCTGGGTGTTTAATAATAATAATAATAATATTTATTGAGAAAAAAGAGAACATAGGTAACTAATATCTAAGTACATCCCATAGGTTCTTTCTACTACAACATATCTGTACTTATATGATTAGGATTACGTAGAAAATATTATTTAAGTTGGTAGGTAATATTTATCTATTATGTATATCAGTCACTGGTACCCATGGTACAGGCTATGCCTAGTTTGGGATCAGTTGACCGTGTGTGCTATGTCCGGAATATTTATTTATTTATTTCGATATCAAGATTAATACCTTAAACAGTTGAATAATTCAATTTGAAGATGGAGTAGGCTTGCCCAGAGCACATGTACCATCTTCTTAGCCTATTCGGCCTTATCCACAGGAAAGACGACTCAGTAGGTAGGTACGTGTGGAGCTGACGAAGCTGCGGGGTTCCTTCCGATGTTTTCCTTCACTTCTTTTCGTTCTCTCTTACTTCTCCTTCTTTCTCCTTCTTCTGTTCACGATCTTACTATTACATAACGACAAGCAGTAACAGGCATAATGTTAAGCAATGCCTAAATTTAACTTAACTAACGTTTATAATTTTAAGGTCCGCTTACTATGGTACGTACTGACTGAATACAAATTTCAATAGTTATAAGTAGTTAGTGGCAGGAAGGTAATAGTTGCCTGTTGTTATATTAAACATCATGGTCCTCATGAAATTCAAAGGATTTCCGTACACATGAAATGCCAAAGCAGTAGGTAGGTATTAGGGATTGCAGAATCGGGTAGTTTTTAAGGAACCGGGAATACCGGGAAGCTTCACATAGGGAACCGGGAATTCCCGGGTATTTCGGGAAATTTCGGTAAAAATATTTTACGTCTAGGCGAAAGGTTTTAAGTTAAACTGTCATAGCTTAATATTAACCAACTGCACATACTTTTGCATGTCGCAGGTTCTGATCAAAAGGATAGAATAAAGCTATATCACTGTTGATCTGTTTAATAATTTAAGCATGTAAGATAAGGATATTGTTGATTTATATGCAAGAAAAACAATGTAAAATTTCATAAAAAAAACTGCAACAGCTTTATTCTATCCTTTTGATCAGAACCTGCGACATGCAAAAGTATGTGCGGTTGGTTAATATTAAGCTATGACAGTATAAACCTTTCGCCTAGACGTAAAATATTTTTCCCGAAATTTCCCGAAAGAACCGGGAAACGATTTATGATTTCCCGGTTCCTAAATTGGCAAAAAAAACGGGAATTCCCGGGTATTTCGGGACCGGGAATTCCCGGGACCAAACCCTAGTAGGTATATCTACTGTCAGGAACACGAAAACGTTGAAACTTGCCGAAACATAAATCACCAGCTTTTGAAATGGCTGTTATTTCTGTTAAACCCATTCCACCCTTTCGAAATACGTATCTAACTAAACGGGAATAGGGTTGTTAAATATCCGGCATTTCGGGGCGCAGTCCCGTAAAATTGCAAGTAGTACCTATTTCCAAATTTTCATTGGTCCTGCTAGTGAGTAACCGTATTGTTTTAGTACCTATACGTTATAAAATCTGAAACGAAAAAATCCGATGCCGAACTAAGGTCGCACAGGTCTGAGAATTAGCAAGTTGAAGTCGCAGTGGGCAGGCAATTTGCTTGTAAGACCGACAAACGTTCAGGAATAAAAGTTCTCAAATGGTGACCACGAACCGGACGACGCAGTGTAGCAAGGCCACCCACCCGATCGATCGATGACATTTTAAAGGTCACCGGAAATCAGGGGATCCGGTATAGACAAGGGGACGGGACTTCGTCAAGCTGATGATGATGATGATGATGATCCGTGAAAGTGTGGTGAAAGCATTCAGTGCGCTCCGTAGAAAGTACTGTACCAGTACAAATGATACGGATAAAGAAGTTATTAAATGAACTTGGTGAGGAATTTCTGGAAATTCAGGAATTTCCACAAATCCCCACTGCTACGTCGTCGTAACAGACTTCGACGTAGCCAGTGGGGATTCTGGAATTTTATTCCATAAATCCCCACCAGTGGGTCTGTTTGGTGGGGATTTCTGGAATGATTCACAATGATGCGCAGGAAATAAGAAGATTTCGCACTTGGTGGTAAATAACCTTTTTCAAGCATCGCATCGCATCCTCCCAACCTCTTCCCTAGTATTGCGTATAATTTGTATGGTTTCGTGTTGAAGGGAAGTTAAAAACTTTTATTATAGGGAGCCTAGACCTTACAGGCACATTCGTCCTATAACCTGGGGGTAGGGCAGGGTAGTGAGGCAGCTAGTTGGGAGAGGGGGGTTGTAAAGGGGTTTGGAAATGTTGTTTGTAAAGTTGGTTGAGTGCTCCAGGTAAAGTTTTGATGCAGATTGCATTTGACGTTAACTCGTAGAACCTGTTTTTAGTCGCTTATTTGATTGTACAGTCAGCATCAAAAGTAGCTGATGATCAGACATGTCTCAAAACTCCTGATTGAAAATATTTTACTTTAGGAGTTTCTTCCCAATATTCCAAAAGTACGTGATGACTTAAAAGTGTCACAAAGTCTCTGATCCAACTATTTCCAGAAGTAAATGATAAAACATCTTTTCTGAGTTCATGAATGTCTGAAACTCCATATGTATCTTCATACTGATGATAAAATGAAGTTCGAATGAAATCGCGGCTTCAGAAGTAGCTGATGCTAAATTATTTCTTATATACGTGAATATCTATACTTTTCAACATTTGACGAAATAAAGTCGTGGGCTCAAAATTAACTGATGCAAAATTGTTTCATAAATGCGTGAATATCTTTACTTTTCAACATTTGGCGAAATAAAGTCGTGGGCTTAAATTAACTGACGCAAAATTGTTTCATAATTACATGAATATCTTTACTTTTCAACATTTGGCGAAATAAAGTCGTGGGCTCAAAATTAAGTGATGCAAAATTGTTTCATAAATACGTGAATATCTTTACTTTTCAACATTTGGCGAAATAAAGTCGTGGGGTCACAATTAACTAATGCAAAATTGTTTCACAAATACGTGAATATCTTTACTTTTCAACATTTGGCGCAATAAAGTCGTGGGGGGTCACAATTAACTGATGCATTGATATACATGTAGGTGATCACCTTGTAGGTGATTCATGACATGTTACAAGGTGACCTAGGTTACCTACTATTTGCCCAACAATTTCAGAATAAAATAAAAGGCAGGTTGAGGGTAGATTGATACTTTTATCTGGTTACTATCAACATCAGCTACTTTTAGATATCATAGCAGGCACGGATTTTTGAAAATAATACTAGTCATGTATTTTTGAACTAAGAAATTATCATGAACTTATGGGGTTAGTGTCATCATCTCAATTGTGGTACATTTTACAGTCACCTGTTAAAGGTCACCTTGTTATGCTATCACTTTTTGATACAAACTTCAATCACTAGTTTTGACAATCTAAATTTGATCATCAACTTCTGATGCTGACTGTACCTACCCACTAACGATGCATTTACGCTTGGTCGCGAGGAACATGCGTCTAGTGTCTACTTGTAGATTTTATAACAATGGAAATAATAGCAATATGAGATTCATCATCATCATCAGCCTGATGAAGTCCAATGCTGAACATAGGCAAAGAGTGCCATGACGAACGGTCTTGAGCGTTCTCCATCCACCGACTTCCCGCAACCTTCACAATGTCATCGGTCCATCGAGTGGGGGGCCTTCCAACACTGCGTCGTCCGGTTAGTGGTCGCCACTCGCGAACCTTCCTTACCCAACGGTTAATATGAGATTGTGAAAGAAGAAAATTATTAAATTATGAAAAAAGGACATTTACAAAATAAAGCTTTAAAAATTTTCATTAATTTATTTTACTCGGAGATACCAGAGGGTAAGTATCATGATTCTATTTGAATTTTATCCAGACTAATTTGCCGAGAAGCCAATTAAGATGAAAGCGAAATTGCACTCTTTGCCCTGGTACTTCACCCCATTTTGCGATGCAAGCTTTTGATTAAAAGTACAGACAGGTACGAAGTTTGCCACTATATGAACTTACCTACAGTCAATATACAATGCGTAGTGCTAAAGTTTTTCATCATCATCATCAGCGTGTAGAAGTCCTCTGCTGAACATAGGCCCCCCCCCCCCAAAGAGTGCGATGACGAATGGTCTTGAACCTAATCCTTCTACCAATTTTCCACTACGTCAATCGGGACTACTACTACTTTGATTTCCTACTACTTTACTACTACTTTTAATACTAATCGGGGGCCTTCCACAGCGTCGCCCGCGGTTGCCATTCGAGAACCTTTATTCCCCAACGGTTGTTGGTTCTACGAGTTACTACCACTTCAAGTGGCTTAATCTGAGTTTTATGTAAAAAAAAACATAAAAATCACTTAATAATGTTTTCACGGTAGGAACAAATTTAAATACAATATAGAAACAGTTCTTTTTAAGTTATTTTATTTGTAAAAACATTTAAAAATACGTTTAATATTGATCAAAATTGCTGGAAGAGAAACTGATAGATACCTATCCATTCCTTACTTCGGTTAATTTCAACGAACAATTCCAACTAACCATGCTAGTATCTCTACATACTAAAGTAGGATGTTCTGATCTGTCCTCTCTCAATTCATTAAAATTATGGCATTTAAAGTAAACTAGTGTCGACGTCTCTTATTATGTTCATTAGCTGTCGACTATAGCTGCAGCAAAGTGACATGGCATCAGAGCCATGTAAGGCCTTATTACATCCTACTTATATTATAAATGCGACAGTTTGTGAGGATGTTTGGATATTTCTTGTTAAATCACGCCGTAACGGCTCAACCATTCATTATTAATTTTCCATACTTTCGAAGCCGCAAGCGTTCTATCCTATCCTACTATCATACCAACATTATAAATGCGAAAGTTTGTGAGGATGTTTGGATGTTTGTTGTTCAATAACGCCGTAACGGCTCAACCGATTTCGTTGAAACTTGTAATAATTATATAGAGTTATATAGTTATTTACCTAGAATAGCATATAGGCTACTTTTCATGTACGTACTACGCGAGCGAAGCTACGGGCGGAAGCTAGTTGCCTATTATAACATGTCACAGAAATGCTATTTTTTTTTGTTTGTTTTTTTGCCTCGCGAAGGAACAGTCCTTCGCGAGGCCATCTTCACAACAAAAATGCCTCCTGCTATTAGTGCGTGTCCATACGCGTGTTCATATTCCATTGTCTATAGCTAGCTTAGCTTTACTTTGCCAGTCCAGCATTAGCATAAACGCTCATCGGCATTCAGGGTAATTTCCAATTCAGACTCGGCTCGAAGCAGGTCATGTCTGATAAAGAAACTTGTGTGAAACCTGAATGAAGACCGTTTTGCATAATGAAGGATTGTTTGAGTTGCTTGCTTGTCGTATCACTGATTCCTTCTTGGTCATCCTGTATTAGGTCAGTAACCTGAGGTGGTGGCCCTGAAAAGGGCTTATGACCGTCGGTGAAAGAATCGGTGTAGTGAAAGGATTAAAGTGCGCCTCTTAGAGGCTCCTTTCGTGCACATGTCACATGTCTTCGATTTTTTAGGTTCTAGGAGAAGCCTGTTTCCTCCCTATGTTTTCCTTCACCTTTTGAGAGCATTTGAATCGCGCACATAAAATTTCCCAATGGAAAATCCAGTTTTAAGATTTTAAGCTAAGTTTTTTTAAAGTTTTTTTAAAGTACAAATACCTACATGAATTGGGGTGTCATATAAAAGAGCTTTGTTTATACTTTCCAAAACTATATTTATTCTAGCCTAAATGGTTTTCGATGTGCAAAATAGTTATTAACAATTAAATAATCATTATTATCACTCCATTATTGTCTTGGTAAATAAATATTCCGGACATATTCACACGGTCAACTGATCCCATAGCATAGCCTGTACTTTGGGTACCAGAGACTGATATATATAATAGATAAATATTTAACACCCAGACACAGAACAATCATCTGTGTTTATCACACAAATGTTTGTCCAGTGCGGGGATCGAACCCGCGACCTCTAGCGCAGCAGAAGGCAGAGTTACTACTAACTGAGCTATGAGGCCAGTCAAATGGTATTCTGGCGAGTGAAGATGCTCAGAAATATTTGATCAATTTTGTCGTAACTTTTTGTAGGTACCTTCTATGTGGTGTAAATTTCTGAAGTTCTGGGTTTATTCACGTGAATATGTTAAAAGTTGCTTAGCTATAATAGAAGTAGACTGTACCCCACCAACGGTTTGATAAATCATAATTTTAAATGAATACCGAAAAACGTTTCCCCGAAAAGAACATTGTTGGATAATAAAACAGTTTTTTACTGAGCTGTAAAACAAAAATATCTTGGGAGCAATTCATCATAATTGGGACGGAATGGATTTAAAACGGACAATATTGCTTTTCAGAGATTGAATTTGTTGATCGCTTTTCCGTTGGCTTCAATTGAATCATAAACAAATTCAATTTGTATAAATTGTAGCTTGATACAATAAATATGACGTGACACATTTAAAACAAATTCATGAAAAAGTTATTAGATAGACCGACTCATTTTTGTTCATCTTATTACCTGGCTATTATAAGTTTGCAACTCTCATCGTCAGCAAATTACAAAAGCCCTGCCCGATACAACAACGGTAAGCTATCAAAATGCGACCACAAATTTTCTTTTTTTTTTCTACCGAGTATCCCGGATACCCGCCGAGGTATCCGGGAGTAATAAGTCAAAATCAAAGTAAACAGGTCAAAATTTCATTAAAATCACGAGGAAGTGACCCTTCTTAGTGTTAGTTTGAAACGTCTAGGTGAAGCTAAGCTTGCTCCTTGCGACCAAGCCTAGAAGAATCGGGCAATAAACACGGCTTGGTGACTAAGTCTTATTTTTTTATCCTGTTATCCTTTTTCACTAAATTGAATATAGAGCTTTGGTGTGCTGCCGATCGAACAAGGTGAGGCTCAAGAAAAATAATATCACCTACCTACCTCAATTCATGGAAAAGTAGAAAGCCGTGGTACATAAAGAAGAGAGCACCTATGAAGGTCACAATTTCTAAGCTAGGTACCTATCCTAAACAAGCATACTAAGCCGATGTGTGTGTGTTAAGGCAGCGAATCACAAATTTACTAATAAACCAATTCTACGTTTACGTAGTGAGGTTTGTTAGTTGTTAGAACACTTTATGTTAGTTTTTAGGGTACAGTACCTCATTTATAAAAAATAGGGATCCTCGGTTTTCGGGACAGAACTAAATAAATATGGCGCCGTATTCGCTATAGAACATTTGCTGTACCGTAACAGCGCGTCAAGGCGGTGGTGGAGGGGCGCGAAATTTGATATGTTTGAAATTAAATGTTATTTTATTGTCACAGCATAAAGTACATTACCGGCAGCTTTAAATAACTATTACTTTTAGTATGTATGTATTTTAGTCTGAAAAATCTCTACTACATACCTACATATACAAGGTGATTCATAATATGTATGCCATCTCGAAAGGGGCTTATTCTACAACCAATTTGCAATAAAGTTTGTTCTACGACTTTTGGATATTCGACAATTTTCATTAAAACTCTATGCGAAAATCAGCTGTTTTGGGGTCAAATCAGGTCAAACTCAATGAATCAGCTGTTTTAGGTAGCAATCATGATTCCGATCTTCTCGTACGTTTAGTATTTAGTTATTAATATGATAAAAATAACAAAAACAGCAAAAAATAAAATGAAAATATTGATGTTTTTTTTCGCTAATATTATTTATTTTTGTTGATAGAATAACCCCCTTTCGGGATGGAATACATATTATGAATCACCTTGTAAATAAATCTTATGAACAAAAACATGGTCTAAAATTCACAGTTTAAGCGTAGTACTTTGGTATGCAAATCTGTTCATGCGGCGGAGCCTTAACTCACACTACCTACGCAAGTACCAATATAGGAGGGTATTTATCTAGTTAATAAATAGTTCAAGGGAAAGGGTTGTCCAATAGGGATTGATAGGTTTAAGAGCTAAGAGCTCTCACTCTTTTAAATGCCTATGTACACGAGGTCCAACATGTCGACATCTTTAATGATAGCATTTGTATAATATTTAATTCGCTAAGAGTATATTTAAGTTTTAATTTTAGACAGTAGGCACTTTGGTATATACTGTAAGCTTGCTGTTTTAACTGAAATAAATAATTATAATTCTAACTCACCCTGTTGAAGCCAGCTTCCAGGTATGACAGTACCACGAACTCATCCTTCAGATATGCACTGGAACAAAAAAGGAAACATTAAACAAATACATTCGAATTGATAACCTCAATTTGAAGTCCGTTTATAAAATTTCTATTTATTCAAATAACCTACTTATTATATAATCAGCATTATGCTGAGCTGAGTTCCCTTTCGCCACCACGCACTGAACAATTTATTTATTATTATTGTCTATTATTGTTTTTTTTTTTATGTGTTTTCTTTAAATGTCTTTTCTTTTTATCAATAGTAATAAGTACTTTATCTCTTGTTTAGTTAAGAAGTGTTTTTTGTTAGCTCTGTAAGTACATACTTTAATGTTTATATAAAACGATAGCGTACTAGCTATCGTTTTATCGTCGACACTTGCATCTTCACTTGGAATGTTATGCATCTCTTCACAAACTTGGTGTTTGTTACTCAATCACGTATAACTGAGCGGATTCGAATGAAATGCGAGTTTGTAGTAAATACCCTTGAATATATAGGCTTTATTTAACCACGCGAGCGAAGCCGCAAGCCGAAGCTAGTACTGTAAAGTAATATGATACGAATACGGCTCCTCTCTCAGAAGTCTCTTTATAAAGTCTAGCAAAGGTCTAGGTATAGCAAAGTTTTATTTATTTAGAATACTCCGTTAAATCCGTGGTACAACTGTGATGTAACAGGTTTTTTTTATCCCTAAGCCCCTTCGTCCATGACGCTACGCAAAAGTGACGGAACTCATTAGAAACTAGAGTTGCGGACTGGTTGGAAACTCTGACTCGTCCACGACGCTACTGGAATTTCCTGAAACTCGAGTGACTGAGTACACGATTTAATGTAAACAAAGTTTTGAAAACGAAAATAATTAACATGACTAGTGATAATTCGAGTGATGGCATGGAATTATTACTTCTCCAGTCACATAGACGTCAGAATCACTTATAATTACTTTTTATTCGTTCATTTTTCAACAGTTTCTCGAAACCAGTCGCCTGGCGACCGGCATGTCGAGTCGCCAGGAGACTAGTTACAAACGCGTTCCTTTTGAGTAGCGCCGTGGACGGACGCGCATTGAAATACTAGTGCTATCGCAGTCAGGCTACTCATAAGTGACTACAGTTTCAGTCGCGTTCCTTTTGAGTCGCGCCGTGGATGAAGGGGCTAAGGCGATGCTATATGTTATAAGTAGGTAGATAGATAGAAAAACATTTATTCAGCCACCACAAAAAATATTTTTTGGAAAACTCAATAGCTCGAAACCATTTTTCAGAAAACTAAATTCCTATCTGTAAGCCCCTACTTACAGATAGAAATTTATTTTTTAGAACCTAGTTATCCAAAATGGAATTTTAAAAAGATTAGCAGATAGTTTCGAGAGAAAAACAATATTATTCTTTTAAATCGCTTCAATTTTTTTTATCAACTATTGATATTTTCAATATGTTCATACAATTATATACTTTTTTTTTTGAGAAAGAACAATATACTTTATTTACACAAAGAAACTTAAAACTAATACAAGTTAATATTTACAAAATACACAAGAAACAGTTGAGCCATCTAAAGACCGTTACAAACGATCTATAGATAGCTCAACTGATCCAGATCACTACCAGTTGGAAGCGTCCCCAAGACGCTGGCGGAATTGCCACGCTGGATGGCAATGCTAATGCGCTGGGCCAAATAAGAGCCAGCTCTCGGGTCACGCGTCGCTTCGATCAGACGTCCTGATATCTTTTTGAAATATATACTTAATTGACATAATATTACATGTCATTTATGTACGTAGTAGGTAATGAAACCATAACAAAACCAAAATAACCTCAAAAATACTCTGCATGACTATACCAGGATTTGCATGTAAATGTTGGTCGCGTTTGTTCACAATCTCAACAAAATTCGTTTGCATAAATAAAAAGACCACGGATTAGCGTCCATTAGGTTTGAATACTTAAAGAAGCTAGTTGGATGCTCGCGACTTCAACGGCATTGTAGTTCTATGACCTATGTCATTTATTCTATGACCGCGTCTTTATTCTATGACCTATGCCATAGAATAAAGATTACTTCCCTATTTATCTCTTTGCAATCTTTATACTTTGCAGTTCCTTCATTTAAATAAATGGGTGCATAATTTAACCATAAAATCTAAAACTACTTAACAACATAGGTCGCTAAGCTGTGTGTTTAACGAAATGTTATCTGTAAATAGGTACCTAGCTATCCAAAATGAAATCACAAAATTTGCAGAATCAATGGTGGAAAAATATTCGATTTTTTTCTCTAAACTAGAGAAAAAAATCTAAAGAAAAATAATATTTTTCCACCATTGATAACATTTTCAGGATCGAATAATAGCCAACACGGCGAAACTCGCAAACGAGGTCAAAAACGTGACGCACGGGAAAGCAAATTCCTAGAGCAAGGTGAGTTCTGCAGTCCAATGAATAGGTATTATCTACTACTGCCCCACATTCACATTTCTGGCACTGTTGATTTTCTCTTGTCCCTGACATACCCCACTACTACTATTAACTTTGCGATTGTGTTTAGGCGGTGACGTTAGATGACAGTCTCACAGATTTATTGTTCAAATTAGTGTTAAATAGTGCTGGCACGTTTGATGACACAAGGCGTGGTAGAGCGCATAGTCCTACTACATTTATTTATACTTAATTTTAAAAGTACAGTAAAAATAAAAATTACATAAAATTTAAAAACGTTCTTGCCTTCTTCTGTACCTAGGACTACAGGATTTATTAAAAACTCGACTATTGGTAGACATCCACTCAGATCTCCAGGCGATCAGATACTTGAATATGTCTAAGGGAGATAGTCAGTAGTATTACTACTCTATTGTCTGTGGTATTACTATACGTGACAGGCTGCAAGCCCAGCGCAGCTAAAACAAAAACTATAAAACGATTTCCATTTAGTTACTACTTTGAAGGAAACTCAATGAATGCGCTTTTTTGAAAAGGTCAGAAATGGCTCATGAATGAATAATTTCGAAATGTGTTGAATAATAGGAAACAATGGCTGGAATTATAAATTTCAGATACTGGTATTAAAACTTTGTCATCATCACCAGTTCATAAGGGTGATTATGACAAAAGTTTAAGCAAAATAAGACAGGGCTTATTTTGCTTAAACTTTTGACCTAACTTTTGAGCTAACCGTTCGCATGGACGATTATCGAGATTCACTAAACAATCAACATAATTCTATTTTCTTATTTATCAGAACTTCCACCTGGAGTTTCCGTTTTCATGTCACCTCGTTAGGCGGTTCAACCCCTTCATTAGGTTGTTATGACTACGAAAAACATCCCGTTCGTTAAATATTTTCGTAAAATCCTTCATATTTATAGCTTTTCCTGATCGGAGACGGCTAAATACGGCTGGAATACAAAACCCATGACAACATTTCTACAAAGGCACTGTAATTTTTGGAGGAAAACGTTAACACTCGCGACAAAATTTTATAACTAAACATATGTTGTTTCAACATTTTCTCGAGATTTTTGGTTCTCTGGTTCTTTTAATAAATAAAACTTATTTTGAAAATAAAAATGAACACACAGACAATAATCTACCTTACAATACAGTTGAGCAATAGTTATCAATTTCACGGATGATGGTAGGCACAGAATAGAAAACGTGGTATAGGTGTTGGGCAAGTTTAGGTACCTACTCCATCTAAACGTGTCCCAGGATCAACAGAGCGTCCTATTAGAGTAGCTAACAGTTAAATCTTAAGCTGTTTATATATTTTTTGGTAAGTATGTCAGCAGAATCCTTAGTCTCGGATGGCAAAACGGAAGCTCCTCATTGACAGGCTATTGAGCGACGGAAAACTTTTTATCGAAATAGGTAATAATCTAGCTTAGAAGCCATACTTAAGAGGATACAAAAATCATAATAAATTGTTGATTGGGCGAAGTGAAGAAAGTGACAGCGCTATGTACTGTAATTCAATGCGGAAAGAGATAGCAAGCGTTAGAAGGCGCTCGAAAGTAATCGACGTAAGCGAAATATAAGAAAATATGGATTATCTCAAAGCTATCTATTTTTTTAAAAAAGTGTCTTGGATTTAGGTACCCAATGCTATTGTCTAACAAAATATTAAAATAAAAGTTATTTTTGTTAGGTATGCATCTGTAAAGTAATTGTATGTGACTACAATATAAAGTGTATGTGACGACAATATATAATATATATGTATAGTCCAGTTAGACTATACGATTAGAAAAGTTAGTTAAGTTAAACCACTGATGCCGAGTTTAGTTAGTTTAATGAGAAAGTTATAAGTAGAAAGTTTACGTAATAAAAAGATAGATTGGCGTTTCCGACCCGCGTCTTAATTGTTCGGTACTTAGTTAAGCACTGTCTCATTGAATCGAGGCCGCGTAAAATGCTGACTCCGTCACCTACATACGAGTAAGACTGTACGTGACCGTACAATATATATTATATAGTTCACAAGCAAGGTTTTCCAAACCAGTGAGTCGTAAACGTTTTGTGCCAGAGCAAAAATCCATTCAAGGATTTATCATGCTGGTTGTTGCCTCACTACCGCTAACCGTATTCTATAAAGCACTAGATCCTGCTCTCAACTTCGCTCGCGTGATATCTGGAAAAGTTCTAATGCTATTCCAGGACATTAACTGCATAAGTAGGAGTTTCATTGAAATAGGTTTAGCTATTACGGCGTGATTGAATCACTTACATAAAAAAATGCTTATTACCTAATAATTGTCGCATTTATAGGTACTTGCTAGTAACTAAATACAAAATTAAATATTTATCTATTATGTATATCAGTCTCTGGTACCCATAGTACAGGCTATGCCTAGTTTGTGATCAGTTGACCGTGTGAATATATCCGGAACTAGGCAACTTTTTATCCAGCTACTACGCAAGCAAGGGATTTTCGTCTTATTTGGGAAAAAATCTGTCAAAAATATTTTTTTGATATATACCTATTATTTCCGTTTCTCTATATTCTTTCTTTTCAATCAACAGATTGAAACAACCCTTTTTGGGATAGTAGATATACTTACATTTATTATAAAATGTACATAAAGCATGTTCTACATACATGTACATAATGATGTATATATTATGCGAGAATATACCAGGTAGAGATCATTTTACTCTTCCTGAGAAATTGTTATGAGAAAAATAACGAGCAGTTTCTCACTCACGATGTGAACGTTAGTATCCTATAACACGTCCATAAAAATAGTTTCATTGTTGTGAAGATATTACATTTCACACCTTTTCACACTACACGACACTATCTGTTATTCGGTAGACGGTTACGGTAGACGGTTCGGACGACTGCACTTTACAAACTCCCACAGAGAGAAGTAATAATGGCCTTTTGCGTTTGCTTGGTAAAGAATCATTGACTGACATTGCGTACTTATACTAGCGTGCGTTTACAGGGTAAGCTTACATGCGCGTAATGTAAAGCTAGAACTTATGCAGTAGCGGGTATCTGCTCATATTAGCGGTGGCGCGACTACCTGCCTTTAGCCTTTCTAACTAGTTTTTTTTTTTTTTTTGAAGTTTTTTCCCTTTCGGGCTGGCTATGGCATCTAGGCCTTACCGCAAAGACTTACGTTTATATTTCTTCGTAGTTACTTTTATCTTTCTTCGTCATTTTACTTCTTAGTCATGGTCAAGTCACCGTCAAGTCAAGTCAAATTCAGTTTTAGTAAGATGTGATGGTGGCTATTTTACTAAAACCTCAAGGGACCTCTTGGCACCAACTCGAAAAATGACGATACACGCAATCATTTCATTTCACTTCACTTGTGCGGTTTACTCAAACAATATTACGCAAAACACCACCCTAATCACATAATATTATTCAATTTAACACTAGTTTTGTAAAATAAATTGAGAGCACAACATCACTTTCTCAAGTTCCCGCCAAAAAGTCCCTAACTAGCATTAGGTTAGGATGTTCTGTGGCCCGAGCACGAATAATTCACGATATGCATACTCCGTCTTCGTGCTGGACAGTGTGAAAGGAGAGCGTATCTTTCATACTTTTCTTCCCCATTAGATGTCGTGTGTCACGTGTCTTCATGTCGTGACGTGCAGTATGAAAAGGCTCGTGTCAAGGTAACACAAGAAAATTTGCTTTGGAGATGGGCTTGTTTGTCATAGGTGCAATGCGCCGTTTAGTAACTTAACAATTTAAAGGCTGTACCTACTTGTTTCTACTTTGAAATGGTGGTAGGTATATAGAAATTTGTCTCGTGGGAACACTCAGATACTTTAAGCGGTCGCGGGTTCGAGTCTCGTCAGAGTCACATTTATCAAGAATTTTTGGGTTTAAAACCCATTTTGTAGCGTCTCTGTGAAAGTTAGTAGCAATGTGACTTTTCGAGCAAAAACGTATACGGTATTTTCGTAGCAGAGCTACGAGGTTTTGGTCGTAGCGGTGCTAGGTTTTGGTCGTAGTGAAACTACGATGTTTTAGTCGTAGCAGGGCTACGACGTTTTGGTCGTAGCGGTGCTACGGGGTATTGGTCCTATCACCTTAAAGTGAGGGTTTAATTATTTTATGATTTTTGAATAGTTTTTTCTCAATAACCGCAAAACGCACAGTTTTGATTTTTATGACAAAGATAACTTGAGCATTTTATTTACGTTAATCCAAGACAGAAACGCGATTGGTAAAACTTTTCTCGATAGATTTATTTTTAAAGTTGGGTCCTCTGCAACAGCTTTTTCGAAAATACTCTGAGACTATCTAACATAAATAACTTTTTTTTAAATATTTTGTTAGACAATAGCATTGGGTACCTAAATCCAAGACACTTTAAAAAAAAATAGATAGTTTTTGAGATAATCGATATTTTCTTATATTTCGCTTACGTCGATTACTTTCGAGCGCCTTCTAACGCTTGCTATCTCTTTCCGCATTCAATGTCACTTTGTCACTTTCTTCACGCTGTCACTTTCTTCACTCCGCCCACTCGACAATTTATTATGACTTTTGTATCCTCTTAACCTAAGGTTGTATTTTGCGTGAAGTGATCATTTGCTAGATCTGCCCTTGCCTGCGTAAATGCGTTATCTTAATAAAGTATGTTTTTTGGTCAACAATTCTTGTTATTCTTTTTGGTTGCATGCAACTAAACATCAAACTAGGTAATCAAAGTCATAAAATGAATGGATCAACCCTCAAACGATCACATGAATAAAGCCTAAAGGCTTATAGCGTGACATTTTGTAAAATTATCTCCAGTACATGGCCGATCGTTCACTTGGCTTATACAAGGTGATTCATAATATGTATTCCATCCCGAAAGGGGCTTATTCTACAAGCAATTAGAAATAATGTTTGTTCTACGACTTTTGGAAATTCGACATTTTTCATTGAAAAAACTCTATGCGAAAATCAGCTTTTTTGGGGTCAAATCAGGTCAAACACAATAAATCAGCTGTTTTAGGTAGCAATCTTGATTCCGAACTTCTTGTACATTAAGGTATTAGTTTTTAAGATGATAAAAATACCAAAAACAGCTAATTTGAGAAAGTTTGTGAAAAAAAAAAAATGATGTTTTTTTTCGCTAATATTATTTCTTTTTGTTGATAGAATAACCCCCTTTCGGGATGGTATACATGTTATGAATCACCTTGTGGATATACCAACGAAAAATGTACCTGTAATTTGATGTTTACCTCATCTAGATATTGCTCGTAAAACATCTTGTTTCCTACGGTGTACGGTTCCAGTGAAATTACGTTTTAATATCGTAAAATTGTTCGCGGAACCCGGCACCTGTAGATACTATGTGTAAGCTATGGAAGCGTTTCCTGTTACTACGGAATTCTGATAATTACAGATGACATTTGCAACACAATATTGCATTGCAGCGTAAAATTATTTAGTGTTATGCAAAAACGCGATGCAGACTTAAGCCGTATTCAAACTGCATGCGATATGTCCTTGATATGTCATATAAAGTTCGTTTCAAAAAGAGTCTTACCTCTTCTTAATAAAGTCAAATTTGAGTTTGAGATTTAATATATCAATAAATAAATATTCCAGACATAGCACGCACAGTCAACTGATCCCAAACTAGGCATAGCCTGTACTATGGGTACCAGTGACTGATATACATAACAGATAAATATTGAACATTCCGTGTGTGATATGTCCGGAATATTTATTTATTTATTCAAACACAGAACAAACATCTGTGTTAGTCACAAATATTTGTCCAGTGCGGCAATCGAACCCGCGACCTCTAGCGCAGAAGGTAGGTACTACCAACTAGAGGTATGAGGCCAGTCAGCCATGAGGAGGTATTTGAGGGTGTGTTATATAGTTGAACGATATCGTAAGCTCCTAAAAGTCAAACTAAAGATTAACTTAATTGAAAAGACCATTTTCAAATAATAGTTAGGATCATTTTCAAATAAATTTTGGGTGACATATCGCACTGCGTTTGAACACGGCAAAACGTACGGATAGGCGTGAGTTTGATTCTGACTGCTGAGGATATTTTTATGATTTGAAAATACTTGGGTTAGAGGTATGGTGTGCATACTGTACTTCGAGAAAATGAATCCTGTGGGTTAGAGCTTTTGTCTGTGGAAAAAAGAAAGAATATGCTGCGGTCGAAAAATATGAAATTTTAGATCAAGCGAGCTAAAATTTCTCAAACAACTTGGACGAATCGGCGTTGTATGTTTGAATGTTTAGAAGAGCATGACTTTCGATCCGTCGGTTGCCGTCAATCTGATCTGCATGGAATTTTGGAAGTCAACAGATCGTTCCGGGTCTGGGTGTTGTCCATCTATCTATCATGGTACTCGCAGTTTCTGATACCCGCGATACTGATAATCCTAGTGTTGGGTCAGAACTATGTATGCGACTGTTGGGTGTTATTTATTTATACACAAAATGATTATACGCAACTCCCTGTTACTCACATGATTGTTGTTTATGTACTGAAGAAACTCTAATACGCATAAAGCCGGCACCCGGAAATGAAATGGTGTATTTTGTCAATAAAACGAGAGTTTTAGATCGGTTCTATTTTACGGCGCAACTCAACTATACAGGATGAATAAAATAAAAAAATATATACACGACTGGTAATCCAACATCATCCAGGTCATCCCCAAAGAGTGCCAAAAACTGTCTTGAGCCTTCGAGCCTTCTTCCTTCAATCCTACTTCCCGCAACCTTCACAATGTCTCCAATCCATGGGGGGCTTTCCAACACTGCGTCGTCCGGTTCGTGATTGCTATTTTAGAACCTTTATTCCCGAACGGTTGTCGGTTCTGCGAGCTGTATGACCTTCCCACTGCCACTTCCACGTGCTAATTCTGAGAGCTATGTCGGTTCTTCTACGGATTTCCTCGTTTCAGATTTTATCATGAATTGAAGATGCCTGCAAAGACCACAGAATTAGGGCGCACGCTATTTGGATACAAATTTATGTCGTACGATGTATTGTAGCTGATGATGGTCTTGCGTTAATATCTCTAATGTATTCACTACTTTATCGTAAATTATTAAGAAAATTGGTAATTTGTTAGTTGTCGCTTATAAACATTTTTGAAGGTTTGTGAAATCCTACCTACTGAAAATATTGAGTGCGCATTCTGGTTACGTTTTATATTAGTTTTTCGCAGAATTTCCGGCCAAAATACTGCCAATAAATTGGGATTGTGTCGGATGTCGCAACTATACGCGCAATACTAATTCGTACCCAGCTACGAATTCTCATAGAACTTCGAGGGTGAGGAAGTTTCGTGCGAAGCGTATATAGGAATTCAAACCACTCAATTTCATACGAAAACTAATCCAAAGTGCGACCGGTCAGACCTTCTGGAGCTTTGAATAATCTTTCGAGACACCCTGTATAAGTAACGTTGTCGTAGATGTTTGCTTTAAGATAGCTACGTATTTAATTCACGTGCGCGTATGCAGTGCAATAAAATTGCGATACACTCCAGATCACTCCCTAGAAATAAGTAAATTGCATCGATACCTTACTGTTCGATACAGAGTGATCCATAAGGAAGTCTGAAGCTATAAGATATAGTAAAAAAATGTTCTTAGGAACCATGACGTCGATTTTAGAGACGAAATAAAATGCTGTTATCATCATCATCTTCTTCCCATATTCCACACTAGCTTCCGCACGCGGCTTCGCTCGCGTGGTACCTACGTAAAAAGCAACGATAGGCGTGAGTTTGATTCTGACTGCTGAGGATATTTTTATGATTTGAAAATACTTGGGTTAGAGGTATGGTGTGCATACTGTACTTCGAGAAAATGAAAAAAGAAAGAATATGCTGCGGTCTAAAAATACAAAATTTTAGATCAAGCGAGCTAAGATTTCTCAAACAACTTGCACGAATCGGCGATGTATGTTTGAATATTTAGAAGAGCATGACTTTCGATCCGTCGGTCGCCGTCAATCTGATCTGCATGGAATTTTGGAGGTCAACAGATCGTTTCGGGTCTGGGTGTTGTCCATCTTTCTATCATGGTACTCGCAGTTTTTGATACCCACGATACTGATAATCCTAGTTTTGGGTCAGAACTATGTATGCGACTGTTGGGTGTTATTTATTTATACACAAAATGATTATACGCAACTCCCTGTTACTCACATGATTGTTGTTTATGTACTGAAGAAACTCTAATACGCATAAAGCCGGCACCCGGAAATGAAATGGTGTATAGAACCATGACGTCGATTTTAGAGACGAAATAAAATGTTGTTATCATCATCATCTTCTTCCCATATTCCACACTAGCTTCCGCACGCGGCTTCGCTCGCGTGGTACCTACGTAAAAAGAAGCCTATATGATATTCTAGGTAAAGAACTCTTTATATTCCAAGTTTCAACGAAATCGGTTTAGCCGTTACGTTACTAACAAACAACAAACAATATTACAACAATATTAGTAGGACAGGATTATCTAGGGGCACAACATGACTCTTCTTTCGATTACATACCTCTATCAGCCGTTATCTCAGCACTCACTCCTTTCTTACCCATATCCACACTTCCACAGTCCATGCATCTTTCCTAACTTTAGTCCTACGACTAGCTAAAAATGTGCTGAAAAGCAGATTTTTATGTCTAAGCTAAAACTGCAACACGTCAGCTGGTTTGCTAACAAACTGTATCTAGTTTAGGAGAATAATGGGCCTTAACTCTTTGCTAACATGTAAAATAGTTGGCCATTTAGTAGTGCAAAGCCCGCGTTTAGCTTTCGTTTTCTAAAAACGGTTACCGTTTTGACGGCCGTCAAAACCGTCAAGACTGCGGAAAAACGTCCAATCTTAGTTATTTTTTTAAATTTTTGGTTGATATCGTGCGGTCATCCTTTGGGATAATCAAGTTGAAGTGGTTATGGGCGTTGCACACGCTCGGAGATTTGATAAAGATTTGTTTGCATTGAAATTTAAACACCTGCATTGAAATTTAAACACCTGTACAAAATAATGGCAGAAGTTTTCTTGAAGGGAGGCCACGCTTCGAGGAAGACAGTGTGTTTAGACCTAAACTTATGCTGAAAATAAACACTTCGAAAGGCTCAGCAGGGCTAGGGTAGGAAGATTTGTAGGTAGGTACTCACAATTCGATGGCTTCTCCGCAAGCGTGTAGAAATCACTTGGTTTTACTAATTTTATTATTATTTGATTTCACGGTTTAATTTGGATTGATTTGGTATCACAGTTTTCAGTATACGAGGAAAGCTTTCACATTTGTTTTTAGTTTTCACGGAGCACACCCGGCTTCACAAGGTAACGGCAGCCATACTCGATTTTTCCACCACTCTTTGCATTCCGTTTCGTTTCTTCTTGTAGTGGCGCGAATTTTGAATTTGCGAGTGGTCGCTAGGTATGTTTTGGATAGGTAGGGACTAGGGATAAAGGAATACACTGAAGCCTTAACACAGTGTAAGGTGAGCAACCAAGACGGATATATGATCTAGTGAGAGTTGGAGCCGTGGGCGTCGAGAGTATTATTTTCAGGAGGCTAACATTCTGAATAAAGATTTCTTCAAATAGTGACTATGATAATAAAAAATATTTAATAAAAATACTTCAAAGCCGGGGGGGTTTTTTTTTATACAATTAAGGTAGCAAACAACCATACGGCCCACCTGTTGGTAAGTGGTTACCGTAGCCTATGTACGCTTGCAATACCAGAGGCATCACGCACGCGTTGCAATTATACCCCCTTTCACTCCCCTTCCGGCGCCCATGCTTGGAGCCGTTGGATGTAAGATCCGCAAGATCTATCGTTCTGGAAATTATGGTGGAGATCTATAACAGTGGACGGCCATTCGTTACGGTATACTGTGAACTTTTCACTATGTACGGAATCCGCTTCTTGGGAAAAAGGCAAAAGCTTAGAATTGCCTAGAGACGGGGCACAATTTAATTTTGAGCCAAGATAAATTGAATTTGTGGACGTCAGCCAGCTAAATAGATTGATGAGTGCAAACTAAGTTAGAAGAACTTGTAGCGTAAGGCCAATAATAGGTTAATATTCTTGTGAAAAAATTATGGACAAACCTATGCTTTAGATGAGGTTCAGAATATCTTAGTGATTAGATAGATAGATAGATAGATAAATTGTTTATTTGACACACACACAAATACAGCACAGACTATGACTATATACACTGATTATAACGGGGTATCAAAAAATTTCGAATTTTCTAAAGTCCTAGTACAAACTTTATTGCCGATTGGATATAGAATAAGCCAATTTCGGGATAGTGTGCATAATATTCCATTTGTTTAATTTGTGACGCAAAATAAATATTTTTCTATTCTATTCTATTCTAATATGAATAGTATAAAAATTCAAAAGTAACTCTGTCTCTCTGTTTATAACCTTTTCACGACTAAACGGCTGAACCGAAAAGGCTTGGTCGCGAGGAACAGGCATACCTAGCTTCACCTAGTTTCTAAGACGTTTCAAAGTGATCCTAGTGATTTTATTGAAATAAAAACCTTTGACTTTGAACCTTGTTGATTAAATTTGGAAAGGAGCTCTGAGAAAGAACATATGATTTTTTTAATGCGGGTATCGCGCGAGCAGACCTATAGCGACAATGCTGGTAATTCGCACAAAGCTAATTAAACTAGAGAAAACTAAGCTAACTTGGACTTTAGCATGATCAGAATAAGACCTTCGGAGTTTGATCAATTTTCGCTAGTTTGTGGTTCCAAGCGAATCGCCACTATTATCTTGTTAACCAGTAATGTTAATAGATGCATTTCTCGGATAGATGTATGTATTCCATGCATACTAAGCATCCAATCTATTTATCACAGTCGCAGCGAGGTTTATGATCGAGATTTTTAATGCGACATAAACCAAAGCTACAGCTTATTCTGTCCAGGCTGGTTCGCTATATACTTACTTCTTTTTTCATTCATTCTAGCCATTAGGCAGCATTGTCTACACTTATACAGACAAACCGTTGTCAAAGGTGCTTATATCTATAAGTAGTCTAACAAATAATCATATTATTGATATGCAGGAATCGAAATAATTGTTAGACTGGGCCTGTTGCAGTAGGTACTAGATAGAGTGAGACAACCATTTCCCGTCTAGACTGGGGCGGTACGCATCAAATTTTTATTTATTTAGCACATAAAATTCGTGACGCAAAACAAGTAACGATTTGGTTTTTCGATGGGTCGGTACATAAAAACGCTTTTTACGCGGCGGGATCATCGTTTGATTGTCAAAAATATGAACCGAAGTCAAGTGAACGAGAACGCGAGAATTTGTTTGTTTTTCAATGTTGATAATTCTGTACCTACTCTACATACACTTAAAAATAAGCTTTCTTATTTTTTGCCTCACCATTTCGGTCGGCACCAAACTGAAGCTCCAAATTCTATTTTGTGAAAAGCTGTGTTTGTTGCCTGATTCTTAACATGGTCGCGAAAAACAGGCGTAGCTTTACCTAGTTTCTAAGACGTTTCGAAGTGATTAATTTACTGTATCAAGTGACTTTTTGATGCTTGTTATAACTTTGAAATAAATCGCAAGTCCAAGATTCAAGTAATCATAAGGATCATTTTGAAACAGATAACAGAATCATCTTTCACGGTTTGAACACGGTTTAACAGACTGGACAATTTCAGTTCCAATCCAGTAAATTATCTAAATCTGTACACCATATAAGGTAAAATTCATTGAGCGCATATATAATGCTTAAATTGTTTTGCAATTAATTGTCGTTGATGTTTCAAGTATAGTCACAGTATGAACGATGCAGTCGGCAAATTCATTATTCAATATCAAACCAACGGAACCCTCAACTTAATTATAGTAAACTGAGTATATGCAAAGCTCAGATAATGATCTTCAGGTTAAAAGGCAAGAGCGAGAAAACGGATTTTCCCGAATCCGCTGATGGAAATTTTCCATAAAAGATTACGACACTCTAAAAGGATTACCAAATTTCGCATTTTGTCCGCTCACCGGTGTACCCACCACTTCGCGCTTAAGCAGTTTGGGACGGTGAAAAGTAGAAGTTACAAATAGCTTAGTAAATTATAAATACCTAGTTATAAATGGCATGCAAAATTCTGAGGAACTTCTGAATAAATATAAATATTCCGGACATATTCACACGGTCAACTGATCCCAAACTAGGCATAGCCTGTACTATGGGTACCAGAGACTGATATATATAATAGATAAATATTTAACACCCAGACACAGAACAAACATCTGTGTTTATCACACAAATGTTTGTCCAGTACGGGGATCGAACCCGCGACCTCTAGCGCAGAAGGCAGAGCTATGAGGCCAGTGAATAGAAGTTATTGAATAATAACCGCATTTGATTGAGGCAATGAATCCAATTCGGCTGGGTGGCGTTCGGGAAACTGCGCAAAGTCTTATCCTCTAAAACACGCCAGTGCCTACAAACGAATTTTTTTCAGTGTTTGACCAATGATTGTTATCAGTGATGACATTATGGAGCAGAGACGTGGTCTCTCACTGTGGACCTTATAAGAAAGCTCTAGGTCGCTCAGCGCTCAGCTATGGAGAGGCCACACGAAATAGGTCGCATGTGTTCAGCAGTGGATGTCTTACGACTTGCATGATTTCCAGGGGACAGGGCCTCATTTAACTTGTGTGAATTATGGTCAATAAAATGATTTTTCTACGATGTTGAAGAGAAAATGAACTGTAAAATCGCAAGACAGAAATCAAGATTGCGATCACCAAAATTGTCTTTAATGTATTGACTTTTGTTGAGGTGTTTGAAATACTACCTTACTAATACTAACTAAATTTTTCTATTGCTTATTAATTCAGCCTTTTTGTTTGCCTCACTGGGTCCTTTTTGATCACACTACTTTAGACCACTGACTAGCCAAGGTATAGCAGATAGAGCCAATAAATGCATGCAAATAGCTCTATCCGACCCGCAATAGCATCAAAACATTTGCAAAACAGCCTGTATCCCATGTGTCACTTAAGCCAGCTTGCATTGCAAAATGAGCTTTATTGCGTTGAATATAAGTCCATCCATGTTTTCCACAAGGATTTTGATACGATTTTATGAGAAAGCTTCACGGTTAAATTGGATTGAGTTGACACATCGCACACAGTCCATACCTCTCACAGTTTGTACTCGGCATCAACACTATTCATACAAAATATTCCCCTTTCTTCGGATAATAAGAGGATTGAGTATATGGGAGGCAGTTAAGGTGGAGTAATAGATTAGGTTACCGACAAAGCTTTCAGAATTAGCAGGTTGAAGTGGCAGTGGGCCGGCCATATAGCTCGCAGAACCGACAACCGTTGGGGATCAAAGGTTCTCGAGTGGCGACCACGAACCGGACGACGCAGTGTTGGAAGGCCCCCCCACCCAATGGACCGACGACATTGTTAAGGTTGCGAGAAGTCGGTGGATGGAAAAGGCTCAAGACCGTTCGTCATGGAACTCTTTGGGGGAGGCCTATGTTCAGCAGTGGACTTCATCAGGCTGATGATGATGATGAATAGATTAGCGGTACGGGCAATGGGCATGCCATGAGGAGGGAAGGATGTAATGTGACGACAAGAGTGTTCGATAGTAATGTAGGAGTAAAGGTATATGGGTGTGGATGAAAGTGGATATGGGTATGAGAGGAGTAAGTGCTGAGATGACGGCTGATCGAGGGAAATGGAAGAAGATGTAGGATAAGGGCAGGAAGATGATGACCGTTTGTATAAAAGTATGGATATGGCCGTGGTGGCCCCGGCTGAATAGAATAGGCCCCTCCATATCTACCTATCCGCGGATGTCGTAAGAGGCGACTAAGGGAAAAAAGCTAGGGGATGGGCAGCAGCGTCCCTCATTTTAACAGCGATAGCTCTAACTGCGCTCGCCAACCTGCATGCCCAGCGTGGTGAGTATGGGCAAATCCCCCCACATGATAAGCAGTTGGCTCTGTCTGTGGGAGAGGCCATGTTCAGCAGTGGACGTCGAACGGCTGAAATGATGATGATGGATATAGCGTCTGATTACGTTCTACCTCTTAAGGGGCAGTTCATACCAATAGATTCTTTTAACATTTCCAACATATGTGAAAATCGTTCGTCGGAGTGAAACTTCTGCTTGTTGAAACTATTATTTTGTTCTGTGGTGTATCTCGGATTGCACAAACCAGTGCTCATCGCATTGCGCTGCCATTGTAGGTACCTATACCAACCACTTAGCTTTTACCGGATCGGAACATTCGAATTTTCCAACTATTTGAAACATATGTTACCTATACATACCTATACATTTTTGTTTGGATTTTGTTCTAGACATCAGGCAAAACACCCGTTTCAAAAATCATTTTTGATAGGACTAAATAAGGCACTTGTTTCACAAATTATTATTATTATATTTAAGAGCCTAGCTCTTGTCAGTGTAATGATGCAATTTCCTCCATTCTGATCTTTCCAATACGAGCTCCTTTACTTCTATAAACAACATGACGGCAATCTTCTCTTTAATTCTTGCTCTTCACAAATATACTCCCAAAAAAACTTCATCCTAGGGTGAATCAGAGAAAAGTTTCACATGTCCACTCTTTCCTAACCACAAGGTTGTCGGACCTATAATGAAAAAAAAAATGGCTCCCAGCTTTTATGGTAGACAACCCCTCAGATCTCCAGGCGATGAGATCCTTGTAGATATCTAAGGGGGTTAGTTAGGGGCACGTCCAAACATTTTGGCACATGCCCATATTTTGAAGTAGTCAGTAAAACATACGTGACTGGTTGCAGGCTCATCGCCGCTTATAAGAATACTTACTGGTTTCCTCACGATATATTCCATTAGCATTTTAATCATGTAAATTAGTCGAACAGAAGAACTCATTGGTGCACGACCGGTTTCAAACCCACCCCTTTCGGATCGAAAGTCCTACCTCCCACTAGGCTAACACGGATTGAACCATTTATAATTAAATACAAAACATCAAATTAAGGCTGCGTTTCCACCAGAGATGTGCGATGGAAATGTGTCGTGCGAGAATGTCTTGCTGTGCTGTGAAAATGTGGGGGGTTTCCACCAAAGCTGTGCGAGGAAAATGTGCCTACGAGGATGTGTAGCGGAGCTGTGAAAATGCGAATTAATGTGTGGTATGAGGATGCATTGCGAAGCTGTGAAATGTGTCGACCGTCTATGGACTGGCTTGTACAGTATGCGCAAACTTCGCAACACATCCCTCGTACACATCCCTCGCACACATCCCTCGCTTGTTTTGTATGCGAAAAAATCTAGCTCCGCTGAGCCGTTTCTACCAGCGCTGTGCTGACCGAGGCGAGGTAAATGAAGCGATTCTATTGGTTCTTTACAAACATATTCCTCGCTACGCATCCTCGCACATCTCTGGTGGGAACGCAGCCTAATAGGTAACTTAATTTTAAAAGACAAATAAGGAATCTTTTGTAACTTGAATTGCAAAGCTACAATATTGAGGTATTCCTCGTAGCGCACCCAGATGAAGCGCACCAAGATGACGCGCACCAAAGTACTTCTACATAGCGCACCCGTTTTGGTGCGCTTCTTTCAGTAGCTATAAATTTGAAGATTTTATTCCTCGTAGCGCACCAATGACGATGTAGGGTCTAGTGATGGGGTTATTGGGATCTAATACTTACTATAATTTAAGTGTGTTCTAGTTTTCTGTAAAACTGATTTTCTAAATAATTACTATTAATCAACGATATCTTCAGATACTCGTATTGTATGTGTCCGCACAACATGGTATTCTTCTCCATCCATCTTAACATTCGCATCTCCGCTGCGTGCAATCTTCTTTCATCCGTCCTTTTGGCAGCCCAACACTCAGATCCATACAATACGACAGGTCTTATGATCGTTTTGTACATGTCATGTTATGTAATTTTTCCCCTTAAGTTTATGGGGCATTCGCCGGCTTAATGTGTATACGATCATCAAAACAAAATAACCATTTTTTACAATTAATTACTTTTAATTACCGAAATCCTAATTTTATTTATTTATTTTAAACTTGAAACTTACAGCTACTACTATCAATACCTACATAATTAACCATAATAAATATACATGCTGGGTACATGTCAGCTGAAGGCCAATTATAAGTTTCCACTTATAGGTTACTAATTAGATGAGCAACAACCCCATCACTAGACCCTACATTGTCATTGGTGCGCTACGAGAAATAAAAAAAACACATTTATAGCTACTGAATGAAGCGCACCAAAACGGGTGCGCTATGTGGAAGTACTTTGGTGCGCTTCGTCTGGGTGCGCTACGAGGAATACCTCACAATATTAAATCATAATGAAATCTACATAATTATTTCATTTGGCGCCGGGTGAATATTTTTGTTATAACCGCTCTGGATTTTATTATTTTTGTGCTAAGGTACAATACTTAGATGAATGTGACCAAAGTAATTTCTGTGCTCGGTTTAATGGACATGAAAAGATAGGATACCTACTGGTATTTCATAGAAGTACTGCAGATAAACCTGCGTATAGTAGGTACCTATGACCTCCAAGCGAGTGAAACCGCGTGGATACATCTGGTACTAGTTAATCGCTTGGACTCTAAAGCGTAGGTCGCATTATTACGCTACGCTAGGGTCTGTCCTTTAATCACGTGATGTTTTTTTTGCATTTTTTAAGAAGAAGAAGTCCACTGTTGGACTTATGCCTCATAAGAGTTCAGTGGCGGATTTGCCCTAAGAAGAGAAGGCAAAGGCCTATGGCGGCCGAATTTAGGGGCGGAAAATCGGGACAAAAAAAATAACTGTTGATATGCAAGAAATAAATCAAATGCAAAGTACCTAAATATTTAAAAGCCCGCTCCATAGACTTATTACTACTAGCTACAGTAGACATGCAGCTTCGAACAGATATCGTCGTTTCTGATTTCGATTTATATAAAGTTCGCAATAAAGTAAATTCATTATGTAGGTACCTACTCTATATGATGGGCGCTGAGAAAGGGGCGGCACATGGCCTGGGGCCTAAAGCGGCCAAGACTGCAAATCCGCCACTGTAAGAGTTCCATCCACGGGGTGCACGAAGAGATCCTCCACGTGGGGCACCCTGGAAGCAGCTAGATCCGGTAACGCAGGGTCTAGGCTGACTAATCTCTTCACCACAATGACTCAAATTCAAACACAAACACCACCTATATACACCTCAGATAGACAGATAGATTTAGGGAGTGGCACTTAACAGCGCCACTCCCTAAATGAGGCAACGTATAGGGCCATCGAGGTTGCTAAATATTGGTCGAGTAGAGTTTGAAGGAGTCCTTGACACGAGAAGAAGAAGAAGAGTTGACGACACGAAAGTAGCCTCTAAGAGGCGCACTTAAATCCTTTAACACTGATTCCTTCACTGCCGGTGATAGGCCCTTTTCAGGGCCACCATACCTCAACCTGGTCACTGACCTACAGGATGGCCAATAAAGAATCAGTGACACAACAAGCAAGCATAAAAATAAAACCAGAGAACTTTATCTAATAAAGCTATTCGATAAAACGCAAGGTACTAAAGGTAAATCACCCGCAAACTTTCAAGGGTCATTGCACTATCTAGTGCTTGATGCGTAGGTACTTACTTATCTTTCTAGTGTCTAGTCTAGACCCTTTCTACTTAAAAAGGATTTAGTACCCCTCTCCAGCGAAAAAGCTAAAATAGGTAAATATGTATTTGAATATCAAATGTGAGTAAAAACTTCGAAGTTTGTTAATCAATTTGAAATTAAAAATGCAGCCAGAATTAAATTTTGGTTGCTTGGTTACTTATAGGTACAAGGTGAATAATAATGTGTACGGTATGTCGAAAGCAGTCTATGCTACACCTTATTGGAAATAACGTTGGTTTACAACTTTTCTAAAGTTTGTAATTTATCATTGAATAAACACTATACAAAAATCCGCTGTCTAGGGGTAAAATCTGTCCAAACTCAATTATTCAGCTGTTTCAAAGTTTCAAGAAAATATTTTCAGTGATTGCGCATTTTAAAAATAGGCCTGTATAATTTGGGCGCGGGTCTCCACCCTGCGTCATTCTAGTAATTCTATATAACATATATGTTACTTGTATATTGAACAACTCAAGTCACTTTGCTTAGCAAATAAGGTAAAAAACTTTTTCGTACTTACGTCATTTTACTTCTTTGGTTAGAAGACAAAAATATGGATTGGACATCATCATATTGGTTTTCATATTGGAAACCAATATGAAAACATGACTTTCTATTAGTTTTTCTGAGCGTGTGTCAGAAACAACTTTGTTAATAAGAAATAACGATACCTTTGCAACCTATAGCTGCTTATAAAACCTCTTACGATCGGGACCGCAGTCACGTAACGGGCTACTCCTAAGAGTACCGCAAGGCCGTTTTACTTTTTCAACCATTCAGTCAATATCAGCATCATATGTTTCATTGAGGAAACGAGTTTGTAGTCGAAATCAATGACGTAGAGCTTAAAGTCTGAAAATCTAGAGTTGTTATAGTAAGATGCCTGAACTTGTTACAAACCAATTACAAAAGTTAATGTGTTTATGTAAGATTTAAAGCATAATTTTCAAACCGTTGATCCGATCTGACGGAGATTTGGTAGGTCGACAAGTTGTCGTATCAAAACTTGTTGGTAAGAACATGAATGATATCGGTGAAAAGGTTATAAAGATATCGACACAAGGGAATTAAATAAAGTATTATGGATATATGAAGTGGGACATTTAGAAGAGCTTTCTTTATATATTTTGTTTCAAAGTTTCGCTCAATTGTATACGATCATCAAAACACCAACTTCGAGATCTCGGTTCGGGGTGAAACACTAGTTCTATAGAAGACGCTTCAGAAAATATGTTCTGCTAGGTATATTTAAAAGAAAAGTATTTTACCTGAAGATAAGGTCTGAAAGTAAATCAGAGCGCTTGGGAGTGTGCTGATTCAGAAAAATTCTGCAGTAATAAAATAGAGAGTTAACCGTTCACAACTTTTACCATTGTGGTGCCGTGCCAACTATGCTATGATTTCGACGAACTGTACGATATTGCGATAAAATAAATGAAATCATATAAAATTTCAATGAACTTTTGCCATTGCAGAAAATGTGGCTTTTGTAAAATGGTACCGAAAATGTGTTTCAAGTGTCCCTGTTTTACCATCTTTGATTACCGCTACTTGGCTGATAAAAATCCATTTGTCTCTTTGACATGAAAATAGACAAGAACAGAACTGTTTTTAGTCGGCAAGTAGCGATAGTCAGAGATGGTGAAATAAGCACATATATTTTTTACTAACTTGACACACAATACAAATCCAGTAAGAACGAGAGAAAACTCAAAGATTTACCCTATTGTTCGTAATCAGTCACTAGTTTTATCGGCTCGATAACTCTCGCCCTGTCCTTTTCTAACAGTAAACAAAAGAACGAGGTAGACATACTTTTATCGAGCCGATAACGTTAGAGAGTGATATTCTTTTAAAACTGAAAACATATCATTTGATACAATTATTTTTTTAATGATTTAGGGGTTATGTTTATACGTAATAAGACTCGGCTCATATGAAACAGAACACAAGAAATAAAGATGTAAATAAATGCAAGAATAAGGAATAAAGAGAAAACAAAAATATTGAACCATAAATATTACCATAGTCGAAAAGGTCTCGACTGAGCATTAATATTAGTTTATCCCAGTGGTCAGATTAATATTCAGACTAGTCTTACCAACTGGATATTTTTCCGATCGGCCAGATCAGCTCTTGATTTAGTAAAATACCGGCACCACTCAAACTTTGAACAAAACCGAATTTTAACTTTACGGTATCACGAGATCGATTTTACTAAAGTCGAAGCCACACAGCAGGTTTATGCTTTATCTCAATCTCCGTAAACCCGTCGCTGAGAAGTTTATCGCTTATAGAAATATTATACGGGGCTCCGTGCAAGTTAACGTATAAAGATACTAGTGGAAAACCCCGCGACTTCGTTTGCATAATGTTATTTTCATACAAACTTCAACCTCTGCTACCTGAACACTGAACAGCCTGTTGAAGTCCACTGCTAAACATAGGCCTTCCCCAAAAAGTGCCAAAACGAACCGTCTTAAGCCTTCTCCCTTCTTCGCTCGATCAATCAAAACCCCCATTCACGGGATGCTATTTTCATAAAAGCTTGAACCCCCGCTGTAGCCCCTTAGGGGTTGATAAGGTCAGATATTGAATAATGATTTTTAATGAAATACAATTTACATTACAGGTTTTTTACTAGGCGCTTTATTCATTGCAGAGATTTATTTAATCGGAAGCTGATATTCCCGAGAAAAGAATAGAAAGCGAATAAGTAATGAATTTTTTGAGGCATAACCCTGAGCAATCCTCCGCGAGTGAAGTTTCTTCTGTCAAAGGACGAGTTATGCAAAATAGAATGAGGTAAAGTTTGGCCAAAGTTAGGGCAAACACATTCATTCATTCATTTCATACTTCTTCAGTATAATTGAGGTGGTGACGGGAGACTTTGAGAACTGGGTTCTTCAGTATTAGTAGGTTTGATTTCCTATATTTTCATCAGTTTGAGGCAACTACAACAATAACCGAACCGACAACCGTTGGGGAACAAAGGTTCTCGAGTGGCGACCACGAACCGGACGACGCAGTGTTGGAAGGCCCCCCACCCGATGGACCGACGACATTGTTAAGGTTGCGGGAAGTCGGTGGATGGAAAAGGCTCAAGACCGTTCGTCATGGAACTCTTTGGGGGAGGCCTATGTTCAGCAGTGGACTTCATCAGGCGGATGATGATGATGATGAGGCCACTACTCAGTTTTTTTTTATAACTTTTGCAGCCTCGTCTGTTTCCTGTGTGTTTTGTTCTGAATAAACATAATATTTTTTTCGAGTTTTTCGTAATACAAGATGACCAAAAAGAAGCAATATCCTTCGATCGGTGAAAAATGTACAACATAGATAACTCTTATAACAACATCTTACAAATTACATAAAGGTACAAAGTCAACATTAAAGTTGTCTTTATAGTATAAAGTTTATACAGTAGACGTGGAAACATTTTGAAAACACAAAAAGGCCTAACGAAGAAGATTAGACAAAAAAAATATTTGTGTATCGAATGCAGTAACTTCACCTAGTTTCTAAGGCGTTTCAAAGTGATCCTAGAGATTTTATTGAAATAAACACCTTTTGACTTTGACTTTGTATGTACGTATTTTTGAGGGGAAACGTAAAAACTTCTCTTTTCATGAAAATTACCACACAGATGTCATTTATATCTACTCTTCTGTACTCATAACGTTGACAAAACTCTTCTTGCAGGTTTTCATAGCTATCGTGAAAACTCGTTTGTATGGAAATAGGGATCAAGCGGGTCTATAATGTGTTCTCTCAGCTATAAATAAAGCCGTGCATACAGTGATTTATACCCGGATATGTGAACCGTCCTCTATCAACCGGCTGGGTTAATCATCCGCCGAGATCGTTTGTTTGCACGCAGCCTACACGTAATATAGCCAACAGTCACACAGGTACACCACAGAACAGAAATCATTACTAGAAAGGCCATCATTATTAATTACTGGTATGTACTTATTTCTGAATGTAGGTACCATAATGTAGGTACCAGTTGTGGGTATTAAGTGTTTTTTTTAAAGGTTATCACTTTTGTAGGTATTCAATTGTTTTCTTTTTTTTTCTCCCACTTTTAGATACCTACGTGGGTACTTGTGCGTACGTAGGTATATATATCACTATAACTATGTAAACTATTTAAGTAGGTAAGTTATTTCTAAGGTTAGTTTAATTGTCACGCCTCACCATCTTTTTTGCACGCCCAGGATGACTGAAAATGCTTTAGCATTAAGTCCTCCTTACACTAAGTTTAAGTGTGAAAGTATAAATAAATAAATAAATGAAGGCCTTTATTCTTTATTGTTCACAGAAAACACAAACTAAATGAAAGGACGTGTACAAAGGCGAGCTTAATCCTAAAAAGAGTTTTTTTTCAGCTAACCTTTGAGGCTAGAGATAGGTGTGATGTGGCAGGATAGGCCTTGTGAGAGAAGATTCAAAATCTTTGAGCCTACTGCGTTTGGTATAAAAACAATATCGCCATGACTCATATTCATTGCATACTTCCACTGCCGTGCGTTTCCAGGTTACGCTTAAATGCCCGTAATGTAAACCTCTTTTTTATTCAGTTGCGGGAAACTGCTTATATTATTAGTGAAGCGTCTACCCCGCCCACTTAGCCTTTCTGACTATTGGTACTAGGTACGGCTGTTCTGTGAGTACCACACACTACCGTACGAAGTACCTTTACAAAATATTTATATGACGAAGGTCTATTATAGTACCTCCCTTACATAGGATTCCCTGAATCGTAGATCATTGGTCCTTGAGATTTCAATACTACATAGTACTGTAGTAAACATAACGCGTAGCATGACGGCTTATAGATAGATAGATGGATTATTTATTCGACACACACAAATACAGCACAGACAGAAATAAAAGAAAAAAACAGAAGGTAAAGAAAAAAAAGCATAAAAAGATGTGAGATTGAGGTGGTAGAGGTGAGTGGAAGATTAAAACATGTTGTGCCGATCCCGCATGAAGTGGGAGGTGATGATGATGAAGCGTACGTAACGCGTAACGTAATCAATGAAATTAGCAAATTCAGTCATTGACTTTTAGAAATAGTGACAACCAATTTCGACCTTTTTTTTATTTTTTTATTATTAAATATGATTAAGCCTTTGGCCACCAACTCACTTTTGCAAGTGTGATGTGGCCTAAGATGGAGCACGCTTTCCCAGAAAGAACTTAAAGACCCTAAATTTGAAGACTTCCAGATTGTAATAACTGAATAACTAACATTAAAAATAACTTTCACGAACTAGATACCTGTCTATAATGCTGCTATAATGGCGTTATATTTCCGTACTGCTAAGCTCCTCTTTCCCCACTTAATGTTAGAAATTTTCCAAGTTACCAACTTCCTCGAATTTCCAATAGATGTATCCGAGGAAGTTTTGAACCGTCTAACTTCATAAAAAAGGTACGAAGAATGTATTTGATTTTTTTTCAAGCAAAATAACAAATTGGAAGTGACTCCGAACCGGGACCCTCGATATTTCGACGAGGAATGAAGGTTTATGGAAAATAAAAATGAACGCTACATTATTTTTGCTGCTGAAGTCACAGAATAAATAAGGCAAGCTTCATAATAATGTAAATGTTCAATTTCTGTAGTAAGTATCATCGTAGTAGTATCACCGCCTTTGCTTGAGCTTGTATAGCTTTTAAGTTCGAGACCTAATACGTGATAGATGACCTAATATTTAGCTTAATACAACACTAGAAAAACTAACATTCAAACAAGAAATGTACTCAGGTAGACAAAAAAAATTGGCTCACGATGTTTTCTTTCGCCGTTGCGATTAGGAAAACTTTTTGGTGCACCACCGGATTTGAACCATCGAAATTCAGGGTATCCCGGCGCTTTTTCACAATTTCTTGATACACTAAAATCTTGGTTGTTTTCGTGGAAACGTTAAGAAACACTCAAAATTATGATTATCCAAGCTCAGGTGCCTTGATCGTCAGAGGGTAGATACTTACATACCTACATTATGATTATGACTTACCTTTTCTTGATGACAGCGATGAGAATTATGTGTTGAGTGTTCTTCGTCCCCCTTATTGCCCTGTAACAAGAAAATATATTTTTAGCAGAGTATTTTCGTAGAGGGATCCTCAACAAGGAAAATATAAAAAGAATGAGTTTAGTAAGTACGAGTAATTATATTTATATTATGTTCATATATAAATAAATATGATAAATACCCAGATTAAATAAATAACTTACTTAATAAAAAGTTTTAAATAATTTATAATATAAAGGGTGAGAAATGAAATTAATCATATCTAATATCTTTTTTAAACTAATCAGTAGGTTTTGATCGACAGAAGGAAAATTGAAACTTATATAAGAGTTTACAACTATTTTACAAAATGTATTTATATTTTTTTTAAATTATAGTATAACATAAATATAATATACAGTATAATATGTTATAACATAACAGCGAAAATACTCAATACACAGTCAAGCTAGCTAAAGACCGTTGCTGACTATTTATAGATAGCTCGATTAATATACTGCATGTGATGTTTAAAAAGATGCCTTTATTATACTGACTATAGTTCTGTAAAATTATAAATGTTTCAATTAATTTATTCCTATATCCTACTAATATTATAAATGCGAAAGTTTGTGAGGATGTTTGGATGTTTGTGGTTCAATCACGCCGTAACGACTTAATCAATTTCAATGATAGGTACTTGTAATAGATGCAGTTCATTACCCATTATGCTACTTTTTATTTCGATATCAACGAGAGCAAAGCCGCGAGCAAAAGCTGGTATTGTATGAAACGAATGGCTACTTTCTTTCTTTCTCGGTCAGATCAAACGGATGTCTTAACATAAAAGACATAATGTACCAAAAATGTCTTATAAGTAGACCTTTCAGAGGGTTTCATCAAATTGAGTTGTTTGTAGCTTGCTAGTAACTGGAGCCTGATAAGTAAGTAGAGGGTTTTATAGCATACTAGCTTCCAACCGCGGCTTCGCTCGCGTGGTACCTTCATAAAAAGTAGCCTATATGCTATTCCAGACTATAATCTATCTCTGTACCAAATTTTATCCAAATCCGTTCTGCCATTTGGGCATGATTGGACAACAAACATCCAAACATCCTCACAAACTTTCGCATTTATTGTATACTAGCTTCAGCCCGCGGCTTCGCTCGCGTGGTACATAAAAAGTAGCCTATATGCTATTACAGACTATAATCTATCTCTGTACCAAATTTCATCCAAATCCGTTTTGCCGTTTGGGCGTATTTGAAAAACAAACATCCAAGCATCCTCACAAACTTTCGCACTTATAATATTAGTAGGATAAGATTTCTGAGTCCGTATCGTCTCTCCATATTTTGCTTTATAGAATTGGTAGGCGGAACATTTAAGGTTTTCGTCTAAGGGGAATGCACCTATGGTAATACAGAAGGAGAGTTCTGGATATTTCTGGTTATACATATTCGTAGATCATCTAGTTTATTCATAATAGCACGTCGGTGTATTTTGGTTAACTTTAAACTGGACATATTCGACATAATTGATGTCGAATATGTCCAGTTTTTGCACAGGACCCAGCTACTAAATAAGTGTAAACCTTCAATGATACGAAGCCCTTCTAATTCAATGTGCCGTGGCTCATTCGCTTTGTAGTTCAGGTAATAAAGGTAACAGGGATTATGTCAAGGATTGGAACAGTCATGCGTAGAGCTTTTACTGATTAAGTATCGTGCGTATTCGGAGGCTTATCGTAGGTTGGAGGAGATAGGGTACAGCGAGATTTTCTCCTTCTGACTTGGAGCCCGCCTGGAGAGGTACATCCGCCTTACAGAAGATCGCAGCCAAATAAGATTATTTGTTTCAAATAGTATTGTGTGCCTGCAGTGAGCGCTCCTGACCAGTAAGGTTGCCAGAGGGGGGGAGGGGTTCGGCAGGCAACGCATTAGCAATGCTCCAGGTGTTGCTAATGCCAATAGGCGACGGTAACCACTTACTGTCAGGTGGGCCGTAAGCATGTTTGCTTCCGTATAAGATTAAAAAAAATGGACTTGGAAATATAATTGAAATACAAAATAAACCTTTTTAAAGTTATTCCATTCATTTTGGATACACCAGTATCCAAAATAAATCCTAGTAAATCCTAGTGTGCGGATTACCGCACACTAGGATTTCCTGTTTCGTGGATATCACAAACTACGAGTACCATGGTAGGAAGCACAACACCCAGGCTCGGCATAAATATTTCTCCTGCGTTGAATAATTTTGGTGCATTATTTGTGCACGAAAGGAGCCTTAAGAGGCGCACTTTAATCCTTTCACAACACTGATTCTTTCATCGACGGTCTTAGGCCACCATACCTCAACATGGTCACTAACATAATACAGGATGACCATGAAAGAATCAGTGACACGACAAGAAGAAGAAGAAGAAGGTGCATTTTTATTTTAGTTTGTCGCTATTATGTCGAAAAACTAAGTAAATTGATGATTTTCTTGAGACTAGAGTATATAATTTTTGGAACATGATTTTCACTAAAAAAACAAATAACTAATCCTGGTAAAAATCCCGTTTTTTTATATAAAGTAGTATAAGGTAAGTTGATCACCTTATGTTCTTGAGAGTAGTCTCTAAATATATGGATGAGTTAATAGATCTACTACCTAATATATTTCTCCATACCTACATAATCGGAATGTTTGAGGTTACAGAAATACGCAAGAGCCCTGGATATACATATTTATGAAATTTCATAATATGTAGCAATGATGTAGTGATGGGACACTGGTCGATAAAAGTTCATTAGAACATTCGGTTAAAAATAAACGTTTGGAAAAGATACGACTTGGGTGAATCTAACAATGTAGTCGAAGATTCTGCTTGCTCTTAAACCTATTCTCTTCAAGTTTTATAAAATACTAGCTTCCGCCCGCGTGGTACCTACATAAAAAATAACCTATAATTAGCCTAGAAAAGTCGATCCAGGGGGCGTGGCCTGTGACGTCACGGCGTTGTTGAGTTGTTTTGTAAAATTAATTTAAATTAGAAGTTCTTATTATTTTCATTCGTTATTGTTTTTTTTAGTAAATTTCGATCGTAGTTTATAATCCTATACAATTCGAGACTATAATCTATGTCTGTACCAAATTTCATCCAAATCCGTTCGGCCGTTTGGGCGTAATTGAACAACAAACATCCAAACATCCTCAAAAATATATATATATTTTTTTTATAATTTTTTTTATAAATTTTAATTATAATATTAGTAGTAAGTAGTAAATATATGTATATCCATCATGTTCATCATTCAAGTTTTAGAGATTCTTAATATGTAGATAGATATAATTATGTAACCCCAAAATGCACCAAATTGACAATAATGTTTGTTCTACGACTTATAGAAATTCGTCATTTTTAGGGTTCCGTACCTCATTTGGAAAAACGGAACCCTTATAGGATCACTTTGTTGTCTTAAAAAGCACTGGAAAATTCGGCATTTTTACTAAATGCTAAATGCTTCTAATACAGTGTAGCCGACGTCCATTTCATCGACAGATTAGTTATCTTATCGATAGTCATAACAACACCACCGGCATTGGGTTGCGGTTCACTCCGAAACGAGACTGCGGAAGGGTGTCAGCCATCTTCACTCTCAAAGGAAGATTGTTATTATTAATTAAGGGTTACTTTCACGATGTTTACGTTTTCTTACGGTTCGTTAAGCGAGCGGGTATATTTTAATAATGAACATTTCATACAAAATATTCTTTATCATTACTAGTGTAAATTCTTTTATACAAACTTTAACCCTTTTATTATGAAACGAGTTCAGACGAGGTCTAACTAAACCCTCGTTTTGTGACGTGGTATTTCATACAGTTGCTTTATGTTATAATGTCAAACGAATAAAATGACACGTCGCAAAACCATGGTTTAGTTAGAACTCGTCAAACGCAGTTTCGTAATGACAGGGTAAGAATTATTTCTTAGTTCACCCCCTAAACACACTTAAAGGTAATTATTTTAAAAAAACCCTGTTCAAGGCACGACTGGCTCTCGACTGGCGATCACGAACCGGGCGACGCAATGTTGGCCCCTCCACCCGATGGACCGATGATATTGTGAAGGTTGTGGGAAGTCGGTGGAGATGGCTGAAGTACATTCGTCGTTGCACTCTGGGGCAGGCCCATGTCCAACAGAGGACTTCATCAGGCTTATGATAATGATGACTAATGCACAACTGCCAGTGTATATTGTTTGAACGAACAAGTTTGCAATCAAGTTAAATGGATTAGTTCTCCTTTGAAAGTTAAAAGCGTTGCAGTAATTTCTTTAGCAAAACAAGAAACTCATGAGGACCTATATTGCAGTAGAACTCAATGTAAACAGACAGACACTGTATTTCATTAGTTTTGCTAGAGTTCTGAAACTATTTGCCCACACGGTATGTACGCTCTATAAGGCGTAGGTCCAGATGTTTGTTCTGTGTCTGGGTGTTAAATATTTATCTATTATATATATATCAGTCTCTGGTACCCATAGTACAGGCTATGCCTAGTTTGGGATCGGTTGACCGTGTGAATATGTCCGTAATATTTATATTTATTATTATAAGTTATAGGGTCCAACCAATAAGATAGATGTACGTGTGGACTGATGTATGAACGATGCGATGAATCTATGTAATTCAAGAGGTAGACAGCGCGTACGCAAGTCCCCGCTAACAAAATTAACGCACCTGAGTTATCCGCATTAGGGATAATCACAGAGGTCAACCCATCCGCAGTGCAATGAATAGGCCGCGCTCTGGGGGAACCGCCTTTGTGATCACGGTAGCCCCTGTGCCAGGTAAGTATGGAATTCCTTTGTTACCGAGGCGAGGTCCCAAGATGCCGTGCGTTTTCGTCAGCGCGATTCAGCATTGCGCTTCATATACTAGCGACATCTAGTTGGGAATTTGTAATGCACTGTCTATAACTATAAATTCTAAGATCATGCGCAGTGTTATATAATAAATCAATGTGCCTATGTGTTGGAATGGCTGAACATAGGGAATGTAGATGATTATTTTAATCGTGGATCATTTATACAAACTTTGAAAATCAATACTACTATAGTGTAGCTTTATGAGAGCATTGTTAGAGTGGATGTAGTGGCCCCGCCTTCCGATCCACATGACGTGGGTTTGAATCCGGTCGTGCACGTTTTCGGAAAATGTATGTGCACTATATACTAGTTCTCTCAAACGGTGAAGGAAACCATCGTAAGGAAATCGACATATAACGTCCTATAACTTAATAATTGGAAGACATACATGTCACATATGAACATAAGGAGCCTCTAAGGCGCACTTTTCCTTTCACTATACCACAGATAACATAATACTATACTGATTATTTCTTCTCCTCCTTTTCTATCACTGATTCTTTCATAGTCGGTCATAGGCCCTTTTCAGGGCCACCATACCTCGACCTGTGGTGCAATTGTATAAGCGTAATGGCAATGAAGTTCATAACTTTGAGGGTGTTTTTAACAATCTTACCAACATTCAAAACGTTCCAAACTTGATAAGGGAAAACTTCAAGATCTTAGCTTCCTTTTTTCACGTTTGAAAAACTTCAGATGTTCAGATGTTCAAATGTTTGTTTCAGAAAGAGTGGAATGAAGAGAGGAATCTGCCTGCGTCTGTTTTCCCGAAGGAGTACAATATAGGAGTCTTCAAATCTAGGGTCAATAAGTTCACTCTGGGAAAGCGTGCTCCATCTTAGGCCACATCTCACTTGGTAAAGTGAGTTGGTGGCCAAACGCCTAACCATTATCAACAAAAAAAAAAAAGATGTCGCTAAAATTGATAAAATTATCCTGAAAGTTACGAACTTCATTTCCATTACGCTTACGCAATTGCACCACTGGTCACTGACTGAATACCACCAAGAAAGAATCAGTGACACGGCAAGCAAGCAAGTGTAGCTTGCACATATTCATATTCATATTCATTTATTTCACCCTTAGCGTTACATTGCATAACATAGGTATGTCCAATTACAGTTATTTTCATAATTTTAGGAGGAGGTAGGGCACAGCGAGATTTTCTCGTTCTGAATTGGAGCAGCCCGCCTGGGGAGGACCTCCACCTTACAGAAGATCGCAGCCAAATAACATTATTTGTTTCAAATAGTGTTGTGTTCCTGCGATGAGTAAGGTTGCCAGAGCTCTTTAGGGGGGGAGGGGGTTCGGGGTCGACCACGCGTGCGTGATGTTTCTGGTATTGCAAGCGCTCATAGGCTACGGTAACCGCTTACCAACAGGTGGGCTGTATGCTTGATGGCCACCTCAGTGGTATAAAAAAAAAAAAAAAAAAATTATCTCACTCAATTATTCATTAATTATTTTCACTCTGCGATATAAGATTTCTGAGTTTGGATCACTGCCATATCGCGATACTAAATCAAGTGTACGACAGCGAGTCTAGACGCCATGGAACCAACGTACAAAGCTGCTGCTATCACTTATAAATATATAATCTAGGTTTAACTTGGATTGATTCTGCCAAACGCTCGAAGTGCTACGTGATAAAAGTATCTAAAGCATCAAAAAGTAGTACCTATTTAAATAATAAATAATAAATAAATAAATATTCCGGACATATTCACAAGGTCAACTGATCCCAAACTAGGCATAGCCTGTACTATGGGTACCAGAGACTGATATACATAATAGATATATTTAACACTCAGACACAGAACAAACATATGTGTTAGTCACAAATGTTTGTCCAGTGCGGGAATCGAACCCGCGACCTCTAGCGCAGAAGGCAGAGTTACTACCAACTGAGCTATGAGGCTTAGTGAGTGAGGCTGAGGTTTAGTGGTAGGTACCTTTTTCATCTTATACAAGTTGATTCATAATTATGTTATCTGTTCCGAAAGGGGTTTATTCAAATAAAGGAAAGGATACCTACTAGCAAAATAATATCAATATTTTATTCTGGTACTTTTTCTGTTCATTAACTATTTGTTAAACGTACGAGAAGTTCTAAATCAAGATTACTATTCTAAACCCCCAAAACAGCTGATTTTGTATAGTGTTTTAAGCAAAAAAATCGAATTTGCAAAAGACGTAGAACAAACTTTATTGCCTTTATTTAGGGTAGCGTATGTGGTCAGGGTGAATACCCTTGTATACTTTTACTACATTCACTATATTGGATGACTTACCATTATCATTGGTACTATACAGTGTGAGCAATAAAAAAGCGAGCGAATAGTTATCAAAGTATTTGCTGTTTCGGCGGAATAACCTACTTTGCATACTCTAAAATTCATTCATAGATATATTCATGATAGTTCAATTGCAATTCAGTACCTATCTTATAGTTCATGTTGTTGTCATCAACTCTTCTATGACAAGCTCGAGCAGGGCAATCAATCTATCAATGGTAGGTAATAGTTGCAAATTAGAGTCAAGTAGCCGTTCATGATTACCATAACCTTGTAGACGACTCTTGGAAACGTATTTGGGCTTTGGAAGTTGATAGTAATACTATTATAGCCTCGTATACAAGGTAAATGGACCCACGGATGGACCGACGACATTGTGAAAGTTGCGGGAAGTCGGTGGATGGAGAAGGCTCAAGACCGTTCGCCATGGAACTCTTTGGGGGGAGGCCTATGTCCAGCAGTGGACTTCTACAGGTTTTTGATGATGATACAAGGTACATTATGTATAACTAGCTTCCGCCCGCGGCTTCGCTTGCGTGGTACCAATGAAGATAAAAAAAAGCCTATAATGCTATTCCAGACTAATCCAAATTTCATCCAAATCCGTTCGGCCGTTTGGGCGTGATTGAACCAAAAACATCCAAACATCCTCACAAACTTTCGCATTTATAATATTAGTAGGATATCCCGAAAGGGGCTTACTCTATCAACAAAAAGAAAGAACATGCACGGGGAAAAAATGGACCAAGAAAGAATCAGTGACATGAGCAAGCAAGCAATTTAGCAACATAAAATGTTCTTTGTTTGTCTAGCTTAGTCTGTGGGGGAGGCCATGTTCAGCAGTGGACGTCGTACGGCTGAAATGATGATGATGATGATGTGTCTAGCTTCATTCACGCTCAATGCACAATATTTAACAAGCTTCGCAACTCATAAAATAAAATGCCATCAGCAGCGCTTGTAACTAAATTATAAAATGCAAGTTGAGTGAACAACAAATTTATGCTCTCGTACAGGCCAAACGGGAAATATTCAAGTTTACTGAGCACTTTTATTATAGTGTGTGCATCGTGCATGGCAAACCTTACAGGGGTGATCTCCAAAATTAGCGTATTTGGTTGACCGATCTGGTGTTTTTATCCATTTTTACATTTTGTTTTTAAAAGGAGCTAGGAAAGTTGTTGTCCCCCATTTCTAAGAACTTTGTATTTTTTTTGAGACCGGAGCGATCGTTATTGAAACTGAAACTGGTGAAGAAGGTGTATAAACACCTGTATAGGAGAAGAATCAAGTTTGATTCCCTTAGCAGATCAAATATTAATTAACCTAGTCTGGATTATCTGCGATCAGTCTTCACTATGAGCATGACTCATACGTATCAACAGTTTTTGGTTAGTTATAAAAGGTGCCAAAGAACTTAAAAGCCATATTGCTTAGCATATTGTTGGTACGAGGTCCAATTGTGCTGTTTTCAGTAGAATACTAGCTGTACTTTTGTGAGTGCCGGATGCCAGGGTATGTGGACGCTAGTCTAGGCATGTCCTATTTGCCATCGGACCGCCGCCGCACGCTAATTGTGTTCAAACGTAGGTAGTTCTATTTCGTGGTATATTGCGTAGCAATATGATCAAATTGGCTAATAGACGCTGTATTGTGAAGCGATACGATAAGTCTGGAAAAGGGCTGATATGCTCTTATTCCACAAGGCAAAATTTCACTGACTAAGCCTCGAGTTTTAGCTAGGTGCAACTAGCCAGTACAAACGGCTCGAGCACGCTGGGCTGCCACGCGTCGATCACGATAACATGCGGCTGACACGTGTCGCTGTTGCGTCGCAGCGAGCATCTCCCTCGAATTATACTCCAAGAATACTCATACCAAAGTAAGGTACAGGTTACTCACCTAGCCAGTACAAATGGCTCGATAACGCTGGGCTGCCACGCGTCGATCACGATGACGTGCGGCTGACGCGTGTCGCTGTCGCTTCGCAGCGAGCATCTCCCTCAAATTATACTCCAAGAATACACACAGCAACTTCAGGTACAGTTTACTCACCTAGCCAGTACAAATGGCTCGATAACGCTGGGCTGCCGCGCGTCGATCACGATGACGTGCGGCTGATGCGCGTCGCCCTCGCGTCGCAGCGAGCATCTCCCTCGAATTATACTCCAAGAATACTTATACCAAAGTAAGGTACAGGTTACTCACCTAGCCAGTACAAATGGCTCGATAACGCTGGGCTGCCGCGCGTCGATCACGATGACGTGCGCCTGACGCGTGTCGCTGTCGCTTCGCAGCGAGCATTTCCCTCGAATTACACTCCAAGAATACTCAAAGTTAGGTACTAAGTTACTCACCTAGCCAGTACAAATGGCTCGATAACGCTGGGCTGCCGCGCGTCGATCACGATGACGTGCGGCTGACGCGTGTCGCTGTCGCGTCGCAGCGCTTCAAGCGCCTCTCGCGAGTTGCGCACGCATCGCGCCTCTCCCCCCGCGCGGGTGGTCGCTGAGCACGCGGCTGCGCACACGCGTGAGTTTCGCTCCGGGAATACGCATAGCAACTGTGGAAAAGATCGATTGATTATTAGCGAGAAAAAGGGAGAAATTCACTTCACTCATGGAGGGAGGTTACATTTATTATGTACCACTAGCAACTTTTTGAGTCTATAGTGTCTTATTCAAAGCTTCTGTCCATGGTTTCACTCAAAGGAGCCATTTTAAGTGTAAGCTACAGTTCGGACGACGGATTTTGGCAGTAGGTGAAGTTAGCCGCTTGGACGCTCAATAGATTTTTTAGGAACTAAAATAGCCTATGTATCTGTATATCCAGTGGCTAACTTCAAGTAAGCCAAGATCCATCGGTCGAAGTGTAAACTAGAATATTAACAAAACTATTCGTTCAAAACCTTTTTAAAATCAAAATTCAATAGCTTTCTATTCATTTTCGGGGTCGGCAACGCGTGCGTGATGCTTCTGGTATTGCATGCGCTCATAGGCTACGGTAACCGCTTACCAACATGTGGGCCGTAAGCATGTTTGCAAGCTAAGTTGTATAAAAAAAATGGCTACAGTGTGGTACTACCGATACTACTCGCTAGCGTAGCGATACAGCAACATTGGAACTGGCGCGGGTGGACGAATCGATTGTTCATACGACATGCGATATGTCATCTAAAATGTAATATTTCAAAATGATCCTTATCTCTACTGGATAAAGTAAATTTTGAGTTTGACTAGGGGGCTAGTGGGGGCTAGCGAGTGAATACGGCGTGAGTCGGATAACAGGTGAGCAGATGTTCCTTACCTCAAGAGGCTCCTGTGGCACGTAGAGCAGGGCAGAGGGGATGTTGGCAGGCGGTGGCGATCTGTTCTGCAAAGAGGAAAGCTTGTGTAAGAAGGTGTTCACGAACGTTATTAAGGTACCTACAATTTGAATGTGCTCTGTGAGAAATATATTTTTATAGCTGCTAAAGGAACTGTCGCTTCCAACGACTAACCCCCGTACTATCAACTTTGCGTTTTTGTTTAGGTTGTAACGTAATATGACTGTCTCAAAAGATTTATGGTTCAAATTCGTGTAAAATATAGCTGCGTGCGCCATTCAGGCAATACTTAAGACGTTATGTTAGGGCCCCATATCAGATACCCACCCACATTGTTCATTTTAGACAGAATAGCCATTTTCAAGTTTAAACCTACTACTACTCACAAAGTGGAAGTACCTTAATGTTAGAATCGCTAGAGTCTATAGAATTTCTAACCAATATGTTCATGATATAAGCGTGGCTTTCAAACACTTTCTTACACGGCTTTCTTACACTTATTACAGGCTCATAGCTCGGCAAAAGCCTCTATTTTAGCATCTCATCTAGTCTGCAGAAGCGAGCGTAATCGGATCATAGCTGAAGCGTCTGGCGAGATTCCGGTGTCCTCTAGGGACCAGTGTGGAAATGCCACGCGACCTTAAATCTGATGACTGCCAGTTGAACTTTTTTGGTCTAAGTCACGGTGTCAAGTTATTTGTTGAAAAATATATTTTGTTAAAATATTACTTCATACGTCACAGGTTGCAATCCCATCGCTGGTTTAAGAATACTTATTGGTTTCTTCACAATGTTTTCCTTCACAGTTATAAGAAATAATTGTAGATTTTTATGAACTAAACCATTTGTTGCTCAGAAGAGTTAGCTAAGTTGATTTAGAGGAACGCTGAAAGCTGAGGAAATAAGTTGATATTTGCCGAAGTACCTTGCAATCCAACCCAACTGCCGCTCACCAACCTGCATGGCGAGTATGTATGGGCAATTCCCCCCACAAGAGCGGTCCCTTTGTATGTATATGGCGGAGGCTTGTGTTCAGCAGTAGACTATCCTAGGGCTGAAATTATGATGATGACCTAGCTATGAACTACACGAAAAATGGCTTTTGCTTTTCAGTATTTTTCATAAAGGTAATTGTCAGTCCTCAACTTATAATGCAGTTTCCATTAACATGGTTCCATTCCGGAAAGGATGCGGGGGAGACCATTTCTCCTGGGGCTAGGCTGTACTCCAACTGCCTTTACACATGCACACGGATAACTGTGACTTTGCGATAAAGCAATGTGATTCACAACGGGCTTATTATACACCCAATCGGCAATTGGTTTGTTCTACGAAATTTGTAAATTCGAAATTTTTTATTGAAAGAATTCGGGATGGTATACAAATGAATCAGCTTGTATAAGGTACCTTAAGCTGATTTTATAGTCACGCTGACCGTTGTATCGATGCTGATCAGCGAACCTCAAAAGCGAAATAGCACCAGCGCTAAGGGGCATCACTGCCATTGACCACAGCGTACGTGCCTCCACTAGGCTAAAAGCTTCACGCTGCGCTATCCGTAACGGCATGAATGTACAATGTGACAATCAGGCCGGTTCTGCGTATGTAGTAGTTACCTAATGCGGAAAATATGTGGCCCTCCGGGGTGGCCGCATATTTTCCGCCTGGGGCGGCCGGCCGTCTGCATGTATACCTACCTAAAGACACATGGCTTCCTTGGAGGATGGTTCAAATGGCTGAATTTATACGCGAAAGCCTTTGCCGCGACCAATGGACCAACGACCTCTGAAGTATTCATATATTAATTGGGCTATTCATTCTTTTTTGTTTACTCAACTAAGTTACTATAAGTTTGCAACTCGCTGACATGTAGACTGCAGCAGTCATAGACATACGAAACTCATGCACTTACGCCAAAGTTGTTGACTGTTGCCCTTAGTTAATATATTGATCAGAGTCAGCATATAAAGAAAGAAGTTTGCTTTGCAGGATGTCTGAAGATGAACGGTAATTTATTTCAGACGGCTTTTAACTTTGTGAAAAATTGTTGCAGACATTTTATTAATATAATTTCCAGCCTACTATTACTACCTACCTTCTTCTTCTTCTATCGTATCAGTGTTTCAACCTTTCTTCTCAACCTATATTCTATCCTATAAAATTTTAACTAAAAATAAATGTGTTTGGCCCACCTACCACTACCTACCTACTACTATTCTTACCTACTATTATTTTCCGAATACTGTCTTTGGAATTGGTAGTGATTGCGCACGTAGGCGATAAAAGTTTTTTTTTAATGTATGATGTGCGTCCCCATCGTGAGGAAATCTAAATTAATTCATCTGGAGCCCGTAGCTCTGTTGCAGTGAAATAAACAGCATATTTTTCGCGGGATGATAATCAGTTTCAAGGTAGAGCACGAATGAACATTGTGAAATCCTTTACACAAAATAATCATTGTAAACCTTTTTTGCACAAATGAAATAAATTACTTTTATTATTACCAAGCATGGTTTGAGTTGCGCCATCACGCACAAATGGGCCATTAACCTTTTGACCGCCACGGTTTTCTATAGAAGACAATTTTTCGTGCTTTCAACGCCACGTCTTTGACAAATATTTATTACCTAAAACCCTAGACTATCTACATAGACTTCGTTTATAGTTATCTTAGTCCTTAGTAATTAACTTTTCTTATTATTTAGTCCAAACGCTGTACTTAGGTACCTAATTTAATTTGTCGGTGTGTCGGTCATTAAATAAATAATAAATATTCCGGACATATCACACACGGTCAACTGATCCCAAACTAGGCATAGCCTGTATTATGGGTACCAGAGACTGATATACATAATAGATATATATTTAACACCCAGACACAGAACAAACATCTGTGTTAGTCACAAATGTTTGTCCAGTGCGGGAATCGAACCCGCGCCCTCTAGCGCAGAATGCAGAGTAACTACCAACTGAGCTATGAGGCCAGTCGAATAGTTCCATTCAATAGTATATTGCAGTTTTTTTTTAGTGAAGTACCTACCATAATAATGTTAGCCCTTTATCATTCAATCTGATAGACATACCGTCGTATTAGGTACATTATGTATCGGAAACAATGTAATGAAGTATATAATGTCGACCCGGATATAATAATGTGTAGATAGGACATTTCGCTCATCATTAGTTTATGCAACATTTTTCAATGCATTAATAGCTTAGCGATTTTGCTTTATATCGCTGGGCAGCCAGAAGGTTAATTTTATGGCAACAATAATAAATCACACCTGGCATTTTTTATACTTTTATTTTTCCACGACTTCACAGAATATTTCGAAATTTTGTGTTTTTTTCTGAAAATATAAGTAAGAAAAATGGGAAAGCAGTGTTCAAACTCTTATGTGCATTTGATAGAGTTACTAGAATATACAGGCAAGAAACCACAGCTTCGTTATTTCTATTAAACATTCATAAACAACTTTATTTATAATCGAGTTGGCAAATTAAATGGTAAGCAAATTCAATACCAAACTTTTTTGTCAACGAAATAGTCGGATATTAATTAGTTATCAGAATTTACAATGAGTTTAGACCAATGACCGAAGGGCTGGTGCTTACCTCGGACAAAGGATCAATATAGCGATCCAACGAGGTAACGTCGCCAGCCTTTTGGGCACGCTGCCTGTGGTTGTGATCTGAACTCTGTTTTCTACTTGTAGTCGTAGTCGTAGAAAACAGAGTTAATTTCTAGTATAATATTTAGTTTATTTAGTTATAGTTTAATTTACAACTGTTATTATTATTATTTTTCTGTTACCCATTAAATATTATTATATTATTTAAAAAAAAAAGAATTTCCAGAATGATCGTTTAATCTACATCGTGTACATGTACAGTATGTTCACGAGCTTGCGTAGACGAAATTGTGAACTTGGTTGTACTACCATAGCGAAAATACACTATTTTCTGCCAAGTACTATTTTCTTCTTCGAACAAAGCAACAATGAATTTCTAATTACTCTAATGACGGTCGATGGATAATTGGGAATTCCATGGCTTCCCGCCCACTCATCTTACGAGAGGGGTGAGTTAGGGGTTAACCGAATAAACCAGAATTCTCTGGCCGTAATTATTGAGCGATTTATTAAATTTTCTCACTTACAAAATCTTCCAAGAAATTGTCAAATTACGGAAATTGAGAAACACCTCACTTTGTAGATAGAAAATACAGACCTATACAACTTGATTCATAATATGCATGCTTTCCCGAAATGTGCTTAATTAACAAAAGATGCTGAAAAGCAGCGTAGCTGAGCCCTCGACCATTTCACCTGTCTACCTACATACATACCAAAACTTGTAAATTACCAATTGTATCTTTATAACTGTGTGTAGGATTCTTGGTGAATAAATGGCCTTTTATTTTATTTTTTTATTTTACACCCAATAAATAAATAAATAAATAAATATTCCGGACATATCACACACGGTCAACTGATCCCAAACTAGGCATAGCCTGTACTATGGGTACCAGAGACTGATATACATAATAGATATATATTTAACACCCAGGCACAGAACATACATCTGTGTTAGTCACAAATGTTTGTCCAGTGCGGGAATCGAACCCGCGACCTCTAGCGCAGAAGGCAGAGTAACTACCAACTGAGCTATGAGGCCACTCAAGTTAGCCAATAAAGCCAATAAAGTTTGTTCTAGGACTTTTTTATATTCGCAGTTTTTCATTGATAATACACAATACACTACGCAATTAGATCAGTTCAAACTCAATTATTCAGGTGTTTTAGGAAGCAATCTTGACGTTGAACTTCTCTTACTTTTAATAACTATGTAGTTATAAAAAGACCAAAAACAGTTTACTGGATCAGTTGAGCTATCTATAGATCGTTTGTAACGGTCTTTAGATGGCTCAACTGTTTCTTGTGTATTTTGTAAATATTAACTTGTATTAGTTTTAAGTTTCTTTCTGTAAATAAAGTTTGTTTACTTGGAGAAAGTGAGATATTTCATAGTAATTATGATGAAATGTCAGTCTGACAAAATCAGTATGAGGCAATAAACTAATATATAACGACTAAACCTGGTATTCTAGGCTGTAATATGTGTTCACTCCACTCACACTGACAGCAGCCTAATATTAATTTCAGCAATTGCATATTTGTTTTTTTTATTTACCCTCAAAGTTCCATTATCACGAACGAGCCTGAGAATGCCAGGGTTAGTCTTCAAAAACGGTATTTGACCTTTTAAATTCCTAAAACCAGACATTTATTAATCCAGACATTCCCATTGGTGCTGTCTTCGTCATAGCAGACGCGTCACGTTTCTTCACGACATTCCTACATCTAACCTATTTCAAAGTCGTCGGTTAAACATCTTTTCTTCAAACCGATTTTCGACGACCACGGCCGCTTACCGGGCAAGTGCCTATCTGAGACGTAAAGTGCGCCGGTTCGATTCCCACTGCGGGACAAAAGTTTACATGATCTGCAAATATTTGTTCCGGGTCTGGGCGTGTTATGGTACCATTACTCGAAGTTTTTAATACCCACGACACAGGGAATCCTAGTGTGGGGTCAGGACTATAAAATAAAATAAATAAATATTCCGGACATATTCACACGTTCAACTGACCCCAAACTAGGCATAGCCTGTACCAGAGACCAGAAACTGATATATTATAATAGATAAATATTTAACACCCAGACACAGAACAAACATCTGTGTTTATCACACAAACGTTTGTACAGTGCGTGGATCGAAACCGCGACCTCTAGCGCAGAAGGTAGAGTTACAACTAACTGAGCTATGAGGCCAATCAAACTATGTATATGACTGCTGGGTGTTAATGTATGGTATTTATTTCATTCCGAACGTGAGACATGGAACCAAACCTTCCTTCATTTGTTCGCTTATGGTCAACTTACCAAACCGTCCACTAAAATTTTCTGTAGGAGATGAGCAATCGGTCCCTTTCGCCTTCAATATCGTCATTATCAGCCTGTAGAAGTCCACTGATAAACATATGCCTCCCTTTATTCCCCAACAGTTGCCGGTTAACCCTTCTTTACTAAAATGAAAACCCTTGAAATTAAATTAAGGCCTTTCATAATTTAAATCCGTTTAAATTTCATTCGTAAATTAGTTTCAAAGTTTATTTATTGTTACAAAAGCTGAATGAACAAAAATAAATGGGTTATAAACAAATTATAATATGCAAGAACACTAACTTCCACCCTAGGAATATCCTGTGTAGCACCCGCTACACAGCCATCACTACTCCACGAAAGAGACTAACTACCTAGTTAGTGCCTACAACAAAGCTGAGTACTTACGTTATTTAAGTGTGCAACAAATACTTGATATCTATTAATTAATAATGTAATGTTTGCTACGAATTTAATTATTTAATTCCCATATACATACTATAAAATATAAAATCAAATAATAACAAATTAAAATAGAAACTAAATAAACAAATAATTTTGGTCATGCGGCAAGGTGCCAAGAGCACTGGCTGCATTCCCGCGTTGAATTGCCAAAGAAATTCTTTGTGCAAGGAATGAGCCAGCTCTCTTATCACCGGCGACGTCAACCAAAATTGGTTTAATTTTTAATTATTATTTTTAGGAATTAAGTAGTTATAACAATTACAAGTTGGTATTGTTGGGTATAGAATGTGTTGGGTATTGTAATATTAGGTATGTTTAAATTATTTTACATAAATGGATATCTATTTTACGTAGCGGGTGAGTGCCCGTCTGAGACGCAAGGGGTGCGGGTTCGATTACCGCTGCGGGAAAGATGCCTGCATCATCTACCAATATTTGTTCCGGGTGGGTGTTGTGGTACCATGGCACTCGAAGTCCTTGACACCCACCACACTTAAATATAGTTACAAGTTGTAACTATATTTAGGTCGTTGTAAGTTACAGCGACTTAAATATAGACAACTTAGAGATATAAACAACTTAGAGAGTACCTACGTAGGTAGATCATGAGCGCTCAGAGCAAGATTAGAATTTTGCTCCCCCCTCTCAGTGCTTGTCCTAGCAAGAGAAATTAACTTATAATAGCTGAATTTTCTGAGTAATTCCCGCTCGGTAAAACCCTGTCGTCCACACTGTTAACGAATGATGAAATGATGAATGAAAAAAAAAATTGCACTCGTTCACAGTGTTGATGAACGCAACTTTTTATTTCCCGATCGTATCCATCTAGACAAGAATCAAGATATTTTCAAATTTATTTTCTTTAATTTTTATAACAAAATTTATTTTACTTTATAAATTAATCATAATTACCTAAGTAGTTTTTCATCTATTTTAAAATGTAATGTGTCTGCCAGTATTGTTTATGTACATTTTATTCTAATGTGGCTTGGTAGGCGATAACTTTAGAGCGATTGAAAAGAAATCAGCGCCTTTGTCATTGGATGTGTACGCAAATGCAATGAAATACCCAACGTTACCTTTGTGTGGTAACATTCTGTCGGTATTCACCACGGTGCTATTGTACGTGTGTGTCCGTCGTGATAGGTCGCATCGAGACTGCCATACGTAACTTGTGCATTCCATAACTGTTTCTGTATAGTGAATACTGATATACAAGGTGATAAATTATATGTATATGCTTACATCCCGTAAGGGTAAAATCCAGTCCATCCATAGGTTGTCTGGAAGAGATCTTAGTGATAAGAGTCCATTGCATTCCACTATTATTACTTATATTTTGTCGATTTAATTGTGATGTGTTAAATTTTATGTGGCTTACAATAAAGAGTTATCTATCTATCTATCAATCTATCTAAGGGGCTAACACAGTCATCAAAAAAAAATGGTACAGCGAGGTATGGTACAGCAAGGTTTTCCCGCTCTAAAAAAAAGAATATTAGCGTAAAAAATATCTGAATTTTGATGAAAAAAAAACATATTTTTCAATATATCTGGTTTTGATCGTTTCATCATATTTTAAAGTATGTAATTGTTAAACGCACAAAAAGTTCGACATAAAGATTACTACTTAAAGTAGCTGAATAATTTAGTTTGAACTGATTTAACCCCAAAATAGCTCGTACTTTTTTCAGTTAAAAATGTTGAATTTCCAAAAGTTGTACATCAAACTTTATTGCCAATTGAGTGAAGAATAAGCCGTTTTCGGGATAGTATAGATAGATAGATACATAGATAACACTTTATTGATCACCATACGGAAATAATACATAAGATCACAATTACAAATTTACACGGCAATACAATAATAATAAAAAAATAATAAATAAATAAAAAAAACATTTATTGCCTTTACAAAGAAAAAAAATATTAGAAAAAGAGCAGTATACACATAAAAATAATAATAGAAAGGCAAAGGGAGTAAATTCAGCATTTGCTGCATGCATTGCATGCAGCGCTGTTTTTCAATTTACCCCCCTCGAATAGATGGTCACCGAGGGATTAGGTGCAAGCGGGTTACATAAATTCTTAGGTAGTAGCAGACAAAAAAAGTTGTAATCAGATTTTAGACAAAACAAAATAATAAAAATAAAACAAACAGAAAAACACAAGAACATAGACATAGGCGTGATACATAGGCACATGTGTGTATGTCACGGGGTGTGAGTGTGGCTTCTCCTTCAGATCTTCAGACTCTCAAGAGTCTGGGAGATGAAGGAGTTACCCTTGTGCGATGGTGTGTCTCTGAAAGTTCGTAGAGTAGGTACGGGATTCCCTCAAAACTCCAGTCTCTTGAGAGTCTGGGTGATGAGAGAATAACCAGTAGTGTGTGCGTGTGTGTGTGTGTATGTGTGTGTTTGTGTATTTATGTGTGTGTGATTAGATAGTCACTAACACCAGCGTTTAAAGGATGTTTCTACATTATGTTTCTGTCTCAATAGTAGGATAATTTTTAACTTTTGTTTAAAATTAACCGGACAAATGGGCGGCCTTATCGCTAAGAGCGATCTCTGCCAGGCAACCTTAGGATGGACTGGACTGAAAAGATTAGAGAAGGGGCAAGATGGTGTTTCTTAAATTATGAAGAAAATAATTAACTATAAACAGAGTAAAGTAGGTAGGTATATTAAATAGAGTAATATAGTATACATATTATGAATCACCTTGTTTGTGCTACTTATGTCGATTTAATGGTTAGATCGTGTGTGCCTATTACCTATACTATCAAGCAATCGGATTTTCACTAAGTTGACTTAAATTACTCTTCCTACAAAAGTCACTTATGTAGTCGGTATTCTACCATCCTCATCGAAGCCTTCTCAATCCCCTGACCCTTAAAATGTCATAGTTCTATCGAGTGGGGGACTTCTCCACTACATCGGCCAATTCGTCGTCGCTAGGCGAGAACAATAGAGAACGAACAATAGAAAATGCGACGCAATATAAAATCTATTGTGTCTGGTCAGGATTCGCGCATCGGCGTGCAAAGGGTTAAGCTTTGGTTGTGCAGCTTGTCTAGTTTATAGATAAGCTTAGTTAAACAACCTTCAGCAATGTAGTGACTAGTATTTAAGGAATCCTGCTGTTCCTTATCTTATGCTATTTCCGGGGGACAACTGACAGTGACAGATAACAGATGACACCTGAGATGGAGAGATGGATACATACTCTCTAGGAGTCAGTCAGTCTGTCAGTCATAATTATATTATTATGGTTGTGTGGAGTTGTCCTGCTAGGAACCAGCGTGGTGTAAGGCATACAATACAAGCAAGGTCCACAAATGGATGGGTGACCGCCTGTCAGTCCCGACTATACAAGGTGATTCATAATATATGTACTATACGGAAAGGGGCTAATTCTATCAAAGGAAGAATATAAGTGAAAATAATATCAAAATAGCTGCTTTGGTTTTTTTACTTACTGCAAATTGGGTGTAGAATAAGCCTCTTTTAGGAAAGTATACTCATTGTGAATCACTTTGTCATGACGGAGGACTTTGGCGGCCTTAAACCTACGTTATCACCTACGACGCACTGCTTTCCATTGACACTCAATTTTTGTTTTTATTATTTAGTATACTTTATGTACATAGCTAGAATGCACAAAGAAAGATGGGCCACTATTGTCACCTCTTGGAAAGGACCAAATGGAAAAAGAAAAGTTGGCAGGCCACTGGCTAGATGGTCCGACGAAATAAGGAGATTCCTAAAAACACATGACTGGACTGAAGCGGCAACCGACCGCAATCGCTGGAAAGAACTGGAGGAGGCCTTTACCCGAGAGGGGTCCTTACGGTGGAAATAAAATGAATAATCTAAATTAATTAAATATTAATTATAAAAATATTATTTTAACATTATAAATAAGTAGACATAAGAATTAAGATTGCATGAATTGTTAAATGAATTTTTTTTTAGTTAAGGAATAAACAGGCTTTTTTATTTTATTATTTTATTTTTATTTATGTACATAGTAGGTAATGTTTGTTTTGTATATGTCTTATTTATTGGTTGGTTCCACTTCAATATTAGTTGGTTCGTGAGGTCACCCATAATGTTTGGTCAGAAAACCAGCGCTGCTGCATATTATAAAAATGTGTAGCAGTGATAAGCTGAGACTATGCCTTTTTGGCTTACACGGCACGGGAGGCGCGGAAAAATAGGTAAAATACACTTCCGTATTTTAGTAGGTACCTACCTAGTATTTTATAATTTGTTATGTAGCTGTTAGGTTTTTTATTTATAATAATTGTTTAAGTGACCCTACCTGAGTTACTTATTTATTTAAACCTGGGTAGGTACATACTTTTATGTTGCTGTCCTGTCTTTTGTTTCCCTATTTTTAACCTATTGTTTTGTTTCTTCCTGTCTTCTGTCTGTGTTCGTCAAATAAAACTTATTACTTATCTTTATTTACAGAAAGAAACTCATTGGGCTGGTCACTAGCTCGCATAACTCATACGAACTTACAAATATTTTCAGGGTCGCCGCCGCACTCAGTTACAAGCTAAAAATATATTGTTGGCCTAGTGGGAGGTTCCCAGACTTTCTGTCCGAAGGTTGGGGGCTCGAAAGCGGTCGTGTACCAGAAAAATTATGTTAATTAAGGTGAACATTGACACGTGCTTAAAACGGTGAGGATTGTCTACCATTCTTGGGGATTAAAGACGTGAGTCTATTTTTAAGAAAAAGACAGAACAAGTGTAACGATAAAGTAAAGCCTTCGCGAAAGTTTTTATCTGACATCTGAAGCCTTTTCTGGTCGAGCACCCCGACTTCTAATAAAAGGGTGGAATAGAGGTCGTTGCTCCCAATGATTTTCGCCACAACACCCCTGCGTGAATTTACTAATAGCCCACCAAACGTGGGTGTCATAAACGAATTTAGGTTTTCAGAATGAAATGTTTTCTTGATGTGGTAGCGTGTTTTCAAGCGTTGAGCTTACATTAATTTTGCTGTGGTACCTAAAGCCTGGTATTCTTAGTCGTTAATATGTTCTCACGCCACTCACACAGTCTTATATTCATCACCATCATTTCAGTCTTAGGACATCCACTGCTGAACATAAATCTCCCCCATAGATTTCCATAGCGAATACCTATCATGTGGATGGAATTTTCCCGCGGTGACGCGGCCATTATTATTATTATTGATTTCTTATAATTTCTTTGTATCTTCAATTAATGTTATTGATTTATCCGTAATTGAAGTAAAATAAAAAAAAAATGAGTCAATGTTCAGCAGTGGACATCCCACGGCGGAACGATGGCGATGAACATCGGAAATTATACCAAGTACAAATTAATAGTACAATGACTTCGCTTACAAGTGGATTAGACTGAATGATCGTCCTGACCTGCTATCCGGTTGCTATTGTGTAAGCGTTCATAGCTTTGACAATTTTAGCAACATCCAAAACATTTCTAACTTGACAAGGGACAACTTCGCGATCTTAACTTCTCTCTGTTCATAAATATAAATATAAATATTCCGGACATATGACACATAGTCAACTGATCCCAAACTAGGCATAGCCTGTACTATGGATACCAGAGACTGATATACATAATATATATATATTTAACACCCAGACACAGAACAAACATCTGTGTTAGTCACAAATGTTTGTCCAGTGCGGGAATCGAACCAACGACCTCTAGCGCAGAAGGCAGAGTCACTACCAACTGAGCTATGAGGGCAGTCGTTCATGTAAAAGTCATCCTTCCAGATCAAGCTAAGACTGATAAACTGATCCTCAAAGCTGGGCCCCTTATTCCCATTTCGCTTACGCAATATCACTGCTGAGTATGTTAACTTATTATGAGTAAGCACTGGTGGAGTGGTGGTAGGTAGTATCCTTTCGATCCACAGTTCGTGGGTGCGAATCCCGATGTGCACCAATGGATTTTCCATTGGGAAAATTTATGTGCGCTATACTAGTGCTCTCAAACAGAGAAGGAAAACATCGCGAGGAAACCGGCATGTCCTAGAACCAAAAAATTTGAAGACATGTGACATCTGAACAAAAAGAATCTTTCAGAGGTGCACTTTAATCTCTTCACTACACTGATTCTTTCACCGACGGCCATATGCCCTTTTCAGGGCCATCATACCTCAACCTAGACACTGACCTACTATAGGATGATCAAGAAAAAATCAGAGCTATAGGATGATCAAGAAAAGTCAAAGTCAAGTCAAAGTCAAAGGTTTTTATTTCAATAATTCACCAGGATCACTTTGAAACTTGAGAAGAAAGAAGCTTTAAATCTGTAGGATGTGTCTGTTTCAGTAGATATGACATGGTGATGCAACTGAGGTAGGTACCAATCGAAAGTCGCGCCCCTCAAATCCATTCCATCACGTTTATCATCGTCATCATCATCATCAGCCTGATGAAGTCCACTGCTGAACATAGGCCGCCCCCAAAGAGTGCCATGACGAAAGGTCTTCAGCCTTCTCCATCCTTTACATCCGCAACCTTTACAATGTCGTCGGTCCATCGGGTGGGGGGCCTTCCAACACTGCGACATCCGTTTCGTCGTCGCCATTCGAGAACCTTTGTTCCCCAACGGTTGTCGGTTCTGCGAGCTATATGGCGGGCCCACTGCCACTTCAACCTGCTAATTCTGAAAGCTATGTCGGTGACCTTGGTTCTTCTACGGATTTCCTCATTTCGGATTTATCAATACTACCGTTATTAGTGTTTAATATTTATCTGGTGAGATTTACGCCAGTGACATTAATCTCCTGCCGCGCCGCCGGCGCCGGCGCCGAGCATACGTGCGCCGAATTGGTTTGTCTAAACAAATCTGCGGTGTTTGTGTGTCAGTCACTTCTTTTAATGTAAAATGAGCTTTATTGCGCTGGATTAAGATTACATACGGTAAACTGGGTGTTGGATTTTTGACTTTCTGAGCCGAAGAAAATCAATCAAATGTCTCCAATCAGTCGATCAAATTACGAATACAATGTTGATTCAGGTTGGTCCCAAAAAATGTAAGGCAAGGAACAGACTTTACCGTCTCTGATATCCAGTTTCATCAAAACTGTAACAGTGCATTCAGAACATGCAAACACGTAAAATAATTGGTCCTATGCGAGTGTTCCTCTATTTACTACTACCTACTTACCTTCTTATTAATTTCTTGCCACAATATAAAATTCTGCTTGTAATTTCAGTGCAGGTCCCATCTGAAAACCAGCGCCGCACCGTAACATGTACTGGTTTGGTGCAGCTTATGCTGAGATAGGGACCTTTTTGGCCACATGCAACAATCACTTCGGCTTTTATTTTTATTTATGTTCCCTAATCTGTTTTCATGTCTTTTATCTGCATTCTTTTATAATATTTTGTTGCTGGGGACAACCAAATGCTCTTTCTATTTCCCGTGTCGTCAAGAGCGAGACTGTGTGCTAGTATTATTTCATTTGTTAGTTTTTTCATTGAGATTTATTTGCCGACATCTCGGATCGGCGTGACGCGCGGTCAGGGCGTCCAGCCTCGATTAGTGATTTATTCCGCAATAAATTAGCTACAGGCTACACAGCAAACCAACTGGCGACAGTATAAAGACTCTTCGCAATAAATAGTTAATCCTGTTAATAAAAAAGTAAATCGAAGTCAGAAATAACTACTCCAAAATTGAATAATTTGGCAATAAGCAGGTAGATAATACAAGTAAAACGCGCAAGTGATCAGATGAGGTAGTTAATAGATCAGATGAATCATATTTATCAGGCAGACTCTATAAGTGCAAAGTGAACTCACTTGAACTCACTCCTATGCACATAATACATTAAATAGTAAATGAGCTCTAATGAACCGACATCCGTTGGGGAATAAAGGTTCTCGATTGGTGACGACGAACCGGGTGACGCAGTGTTCGACCAGCGTTAGTGTGATCAGATGAGTAATATTTATAAGGTACTATCACCAAAAATTCTGCCTTACCACCCTAATAGTGTATTTTGCATGAAGAAAAGGGTGTATAGTACGTACATAGGTCCTATATAGGTAAGTGATCTATCTAATCACTTGAGTGCATTCCCGTGCACAGAATAAATAATAGTGAGCTCTGATGGTAGGAATGTCAATTCAGCGATAGGGTTCCGCAGAATGGACCTCAAAAGCCTTCGAAACCAATCAGTCAGATTGAGTTCCACATTCCGAGCCAAATGAAAAGCTTTACCGAAGATTGCAATGTAGTTCATTCAGCTACATAAGTATATTGAATGGAATGGATTGTAGAAATAGTTGGTCGAGCGAGCGAACTAAAAACTTGGAATCAGTTTTGTATATTTGTTAGAGCATAACTTTCGAACCTTCAATCCGATGTGTATGGAATTTAATAGATCAATAGGTTTTACTATCAAGATTTGCTGGTAAAAATATGAGTTAAAGTGGCTAAGGGGTAGTTATATACAAGGATCGAAAAGGGAGTTAAAAAACAGTAAAATAAATACAAGAAATATAATGAAATAAATGAAGTGACCTGGTCGACATACCACAGTGTCGAACGAAACGTTTCTGCTCCACTTTTATTATAAGTACTGCTAAAGAGTGGAATGATCTGCCTGCGTCTGTTTTCCCGAAAGAGTACAATCTAGGAGTCTTCAAATCTAGGGTCAATAAGTTCACTCTGGGAAAGCGTGCTCCATCTTAGGCCACATCTCACTTGCAAAAGTGAGTTGGAGGCCAAACGCCTTACCATTATCAATAAAAAAAAAGAAGTGGCCGTGGTGGCCCCGGCTAAAGAATAGGCTCCTCCATATCTCTATCCGCGGATGTCGTAAGAGGCGACTAAGGGAAAAAAGCTAGCGGATGGGCAGCAGCGTCCCTCATTTTAACAACGATAGCTCTAACTGCGCTCGCCAACCCGCATGCCCAGCGAGGTGAGTATGGGCAAATCCCCCCAGGAAGGAATTTGCTCTGTCTGTGGGGGAGGCCATGTTCAGCAGTGGACATCGTACGGCTGAAATGATGATGATGATGAAATAAAGTGGGATAGAGCTTTGTTCTTATTTGTGCCTCAACGATCATCGAAGCACCAACTTTTACCAAACAAAGGCGAGGTCCCATTTCAGTTAATATTCTCCTGCAAGGTGGTGATGCATGGCAGTTGGAATCTTTCTTCCTCTGCGACCCGTTCGTTGATGTGCATTTTGGCTTAAGGCACTGATTTTCCTTGATGATGTACCTGCCAGTAACGATAGCGTTCGATTATGCGCGGTGAATAGTGGGGTGATTGTTGCCATTTAGATTTCGAAAATGACTTCATTTTCTGACGCAGGAGCACAAATAATTCACGATAGCGTTACGTTTACGATACGATTTAAAAGTCAAATATTAAGTAATGACGTCGGCGATGAAAAATAAAACTTTATAATAAAATGCGTGATTTTGATTCATAATCCTGTCAGTTCCCTCATTTGTTGTCATCATACTCAGATTTTTGTCGTAAATAACCCTATATCAACCGAAAATAGCAGATAAGGGTGCCGACAGTCCACTCACCCTTTCTAATTCAATTTGTCAATAACTGTCACTCAATTTGAGGGAGGTATGGTCTTGAAGCTCTTTAGAGTACTAAGTTGTTAAATCATGATTGATAATTCAATCGATTAGATAATGGGTACTTTAATAAATACGTTTTCTGTTTACGGTTAGCTTAATTGAAACCTTAAAGAAAGCCTGCGTTAGGTTTAATCAAGTTCTTTACACGAGAAACCAAACAACAATATCTTAAATGATGGACGCAAATGAGAAAAAGGAATAAGAAAAAAAAAGATAAATAGAAAGCAAAATGAAGAGCCCGTGAGCAGAACCTTCCGTTCTGCCTATTCGTGTAAGTAAATTATATAAAACTAGCATCCGCCCGTGGCTTCGCTCCCATGGTACCTACATAAAAAGTAGCCTATATGCTATTCTAAGTAAAGAACTTTTTCTATTCCATGTTTCAACTAAAGAGGTTGAGCCGTGATTGAACAATAAACATCCTAAGATCCCCAAAAACTTTCGCATTTATAATATTAGTAGGATAACTGTGAGGTACGTTATCTTACATTTACCAGTCTTGAAATTTAATACCAACCTTTTTCTCTAATTTTGAAAAAATATAGCTATTTAGATAAATGATAATGCTCATAGTCTGCGAGTAAAACGGCTCTGGCTAAGGACGGACGAATAGAATACGTGACTAAACTAATAGGCATCCTTATTGGTCCCCGGAACCTTCAAAATAATAAGGCAGGATTATTTTTTAAACCGCAAGGGTTACAGGAGGTAATTTATTGACGTATAATATAAATAATAACACCCAATAGTCACATACATGGTCCTGACCCCACACTAGGATTCCCTGTGTCGTGGGTAAACATTTGTCCCGCAGCGGAAATCGAACCCATCGCATCCCTTGCATCTCAGACGGATACTCGCCCGCTACGCTTAATGTAGGTATGTATGAGAATAAGTATACTCAAATAGTAGATTATGCAACAAGGGCTTAAAGTTGTGTATTATGTCCCGAGAACGAGGGTTTCTATGGTTAACTCCCGAGCGGAGCGAGGGAGTTAAGGCAAGAATCCTGAGTACGAGGGGTTCAAGATCGCCCAAGAAAAATACACATTTAAGCCCACGATGCATACTCTACTTTTTATACTTTCTGCGAGGCAATTGAAAACAATGACTGTTAAGTAGAAAGAAATGAGTTTTCTGGAAGTAAGTTTCCAACTATACCAGAGGCTTCAGATTGTATACATTCTGGAGTCGAATCAAAATCACTGTCGTAATCACTTGTCATTTTTTAGAAGTTTATTCGAATCGAAACTGAATTTCGGTGTAGATAACAGCACAGCAGTTTCAGCACTTGGCGCCTTTTTTTTCTTTTTTTGTAGTCTATTCTGTAGTGGTCAGTTCGACATTCGAATAAATCCTTCATCGTGCGCGGGTGAAAATGAATTTCGTAAAAAGTTTTCATGTGTTTCTTTTTTTTAATTTGTAGGCAGTGCAAAGAAAATGATAACATACAGCCTAATTAAAATAAAATCTCATTGCACCCAAACATTTTTGAAACCAACCTCGATCAAGCACGGGTTGCAAAGTGATCCTAGTGATTTTATTGAAATAAATGCCTTTTGACTTTGACTTTGCATTCCAAATTCAAATTACATTATGTCCCATGGGTAATAATGAAATTCAGTACAATATTATGACCCGGCTAGACCGTAGGGCTGTAATGACTTACTTTAGGAAAGGTTTGCATGACACATAATATGCCATTGACGAGCAGGTAGTATAAAAAAATTAAACTGTAATAAGCTCACGACTTTTATCCCCAAACGTGGTAGACATCTTCTCAGATCCTCAGACGACTAGATCCTAGAAGATATCTAAGGGGGGTAATCAGAGTTAAGTCCAAACATTTAGCACATGTTAACACATTAGTTTGCAGTAGTGAGTGTTCCATATGTGACAGGCTGCAAGCCTATTGCCGCTTATAAGAATACTGGTTTCTTCAGAATATTTTCCTTCACTGTTTAGGGCAACTTTTAATACGCACTTAAATTTTTCTAATAGAAAATCTCATTATTGCACGACGGGGTTCGAACTCTCAACCTCCACCACGGCTTATTCACAATGCAAAAATGAACAAAGCTCCCTTCTGAAAGTTGATAAAAAAGAATGCAAAACCTAGGCGTGTATCTTTAATCGTCGTCTGTAGAAAGTAGAAATTTGAGAAGAATAAACAAAAACGACAACAATTTTCAGAATAATGCCAGTTTGATGTCAGAGTGAAAACATTGACTAAGCCCCTTCGTCCACGGCGCGACTCAAAAGGAACGCGACTGAAACTGTAGTCACTTATGAGTAGCCTGAATGCGATAGCACTAGTATTTCAATGCGCATCCGTCCACGACGCTACTCAAAAGGAACGCGTTTGTAACTAGTCTCCTGGCGACTCGACATGCTGGTCGCCAGGCGACTGGTTTCGAGAAACTGTTGAGAAATGAACGAATAAAAAGTAATTATATGTGATTCTGACCTCTATGTGACGCGAGAAGTAATAATTCCATGTCATCGCTCGAATTATCACTAGTCATGTTAATTATTTTCGTTTTCAAAACTTTGTTTACATAAAATCGTGTACTGAGTGACTGAGTTTCAGGAAATTCCAGTAGCGTCGTGGACGAGTCAGAGTTTCCAATCAGTCCGCAACTCTAGTTTCTAATGAGTTCCGTCACTTTTGCGTAGCGTCATGGACGAAGGGGCTAAGCATACTAGGGCTTGCCTACGTTCACCAGTATTCGAGGCCAGTCGTGTCGTACTGATAGCCACCGATCGTTACTAACAATAGCTCGAATGGCAATAGCCTCCATACGCATAAAAACTTGCTATTCTCGGCACAATACCTGTCGTTGGGCAGCGATTTTATGCAATAGAGCTATTATTTAGTGGCACCATATTGCACTGTAGGTACACAAAACAGATCTAGCATCCCCATTTGCTTGAATTGTTTTTGCACCTTGTGCTATACGGTTTTTTGTATATAACTATGTAAGTTAGCAAACAACCGTTAGTTATCGGTTACCGTAGCTTATGAACTCTTGCAATATCAGAGGCATCACGCACGCGTTGCCGATCCGATTAATCACCGCTGCGCTGTCTTTTTTGATTTTGTTTAGCATGTCCACCTAAAGGTTGTCTGGATGAGATCGCTTTAAGCAATAGGCCGGCCATTGTACCTACTTAATATAACGAAGCGATTTGCTATAATAACATGGTATTGCGCAGTAAAGAATCTTCCAAGGAAACCATTATGTAGCATTGTCAAGCAAAACATAATGTAAACAAGCACATAAACCCTGGATTATAATTGGGACAATAATTAGAAACTTGTGCCTTCAAAAAAAACTCTATTTTGGGTCATTATTAAAACTTTTTCACGAGCGCTCCGCCTCAATCTCATGAATATGATATTATTTCCTTCAACGACCCATACTAGTAGGTATATACATACTATTATACACATTTATGAAATTGTAGTCAGAGTATACAAGGTGATTCATAACATGTATACCTTTATAATGCGGACAGCCAAAGAGTGGAACTCGTTGCCGGCGTCTGTGTTTCCGAATACCTATAATTTGGGTGTCTTCAAGACCAAAGTGAATAGGTTTCTTCTAGGCAAACGTGCTACACCGTAGACCACATCATTACTTAACATCGGTGAGATTGTGGTCAAACGTTAGTCTATTTCGTATAAAAAAAAAAAAACATCCCGAAAGGGTGTTATTCTATCAATAAAAAGAAATAATACTAGAGAAAAAAAAAACATCATTATTTTAATTTATTCTTTTGTTTTTTTTAATCATCTTTATGACTAAAAACTAAACGTACGAGGAGTTTGGAATCAAGATTGCTAACTAAAACTGATTGATTGAGTTTGATTTCAGCGGATTTATCCCCAAATTAGCTGATTAACGCATAGAGTTTTTTTTTTAAATGAAAAATGTCGAATTTCCAAAAGTCGTAGAACAATCTCTATTGCCAATTATTATCTCTATATGATGTAGAATAAGCCCCTTTCGGGATGGCATACATATTATGAATCAACTTGTATAACATTATGACAGAGTTATGACAGTCATGTTTAAGAGGTAGACATCAAAAGTAATTTATTTTCGAGGAAAGCATCAGGCGGCTCTTTAATACAAAGAATATATCAGAATGATGGCACACATCAAAAGGTGATTTCATTTTTGAGGGCAGCCATCAAAGTCATTTCATTTTTTTTTTTAATCTTTATTTTCTTTATTTGGGGGTTTTGTCACAGAGTGACTATGTCACTCCCGTAAGGCCATCATTTCATTTCATTTCTGAGACAGCAAAAATCTGATAGGCTTATTTAGTCTTTATATTCTTTTTATAACGGTTCGTACGTCAAGCACTCAACAAAAGATATAAAAGATTGATCTCAAAAAATCATCAAGTCAAGGTCATCAAAATGAATTGCAATCACCATGGAACTAATTTAAAATTATTTTGAAATCAGATAATAATATTGAATAGATACTCGTTGTCAAGTTACTGTACTGCCCATTTTTTAACCGACTTCAAAAAGGAGGAGGTTCTCAAGTCGGCTGTATTTTTTTTTTGTGTGTATGTTACTCGATATCTCCACCAATACTAAACCAATTTTGATAATTCTTTCACTGGTGTAGGGAGCATGATCCCGGGGTGGTCCCATATTAATTTAATTCCTGAGGGATTGCTACTTGTCCCGTAAAACTTAAAAAAAACGTCATCATCTCTTGAAATCACGACTTGCCGATATATTTTTTTCAGTCAGTCAGACAGTACCGTAAGAGTTATTATTGATGATGGATGGATGTCATACTTACTTTTTTTTATTTATTCGAAAGTGTAGGTGGCCAGTGTCATCTTCAGTAGGTAAGCAAATGGCAAAGAGGTTGATAACAAAAAAAAGAGGTTGATATTGTGGTTATCTTGTAAATATTCAGCAATTTGAAGTCGGTTTTTAGTTTTTGTATAAAATGTCTAATTATATATATGAACTGACATTTTCGAGTCCATGCGGCATAATTTTGTAGGTATTTGGAATTCTTGTCCTTGCGGGATGTAGCCGTCATTACATACATTGGCAAAGTTTCAAATGGATACGAGCCCTAGAAGTGCGTGAATTAGGATTTAAAATTGAGGTCGACCATACATTCGAATCAATGTGTTACCAGTGATGACATACATCTTTCATTGTAGGCCTCATAAACAAGCTCAGGTCGCTCATTGGTGTAGGTCAGCGCAGCAAGAACACCGACATTAGCCAAGAGCTTCTGGACTCCTGACCATGCCATCATTTAGTGATGAATTTGTCATTTATTTGTACCTATTTGTCAGAATTTGTACGCTGTAGTTTAGGATATTTTGCGAATTTACAGTTTCCTGCTGGCTTCACGTCAACGCAGCAGGAACAATTCTGTACCGGGTAAACCGCTGCACATTTAATTAAACTAAGTATACCATCATTTAGTGCCTAATTTACCCGGTACAGAATTGTTCCTGCTGGTATTTTTAATACCTATTTCGAGAGAAAAATCAATGCTTGGTAAGGGCGTTCGTGAGCCGGCATGTGTCAGAATAAATGTGTGTGGACAGGACAAGTCACTACGCTCCATTGCCCTTTGAAGGCCGGAACCCTTAAAATGTTAATATGACGGTATTACATTGGAAAAGATATCGGGGCTTATATTGGATTTTTTATTCCAAGCCCTTGGGGTAGAATCACGGATACAAAATGACAACACAAACAACTAGCTATTGACAAAGGCCTGGGAGGAATAATGTTTTCTGGGAAAATGTTTGAAGAGCTTCAAATATAATCGTAATGTTTGGATTCTGCGTAATTAGATAAATACGAGATGAAAGAGTATTCGGTGTAACGCCTCAACTTTAACCGCAGCTTCACGGAGCTTTGAAGACCGTGTAATGCTTCCATGTTTATTTTCTAAAGGTTATGTTTTTGAGTAGTGACCCTCGTGTCAGTATCATTAATCAGCTGGCATGCCGCTAGGCGCATCTTGTTACAATCATCATCATCTGCCTGTAGAAGTCCACTGCTGGACATAGGCCTCCCTCAAAGAAATACACGATGAACGTTCTTGAGCCTTTTCTATCCACCGACTGCCCGCAACCATCACAGTGTCTTCGGTCCATCGGGTGTGAGGCCCTTAGGACACTGCGTCGCCCGGTTCGTGGTTGCTATTCGAGAACCTTTACTTCCCAACGGTTGTTGGTTCTGCGAGCTATATGGCCTGCCCACTGCCTCTTCATCTTGCTAATTCTGAGTGACCGGTGTCGGTGACCTTGGTTCTTCTTCGGATTTCCTCATTTCCGATCGTATCAAGTAGTGAAACTACGAGCATAGCTCTGTGCATAGCTTACAATAAGTGTAGTTATATCTTCAGCCCATTCGCGAAAATGATATTTGTTCCGATTCGCAGGCGATACGCTACAGCCAGGTCAAATTTATTTCGTATGTTATCAAATTATTAAAATATTTATGATCTGTCAGCTGAAATCGTGTATCACGTACTGTACGAGTCAATTACCAGTTTGTTATACCTAGCGGCGTGAACTAGCCCATTGATTTGCAATGAGCGTTAAATCAAAGATATCTAGTACCGGTATTCAAGGAAACCACGCTTACAACAGCTTACGCTTCGGGATATAATTAATTCAACTTATTTAGATTGCTATCGACAGATTAGTTAAGCCTTTATGACAGGATGTGATTATTTAGCGATTGAACAGAGACATTAAACTGAATTGCTTCTAATATAAGCCAAAGTTAAGGTCATGTTGAGACTTGAGTCTATTTGATTCACCCCTAGTCGACAAGTTACTTAGTGCGTAGGCACGTGTTAAAATATGAAAGATTGTGAACAGGTAGGTATGTATTTTGTAAAAGATAACACACTCGATGTCGTGAATTGTGTATCCGATTTTATCTTTGTACCTATTCCTAAGGTCTATTAGTACTTAAATAAACAAGGTCAAGTGCTAGAACTCGCACCCTGAGGCTCCGTACACAGGATGCGAAAATCGAGACCATACACTCATTGCCTCATATTGTAAATGCACCGATTTAACAAAAAAATATCTTATATGGGTTCCAATACCTGAAATACCAAAAACAGTCCCAGATATAATATTTTCATTTTTTGCTAGTAACATCCCACTTACCACTTCTATTTCATCTCCTTCTAAGCTAGTCTCCTCGGCAATATTCGTTAAAAACATGCTAGGCCTCATGGACACGCGGTTCTTGAACGCTGAATTCCTTCGCCACAAATCCTCACCCTTATCATCATCGCCTAAGGTTGCAAATTGCTCGTAAAAATTTATAACACCAGATAGTTCGCCGTCCATTACCGTTGTAGGTGAATGTGAGTCTCGATTCTCGGATGGTTTTCTTTCTTCTATTCGTCTGTATCCTTCTTCGGTCTGATTCTCTCCGAGGACGGGTACTGTTCTGGGGTGATGCGAGGTGTATTCGTACTCTAAGTCGAAGCCTCTGTCTTCAAAAAGGCTTTTGAACCTATTCCAGCAGCCTGGTTTTTTCTCTTGCTGGCTTCTTCTGGTCTCCATCACGGGCATGGTGTTTTTATACATATTCAATGAATTTGGTCACGTTTTACGTAGCATTTACGAAGCAGGAAGTTCTAATTATCCGATTAGAGCAGTATTATTAGCGTGTCGATAAGTTTATTTTTCGTATCTAGCTAATAATACAAATCAGCGTAAGCTAATATGATTTCTAATGTAACTGATTACTACACTATTGATAATATTTGGTAGTGAATCAGATACTAAAGATTATCATGTAGACTGTTATTTTCCTGTTTACCTACTACATATACATAGTCCCCATTACATTTATTTTCCTCATATTTTTCAATAGACATATCGGATGATTAGAAATATTATATGAATATCAGTACCTAAGTTGACTATTGGTATTATGAAGTTTTTGTTCAAGTTTACGTATGTGATGCTTTAAATGAGTTTTTTAATTAGGTTTGAATAACACACTGAATCATCCTACAATCACTTTTTGACCACTACATGGCAGTATAACTTCCTAGTTCTCACAACAAAACACTTTTTCACTTATCAACTCCTCACTTCTTCAGAAGCGAAACGCGCGACGTTCGTCGTCGGCTCAAATTAGAACTGAAACTTTCGTGTATCATATAATGATAAAGTTGATAACTTATCAATTACTTTAGCACTGATTATATATAATTTATTGTAGGAGTAGCTGGCGCGTAATACTCAGTGCTGTGATTGCTACGCCAGCGGCTACTTTATCAATAAATATGTCTCTCCAAGGCAAGGTATCGTTCCCCATAAACCTACGTAACGTACGTACGTATAACGTACGTATTCTAGATTTTGCTGAGTTGAAAAGTGCACATAAGTAGTACTACTGAATTATGGATTACGTAGTAAGAATACAAGATGATTCAAAATTATGCATACTATCCCAGAAGGGGGCCATTCTATCAACAAAAAGAAATATTATTTCCTTACGCTCTTTTTTATCAGATGAGCAAACTGCTAAAGCCAACCGCTTTACTGAATTAGATATTTTCAATTCAAAATCGTCTACTTTAAAGCCCGCATTTTCTGACTATTGGTTGATTTGTATGAGTTCAATATTGTTTGTCTATTTTTATACTCCCATACTAATCATTATTCTGTGCTCTTGTTTTTACTATTCTTGTTTTTAATACTGACAAAGAAGTTTCTTGCGCTTTTATATGTGGGAACATTTATGTTTTTTTAGGGTTCCGTACCTCATTTGGAGAAACCTTATAGGATTACTTTTTCGTCCTTCTGTAAATCTGTCTGTCTAGACCCTTTTTCTCAGGAACGACTAAAACTATCAACTTAGTAGCCTTAGGGCGGAAGTCCTACTCGCACTTGACCTTCTTAATTTTAAAACCAATTACTGAATAAAATCAAATAAATAAAGCAATTGTATGAAGAAGAGAAAATTAAACATTGCTGTTAATAAAATACCTACCTACTAAGCAAGATAAGTCCATTATCAGTGAATTGTGATAGGTACCTTACTTATGTTTTACGTCAATGATGATGCTGGCGATTTCCAGCAGATATCTTTATAACGTCATTGATGTGCTGTCAAGCAAGATAAAATCGAAACATGTTGTCAACTCAGAATTTAGGAGAGAAGGTTGCATAGCGAGATTTTCTCGCTCTAAATTGGACCTAACAGAAGTTCGCAGGCAAATGACATTATTTATTTCAAATGTGTTTCTGCGGTGAGTAAGGTGGCCAGAGCTCTTTAGGGGGGTAGAGGTCGGCAACGCGTGCGCGATACCTCTGGTATTGCAAGCTTTCATAAGCTACGGTAACCACTCACCAACAGATGAGCCGTAAGCTTTATAAGAAAATCCGAGATATGAATAGGATATGAAAAAGGATCATCGAAAAAAATGTTTTTTTTTTATACTACTTAGGTGGCAAACAGGCATACGGCCCACCTGTTGGTAAGCGGTTACCGTAGCCTATGAGCGCTTGCAATACCAGAGGCATCACGCACGCGTTGCCGACCCCGAACCCCCCTCCCCCTAAAGAGCTCTGGCAACCTTATTCATCGCAGGAACACAACACTATTTGAAAACAAATAATGTTATTTGGCTGCGATCTTCTGTAAGGCGGAGGTACCTCCCCAGGCGGGCTGCTCCAATTCAGAACGAGAAAATCTCGCTGTGCCCTTCCTCCTCTCATATGATAGGCACCAAGCCGTGTTTGTTGCCTGATTCTTCTAGGCTTGGTCGCGAGGAACAGGCATAGCTTCACCTAGTTTCTAAGACGTTTCAAAGTGATCCTAGTGATTATATTGAAATAAACGCCTTTTGACTTTGACTTTGAATATTTTGAATCACCTTGTATAATCTAGGTACTCGAAAAGAGGAAGAAAACTAATGCACAAGTTTTCTTTGAATGTTTCAAGTTCGATTGAAATCCGCTTTTTTATTATGCATATGATACGTGTGTGCGTTTATTTTTGGCATTCATTTTATTTTCGTGTAGATAAAATAAATAAATAATATTATATAGTATTGATAACACTGAAATCATATTTTGATCCCGCCGGTTACAATTTGTGAGATAATAAATTATGCAGAGGTGTCATTCATAGTTTTAATAAAATGTCAAGCTAAGCGGAGCAAAGTTGACACGAGCATGACAAACCTATTATTATTTAAATCTTTGGTTAAATTAGAACAGTACCGTTACAATACGCATTGTTCGTTTGTACTCGTTCTGCTCGCTCTCGATCAGGTTTTGGCTGAAAATCAGTGTTTTTGCTTTTAAGCAAAATATTTAACTGAGCCATAGCCTATTTGTCGTACTGCAGCACACGCAAACTTGCCTACTCTAAGATACCTACTTTTAAAAATTGCTCTTTTGTATATTTATACCTACCTATTGTATGTAATTTAGTTTAAAATTGTTTATCTATGTTAATTGTGTGTGTCTGCAGTGCCAAATAAATTTCGTATCTATCTACAATAATAATATTAGAACCTACTAGGAGATTAATAATATCTATCTCGAAAGGGGCTTATTCTACACCGAATTGGCAATAAAGTTTGTTCTAAGAAAAACAATATGCAATAAATTAAACCAGCTGTGATATATCCGAAAGAAAAAAAACTTAATTAGTCAGCCGTTTTATGCAACAATCTTGATGTTGAATGTCTTGTACGTTTAATTAAACATGATAAAATATGCATGAATAAAAATGATAAAAAATAGCGCATTTGAAAATATTCGATAAAAATAATAAAAAACACATCAATTGTTTATTTTAATGGCGTCATTTGTAGGGGGGTATACGAGTAGTTCAAGTATATATAGTGGTCTAGGTATAGTGGCCGTGGTGGCCCCGGCTGAAGAATGGGTCCCTCCATAATTATCTACTTCCTGTGAATGTCGTAAGAGGCGACTAAGGGTAAAAAGTTAGGGGGTGGGTAGCAGCGTTCCATATTTTAACAAAGATAGCTTTACCTGCTCTTGCCAACCCGCATGCCCAGCGTGGTGAGTATGGGCAAATCCCCCACATATAGGAAATTGCTCTGGAAATCTGTGGGGATGACATTTTTTTGCAGTGGACATCCTACGGCTGACGTGATGACGGCTGAGTTCAGGCGGTTTTTTGGCGCAGTTAGCTGACAATAATGATGCCTTTTGGCAACCCTAAAAAAGTTTATTGAGATTGAGAGCTGATGAAATTGAAGCAGGCCTACCAGTACCGTTGTAATTGATCTGACCTGCATTATTCATTGATTTGTAATCCGTGAATGACAGCTAATGAATATTCATTGGTGGGTCTCTGCCTCTTTATTAGTATTGACAAAATGCCGTCGGGGACTAAATGTTAGGCTTCAAGATAAAATAATCCAAATAGATCTTTTTGATTTTGATCACTGAGTGGACTCTGACTCTGGACTGAGTGGCTCAGGACCGTTCGTTGTGGAACTCTTTGGGGGATATGTCCAGCAGTGGAATTCTACAGGCTGATGATGATGATAAATGGAATCTAGCAAGAATATTTATAGTACATAAATAATTCATACGATAAAATTCAAAGGAAATATTGTGTTTCCGAAAACCACGAATACGAACCACGTTATATTTCATAGCTCACTTGACCTCAATTGACGAGCTTTAGAATATTCAATAAATTATGAATTTCATCATACACACGTGACCTCTTAGATGCGGACGAGGAGGTCAATTTCCTAAAATGGTTTTATTTAATAAAAGTGTTTTATACCTACTCTAAAGTAGTATTAAACTTGAATCATACCTACCTACCATCTTCTTGATTATTTATTGTTATGTGGTGGTAGTGACCCCGCCTTCCAGTCGCGGGTTCGAGCCCCCATCGAGCACCAATGAATTTCCACTCTCGGAAAATGTATATGCGCATATCGATTGCTCTCAAACGGTGAACTAAAACATCGTGAGGAAACCGGCATATCCTTGAACTTAAAAAATCGTAAGTACTCATTTTGTTAGAGCATAACTTACGAACCGCCAATCCGATTTGCATGGAATTTATTAAGTCAAAAGTTGTACTATCAAGATTTGCTGGTTTGAGTAAAATCGGCCAAGGGGTTGTTCAGATATAGGGGTCCATTAGGAAGTATTAAAAATACATGAGGTGGGATCATAATGGTTATATGAAATAGCTTTATTCATTTATTCTAAAACGATTCTTATTTTTATTCAAGTCCATATGGTTTTTGAGATACAGCTATAATAGTAACATTTCGAAACCACTATAATAATGAGCTCCCATTTAGTGGAGTTTCAATGACTTCGTAGTTCAGGTAAGATATTAAGTAGAATGCTAATGATAAGATTTTCAAACTTTATCGTAATTGTGCCCCAACAATAATCGAAGCTCCAACATTTACCAGACATCGCAAGAACTCAGTTCGGGGCGAACCACTAGCACCTTGTCATTATAGTATCTATGAGTTATCATGGATATCTCTTGGGATTTTATGGTATTAAATCAGTATTTTTGCAGGAATAAAAGAAAATGGTATAGATTAAAACATACATAACATGGATGGATGTACTGTGTGAAAGTAGATATGGGTATGATAGGAGTGAGTTCTGAGATGACGAATATATAGATAGAGGGAAATGGAAGAAGAATACATGTTGTGCCGACCCCACATGATGTGTGATAAGGACAGGAAGATTAAGTTGATGGTGTAGAGTAGAACATTTTCGGTAACCTCGGTATGTCTTTTAAGGTACATTGAAGCCTATAAGGTTGGATCTTTGACTCCTAAGGTACGATTGTAGTCTATGAGTTTATTGTAATTTATAATTTTCAAATTGTTAAAGTACCTATTATGTTATGTATAATAATTAGTGTAATTGGTGATGTAGCCGTGCTAATTATAATAATAAATAAATAATAATAATGTGGTTGGACCTTGGTGTTCGAAGGTGATAGCATGGTGAAGAGGTACTTACGGGGACGTCAACGAGCGGTTCGTCTTCGGGCGTAAGCGCGAGTGAGGACCGACGGCCTGCGCGGGCGCCTGGCGAACCGCTCGAACTGCCTGCGAACAACACACAACGAAATTTTTAACCATCATTGCAATCATTGCAATCATTGCTGAACTGCTGAACATAGTCCTCCCCCACAGATTTACAGAGCGACCAATCTTGCGGCCTGCAGCCAACGCCGTCGGCAGCCTTTAAGCCGCGTTGAAACGGCGTGCGATTTGTCATATTAAATTCATTTCAAAATGATCCCTAACTCTACTGAACACAGCCAATTTTGAGTTTGACATTTGGAGGTGTGCGATAAAGCTCAACGATATATTATCAAGCTCCTTAAAGTAAAACGCAAAATTAGCTTTGTTCAAAAGACGTAAAGGTAATTTTTAAAATAAATTTAAGATGACATATCGCACGCCCTTTGAACAAGGCTTTATTAGGTACAGAAATTCTACCATGCTGGGGTTTGTTTACATAACCTAAATAAAACATAAATTCATGGTAGAAGCGAACCAAGGATTACACTATCAGCAAGATGATTAATGACATAATTAGCTCAAAATATCCTTAGAATAGTTGCACAATCAGGTACGTCCTTGCACTGAAGCTGCTTTACACTAGACTGAAAGAGACAAAAAGTGTAAATGTTCCAATGATATACCGTTTATTTGCAATGCCTAATGGGACCCGGCCTAATGCCCTAATGGGTGGGTCCACATTTGTGTCATTTCAACGCGCCGTAGCTCCGTAACATGTTACGGTACTTGCTGCGCTAAGTGTGGACCAGGTTCGGCGAAATGTTCTTGCTTTCGTTGGTGGGCCTCTGAGTGGATCGCTGCGTGGCAATAGCTCGTGTGACATGTCCGCGTGTCAAAATCCGTCCACACTATGTTTTTGTCACGCCTAACTGTTACGGTCACGGAGCCACGCCACGGTGCGTTGAAATGACACAAATGTGGACGCACCTTTAGGACTTAATCCATCACGCACGAGGTTCAGTGATTGCTATCTCTGTATCGTGTGTGGGACATTTCAATTTTGCTGCCACCACATCTATTTGAGTAGAAGACTCCTTACAGCTCAAGACAGCTTGAAGCTACTACCATTACATTTTATTCCGGATAGTTTTGTATATCATTGTACCTAGCTCTTATTTTAGATGCGAACATGTGTTTGTTTGTTGGCTGTTTGGATTTTCCTTCTTTTAAGGAGCAACATATCGACATAATTTTTTGCTATACCTAGAACATGATTCATAATATTAAGGAAAAGTGTGTATTATTTCAAAGAAATAAAAGATTATTATAATATAAAACTTTCCGTCCGTTTTCAAATTAGCTATTTTTTTTATTTTTTTATACAACTGAGGTGGCAAACAAGCTTACGGCCCATCTGTTGGTAAGCGGTTACCGTAGCCTATGAGCGCTTGCAATACCAGAGGCATCAACGCACGCGTTGCCGACCCCGAACCCCCCTCCCCCTAAAGAGCTCTGGCAACCTTACTCACCGCAGGAACACAACACTATTTGAAACAAATAATGTTATTTGGCTGCGATCTTCTGTAAGGCGGAGGTACCTCCCCAGGCGGGCTGCTCCAATTTAGAACTAGAAAATCTCGCTATGCCCTACCTCCTCCAAAGAAAATCTCCTCCTATTTTCTCCCTATCATCTTAATAACTTATTACCGTACCAGGGATTCAATATTGCTAAAATAGCTGAGTGAGCAGGTGAGTTTGAACTGATTTGACCCCAAAACATCTGATTTTTGCACATTATTTATTCAATTAAAAATTAGAAATTTCTGAAAGTTGTAGAACAAACATTATTGCTAATTGGGTGTAGAATAAGCCCTTTTTAGTATTGTATTATTGTATTGTATTATTGTACCTTGTATAAATAAAGAGCCGGAGCATGCCGGAATGACATAGGATATATTTTATCCGGATATCATGCGAGCGAAACCGCGGGCAGAAGCTACTAAATTATGGGTGGTTTATTTTTACTTTCATTCTGAAATCGGACATTTGAAAAATATCCGAAGCTCTGCTTTATATACGCTATACAGTTATACAGGTTTTAGAAGTACAGTATTTTTTCACTCTGTATAATCAAATCTATTGACTCTAACTGTTGAAAAGAAAATCAGCCCTAATAATACAAGGCAGCGACGGACACGACTTTTTGAAATTCCTATAACGAAGTTATTTGTATTCGCTGCCATTGAGCACCAGGTACGTATAAATCGCGTTGATTTGAATCGCAAATTCTATTGGGTAACAATGTGATTGTGCACAGAAATAGAAATTCCCTCTCTTATATTGAATGTAAAATGAATACCTATTGAAAATCAGTACACATACGCTCAGAGCAGCTGTCTTCCCAGACTAGCTGCTACAGGATATAAGCTTTTAAGGCCTTTGAACTTCGACTACTAGATAACCAAATATTAATACAATACATTTCAACCAGTGTATGAAACTGAGGCTAACCTATTTATATCTTATCAACAATACAACGAGTTCCGTATCTATCACTACTAGTATACTATCACAAAAAAGTGCTAAAAAACAAATAACATTTTTTTACAAATCAGCTATTTTTGTAAGAAATGTGCGACTTCAAGATTGCTACCAAAAACAACTGAATAATTGAGTGTGTTTGATTTGACCCAAAAACAGCGTTTTGTGCACAGTGTATTTTCAGTGAAAAATTTGGAATTTCCAAGAGTTTGTTCTACGAAACAAACTTTATTTTCAATAGGGTGTTTAATAACCCATTTTCGAGATATTATACATATTACGAATCACCTTGTATTAGTAGTAGTAAAATAGTTTCCTCGTATATGTTTAACTGATAAAGTAGACTTAGTCCCATAATCCCCTTTAAGAATCCCCTTCATAAGGGATTTTGAAAGTTTAGTCTTGTTTTCCCCTTTAAAATAAACAATCCCATAATTCTTCTCTTCTTTGAAGTAAGATTATTCACCTGTATCAACAGCACTGTCGCTGTTGCGTCTCTGGAGCCATCGTTGCACTAATTCAATGCTGGCTTCCTGACCAGCTATCATTTTTTATTCACATATTTATCCTGTTCACTTCATCACAAGCTGAGACACTAATTTATACAAACACACACTATCAGACAGTCATGTGGCTGGGCACTTTCACTAATTAGTATAAAACCTGCATGGTAACTTTATTTATTTATAAACAAAACACTGGCAGGATAAGTAAAAAAATATTCAAAAGTATACTCCGATAGCACTGGCCAGAAAAGACAAATCAATTTACAAATTAAAAATAAAGCAATCGAAGTAATGACAGCTCCTTGCCGCGTTCAAATATCGAATTAATTAAATGGCGATCGTGAACTGACGAGTGTAATCAGCATAGTAGACGAAACATAAATAAGTTTGCTATTAGATAACGGCTGCTCGTTCAAATGTAACCTTTATGTTAGTGACAAAAAGCGAAGAGTAAGTTTCTAAGATGGTAGAGAGCTTATGGTGCGGTGTATAGAGCGGTTTGTTATGTAATGGCCGTCAAGTCGAGACAGTTCATCGAAGGGGGGTGAATGTAGGACGAAGTGTGAGCATGGTATGTAGAGTATGGTAACAAACTGGAGGGGTTTAAACTAAAATATGTGTCATTACATCCTATGCTACGTCCTACTAATATGATAAAATGCGAACGTTTGTGAGGATGTTTGGATGTTTGTGGTTCAATCACGCCATAACGGTTCACGCGATATCAATTAAACTTGGAACAGATACAGTTCTTTACCTAGAATAGCATATTCTACTTTTTATCTAGGCACCACGCTAGCAAATCCGTGAACGCAAGCTAGACAAAAATAAAAGCAGCTAGACAAATACAAAAATAGCCTTGACTTTTTCAGCACTAGCCTTAAAAAATCGACTCGACTTTTATTTATGAATATTTAAAAACAAATTGTTTGCCACACTATGACTTGTTCAAGTACATTTTAAATATGTCTATAGATGAATAAATGAATACAATACTCGAATGATCCAAGAGATTTCAATGAATAAATAAATAATTAAGTTAGATTGCCAAATAAACGAAAAGGTTAGTTCGTATGGACTCTAATTTGAGTTTCACCTTGCTTACAACACTAGTTTTGAATTTTTGAGCCTATTCAATTCATTGCGTTTCTGAGAGTTTTTCAAAATACCATACTACGATATTGTTTCTTATGATAAATAATGACATCACCCCCACTTAAGGAAAAATCTGTTTTTACATTGAGTCGAAGTTTAAGATTGCAAAAACAAATGTAGGTAACATCTATTATAACTAATCGCAACAAAAACGGATTATTATAATAAACGTAAATAATTATTTTAGAAAAAAAGACAGTAGGGTATTCACCTTATCTATTCAATCAGTACGTGTTGCCAGTGATGGCATATGGCACTGGGACTTGGTCGCTAACTATTGGCCTCGGAAGCCATAGCAGGCCACAAGCTCAAAATTGTGACAAAATCCGAAATGAGGAAATTGTAGAAGAACCGAGGTCATCGACACATAGCTCTGAGAATTAGCATGTGGTAGTGGGCAGGCCAAAAAGCTCACAGAACCGACATCGTTGGCGAATAAAGGTTCTTGAATGGCGGCCACGACCCGGGCGACACAGTATTGGAATGGCTCCCACCCGATGGACAGACGACATTGTGAAAGTTGCGGAAAGTCGGCGGAAATCGGCGGATGGAATAGGCTCAAGACCATTCGTCATGGCTCTCATTGCTCTTTGGGAGACCTATTTCCAGCAGTGGATTTCGTCAGGTTAAAACTTGGTTCGTAGTTAGAATATGACTTGGACTGGGACATAGGATATAAATAAAATAAAAAGATACCCAACAGTCACATACATAGTCCTGACCCCACACTAGGATTCCCTGTGTCGTGGGTATCAGAAACTACAAGTACCATGGTACCACAACACCCAGACCCGGAACGAATATTTGCAGTTCATTCAAACATATGTCCCGCAGCGGGAATCGAACCCACACTCCTTGCGTCTTAGACAGGCACTAGCCCGCTATGCCACCGAGGTTGAAGAAATATAGTTTTTATCCCGATACTACGCGACGATGGTAGGCGGTTAAGGGGTGGTGGATCGCAATAAAAGTTAGATTCCAATCTTATTTCTTCATGCATCAATAAATAGTTAGTCTGGTTCGTCGCTTTGATTAAGTTACCTACATAAACTTGCAGAACTGATTTGAATTTCAAAAACGAGAACTGTTCACGAGAACTGTGATTTGATAAACATTTATGCTAAAATACAGGGTTGAAAAGTACTTAAAATGATGATTTTCAAATGAGACAAAATGGCTTTAAGCCCCCAAGTTTACTATGCCGTGGTGGCACTACCTGAAGAATAGGCCCGCCCATATATACCTACCCGTGGATAAGTAGTAAGACGCGACTAAGCTAGGGAATAAGCTAGGGGATGGGCAGCAGCGTTCACTATTTTCACAAAGATGGCTCTAACTGCGCTCGCTAACCCACATGCCCTGCGTGGTGAGTATGGGCAAATTCTCCTCACATGATAGGAATTCGCTTTGGAAATCCGTGGGGGAGGCAATGTTCAGCAGTGGACGTCCTATGGCTGAAATTCAGCCCTAGGACTTACCTATAGTATACTTACTATAGGTAAGTCATGTCTTTGTTATTGGGACTGCTTACTCGCACTCTTAGGAATCCGAACGCAAGCCATAGATAGGCGACTCATGAACGTAATAGGCAATAATATGTAAAATTAGCACAAGGCTGCTACTTATTACACCACAGTATTGTGACTTGATACAGTAGACAGTTAGGCTCAGCACATACTTCCGAAGAAACTCTCTGAAACCACCTACTCACTAATATTATAAATGCCAAAGTTTGTGAGGATGTTTTATCATCATCATCTACAACATAAAGTCTAAGTGGCATATGTCCACTGCTGGACATAGGCCTCTCCCAAAGAGGTCCACGACGAACATTTTTGAGCCTTTTCCATCCACTGACTTCCCGCAACCTTTGCATGTGTGTTGTTTGTTATCGATGAAACTTGGAATAGATAGAGTTCTATAACAAGAACAGCACATAATACGCAAACGAAGCCGCGAGCTGGTGAGAAATAAACTTTTTTTTTTTTTTTTTTTTCGAACGGATTTATATGCTGTGGGTCTCTTACGACCACTGCCAGCTACACCGGGCTAGGCGAGCGCAGAGGGCGCTACTGCCGAAAAAAGGTTAGGTTTTGGCAACGAGCGCAAGGGCACCACTTAGGTACGGACCTCGGCTTGGGCTGTTGCCAGAGAGAGGTTTTTTGAGGAGGCCATCACCCTGACGGGGTGGAAACGCAGGGACGGGACGTCGTCGTCGACCCCGCCGGCGGGGTCGGTGTGATGTATTGAGTGTTTTTATGTGTCGGAGTTCGATGAGGGGATCGCCTCCGCGTTAGCGGAGGTGATTCCGTCATCTGGATCTTCAAGAACATGTCTTGGCCTACGGAGGAATTTCTCACCGTTAAGTACGATGGGGTAGTCTGGGACGTTTGAAACGAGCGGGTTCGGATGGTAAGAAATAAACGAAAATTGTAATGGTAGTTATTTGTTTCATCATTTCAGCCGCACGACGTCCACTGCTGAACATGGCCTCCCAAACAGACAGAGCGAATTCCTTATCATGTGGGGGGATTTGCCCATACTCACCACGCTGGGCATGCGGGTTGGCGAGCGCAGTTAAGAGCTATCGTTGTTAAAATGAGCGACTAAGGGCGAAAAGCTAGGGGATGGGCAGCAGCGTGCCCATCCCCTAGGTTTTTTCCCTTGAAAATAGAATAAAAAAATATTGAAAACTGCTGGGGTGTGAAAATAGAGCCTGTTATTTTCAGGAACTATTTCAAAGTTAGGGCATCAATTTTCGAGGTAAATTTTCAATTTTCACTGGTGAAGTGGTGGTGGTGGTCCCGCCTTCCGATCCACAGGTCATGAGTTCGAATCATGGTCGTGCGCAGATTTTCCATTCAAAAAATTGATGTGCGCTATACTTAGGTATGCTCAAATCGAGTTGCGCAGGACACCTGGCAAGGCGTGGTGATGACAGGTGGAGTAAGGCGTTAACTAATGGCGTCCAAGAACTGGATATCGGAACGTTGGTCGTCCAGCAGCGAGGTGGGCAGACGATATCGCAAGCATCGCGGGCCGCAGCTGGATGAGGCTTGCACAGGATAGAGGAGAATGGCACATACAAAGGGAGGCCTATACCCTGCAGTGGGTGAAGTCAGGCTGAGGATGATGATGATAATGATACTTAGGTACTAGTGCCCTCAAACGGTGATGGAAGCAATATTGCCTGTCCCTATGGCTATCTTTTACGGCGACTTCAAGCAAGGAGTATGTTCTCAAGTTTTTTTTTTGTAGGATGGAACAATATTTGTCTATTAAACGTAATTATTAATCTACGTTACGTACAGTACGTACGTTAAGTACAGTCAGTTGGTTTATTTTTTTTCCCATTAATGCTAAAATGTTTGTTGTTTACTGTTAATACTATTGCTGTACCTACGCACATAATATTTGTGTTACTACCTAGTTCTAATCTGTGTTTATTAATTATTATTTTTACTTTTGGTTGTTATGTGCTTGTGAGTCGAAATAAATAAAAATAAAATAAAATCTACGTAAGCCATGTCACTTGTACACACTAGCTAATTCACGACTGTCCTTGTGTTCGATACAAGAGATAAGAAACTACGATAGTGACGTCACAATGACACTCAGACTGGCAAGACTGACATTTATGTGGGTGTCGTAGCTCCACGTCATCGTGTGGAACTGTGGAATCGTACAGATGTCGTCATTAGAACGTTGACTGCTCAACAATGTTGACAATTCTGTCTAGCAAAAGATGTTTTGTACCGGAAGAACAATACCTACTTTAGAAAATGCGACACCTGTCATCGATATTATATAATTGTCAATATGTATATAGACATAATTATATCGATGACAGCTGTCGCACGACTGATGCCGTGTTCAGATGGCTTGCGATATGGCCTTGATATGTCTTATCTGTTTTGAGTTTGAAATTTGAGGGTGAGCAATATAGCCCAACGATATCATTAGCTCCTAAAAGTCAAACTCAAAATAAACGTTATTACAAAGACGTAATAAAGGATCATTTTAAATAAATTTTATATTACACGTTTATAAATGAACACACACCGTTCGAACACGAATTCAAACTATATTTTATCAACTACAGAAGAATAAGAATGAGACTAAGTATAAGACTGATAGTAGTAGTATCGTTCGTTACAAAAGAGTGAGAGTAGACAGATTCGTCTGTCAATGACATTTAAGTTCCACTCTCAAAGACTTCAGTCTACTCCGTGACTGATCATGGCGCATGAAACTGTGCCGAAATATCGGGGAACAAATAAACTCAAGTTCATAACTAAAATGTTCAGAACCATGATAGTTTCAAAAATTATGTCATCGATTTAGTAACTAAGCTTTAGGTCTTTCTTTTTGTTGATAGAATAAGCTACTTCCAGGGTGGTTAAATATATTACGAATCACCTTTTATACTTAGCACTTAGAACTTTTGCTTTCCACTATAATTATATTTCGCAGCTTAATTCGACGCGATTTTCTTCTTTAACATGTTGCAGCTGAGTCCTAGGCATTGGCTTCACAGACACTGTTAAAGAAGAAAATCGCGTTGAATTAAGCTGCTCATATAATAATGATCGAACTTCACGTACAGGTAAGTTCATTTGATCATTAATAATATTGTACAAAATGAGAAACGCGTAATGAAAACTTTTGCAAGTTGAATGACTGTTTGAAGTTGTGAAGCGAAGCATTGTTTGTTCCGATAGCTTTTACTGTCACTTAGGTATACTTCTTACTGTTGTGAAATGAAGTTATACAGCTAACTTTAACGGTTAAACTATGGTAATTAGACAAGACATTGTAGTTTTTCTGTCTACAACCAAGGAATGGGTAGGTAATCAATTTATTTATTTATTTATTTAGAATACAGTATAACATCATAACAGGTTTTTTTTTATCCCTAAGGCAATACCATATGTTATTAGTAGGTACATTATAATAAATAGGTACAATTAGATAGGTACTAATCGAAACGTTTTGTTTCTTTCACTATCTGTGCAAGTTGTAGGAGTTTCGGTAGGTGATTGAAAAAAATATCCACGCTGTTCGCAGACAAGATATTGAGCAGATAGACAGCGAGCGATAGAACATGGGGGCAAACTTAAGTAGGTTGGTCCTACAGTGGGGCACTTCCAATAAAAATAAGAATAAAATGGGGTTAAATGAATTAAACTAGGTCATTGTAATGTCCATAAAATCTTATTAAAATCTCGGCTCACCAACACCTCATCACGCGCACAACCACTCTCTTCCACGTTGTCATCCAACTGTCACGTGACGTAGGCGCTTGAGACGATATCAATACATTACATCCCTTTTTTGTTTAAATTTTTTTTTATTTATTTTATTATAAATTATATTTAAATAAAAATGTATTTTCTGTTTCACTCAGTCTTTTATTCCAGGAATTTTATTGGGTTTACTGAAATATGGTTAATTCAATCGAATCACATGTAATTACTTATGTAGGTACTTTAATCGTTAGGTTCAACATGAATTTCATCATTAGTATTATCTTGGCAAACTCTCCATTCACCTCGAATCTTCTTCAAATGTATCTAATACATTCCTTATTTATGTTTGGCCGGTCTCAACGTTCCGAAACTCCAAATGACAAGCAACACTTTTTTTTTTTATTTAAATTATTTTCTTTATTCATGTTTTTAATACACACTTTATCTCCTGGCGTAAATCGTATTATTCCGCTTTCCTCTCCTTATTAGCATATTATTCATTACCTTTTTCTTTCTTTTCTTGATGTCTGTCCTTCACCTCTGTGCTCAGCTGGTTTTTTTTTTTTCTAATTGCTATATTGCCGTAATATGTAGCTTGCAATGTAAGTCTTACCTGGTCGGTAAGCCTCTTTATATTATTTTATAATTGTAGACGTATATAAATAAATAACACTCAACAGTCACACATACGTACTTACATAGTTCAGACCCCACACCAAGACTCACCGCGTCGCGTGCACCAGAAACCACGAGCAACACGGCACCACAACATCCAGACCCGGAACGAACATTTGCGAAACATGCGAACATCTGTACCAGCGAGAATCAAACCAGCACCCCTTGCGTTCCACATGGGCACTCGCTGGGACTCGTTATAGTTAGGTGTGAAAGTGCTCAACAGCCCGTACCAAACTAGAATTTCTTACTTTCCTACTCTGTCTGACTGTACCCTCATGCTCCTGAATTTCTGATCGCTCCACTTTTGTTGCAAAGGAGCTATGCTCTGAGGCTATACTGATATTGTAGCGTAATTCAGAATCCATTCGCTCACAGAGGCTATGAATCCTATTAATTAAAACTACACATAATTGTATCAACAGGTTATTTTTAGAATAGAATTAAAAACTTTTATTTTGCTACCAATAAATATTATTTTGTTTTATTATCAAGACCACATAAAATCAACATTTGCCTTCCCTAGGAGAATGTTTGTGCCATTAACAATGATATAGAAGGTTGAGCTCTCCGGTTTCCCATCAAATTGTATGTTAGCCTCAAATGAACCTTTAATATTTAAATGAATGTTACTGCCATAAACCACCAACTTCAGATCTAGATTTGCTTTGTAGATATACACACAAACCTTTTTCTTCTTCATTGTCTTGTCTCCCAAGTTTCTTCCGTAAGTAAATTATGTTTAGGTACAGCCGGAAGACTCCTCCAATCATGCAGTCAAACACTACATCATCATCAATATGGAAAACATTGCTTACATGATTAACTTTGTTGGTGTTATGCTTTGCGCTTTTGTACGTATTTTCATTTTCAGGTTTTCCTTTAAAAACTTGACTTGTTCTAGAAAACTGTCTGAAATGGCCTCTCACTTTAAACAGTCTTTGTCTCTAGTTGGACATTTTACATCTTTTATATGATGCATGTTTTATATTACCACTTAGGTATAATTGTTCAATTTAATTTACCTCGGGCACCTCAGGATTTCAGGATTTTAATTTACGCCCATTTCCAAAATCCATCTAGTTGTTTGTTTACTGATTCTAACTTTTCCGTTAGGTACTTGATCAATTTGTCTCGTTTGGTTTTTGTTTGATAAGTCTGAATAAATGTCGTTCATAAACTTTACTTTATTTCGGAGCAAAGTAAGCATCACGCAGTTATTGCCACTTTGGACACATCAACATTGTCTGCTGGTTTTATATGGTATTATTAATTATAGAAAACTTCTTGCAGTTACAAACCACCAAAATGTAAGAGGCTTGCTCTTTTTGTTTCATATTTTCCGATACTGGATGCCTCCAAATATATTGACAATTCGTTTCCAACGCTCCCATCTTACTCCAACAGATGTAGGATCGCCTTCATACAAAATTACTCTATGATCGCCTTCACGGTCAATTTTTTCCAACGTCAAGGGCGTCATTGACATTTTGGACTTATTTTAGGGCGACCTAAAATTATCAATTTAATGATTCAGATTACATAAAATCTGCTTTAATTAACGTAATTGTTTGTTTATTTTGTGAAACCTCTAAAACTATTAAATGTTCAGATCAAAATCTGCCAGTCAAAATTGCTGTATTATTGTAGGTAGGTCTAAGCCTAGGGTTCGGTCCGCCAGAACTAATTTATTCTTATTAATGTTTTTTTTTTTTTTTTTTTTTTTATATCGTGGATCACTTACCGATTTATACTGAATCTAGGACTAAAATCAAAAAATATTTTCAAATTCAATCACGATTCAGTAGTCAAAGAAAAGAGCGGGAAAACGCATCTATAAACTCAGCATTGACTATAGAGGTTGCATGCTTGGAGGTCCGCTGCTAAAATGGAGTAAAATCTTTCCAAGGTCAGTCAGTTACAAAAAAGGTTGCATGATGTACCGTCGCTAAAATAGAGCAAACTCATTAAGAATTTTGAAGATCCAAATAGGTTAGAGTTAATAGAACCCAAATACCTACCAACAGTAAAATATGCTCTGTGGATCCGAACTCCGCTCGTTTAGGGTTTCAAGATAGGTACTCTTGAGTACTTATACAATTTAATGATCAGTTTTAGTCACTGCTAGTTTTCATGTCATAGGTGCTTGGTGTTCGACTTCGATTTAACGATCAGGCTTTGTAGCCAGCTAAATTCTATAGCATTTTTATAAGTTGAATGATCAGTTGGTCACTGAAATATTGAACTTCGATTTAACGACCAGGCTTTGTAGCCTGCTAATTTATATAGCATTTTTATCAATTTAATGATCAGTTGGTCACTGCTAGTTTTCCATGTCACATGAAATGTTGAACTTCGATTTAACGACCAGGCTTTGTAGCCTGCTAAATTATATAGCAGTTTTATCAATTTAATGATCAGTTGGTCACTGCTAGTTTTCCATGTCACATGAAATGTTGAACTTCGATTTAACGACCAGGCTTTGAAGCCTGCTAAATTCCGTAGCATTCATATCAATTTAATTATCAGCAGGTCACTGCTAGTACTCAATGCCACAGGAAATGTTCAACGTCAATTTAATGACCAGGCGTAGCCTGCTAATTTTTATGTTCAACGTCAATTTAATGACCAGGCTGTAGCCTGCTAGTTTTTATGTTCAACGTCAATTTAATGACCAGGCTGTAGCCTGCTTTTTATGTTCATCGTCAATTTAATGACCAGGCTGTAGCCTGCTAATATTAATGTTCCAAGTCAATTTAATGACCAGGCTGTAGCCTGCTAATTATTCTGGCATTTTATCTCGTTTTGAATCAGAGATACCTACACTAGGTAGGGTGTATGTACTTCATGAACGCAATCCAATGGCCAGAACTTTGTCTGCTATTATTTAGGTATATTATGCATGTACGTACATACCTATTTACATACTTACTAGGTACTGCGTCTTTATTATTCCAATATAGTGGTTCTAACGTAGTGATTTATATCCCCATTGATAGTGGTCAAAGCTCTGTCTGCTGTTTCATCCACGTTGCTTCATAGCTTTCAAGCAACAATAAATGTAGGTACCAACCTACATTACGTAAATAAGTAGGTAATTATTTTGATTTGGTAGGTACCTACATGTAGAGATTGTTGAGGTGGTAAGAAGATACCGACTCAAAACAATAATCCAAGCTAAATGTTAAATAGATGGAAAACTGATTTTATTTTATTGCGCATTATTTTCTCTTCATTCATCCGCCATCTTTTTTTTTTTCAATGTTTATTTTATTTTAAATTTTTGGTATCTAAACCAATAATCTGTCTCTTGGCAGAACAAAATAACATTATTTAGTAGTTATTTGCTTACTTTTGTCCTCGTCGCCACATGTAATGTCCATAAAATCTTATTAAAATCTCGGCTCACCAACACCTCATCACGCGCACAACCACTCTCTTCCACGTTGTCATCCAACTGTCACGTGACGTAGGCGCTTGAGACGATATCAATACATTACATCCATAAAAAAGTTTTAAATCTTAACATGTTTTTTTTAAATACAAATATTTTACTTCCGTTATTTGATGAAGTTTATGGTGAAATTCTGTTTAAGTAGCAATAAACATATTGTTTTTTTCAATTTTGAATGTACATGAAAATGTCAGTCTGATGTATTTTTTTTTTTAATTTTGAATGTACATGAAAATGTCAGTCTGATGTCAGTGTGAGCGGATTGAAATATATTTAACGACTATTATACAATATTATTTGCATTGGAATTGGTATCAAATTAGATGGTATTTTTTTCTCTCAATTTCCATATTTAATGCAATTAAGTTTGCACTGAAAAGATTGAGTTTCCAAAATTCGTAGAACAAACTGAATGTCAATAGGGTGTAAGCCCGTTTCAGGATAGTATGTTATGAATCACCTTGTACAGGATGAAAGTAAAGTCACTTATCTACTTACATTCAATCAAAACTGTAATATATGACTCTTGCACCACGAATAGGATTAATAGTCAATAAAGCCAGGTGGACACCATTAATCACTCCGCTATCTACTCATGCCTCTTACGCAAATGATTTACTCTATGCTATTATGAACTAGCCTTAAGCCGCGTTCAATCGGTGGTTTTTGCATTTATAGTTTAGGCACGTTAAAGGTAGATATTGTGGTTTGACATATATGTATAGGTACGCCAGTAAGGATAAAAAGGAAGGACAAATTTAATTTTTAGGAGGAGGTAGGGCACAGCGAGATTTTCTCGTTCTAAATTGGAGCAGCCCGCCTGGGGAGGTACCTCCGCCTTACAGAAGATCGCAGCCAAATAACATTATTTGTTTCAAATAGTGTTGTGTTCCTGCGGTGTGTAAGGTTGCCAGAGCTCTTTAGGGGGGGGAGGGGTTCGGCAGGCAACGCATTAGCAATGCTCCAGGTGTTGCTAATGTCAATAGGCGACGGTAACCACTTACCATCAGGAGGGCCGTAAGCCTGTTTGCCTCCGTATAACATAAAAAAAAAAAAAAAAAAAAAAAAAAACGACAAAATTTTTAAATAAAAGATTGAGAAAATCGCTTCGAATGCGTGACTCATGTCGAGGTTTTCTTACCCAATTGCTTGAGTGGATGGTGGTGTAGTTGTGGTGAACCCGCCTTCAAATCCAAAGGTCGTGGACACAAATACCGATCATGTACCAATAGATTTTCTACTAGGAAAATGTATGTGCGCTATACGACTGCTCTCGCGGTTAAAGAAAACATCGTGAGGAAATCTGCATGTCGTAGCTAGAACCTTGAAATGTTCAAAAAAGGAATGTGATACTTAAATTCATCTTTATTTTTAACTTTTCTTGCGAAGACAAAAATTTCTCTAGGATGGTCATACTATGCCCTACAACTATCCAATCCCGTATCCCAATGCGCAGAGGTATATTATAGCTCGCTGTTTGAAGGTTTCTTCTTACTAGCTATTGATTCTATCAATGGCCTGATGGCCTATAAAGTTTATGATCCAATAGATAAAGCCTTTGTGTGCAGTTTATGGTTTATGTTTGTATTCCCTTTGGTGGAGCCGCTCGTAGGTACTTTCTTTACCTACTTGTACGTGCAAACAAACATACTCTATAATAAATAAATATTCCGGACATATCACACACGGTCAACTGATCCCAAACTAGGCATAGCCTGTACTATGGGTACCAGAGACTGATATACATCATCATCATCATCATCAGCCTGATGAAGTCCACTGCTGAACATAGGCCTCCCCCAAAGAGTTCCATGACGAACGGTCTTGAGCCTTTTCCATCCACCGACTTCCCGCAACTTTAACAATGTCGTCGGTCCATCGTGATATACATAATAGATATAAATTTAACACCCAGGCACAGAACAAACATCTGTGTTCATCACACAAATGTTTGTCCAGTGCGGGAATCGAACCCACGACCTCTAGCGCAGAAGGCAGAGTTACTACCAACTGGGCTATGAGGCCTGCAATAATTTATAGGCCACTGTTACTGCTATAAATATGCCGTGCTGTAACCGTCGGCGTTGGTTTGGCGACACATAATGTATGGAAACATGTGTAAAAAGAACGAGCCTTTAGTGAAGAATTTATTTTGCAGTAGTGAGTGATTCCATACGTGACGGGTTACAATCTCATCGCCGCCTTATAACGAGAACTCTCATTTGGTAAAGTTTCAATGACTTCGTAGTTCAGGTAAGATCAGTTATAAGTTAGCACATGCCTCAACGATCATCTAATCTTTCACCGGACATCGCAAGATCTCAATTCGCGGCGAACCACTAATAATATAAGTGTGAAACGCTGCAGGCTGTTATATTATATCATTTTATGAGTTGTACTGTACTACCAAAATAATGACATTCATCATCATCATCATCAGCCTGTAGAAGTCCACTGCTGGACATAGGCCTCCCCCAAAGAGTTCCATGACGAACGGTCTTGCGCCTTTTCCATCCACCGACTTCCTGCAACCTTCACAATGTCGTCGGTCCATCGGGTGGGGGCCTTCCAACACTGCGTCGCCCGGTTCGTGGTCGCCATTCGAGAACCTTTACTCCCCAACGGTTGTCGGTTCTGCGAGCTATATGGCCTGCCCACTGCCACTTCAACTTGCTAATTCTGAGAGCTATGTCGGTGACCTTAGTTCTTCTACGGATTTCCTCATTTCAGATCTTATCACGTAGTGAAACTCCAAGCATAGCTCTCTCCATAGCCCGTTGCGCGACTTTGAGCTTGTATATGAGGCCTATAGTTAACGACCAAGTCTCAGTGCCATAAGTCATCACTGGCAACACGCACTGATTGTAGACTTTCGTCTTGAGGCTCTGCGGTATCTGCGACGAGAAGATATGACGAAGTTTCCCAAACGCTGCCCATCCGAGTTGGATTCGTCGGTTGAGCTCTTTGTCGAAGTTGGACCTACCTATTTGAATCGTCTGACCCAAATAGACATAGTGGTCTACAACTCGAATGGTATCGTTCCCAACTTGTACCGGCATGGGTGCAACATGAGTATTGGACATGATAATAATGGCATTGCATTTAATTATTTTTATTGAAGTGTTATCACGGAATATCTCAATAAATGTAGCAGTTTTTACGGCATCAAAATGTACTGTACTTGAAATCAAGGCGTTCAAGTGAAGTGAACCAAAGATGCAATAAAGAACAAGGTGAATCATAATGTATATGCTATCCCGAAAGGGGCTTATTCTACACCCAATCGGTAATAAAGTTTGTACTTCGACTTGGAAATAAAGGTCGATCTCAGTTTAAGTTTGTCGTAGTGTCGTATAAAAATCAAGCTTTTCATAAAAATGAATTACAAAGATAATGGCAAAAATGAAAAACTTTCCTCTTACAGTAACCTCACAATTAAGAAGTTACTACTAATTCCGGAATTTAGCCTTTTTAGCCTCACAATGGTATGGTGAAGTAAACTCGAACAAGGCTCTAGCAATTCTTCTTCTTCCTGCCCTTGTCCCACATTATGTGTGGTCGGCACAACATGTTTTCTTCTTCCACTCTCTTCTGTTAGCCGGCATCTCCGCACTCACATCTTTCTTACTCATGTCATCTTTAATACAATCCATCCATCTTTTCTTCGGCCTTCCTCTAGTCTTATATCCATCCACATTCATTCCTAACGCTCTTCTCGTTACATGACTTTCATCCCTCCTCATGACATGCCCATACCATGCTAACCTATTACTTCTCAACTAATTGCAAAATAATTTATAGATTTTAGTTTTATGCGGTCAATAAATATGTTTAAGGTTACTTTCAAATTATGTTTGGAGCTCTATCGAAACGAACTTAATTAAGTTTGTAGCTTCGCACACTATTTTAAGATCCCGTGTGGTATGGAAGACCCAGGGCGCGAGTCTTGCTCGCACTTGACTTTATCTTTTTACTGTGTGATGTTGTATGCCTTAGATAATATGTTGGGGTACTACCTGAATCCATGGGAGCGTCAAATATTGAATTGTTAATTATCTGTAGCGTACTAATAGATGCGTACACGACTATCGTGACTTTTGACAATGCTTCTTGAAATTAGAATACTACTTGATATCACGTGACCGTCAGATGAAAAGGGTCGAGTTTTTTTTTATTTTATATACGACTGAGGTAGCAATCAAGCATGCGGTCCACCTGTTGGTAAGCGGTTACCGTAGCCTATGAGCGCTTGCAATACCAGAGGCATCACGCACGCGTTGCTGACCCCGAACCCCCTCCCCCCTAAAGAGCTCTGGCAACCTTACTCACCGCAGGAACACAACACAATTTGAAACAAATACAAGAGAGATGAGATGTATACAAGGTGTTCATTAACTAGTATACTATGCCGAAGGGTGCTTATTTTATAAACAAAAAGCATTTATATTTACTTGCGGAAATAAACATATTTGTATACAAACTTTTTAAAATTAGCTGTTTTCTGTTTTGTTACCAAATTAATAACCTAATTATAGAAGTTTGACATCAAGATTGCTACCTTAAACAGCTGAATAAAGCTTATTTGAACCCAAAATAACAGATTCTTTCATTTGTTTTTTAAAATGAAAATTGGCCAATATGTATGAGCTTAATAGTTAATGAAAGAGTCTTAGTACTATATGTCATCACTGGCAATACACACTGATCGTAGACTTTCGTCTTTGACTCTGTGGTACCTGCGATGAGAAGATATCACGAAGTTTCCGATGCACTGCCCATCCAAGTTGGATTCGTCAGCGATTTCTTTTTCTGGACCGACCAGTTGAATCCCCTGATTCAAATAAACATAGTAGAACGTAGATAACCGTATAGTTAGGTAATTAATTCGTCATCATCATCATTTCAGCCGTAGGTCCATTGCTGAACGTAAGCCTCCCCATAAATTACCAGAAACAATAATTTGGGGGGATTTGTACATACTCGCCACGCTGAGCATGTGGGTTGGCGAGCGCAGATAAAGCTCTTGTTGTTGATAGGGAACGCTGTTGCCCATCCCCTAGCTTTGTTTCCCTTAGTCGCCCCTTAAGACATTCACGAGTAGAAATGGAGGGGCCTATTCTTCAGCCGGGGCCACCAAGGCGGTAAGTAATTAAAAACTTGAAATTTATATCGATAGATAGAAAATTCTTGCACATTAAGCATTTAAATATACAAAAGGTGTCATAAACCGTGTCTGTAAATATATTTTGCCAATCACTATTTATTGTGTCCACTTAACTCATAATGAACGCCAATTATATAAGCTTTTTCAACCTATTTAATAAAAGATGGTCTACTGATGCCAATTTTGGATTTAATATATCTCAAGTACACGATTTACAAAACAGTTTACAGAAAAACTACGACTCCCTGACCACTCTCGACAGTATCCCCCGTTCGAATGGCCGTCCTACCGTCGGAATTGACAAAATGATAAATATTTTACGAATAACAATTACCACCGAAATAATGAGAAAAGTCTTCATAAGTTCAATAAGGAATACTCAATTAACCGATTATCTAAATCAAATTGTCTAATTAATATCGTATAAATACAATAAATCATCAAATAATTACTTCATACAGTGTTCCTGCTAACAATTATTAAACTTTAAATTAAAATATTTGTAGTCTTAAAAGGAATTATCAACTCATCTCAATCCGATCGAGAGTTACACAATCGATAAACCTTTAGGCTGATGTCAATACAAATTGTAAGGTAGGTACTTGAAATGAGTGGTTTATATTTTTATTTAAGGGTATGGGTATAAGTATACGAGCCATCTGCTTAGGTATGAAGGTTTTCTGCTCATAAACTAAGTTACGTAAATAATCGAAAAAAAATGTTTAAACTCTATTAATGACACTGAGAATGTTTCTTGTAACCCAAATGTACCCGCGGCTTCGCCCGCTTGGTACCTAAATAAAAGGCCAATACACTAACATCCAAACATCGAGTCTAATACGTTCAAAGCACGGCGGTATGATACGTTTTAGTGGGCGAAGGCCTTTAGTCTCGACTGTTAATTTTTATTTCCAATTCTGAATGTCGTTTAATTTGAAGAAACCTTAACCTGTCGCTTAAATTCATCATTGACTTGAACCCAAAAATTACCACATCACTGTCCAATAAATATCACGAGCTCGCATTTGCATAAAATTAATTATACAAGTTCACTTGCAACGTCTTGGTGATTACTCCCAATACCTCACACTGTAATTAGGCACTAGGTATGTATAAACATACACTATATTATTTAAACGGGTTCGTGATAGTAAACCGTATCGCGTTTGAACAGAGTTTACTTTTGTGTGCTCGTAATAAGGCGTGTAAGTCGCACAAAGAATCGTCGTTGACTGAAATACTTGTCATGTAGATACAAGATCCCAATTAGAGTGATCGTGCCGACTTGCCTGCCTTCAACAGGCAACTTGGTAGGCTGTATCACTGCAAATCAACCTACAATGCAAAACCTGTATTATTTCGTCAAGGTTTAGATTCAATATGGCTTGTGAGAAAATATAGCGCTCGAGAATCATTGGGAACAACTCGATACCTATCTGTTGAAGCGACACAGTATCTCCTTGCATGGATCTCAGTTAAAAATATGAGCAACACTAAAGCCGTGTTCAAACGCCATGCGGTATGTCATTTAAAATTCAAATGATCATGTTTCAAAATGATCCTTACGACTAATGAAATAAAGTAAATTTTGAGCTTGGCATTTGATGGTTTGCTATAATTTCTTACACAGTTAAGACATCCCTTGCATAAGCGTGCTTGCCAAGATTCATATCATACAAACTACAAAGGGTATGTGGGTTTCTTCGGAGTGAAACTTGCGACCGTAGTATTATTGCTTCTAATATGTTTCACCAGACACGTGCACTCCAGTCATACCTAGTAATTAGAACCTTACATGCTCGGACATAGAGTTGTAAATACGAATGGCAAGGTAGTATCTTGACCAATCGATATGATAAATAAACGATGTAAGTGACATAAATGGTTTATACCACTAATGGTTACCACTTTACATAATATCAAATCTCGAACGATACGCGTAAGTATACTTATTATATAATAAGTAAGTATACATACATACATAAAATCACGCCTATTTCCGAGAGAGGTAAGCAGAGACCACGGCTTTCCACTTGCTACGATCCTGACATACCTCTTTTGCTTCATTCACTCTAATCACATTCCTCAAAGATGCTCGTCGGTTTAGGGTACTCTTGACCTGGCCTTTGTCCAAAACGTCACCGATTTGGTCGCTCAACGTACGCCTAGGTCTTCCCTTTCCATCGGTTCCATTCACACTCGCCTTATACACCTGTTTCGTCAATCTTCTTTCGTTCATCCTCTCTACATGACCAAACCATCATCATCTCCCTGCCCTTATCCCACTTCATGTGGGGTCGGCACAACATGTTTTTCTCTTCCATTCCCAGAGGGGAGTTTTTCACTATTCACTACTTTCTTACTCATGTCATCTTTCACACAGTCTATCCATCTTTTCTTTGGTCTACCTCTTCCCTTATATCCTTTCACATTCATATTTAACGCTCTTCTAGTCAACATCATGTCTAAAAACATCATGTCATGTGTGGTCTACATGACCAAACCATATCAGCATATACCTTTCCCAATCCGCAATCCTCATCACTACATCTTCTTTCACTCCACAACGTTCTCTTATCACACTGTTCCTCACTCTACCTTTCAAAGTTACTCCACACATACTTCGCAAAGCTCTCATTTCCACTGCATTTATCCTACTTTCATTCATTTTCTGCCATACCCAACTTTCACTGCCAAACATTAGTGTCGGCACTAACACTCCTCCATGCACAGTGAGTCGTGCCTTTTTGGACACTTTAAGTAAGTTTATTAGTAAGACTATGTAAGTATAATAGTTTTAACAGAAAATATTGTTGATGCAAACGCATGTAAACGTTTCTCAACATCCACATAAAGCCGTGTGGCGTGCCATATGTCATCCATACTATAATATTATAAATGCCATCTCTGTTTGTTTATTACCTTATCACGGGTAAGCGGCAGAACGGATCGTAATGATTGAAATTTGGCAAGGAGATAGAGGGGGATGGACATGGGCTATCTTATGTCTCAAAAATCATCTCGAAGTGGGTAAAATAGGGGTTGAAAGTTTGTATGGGCAATCCATAAAATCATCCCTACTTTGGGCAAGTAGGGGATTAAAACTATGAGGTAGGTACTAGCTTTCATATAAATGCGGACTTCGTCGCAGGTAACAGCGAGTGCTTGCTTAATCTAATTGAAAATGATTTTTACATCTACCGATTAGAGTCAATTTGGAATCTGACATTCTGACATGACAATCAAACTTAAAATTGACTTTATATTATACTCCCCACTTCATGTTATAGTGTAAGTAACTTACCTATAAGACCCCCTTTTGGACCCCACATATCTTTGCAACCCCTGAGTCGATTTAACTCATATAAACCAGTAAATCTTGTTAGTACAACCTGTTGACCTACTAAATACCATACAGGTCGGATTGTCGGTTCAAGAGTTATGCTCTACAAAAAAATGCAACGCCAATTCGCCCAAATAGTTTGAGAGATCTTCGCTCGCTCGATCAATAAATTCAAAGTACAATGTTCACTTCTATACTATTTGAGGCATGCGTCGTTGATAAAGCTAACGAGTATGACTTGTCCATATTAGGATAATGATGTGAGGCCGGGCGATGACAGTTCAATGCGACATGTTTCAAAATAGCAGAATATTCACTCAAGTTTTTTTAGGAAATTTATTTATTGCTTAAGGAATTGCTATTGGCCGTGGTGGCCCCGGCTGAAGAATAGGCCCCTCCATACCTACCTATCCGCGGATGTCGTATGAGGCGACTAGGGAAGCTAGGGGATGGGCAGCAGCGTCCCTCATTTTAACAACGATAGCTCCTTCTACGCTCGCCAACCCGCATGCCCAGCGTGGTGAGTATGGGCAAATCCACCCACATGATAAGGAATTCGCTCTGTCTGTGGGGTAGGTCATGTTCAGCAGTGGACGTCGTACGTCTGAAATGATGATAATGAGTCTGATCCGATTATTTTTCTTGTCGTGTCACTGATTCTTTCTTGGTCATCCTGTCTTTGGTCAGTGACCAGGTTGAGGTATGGTGGCGGATAGGTAGATATGGAGGGGCCTATTCTTCAGCGGGGGCACCACGGCCCCGACGGACGGACGATCGGATGTCTGATCCGATCCGATATCGTATGGAAAATCAGACACATTACAGGTCTTATATTTTCATTATTTACTTAACAGCGATAAGTAAATAATATAACCAACGAGTCATTAAAATATCTAAAGAAAAATATTCGAAAACATTAATATTTTGAGAGAATATCTCTATAGATATTCTCTCAAAATATTAATGTTTTCGAGTAAAAACAATTCTTTGTGTAACCGCATCTAACTTCCCAAGGTAGCCATCCGTTGTTCAATATTGAAAGACATTGAAATATAGTTTCAATAGCTCTTTGAAAATGTGAGAGAAAACCGAAACTAATGTTTCAAGAAGTGATTAAGTTAACATGTTTAAATTGACGTTTGTGCTATGCGAATAGTATTGAGCTGATAATTAGAAATATATATTTTTTAAGGTGAGGGTTAAATTGTTTTTATGATTTTTGAACTGTTTTTTCTCAATAACCGCAAAACGCACAGTTTTGATATTTATGAAAAGATAACTAACATTTTATTTACCTAAATCCAAGACCGAAACGCGATTGGTAAAACTTTTCTCGATAGATTATTTTTTAAAGTTCGGTCCTCTGCAACAGTTTTTTCGAAAATACTCAGAGAATATCAATCATAGATAACTTTTTTTTAAATATTGTGTTAGACAATAGCGTTAGGCAACTAAATCCAAGACACTTATTTAAAAACATACTTAGTTTTTAAGATAAACGATATTTTCTTATATGTCGCTCACGTCGATTACTTTCGAGCGCCTTCTAACGCTTGCTATCTCTTTCCGCATTCAATTATAGTACGTAGCGCTGTCACTTTCTTCACTCCGCCCACTCGACAGTTTATTATGATTCTCATAGCGCCTTAATACAACTGTAGTGTAAGGCCCACCTGTTGGTATATGGTTACCGTAGTCTATGAACGCGCAATGATGTTATTTGGCTGCGATCTTTTTATTGCTCTACTGTCTTTATAATTATAACAAAATTTTATGAAAATGGTTATTTATTTTTAAGGTGGCCATGTTCTCGAATGGCTACCACGAACTGGACAATGCAGTGTTGGAAGGCCCTCCACCCAATCCACCCAATGGACCGACGATATTGTAAATGTTGCGGGAATTCGATGGATGAAGTAGGGTTAAGACTGTTCGTCGTGGCAGGCTTTTGCCCAACCGATGATTACTCCTACAAGCTAATGATTTATGATGATGATGACGCTATAACAAAGCATCCTACTAACCTACTAATATTATAAATCCGAAAGTTTGTGAGGATGTATGGATGTTTAGATGTTTGTTATTCAACCACGCCCGATTTCGTGGAAACTTGGAATAGATAAAGTTCTTTACCTAGAATAGCATATAGGCTACTTTTTATGGAGGTACTACGCGAGCGAAGTCGCGGACAAAAGCTAGTAAAAAATAAATCTTTATTAGCCATTCCATAGCGTGTAAAGAAACCTAGCTAAAGAAAGACGAAATGTAAATGTTGAATTTTCAACCCCATTCTTTGACACGATTACGTGTAATTAATTCCATAGATACGTAATAAAAAGCCGTGTTAGCCTAGTGGAATGTACAACGCCTCGTGTCGCGGCTTCAAACCCGGTTATGCAATGTGCACCAGTGTTTCGATCCGAAGGTCGTGGGTTCGAACCCGGTTGTGCACCAATGAGTTTATTGGTCGAAGTTGTTCATTAACACGTGCTTGAAACGGTGAAGGAAAACATCATGACAAAACCAGTAAGAATTCGTATAAGGCTGTACAGGATTCTTAAGTGTGTAGTGTAGGGCCTTTAGTTAGACAAAGACAGATCGAATGATATAGATAGTACAAAATTGTGAATTAAATTAACTTTATAACTGAAGCAGTAGTTCAACTATGCAATATGCATAATCACTCCCACGTTCGAAAGCAACCCATTGCTGGCGACATATAATACAACCAAAAAAAGGGGGGGGGGGGGTAAATTGAAAAAAAGCGCTGCATGCAATGCATGCAGCAAATGCTGAATTTACTCCCTTTGCCTTTTTATTATTATTTTTTTGTGTAGCCTGCTCTTTTTCTAAAATTTGTTCTTAAAAGCAATAAATGATTTTTTTATTTTTTATTTTTAATAATTATGGACAACATGTTCCGTAAATAGTACATCATCCCGAAAAGGCTTATTCTTTATAAAAAGAAAGAATACCTACTATGTAGCTTTTTTCTGATACTGTTATAATATTTTCAGTTTTTTAATGATATTTTTCAAATCAGCTGTTGTTGGTCTTGCTATCTTTGCAACTAACTAGCTTGCGCCCGCGGCTCCGCTCTCGTCGTTCTTAATAAAAAGTAAATGCTATTCTAGGTAAAGAACTCTATATAATTCAAGTTTCATCGAAATCGGATGAGCCGTTACGGCGTGCGTGATTGAACAACAAATATCCCCAAAAACCTTTGCATTTATAATATCAGTAGGAAGTAGGATTATTGAACGTATGAGAAGTTCGACATCAGGATTGTTACCTATAAATCAGACAATCGGAAACAAAAGCACTGAATAATTGAGTTTGAAAGAATGGTCATAGACTAGGACATAGGAGGAGGTAGGGCACAGCGAATCTGTGTTCTGAATTAGAGCAGCCTGCCTGGGGAGGTACCTCCACCTTACAGAAGATCGCAGCCAAATAATATTATTTGTTTCAAATAGTGTTTCGTTCCTGCGATGAGTAAGGTTGCCAGAGCTCTTAAGGGGGGGAGGGGGTTCGGGGTCGGCAACGCGTGCGTGATGCCTCTGGTATTGCAAGCGCTCATAGGCTACGGTAACCGCTTACCAACAGGTGGGCCGTATGCTTGTTTGCCATCTCAGTTGTATTCAAAAAAAAAAAAGACTAAGAGCCACCATACCTCAACCTAGTCACTGACCTGATACACGATGACCAAGAAGACTCAGTGAAACGACAAGCAAGGAAGCAAACAATTTGAACTGAGTTGACCCTAAAAAATTATTCGGCATTGTGTAGTTTATTGTAAAATGTCGAATTTCCAAAAGTAGTAAAACAAACGTTATTGCCAATTAGATAACTAGCATCCGCCCGCGGCTTCGCTTGCGTGGTGTGGTATTTACATAAAAAGTAGTAGCGCGTTGTTAGGCTCATAGGAGATGACTCGCTTGTGGAGTCCAATCTACAAAGCCTTGAACACAGACGGCGTGTGGCCAGACAGCCAGTGTTCTACAAGTACCACTTTGGTGACTGTGCGCAGGATTTGCATGACCTCATCCCTCCCTGTCCCTTCTACTACCGGACAAGCAGACGCACAGGTAATAACCACCCTTACCTGGTCGACATACCACAGTGTCGAACCAAACGTTTCTGCTCCACCTTTATTATAAGCACTGGCAAAGAGTGGAACGATCTGCCAGCGTCTGTTTTCCCGGATGAATACAATCTAGTCTGAGATAGATGAGTCTTCAAATCTAGAGTGAATAAGTTCCGTCTGGTAAAGCGTGCTCCATCTTAGGCCACATCTCACTTGCAAAAGTGAGCTGGTGGTCAAACGCCTAAACATCTCCAATAAAAAAAAAAGTAGCTATATGCTAGGTAAAGAACTCTTTATATTCCAAGTTTCAACGAAATCGGTTGAGCCGTTACGGCGTGATTGATTAACAAACATCTTAACTTTAAAACATCCTCACAAACTTTCGCATTTATAATATTAGTAGCAAAGCTACACAGTGTGTACGTAGGCTTGGAGTATTGGTTTATTGGACCGAATGGCCTATTGCCAATAGTCGTGTGGTTTGATTACAAATGCGATGTCATAATGCCCTTCTACTCAAGCCTAGGTTACGTTATGTTAAAGACACAAACCATAAAACTCGCGTTTGATAAGATACCGTGTCGCTAATTTATGTGCCTACTTAGTGGATAAGATAAGTGAGAACAATTCTCTACCCGTGTTTCACTTTTAATGGACTAAAAAGGAAAAAAATATATGTTTGATCGAACTTGGACGAAACGGCGTTGTATGTTTATTTGATCGAGCATAAATTTAGAATCGTTGATATCGGATCAACGATTCTAAATTTAACCTTAAATTAATTAAATTTTACCTCAAAAACTATGAATTTACCTCCTTCGGCAAAACCTTCATACCACCTGTTTGTTTAAAGCAGATTTTATTCCATGCAGATCGCTGCATGGTGATTCATAATATTTATTCCATCCCGAAAGGGGCTTTTTCTACAACCAATTGGCAAAATAGTTTGTTCTATGACTTTTGGAAATTCGACATTTTTCATCGAAAAAACTCTATGCGAAAATCAGCTGTTTTGGGGTCAAATCAGGTCAAACTCAATGAATCAGCTGTTTTAGGTAGCAATCTTGATTCCGAACTTATTGTACGTTTAGTTATCAGTAATTAAGATGATAAAAATACCAAAATCCGTTGAAAAATGAATCCGTTGAATCCGTCACAAATGAAAACATTTGTGAACAAAAAAAAAATGAAAATATTGATGTATTTTTTCGCTAATATTATTTCTTTTTGTTGATAGAATAACCCCCTTTCGGGATGGTATACATGTTATGAATCGCCTTGTATACATATGTATGTACATATTATATAGACCTCATAGCTCAGTTGTCATAGTAACTCTGCCTTCTGCGCTAGAGGTAGCGGGTTCGATTCCCGCACTGGACAAACATTTGTGACTAGCACAGATGTTTGTTCTGTGTCTGGGTGTTAAATATATATCTATTATGTATATCAGTCTCTGGTACCCATAGTACAGGCTATGCCTAGTTTGGGATCAGTTGACCGTGTGTGATATGTCCGGAATATTTATTTATTATTATTATATGGTCTTGAATAAAAAAAAGTCGTATGAACGAACATACGACGTTTTTTTTATTCAAGACCATAATTATGGTATTGGGGTACAATTAAAAAAGTAAATATTTTAAAACAATATATTATGAGCTTACATTCGGTAAAGTTTCAAATAATTCGTAAGATGTGATATTAGTAAGGAATAAATAAATATTCCGCACATATTCACACGGTCAACTGATCCCAAACTAGGCATAGCCTGTATTATGGGTACCAGAGACTGATATATATAATAGATAAATATTTAACACCCAGACACAGAACAAACATCTGTGTTTATCACACAAATGTTTGTCTAGTGCGGGGATCGAACCCGCGACCTCTAGCGCAGAAGGCAGAGTTACTACTAACTGAGCTATGAGGCCAGTCCATACATGGAAATACATGCTACATAATCTACATATGCGATTTCCAAAGTTCCTCAACGATTCCTAGAAATAAATTAATAAATAGCACTCAACAGTCACTTAGATAGTCCTGACCCCACACTAGGATTCCCTGTGTCGTGGGTATCAGAAACTACGAGTAGGTACCACGGTACCATAATACCCAGACCCAGAACAACGCCCCTTGCGTCTCAGACGGGCAGACGCCTGCTACGCCACCGAGGTCGTCAAATATTTGATACTTTGCAAATACACTCTAGAAAAGTCACCGATTTTGATACTGCTGTGTTGTGTAGATAAAGCAAACAGCAGAATAACTTTTAAAATACAAAGAGATTCATAATAATTATGTTGTATGATATCCCGCTAAGAGGTAAGTGTAGGTAACTACCTACTTCCAAATTCTAAATACTCTATACCAATCCAAGCTTTAACCCGTAAGGCGCTAACTATTTAGTGGCGCTTTCTGTATCTACTTGTGTTATTCAATTTTCGAGGCTTTTACGCCTGCCTTGGTGACCAAGAAAGAACCTGTGAAACGTAGAATGAAGTGAGCTTTTTGTTAGAAAATATTAATCACTTACATCTTCGTATTTTGCAATGACGATACATCATCTGGACCTCATTTCTCACGGGGCACAATAAAAACGTACTATTGTCTCAACACACGACAAAAACTGAATCGTACATCGTTCGCCTTGCTAATGTTATCTGCAGCACGCGATCTGACGTAGCATGATAACGATTCTCCGTGCGATTTTATTGATTGTTGATGTCTATTTTTTGTAGGAAAATAAATAATAATCGTACCTGTAGAAGCACTATCCGGTTGTGGAAATGGTTTAGGTTAACAGTCTACAGTCATCGCCTACAGGCCGAGGTAGGTAATTATAGAAATAATAAACCTAGATAAAATTGAAATGCGTAGAAAGTCATATTATTATAATAAGATTCATTTGGTTTATTTTTCTTTCATTTAGTTCACAAAGGATTTATAAAGTTCCCTTCCCTTCTACTCAAGCCTAGGTTACGTTATGTTAAAGACACAAACCATAAAACTCGCGTTTGATAAGATACCGTGTCGCTAATTTATGTGCCTACTTAGTGGATAAGATAAGTGAGAACAATTCTCTACCCGTGTTTCACTTTTAATGGACTAAAAAGGAAAAAAATATATGTTTGATCGAACTTGGACGAAACGGCGTTGTATGTTTATTTGATCGAGCATAAATTTAGAATCGTTGATATCGGATCAACGATTCTAAATTGGTATACGATGGTATACATGTTATGAATCGCCTTGTATACATATGTATGTACATATTATATAGACCTCATAGCTCAGTTGTCATAGTAACTCTGCCTTCTGCGCTAGAGGTAGCGGGTTCGATTCCCGCACTGGACAAACATTTGTGACTAGCACAGATGTTTGTTCTGTGTCTGGGTGTTAAATATATATCTATTATGTATATCAGTCTCTGGTACCCATAGTACAGGCTATGCCTAGTTTGGGATCAGTTGACCGTGTGTGATATGTCCGGAATATTTATTTATTATTATTATATGGTCTTGAATAAAAAAAAGTCGTATGAACGAACATACGACGTTTTTTTTATTCAAGACCATAATTATGGTATTGGGGTACAATTAAAAAAGTAAATATTTTAAAACAATATATTATGAGCTTACATTCGGTAAAGTTTCAAATAATTCGTAAGATGTGATATTAGTAAGGAATAAATAAATATTCCGCACATATTCACACGGTCAACTGATCCCAAACTAGGCATAGCCTGTATTATGGGTACCAGAGACTGATATATATAATAGATAAATATTTAACACCCAGACACAGAACAAACATCTGTGTTTATCACACAAATGTTTGTCTAGTGCGGGGATCGAACCCGCGACCTCTAGCGCAGAAGGCAGAGTTACTACTAACTGAGCTATGAGGCCAGTCCATACATGGAAATACATGCTACATAATCTACATATGCGATTTCCAAAGTTCCTCAACGATTCCTAGAAATAAATTAATAAATAGCACTCAACAGTCACTTAGATAGTCCTGACCCCACACTAGGATTCCCTGTGTCGTGGGTATCAGAAACTACGAGTAGGTACCACGGTACCATAATACCCAGACCCAGAACAACGCCCCTTGCGTCTCAGACGGGCAGACGCCTGCTACGCCACCGAGGTCGTCAAATATTTGATACTTTGCAAATACACTCTAGAAAAGTCACCGATTTTGATACTGCTGTGTTGTGTAGATAAAGCAAACAGCAGAATAACTTTTAAAATACAAAGAGATTCATAATAATTATGTTGTATGATATCCCGCTAAGAGGTAAGTGTAGGTAACTACCTACTTCCAAATTCTAAATACTCTATACCAATCCAAGCTTTAACCCGTAAGGCGCTAACTATTTAGTGGCGCTTTCTGTATCTACTTGTGTTATTCAATTTTCGAGGCTTTTACGCCTGCCTTGGTGACCAAGAAAGAACCTGTGAAACGTAGAATGAAGTGAGCTTTTTGTTAGAAAATATTAATCACTTACATCTTCGTATTTTGCAATGACGATACATCATCTGGACCTCATTTCTCACGGGGCACAATAAAAACGTACTATTGTCTCAACACACGACAAAAACTGAATCGTACATCGTTCGCCTTGCTAATGTTATCTGCAGCACGCGATCTGACGTAGCATGATAACGATTCTCCGTGCGATTTTATTGATTGTTGATGTCTATTTTTTGTAGGAAAATAAATAATAATCGTACCTGTAGAAGCACTATCCGGTTGTGGAAATGGTTTAGGTTAACAGTCTACAGTCATCGCCTACAGGCCGAGGTAGGTAATTATAGAAATAATAAACCTAGATAAAATTGAAATGCGTAGAAAGTCATATTATTATAATAAGATTCATTTGGTTTATTTTTCTTTCATTTAGTTCACAAAGGATTTATAAAGTGATTACACTAAGGCTCACAGTACCGTGCGACATGCCACTAGGATTCAGTTATTTCACTCAAAATTTGTTTTTCAACACACTTGCTCATAAAGTGGCTCTAATTTCGATGCAATTAGGCACATAATGATACCTTTAGTCAAACTGTGACCTTTTTCATTGCTATTATTCACATGTGAGTTATACCTTGTGTTTTTTTTATTGGTTGAGTTGCGTTGTTCTTCAAAAATAAGTTTCGATACTAAAAAGATCGTTCTCAATAGTACAAATAAATTAATGTACCTATTGCTTGCTTATTTCATGCAACGTGGTATTTAAATAGATAATTTCTACTTGTACGTGCAACCTACCTACTTAACCTACTTAACCTACTTAATAAATAAAATGTCAGTCAAATATAACTTTTGTTTTCTTTTAATCAAGTGTTATTTTCAATCATGAGACAAACTTATAAAATAATATATTTGTCACTTCCACGCTAGGGTTCTCGATTTATTTTCGCATTGCTTGCTTGCTTCATAGACCGATTGATTTATGGACTAGCTGCGAAATTGGCCCGATAATTTTTAGACAAGTTCATTTCGAGAACGTTTGTGGTTAGACTACTTCCTTTCAATGTCTTCGCAAGTATCTTTTTTATCCTGGAAGGTCGTTGATGTGAATGTTCATAGCGTCTTATGACCATTTCTGGGCCGTCTACCACGTACAAGGCGCCAGCGACCTCTAAGCCGTCAGTGATCAGCAAACTTTATGTTTTGACTGTTAACATTTTATTACAATAATAGTGTAGGTGGGACTAAGATCAATGTTAATGTGTTTTTATTTTGATATCGTGATTCACACACATGGTAAGTGCATGTCTGCTGGCCATTGCTCTATTTCAAGTAGGGAGGTTACACACGAGCAGAGCTCTGAACACGAAATAGTATTTATTTATTTAACAAAATCGCATTGTTGGCATTTAACAATTTGTAAAATCTCTAATTACTTTTTTTTTATTTCTTGTCGTATGTTCTTTCATTGGTTTAGCAGGATTACGTTATGGTTAGTGACCAGGTTGACGTATGATGGCCTTAAAAGGACCAATGACCGATAGTGTAAGAACCAGTACTCCTTTCGTGCACATGTCAAATGTCTTCGAATGTTCCTCGCGATGTTTGCCGTCACCATTTGAGAGCACTAACAAAGCGCACATACATTTTCCAAATGGAAAATCCATTGGTGCATGACCAGGATTCGAACCCACAACCTCTAGTTCGGAAGGCGGGGTCACTACCACCTCACCACCAGTTGTGAGGCGGTAGTGACCCCGCCTTCCGATCCGCACTACAACTATCCTAATAAGTGGACAATGTACTTGGAGTCGATTTTTAACTCGTCCCATGGGAACTTGACTAACGTGGGTCGACTAAAGTCACTTCAAAATAAATATTATTTTCGATCATAAACTCGTCCCAATTATTGTTTGTATTGAATTACTTGATGGTGTGTTCATAATAATTACTATAGTATTCCCAAGTCCCGCTATGTCAATATGCTAGTCGAAAATTATGCAAATAATCTGTTATTTTGCATGTATCTTATTGCTTTATGCTTTTGTCCCTGCTCGTGTATCTCCTGCTTTAGTTTTAATTCAGGTTCATCGAAACATGGCAGTTGGCCAAGAAAATTAATTCATGAAGAAAAACAAACAAGTTGTTTTTAAACAATTATTGCATTCCGTCACATATGACTTGCAAGACGTTCTCTAATGTGGTTATGACTTTGTTATTATATTCTTAATTGATTAAGCGAGCGAAGCCAGCGAAGATCTTTCTAAAAACTGGGTCGAATACGCGTTGTATATATTTTGTTAGAGCATAACATTCGAACCGACAATCCGATCTGCATAGAATTTAGTAGGTTAGCATGTTGTACTATGAAAATTTATTGGTATGAATATGAATTAAATCGGCCAACGGGTTGCTAAGATATAGGGATCTGTTAAGCCAAGCAGAGCTGTCACCACTCCACACCACTCAGCATTTGCTGCTACACCGCTGCAGCGGTGAGCCCAGTGGCTGTTGCGGCGCTTGTTTTCAGTGGCACCCCAAAATCTGCTTTTTTTGTCATCCATATCAGAGCTTAGGAGAGCAGAAATATCTCTTTATACCCACTTTCCTAGTTAAACTTGGTTTATTTGCGATTCGAAATAAGATATATTTTCAAAGTATTTCCAATGCAACTGGCTAGAAAACGTATAGGTACGCAATTTTCTCCGTAAGCCTTCGCAAAATAAGGTTCAGTTTACATTTAGCAAAGCTTCCGTTTATATTTGCTGGGATGTCACGCAAAATGAATATTGAATGCTGCTAACTTCTACAGTTAGACCAATCTTCAGGGACGTATAATATTTGATTTACTCGCTCCAACCGTAGATCAACCGGAAATTGTGAAATTTCTTGAGGGTTTATTGTGTTTGCTAAGGGAATACATTTTTATTTGCAGTTTAAGAAACCTATGTAATTATTATTAAAACCGATGTCAAGATAAAGCTCATTTATTAAAAGGCTTTTCTTACACAGTCATCCATATTATTATCTGCTGTAGGGAGCACAGATGTTAGTTTTTTTTTTACTTTTAATGCTAAGTACTTACCTTAGATTATATTCTTGATCTAAGGAAGGTCTTATAGATCTTAGGATCTTATGAATACACTCAGCTAAAAATACGGGGATTTTTACAATGAACTACACCCCGACACACAAAAACTTTTCGTGTGTTCATCCAAAAATGACGGATCGACCGATCATCTGATGGATAGTTGTTCTTTATATTCTCTAGGAGTTGTTAAAGGATGACAAACAAATGTATGACATACTAGCTGGCATTCACGGCTTTGCTCGCGTGGTACCTAGTTAAAAAGTAGCCTAAATGCTATTCTAGATAAATAACGTTATCTGTTTCAAGTTTCATCGAAATAGGATGAGCCGTTACGGCGTGATTGAAGCACAAACATTCAAACATCCTCACAATCTTTCGCATTTCTAATATAAGTAGGATTTGCAACCATCGCGAAAAACTAGTACCTTCTGCACTGTTTAAGACTGAACAATGAAATCATTGTTCAAAAAACAATCAAAGTCATAGTATCTTTGCAGTCGTGGCGGAAACCTGAAGGAAAGCGGATCCGACTGCGGTAATTAGCATCGATGCTAATTTTGTAAGTTTATTTCGTCGGTGTCCTCGCCCGGAAGCCGTAGTTCCGGCGACGACGCGGTCATGAAATTTTCTTGCTAAGGGTACGCGTTAACTGGCCTGCAAGACCGCAACGCACGAACGTACGGCACGAAACCAAACTAGCAGCCGCAGCGGACGCAGTGCAAGGACTTCATACAAAGCAAACCCTCATAGCTCAGTTAGTAGTAACTCTGCCTTCTGCGCTAGAGGTCGCGGATTCGATTCCCGCACTGGACAAACATTTGTGACCAACACAGATGTTTGTTCTGTGTCTGGGTGTTAAATATATATCTATTATGTATATCAGTCTCTGGTACCCATAGTACAGGCTATGCCTAGTTTGGGATCAGTTGACCGTGTGAATATGTCCGGAATATTTATTTATTTATTTAAACCAAAATCCATTCGTATTGTGCGTCAAAGTCATCCTACTGTATGCGTACCGTTTTCAATGGAATTCGCTTATAATAGTTCGTTTGCGTCAGTGTAAAGGAAGTGCTTTGAAAATATTGTTGTCTACGTTCATGAAATTATGATATGATATGATTTTGCAATTTGTACTCTAGGAATATTTTTACAAAGACAAATATTGAAAGCACCATTCAACATAGTATTTTTGCATGTAGTTTTTGCGGTATGATTTGTCAGTTAACATGGATCAGCTTGACTCAATGACAAAGTTTACAAAAACAACATTCAACTGTGTACCCTAAATACGTCTACACACCTCCCTGCAAATCAGAAGTAATAATTAATCTGAAAGCTAGAAAGAGAAGAAAAACATTGAAGCCAACACTTGCCCCGGTATCTCTACTGATACGTAGGGTGTAGCTTTTAAGTGGAAAACTCCATGGGAGACCTTTGCCCAGGTGGCACAGTGCGCGCAAACATCAACAAGGAACTGAGTACTTAAGTGCCTAGACTAGAACCTTATTTGTACTTATAGAGAGGAGTTTTACGCCACAAAAGAATGAAATAGTCTCCCGACTGTAACTCTCAAGCATGGAAGGTAGACATCCTCACAAATCTACACTCCTGGCAGTACCATCCTTGAAGGTGTCTCAGAGGGGTAGTCAAAGGCACGTCCACAAGCCCATACTTGAGTTATTAGATGATTTTGCACTTGATTCTCGATTAGATATTTTTTTAACGCGTAAAAAGCCGTGTTGGCCCAGTGGGAGGTAAGACATTTTCAAGGATCAGATTTCGTGGAGATCCGAGGGCTTGTCTATCGTGCTTTGGGGATAAAAATCGTGAGCCTATTATTTTGTGTAGCATATAATATTATACGTAAAATTATCGAGTTTTCTTGCTAAAAGCCTAATGTTCTCGACGGTGATTCATTGGTTCGTCAATCGTTCTCTAGGCAACTGCACCATCTGTAGGAGCTACGTCACAGTAGCTACGGGTAGTGTGCGAGCTTTGATATTGCCTCACATAGATAGTAGTTATCTAGGTGAGCAGGCAAACATGCCTATTGATTTTCTCCCATACCTCACCTGAAATAGATAGCCAAAACGCCACATGCTTCACGATAAACAAAATACTATTCGTGTACTGGGTAAGTAGGTAGGCATCGTACGTGTAAGCATAATGACTTTTTCGGAATGCCGATTTTTTTTACATTAGAAGAACTTAGAGTAATTATTTACATTCATTACGCGTCAAAGTTTGTATGCATGAAAATAGCATTTTTTTATGCTCTTTGTCCAATCTTCATTTTCTTTTGAAGTTGACTGTACTTGTGATAGATTGTAGATGGCTATAATCACATTGGTTCCTTCGTTGTTGATCATAAAGCGATAAAAACATAACTCGAATAAGTAACTTTTAGGGGTTGCTAAGAAATAGGGGTAAAGGGAATTTAAAAAAGATGGAGATACAACGAAAATATTGAGATACAATTTTTGATATAATTATTTATAGTTAGGTAGAACATGCTAAAGATGTGATTTTCAAATTTGATCTTATTTATGCCTCAACTGTCATCGAAACACCAATTTTTACCAGACATAGCGAAATCTCAGTCAGGGGCATACCACTAGCGTAAACTCAAAATTGCCCTCAACAAGGACTTAACATAAGAGCATAGGTTAGTCAGCTACGAGGCCGGTCAAAGGCGTTATCAAACTTTGCTTCGACTGCCGAGATGCTTCTGACAGCGAGAAAGTTCAGCACACCGTATTTCCACAGGAATCTCCTGCCAACGCTTACGTGGTTATTACCTATGGCAAGTGAATAATAATACAAACATAGAAACGAAACCACCTAGATAAGCAGATATTGTTGAATTATCCGATAGAATTGGTCTACTATTACGTCTACGCGCAGTTATATTGGATATTCGTTCACATTTAGTGGATGCCATAAACCAATAGCAATAGGCGGATATGGGCATAGATTATAAAAAAATGTAATATCTCTCACGACAATGGTTACTATAATGTTTTTACCGTTTGTATATTTTTGGGAATTGGAAGTGACGTTATTGCCAACAGTTTTCCTGCCCGACTTGGACAGGCTAATGCAAAATACAGCGCAGCGCTTGTGTCTAACCGACTTCAAATAAAGAGGTTAATTAAACGCTCGGGGAACTGAACAACCGGAAAACAATGATACCTTTACACAATGGTCTGACGTTATATCGATAAATTCCTGTTACTGAAATATTAAAATACCTTAAAGTATTGCGGTACCGCATACCGTCATAGGAAATATCGCACCACACTGTTATTAGCAGCATTAGCTACATGGTCGCAGGTTGCTGCAAATAATCATTATTATTTAATTATAATTTAATAAAAATACTTATAGCAAAAAGCGCCTCCTCTCGTCAATGATATACTTGGTAGTAGATATTGTGCAGGAATGTTTCTGACTGAAACTTCTGTAGGTGTTTAACCGATAATATATGTTCGAAAATTTTGGATATCATTTAAATTGTTGTTAGGTTATTGTTATTTGGTGTAACGGTAGTTTGACGTTCTTTCAAATTTCTATTGTAATGAAAGCCTTGTTTGTGAGTACATAACGGCTATCTAATAACCGTATGTATCTAATGGCTGGTCCGATAACAATCGATCAGCCTCTATTGTGTATTTATTAGAAAGAATAATACCTACCTACCTGCAGGATAGTTATAGGTATTTAATTTTGATAAAAATTCGTTTTCTAAAAAAAATGAGTAGATATTGACATCATTCCGATTAAGCGAATGCGACCTTTATTTTTTTTTAATGCCTGCTTTAAATAGTTATGAGAGCAAAATGTATCAACAACGTAAACAGAGTATAATATAGACCGGGCTAGCGCGTATACCCGAGCAAGACGAAAGTTCGTATAATCCAGCCAATTAGAAATGGTTATGTTTGTGCGTGGCTCTAGGCATGAGATGACCATGCAATTAGTGCGGTTTATCATAACCAATGATACATTTTAAAATTTAAAGAAATGGTAATGATTTAAGCATTAAAAAACTAAATAAATAATAACGTGTTCACTTATATAGCCAGATCCTTTTCCAGCATAAAGTTTTATTGCAAATAGAAACAAAAACGGTACTTCCGGTGAAAGGTAATATTTTCCACTTTCCTTAAACTATCGCTCGTGGAGCCTATAACATTGCAACGTTACCAGTTGAATTCTACACCTGCTACACCAGGCACACAAAAATATTAGTTCGTAAATTAGTAATTACTGCACTTTTTCACACTAACCATTGACTTTGTTGTGCACCAATGATTGTGTGAAACCCAAAGTGCATACGCAGACAGTGATGGAAGATAACAGTTCTTTCTCCTTTACTAATTCTTCGATTCATATGTTTCTATCTTTTTCTTTCTTGGTATTATTATTTAACGTGACGTCTATGTTATTCTCGGTCTACGTTCAACAAGGAGTTTCGCTTCTTTTAGCTTTGTATTACTATTGATTTTGCCGTAAAACAACTTAGTTTCGGTTCTCAAGTCTCAGGTACGTTTGGATAATTTCGCCTGCCACTTTGTCATGCAAATGGCAAATAGTTTGAATAGGCTGAAATAAGCGGTGACATTGTGAACATTTTCAGCGGTGGCTTGTTTGTTAACTTTTAAGGACATTATGATTATAGCGTAACTAATAAAATTGTCTAAAGGTACTGTGTATTCAGCAATTATTTGACCGTAGTTGGTAACAATGTTTGGGCAAAATAAGCTTTACGTAGAGTTTTCAAGCATTCGTTTTTTAACGGCGCCTGTTGGCCAACTATCGGTCGCTAGCGAATGACAGCCATTATGTCCGCAATATTTATATTTATTTATTATTGTTATTGATTATGACATACCATATATATGTATAAATAGTCATAAATATATTATTATGTTTAAAATTTATTTTATACTGATCCCTAAGTCTACTGATAAAAGTCAATTTTGAATTTTACATTTGAGGGCGAACGCTATAGCTCAACGATATCGCGGGCCCCTAAAAGTCAAAATCAAAATTGTCTTGATTCGGATAGACGTAAGGATCATTTTGAAATAATGATCATTTTGAAGAACCGATTGCACGCCGTTTGAACACGTCTTAAATCTTAAAGCGGTTCATTTCAAGACGCCAACGATTGGCTTAGTTTATTTTGTAAAAAAAAAATAGAGAAGGCAATACACAACTGATAGCACACTTTATGGTAAACACACTCAAACATCTCCAAGCACTTAAATACTTAAATATGTCTAAACGGGTAGTCATATGCACGTCCAAACATAACATTTAGTAAATGCCCACAATCGTTACAAGAACTTGGTTCCTCACGATGTTTTCGTGTTTAGGTACTTATGCTGTTACCTAAATGTTTCGTATATGAGGATAAAGCCTACAATATTATGCCTATAGTCGTTATAGGCATATATTGTTCAAACTCTTAGTTTAGAGTTATTTACTTACACAAACCCTGAAAAAAGGTTGTTCAGAATCGATACTTACAATGATTTTTTTGTCAAACTAATAATTCTTTAACATCTTACTAGTTTTCTGTCAAAAAATATCTTCTCATAAAATTTTGTTATTCTTAAGCCCAAAAAAGTGAATTATAATTTTATTGAAGGAAAGCATCGTAACGAAACCTATCATATTCTTAAACCTGCGATTGGCTTGCAACCTGTTACGTATGGAATACTGCAACATGAAGGCGTATGCCAAATTTTCGGACATGCCTCAGACTACCTTAGACATCTTCAAAGACCTGATCATCTGTCACATGTTTAGCGGATACAGTTTTGTTTGTAACACAAATTTGGGGTGTCTGAGATTTCGATCATTTTAAATATAACCCTGTATATTCATACCTGTGTTTCCCTCTAATTCGATCTCCATTAGGTACAGCTCAGTTTAATCCTCACACAAGTATTACAAATTTAAATACTCAAACAAATGTTTTCCTGTATATCTTCCTTTGCCATTTTTATGAGTAACGGGCTATGTTTAATGTTTACTTCTAGATAACACAAGTGGCATTTACCGTGTCACTCTATATCTTACATCGATCGTATCGAAATCACTGCAAAACAATCACTAGTGATGAGCGCATCTCGGTATATACTTTTTATCGATAAATTCCAACGATTTTATATAAAAAAACATGTGAGATATAAAAATACACAACGACTTCTGGTTTGCTGTAGTTTATCACTGGTCGGTTGGACACGTTATCGTCAGTTGAAATACGTTACAGTAGTAAACAAAGCTTGCCGATTAAACGCTTGCGCGCAACGTCACGAGCATTCTGATACTTTTTTCATAAACACCGAACAATAATTAAGTCACATTTTGTCAACAAGGGAGCAGTGAGATATGTAACATACACGAATTTGACACACTAGTTGAATCGCTTATCGTCTTTTGTTTCACTTGTCACGTCGAATTACTTCCACTATGCAAATTTCGCTGTGAAGTTTATTCTCGAAATTCTAAGCAAAATCGTACACGAGTCTCATTTAGCACATGAACATTGAACTTTAAGTCACTTTTGCCGCGTAATTTCAGCTTTAATTCAATATTTTCTAGGGTTAAGCTATAATTTAGTAACTGTATAACATTAAACCAGTATACGTATGCACAAGACTGGAGGTTGACTGATAAGCGCCAACGCATGCCGCGACCACGCGCAGACATAAACTGTCGTGATATCACATTACTGACTTGCTCTTCTTGTTATTATTTTAGCAAAATATTAGAGTCTGTGTGGTGATAAGACATTGGCGTATTTGCTCTAATTGTAGCACCGTTTCCAAGGGCATTTGGACGTTCTCTGTTCATGAGCAGAACGTTCCGCGTTTGATTTATAACTAACCACTTGGCATTATGCGTTATAAATTGACGAGGAAACATTACATATAAAAATGGCCGTCCAGAAAATGTTTGATAAACACTTTATTTACTACAAAATCAGCAAACTAGTGCCTTGAATGCATTTTGCTGCACGACGCACTCTGTAAATTTGCTCTAGGAAAGAGTAATTCGCACTCAAAGACACAACAACGCTCGATTTGGCATCGAACTAATAAAACCCTTCTGCTATATATTATCCTTGCTAATAGTTATCATCGCTGATACATCGTTGTTCATCGCTTGACGCTGTATTTATCGCTCTGCTTATGCACGGATATTACTTATTATCTAGGTAAAGATACGATGATTTTTCCGATATCGTTAAATATCGAATTACTGATCATTTTGAAAAATACTTTCGCATCACTAAACTAATGGAATGTTGGTACTACATAAATTTTGAGTTAGATACATTAGTGCTCTGAGTGTTTTTAATTTAAAGTTACCTATCGCTAGGAGAGCTCTCAGAAAGAGAAGTAGATAATATACACATTTTTCAAGGACCTGAAGTATTTTAAAATTAAGTATGATAATGAATAGTTGTTAAACTGATAAAAATATACAAAATACTTAATATGCATATAAATCAATCTAATTTAATGCATTACACAGATATTAGAATGAATGTTTAATTATTGTATGGAGATTGCAAAAATGAAAAACCGCTATGGTACATCCATTAATATATATATATATTTTTATTGGTTATGTTTAGTCGTTTGACCACCATCTCACTTTTGCAAGTGATATGTGGCCTAAGATGGAGCACGCTTTACCAGAAGGAACTTATTCACTCTAGATTTGAAGACTCCTAGATTGGACTCATCCGGGAAAACAGACGCAGTCAGATCGTTCCACTCTTTGCCAGTGCTTATAATAAAGGTGGAGCAGAAACGTTTGGTTCGACAGTGGTATGTCGACCAGGTAAGGGTGGTAATTACCTGTGCGTCTGCTTGTCCGGTGGTGGAAAGGGGAGGGAGGTTATAATTCTGTAATTTTTATAACGGAATCACGAACTGGGTGACGCAGTGTTGGAAGGCCCCCGACCCAATGGACCAACGACATTGTGGACCAAGGATCAAGGCTCAAGAACATTGTATGACATATGTCCACCAGCGGTGGAATTCTACAGGCTGTTGAAGATGATCTGTCCACAGTGTGAAAAAGCCTTAGGTACTTAATTATGTAACCATTGATGACACCATAAACAGACATGCTACGTCATAATAAATGTTACAGCTTGTAAACCAGGAGGAAACAAAACCTATTCGTGATTATAGCTAGTAGTTTTCCTGCTTTAAACAAATACAGTGTGAATTAGTAGGTGTGCTTACTTGGTGCAGTAATATAACTAATCAAAACTAATATTATAGATGCGAAAGTAACGACTGGCCTCATAGCTCAGTTGGTGAAACTCTGCCTTCTGCGCTATAGGGTTCGATTCCCGCACTGGACAAACATTTGTGACTTATACATGTTTGTTCTGTATCTGGGTGTTAAATCTATTATGTATATCAGTCTCTGATACCCATAGTACAGGCTATGCCTAGTTTGGGATCAGTTGACCGTGTGTGATATGTCCGTAATATTTATTTATTTATTTGTTTGTTTGTTACCTTTTCACGACTAAACGCCTGAACGGATCGGAATTAAATTTAGCAAGGAGATTATATCCTGGGTAAGGAGATACTCAAAAAATAATATTGAAGGGGTGAAATAGGGTCCCAAATCAACCCTAAAGGCGTTAAAGTAAGCTTTTATATAAATGGGCACGAAGCGGGCAAACCTTATATAATACCTAACTAAAAAACTTTATGGAATTTCATCAAATTATATTCTTCTATTCTAATATGTCCCACGGCATGCTCCACAGTTAGGAAGAATTAGGTAATCGAGACTTTCCTTCATTTTTTCCAAGCGCAATTAAATATACACGAATTTGAACCTTAAATCTTTGAGACTGTCAACTTAGCAAAGTTGTATGGAGCTGGGCCTAATTATCAAAATCAATTTTAAGTTACACCTCTACGCACCTTCCCCCTCCCAAAGCAACACTTTCGTATTTTTGGACGCAATTATTATTTTTAGCGATCCGCTAATGAGGTATAATGTAAGTATTAATTAAAAACATGTTGATTATCGTAGCGATAATCTGTGACGTCACAATTAGTTACTGAACGACACTGAGATCAATATCTACACAATTTGATAACCGAGTGTTTACTGACCGATTTTTATGCTGTTGGTCTCTTACGCTTCGGCCGGGAAAAGTTAGTTTGGGGCAACGAGCTCAAGGGCACCACTTAGGTACGGTCCTCGGCGTGGGCTGTTACTAGAGGAAGGTTTTTTGAGGAGGCCATCACCCTGAAGGGGCGGAAAGGCAGGGACGGGACGTCTGTCGTCTCCGGCGGGGTCGGTGTGGTGTGTTGAGTGTTATGTGTCAAGAACATGTCTGGCCTACGGAGAGATTAACGGATCTCGTTCAATTCTTCACAATGTTTTATTGCAAACTAGCTTGCTTGCGGCTTCGCTTTGCTTTTGTTTAACCCGTGGATTTTCCAAAAATATTTCCATCTAAGCATACCTTTCTCAACGCTCGTCACTACGTCTTCCACTACACAGTTTATCCAAGTACTTCTCATCTTGCTCAAGTGCTCCATACTGAATGCAATTGTGCGACATTGTAGGTATGTAGAGGTATGAATTTCAGCCTTTAGCTGGAAACACGGCTTGCCCATCCATCATACTCCATCTACGGAGAACCTCTTACACGATTTCAGGGTATCGTATACCGGCATTTGTTTCGATGATACAAGCTTTGCGACTACTGTTATGACGTATAGAATATCGGAGTTGGTACTCCTTCTGCTGATTTTTTCTTTTAGGTAACTTTGGAAAATCTCTAGGTCGAAATAAATACCTACACACCAAATTGAACTTTAACAACAGAAAAGTATATTTTTGAGACAGAGAGACAAAAAGGCGACGAAACAGAGAGACGGAGCAACAGAGAGAGGCGGAGACACAGAGAGATAAACTACCTACTAGGGATGCTAACGCATACCGCTCTTTATAATAGTGACCCGGCTATTATTATTTAGTTTTGACTCAGAAAAGGTAAATTGCCACTAGGTAAATAGAGATCGTCTAATCTAAAGTGGGTGATAGACATGCGAACTTTAAATACGCGGTTTTTAAGATCGCGAACTTACTCCGCTCGACGTCGGTGACACACGTGAAGCTTACTGACTCTGTATTGCGATGTCGTCGACAGAAGAAGATTGTATTATTAGGAATTATATCGTATTTCATTTTAAAAATTAAAAAAAAAGGCGTAGTCGAAGCGTGGGTAAAGAACTGGCTAACGAAAAGAGACGTTACACAAGCGCGAGCGTAAACACAGCGGAGGGGCGTATATTACAACAAAAGTGACTAACTCTAAGTAGAGTCTCGTTGTTTACGAGTTAAACCACTAAGCCGATTAGATATATGACATCAACTATGAACATGAACTATATTGTGGTAAGTAGGTATCTATGTATAGCTATTGGTAAATTTATGTAATAGGTTCGTTCGGAGGTGAGGAGGTACAGTAATATATACTCTGCGGTTTCGTCGCAATACCGCAGAGCCTAGACGAAAGTCTACAATCAGCGCGTGTTGCCAGTGGTGATATACAGAACTAATGACCAAGAAAGAATCAGTGACACGACAGGAAAGCAAGCATCTGCTTCTTTGTCATACAAGCATGTAAGCTAGATCATGCAAACATTTTTCCCGCAGCGGAAATCTAAACCGCGCCCGCTGCGTCTCAGACAGGCATCGCCCGCTACACCATCGAGTTCGTCTAAAGTTGATTTTTAATCACTCGCAGTCGCGTATGGGCACGTTACTATGAAGGAAAATCAACTGCCTATGCGTAAAATGATACGCAGTTACTACCTGATTTGGACTGGTATGACAGCCGATCCGTGCGTCACCGTCTTGATAACGATAATGGTTGATAACTAGTAGTCGATGACGAGGTTTATAATTTGAACTCTACCGACTATGCAATAAAGATCAATGTAAATATATAATGTGTATGTGTTCAATGACACGCGTCCAGTGTCATTGAACACAGGATTCACATTGTTTGGACCAGTAAAATACGTGAACTTAAAAAAAAACACCACATTTATCCCCGATAATAGTAGAAATCTCAAATCTCCAGGGGATCTGATCCTTGAAGATGTCTAAGATGGGTTGTCAGAGGCGTTTCCGAACAGATGGCACATGCCCACATTTTGCAGTAAACAAACAACATTAGGCGAATCTTATGCATGGTAATACTCTTCTCCAGGTGCGATCCAGTGGAGTAGGTAGTCAGAGGCAAAACCAAATGCCCACTTTTTGCTTACTTAATTAGCTTTCTATACGTGACAGGTCGCAAGCCCATCGCTACTCGCCTGTCTACTAATACGTCACCCGTATGTTATTTTCAACCGTCGAGTTATGTGCAGATCTTATCTATGTAGGTTATCTTAAAGATATAATTTTCTGCTCCTGTTATGGACTTTATGGAGGTTTGAAATATTTTTCTATGTTTGGTTTGATTGAACTAGTATTAATATGCATTGATTGAATCGACTAGTTAGGCACTCGCTTAGAATTTGTATGAAATTGTTCGGTGTTTAGTAGCTTTAAAATTGATATCATATTTACTACAATATTTTATCGCGAGCGAGCCGATTATGTAACTACAAGAAGTAAATATTTTATACTTTAGTGAAACAAAATATTTGGCACCTACTAGATAAAGTTTCCGGTTAAACCCTTAATAAAACAGCTGAATAATTGAGTGTGAACTTATTTTACCCTAAAACAGCAAATTTTGCATAATTTATACTCTTCAATGAAAATGACGAATTTCCAAAATTTATAGAATGTCTTCTTCTTCTTGCCCTTGTCCCACATTATGTGAGGTAGGCACAACATGTTTCCTTCTTCCACTCTCTTCTGTTAACCGTCATCTCCACAGTCTTCTTACTGATATCATCTTTAATAACTAGGTAATAGGTACCTAGATATAACATCGCCTTAGGGCTTAATAAAAAAACCAGTTATGATGTTGTTATCTTAATAAATAAATAAATAAATAAAAAAAAAAAAAAAAAAAAAAAAAACATTCATCCATCTTTTCTTCGGCCTTCCTCTAGTCTTATATCCATCCACATTCATACCTAACGCTCTTCTCGTTACATGACTTTCATCCCTCCTCATGACATGCCCATACCATGCTAACCTATTATTTCTCATTTTCCGTTTTTTTCGTCCCTGGCGCTACTTTCAAACTTCCTCTGATTTTTGACTCCAAAATTTGTAGAACATAGGTACTTTATTGTTAATTGGGTGTAGACTAAGCCCCCTTCGGGCATAGGTACATATTAACAATAGCCTTGCAGCTCGGGCCAATTAACAAATAAATGAACCATGGTGGTTATAATTTTCCAGAACTACCCCTAAATAGGGTGCAGGTTTCTTATGGCTTGGGCCGCAGCTAGAAAGCTAGAAAGTTGTTTGCACGAGGGCATCGCCCTAAAGAGGCGGAAGCGGAAAAACAGGACGTCATAGTCCCCCTCCCCCGAGATGTCGGTGTGATTGTGTAGTGTTTATCTGCAGGTTCGATGGAGCGATCATCGTCATCTTGTCATCGGGTTGACCAATATACGGTATACGGAGAGATTGCGCCTTTGAATGAGCTAACCGGTACTTTAAGTAGGCCATACCTACGCGTAGCTTTACGAGTATAATGGCTACGCCGCTCTAATAGACGATTTTCATTAGATTTTCATAAATTCGACGAGCACGGTTACTAACGAGAGTCAACTAATGTATTTAGGTGCTTTGCACCAGGTGTTTTACATTATCAAGTTGCGTAGCAAGTCGCTATATCAATTAAGTGTTTGACGCTAGCTTTTGCACGCAGCCTTGCTCGCGTGGTACCTAGGTAAAAAGTAGTCTATATGCTGTTCTAGGCAAATAACTCTATCAATTCCAAGTTTCATCGAAATCGGATGAACCGTTACGGCGTGATTGAACCACAAACAGCCAAACATCCTCACAAAACTTTCACATTTATAATAGGCCATACCTACACTAGTTGCAGTAGACCGGTCCTTACGTTTGCAGACTAGTAGGCTGCTTGCTAGGCTAACATTCAGACGAAACTAAGCGATAACTTACGCTTCAGTCTGTCAAAATTGGGTGCTAAGCCTCTAATTTATTCCTATTCAGAGTCATTTGGAACACTCTTACCTAAACTTAGCGCACGCCAAGCCAAGCGTAAGTACCTAGTGAATAGCGACTATTTGAGCCTGTCTCAAAACAAAATTAGCGCCGCCAACCAGCAAAGGTGAACTTGTAATTTAACAAAATTAAACAATAAATGGCAACGCAGTGTTGGAAGGTCCTTCACCCGATGGACCGGCGACATTGTAAAAGTTGCGGGAAGTCGGTGGATGGAAAAGGCTCAATACCGTTCGTCATGGAACTCTTTTGGGCAGCCCTTTAGCCAGAATGGACTTCTACAGGCTGATGATGATGATGAAACAATAAATAGCAGAGTCCTGGCAAAGACTGATGTAAGTTTGACCAACTCTTTCTCTGAATACAAATTCTAGAGATCGACTTCGACGGTACTTCGCCAAGATTGTTTTAGGAACGACTTCACTTCATGCATGAACCTTTACCTTAGGTCGTAAAAGCTTGTGGTTAACTTGGAGTTTGAAGGAAGGTCTCCATCCTTGGCCTTCATAAGCACGGAAGCGTTAGAATCATTTTCAAATATTATCGCACGCCCTTTCGTTTTAAATAAAGACTGGCCTCATAGCTCAGTTGGTAGTAACTCTGCCTTCTGCACTTGAGGCCGCGGGCTTAGATAATGTCGCGGGTTGATCCCCGCACTGGACAAATATTTGTGACATGAGTAAGAAATGAGTGAATACTGATATGAAGGCTGATAGAGGGGAGTGGAAGAGATAACAAGTTGTGCTGACCCCACATGAAGTGGGATAAGGGCAGGCCAGAGAGATGATGACTGGACAAGCATTTGTGTGATTAACACAGATGTTTGTTCTGTGTCTGGGTGTTAAATATTTATTTATTATGTATTTTCAGTCTCTGACCCATAGTACAGGCAATGCCTAGCTAGTTTGGGATCAGTTGACCGTGTGTGATAATATGTCCGGAATATTTAATGTATTTAAAAAATATACCCAGGCTAGCCTAGCTTTAAAAAAATATAGTCAAAGTCAAAGTCAAAAGGCATTTATTTCAATAAAATCACTAGGATCACTTTGAAACGTCTTAGAAACTAGGTGAAGCTATGCCTGTTCCTCGCGACCAAGCCTAAAGAATCAGGCAACAAACACGGCTTGGTGCCTATCATTTTTTTCGATGATCCTTTTTCACAAAATGGAATTTATAGCTTCAGTGTGGTGCCGATCGAACTAAGTGAGGCTCAAAAGAAAAGTTATCTAATTATAATCCCTAATAAATAAGTCTGTAGTCACTTCGTGTTTATCCTTAAGGTAATGTTTGTGTAGGACTCGCTAGCGTTCTAAAACCTCTAAACTAGTGCTTTACCTGACTATAATGCCAGAGCAAGAAACCAGTGCCGTCGATTGCTATTACAAAACTTGAATAAACTTGGTGGCACAGAATAACTTATTCAGTAATATTAAGTTAGTATACCTATCCCTGGCCGTGGTGGCCCCGGCTGAAGAATAGGCCCCTCCATATCTACCTATTTGCGGATGTCGTAAGAGTCGCCTCTTGTTGTCTAAGAGAAAAAAGCTAGAGGATGGGCAGCAGCGTTCCTTTATTTTATGAACGATAGCTCTAACTGCGCTCGCCAAATCGCATGCCCCCCAGCGTGGTGAGTATGGACTCCATACTCACCACGCTGGGGGGCATGCGATTTGGCGATTTGGGGATTTGCCCATGCAAATAGTCACATAATGTTAAGATATTAAGGAATTTGCTCTGACTGTGGGGGAGGCCATGTTCAGGAGTGGACATCGAACGGCTGAAATTATGATTATGATGATGATACGTACTCTTAACTATCGGAGCTAGGTATACCGACGCTGTATTAGAAGGCCCCCCACCCGATGGAAAATACTCAAGACAGTTCATCATGGAACTCTTTTGGTGAGGCCTATGTCCAACAGTGGACTCCTACAGGCTGATGATGATGATGATACCTGCCCTTGGATGAAAATAACTTACTAACTTAGTAGGTTATATAGAAGTCGTGTAGATAAGTACCTACCTCCACGTTCGATCAGGCACTGAGATCAATATTTTGTGAAACATTTTGACGTCTGTTGATTTACGTCACTGCTAAAACAAAACCTGAAAGTTTGTATAGGATCTTTTCTATTTCGGTGCGTAAGTCTCGCGTAGACTTCGTTTCTCGGAATGGAAATAATCTCTTATTTGAACTTCCGTATTACGACATGTTCCCTAACTAGTAGGTAACTATACTAACCCAAAAGGGGCTTTTTCTATAAATGAGAAGAAAAAATACAAGCAAAAATACAGAATCTGATTTTTCCCGGATTTTTTTTAAATTAGTTGTTATTGATCTTCTTTTCTCATTAAAGTAAAGTAAGTAACCGTACAAAATTTAATCGAGATCGATTCAGACATTTAAATGTGAAAACATGGTAACGCTATTTTGTAGAATACAGTCGGTGCTAACAATAACAATTTCCCTAATACTGTTTGAAATCAGATAATCCTCCCTTTCTCTTCTCATAACGAACAATTATAACATTGTCGTAACTTCTGTACTTAATTTATTATCCACATTAATTATTTTGGGTATACTGAAGTAGCATTTATACAAAAAACCTGCAAAGTTTCTTCTTTTTTGTTTCTTTATTTCGCGAGTTTTAGAAGAGTTTAATAGTTTTAAATATTATTTGAATTGTGATCCAGCAAATACGAAGTCGGATTTCAAATTCATTTTAATTTTGAATTTGTTGCTTATTTGCTGCATTTGAATATTGCTTATAACTAATAAACATAGCCTCCGCGGGCAAACTTCTACCTTGGTCAACCTGGAAATCGCTTAACCGATTGCGGAGTCAGGTTGGTCGCTGCAGGTACAATTTGAGCAAGTGGGGATACTCAAATGAGACGCAGTGCGATTGTAATGCAACGCAAACGATGTTGCACCTACTTTCGTGCATGCAGTGCCCTCACACCTGCACACTGAAGGACCTCTACGAAGCCACTGACAATGCCGTAGCTGTGCCGGAGTACTGGTCCAAAAAGATTTAGTCCCCCTGAACCATCGACACGACAGAAGAAGAATAGCCTCCGCGAAACCCAGAGAATCTAGTGACTACTGGTTGTCCCATGATGGGACTCCCATCTGTTCATTTCACTATCATATTTTAGGGTCACCTCAATATTGCCAATAATCATGTGCCATCACGTGAACTGCAAAAAAATGCATCTCCCACAGCTTTATAGAGCGGGACCTTAGATTTGCCAGCATATAATTGTTATCAGCACGCTGATCGGCGCCGAGAACCTGTTTTCTCTATGAATGTGAGCTATAAAAGCGTGTGTAATTAAGACGATACTGGATTATAATTATTAATGTTGCGTTTATTTTGTTAAAGAGACCTTCATTGTGCAATTATATTCGATACCAGTTCGGAACAACCACCGTAACAAAACAAAAATCAGTAGGTAGGTAAATTCTGGCCTTCTTATATTATATCGTACTATCCTACTAATAAGGGTTTAAGGGGTTTCAATTAACACCGTTTGGAACCCAAGCCAACATCACCGGCCCGGGGTACACTCTGCCGATTAACGAACGACGACGCTCTGTCGCTCTACCCATCAACCCGCCCTAGAGCAGCATAGTATGCTACTTTTTATATAGGTACCACCTGAGCGAAGCCACATAGTAGCCTATAACACAGCTAGGTATAGGTATATATCAGTAATACATCTTATAGCTGAGAATTTATTCACACCAGATAAAGAAAAATCGTTTTTAGCTAACTCGTCAGCCAGCAATGTACGTCCAACATTGCGGCCGTCAGAGAGGTGAGGGAGGGTCATTGCACTTACGGAAAAAGATTATTCAAATCAAATCAAATATTTGGACATTCATTCCTATATATTTTATTTCCTGAAACAAAATTTAAGAAAACTGGTAGAAATTTTGCAGTCCGGTATTTTCGGAATAAAATTGTGTGGTCCAAATGCACTGATTCATTTTTTGGGAGTTGTCTGATTGTGATTACTCCCTAGATATTTTCACGAAAGGAGCCTCTTCAATACTTGCATGCACCCCACTAATTCTTTCACCAATGGTCATTGGCCATTTTCAGCGATCATTGCAACCTCTAAGCCCTGTTAGTGACCTTATGCTGATGACCAAGTAAGAACCAGTGCAAGAGTGAACCAAGCATTATCCAGGTAGGTTTGATGCACGTGAAGCCGCAGAAAAAGCTAGAAAAATAAAATTCTAATTTAATTAACAAGTAGAATGTTCATCCGGGTAACCAATTAAGCTATCGGGTTTTCATGATGTACCGATTTGGCTCGGCTGTAATCTCAACACCGACGTTTGGATTCATTAGGTCACTACTTTAATAGTAATAATGAACACTTGGACGAAGGTTAGAATTTTTTTATTATATTCTGCCTAATAAATATAAGTCTTCAAGTAACGACTTCAATAAAAATACAGCCGACTTGAGGACCGCCTCCTTTTTGAAGTCGGTTAAAAACAACCTGCGCGTAGAGCACCGGGTATGGAATGCTTGTTTGACACTACATAATATACTATCCGGAAAAGGGCACAACACCCAATTGGCAATAAAGTTTGTTCTACGACGTTGGAAAATTCAACGTTTTTCATTGTGCAAAAATCAGCAGTTCTGGGCTCAGATCAGTTCAAACTCAATTATTTAGCTGTTTTACTTTGCAATCTGCATATTTAAGTTCACGTGCTTTAAATAATTCGTTACTACGATGATGAAAATAAAAAAAAACTGCTTATTGGAAAAAGTTCCGGAAAAATCTGAAAAAAAATTGGTATTTTTTTTGCGAAAAATTATTTATTTTAGTTGATAGATTAAGCTCCTTTCGGGATGACAATTATACATATTATGAACAGCTCCAGCGCAAATGTTAAATGACCAGATAAAATAAAGAATACAATATAACTCAAGTTTTTAAAAACTTCACTTTGGCAATCGACTCGCTAGTGTCTTAAAGTGTGAACTGTGTCAACGTGGCCTTTTTTGATTACAGCTGTTTATAATCGCACTCCTGGCAACAACATGCTTTGCTCAAAAGAAGAAAAGAAATAAAAACAAAATGAATCCTTTTCTTTACATCACCAACCGGTCGGACTACGGTATGCCAGAGCAAATAAAAGGAGCAACGCTTCAGGAGATTTTAGATAGAATTGCTGCGTTCAAACGTGCGGCATACTGTCCGTTTGGTTCAACCTACGATGACTGCCTTCAGATGAGTATGAAAAGTGTTATTTCTGCAATAGTCAAAGAAGCACTGAAAAAAAATGATGAAATAGTTAAACTCGCCCCAGTGGCTACCCCTGAAGTTATGCTAAGAATAATGAATGAATCAGAAACAGGTCTGGGTAATTCAGACACAACGGAAACTGATGAAACAGGTCCTGATTACTTTGTTGAAGAGATTCAAGTTGCACAATTGAGCAAAATCATGAGGAAATTATCGTCCCGGCAGCGGCGTCCAAAAAGCAAGCATAACAATCAATGTCAGGAAAAGGCTAAAGTTCCTATGTACCTAGGCATAGCAAGATTTAAACACTTAACAATTAATCCAGCAGTAAAGAAAAAATCTTCATTTAAGCGCAATAAGGCATTCGCCAAAATTTTCGAATAATATCGTTTTTAATTTAATACACATGGTCCATCATCAACGTCATCAGCCTCTTGAAGTCCACTGCTGGACATAGTCCTCCCCCAAGGAGTTCCATGATGAACGGTCTTGACCCTTTTCCATCCACCGACTTCCCGCAACTTTCACAATGTCGCCGGTAATGTCATGCGTGGTCGCCATTCTAGAACATTTAAGCGCGTCACACACGGCAGCTATAATGTAAAAATGTATATTATAGCACTATACATCTCATTACATCTTTCCATAGATACCGTCAGGAGACCACACACGGCAGCTATAATGTATCTTTTTACATCTTCGTATCTTCTGACAGTTTCTATGGAAATATGTAATGAGATGTATCGTGCTATAATATACATTTTTACATTATAGCTGCCGTGTGTGAAAGGCTTTGTTGTCGGTTCATATATTATTACCGAGATAGCCACTGAAAGGGCTCTTTCCAGGGTATCACACCAAACAATACTTATAAAGACTACATAATTATTTAGAGATTCATTGAATGGAGTTATTTTATTAACCTGGGTAGGGGCAGCTTCACAGAAAGCTCACCTCATGGCATACCCTCTTAAGCCTTGTTCAAACGGTTAACGATGTGTCATCTAAATAATGTTTAAATTTTATTTCAAAATGATCCTTCTTCATGACTTCTTCTAATTGAAGTCAATTAAAAAAAGTCTAACTCGAAGTTGACTAGGATGATTTAAAAATAAATTTTGAATGATATATCGCACGCCGTTTGTACAAGGCTTTATTTACAATCGGTCACTAACTCGTGTAATTTCAAAAGAACATAAATACATTCCGGCGAGTGTGCGAGTGCTCACACAAACTAAACACTATGCGGTTGATAAGGCACAAAATTAAAATTGTAACCGTATTGTTTTCTTAGTGATGAATTATTATATATATATATATATATATAAAAATAATAATAAACTTTATCGACTTGGCGCCTCTTTTTTTGGTTACGATTAGAAAAGGTCAGGGTGAGTGATTATGAATATGACGAATATTCAAATATTTATTCATAAAATACCTTTTTTAAAAATACCTGTCCTTTTGTTTGAGAAATAAAAGAAAACACACCAACACCGTAAATTATTATTCCCGGAAAAGAAGCACCTGAATATATATATAAAAATAATAATAAACTTTATCGACTTGGCGCCTCTTTTTTTGGTTACGATTAGAAAAGGTCAGGGTGAGTGATTATGAATATGACGAATATTCAAATATTTATCCATAAAATACCATTTTTTTTTTCATTCTTTGAAATAAAAATACCTGTCCTTTTGTTTGAGAAATAAAAGAAAACACATCAACACCGTAAATTATTATTCCCGGAAAAGAAGCACCTAGATGAACTTTTCCATGTTAAAAAATAACACAATTGGGCCCATCGTAACAGGTGATCAAAGGGCACGAGATATCAAAGCGTGTTTGTTTACTTATGCAAAATGATCCAAAACTCATGCATCGAAGTCAAGGCTCATATCTGTTAAATCATCGTGACGTAGGGGGAATTTAGAGGAGAAATTTCAAAAATAAAAAAATCTCTAGTTATACAAGATTTCTTGGGAAATTTTCAGTCTTGTGGACATAACACTGAAAATTTCCCGGGAAATCCTTACACTCTGGTAGAATAGAAAGATACTTATATAAAAATGACAGGGATAGTTCCACTCGCACAGAAATCAGACTGACATTCATTTTATCGCATTTGCTGTCGAAGTTGTTTTATTATCAATTCCCATTTCCCCCTCACGTTATTTTGGGGTGCACTAAGAAAGGAATTCCCAAAATTTTACCCTCAAAGGGGTGCAAAGTTTGTTCGAAAATATCATCACGTGAACGAAGTCACAGGTGCTTCCACTAATTTTCTTGATAAAAATATTCAGAGGAGCTGATTTGGTTGTTTTTTTTTTCGAAACTATGCACCAAAATCTACTACAAAGTGCAGAAAAAAAAGCTTACCAGAAATCCTCTTTATATGCAGTTGCGTGGCAAAATTGTTCCCCATTTGAGAGACATAGCTGTCTTTCTTGCTGGACAGCTGGATGCTGAAGCCATCGGACTCTAAGGAGGCTCGGGGCGCTCTGGCGGCCTGCACAGCTTTATTGCAAACTGTGGGAGTGACCTTTGCCAGAGCTGCCTCCTGGGAGCCGGCGCTGTCCCGCCGCCGGTTCTTGTGGTCGAGGAGCATACTCGGAGTGCACCCCATGATCACATTGGCACTACACTTTGGCACTAACACTGGCACGGAGACGCATTGTTTATCTGGAACAAGGGAGATAAAGTTAAAGCGCGGTGTTTTGTGAAAGCAAGACGTGCTACGTACTTAGTTCAAACTCTATCTCTCAGTATTTATCATTCATCATTTCAGCTGTAGGACGTCAACTGCTGAACATGGCGTCCTCCGCAGATCTTCAGAGCAAATTCCCACCATGTGTGGGGATTTTCCCATATTCACCACGCTGAGCACGCGCGTTGGCCTTTGTGAAAATAGGGGACGCTACTGCCCATTTTTTTCCTTAGTCGCCTCTTACGACATCCACGGATGAACAGAATATGGAGGGGCCTGTTCTTGAGCCGGGGCTACCACGAACGCAGTCTTAAATATTATATGTGGATATTAGGTAGATAGGATATTTTCATCATACAATCTTTATAATCTGAAAAAAAGGCTGTTGCGGAGAAGTGTTAAATTGTACCCATGTGATTCGGGTCGACGGATACATAAGTCATTAATAAGTAATTGCATAAGTACTGAAGCCACAGAATGAACAGCGTAGGTAAGTTGCTTATTGCTACTTAGAAGATTAGCGAGGTGTTGAGGTAACTTTTTTAATTACGCATTTATGAAGTTCCTTCGAGCGAAGTTAGTCAGTCACGTTAACACTTTAAAGTCCTTTTCAGCGTCTGAATTTGAAAATTTGTTGGTGTTAGTTGGCGTAAACATATTTTAATCGCAGAGCATAGCGAATATGTCGTAGCGAAAAAGCCGTCGCGATGTTTTCGCATTATTATCGCGTGTTATTCAAACTTTCGCGACTTGAAAATAGTTAACGAAAACTTTTTTGCAAATGTAAGCGTCGCACAAAATTTCTCTGAATGTATCTTTACGCGCGCACACGAAGAACTGAAGAAGCTCTTTATTTAATAACTGAAATGTCCAAAAATTGCACGGCCCCTCCTGTTGGTAAGTTATCGACATCGATAGGCTACGGTAACCGTAGCCTATCGATGTTTTCAATAACAAAAGATGCATAAGGGCTCGTGCGTACCTCTGACAAAGGATGTATTACCGATCCAACGAGGTAACGTCACCAGCCTTTTGGGCACACTGCCTGTTTTCTACTTGTAGTCGTCTGTCGTAGTCGTAGAAAACAGAGTTCATTCCTAGAATAATTTTAGCTTAATTTTCAATGGTTATTATTATTATTTTTCTATTATTGTGTTTAATAATGTCCTTTGGTAACAAAAGATTCAACAACACCTTTAAAAAATCAATACGTCCTTTTTTAACCTTTTTGTGATATATTGAAGTTGTCTCGTCCAAGATACTACTGTCTACGAGGCCGAGTCGGCCGAGTGCAGACACGCGGAAAGTAATTACATTTTGGCATCTCCCATTAGCAGGGGGAGGAGGGGAGGGGACACCGCCGTCATGGTGACGTCACTGATAACGTGCTCCAAATAGCTTTAGTGTGATATAGCAAAATAAAGTACTTTATCAAGTAAAAAGTGAAAGTGCAACTCACAACTCAATGTAAGAAATTAAAAAAAACTATTTGAAACAATAAAAGGTTGATTTTAATTTTTAAATCCTATCCACTACGCCTGCCACTAGTAAATTATGGGCTTAGTTCAGACCAAAATTTATAGTGAATTATGTTTTCCGATAACCGTTGGGGAGTAAAGGTTCTCGAATGGCGACCACGAACTGGGCGACGCAGTGTTGGAAGGCCCCCCACCCGATGGACCGATGACATTGTAAAGGTTGCGGGAAGTCGGTGGATGGAAAGGGCTCAAGACCGTTCGTCGTGGAACTCTTTGGAGGAGGCCTATGTCCAGCAATGGACTTCTACAGGTTGTTGATGATGATGATGTTTTTGAATGGGTTTTTTTGGACTTTGTACTATTATTTATTCAGTGTCTAGTTTTAGGCATCATCTTTTATATAATAGGTACATTTATTTATTTAACAAAAGCTCATAGCCAAAAATATACACATTCTGTCCCCAAGGAAACAGTACGGCAGTCGCTTTGTTACATGTCACAATGATGTAGGCAGATAGGTTTGTGTTCTATCTAGGCTGAGACACATATTACAATTATAGTCCTTATTTGTTTGCAATAAGGTCAAAATAGGATTGTCTAGAACGTTTCACCATTGACCAAATTTATACAGCATTCCTAAATGCTAGGTACTGCTATAAAAGGTGATGCTAATGAGGCTTGTTCTTGCTCGGTCAGCTGAGGGATTGCTCCAAACTAGCTCAATCGTAATAGTTTGTACATTTACTTCTATTAGTACATAAGTACTGCAAGTCTGAATAAAGTAGTCGGACAAAAATACTGCGAAATAAATATATTTTACGAGAGGTAGGGCACAGCGAGATTTTCTCGCTCTAAATTGGAGCAGCCCGCCTGGGAGGTACCTCCGCCTTACAGAAGATCGCAGCCAAATGACATTATTTGTTTCAAATAGTGTTGTGTTCCTGCGGTGAGTAAGGTTGCCAGAGCTCTTTAGGGGGGGAGGGGTTCGGCAGGCAACGCATTAGCAATGCTCCTGGTGTTGCTGATGTCAATAGGCGACGGTAACCACTTACCATCAGGTGGGCCGTAAGCCTGTTTGCCTCCGTATAACATAAAAAAAATAATAAAAAAATACTGTGACTCCATTTCGTTCATTATCGTGGATCTTTCGATCATTATTCTCAGTCGGTACAGTAGTTCCTATATTGAAGAAGGAGGAGGTAGTGCAGATTTTCTCGCTCTAAATCGGAGCATCCCGCCTCCGCCTAACAATAGATCGCAGCTAAAATAACATAATTTGTTTCAAATAGTGTTGTGTTCCTGCGGTAAGGTTGCCAGGAGGAGGGGTTCGGGGTCGACAACGCGTGCATGAAGCCTCTGGTATCGCAAGCGCTCATAAGCTACGGTACCCACATACCAACAGGTAGGCCGTCTTGTAATGTCTCTAACTTGTATGTCAGGAGTATTCCGTACCGGGCTCAAATTGTTCTTTCTGTTTCAGAACGATAAAATATACTAGAGTTGTTAATAGAATGGTAGAATGGCGCACTTTAATCCTTTCACTACTCTGATTCTTTCATCGATGGTCATAGACCCGTTTCAGGGTCACCATACAGTGCAATGGAGGACCTATGCTTGAAAAGTTTGTTCGTAAAAATGGATACGGCAACTATGACAACAAAATGTTCGTAAATCAAAACTATAAACGCCAATATGTTTGATTGTTTAGTCAACATTCGGTTTACAGTTTCAGATTAAAGCGCGCTCGCCTTTGATTTCGCAATCCAGCCAAAACAACCCGAATTTATTGGCTGGAGCCATTAGGTACTCACTACATTAGTAGGTAGTTTAAAGCTGTATTCAAACCAGCGATATATCGTCTGAAAGTTATTTCAAAATGATCCTTACGTCTACTGATGAAAATACATATTGAGTTTGACATTTAACTCAACGATATCGCAAGCCCTTGAGGGGCTCGTTAAACTCAAAAATGGCTTTATTTGGTAGATGTAAATTTGAGGATAATAATTTTGATATTTTTTGCTTATCTCGGACAAAGGATCAGTATAGCGATCCAACGAGGTAACGTCGCCAGCCTTTTGGGCACGCTGCCTGTGGTTGGTGATCTGAACTCTGTTTTCTACATGTAGTCGTAGTCGTAGAAAACAGAGTTCATGTCTAGTATAATATTATTTTAGTTTAATTTACAACTGTAATTATTATTATTTTTCTGTTACTTATAATAAATAAAAATTCCAGGATAATTTTGAAATAACTTTCAGATTACATAGCACCCCGCGCGTTTCAACACGGCCTAAATAAATATCGCACAGGAGATTGAATAAAAACGGGCAAGTCAAAATCTCATGCCCTCAGGCTTCTGGGACGAAAAATTGTGACCTAATTTGATAAGCTTGCTTGCTTGACGTGTCACTGATTTGTTCTTGGTCTTCTGTATTAGGTCAGTGACCAGGTTTAGGTATGGTGGCCCTGAAAAGGGCATATGACTGAACGATTTGATAAGCCACGTTGGCCTAGTATGAGGTACCCCGACTTTCGATCCGAAGGTCGTGGGTTCGAACCCGGACGAGCACCAATGAGATTTCCTGTTTGAAAAAAGTAAGTGCACATTAACACGTGCCTATATCGGTGAAAGCAAACATCGTGAGGGAGCCATTAAGTAATTCTTATAATTGTAGCAATAGGTTTGTAAACTGTCATAAGACTGTCATGAATGGAACTCTCACTACTGCAAAATGTGGGCTTGTGCAATTTATGGACGTGCCTCTGACTACCGCTTAGGCATCTTCAAGGATCTGATTTCCTGGAGATCTGTGAGGGTTGTCTACCATGTGGATAAAAGTTTATGTGAGCTTTTTTTATGATTTGATTTGATGGCGTCATCATCATCATTTCAGTCATAGGACGTCCACTGCTGAAATTAGTTCCAAAATAATACTTGCATCAACGAAATAAAGTCAGTTTTGGAGTTTGACATTTGAGGGCTTGCGATATCGTTGAGCTATACCCTCATGTCAAACTCAAAACTGACTTTAATTATAAGATGTAATTATATAGAAATAAATTTAATCATATTTTGGATGACATTTCGCATGCCGTTTGACACGGCGGCATTTAATATTCAAAACGGGGATTTCCTAAAAAACCTTATAAATTTCACTTTGCATTAAATAAAGCACTGAATACGATAACTAAACAGATCAAAACCAATATCAAAGAAACTATTCGTAGATATAAATAGAGACTGAATCAAATCGCGAATTCACGGTAAAAATATTTCTGTTATTTTCGTCGATTTTCATTCATGTCTCGGGGATACAATTTGGCCTTTCGAATAAATAAAATAGAATGAGGAATTGGATGACTAATACCTACGTCACATGAAAATATTTACTTACCTAGTACGCGTTGGCCTAGCGGGGTGGTCTTTGCATGTAAGTGGCCTCTAAAGGCCACACAGACCACCCGCGCACTTTAATCCTATCACTACACTGATTCTTTCACCGACGCCGACGCGACGGTCATAGGCTCTTTTCAGGGTCCCCATACTTAAACCTGGTCTTTGATCTAATGTAGGATACACACATACATAAAATCACGCCTATTTCTCAGAGGCAAAGACCACGGCTTTCCACTTGCTAAGATCCTGACATCATCATCATCATCATCATCATCATTTCAGCCGTACGACTTCCACTGCTGAACAGCCTCCCCCACAGACAGAGTGAATTCCTTATCATGTGGGGGGATTTGCCCATACTCACCACGCTGGGCATGCGGGTTGGCGAGCGCAGTTAGAGCTATCGCTGTTAAGAATGAGGGACGCTGCTGCCCATCCCCTAGCTTTTTTCCCTTAGTCGCCTCTTACGACATCCGCGGATAGGTAGATATGGAGGGGCCTATTCTTCAGCCGGGGCCACCACGGCCAATCCTCCTGACATAAGTACTTCTAATACAGAATGACCTAAGTAAATGAAGACGTTTTTTAATAAATGTAAGTATCAGTGACACGACAAGAAAGCAAGCTGCCTTTGATGCCCTATCTCAACAACCCCCCCTGTAAGGTACCTAGATAGGTAAATATATTCATATTCATTTATTGCCAACATGTACATGGATACAGCTTTGGTGTAAAGGTAGGTACATGTACCCTGTAGGACGCTGTAAATATCTTATTTTACATACATTTAAAATTTGTTAGTTAGTGCTTGGTAATATTATAAATTGTTTTTGATTACACTACAAAGTAATAATAATAATAATTGGTAACTTATCCTTAATAGTACAGTTTATACAGTCAAATAGCATTGGATAAAAACAATTCAGGTTAAGCTAGGTAGATAAGGTACTAGAAGGAAATTAGGTTAAAAGTGAACTAAACCGGCGAATACCACTTAAAAATAAATGGTAGCGATAATATAGAAATGAAGTTGAAGATACTCCAACGAGTAAACAACGATTTGTAATACGCTGAGAGTTAAAAATATCTGAAGTCTAAATTACGTTTATTTTCAACATCGTACGCTCGTTTACATAACCGAAATATATTTAAAACTAGCTTCCGCACGCGGCTTCGCTCGCGTGGTACGTATGAAGATAAAAAGTGGCCTATATGCTATTTCAGACTATAATCTACCTATAATCTCTATGCTAAATTGCATCCAAATCCGTTCGGCCGTTTGGGCGTGATTGAACCACAAACATCCAAACATACGAACATCTCACAAACTGTCGCATTTTTTATTAGTAGGAAAATTAATTAAAAACAAATGGTTCCTTCAACTTGGTACAGGGTGTCTCATGGATCGATGTCAGTGGAGGGGAAAAATGTAAGATAAGAAGTGGCCTATATGCTATTTCAGACTATAATCTACCTCTATGCTAAATTTCATCCAAATCCGTTCGGCCGTTTGGGCGTGATTGAACCACAAACATCCAAACATACGAACATCTCACAAACTGTCGCATTTTTTATTAGTAGGAAAATTAATTAAAAACAAATGGTTCCTTCAACTTGGTACAGGGTGTCTCATGGATCGATGTCAGTGGAGGGGAAAAATGTAATTAGGTACCTAACCATCAAACAGAACACAGGACAGGAACCGTCACCAACGCGTTTTTGTGTCCCATCTACCTTTTTTGACTGACTGGCCTCATAGCTCAGTTAGTTGTAACTCTGCCTTCTGCGCTAGAGGTCGCGGGTTCGATCCCCGCACTTGACAAGCATTTGTGATTAACACAGATGTTTGTTCTGTGTCTGGGTGTTAAATATTTATCTATTATGTATATCAGTCTCTGGTACCCTTAAACGGCTAGTTTGGGATCAATATATTTATGTTTTTTCCATCGCCATAAGACGGAGTTCTTCCTACCAAAATCATTGTTTAACAGTTTATATTTAGGATCTTCAAAAATAAATTGTTTCATAAAGACTTTGTTGCGAGGAATATGGGAGTTTCACCGTTCCTAAGGTCGTAAGTTGGAACCCGGTCCTGCACCAATGAGTTTTTCAAATAGAAAAAATTAAGTTCACTTGCTTTGAACGGTGCACGAAAACCTCGTGGGTAAAATATTTAGTTTTTTTTTTTTTTTTTTTATATATGCCCTGACTACACCCTCAGACATTCTCTAGGATATGATCGCCTGGTGATCTGAGAGGATGTCTACTATAACTCGTGGGAATAAAAGTGAACCTATTTTAATAAATAAATAATAAATAAATAAATATTCCGGACATATTACACACGGTCAACTGATCCCAAACTAGGCATAGCCTGTACTATGGGTACCAGAGAATGATATACATAATAAATATATATTTAACACCCAGACACAGATCAAACATCTGTGTTAGTCACAAATGTTTGTCCAGTGCGGGAATCGAACCCGCAACCTCTAGCGCAGAAGGCAGAGTTACTACCAACTGGGCTATGAGGCTAGTCAATTTTATTAGTAGTAATAGTCAGTCTATTTTATTAATCCTAACCTTAAACCTAAAAATCCGTATAACACCCTATCAGTGCTTGGATCTCGTTTGGTTTGATAGGTACCTACGGTTTCGTAATACGGGTCTTTGACAGGCACGTGATTACTAAAGCGTCGAATTAAACCCTCTTGAGCTTTATTGCCAGCTAAAAGAACATTAGACACTAAAATTTCATAAACTTAGTACTTAAGTAATTATCATCATACCTGTGTATCTCACATTCCACAGACAATTAATTAGAAATTCAATTCGAGATGGAGCTATTAATTAGTTCTCGGCTTACTCATTCCAGACTTAGCTTGATTCTCCCTGCAGGTTAGTTTGGACTTTAAAAAAAATATATATTCAAGACATATCACACATGGTCAACTGATCCCAAACCAGGCATAGCCTGTACTATGGATACCAGAGACTGATAAACATAAAAGATAAATATTTTACACCCAGACACAGAACAAACATCAGTGTTTATCACACAAATTTTAATGTTTGTCCAGTGCGGGAATCGAACCCGCGACCTCTAGCGCAGAAGGCAGAGTTACTACCAACTGAGTTTTTAGGCCAATCAAAATTTGATACGGGTAGCTAGTTTACGAATACTGAAATGTTAGTTATCCGAATTATGGGACAGAAACTACTCGGCTGAAGCTGAATTTATCCGCTCATTGCTTGCCCGTAGTAAAGGTGCGTTATAAGAATAAGATTATGATTTTATTTATTTGACACACACACACACACACAGTAAAAACATATTAAAAACACACAATCATTTTAACATTAAAAACAAAAAGAAACTTAAAACTAATACAAGTTAATATTTACAAAATACACAAGAAACAGTTGAGCCATCTAAAGACCGTTACAAACGATCTATAGAAAGCTCAACTGATCCAGATCACTACCAGTCGGAAGCGTCCCCAAGACGCTGGCAGAATTGCCACGCTGGATGGCAATGCTAATTCGCTGGGCCAAATAAGAGCCAGCTCTCGGGTCACGCGTCGCTTCGATCAGACGTCCTGATATCTTTTTGAAAACCCGGAGGGCCCCGTTTCCCCACGGCCTGGGTCCGTGTCTCAACCCCAAAAGGCTCAAATATGTAAGCCCTATCAAGACTAACATATTTGCAAAAAACAAAACAACATACCTACGCCTAAGTAAATGAAAAGAACATTAAAAGTAGGTTCACGAACACAATAAGACAATAATTAGGCCGGTTAGCAAAGCTAAATATGTTTCTCAGTGCGACTGTGCAAGTGCGGCCAAACTAGGTCCAAGTCTCAGCCACTCCCGAACATAGTAGGGAAAAGTAATATGTATCCGGCTAACCGGAAGATGGAATAAAAACATTTGGAGTTTGAAAAATTTATAGGCCCTTTTCAGGGCTAACATACCTTAACCTGGTCAATGAATTAATACAGAATGACCAAAGAATCAGTGACAGGACAAGCAAGCAAGCATTGCTCGTCGGCAACGTTCGTCTAAATAAAGAAAGAAAATACATTTATTAAGGTCACACACATGAACAGCACAAACTAATAAGAAAAAATACAGACACTACAAGGCATAAAGAGGTAAGGACAAACAATAGTAGATAGGTAGTGACAGAACCAGGGTGTAGGAATCGATAGTTCTATTAATTGACACACAAAAAACATCCCACGTCATTTGCTAATAGTAATCGATACCTTTATTGATCTTAAAAGCTTTTACGCCACGAAGCTCACACACAAAGCAGATATAAATAAATTATTGTGTACACTTTCAAGGAAGCCAGACTATTGTTTTTCTTAATTGAAAACTGAGGTAACGTATGACATCGGCAACAAAGGCAACTATTGTCGTGTCGGACGGCCTTGAAGCTGTAGCCACCCAGTAGGGTTGCTACGGCTGGTTTTAAATACAACCTTTGACCGTAATTTTCACTAACATACTTACATACATAAAATCACGCCTATTTCCCAGAGGGGTAGGCAGAGACCACGGCTTTCCACTTGCTACGATCCTGACATACGGGTAACAGCTAGTTTTGATATAAATTTTAATTAACATATCACATGCTTTTAACCCCGGCATTCTTTGTAAACTACCCGACACTTTCTCCCGCTGGCATAATTTATAGGGGTGTGTGGAACCTGTTGCATGTTGGCATATGTCCAAATACGCAGAAAACGAATATTAGGTAGTGGCCCTCAGTGAAATTTATTGGGCAGTGGATACGTTATGGGACGAAATTGACCAAGTCGTTTTGTTGGTGTAGGGCACGCGATGCTTTACATTATTCATGCTAGTTTTTCGGTTATTAGATGATTTATTAGGCACCAGTGGCAGCGGTAAAGTTTGCTGTAGTGTTTGTGAACTGCGCCATGTTGGCCTAGTGGGAGGTATCATGACTTTCGGGCAATTTCGATCAATGAATTTTTCTATTTGAAAATATTGTGAGGAGGTAACCCGCGGCTTAGTCAGTTTCGTAGGTATTGACCATGTCTTTCCTGTGGATAAGGCTGACTAGGCTGAGTGGCTGAGAGGATGGTACAGGCGCTGGGCTAGCCTAGTTGGTAGATGGAGAAGGCTCAAGACCGTTCGTCGTGGCACTCCTTGGCAGAGGTCAAGTTCAGCAGTGGACTTTATCAGGCTGATGATGATGAAGTTGATAATGTAAGTATGATCTACCTGAAGTTATCATAATCTAAAACTGGTAGCTACCTACTTATTATCACTCATTTGCCGTGTTCAAACGACGGCTTTAACGTCATCGACATGGAAATAATAGCATTTTGTCTTGAGCAGATTGCTTTTATCTTACGTATTTGCATTATTGACTTCAAAAGATAAATTAGCATTGAAATTGCTTCTACACATGCACGCGGCTCTAGCATCACAAAAGATGATAAGAGAGTTAAAATTAAAAAAAAACAGGCTGACATCTGTCAATTAAATTTGAAGTTGCAAACTGCACTCAAGCTTACAAAGATACGTGTATGAACTTTTTATTGTGAGGTATGATCGAATATGATTGACTTTATATTTTTTTTAAATAGAATTCGAATCCAGTCTAGTGTCAGTCTCACGTCGAAATTCACGTTAGTGAGGCGCCATAGGCGTTTTCGAGTTCTACAGAATACGAAATTTGAAAGTCACCGGGGATTCAACTCTTCGAAGTTCGAAATGTTTTTACAGAATACGCCTGCTAATGGCCGTATCTTTTCGAAATACCAATATGTTCAACCGAACAGATGGGTTTTTTGGAAATCATACATAAATTGAATAGCGTAAACCTGTCCAGCCGACATTGTATGAAAGCGTTTGTTTTGCACATTCCAGGCTATTCCTATTCCAGGAATGTTTATTCTGCGTTTATGAGCCGCACAATTCTCGTTCATAGCAAAATCTACTCACGCACCTACCGTGTAATACCGGTTAGAAATTAAATTATTTTTATATTTTGGAGGAAGTACATAGGGCACGTCGAGATTTTCTCGTTCTGAATTGGAGCAGCCCGCCTGGGGAGGTACCTTCCTTCGCCTTATAGAAGATCGCAGCCAAACAACATTTCAAAAATTCAAATTCAAAGTTATATCATAGTTCTGTGTGCTTATGATAAAAATTACTTTATTTTGTATTTTAAACTAATTACAAAGAAACATAAGAAATAAAAATAATTATATTATTTATTATGTGCATAATTAAAGTTAAAAAAGTACAGTGCTAAAGATAAACTATATTGTTAGAATACCTACTGGTGCTTTTAATTTTACAATAAGCGTATGACGTCAGAGTACAGAGTAAAAAGGTTTATTTAAAAAATTAATAAAATATCTGACGTCAATCAACGTCACGTCGGAATATAAAACAATCTCGCTGAAAAATATTCATCCGAAACTCAATTATAAAGTAGCGTGAAAATTTGGTTCATATCACGTTTCACATCAGGAGTTTACTTTAAACTGACTTATAAAAGGAGGAGGCTATCAATACGGCAGCTAATTATTATTTTTAGGGTTCCGTACCTCATTTGGAAAAAATGGAACCCATAAAGGATCACTTTGTTTTCCGACTGTCTGTCTGTTTGTCAGTCTGTCTGCCTGAAACACAATTTACAATAGAATATTTTTTGGAATGTATGAACAAAGCCTTTTCATGACATCCCATTTCATATATTTGTATTACTATTTTTGCTCCTCTTGGACCCCGTTATCTTACTTAACAAACCATTCCTCATAAATGTATGACGCTGACGACGACGCAAAAAATGTTATACCTACATATGAAAAAGATAAACCGAAGGAAGGTATCAAAACCCACAACACAGGTTTTTAACCTAGCGTGGTTTTTGATGCAACCTCAACTACAAAAGTTTTTATATGTTTTAGAGTACCTATAACAGCGTAAAAATTTAAAAAGTGTAAAAATGTAACACGTTTGGCATGAATAAATTCTAAATTCATTTTACTTAACTCATAACGCCGATTTAACTCATATTCTTACCAACAAATTTTGATGGATGTCGACCTACAAAAGTCCATGCAGGTGGGATGAACGAATCGAAAGTTATGCTCGGGCATACATAGATACAAACATACAACGACGGAGCCGATTCCTCGAAGTCGTTTGAGAGACCTTCGCTCGCTTCGTTCGCTCGATCATTAAAAGAACCGTTGCTTGGTTAAGAGGGTATAAAATATTCGTGATTCTAAGTGAGATTCCGTGTTTGTCTCAGAGATCAGTAGAGTCACGGTCTAATAAATAATTTTACGAGCCTTCAAAGGATCTAATTTATTAAGATTTCTTCATTTCACTCATTTTCTATTCAATTTGAAGAAGGTCATGCTATATTATTTGCCACATTGAGTTATCGTGCTAGCGTACACATAGAAAAATAGAACACCTACTAATAAAAATATAATAATAAATCCTTAAACACGCAGACGAAGTTGCTAGCTAGTCAAAATAACAGCTTTTTACTAAATGCATTATATGAAAGTATAAGTATACGGAACTCTTGACAAAAAAACAATTTTGATTTTTTTTGTGTCTCTTTGTTCCAGTTAATCTTCGGCTAGACCGATTTTGACGGGACTTTCACTTGCAAGCCGTAGGTATTAGTCTAGTAATTAGGATAAAAAAGTTATGCTTACATGATTTGTTCATGTGGAGAGGATGAACGAAAGAAGAGTGAAGAAACATGTGTACAAGGCGAATCTGAATCATCATCATCATCATCATCATCAGCCCACATTAGTCCACTGCTGGACATAGGCCTCCCCCAATACACGCCACTGAGCTGGTGTTCGGCCCTTGTCATCCACTTACTGCCCGCCGCCTTTCGTAGGTCATCGCTCCACCTAGCCGGGGGGCGCCCCACACTACGTTTGCCTAGACCTGGTCTCCACTCAAGAACTCGTTTACCCCAACGGTTGTCGGTTCTTCGGCATATATGGCCGTATATCTGAAATGATATACGGCCATATCGAATAATATATCGAATCTGAATGGGACTGTTGAAAGGGGAAGACCTCGGCGTACTTTTAGTGACCAAATCGGTGATATTTTGTAAAAAGGCCAGGTCAAGAGTACCCTATACTGACGAGTATGCACGAGGAATGTCAGGATCGTAACTAGTGGCAAGCCGTGGTCAGTGTCACCCCTCTGGGAATTAGGCGTGATTTTGTCTTTAATTCTTTTAATTCTTTATTGTACACAGAAAACATAATAATACAGGCATGTACAAAGGTGAGCTACCCTTACCCCTACAAAGAGTTTTTATTATTATCTATGGTAGCCTAGTGGAGGAGGTACCCCGACTTTTGATCCGATGGTCGTGGTGGTGTACAATAAAGAATAAAGAAGGAAAACATCGGAAGGACCAGTAAGTATTCTTATTAGCGGTGATGGGCTTGCCACCAGTAAGTGGTCCGTGATTCTGACTGAAAATTGTGGTCATGTGCCAAGTTTGGACGTGCCTCTAAGGACACACGTCACGAACGTCATAAGGCACATCTAAGGACATCTTGAAGAATCTGATAGCCTGGAGATCTGAGAGATATGTACCATACTCGGGGATAAGTCGTGTTTTTTTAATAATGTTACATGTATATGTATGTGTATGTAAACAACATGATCACTAACATAATACAGGATAGGTTGACCATGAAAGAATCAGTGACAACGACAAGAAGAAGAATAATGTTACATGCAACCACACAAAAACCGAATTAAAAGTTAGAGGAATTTTGTTCTCTGTTTCTATCAGATATTCACCAAAATTAATCGAAATCAAAAGAAATCGGAACAGATCGCGTAGGTAATCAGCATACAATTTAAAAAAAATACACAGCCGCAATTTGAGCCGAAGAAGCAATCGAACCAGCATATCTAAAGTGTCAGCCAAGCACTCACCCGCTAAGCCACCAAAGTCGTCAAAGTCATAAACTCAAGGTCAAGTCCTTGATTTCCGCACCCTTCGAGAGACTAACGGAGAAACACAATGGGACAGCAAAATCAATAAAACACACCACTCAATGGTTCCCTAAGGTAGGTAGGTATACTTAATACATACCAACCTGTATGGGATAAACCATGGTTCCTATGAAACGATGACCGTCAATGACGGGCGTAATGAAGCGGTGAAACGAAGCGATTCATTTACTTCTGTTAAACAAAAATTGGACAGATTTTTAAGCTTTCTGTCTCTTACAGTCTTTGCAGCGAAACCGGAGAATGCTTTTTTTTTTTTTTTTTTCTCGTTCCTCTAACGTAATCAGAGACTGTGTTTACTAATTTACATTTTCTTCTATATCTTTTCCCTATGGTAGTGTTATTTACCGGAGTATGCTTGGCAACAAGCTCAAGGACACCCACTTGGGTACGGAACTCTTCCAGAGGAAGGATTTTTGAGGAGGGCATCACCCTGCTGGGGTGAAATCGCAGGGTCGTCGGTGTGATTTCTGGAAAGATTTATGTGTGAAGAGATCGCATCCGCATTAGCAGAGATGATCGCGTCTTCCGGATCTCCAAGAATATGTCTTAGGCTCGTATTCAGAGACAAGACTCAAACTTAGATTTAATCACAGATCAGCTGAACTCTATTTAAGTATTGAATCTCTTCTCAAACATAGCTTCTATTCAAGAACGGTACATAAACTACTCTCAGCTGAATCGAGTCTCAAATCTGTACTCAAATGTTCTCGTTTACATTTTGATTTATTTATAGTTTTCGATTCGTTTTACGCAGAAATTCAAACAGCCAGGGTGGAAATAGAACAGAACTATAAAGTCAAGTATAAATATGCATCAAAGTACGTGTAACGGAACGAACTTGTAATTTGATTAATGTCTAATCAATTCTAAACTCAAGCACCGATTTCGTCTGATTGACGTTTCAGAATAAGCATTTACTCAGGTGAACTGTAATCATTGAATCTATACATAAATACTGTCCAAGAATTAGAATCTCGACTCAAATCGAGATTTAAGTATAGATCAACGCTTGAGTCTTGTCTTTGAATACGAGCCTTAGTCTACTATTATTTAATTGTTTATCAGAAGTCGAGGGATGGCGGTACGAGTAGCTCAAGAATGTCCGTCGCCGCACTGTTTAGGGGAGGCCTATGTATAGCAGTAGACTTCATCAGGCTGATGATGATGTACATACAATCACCGCTTTTGGGGAAACCAGGGTTAATGGGAATATTCTGGTCACGCGTTCAAAGAGCTGAGTCGAAGCGGTGGCTTTGTTGGGTCCTAAGTTCGTTTTGGGGATATTCGGTCTAATGCCTTCTGTAGGGTTGCCTGTTAGGTCTTGGGTTGGCTGGTTCAGTGTTGGATTGGTGATGAGTGGAAACAAGTGCTGAAGCGTTCACATCAATATATTTTTCTTATTACTTGTCGGCCATATTAGCAAGAGGAAGTCTTGCCAACTACAAACTTATATCAACACATTAATGTTGGGATGCCAACATGCTGGGGGCGGCAGAGCTTGCGAAGAACAATATAGTATAATAATCTTAACCTCAAATACCATCCAGCATATTGGTTTACAATATGAAATTAACAAATTAAATTACTTATAAAAAGATGCAGTTTTTCTGTTACACCCTTTCCTTTATTACAGGTAGGCAAGTTATATAAGATCACCTAGTCTAGTCTCATTATACATATTAAATACCAATTTTGCACTTAATTAACAATCTCTGTGAGTAGGTAAGTACATTTTCAGACTTTTTTACATAGTAAGACTTATTTATTTAGCAAAAATTACTTTCCTTAAAACATTACTTTTCTTCTAATAACAAATCAAATGAAACAAAAACATTTTCTAAAGAAACATTAATTCTAAGTTATTGAGTAGGTTTTACTACATGTTTTTTAACATTTAACTAAATTATCTAAATATCTATGTAAAATTTTACTTATATGTATGTAATCTTATGGTATATATAGGTGAGCTTAAGTTGTAGCATACATAATTTTAGGCTAGCACACATAGGGAGACTATACCTACTATATTTGCTTATTCTAAGAAGTAGGCACATAGGTAGCTTTATTTCTTAGTTTTAACTTAGTCTAAAACATAACAGTTTTATTACTTATTCTAAAGGCAATATACATATACCACTTAGTGATCGTTTGTAGATCTTTTTGTTGGGTGTGATTACCTCAACAACACGAACTTTGTTATCTAGACCTGGATGAACTTTTACAATTCTAGCCATAGGCCATGTTAGGGGTGGGGAGTTAGGCTCCCTCAGTATAACTAAGCTTCCAACCTTTACATTGGGTACACTGTCACGCCACTTTGGACGAGACTGGAGAACATTTAGGTAATATTTGTGCCAAATTTTCCAAAAATGAGATTTAACTTTGTTACATAGTTCCCAAAACTTTAACCTATTTACAGGGGTATCTATAACATCCTTTTCTGGAAATGAAGTTAGTGCAGTTCCTACTAGCCAGTGCCCTGGTGTTAGGTAACTGAAATCGTTTACATCTTGAGCTGTTACAGGTAACAAAGGCCTAGAATTCAGGACAGCTTCTATCTGACATAAAATTGTATTTAGCTGCTCGTATGTAAGTACATAGTTTTGTATTATGCGTTTTAGATGAAACTTCATGCTTTTTACAGCTGCTTCGGCAAGTCCAGCAAACACCGGTGAGTAACTGGGAGTAAAATGGAAGGATATACCTTGTTGCGTTACATAGTTTAGGACTTGTGTTTGATGATCCTGCGAAGCCTGAAGTTCATACAAACGAACTAATTCGTTCCTTGCGCCCTTGAAGCAACCGCCGTTATCGCAGAACACGTCTGTGGGTAAGCCACGTCGCGCTATGAAGCGTTTGAAACACGCAAGGAAACAGTCTGTGCTTATATCTGATGAAAGCTCGAGATGGACGGCTTTTGTGACGAAACAGACGAATACGCATATGTATCCCTTGGTCTGTAAAGCCCGTCGTACACGCGAATTCTTTACAGGAATGGGACCCGCGAAATCTATACCTATCTTTTGAAACGGCCGGCAGGCTGTTACTCTTTCAGGCGGCAAGGAACCTATTAGCTGTTTGGCGCATTCGGCTTTCATCCTAAAACAAAGCAAACATTTATGAATCAACTTTTTAATATGTTTGTAACCATTTATAATCCAGTATTTCTGATTTAAGCTAGATAATAATAACCTAGGTGCAGCATGTAACAATCTAATATGCTCATGGTTTACAATAAGATCAGTGATTCGAGATTCTTTAGGCAGGACGATAGGGTGTTTTTGCGAGAATGATACCTTTGCATGCTCGATTCTACCACCTATCCTAAGCATACCTTCGCCGTCTAGAAACGGATGTAGAGGTTTCAATGAACCATTGACATTTTCGCTCTTTTTAGATAAAATATTTATCTCTTCCTTGAAATGGATGCTCTGCTCGTGTTGAATGATTTTATGTAAAGCAGTTTGTAATTCGAGAGAAGATAACGAAGCACTTGAGACCCGTTTATTCTTATTTTTTAAATTGTGACAAAATCTAAGTACGTACGCCATAATTCGTGTCATTTTATTGATATCTGAATACTTATCGAGAAAGACAAAGAAATCATCTTTAGTTTGAGCGACAAGAGATACCTTTGCGTCAGAGAATGTGGGACCCTTTTTCATTTCAGGCAAGTCATCTGTGGACAATAGTGGGGTAATATTTTTAAATTCGTACTTACAGTCCCGTAGGAACTGTGGACCCGTCCACCATAGCTCGCAGCTTATCAGCTCATCTGGATCAGCCCCCCTGCTTACATAGTCAGCAGGGTTCTCCTTCGTAGACACGTACAGCCAGCGCCATCTAGGGGTTTGCTCTCGAATCAACCGTGCTCTGTTTGCAACATATGCGTTGAGTTTAATGGGCTCTGTGGCTATCCATGCAAGCGAGATTTGTGAATCGGAAAAGAGATAGACATCATCTATCTTTATTTTGAGGCTCAGAGTGTCGTAGACTCTGTTTGTTAGCCTTGTAAGCAGAAGCATAGCATTTAATTCTAATCGCGGTATGGTGAGTGCCTTATTATCGCGGGGGTTGATTCGAGATTTAGAGCAGAGTAAAGAAATTGAAGCTTTACCTGAGTCGTTCACCACCCGAAGGTAGACACAGCAGCCATAACCAGTACTGCTTGAAGCATCAGCAAAGCCGATGAGTTGCACTGCAATAGCACTGTCAGGAACCTGTATGTTTCTTTCTATAGTAAGAGGTTGCATAGCAGACAATTTCATAGCAAAGGAAAGCCATTCTGATTGCAGTGATTGCGGAAGAAAATCATTCCAACCGAGTTGTTCGCACCATAGCTTTTGCATGAAAGCCTTTGCTTTCATGATGACAGGAGACATGAAACCGAGAGGGTCATAAAACTTAGAGATATAGCTCAATACTTGCCTCTTTGTAGGGTACTCAATATCAAAAGTTTCCGGACAGGAAAACACAAAACAATCTTTAGCAACATTGAGTGTAAGTCCCAATGTTTTTATGTATAAGTTATTCTTTTGTAAATCTAAATCATCAAATTGTAGTTTATCTGGGGAAATTCCCTCCAAAATTTGTTGACAATTTGATGCCCACTTGTGGGTGTAAAAACTACCTTTACCTAGTAATTCACATAATTGCCGTTTCGCCTCGACAATAATGTCGAAAACAGAGTGAGAATAGCAGGCGTCATCAATATACATACAGTGCTTAATAATATAACAGGCTAGTGGAAATTCCCTTTCATATTTTGTAGCAAGCTCATATAAGCAGCGAGTGGCAAGAAAACTTGAACTTTTTTGGCCATATGTGACTGTATCTAACTGTATACACTTAATATTTTCGTTCACATTGCTCCTCCACAGAATATTTTGCAAGCTAGCGTGAGAAGGGTTTATGTTCACACAGCGGAACATGCGGCGTACGTCAGTGGAAATAGTGTAGTCACCCAAGCGAAATAAAAGCATAATGTCAAACAGTTCTTTTTGCACAAGAGGACCATTCAGCAATATATCATTTAAAGATATTTTCTTATCAGTTTGCATAGAAGCGTCGAAAACCACGCGCGTTTTTGTGCTTTTACTATTTTCGTTAATGACAGCATGATGCGGCATGAAATACAAAGGTTCTTTTTGAAAATCTAGCGAGTTTATATCAATATAGTGCCCATGTCCTAAGTCAATGTACTCATTTATGAATTTATCATATTCGGAAAGCAAGTTGGGACTTTTTTGCAACTTCCTTTCAAGACTAAGAAATCTATAGAAGGCAAACTCGAATGAGTTACCAAGAGAATCATTTATTTCGCTCAATGGTAACTTTAGTGGCAAATCCACTTGAAATTTGTTGTCTTGAAGCACAGTTGTGCTTTGAAAAATATTTTCACATAAATCATGTTCTGAAATTTTTTCAAAATAAGTTTCAGGAACCCTTTCAGTATCAAAAAATTGTTGCAATGTTTCATTGAGATCTGACTTACAGTCTAAACATAACAGTGAGACCTTACTTGAGTTCCTATTTGTAGGCTGTGGCAAAGCCCCAGCAATGACGTGGCCAAACCTCGTGTTGATGAAGCATGGTTGCTGGCTCTGCTTCTCAGTAGATTGCGAAGCGAGGTGCTGTGTAGCTTGTTGCTCCGGAAGCAGGGCCTGGAAAAATACATCGGCTCCAATCAACATATTGATCTCGGACGGGATGTGAAAATCAGCATCAGCTAGCGTCACTTGAGATGGAATGGTCAGAGTCGTCATGTCCACTTTATATTGTGGAATTTTGCATGTGATTTTATCTAGCACATGACAATTTATGGTCACCCTATACGGTGTTGACAGAGAGAAAACTTCTAGGGGAACAGAATATTTTGCAATATTATTATTGTTGCTGACCCCCACAATTGTTGTGTCATCTTTGTTTGGAGTAATACCTAGAACATCTATCACCTTACTTGTCACTAAGGATACCTGTGATGCGGAGTCCAATATCGCCTTAACATGAACTTCCGTGCCATTCTGAGAATAAAGCTTTATTTTTACAGTGGGTAGTAAGATCCTGTCACTTTGTGTGTTTGAAATCAGTGCTACCTGATTTGGTGATGGCTCATCATGAAGCAGTGAGTTGTGTGCTTCTTTGCAAAAATTGCACCGAAAATGATATTTGCATTTACCGGAGTGAGTGTTGAGACAAACATCACATAGTTTATTTTCCTTTGAAAACTTTACTCTTTCTGCAGAAGGCATGGTTTTGAATTTATTGCATGCAAATAATTTATGGTCATTGGACTTACAATAAGCACAGGAGCTTGCTCTGGATGTTGCAGCGAGGTTTACCACTGCTCTGGTAGGCTTGCCCGATGACTGCGGCTCAGCATTCTCTAACGCTAAGGCTCTCTTCTCCATGAACAGCAAAAAATCCAACACTGTTGGATCGGAGTCAGTGCTTCGCTCAAGTTGGTATGCCCGGGATGTGTACATATCTATTTTTCGAAACAAAATGGACAATATAATAGGATCCCAGGTTTCAGTTTTTACCTGAAGATTTTTCAAGCTAGATAAACATTGTTTAACAATTGATACAAAATCTCTCAAATTACTCGGAGAAGATTTGACCAGAGCATTCATGTCAAGCAGTGAGTTTATGTGTTCATTTACAATTTTGAATTTATGATTGTATCTTTCATCGAGAAGCCTCAACGCCTCATCATAACTACCAGATTCCAGAGGGAGATTTTTGATTATATCAAAAGGCTCTTTTTGCAAGAAGGATCTAAGATAATACAGCTTCTGAATATTGTCAATGGACCTGTCTTTGTGAATAATTGCCCTAAACAGGTTAATAAATGGAGTGTACTCACTGTATTTCCCATTGAAAATTTGAATTTCTATCCTAGGCAACTTTGTACGAAATGATGGGTTTCCCTCATCCGAACTCGGGGTTGCTTTGGCTCTTATAGCCTCGTTTAGCGCCGACAATACCGTGAAATACTTGGTTTCGCAGTCAGCAACATCCTCACTATCCTGATCATCGAGCGCAAGAATTTGTTTATTGTAACCCTCGTACTCACTAAAGATCTCTGAAACCCTTGATCTCTTAGCTTGTAATGTTGACAATGTGCTTAAAACTACATCCTGCTCGTTATGCACGAATTGTAAAAGTCTAGTGAGGGATGCCTTGGCATAACCTCGGGAGGCCTTATATTGCTTGAGAGCTGTTTTTTCATCAGACATCTTGTGAAAAATGTTCGCTAATCCTTATTTTACACTTATATTTATCGCCTAAAGCACGAGTAATTTTATCACTGCACAGAAAATTGCACCGATTCCGAATTGAGTAGCGTCGTTCAGTCGCTCGCGGTGTCGCACTTCGTTGTATGACAAAATGGCGGCGCCTGGGCACGATGCGTTCTGCTACTAGGGTGGCCGGGTGTTATCGATACTATTACGTACGATAAAATTTCTGCGAATTCCCTCGCCTCGAATAAAATCGCTTGTCTTGATTGCTGAGCACGATTCCTCTTAAATCGCGTGCTGGTTGCAGCTGATCAAAAAATTATGTATTGCTGTTCACTCACTTTTCGGTCTGAAAACCTGACCTTTGCCGCGTCCGTGGAGAAGAAATGCTGTCTGGATCCCTCCTCTTGTCGCAGGACGAAATTGTAGCAAGGTTATCGCAGGTTCCAGTCTCGATCGCAGCACTCGTGGGAGACTTTTTTCGCAGGCTAACCTGAGCCTCCCCTCGTGTTCCTTGTAATCACCAAACCTTTGTCGTTGTCGAAGGACCATATGTAGGGTTGCCTGTTAGGTCTTGGGTTGGCTGGTTCAGTGTTGGATTGGTGATGAGTGGAAACAAGTGCTGAAGCGTTCACATCAATATATTTTTCTTATTACTTGTCGGCCATATTAGCAAGAGGAAGTCTTGCCAACTACAAACTTATATCAACACATTAATGTTGGGATGCCAACACCTTCTATCTTGGGGACATTTGATCAAACTTCGGCCCTCGAACAGAGTGCGTTGGAATATAGGTTTTCAAACTGTCCATCTATTTGTAGGTACTCTATCTGTTATCACTTCATCGTAGCTGTTTCGGTTTGAGAGCATGCCAGTTATGAGAGACGTACATTTTTGTAAAACTTTATAAATAAAGAAATTTAGAGATAAAAAGTAGATATTTTCATCTGTACAAAAGCATTTAATTACTTACTAGCTTTAACTTATTTTTTACAAATTCTTATTATATTCACTTTTTGACATTATATTTGCATTATAATACATCATTTTGTATTGCAAAAAAAATGTTCCACTCTATTCTAAAATGGCAACACGAACCGGGCAACGCAGTATTGGAAGGCCACCCATCCAATGGACCGACGACATTGAGACTCAAGACTGTTTGTCATGGAACTCTTTGCGAGAGAGCTATGCACCTATCCAGCAGTGGACTTCTGAGGGCTTATGATGATCAGAACCACATTATGTAAAATTTAACCTTTAAAATTTTGATGTAGGTACCTATTTATTAGGTATAATTCTAATTCTAATCGGGGGTGGTTAGACCTGCACTGACTTCCCTCTGTGGGGTATTATGTATAACGACGTGACATTATTTCTTATGTAAAACCAATTTTAATGTAGGTAAATATGTGAGAATCACATAGCTAAAATGACGGTTCTTACCTTTTATTTGTTATCATAAATATTTGATCACATTTTACTGGCCCTAATGGACGAAATACTTGTGGTCCTCCAGACGCCATACAACAACATAGATATTTTCATACGCTGACCCAGAAAAAACCACAAACGATTCTCGACGTTACAGCGTAAAGCTTTAGGTGTATAAGAATGTGCGTGAGTTTTACTCGTAGAGGCTTATTGCCCATTCTATTTTTATTAAACACGATATTTAATGTGTTAATGGGTATATTAATAACTGCAGATCAAATAAGTTACGATAGTTATAGTTAATAATTAATTAATTCATTAGATAACTCTTCATTGGCGAGGTCATTTATGTAATCGGGACTTGAGAACTTGGTTGAATTAATTAATGTAGGCTGAGAAAGGAAGGTGAGAAACACACACACACAGGCAGTACTAATCCAAATAAAACATTTTTGTTTATAAATGTAGAATACAAATTTTGCTTTGGGCGATTTTCGAAAATCCAAAGAAAATCCTTCAGTTTTTAACAGCTGCTGGGCTTTGTGGTGAACTTTAAAGGCCCTGTAAAGGGGCTCCACAAATAAAGTGGCGATCACAATAGGCCAGTTGTGGCCGCAGTGAAACCATAGCCACAAAAAGTAAAAAAAAAAAAAAAAATGGGCGATTTTGTTTGATTTGGCTTCGTGGAACGTAACTAGTATACCTACCTACTATTCCGAAAGAGGCTTATGCTATCAAGAAAAAGAAAAAAATACTAGCGTCAACTATATATTTTTATTTTTCTCATAATTTTATTAACATAAATCTGTAGTATTTTCATCTTTTTATCATCTTTAAAGCTGAAAATTGAGTTGGAACTAGGTACATAGTTTGACCCCAACACAGTGAGAATTTTTGCACAGTGTTTTAATGACGAATTTACAAAAGTCGAAAAATTTCTTTTCAAAATGATGCTTTGTCAGCTTGTAAATATTTTATTTTATGTAACTTTACAAAAACAAACCTTGAAACTAAATCTTATTTTATCCGCTAACCAAATTACCGTCCAGAATCAATTAGTCATCGGTCTGACAGATAATTTTAAAGAGACATGTTTTCGCGCTAATAAATACAGAATTACCTACCTACGTTTTTGTTTTTAGATTTCCGCATAAAAAAAAAACAGAAAAGATCTAAGTAGCTACTACCAAAATTATACCACAGTCATGCGAATGAAGAATGAGCTAAAACGTGTACGGAATAACGCCCAGATTCCTATAATAAAAATATAATTTATCATCACATCACATCATTTTATTACCGATGGACCAACAAGTAAACGGACTGCGGACCCCTTTGACTATTTGCCAAGCATTTATGTATAAAATAGCAGTAGATAATATACAAGGTGATTCATAATATGTATACGAAAGGGGCTTTTTCTTCACCCAATTGGCTTTGTTTGTTCTACGACTTTTGCTAATTAAACATCAAGATTACTAGGTACCTAAAACAGCTGAATAATATAATAGGTTCGTATAGATAAAGTTACATAAAACGTAATTTTTTCAAGCAGAAAAAACATCATACGTAAGGAAGGTGTAAGAATTGCTATTTTTGCAAGAACCTTAGGCAAAGTCCCATAAATAAACGCGGGGAAAAATCATACTCAAAATTTTGTCCTCTAATAGTTATTCTTCTTGTTCATCGAATTAGCCCTTTTCGTGATAGTATACCTATTAGTTACGGAACACGTTGTAGAGATAAAAGTTCCTAAGTGTAAGTATTTTTATTATACCTTGTTATTCCTTGAGCGAACCTATACAAAAGATTAAATGACATAATAATTATTAGTTAAAGAGCATATTATAGTATAAACAAATGTACGACATAAACTTAATTTAATTTAATGCTATATAAGATTGACATTAACGATAGCTATTCAGTTATTATTATTATTATTATTTATTTGAACGTAAATACATAGATACAGGATACAATTTAGAATACTGGAAATTGCAGAAGTATAGACTGTGTCGCAATTTCCAGTGCCCGACCTAGGGACTAAAAGAGATTTATACATTCAAAAATAAATAAACTAGGTACCTAACTATGGAAATTATAGGATATATAGACATACAGAAAGGAAAAAAAAAAAAAAAAATCTACAAGCTACATTTAAATAGTTAAAGGGAAAAAAGGGAAATTGCTGAACTGGGTTTCTCCCTCACTTGATCCTGAAGATTGGATCTTCAGTATCAAGTGAGAGAGAGGTACATAACTCGAACATGATGATCAAGTTATGCATCTGGTTTATGTGAGTGTTTTGGGTGTAAATTTGTGTAAGGGTGTGTGTGTGTGTGTATGTGAATGGTGATTTATGTGTGTATGTTTGTTTTTAGCGATGTAAAGTAATTTGTAATCTTATTAATATTGGTTTTAATATTTGGATTTATAATGTTTGTATGACCAATGTCAGAATCTAGTGATCCGTACTCTAAACCTCACCATCTATCAATGTACCTAGGTTCACAAACAATAAATGAATTATTAATGAATAATGAATTATGAAAAATATTTATCAATACCTTTCGACGAGTCTCGAAGCGTGCGTTATTTAGTTCAACCTACTGTAACATTGGAGCATGTTACACAATTTGTCTGCTTGTGTATGCCAAAGCTGTCAGCGGTTACACGCATCGTTTGGTTTTTGAATATTGATGAATCGTTTTCAGGTTAAGGAGCTAAGTTTGCATCAAAGTAAGGAAAACAGACACGGATTGCCTTATTACATGCTCACGTCTTTTACTTACCTAATATAAGTGTCTATACAAATGTTTCTGCAATGGATATACCATTAACCATGTGTTTACAGCAATGTTAATTGAATCATCATGGTGCTTAGAGAGTAAACCGCGCATGTGAAAAGGCTTTTATGAACGAATAGGTAGTTAATATGCAAGCGGCGTACAATCAACATGCCGTATTAGTTACAGTCAAAGTTTAGAAATAGATATTATTTACGTTACAATATAATGAAGGTACCTAGTAAAAGAGACGTTTCATCAATATATGGAGCCTGGGCCTGCACTGTGTACACTACTCTAAAATATGGCTAAGCAATAAAGTTAACGTATTTAATTGGTTATTTTATTTAAATTGACTTCGTTCTAAGGTACATTAAGATTTTCTTTGACAAAGAGAGCAACACACAGCGCTACAAAAATATGGCGGATGGACGTGCGTGAAATGTCATTTTGACAACCTACATTTATATGACAAAACATAAACATCAAATCAAACAACATGACATGAAAAATATGTCAATGTCATGGCGAACGCCAATTATAAACCAAAATGGCGGCCTTCAAATAGTGTTCACATAGTAAAAAACTTACCAGAAGAACTATTCTTGTACCATCGCATATGTCTTCAAATTAATGAAATTGTATTTTTCTTGTAATCTCCTATTTTTTCCTAATTTTTCTATGTAGTGTACATGGACCAGGCCCAGAATGAAATGGCTCCTTTCCTTGATCTATTCTCAGACCTCCCCAGTTCGATGCAACTTGTAGACGAGACTAGTATAGTATTATGTTATCTGTGACGAGGGCCAAAATCGCGAAACGAGAACAGAGCCTACGATGAATGAATGACAATTCTTTATTGTACACACCTTACAAACGAATTACGATTGATTATAGACTTAATAGATTTATATGTACAATGGGTTCGATAAAACAGCGATCTCCTCCAGACAACTTTTGAATAGAGAGGAGATATGATGGGACTTTGGGCGGTGTGCGCCTTTCAATTTTTCATTCAACAGTTTTGCGATAATTCACTTTAAATTATTCGTAACTTACTTTAATTAACGAGAGAGCGAAGCGAGCAAATATTGAACGAATCGGCGGTGTATGTATATTTTCATGTTGGTATGTACAAAATGTTAAAATATTTCAGTAAACTTCTAGACAACTTTATCTTGTTAAATATTCAATGGGACGTACCGATCCACACCTGTGGCAGCCCAGTGTTAAATTTTGGTTAAACCATGTATAATACCTTGTCTCTTCAGGGACTGTGGCTATACCTAAACCTGGTCACTGACCGAATACGGGATGACCAAAAAAGAATCAGTGACACGATAAGCAAGAACTGTGGGTACAAAAAAAGTGCCAAGAAGAAAGAGTAGTTTGAGCGAATAACTTCGAAACAGAAATTTTCTTCAGAGTGAGCTAAAGAAAACTGCGGAATTGTTAATGGGTCGTAGCAACGACCTTTGGGTGGGGCAAATCAAAAGAGTCAGCGATTCTAAGTGGATTTTAAGAATAAGATAATTATATTGCGAAGTCAAATGGAAAAGTTTGTAATATAGAATAATTCATATAAGGAAACCGTATCCCTTTAATGAAATAGGCAATTAAAAAACAGGGTTGGAATTTGTTTCATGCATGCAATACAAATGATCTACAAATATTTCAGGGTCCAGGTATTGTTTTTATAACATTGAAGTTAAAATATTTAATGTTTCAATTAAATAGGTAAATGGTTCAGCAAATCAAATAAAAAGCTGTTCTTTTCAGTGGCGGATTTGCCCTAAGGCTCAGTAGGCCCGGGCCTAGGGCGGCCAGATAAAAGGGGCGGCAAACCGTGACCAAAAAAATTGTGAAAAAAAAATAAAGTTGGCAATAAAGTAAATTCATTGTGACTAGGTACATAACTCTTAGATGGGTGCTGAGAAAGGGGCGGCACATGGCCTGGGGCCTAGAGCGGCCAAGACTGCAAATCCGCCACTGATCATAGGTAAGCTTCGCTTGATCCTCGAGATTAAGCCTGTGTCAGCTTGGGCACCGTAGATATTATGAATAGTATTAGCCTTCTGCGTCCCACTTGTAGTAGGCGTAGATTTTGATATAGGTACCTACGCGACACAGGGAACTGTGATGTGAACGGAAATCGTATTTTAGTACTATGCCCCCCGATACAGGCTAATCCTAGTGCGGGGACTTCTAGTAACTGGTTTTGCTTTCTTATTAACTTTTCTTTTGTGTTTTATTTTTAGTCGCGGTTTCCTTGAACTTGGACTCGCATCACGCACGTGGCAGAGAAACAAATGGATGATAGGATCAGTTACGAGGTCTCGCTAGGTGACGGAAGGGCGTCGTGAACCATTACGTCTATTACCACTATTTCTGGCTCTAATTTAGCACTGTTGTCCTGTCCTGGTGTAGGGGCCACGACGTCATATTTGGCACTTTGCTACCAGGTTTTGTTTGTAGAAGCAGAATAAGTTACCATACTTGTGTTCTGAAAAGTAAGGAATAGGGTAAAACGTACCGAACAGGTACCGTGCACGCAATTTTTAACCGACTTCAAAAAGGAGGAGGTTCTCAAGTCAGCTGTATTTTTTTTTGTGTGTGTGTTACTCGATATCTCTGGCTGGTGTACGGAGTATGATCCCGGAGTGGTCCCAAATTAATTTAATTTCTGAGGTATTGCTACTTGTCCTGTAAAACTTAAAAAAACGTCATCATGATTTGAAATCACGCTTGCCGATAAAAAAATTGTGCACGGTGGTATGGTATGGTAATCCCCGCGACTTCGTTCACTTGCTCCTATTTTTATGTAGGTAAACTTTAACTTTAGGGGTTGTGTGTCGGGAATTCCTTTCTGTGCACTCATACGTTACAACAGGAAGTTACCCTGCAATTTTCATACTCTTAGGACTTTTGGTTAGGTTAGGTTAGCTGCTTACTGTCCCGGATTACTCCTTCTAAAATTCAAACATGGGAAGTTTGCGCCGTTGGTCCACATGAGAAACCACATAACTATATACTACCTGTAAACAACCATGTGAAAGCAATAAATGTATTGCGTATTGAGCATAACTTAGTCATTTTGTGTGTAGTAGGTACTAAATACTTGAAAGTATTACTTCGACCGCACGAGTCCACTGCGCAAGTCCGCCGCGTACCCAAGGACGCGCCGCGCCGCGCCGCGAGACGTACGGTCGGGTTGCGACCGCGCGGCGCGTCGCGTCCTAGGGTGCGCGGTGTACATGCGCGCCGCACCCGAGTATTTTTAATACGTCTAAGTATCGTGAAGTCGTACCAGTTACGTATAGTTTGATGCGAGAACCTGGTTTAAAAACCTGGTGGCGTAGATACGAACCACCTTTAGTAGAGAGTTGAAAGTGACTTATAATACTCAGGCAGGGTAGAAAAATAATTGAAAAGTGACATAAAATTATAAATAAATTTGAGGAGGTAGGGCACAGCGAGATTTTCTCGTTCTAAATTGGAGCAGCCCGCCTGGCGAGGTACCTCCGCTTTACGGAAGATCGCAGCTAAATAACATTATTTGTTTCAAATAGTGTTGTGTTCCTGCGGTGAGTAAGGTTGCCAGAGCTCTTTAGGGGGGAGGGGGGAAGGGTCGGCAACGCGTGCGTGATTCCTCTGGTATTGCAAGCGCTCATAGGCTACGGTAACCGCTTACCAACAGGTGGGCCGTATGCTTGTTTGCCACCTCAGTTGTATAAAAAAAAAAAAGTTGAAAAGTGACGTTATTTACAGCAGGTGGACTGCAACGTTCGCTAAGGAAGCCAAGGCTTCTCTATGACCATAACAAGTTTATACACCCGTAGTTTGAGTAAAACAAGAGTTTAGTTTCACCTATTTGTCACATTAGCGTAAACTACTATTAATAAAACCATTGCAAATCTCTCTGGCGTGCGTGACGAAGTGAGATCTGTCACACGCACAGGTCACACGTAGGTACGCAGTTGATTCTCGACAAGAATTTTATAGTAGGTAATGTTCTACCGCGTCACAGTTACGAGTTTAATGTAAATGTAACTTACATCTTATGTTGCTCTTATCAGTTATTCTAAGTAAGTAGAAGTTAGCGTATCCTTAGCCTGGGTTTAACTTTTTTCAAAGGTAAGCAGAGGCCAACATGTAAGATATTGGCAATAAATAAATAAATAAATAATCCGGACATATCACACACGGTCAACTGATCCCAAACTAGGCTTAGCCTGTACTATGGGAACCAGAGACTGATATACATATTAGATATATATTTAACACCCAGACACTGAACAAACATCTGTGTTAGTCACAAATGTTTGTCCAGTGCGGGAATCGAAACCTCTAGCGCAGAAGGCAGAGTTACTACCAACTGAGCTATGAGGCCAGTCTATAAAGAGCTACGTGAAGGAAATTTATATTTTAATTGATTCATCATCATCATCAGCCTGATGAAGTCCACCAACTTCCCGCAACCTTCACAATGTCGTCGGTCCATCGGGTGGGGGGCCTTCCAACACTGCGTCGTCCGGTTCGTGGTCGCCACTCGAGAACCTTTGTTCTCCAACGGTTATCGGTTCTGCGAGCTATATGGCCGGCCCACTGCCACTTCAACCTGCTAATTCGCTCTGCTAATTTAATTGATTAGGTACCCTTGAAGAAAACATCAGTCGATTCTGATTCCTGTTTCATTGAAAATCGTTCAGTCATAAAATAAAGCAGAAATGGGGCTGAATGAGAATCTAACACTTCGATTGATGGACCTACAATCAAATGTTCAATGTCGGATTGAATTCAACGTAGCTGCAATTGAAAATCGCTTAAACGATCAATTGGTCCCGCCTTCCAAAAGGCATCAATGCCACCATACTAGCACCTTTACGATTCTGTAGCAAACATCTAAATGCCCAAACATCCTCACAAACTTTCGCATTTATAATATTAGTAGTAGGTTATTATATAATACGTATATTTTATAATACTGTTAGGAGATACATACATACATACATACATAAAATCACGCCTATTTCCCAGAGGGGTAGGCAGAGACCACGGTTTTCCACTTGCTACGATCCTGACATACCTCTTTTGCTTCATTCACTCTCATCACATTCCTCATACATGCTCGTCGGTTTAGGGTACTCATGACCTGGCCTTTTTCCAAAACGTCACCGATTTGGTCACTAAACGTACGCCTAGGTCTTCCCCTTCCAACGGTCCCATTCACACTCGCCTTGTACACCTGTTTCGTCAATCTTCTTTCGTTCATTCTCTCTACATGACCAAACCATCTCAGCATACTTTTTTCAATCCTCATCACTACGTCTTCTTTCACCCCACAACGCTCTCTTATCACACTGTTCCTCACTCTATCTTTCAAAGTTACTCCACACATACTTCGCAAAGCTCTCATTTCCACTGCATTTATCCTACTTTGATTCTTTTTCTGCCATACCCAACTTTCACTTCCAAACATTAGTGTCGGCACTAACACTCCTCCATGCACAGCCAGTCGTGCCTTTTTGGACACTTTCCGACTGCTCATAAAGGCATGTAATGCCCCATTAACTTGATTTCCAGCATTCACTCTCCTTTCAATATCACTCTCATGCTTCCCATCTCTTGTAAACAAAGTCCCCAGGTATACAAACTCATTCACTTGTTCAACTCTTTCTCCACCAATCAGAATATTACAAACTGTCACGCATTCATCTCTTTCAAAAACCATTACTTTCGTCTTATTTACATTAACTTTCATTCCTTTTCTTTCAAAAGATTCATGTATAATTGTTACCATCTCCTGTAACTCCTCCGCCGATGATGCAAGTATAACCTGGTCATCAGCATAGAGGAGACACTTGACGAGTAACTCGTTCATTCTTAATCCACATTCAGTATCTTTCAAATCTTGCAAACAACTATCCATGAATAGATTAAACAGCCATGGTGACGCTACGCATCCCTGTCTAACACCTTTTTCGATGCTAAACCATTCAGTGTATGACCCATGTATCCTTACGCAAGCACTGGAATCCTCATAGAGAGATTTCAGAGCTCGAACAAGGTTGCTGCTTACTCCATACAACGACAGTACCGACCAAAGTTCATTCCTCATCACTTTGTCATAGGCCTTTTCCAAATCCACGAATATGCAATAGACCTTTTGACCCGTGGCCAAAAATTTCTCGGCTATGCATCGCAAGGAAAAGACCTGATCCGTACATCCCATTCCCTTTCGAAATCCCGCTTGAGCGTCCCATATTTTCTCATCGGTTTCTTTCACAACTCTTTCAATCAACACTTTCGCATACAGCTTGCCGACGATGCTGAGTAGGCTAATGCCTCGGTAGTTTTTGCAGTCCTGACGTGAGCCTTTTCCCTTGTAGAGCGGTACTATGACGGCCTTGCACCAATCACTTGGTACTTGGCCGGCACTCCAGCACAAATTGAAAAGGCGGCACAACTGACTCGCTACTATGCCATGTCCAGCCTTCAGCATCTCGACTGTAATCCTGTCATACCCTGCAGCCTTACCTGATTTCATTCGTTTCAATGCATTCACAACTTCATTCATGCTTATACCACTTTCATATTCGTCATTTTCATTCATAACTGAGGTCGCTGTGAATGCTTCCTCTCTTTCAAACAAACTTTCAAAATACTCTCTCCATCTTTTTAAAATGCATTCTTCACCTTTCACTAAACTTCCATTCTGGTCTCTGATTGAATTCAGCTCTGAGCTCGGAGTTTTTCCTCTGGCTGAACGAATGGATTTCCAGAAAAACTTAATGTTTGTCCGGAAATCCTCAGATAATCTCTGATCAAAGACATCCTTTTGTTCCTCTTTCTTTCTTGCAATAATTTCTTTCACTAACCCTTTCAGTCTCTTATACTCTTTCTTGGCTTCATCAATATCCTCATTCGTTGCCTTCTGTTAGGAGATAGGATAGAATAAAAATGTTTACGTAGTTCTAAGTACTTACATCCTAAGATAAATGATCTAAGCCTACCTATACATAACATTGTTTAAACTTAGATACTACCTAGGTACCTAACTAATGTAATGCAACTGTTCTGTTTTTGTTTGAACTTTTTTATATATTTTTTTGTTGTCAACAGACATACCTACATATTTAATTCTAGTTACTGTTGATTGGCATTGTTAAAGTGTTCCTATGCGGACCACAGAAAAGAGGGGACTCTTCTAACACAGGTTATTGGAAATTAAAACAAGAGTTCCCAAACCATGTAACACAGCATCTTGTTTGGAACAATAAACAATATTTTGATTTTTGATTTTGATACTATACCATACCATAGTAACCACTGCCAGTTGCAAATTTGGCAGTTCAAACGGTGCGATAGGTACGTATGCCATTTAAAAAGGATCCTTACCTCTTTCTACAAAAGTAAATTTTGAGTTTGTCTATTATGAGCTTGCGAAATCGTTGAGCTATATGCACCCCCAAATGTCAAACTAAATACATATTGTGTTTATTTAGTAGAGATGACCTACGAAAGGCGGCGGCAGTAAGTGGATGAGAAGAGCCGAACTAGAGATGAGTCGTACTTGCTATTTCGCGTACCAGATCCGTAACGTATCGTATTTTACATGAAGGTTTTAAAACCAGGTACTAAATACTAGAAAGTATTACTTTGACCGCGCGAGTCCACTGCGCAAGTCCATTGCGCAATTCCACAGCGCAAGTCCGCCGCGTACCCAAGGGCGCGCCGCGCCGCGAGACGGAAGGTCGGGTTGCGACCGCGAGGCGCGCCGCGTCCTAGGGTGCGCGGTGGACTTGCGCGCCGCTCCCTCGTGAAGTCGTACCAGTTACGTATAGTATGATGCGAGAACCTGGTTTAAAATCCTGGTTGCCTAAATACGAACCACCTCTAAGCCGAACACCGGGCTCAGTGGCGTGTATTGGGAGCAGGGACTGAATAACCGGAATATAATAGTACCTTTAAAAAAAAAAAGGTTTTTTTTTGATGAAACTCCGCCACCGCGGCGCGACTGTCCTAGCGAACTAGCCGCGGCTTAAAATTTCAGTACCAAAATCTACCGGTATGAAATAAGGGTACCGTAATGCCCTACCGGTATAGCATAATGGTACCGAAATGTTTTAACGGTACCAGTACCTATAACCTCTACCGCTTTCAGTCCCTGATTGGCCTATGTCCAGCAGTGGACTAATGTGGGCGGATTATGATGATGATGATTTAGTAAAGGTATGGATCATTTTCATTATTCAGAGATAGATCATTAAACTTTATATAACAATATCAAGAACATATCGCATTCCGTTTGAACACGGCCTTCCTCTTTCCCATGGAACAGTCCGCCGTCCTATATTTGCGTCATTTACTCCTGCTAAAGGTTGTGAGTGAATTATTAATTGTTTTTAATGGAGTTTGGTTTGTGCCGTAATGGGATGCCTTTCCATTTCAGGTGGATTTTATTACGATGAACACTAAATCTGTTTATACCTGTTATTACACAGGCACAACCAATCGTTTTAAGTTTTGATGTAACATAAGTAATCTTTGACAAGCTCACACTCTTCACAAGTTGAAGTGGCAGTGGGTAGGCCATATAACTCGCAGAACCGACAACTGTTGGGGAGTAAAGGTTCTCGAATGAACCACTAACTCAGTGTTGTAAGTCCCCCGATCCGATGGACCGACGACATTGTGAAAGTTGCGGGTAGTCCGCGGATGCAAAAGGCTCAAGACGATTAGTCATGAAACTCTTTGGAGATGCCTTTGTCCACCAGTCGACTTCTACTGGCTGATGATGATTATGTTGTGTTATACGCCATCAAACCCAAAACTAAAATAATGAAAATACCATTTGAAGAGGTATTTATTATCGGTGGCGCTAGACTAAGACCTATTGCTTTCTGGTCTTCTTTAGATAACAAGTTGAGCCAAAGCGAGAAACTAATCAGAAACTAATTTATTTCTGACAAAAGTTCTGTTTGCTCTCATCAAAACTCCACATCAAACAAAACGGCGGGTTAACCCTTGAACAATCGTTTACGCCTATGAAAGAGGTGGGTTTAAAAGGTCTATTATTGTGGGTCTATTATCTGAGGTTGCCTTTAGATATTTGCTCTTAAAATAATCTGACAAAAATACTATCTATCAAACTATCAATCATACAAAAAAAGCACCTCAGTGGCGCAGCGGGCGAGTGAGCGTCTGAGACGCAAGGGGTGCGGTACGATTCCAACTGCTTTGTCTCTGTGGTACCATGGTACTCGTAGTTTCTGATACCCACTATCAGGAACACTACCCGGTGAGGACTATGTATGCGACTGTTGGGTGTTATTTGTTTATTTTTATTATACCTTACTAATAGAACAGACAGAAAGATAGGGGACGGGCAGCAGCGTCCCTCATTTTTAACGATAGCTCTAACTGCGCTCGCCAACCCGCATGCCCAGCGTGGTGAGTATAGGCAAATCCCCCCATATGATAAGGAATTTGCTCTGTCTGTGGAGGAGGCCATGTTCAGCAGTGGACGTCGATCGGCTGAAATGATGATGAATGATGAATAGAACAGAAGTTAGTAAAATCGGTGACATGGTTCCTTCGAACAATTTTCTCTATCTCCTAAAGATTCAGACATATCCATATTGATTCTTCTAGGCTCGGTCGCGAGGAACAGGCATAGCTTCACCTAGTTTCTAAGACGTTTCAAAGTGATCCTAGTGATTTTATTGAAATAAAAGCCTTTTGACTTTGACATACTGGCCCATCTTGATGGATCCCCATGTATCATCTGGTACATCTATCATCGATGGCAGGGTAAGAAGAGTATCGCTTCTGAAAAGACAAGCACCTAGTAGATTTATCGTCGGTTTGATTGTAGCTTTATTTCAGCTGGATGAATAAAATCATATCAGTTACTCTCGTGCCAAGTCATTTCGACACATTGCAGACGCATTTTATGTGATGATTAATCTGCACTGCGAAAAAGCACTTTGCAATACGGTTTTTGGTGGAATTAATCTGGTGAGACTCGACAAACATAACTCCGAAAGCCGTAGCTCCGACTTCGAAGATCTTCAGATAAAGCTGAAATTTGTTTAGGCATTGGTTATGGCTATCATGAAATTTAAATGATACCCAAGATTTTCGTCTTAGCGGGATTCGACCCTGAAAAAAAAAACCATTTCGTCGGCAAATTCATGTTGTTTACTTTTTGCCCTACATTAAGGTTACGAGAAGTCGGTGGACGGAGAAAGCTCAAGGCCGTTCGTCATAGCACTCTTTGCCTATGTCCAGCAGTGGACAAGCAGTGCTCGCTCTCGATCATGTTTTGGCTGAAAGTGATAGCCATAGCCTATTTATTGTTAAATATTTGATTTATGTGAATGCTTGTTCTGAATTAAACATTTATTATTTATTGGTATTGCTGCAGCACACACAAACGTACCCACTTACGTTACTTACTTTTTTAAATTGCTTTTTGTTTATTTACGATTGTAATTTTGTTTCAAATTGTATATCTATGTTAATAGTGTGTGTGTCTATCTATCTATCTTCTTCTATTTATCTTCTATCTATCTTCTTCAGGCTGCTGATGATGAAGATAAGGAAACAACAGAATCAGCTCAAATATTCACTGCGACTGTAACTATCCTCATGTATGCTTTTTCGCAGTCAAGGCCAGGACTTGACCGACGGACAGACGGAACAAGCGAAAGTTATTTATAATTTGACGGGAATAGACGAAGAAAGTGTTGTTTATTGTATTGATTGTGATTGTTATTGATTGAGTGCTGCATTTAACATTATTGTATTTGAATGATAATTATTATTGAATTAGAATATAAATATTACCTAAATAGAAAGATTGTAGGTATTTATTATTCCGGCCCCGGCTGAGGAATGGGTCCCTCCATATCTACCTATCCGCGGATGTCGTAAGAGGCGACTAACGGAAAAAAGCTAGGGAAGCAGCGTCCTTCATTTTAACAATGATATTTACCTCAACCTGCTCACTGACCTAATACAGGATGACCAAGAAATAATCAGTGACACGACAAGAAGAAGAAGAAGCTCTAACTCCGCTCGCCAACCCGAATGCCCAGCGTGGTGAGTATGGGCAAATTCTCCCACATGATAAGGAAGTCGCTGTCTGTGGGGGAAGCCATGTACAGCAGTGGACGTCGTACGGCTGAATTATGATAATGATGATTCCGTAATAATGCTTTAATCACGTCACCATACCGCGGACCGTCATCATCATTTCAGCCATACGACGTTTACTGCTGAACATGGTCTCCCCCACAGACAGAGCAAATTCCTTATCATGTGGGGGTGTTTTGCCCATACTCACCACGCTGGGCATGCGGGTTGGCGAGCGCAGTTAGAGCTATCGTTTTTAAAATGAGGGACGCTGCTGCCCATCCCCTAGCTTTTTTCCCTTAGTCGCCTCTTACGACATCCGCGGATAGAGATATGGAGGGGCCTATTCTTTAGCCGGGGCCACCGCGGACCGTCTATATTTCTGAAAAGCAAAAGACATCCCTCAATTTATTTTCCTGTTTTTCCGTAATAAAATCAGTTGCTGAACAGTTATACGATTGAATCAGCCCTTTCCCTTTATCCAAAACCGCTACCTCGCACTGTTTGTTACCTAAAGTACCTATGATAAATATTATGCCAAAAGCGTGTTCCGTATTATCTGAAAGCATTTAGTTTTAGTAGGATAACAGAGATAGCTACAGGATAGTGCTCACCTTTGTTATATCTACACTAAAAACATCTACCTAAATAGAGTTTCTCGCACGCTTTGTGGCGAGAATCTTTCTTGAACGGCTGAACTGATTTCGTTGAAACTTGAAATAAGTAAGTTTTCTATAAATAGAATAGGATACATATATGCTACTTTTTATCTTCTTATAACCATGACCAATGTTCGCTCGACGATTACAAAATTCAACTTTTTGATCTCCTTCCGAGAATCGTATCTTCGAAGCGAGACACTCTCAAACATACAGCTTTTTTGATATGAATAGTTTATTTGATTTAGAGAAGAGGGAACATCGATATAAACCCGGAACCCAGAAACGATTTTTTTTTAAATTTTCTTTGTAATTATAGTAAAATCGCAATTCTTAGAAGATTTTACTATGACGTGCAAATAAGTGCAGTCGAAGATAGAGCGCGACAAGCCGCTGATTATGATGTATCACACGGCTTTATTTCCTTTGTGTTTTAGTCAGGTAAAATCTTTTTTCTTTCCTTAGACAAAAAATATGTTTTCGATCGCAAAACAATTAATAATAACGTTTTGCTACATAAAACGATATTATGCGGTAGGGGTTGCAACCAGAGTGCGGTAAACAATTTGTACAAGAAACAGAAACAAATAATTTGGAAAAAAATTATAATTCGTAATAACAAATATACAAAGGAGTCATTTCATTCTGGGCCTGGTCCATGTACACTACATAGAAAAATTAGGAGATTACAAGAAAAATACAATTTCATTAATTTGTGGACAATTGCGATGGTACAAGAATAGTGCTTCTGGTAAGTTTTTTACTATGTGAACACTATTTGAAGGCCGCCATGTTAGTTTATAATTGGCGTTTGACATGACATTGACATATTTTTCATGTCATATTATTTGATTTGATGTTTTTGTTTTTTCAGATTGTATGTATGTTGTCAAAATGACATTTCACGCACGTCCATCCGCCATATTTTTGTAGCGCTGTGTGTTGCTCTCTTTGTCGAAGAAAATCTTAATGTACCTTAGAACGAAGTCAGTTTAAAAAAAATTACCAATTAAATACGTTTACTTTATCGCTTAGCCATATTTTAGAGTAGTGTACACAGTGCAGGCCCAGGCTCCATATATTGATGAAACGTCTCTTTTATAAGTTTTTTCAGGAGGAACATCACTAATTCACGCGTGAGTATGACGCAAGTTCTGACATGCTGATCATTTCAAAAAGTAGTGCGGGTTATTGAAGAGTTTTTTCGTCTATCTAACCCTAAGTCTATGGTTACTAATGCATCCGACGTCACAGCGACGCTGACGTCACAAATTGCCCAACTATTTTAAGAGTGCGTCTGACCCGAGATAACCGCTAAGTGGCTGTTATCTCTATCGGTGTGATAACTCGAGTCGAGACGATTTACTGTACGTATTAGAATCTCCGGGCTTCGGATTAGGCGTGTTTAGAATAATGGTCGTCACACATAATTATGTACCAACGGTTCATAAAAGTATGTCACCAATGAGTACAATTACCTGCACAAAGATTGTTCAAGGTGATTCTTAATATGTATGTATGTACCGAAAGGGGCTATACTGTAGCCAATTAAAATTATAGTTTATTTTCCGACTTTTGGAAATTCAACCTTATTCATTGAAAAAACTCTATGCCAAAATATTGTTCTATTTTGAGGTCAAATCAGTTGAAACACAAAAATTCCGATTTTTTTGGTTGTCGAACATCACGTACGTTTAATTATTCTGTTTGGATTTTGATTTATTCTACTAATATTATTGTGTTTGGATGTTAAGATGTTTGTGGTTCATCATCATCATCATCATCAACAACCTATAGAAGTCCACTGCTGGACATAGGCCTCCCCAAAGAGTTCCACGACAAACGGTCTTGAGCCCTTTCCATCCACCGCAACCTTTACAATGTCATCGGTCCATCGGGTGGGGGGCCTTCCAACACTGCGTCGCCGGGTTCGTGGTCGCCATTCGAGAACCTTTACTCCCCAACGGTTCTCGGTTCTGCGAGCCTTAGTGGGCCTGCCCACTGCCACTTCAACTTGCTAATTCTGAGAGCTATGTCGGTTTGTGGTTCAATCACTCTCAAACGGCCGAACGGGTTTGGATGACGTTTGGTACAGACATAGATTATAGTCTGGAATAGCATAAAGGCTATTTTATCAAAGTACCACGCGAGCAAAGCCGCAGGCACAAGCTTGTATTTAATGTATCCAAACATCTCGCCGAGATAAAACTCCCTTCGCGACTAAAAATAATATCCTAAGACCTCGTCCTAACATGTAGAACGTGATTACGCGAGCATCGCGCGAATTTACGATGAGAATTAATCGTGCGAAAATATGTATGACAGCGTGAACTAATCAGGCTAGCATGGATTAGGTAACAGCTGATTCATTCTATGTATACCATCCCAAAGGGATTCTATAACCAAAATGAAAGAATATAATCGAAAAAAAAAACAAAATATTATACAGATAATAAAAAGACTGTCTGTTTTTGGTCTTTTTATCTGGTCTTTTTGGTCTTTTTATTGACTGGCCTCATAGCTCAGTTGGTAGTAACTCTGCCTTCTGCGCTAGAGGTAGCGGGTTCGATTCCCGCACTGGACAAACATTTGTGACTAACACAGGTGTGTGTATATCAGTCTCTGGTACCCATAGTACGCCTAATTTGGGATCAGTTGACTGTGTGTGATATGTCAGGAATAAAAAAAAATATATATATCATCTTTATAACTAACAAGCTTGCGCCCGTGACTTCGCTCGCGTGGTACCTACATAAAAAGTACATAACCTATATAATCTATCTCTGTACTAAATTTCATCCAAATCCGTTCGGCCATTTAGGCGTGATTGAACCACAAACATCTTCTTTCACCTTCACACGCAAACAAAGCACTAGTATTCCTTCAATAGTTTTTCTTTTGCACTGTACCTATTTTCTTTTAACATTATGCACTTTCCTAGCGTTTCATAATAGTATATAATAATAGTTTTTTTTTTTCATTTTAAATTTACTTTATCTTTTAAACATACAGAACTATGTTGTGTCAATGAGGAGGGCGTTGAGGCTGCTACTCAGTTTTCATAACTTTTGCAGTCTCATCGTTCAATCTGTAACCTGTTTCCCTGTGTACTTTGTTCTGAATAAATGCATTTTGAATTTTGAATCTAAACAGGTCCCCAAACATCCTCACAAACTTTCGCATATATAATATTATTAAGATTATTTAAACGTACCACAAGTCTGACATAAAGAAAGATTGATATCTAAGACAGCTTGTTGCATAGTGTTGCAATGAAAATAAGCCTCTTTCGGGTTTGCATACACATTATGAATCACCTTGTATACTTATATTATTGTTTACCCTATTAAACACAATCTTCATTTACACTCATTTTGCTTAAGTAGAATTTGTGCTACTTATTGCTTTATCGAACAGATAAACTTACGTGACACTTGTGTTTTAGTTTAAATTACAAGTCGCCTGTTAGCAAAGTCAGGCTTGGCCCATAACCTGTTTTTGCGGTATTCTGTCACACAGACTTTCACTTTTATAACCAGGACAGATTGATCTAGGAAGTAGATTGGAGGAATACGCAACCTGGAATTGCTTAGAAGATTATAGACCCTTTGCTTGTTTTCAAGATTACTCAGGATTTGCCTTAGGATGTAACAAGTTCATCACAAGACGATTATTCAGGAAGTGTTCCGTCACATAATGTAAACAGCGAGCTGTCGACATGACGAAATGGTTAGCACCCGGCCTCGATGGATATTTGCTACAAGAGAATCATAAATATTTTCTTAAAAGCTACGGTTTCTGAAAAAAACGTTAGTAATACACGGTGATTCATAATATGTATAGGTACCATACCGAAATGGGCTTATTCAACACCTAATTGGGAATGAATTTTGTTCTAAGACTTTTAAGACAAAAAATTTAATTGAATAAAAAATACTAGATGCATAAATCAGCAGTTTTGTTTGCGGCTGTTTTAAAAAGTTAGACAAAAAATACTGAGAAAAAATTATTAATTTTTTTCCGTTAATTTTATTCCGGTTTGTTGATAGAATTATCCCGTTTCGGCATAGTTTATATATTATGAATCACCTTGTATAATAATAAACTGCGAAGGGCCTTTGTCCTGGCAGTAAAATAAGATAAACTAGTGTAAGTAACTAGGCAACGCGTGCGTGATGCCTTTGGTATTGCAAGCGCTCATAGGCTACGGTAACCGCTTACCAACAGGTGCGCCGTATGCTTGTTTGCCACCTCAGTTGTATAAAAAAAAAAAACTAGTGAACGCTTGCGACTTTGTTTATGTAGATTTTCTTTCTACAAACTTCAGTTTACACCTAAATGTCTGATTTTTTGAAATGAACCCTTGGTTGGTCTTGGTTAGAAGCACTGAATTCCTTAAGACAGTAGGTATATCATATAGGTACCAACTGAGTGTGCGGTGATTGTCAGCCAGTCACACAAAATTAGGATAGATGTTAATAATATAGGCAGCGTGTGGGTGGTAGACATTTTCTATGAAGGTTTATACTAAAAGTTGACTAGGGATGTACCTACGTTGTTTTTGCGTATTCTTCTATTATTTCCATTCGGAATTGAATTTGTAGAGTTTTCTAGGCTTGGTGCGAGGTACAGACTAAGCTTCACCAAGTTTTTAAGACGTTTAAAAGAGATGCTTGTGATTATACTGAACTTAACATCTGTAGACATTGACATTTATCTTTTCAATTTCGGACCTTTTAACATCAACTTTTCAATTTCAGAATATAAATTTAATTACAAAACGTATAATCAATATTAGTTACATTTTAGTTTTTTTGCAATATTTTAGGTATTCTTAAAGTGGTAAAGGGTTTGTATGGAATACTCACTACTGAAAAATGTGGGTATGCACCCAATTATCGGACATGCCTCTCACTACCCCTCTGAGACTTTGTCAAACATCTAATCACCAAGAGATTTTGCCATTCTTGGCGATAAAAGTCGTGAGCCTACTCTTACTTTTTAAATTAATTGAGAACCTCCGAAGTACCTAGGTATTTAAATGTTCCCAGTAAAGGGTAATTAATGCCATTTTCTTTAAAAAAGGCAAAGTAACTTTTATTCTTTTATGTACACAAGAAAACACAGATTACAGCAATAAAAAGAAAGGTATGTACAAAGGCGAGCTTAACCCTAAAAAGAGTTTTCTTCCAGCAAACCTTTGAGGCTAGAGAGAGGTGATTATAGAGGGAGGTTCGTGTACCTAAACAAATATGGTTAATAGTAAATAACATTAATTACAAAAATACTATTACCTATAAAACACCTAAAAATGAAGATAAAATAAACATACATACATTATAATACTACTACAATAAATACCTACCTGTAAAAATATATATTTAACTAAATATATATATATATATATATATATGCATAAATATAATACTTTTATATAACTTTTCCTTAGTAATTAATAAATATAAATAAATAAATATTCCGGACATATTACACACGGTCAACTGATCCCAAACTAGGCATAGCCTGTATGATGGGTACCAGAGACTGATATACATAATAGATATATATTTAACACCCAGACACAGAACAAACATCTGTGTTAGTCACAAATGTTTGTCCAGTGCGGGAATCGAACCCGCGCCCTCTAGCGCAGAAGGCAGAGTTACTACCAACTGAGCTATGAGGCCAGTCCGTCAGAGTAATTGTGTATAAGATCCTGCCTTACAAAAGAAGGAAGAAGACATAGTAACGTAAGCCCTGCCCCAATAAGACCGTCTTTCAATGCAACACAATGAGATAATTAAATATATTCATATAATATTTCTGAATCCTACTAATAAGATTCAGTGTAAGGATGTTTGCTTGTTTGTGGTTCAATCACGCCGGAACGGCTCAATCGATTTGGATGAAACTTGGAACAGATAGAGTTATTTACTTAGAGTAGCATAGAGGCTTTTTATCAAGGTACTACGCGAGCAAAGCCGCGGGCACAAGCTAGTATGAAATAGCTTGAAAAGGCAATAGGCTGACCATACACCTAGGTAGAATAGAGATTTTCAAAAAAGTCACCACGAATATTTACAACACTAACCATGTATCTAAAAGTCTTGGTATGTCACTGGTGGAGTGGTATCAGTGACCCCACCTTCCGATCCAAAGGTCGTAGGTTCAAACTCCGATCGTGCACCAATGGATTTTCTATCTAATTTTCTATAAAATGGTGAAGTTAAACATCTTGAAGAAAACGGTATGTCCTGGAACCCAAAAAAACGAGAAATGGGACATGATTGTGCACGTTAGAGGCCTCTACGAGAGGCACTTTAACTTTCAACGCACTGGTTCTTTCATAAACGGTCATTAGCCCTTTTCTGGGCCACCAAACCTTAACCTGGTCGTTGACCTAATGCAGAATCAAGAAAGAACCAATGGCATGACAAGCTAAACGTCGGCGTCGCTAGTCCTAAATATATTTTACCCAAGTAAAGATAAATGAAACCAAATACTAAGTATACAAGGTTCAAATTCCAAGTCCAGAATAAGACCCAGCTGATTTCCAACAAGGGCTTTCAACCCAAAAACAGCTTACACCTTCCTCACACACGTGCAAAATAATACAATACCAATCAGCTGATAACAAAGACGTCACAATCACTCACCTATTTACAACCAAAACTGAATGTAACACTTGAAAGTCAAACGTCCACTGCACAAGTCATAAATAATCGTTTCGGGATGGTGCAAATGTTTCCAGTACAGAATTTTCAGTGTTAATGTTAACGCGGAAAATTAGAGCGAGTTTCAACTGTTGCACGATCGTGTGCGCACGGCGACGGTTGATACGTCTGCCCCGCGCGACGGTACCATGGCGACTGAACGCTGACGTCCCCGCCGCCCGCCCTAACCGCCCGCCCAGGCAAGGAATGCAAAGCCAGGTTTTGGTACCTATAGTGTATGAAAAATTGCGTGTCACGCGTGTTTGTCACGCCGTTTTGCTATTGTATAGTAAGCAGGAAGTAATGTTGTGTAATGTAATGTTGTATGGCAAAAGAGATAAACATTAGAGTTTTAAAGAAAATTATATGATCGTAAGGTACATTTTTCGACTAAGAGTAAGCAAGTTGAAGTGGCTATGGGCAGGCCTTACACCAAGGTTGCAGAGTCGACAACCGTTGAGGAAAATGATTTCAGACGACATCGTGAAGATTGCGGGAAGTCATAGGATGGCATTCTATATGGCGCTAGAGGTCGCGGGTTCGATTCCCGCACTGGACAAACATTTGTGACTTACACAGATGTTGTTCTGTGTCTGGGTGTTAAATATTTATCTATTATGTATATCAGTCTCTGGTACCCATAGTACAGGCTATGCCTAGTTTGGGATTAGTTGACCGTGAGTGATATGTCCGGAATATTTATTTATTTATTTATTCTGAGGAAGCCTATATCCAGCAGTGACCTCTTGATAATTTTTAGACTGAGAGATAAGAAAAAAAACCCCATTTACTGTAGCTCCACAATTCCAGAACACATCCCTTACTATCAACAAGAGCATTGGGATTCTAGAAGTTGACATCTCTAGTGACGTTCAGTTCCGTAGTCATTTAGAGGACAAGGTCAAACTGGCATCCAAAAAGCTCGGTGTGCTTAACAGAGCGAAGCTGTACTTCAGTGCGGGGCAAAGACTGCTTCTTTACAAGTCGCAAGTCCGGCCTCACATGGAGTACTGCTGTCACCTCTGGACAGGAGCACCTGGGTACCAGCTTGGACCCTTTGACTCGGTTCAAAGACGCGCTATGAGAATTGTCGATGATCCCAAGCTAACAGGCGGTATTGAGCTCTTAACCCTAAGTACTTTGCCTCCTTATGTGTGTTCTACCGCCTGTATAACGGGTTGTGTTCTGAAGAATTGTTTGATATGATGCCTTCAGCTTCCTTTTATCATCGCACCTCTCGCCATAGGCAGGGCATCCATCCTCACACCCTGGAGACGGGTTGGTCACGTACCGTGCGGTTTCAGAGGAACTTCCTCCCGCGAACACTCAGGTTGTGGAAGGATCTCTCTGCTGAGGTTTTCCCCAAGGACTACAGTATGGGGTTGGTCAAAAAGGGCGTTTTGAACTTTTTAAGGGGTCGGCAACGCGTGCGTGATGCCACTTAGCAACAGGTGGGCCGTATGCTTGTTTGCTATCTTAGTTGTATAAAAAAAAAATAATAATAATAATAAGAGAACTGTACCTATAAGAGATACAGTTTTCTTATCATCAGCCTGTAGAAGTCCACTCCTGGAGGTAAGCCTCACTCTAAGTGTGCATGACAATCGATCTTGAGCCTTTTCCATCCGCCGACTTCTCACAACCTTCACAATGTCGTCGGTCCATCGGTTAGGGGGGGAGGGGGTTCGGGGTCCTCTGGCTATTGCAAGCGCTTATAGGCAACGGTAGCCGCTTGCCAACAGGTGGGCCGTACGACGCTTGTTTGCCACTTCAGTTGTATAAAATATAAATTCTGCTTCCATCCAATTCATGGCCGCAATTCGAGAACGTGCCCAACAGTGCCGGTGGTCGGTTCTGCGAGCTTTATGGACTACCCACCACTGCTATTTGAACTTGCTAATTCTGAGAGCTATGTCGACCTTTGTTCTTCTACGGTCTAGGACTGTTTTTTGTAGGACCATATTATGTAGTGCATTAGATAAAAAGTGTAGTAGGTATCTTGGGATCTCAGTGAAATCCCATACCTTCTACACACTATTCATACAAACGTACTCGTTCCCCTATTTCCTTTGTGCTCTCAAACACCTCACCTCTGGTCGGTAGAGCTGTGTTGGCCAAGTGAGAGATACCTGGATGGACTTTCTTTCAATCCGAACATCGTGTATTCGTGGTTGTGCAATAAAAAAAAACAATTGGCTCACGAATACCCCATAATGATAGAAATCTCAGATCATTACATTTGGCACATGCCAATATTTAGCTTTGAATTTACTATTTATTTGATAGTTGCAAGCCTATTGTCCCCTAAATGCATACTTACCTACTGGTTTTGTTTTCCTTCACTGTTTAAGCACGTTTAAGTACGTACGTACTTTGATTTTTCGAATACTTAAAATAATTGGGAAAAGGGATTGAGACTCAGGTCCTCCGAATGTCGGGGTAGCTCGCACTCACTATGCCAATAGGGCTCTCATTAAACAATGCTCATTAAAAAATATATTTGCGCCTTGAATCAGTTCATGATAATTACATATAATATGTTCATTAGGTATTCTGTTCGAGAAAACTGAAGAAAAACGAGATAACTAGGTGGTAGGTACCTACGTTTCTATGGAAAGTGTGGATAGGTAGGTATAGCAGCTTACTCGTTTTCAAAATTAACAGCGTTAAATGTAGCATTTCGGGTAGATATATACCTACTCATTTTAAAGTGGTACAAAAATGACTGACATGCATTTGGCACTTCAATCAAAGTGTAAGAATATGAACATAATATAGGTCCTTACAAATGTAGAGCAATATCAATCTACACAGAAAAGATTATGATTCTCTATGTAGAGCTCTCTTTTAATTACCAGTAGCGCTATCTGTTGCGCTTTGTCTAAAGTACTTACACTGCTTTGCGTGAAGAGCCGGTGCTGCCGATGCAAAAATAGCCGACGTTAGAGTTTGCGTTAGTTGCTTACTCTCTCTCATTTTAGTTAGGCATCAAAGTCATAGATGGCGCTGTATCAAAGTCAACTTGTTTTATTCAAAATGGCCAATTAATAAAAATTATGTTCCAATTGTTCTTACCAACATTAAAGTAATTTTACTTTATACCTAACTACGTATTATTTAATTTGTTGGTTTAAAAAAAATTGTCTAAAGGAACATAGGGTACAATGGCACATTGAGATAGGTAGGTACCATAGACGTACCTAGGTATCAGGTATTATTTAAGAGCAAGATTGCTTCCTAAAACAAACTGAAAAGTAACTGGGTGTAAGTAGAATAACTATTGTTTAGCATAGTTATTGACCTAATTAATTTCACTCACTTAAATATTTTTCTGACATATTACTCGCATTTACCTACTTTTTATTACCTATGTTAATTTTTTTTTAGATGTAGGTATATTAATTTTAGACGATGTAATAAAGGCAGATAACTAAATTAATGCATGCTTTAATAATTGAAATGTTAATTAAATGTTTGTAGGCCCAAGTGGCAGAATCTAGCGATCTAGACTAGTCCTATGAACTGACTGTTAAATGTACCTGATTCACAAACAATAAAATTAAAGGAATTACTGAATTACTGATAAGCGATTTTCGGGATAATATAATATCGTCAATCACCTTGTCAATCATCTTTATTTACCTACATAATTTAATAGGTATTCATAAGGGAAAACACCAAATAAAATAGAATTTTCTTGTAATACATTATTTATTCGTGTATAATTATTTGAATACATCAAAGTTTTTGGTGTCATACGAAACACGCTACTACGCGTTAGCCTGGCCTAACACTACCTTATAATAAGATAGGCCAGCGTATAATAATAATTGTGATCATCTTAAACTTTATTGTACATCATCAGGAATGTACTAACATCTACAACTACTTAGCTCAAATGATGCTGCCACGAAATCATCAGTCTACTTGACCATGATCCTGGTTCACTTAGCTGTTCTAAAATTTGCGTTGCGGTATTGCTCTACAGCCGTTAGTAAAAAGATGATACAAATATTTTAAAATTAAATACTTATTTAAAACGTACGTAACACTACAATTTAAAATCAGTCATTTACATTTTTTTCCTGAGTTTAGAAATGGATTGTTTTCTTGGGCTTTGCATTAATTTGTATTAATTTATTATGAAATTACTATCAGCTAAAGCTACATTTTTATAAGTACTCTTTACAATCAACATTAATTCACACTGTACCTATTATCTAATAAGTTGAAAATGATGATGTACTTAAATATTATAATTAAAGTATTATTCTACATATTATTATAATAAAAAAATGGCATAATTATGTAATTAATCGTAAGATAATTTGTTTATTATTTATGTATAAAACTTTAGTTATTCGAGAAACTAATCCAGATCAAAATCTTTTCAATTTAAATTCGCAATTTTTTGTGTATTTCTTTACGCTTTTACTTCAAAATACTACCGAGCGAAGTATCTTATCATAGCGACAATTTATAAATACCTACCATCTAAATTACAATACTGGTGTCTTCATTGACATTTTTAAATATACTTACAACATAAAACAGAAATATAAATCACAAACATACAATACGATGTATAGAAACTGCGTTAAAATAGTTTTAGTTTATTTACATGAATGTACACAAATCATAAAATCAGGCTCAACTGCTCTGTCCACAAAACACACATCCACCAGATCAAATTATAAATACGCAACTAAAACTATATTTACAGAATTAATAGATAACTATTGTCATTTATTATGACCTCGTATAAAATGTATTTAAAATTATAATACAAAACATCCAATAAAGAACGGCTCTGAAATTATTTATTAAAACAAATAATTTCGTTTTTTACATCAGGCAGTGATATTAAATTAAAATAAGTAAGTACAAAAACTTAATCACAAAAATAAAAACATAAGTACAAAATGATTAAATGTTTTTATTAGAGTCAACTTTTCAATTTGTACTTAATAATAATTTGAGATTTAAACAAAATAATGCTTTAGAAATGTGATATTTGTCCATTTATGTTATCATTGTCATATTTTGTCAATGCTTTGAAGTCACGAGGGAATTTTCCTTTGATGTTGAATTTATAACATTTTACTTGAAACGTTCAAACATGTTGTTATTTTTTTAAGGAACAGTTCAATTTTATAAATCCAACCCGTTCACCAAAATACAGGCTGAATGATAAAAACTATTGCCTATGCTTGGAAGGTTCAAATGGGAAAATGGAGTAGCTCTGGTTGTGCTCTGATTTATGATCCAGTACACGAATACAGTATTTCCTCAATAAGTATTTTCAGCAACGAGCATCAATAAATAAATTCTGTGATCCGTCTCCCCACCTTCTTAAGACCTCTTAAACATGGACAAATTCATCAATGCACTGCAAGTAAAACCTCAATCTTCGTCACTGACAAATTTGAAACTATAAAATCTAATAACACTTCTTATTCTGGATTTAAGAAACCATTTGCCTGTGTCCGTTTTGACCGTTGCCATTTTGTGAGGGGAACAGGACGCCTTCGTATGTGACTCCATTTAATTCTATTGAAACGACGAGTTGCTGATCTCCTGTGTTGGCATCACCTATGGAAATAAAAAGTCAATCAAAGGTGGTAATTTGAAAGGCCATATTTTTAATCATTTATGAGACGCTGTAGAGCTTGGGACATGTGCAGATGGAGTAGGCTTGCCCAGCATCAATGCCATCCTCTCAGCCTAGTCGGTCTTATGCACAGAAAAGACATGTTCAATACATGCGGAGCTGACTAAGCCGCGGGCTACCTCAAGATGTCTTCTTTCACCTTTTGAGCACTCGTTTATATGCACATTCATTTTCCGATCAGAAAAATCTATTGGTCCATCGACATTCTGATCGAAAGTCGGGATACCTCCCTACTAGGTCTACACGGCTTATAGAACAGTACTTGGACAAATTTCTTAATGGTTAAGGAAAATTATATTCTTACCTCTGGTGGTAATTTTGAAGGCTGCTCCATTAGTTCCATTAGTGGTTCCTCCATTCAGTTGGGCAGGCGCAGGTGCGCAGGCTTGCCGTGGGGGCGAAGGTAGCCGCGGAGAAGGAGGGAGGGGGGTGCGGCGCTTGGCAGGTGGAGGGGGGGAGCGGCAAGCTTCGCGCTTTCCACCACTTGTGCTAGAGTTGGGACTCTCGCTAAGGTTCAATGCCTCGCTGTAAGATGAAAGAAGGCATGGTTGAATAAAATAGCTAAAAGTAAATGTAGCAGAGGTGGATACAAAATGATGTTATTTTTTGAAAGAGCTGATGAAGCTGAAAGTCCTATTTTTAACAGTTCCAGCTTACAAAGATACATTTAAAAATGATCTATTTTGTAAATTTTAATCAAATTTTGTAAATTTTGGTCTTATTTTCTCTCTAACTCAGTGTATGAAAAATAACCAATAACAACCGACAGACATACAATCTCTTTTATTCTGAGTGGCGAGTAGTATGGGCATTCCGCCAAATATTTTTTTGGGCGTCACAAGGTCGTTCACGCTGAAGATCTATGGCGAAAGCCTATGTTCAACAGTTGACGTCCTACGGCTGAAAGATATCACTACTAGTATAGTAACATTTTAAAGTGGTAACATAAGTACCTATAATTATTGCTTGATACACACCGTTGTGGCTCCAGGTCCGGCGCGGGGCTGTTGTTGTTATTGTTGTTGTAAAGCGACCACAGAGTGAGGCGGGAAACATCGATGGCACTCAGAGCGGCCGCGTCACGGGGCGACATCATCGACGCTGGGCCGTTGACTGCACTGGGCGGGGATTCTGAACCTGGAGAAAGAGAAGAGCAATCAAGTAAATCGTTTAATAATAATATTTAAAAAGTTTCACAATACGAAGCCCCGACGCGATTTGGTACACATTTGAGATTTAATTCTGTTTTTCAAATGGCAATTGCAACTGATTCTTTTGCGTCTTGTAACTAGAGTTTTGTAAAGTATTTTTTTTTATTCATCATCATCAGCCTGTAGAAGGCCACCGCTGGACATAGGCCTCACCCAATGAATTCCATGACGCACGGTTTTGTGCCGTTTCCATACACAGACTTTCCGCGACTTTTGTCGTCGGTCCATCTTTACTTACAACAACACTGAGTCGTCCAATTCGTAATTCGGTATTTTTATATTACTTGGTCCATTCTAGTACACCTAAGTAAGAGCAAGAATAAAATTTCATGGCTAGCGCAACAAGATGGCATTTCAGAGAAGGTTTGCCAGTTACGCCCTAACCAATGACGACGTCAGTGGCTTAGCGAGCGAGTGCCTCACTGAGTCACAAGTTGGGTCTGATTGCCGCTGCGGGTCAAATGTTTGCATGATCTGCAAATATTTATTCCTGATTTGGGTGTTATGGTACTCGTAGTTTCTGATACCCACGACACAGGAACTCCTAGTGTGAGCTCAGGACTATGTAAGTATGTGAATTAAAATAAATAAATAAATATTCCGGACATATCACACACGGTCAACTGATCCCAAACTAGGCATAGCCTGTACTATGGGTACCAGAGACTGATATACATAATATATACATATATATTTAACTGTGGTAAAACAATAAAATTGAACAACATGTATAATATCTACACTGAGGTACCTACCTACCTATAATGTCTAGTTTGTTTACTTTTGTTGTGCAAACTCACCATTTCTCATCAGCTCGCGTTGCGTCTGTATCATCTTCATGTACTCCCTAACTCTGTACTCGATGTCGTGCTGCGATATGTGCGGGGCGTGCGGGGGCAAGGGGGGCAGGCGCGGGACCCCCGCGACCCCCCCTCCGAGGGAGAGAGAGAGAGGCTGCATATGCTGGGACAGCTGTGCGAGCGAGGCGGGTACCCCGCGGTTTAGAGGCGGCTGGAATGAAAAGGACTGCATTAATGTTGATGAAGTTTTGTGAATAAATAGAAACACTGTAAAAATAAGCATGGGATAAAATGCCAGATAGCGCAGAATCAGGAGACTGACCTTAAAACGGGCTTAGGTACAGTCGCCTGCATTTATATGTACTTATAAATTTCGTATTTTTCAAAATGACGCAACAAAAAAGATGTATATGGTTCACGGTTAAGTTGGAAATTGTTATGAGGCCCACAGTGAGATATCTCTTCTCTGAATTCTCTTCGGAATCTTCAGCATCAGCCTCTAAAACTCCACTAGTGGACTGAGGCCAAATGGCTACGAGCCTCTCCATCCGCTAACTTCCCGCCACCTTCACAAAGTCATCAGTCCATTGAGTGGGGAGCCTTCCTAAACTACGCCGTCAAGCTCATGGTCACCATTCGAGAAACTTTACTCCCCAACGGTTGTCAGTTCTGCGAGCTATATGCTCTGACCACTGTCACTTCAACTTGCTAACTCTTAACATGCGCTAAAGCTTCAGAATCAACATTTCAGCCGTACGACGTCCACTGCTGAACATGACCTCTACAGACAGCAAATTCCTTATCATGTCGGGGGATTTGCCCATACTCTCCACCCTGGGCATGCGGGTTGGCGAGCGCAGTTAGAGCTATCGTTGTTAAAATGAGGGACGCTGCTGGCCATCCCCTATTTTTTTCCTTACTCGCCTCTTACGACATCCGCGAATAGGTAGATATGGAGGGGCCTATTCTTCAGCCAGGGCCACCACGGCCAAGACACGCTTCAGAATACTGTATTGATATTTACCATGCCGAGAGCTGCTTGGGCATCGTACTGGCCGGACGCGCGTCTTCCTTCCCGCTTGTTGCCTTCTATAGCGGCATCCAGCTCGCTTCTGGTGGACAGGTTCTTCTTCTCACATTCATAGTCGTAGAGATATTTCATGTATCTGTAAGGAAAAAACATTTTGGATAACCTTTGTAAGTAAAGTAAATTCAGCTAGTTGATTCTATACTGAAGAAGTCCACTGTTGGACAATAGGCCTCCTCCAAAGAGTGCCAAGATGAAGGGTTATGAGCCTTCTCCATCCACCTACTTCAAGCAACCTTAACAATGTCGTAGGTCTATCGGGTGTGGGGCCTACATTCACTTCGTCGTGCGGACCGTGGTCGCCGTTCGAGAACCTTTACTTTTCACGACTACCCGCCTACACAAGTAGCCTTTTTTTACTTATAAACCTAATTTACTTATAAAGAACACAGAAGAACAATAACAAAGTGTCTTCCCCTTAAATAGAAACTGTAAGAAAAGTGCTATTGGACACATTCTTAGTTATAATTTACCTTATAAAACTATGTCAAAGTCAAATTACTCATTAGCCTACTTGGCTAGATTGTAATATTATGTAGGATACAATAAATATTGTAAACTAGGAATAACAAAAAAAAAAACAAGTAGCCTTTTTACCTATAGCTATGAAGGTACTTTGATTTGTTTCGATTTTTTACGGAACTAGAATTAAACTATTCCATAGGACATCTTATGAAGATGCCGATGCATAGAATTTGGATCATAATCCACGTTCCATTCATATACCGCGGCCGTATCAATCAACTCCGAAATAAATCAAAAGATTACAACACCGATGTCACAGTTGAGTCCTTTGAAAACTGAACAGATCTAATTTACCGTCAACGTGCCCATAACATGACAAGCTATAAATCATATTTCAAGCCCAATTATTATCAAACTCCTATCCCTCAAACGTATGAGACATCCTATTACATTCATAATCCTCTTCATATAAAGACTCAATTTTATAAGGGGCTATTGTCAACCATTCGTTACCATAACTCATTTAAAGTACCTATAGCTGTACACTTATTTTTATACGCGTAATTCAATGAAATAGTAAGAGCCGCCGACGCTAGATAAAAATGCAGGAAACCTTTGAAAAATCTAAATATTATAACTACGATTGACATCTTTTTAGCCATTTTGGAGCTTAGCTCTACCTCCCAATTTTCTGAGTAGGTATCTCGTGTTTTGGTGTGTGATCTCGGTGGTATTTTAACCATTAAAGCTTAGGATCTAAGCACGAATGTAGGCAAATAGAACGGAAGTGTAAAAGGTGATTTTCTTATTTGACTAATAGTGCGGTTTGTGTTTGAAGAAAACCGCCACCTTTTTCTTAGTAATCCTAGTAATATGTTATGTCCTCGTCAAGCAGTACTTTTTATAAGTAGGTACTTGACGTGTTTATTACAATTAAAAACAATCAGACATATAACAATTAATTTTTCAAAATTTATTTTAATCAGAACAATGTTCACTAGGAAATATTTGCAGATCATGCAAACATTTGTCCTGTCGCGGGAATAAAATCGACACCTCTTACGTCTCAGTGGACCACCGAGATCACAAATTGAGCTCGAACCTCAATGCTCTAGAAAATACTTTCCAAATAATGGAGCAAGCGGCAAGACGCGAGCAAAAGCAACCTACACTTGAATTGTTATGACGCGTCGCAACTAAACGATCGTGCGTAACGGGGCACAGTTTGAATTAGAAATGTAAGACACCTTTATTCCGACCGACAAAAGCCGAGGTGAAGGAACTCAGCAGAAAGATAAATGGGAAATTATATCGGCCGAGATGAGTTAGAGGTTATTAATTATGAAGTTGTCATATTGTCGTCGGACGCTCACGTACTGCGTATTGTGGCCGTAGCTTTGTCTTCCTCTCGTGAGAATTTGAATGAGGGGATACAAAGAGTCGCGGTCTGTCGCGGTCTGCCGCAGTACCTACTTGGTCTGGCGACTGCCGGCTCCTGACCACTTGGACCACACAAGCCCTATTGAAGCTCCCTCGATTGTCCTTCTATTTGAATACGGGATTACGACACATAAAATCCGTTTCTAATCAGGCTTAGACGTATTAGTTTTATGAAAAGGAAGCATTAACGATGGCAATGACTATTTTAAGGTTGCTCTTCCAATAGTGAGTACTTACGTGCTCACATTTGGTGTGTTTAAGCGATGAGTTAGTGACAAATGACAAAAATTATATAGCTTTTCATTGCATCACATCGTTAACCGCTCTATATGTGAGAGGGGAATAAGGAGGATGGCTTAATGCAATTTTATCTCTCACATGCTGGGACAAATAAGCCACGGGTTTCCTCGCGATGTTTCTCTTTAGGTTTTAAGCACTCAAAGCCGAGGTACCTCCCACTAGGTCAACACAGAACGTACCGTTCAAGCCCCTACACACCTGCAAATTAGAGGCTTTTGGTGGATTCCAGTATTGCCAACAAGATCTCATTCCATATAAGTACTTTGAGGAAAAAACTGTGCTTCCACGACCACATATACGGATGGATACTCGTAACAGAGTAACTAATAAACAACGGCTTTGGATTCTGGACAGCTTGTTAGTTGCGATTTCCAATGAGTTATGATGAGTTAGCAATACTAGCCTCGATATTGGTCTGATTGCAAGTGTTTAGTGTATTGGTATAGTTGCGTACTTACTGTGTGCGTAAAGTGAATGCCGCAGACGTGATTGAAGACGGTAGTCGGAGCCCTTTGATGATCTCCTGCCACAGCTTCTTATTGATAACCTCCACCAGCCCTCCTCGCGCTATCACCAGGTTGTACAGCTCGTAGAGGTCCAACACAGACTTGGCCATTATAGGCAGCCGGTTTATTGGTGTTCCTGAAACAACGAGAGTAGAAGTTAGTATTAGAAGAAACATTAGTATGTTAATTTTCTGGAAAAAGCATTCATATTGTTTTGTTGGTTGGTTGGATTTAAAAAGATTTCTGAACATAGCGAAGGGTACCTATAAGATTGAGATTCTTGTTCATGTATCCAAATATTCTTGGTGCTTGGAAGAAATAAGCTTCAGCTACACTGAACTGACTTGTATCACACTAGTATAGATAGGATAGACTTATAGCCATACAAATGCAGTCTTAGGGTATGCGTTTACCCACACCGCACGCATGGCACGCAACATATTTTGGTTTGTTTTGTAGGAATGCATAGGTATAATTCCCTTATGGTGAGAGTACCTACTGATCGCTTGTCGATGTTCATGAGTGGGGAGATGTGGCCTAAAGGTTCAAATTCAGGAGGTTTGTCGGACGCCTGATACGAGGCACCGGAGGCGCCGCCACCGGGCAGATACGTCACACGTCGTCGCCTATACGTGTGCAATAATTAATAGGTATTTTATATATTTTAGGTTAAGGTATATATTTTTATGGGTCTTAGAATTAATTTTTTACCATCTGAACTATTCTTAAGTTACCTGAAATAATATTTATATTAATATTATAAACGGTATTTTCAGCATTATTTGGAACAGTTTTGAACTGTAAAGCATTGTCAACCTACATCACTGTCTGAATAAAACGTAGGTTGATGGTACATAGATACATAGTAATATTCTATAGTAGTCTGGGCCATAAAAAATCTGCCATTTATAAGGCCAGCACATAAAGCCCCATTGATATCCACGCATCATTTCCTACCACTAATAAATCAGCCCAATCATTAGGCTGGCACACATTAGGCACGTCATTGAAACAATGTTTAACAGGCAAATTACAGTAAATCTACTGTGGCCAAACAATACTAGAACAAACGGCTTCCGCAGTGGCCACACCGAGTGCGCTAAATCTGGTACCGGGGTCGTAAAGCGGCGATCTGATGCGCTCGCGCAGCGCGTAAATCATTTATTGTGCGATACGATTCGCCACGTGCGTGCACCGTGGCCTATGCTTGCCAGATTGATGTAGGTTTAACACATTATTAGTTTATGTATTAATAACTAAATATATTTTAAAAAGTTCGGAAAAATAGTAGGTAATTTTGGTGATAGTACCAACTTTAGGTATAGCTATTATTAAACGTACATGAAGTATTCTTAGAGCGGTATTGTCTTGCAACCTGTCACGTATGGAATACTCACTACTACAAAATGTGGACATGTGCCAATTGTTTGGACTACTGATGTCTCTGACTACCTCCCTCCTAGAGACATCTTACACGGATCTGATCGCCAGAGAGGTGGTCTGCAGTGGCGGATTTGTCCTAAGGCCCAGTAGGCCCGGACCTAGGGCGGCAAATCGTGACAAAAAAATCATCGATGATAGCAAGAAATAAATCAAATGCAAAGTACCTAAATATTTAAAAGGCTGCTCCATAGACTTATTACTACTTGCTACAGTAGACATGCAGCTTCGAACAGATTTCGTCGTTTCTGATTTCGATTTATATAAAGTTGGCAATAAAGTAAATTCATTATGTACCTAGTCTATAAGATGGGTGCTGAGAAAGGGGCGGCACATGGCCTGGGGCCTAGAGCGGCCAAGGTTGCAAATCCGCCACTGGTGGTCTGAGGTCTGAGAGGATCTCTAGCATGCTTGGGGACAAAAGTAGTGATCCTTTTAATTTTTTTAATTCTCTTTTACAAGAAGTTTGACGTCAATACTGCTCTATAAACAGCATTTTGGACTGATACTCCACTTCAGCTTACTAACTTAATTCTGGAAAACCCTTTAGAATTATTATGTATTTTCATCTTGTTCGCTTTGTCCCAGCGCTGGTTTTATAGTCCTTACTAAGTGCGCTGTAAAGGATTTTACAGTTCAATAGAGAGCACAGTACCGGCACCGTACCGATTAACATGTTTCCTCGCGATCCTCGTATCTGTTTTATCGAATGAATGACTTCCTTTGCATTTCGTTTATGTTTATTTACACTGCCTGTATTTTGTTTCAGTCAACCGGTCGGTTAGCGATTAAGAAAATTGTGTACAAAAGGACCACTCTAATTGACTACAGCAACAGATTGTTTTACCCTTGTGTGGCATGTTTCTCAAAATCATTTCTTGTGTGGTAATCAATAAAAAGTTATCTGTCTATCTATCTATCTATCAATCCTATCCTACTATTCATACTTATCCTACTTCCCAATTCTCACTTCCCACTTCCCATTTCACACTTCCCACTCCCTACTTCCTGCTTCCTGCCTACTTCGTTACTATAAAGGCTAGTCGATGTATTACGAACTATGAATACGCAGCTAAATCACAAGGCTTATTTGTGTATACCTATTCATTCTTATTTGTAAAAGCTCTAAAATGAGTAAACTTTACGACAAAACAAATTATCCAATCGAATTTTCCCGAAGGCTTCCCCTCATCGGATGTTTATTGATGGAAGCGAGAAATTAGCGAATACCTAAACCTCTATTTGTCAATCCATCTTCCTGTCTGCTGTTAATCATTCACTGGTTATCTGGGGGGTTAAAGGGGGAGGTATTGGGAGGTTAAAAGGGGTGTGACGTCACCCGCTCAGAATTAATTGCCGCGTTTATGTTCGCGAGACGTGATGCCCGGGGATTGATGTACCTACCCTTTGAGATAAGTAGGTCATAGGGTATATTTTATCTACAGATCTACAGCTATTGGGAACCTATAGGTATCTACTATATCAGGCGTAGATAAAAGCGTTAATAACCTTTTCCTCTACGCCAATTCATCATCTATCTTATTCATAAAGCTAGAAGTGTGTTGTTTTTGTTGGCTCTACATAATCATTGCAACTAATCTCACGCTGCACAAAATACCGTAAACTTAACGTTGATGACTAAGAAAAAACCAGTGATATGAAAATTATTCAGTAAGTATAGAAAAACCTATTACATAATCCTTATGCTTATTACTCGTATTTCATTAGATTTTATTTGGAAGGTATTTTTATTAAATGCCGGACACCGACAAGAGCTAAAAAAAGCTTTTAGCTTTATTTTAGCTCTTGTCGGTGTCCGGATGCAATTTCCTCCATTTTGATCTTTCCAATGCGAACTCCTTTATCTCCATAGACGACCTGACGGCAATCTTCTCTTTTATCTGGCTCATGTAACTTATTCTTGGTCTTCCTCTTCCTCGTTTTCCTTCTATCTTTCCATCAATGATGTTCTTTAAGAATGTCATTTGGAAGGTTGAAATGTTAATTGTTAAGATAACAATTATAACATCATTAAAAAAACAATTTAATATACCTGGGGAAAGTTATTCGAGAAAATACTTTTGTATCATGATTCACTACACAGATTAATCTCAAACAGGTAGAAGCCGAAGATAAAATGACAATAAACCAGTAAGCCGATAATAAAAGTTCTAAATCACAAACTCAACAATGAATTTTAAATACAATGTACGCAAATGAATCATGAAATCACGATTTGACTAATTCTTAGAATAAATAGTATGGAATACGATATAATATTTCTATTATCTAACTTTAACAATAGAAATTCTGCTAATTTGTAATCACCAATATCATAGCTAGGTACAGGCTATTGTCATCTTAAAATGTTGATGATTATATTTCAAAGACTTGTGTTAGATAAATCCCATTACAATTTAATCTAGTTATCCATCTTTGCCATACGATTTACCTACTTACCTACTGCTAAGCTTCCTACGTACCAACGATTATTGACAACAGCAAATTTTTGCGTAGGTAGGTAGTGTTTTTTCACCGAAATATAACGAATTTCCAAAAGTCGTAGAACAAACGTTATTGCCAATTGTGTGTACCATAACCCTAAATTCAGGATAGAAGACGTATTACGAATCACCTTGTAGTTAAGTACGATTTCTTATTTACTTAGTTACCTACAACATAAAAAGGCTACAAAGAGTTTATAAACTTCTCAATTTGGACCAGGCTAACAATACAACAATTATCAACAAACTGATCGATAGAGCACGATTTCTATACAACTGGCCCCCAATTCTACTAATTCAATGACTTGAAAATGATAATGATCGCACCATTATCATTCAGTTACGATTGTAGCCACCTTCGTTTCTTTGATTTCATTGGTCAATTGGTGTCACAATGACTGCCATTGATAAACTACTGTGATAGCAGAATACCAAAAGTGACAAAAGTGGCCATTTTGTCATTGTACTATCACCAAAAATTCCACCTTACCACCCTAAGGGTTTATTTTGCGTGAAGTGATCTGTGTCTTGTTTGCGTAAATGCGTAATCATAAAAAGTATCGTTTTTGTCTAACAATATGTTCGTATTGTTTTGGTTGCAACTGAACAACAGACTGGGTAATCAAAGTCATAAAATGAATGGTTCACCCTCAAAGGATCACAATAAATAAAGAGATGGGCCGGACAGGCTTACTTAGCCGTGTACAAGCGAACCAGTTTCAAAATGGGTAAGGCGGAAATTTTGGTGATAGTACCATTGCCATTTCGAAGTCATTGAATTACTAGAATTGGGCCCCTGCTTGACCGACAGAATATCCGCTATCAGACACGTCGCTAGTACCGTTATCCTAAACTACAAGCTACACGTTCCAGCTACAAGAAACCGTGGACAAAACCTATTGTTTATGAAAGCAATCACCCCAATAACTATTTCCACAGAACGCGGCGGAAAGCGGCTGATTCGATGCGCGTGCGTCGAGCCGCGTGCGAATCCTATTTGCATACACCAGGACCGCTGCTAGGTAGCTAGTGGGGTCCACTTTGCCCCAGTAAAAAGTTAGAGACAAACTATTCTAGAATGAGACTAGGGTTTGAGCCTCAATTGGACCTTTCCCACTGATTATATATACTGATACCTAAATTTAATTCAATTTAAAACATTTATTTCACACCTCAACAATAATTGTCAAATGAAAAAATGTAGGCCTTATTCAATCGAAAAAAAAGAAAGGAAAAATCTATATTTTCTATATAAACAACTTCCTGACCAATTTTTTTAAATAAGTCGTAATTAATCTCTTTGTCATCTTTATAAATAACGAACTATCAAATTTAATAGAAATTCAAATTCAAGATTGCTACCTGTTTATAATTAGATAGCAGCACTCCCCCCCCCCCCCCCCCCCAAGCTCATAACACCAAACTCACAATGGCCTGGCTACGGGCCTGCCTACCCTTACCATTCACGTAAGGCCACACAGCTCATCCAACTTGTGACGGCTCACTCGATCCGCTAAAAGCGTAATTTACGATGTATGTCAAATCGCCAGCAGAGCCAATCTAATCGTGCCCAATTGTGACAAATTATTGCTTTTCCTACGAAACCTCACGCTAAATATAAGAGCGTTTTTCCACGAGCCACGATACGACACGACTTACAGTCGGGATACGCGATAGACGACATGCGACAACGGAGACCCTAGTCTACGAAATCAGTGAGTTTTCGCTTTTCGACCGTGAAAAGTGTATAGATTACTGAATTTTGTAGGCGCCCTTTTCGTGACGCCGTACTAAAACGGTAATCTATTCGTGTGTGTGTGAATATATCACTGATATTCCAAACGTGTCGTGGCAGTAGTACAAAATATTATTATGGTGATTTGGAGACGAAACTTCACCTTATTTATATTATCGTGTCGTGTCGTGTCTGTTGGAAAAACAGGGTAAGAATAATTTCACATGTAACTACGTCCATACGACCAACGAGGTATGTTTATGGGACTTTGTGCACGATGAATGAACTCTCTAACCTCTCGTCTTTATACAAGATGGTTCATAATATGTAGGTACCTAATCTAAGTCTAATTATACTAACTATAAGTCGTGATAAAGTTAGTTTAGTGTTTAGAAGGCAAGGAGATCGCTCGAAGAATACAACTCGGTTGGGCTGCATTTGGAAAATTGGACGACATTCTGAAGTCAGCCGAAATTCCACAATGTCTGAAGACCAGCCTCTTTAACCAATGTGTACTGCCTACCATGACTTACGGTGCCGAGACATGGACGCTCACGCAGGAGGCTGTGTACAGGATGAGAGTTGCACAGAGAGCCATGGAGCGTGCCATGCTCAGTATCAAGCTTATAGACCGTGTTGCCAACGTCGAGATTCGAAGTCGTACGAAGGTCAAAGACGTTGGCAACCGCATAGCGGAACTCAAATGGAGTTGGGCAGGACACCTGGCAAGGCGTGGTGAGGACAGGTGGAGTAAGGCGTTAACTGAATGGCGTCCAAGAACTGGATATCGGAACGTTGGTCGTCCACCAGCGAGATGGGCAGACGATATCGCAAGCATCGCGGGCCGCAACTGGATGAGGCTTGCACAGGATAGAGGAGATTGGCACATACAAAGGGAGGCCTATATCGCAGTGGGTGAAGTCAGGCTGAGGATGATGATGATGATGATGAGTGTTTAGATAACGACTAAGTTTTTTCATTCTGAAAACATTCTATAAAACAAATCTCTTATGAACTAATACGTATCAAAACATAATTAGGTCCCAGGTAAGGAAAAGGTATTCATCTTGGCTACAGTGTTGCGATTCGAGCTCCCTTATTTATTGGCACTTGAGGTCTCCTAAAAGGCTCTTTTGAGTGAAGTTCTTTAGTCGTAAATCGTTTAGTAGAACATGAGTGATAAAGGATTATAAATAACGAGCGATTAGCCGGCCATCTCTTTTAAGTATGCAATCTGCAACTTTGATTTAGGCTCTGGTTTTTATGGTCGGATAAGGCATTTATGATTATCAAATTTAGGACCATCCTAATCAGAATTCATACACCTAATTGAAAGTAGGCAGTAAAATAAATTTGCTTAAAGACTTATGCCACGTTCAAACGGCGCGTGCGATAGGTATGTCTCCTGAATTCGTTTGAAATTTATTTCCAAATAATCCCTACATCTAGTGAATAAAGTCAATTTTGAGTTTGACATTTGAGGTAGTGCGTTAGTACCTCGTAAACACACGATAATGGCTAGACCGATTTCAATAATATATTTTAGGATTTTGGATACTTTGGATTTCTTTCAATAGATAGGTAGCGTTTTTTAGGTGGTATGAAGAACACCGGGTCATCTAGTTTTGAAATCAATTTTTAATTATATATAGCACGCCGTTTGAGCACGGCTTTATAATCTCGAAAGCTCAAGGTGCGACGGAGGATGATTACAGAAACAGACGCCTATCCTGTGCCAACCGGTGGACACCAAGCGATAATCTATCGAATCGACAATCAACGCCTCCCGCTTATCGAGAGCTGAATCAAGGCCCTTGATCCCCTCAACCCCGCAACCAGCCAATCGGCGACCGCGATGGAGCGACGCCGGCCTCTCATTGGCCAGATACGCTTTTGATTGCGCCGCCCCGCACGATTCACGACTCGATCAATCTCAATTACCCGACTTGCGTTGGTAGCTCTCCAGTTGGCTAACTTCACGTGCATTTAATTGCGAAATAGCACGTTTAGAACTAGTGTTTAAGGTTTTTCTTGTGCCTTATAAATAAACATTAATTATAGAACAAATTCAATAGACGTGTTTATTTCGACATAACGATTATTCACTATAACCTGGAAAAGCTTCGTGCCTTCTATTTTTCTTATGAAAATCTTGATTATATAGAGCTAAAATTAGTATCTAAAAGAAATTGAGAATTATGTAGGTAGGTGTACTTACGAAAGGAGCCATTTCATTCTGGGCCTGGTCCATGTACACTACATAGAAAAATTAGGAAAAAATAGGAGATTACAAGAAACATACAATTTCATTAATTTGAAGACAAATGCGATGGTACAAGAATAGTTCTTCTGGTAAGTTTTTTACTATGAGAACACTATTTGAAGGCCGCCATGTTGGTTTATAATTGGCGTTTGACATGACATTGACATATTTTTCATGTCATGTTGTTTGATTTGATGTTTTTGTTTTGTCAGATAAATGTAGGTTGTCAAAATGACATTTCACGCACGTCCATCCGCCATATTTTTGTAGCGCTGTGTGTTGCTCTCTTTGTCGAAGAAAATCTTAATGTACCTTAGAACGAAGTCAATTTAAATAAAATAACAAATGAAATACGTTTACTTTATTGCTTAGCCATATTTTAGAGTAGTGTACACAGTGCAGGCCCAGGCTCCATATATTGATGAAACGTCTCGTTTTCCAACATTTGTCAATGATACTCTGGCAATAGAGATATAAATAGGAATTTATATGACCATGTGTTGTGAACGTGCAATGCAAGGAAAATCCACCTTTGAGCAATAAAATGTTTACGATAGAAGATATAAATAACATTGATGTGACAAATAAGCAGACATCAACTTGTAAATGTCTAGTTAGACTCTTATTGGTGAGTCTCGTTTTGAAATACTCAAGTCCGCCAGATAACTTTAATACCTGTATATGTTTAGGAGTACATCGTATATTCTAAGAAATATTGAACTCGGCTATGTTCTAATTTGGGAAAAAATGATGTTGAACAAAAATCTTAGGTATAAAGCGTTGAACAAAGAGGCCATAACCTTAAGTATGTTCCTATTTAAATGATTAAAGGGTGTGCAAAACGGATTAAAAGTTTAATTGCATAAGCAATTATTCTCTTATTCGTACATTAGGCTCGCCAAGTGCAGTAAGCAACTATGTCGATAGATGCAACACAATGCAGCAATTCTGCTGAGTTACCATAACTCAATATACCATTATTACTGTACAGAAATTCCAGGAGATACGGCGCGAAAATGACATAAGGTTGAGGATACAACGATCAATCACGAAGGGGGCAGTAAACTTGAGAACAATCCAGCGTAATTCCGTCCGAGAGACATTAAAACGACGGCCGCCCTATCCGGTACAACATTGTGGCGAGTGCGCGCCCATCCACCATAACACGTTCATATAAATAAGACCCATCTCGGAATACTCGTAAACCTGAAGATTAATATAAACTCAGCGAATATCAATCAAACACTGACAATGCGAAAAAACTTGATGCAAATACAGTCACACCAAAGAACGCTATTTTGAAGGCATTTAACTTTAATAACACATAAATCACTTATTCGAATACAAATCAAAAATAAGAGGGATCTTAAAGTATTGTATCAAGCGGTGGAATTCAGGAGGCCATTCGATGTAATTGGCAATCATTCAGAAAGGAATATTCTCTCGCTCCAACAATCAAGACAAAGGCGGCCGATAGTACCTACCTACAGGCGAGCCATTACGGGTCAATACCCATTATTATGCTATATTTTCGCGAGCACGGACTCAGATATCCCGAGCACTCGCATGAGACGGCAAATATCTGTAATTAAAGGTTGTAAAGTTGATTTACAACTGGGGTCCGAGTATCGAACCCTGGGGAACGCCTCGACCAATCGGCCGGCCGCGTTCCCGCGGCACCGCGCCTCGTATCAATTTATTAGAAACAAATGACAATCGCGGCTGCGGTGGCTCCGCTCGGCGATAACGCGCGCTCTGCGGTCGCGGATCCCATCAGCTCGGCATCGGCAGATCGCGAGGAATAGTATCGAAAGCCGTTGCGTACTTTACGATCACCGCTGGGAAGGTAACACCGGCAATAAAATGCCAACAATGGAAATGTCGGATGCGGCTGAAAGACGACGCAACTACGCCAGATCATTGCTATGAATGCAACAATGGCGTCCTCGAAACGAAGGTGGCAACTATCCACGACCGTAAACCTACACTATCGATTGTAACTTACTCTAGCAGAACGAGAATCGATAGCATGTCAATGTGAGCGCTTTCGAAGAAATTTTATGCGATGCAATTACTGAAACAATCTTGAGCAACAGCAATCATGCACTCGTAGAAATTGAAGTAAATTGCAGCTACTAACATTCGTATCTTATGGCATTAGCCGCAAACAAGTCACATCTGAAAGTTCATGCAAGCTTTCTAGATTTATTCTGCAATAACTTTACTCTAAATTATTTATTCCAGTTCTCCGCGAGTTCAAATGAACAAAAGTTAATTAATAATAATTAATAACCATTTGTTGTTTTCATAAGGCTGGTATTCTGGATGAGATGGGTGTAATTTATTATAAGTGTGCGGTGAAAACTTGCATTATTACATATTCCTAATCACTCACCAACTTTATGGGCTCGATAAAAGTAGGTTCACCTCTTTCTTTTGTTTACTGTTAGAAAAGGACAAGAGCCGATTAAGTTAAGAGGGTAAGAACTTTTAAACTAGTGCCGTCTAACTAGTGTCGTTAACTAGTGGCCCTACCATGACATCTTATAATATTGGCATACAAATGCAAGCGCTTCAGCACAATTTAAATTACCGAATTTGGAGTACTGCTGCTGTAAACCACTTTCTATAAGAGAGAAAGATAACTGCGTCTAATTAGTACCACAAAAAACAAATGAGTATTTATATGTTCATTAGTACGTTATTAGTTCGAAATCTCTACAAGTTCTACAACCTATATTATTTTTATGGCTACGTTTTGTCGCTCACGGGCATCGTAAAATATCACTGGTATGGATGGAAACCTTTAATTTTCTTTATCATTGCTTTTGTTCAGACAACAATGTTGATAATAGTCTTGTTACAATGTAACGCATGGAAAACGTTCGATTTTAATATTAAGTTAGCATATGATTTTATAACCTATTATTATAATAATGAGACCTGAAGCTAAAGATCGGGTAATTGCTAACGATTGCCGAGCATAACAAAATACCTATCGATATAACGTAGCAATAAGCGGTTAGGTTTAGTAAAGCCCCGACGGAATTGTTGCCCAAAGCAAGTTAACAAAGCACAAACACAGTTGGTGCTGGCTATGGTACTTGTTAAGGCTTGATATCTTCGTCACTAGCTTTGCCTCTGCAAACATGAATGACATGAATTTACTTTCGTAACAGTAACGTCAAGTGAAAAAGATTGAGAGGTGGTAGCTGAAACGAGAGAGAGGACTCTAGCCCTCGTAGTAGTATGTAAATATAGTCCAAAGGCTCGAATTTATAGTCGTTGCTTGTTTATGCTTAGATGAAAATAATGTTAAGTTAGTGCGAGTACCTAATGTAAAAATACTCTCGACTAAAATATACCTGAGCAAAGCGTGGAAATGATTGGACAGACTGTAATACGGGTGAAGTAAAAATAAAAAATACTTGAATGCAGTAAAACAATAGCTTATTATATTTGATGTTTATTTATGAATACTCGCTAGTTCTATAGGTCATAGGGATGCGCAGTTGTAATAATATGCGTAAGTCAAAGTTTTGGTCGTGTCGTTCTAAGGTGTCGAGATTGTGAGGTGCCACTGCATTTGAGTCTCTTGGAGATCATTTGAATGACAATTTGAATCACAATGGTGTACGGCGTCCCGGCAATGACGCAGCGGTTCTTCAACGTCACCTCAGGCTTATAATATCAAATGAGATGATTAGACAAATAGTTATTATAGTATAATGTAAATGAAAACATCAATGGGAGTGGATAATAGTGTTAAATAATAAGGTATGGTTGATCAAATACTTTTATGTACCTATATTAAGACAGTATTTTTAGTGGCCGGTGCAGCGAACCCAAACTATGGGGAGAGAAACGCTGCGGCCGGGAAAACGAAAGATATGTTAATTTAACAAAAAAAAACAAATCCGTGTAACATTGTGGGGACTCCTCATAACACTTTAATGAAGCGTGAAACTCAGTTTCTCTCAGTCTCAAAGGTCTAATGAAAGTACATTAGAATTTAATAATGAGGATGAGACAACAAAGCTTACACATAACGGAAATCAAATAATCCGTCTCAGTAGTAACAAAAAACACACAATAGAGTCAAAGGGCAGGGAGGATGACAATACACACCAGTATGGTATACACTGTGGTACTGACGTGGCTGGATAGAACAAAATATTAGGTGTCTACCACAATGATGCATTAGCATAAGTGGGATAGAAAACGGGTGACAGTGATGGCGATAAAAAATATTGATTCACTCATAAATATCATAGATTTAATTTAAATAAGAAAACTAATATGATTGTGTTGGGTTTTGTTTGGTGGATTGTGTGGGATGTTGTTTGTTTCTCTTTTTATAAAGTTATAAATATTTCCGTTGCTTGCTTTACCATAATTTTCTCAGCATAGAATATTATCACCATCCTTTTACATAAATTGTTTGTTGCTTCTGTCCGTTTCACGTGTCTTTTACACTTAACTTTTCTTTTTCATTTTGTTATTCTAGCTACCTACTTTACCTTTTAAAAAAGCTAACTTGCCTATTATTCATACAAGAGCTACATACATATTACCAAAATGATTTTGCACACCAAAATTAGTAACACTTCAGGTAACGTTAAAGAATTTATCATAATGTTTGAATACATGATCGAAATCAGCATCACAAAACATTGAACTTTGACATTTGAGATAATCGAATTAGGGTTCAATATTGTGAAATCGAATGAGGCTTGCTTTTGTGTTGTAATCCGATTTCGATTGCTGTTGTAGATATGGTAAGCTTATCGTTGAGTTGATTTCGTAGTTTCCTGCCACCCGCCGCGCCTCTTAATCTATTATAGGCATATATATCACTTCATTCATTAGAACACATCGTAACGAATTACAGCTCAGCTATATCTAACAAAGCTTACCTTATTTACCTATCTTATTTTACAGTGAATTTGTTAGTGACGGCTGAATTATTCATTATTATGTATCAAATAATATTTCTCGCGTGTTCCTCATCATTCTCATCAGCCATCTTAAACGGTACACCTTTGGATGTAGGTCCCTCTGTAGACGCGTAGTAAGTAGACGCACCACTCTTCTCATCCAGTATTTACCAGCAAATTTTCAAAGACCTTCGCTATGCTTACCTCTCGCGTGACTATTCCGATGATACTTAATTTTTTTATTGCTATAAGAGGCCGCCCAGTATCAAGGGCGGGCGGCTATCTTGGGGCGGATTAAGCTCCGCCCTCAAGATTCAGTTATGAAACTTTTTCTTTCAGATTTTTTGTATCAGTAAACTAACCTACGAGAACTAAATTCAAATTCAAATGCTAGTCAGTCTTCTTCGGACATCCTGCATGATGATGAATCTTTTTCTCAGTAGTACTTGGATCCCAATACCGTCATAATCTTTATTTGCAAAGATAGCGTAGGTACTTATAAGGCAAGAACATCATTCTATAGCGTGAGAAACGCACACATAATTGCATTTGTTGCGGAAACGAGATAATGTTCCGAATGTTTATCTTTGACCGCGCCGGAAAAGGGTTGTGGGCCTTTGTATACCGTCAATCGTTGAGGAATAAAGGTTGGCAAATGGCGACCACGAACTGGACAATGACGCAGTGATGGAAGGCCCGCCATCCGATGGACCGAAGATATTGTGAAGGTTGTGGGAAGTAGGTGGATGGAAAATTCCAGACAGTTCGTCTTGGCACTAATTGAGGGAGGCCATGTTTAGTACTGCACGCCAAACGATAAATTAAAATAAAATATTTCACTGAGCCATAGCCTATTTGTCGGATCACCTATTGTATGTGCTATCGTTTAAAATAGTTTATCTATGTTAATTTTTTTTTTTTTTTTTTAAATTTTAAGTTCTTACTAAATCTTTATTTACAGAAAGAAACTTAAAACTAATACAAGCTAATTGTGTGTGTCTGTAGTGCCAAATACTTTTATATATATATCTACGTTTAAATGATTATGATGATGATGATGATAATAATGTTATGAACTAAAAAGCTGCTTGTGATTGAATATGTCATTCTAGTAAGGGTGAAGTGTGTAATATATACAGTGCAAATGCACCTTTAATGAAGTATTAGTATAAGCGCACCTTTATAATAGAGATGCTGACGGAGCCACCTTGCATCGGTGGCCATATTAATTGTCTCATACAATATACGAAGGTGACTAAAATCGGTTGTGTTTAATTACATCAAACCCCCACATTTCAAGGGCACTCACATTTACCTCATCTAACCATATGGCTAGACCTATATAATATATATATAGATTGACACACCGATGACTTTGTTCCTTTTGTGGTCTTGTATTTTCGAACAGTTGTAAAATACTCGTAGGTCACATCTATGTGTGTTTAGATAAGCAAGCATATCCGGGGCCCCGATAGATTAGTGGCCAATCGCCGGAAATAGTACGAACATCGGCAAATACAATAAACACCTACCTAGTTAATTCATGGAAATGCGGTACTTTTGATAATTGTCATGAACGGAATGAAGACTGACCTCATAGCTCAGTTGGTAGTAACTCTGCCTTCTGCGCTAGAGGTCGCGGGTTCGATTCCCGCACTGGACAAACATTTGTGACTAACACAGATGTTTGTTCTGTGTCTGGGTGTTAAATATATATCTATTATGTATGTCAGTCTCTGGTACCCATAGTACAGGCTATGCCTAGTTTGGGATCAGTTGACTGTGTGTGATATGTCCGGAATATTAAAAAAAAAAAAATTTTACCTAGTTTATTCATGCGGTACTTTTGATAATTGTCATGAACGGAATGAAGACTTTGACTTTGAGATCATTATTATCATCAGCCCAGCTTAAATCACTGCTGTGTTCTCTGCTCATACTACTTTCCACTTATAAATGTATTTCATCATGATCATCATCATTTCAACCGTAGGACGTCCACTGCTCAACATTGCCTCCCTATAAATTACCAGAGCGAATTAGTATCATGTGGATAATTTACCCATACCCACCGCGACGGCCCTGCGAGTTGTGATTTTTGTGAAAATAAAACGCTGCTGCCCACCCCCTAGCTTTTATCCTTAGTCACTTCTATTCTCAAACCAAAGACTTACAGATATGCGTGTCAAAAAAAAAAACATTTATTGCCTTTAAGAACAAATATTAGAAAAAGAGCAGGCTACACAAAAAAATAATAATAAAAAGGCAAAGGGAGTAAATTCAGCATTTGCTGCATGCATTGCATGCAGCGCTGTTTTTCAATTTACCCCCCTCGAATAGATGGTCACCGAGGGATTAGGTATAAGCGGGTTACATAATTATTAGATAGTAGCAGACAATAGTCGGTAATCAGATTTTAGATAAAATAAAACAAAAATAAAAAAACAAACAGAAAAACACAAAAACATAGGCATAGGCGTGATATATAGGCACATGTGTGTATGTCACGGGGTGTGAGTGTGGCTTCTCCTTCAAATCTTCAGACTCTCAAGAGTCTGGGAGATGAAAGAGTTACCCTTGTGCGATGGTGTGTCTCTGAAAGTTCGTAGAGTATGTACGAGTATGTGTTGATAGATATGGAGGAGCCTATTCTTCAGCCGGGGCCACCACAGTATTCAACGCTATTTAAATCATGTTTAAGAGATGTGAGAGGTAGCCGCTGTAGTAACTAATGTTTAGAAAAATGTTAAACACTAGAATAAAATCTGTAAGTTTTGGTTTCCTTAAATCCCATCCACAGATCGAAACCAAAACTGCTAAGTAGATTATTCTACATATCATCATTACGTTCGAAGTCTGATCAGACATTTCATCATCATCATCATAATTAATGAGCATTAGCTGGTCCAGTAGGTACAGAACATATGCCCTCCCTTAAATATATCCAGGCCGATCTATTTTATGTTTTGCGTAGACAATGATGACCTTCAGACGGTATTAAATGACATCGCAAACCTGATTCATGTTTTGATCCAAGAATAGAGTCAGGTGTGCTCATTAATATTTTCACGAGAAAATACAATTCCAGGTATTATGAAAACAGCTGTAACAAAAGTATAATTCTAAATTCTCAATTCAACTAAATCACAAACTATAGAGTCGGAAATACTGTCAGCACCTCTTATAAATAATCACTTTTGCCCACAGCTTTTGCCCAACGGGTCGTTAGTGGGAGGGGAGAGGGGGGCAATGGTAATTTAGCTGCTCATCTATCAACCTCACCTTCACACACCGGCCCGAATTTAGCATTCAATTAAGTGGGGGGATTTGGAACGTAGGCAACGAATTATTTGGTTTTGTAACCTTCTATAGGACAGTAGGCCAACTTCCCGTATACACCAAAATTTTTGGGGTATAATCTGGCCATATCCAACTAGGACACAGCTATATTTGAACAGCTTAGTTAGTTATTATTGCATTCTTAATTCTAGTTGTTCGAATCCTGCTGCTGCTTTCATTTTGGGCTGCGTTTAGAACTAGAACTAACTTCTCGACCTAGTAAGTGTTGCATATTTTTATTGACATCATTATGTACGTAAATACCCTTCATATTTTCATGATGATGAGCGTTTGAAGTTTGCGTAGGCAGAACAATTTTTCCGTCACGTTGACAGCTGTCCTGTCAAGTCAAGCCGACAGACGCTATCGAAAATCGCGAGCATCGCAGAGGCCGCATCTATTGTCATATAAATCTACTAATATAAAAATAGACTGGTGAGTGATCTGTGAGCTAATTAGATTCTAACGAGCGGCAATCAGTGGCATCTCGTCGGTATATTTCGATGGCCGTCAGAATTCGTCAGATGAGGTAAGTGACGACTGATTCCTTTTATTTTATACTAGGTGTCCCGCCCGCGACTTCCTCCGGTAGGTTCCTTCTTGTTCCTGCGTAGGATCGATTTACAACCTTATTTACACCAAACGAGCGAATGAGCTTTCGATAAGAAAGAGCAGAATGAGCATTCTTGGTGATTTTTTGAAAACTTTCATGGTGAGTTTCCTGTTGATTATCAATTCCACAACAGGTGTAAGCTCAACCAGATGTCTGATCTTTCCTATTTCAACGTATAGGTAAATGAATATTTCAGTTAGAAGTTAAAGTTTTTCTCTATTTTCAATCCATTTGAAGATTAGCTTGATATAACCTTATAATGACTGCACTGGTGGAGTGGTGGTAGTAACCCCGCCTCCCTATCCACAGGTCGTGGGTTGTAATCCCGGTCGTGCACCAATGGATTTTCCGCCAGGAAAATTATTTTTTATTTGTGAAAATTGTTAAAGTTATGCGTGAAAAAAATTGCTTTCCAGGTGCTGATTAAGATAATTCCAATTTACAGACATTCCGACCTCTACAATTTTACTGTATGATATTATAGAGATGTGTACTATTCTCGACTAGGAAATGGATACGCGTCAATCGTTGAGAAAAAACTGAATGGGGAAAACAATTCGGCTTCCGCAATCTATCTTTGGATGGTATCAGTTTCATGAGCTTTGTTCTACGAATAGGGTGACTTTTGACCTGCGCCTGCGCTCAGTTTGATATGACTCAACTGTTTTCCGACAATTCACTACACCCCACTCCCCACTCAATAGATTAACAAGGGTTGCAGCGATGCTATTGCGAAAGCATAAGGGAATGAAATCTACATGCTTAATAATCATTTTTAGAATCTTACGACTTCTGAAAGGTTTCAATCATTAAAACGGGAATATAAGGGTGGAAAGATTATCTTGAAGTTTAAATCGGTTTAGAAATCAAAATAAGAAATATGTTTTTGTCTTTTTTCCCCAAGAATGGGCATCCTCCATAGCCATCATTCGAACCCACTACCACCACTCCAGCAGAGCTGATGATGATGAAATGGCTTTCTTTAAGAGTACCGCTCGCGGCCCTTGTTAACACCTCGGACACTCGCCGCGATCGATTAAGCCCGCGGCCGCTCACATTCAATTATTTATTTATTTATTCGTAATTAACCCGCGAGTTATGGTCCTTCGATTTACGACGGAGATATCTGCGATCCCGCGATTGCAAGCGTTTCGTCGATCTATGGTACTTGAGGTGACTCGGTTTAACGTGCCAGTATATCAAACAGACCCACCCATAGAAACAGCAGCTGTAGCTGTAGTCATTTTTATTCTAAAGTTCATTTTTATACGATATAAGAGAGAAAACTGTTTCTAAAATTGACTTTCAGTCGTAAAGTTTTTTTTTATATGTTTAAATCTATTTCAATATTATAATGAACCTTAAGTCTACTGATTAAAGTAAATTTTGAGTTTGACATTTGAGGGCGTGCGATACAAATCAAAGATATTTGTAAACCCATAATGGTCAAACTTAAAATTAATTTAATTAATTACATGTAAGTATCATTTTGACTTATCGCTAGCCGTTAGAGCACGGCTTTACACAATATAGGGTAGAATATAATAGAATATATAAATATTTCGTAAATAAGTTTTTTACTAACAGACAAGTAGATAGACCGTAGACACAAATTCTTTTAGAAAAAGAGAAAAATAAAAAAATTACCACATCTGTAAATCCCAGGCATGGTGGATCCTCGCAAATCTCCCTTTAGGCGCGGTATACAATAACAGAGAGACAAATCAAAACATTATATTTAGTGTATGCCCACTTTTGCAACAATATCTAAGCGTTCCATCATCATCATCATCATCATCAGCCTGTAGAAGTCCACTGCTGGATATAGGGCCTCCCCCAAAGAGTTCCACGACGAACGGTCTTGAGCCTTCTCCATCCACCGACATCCCGCAACCTTCACAATGTCGTCGGTCCATCGGGTGGGGGGCCTTCCAACACTGCGTCGCCCGGTTCGTGGTCGCGAGAACCTTTACTCCCCAACGGTTATCGGTTCTGCGAGCTATATGGCCTGCCCACTGCCACTTCAACTTGCTAATTCTGAGAGTTATGTCGGTAACCTTGGTTCTTCTACGGATTTCCTCATTTCGGATCTTATCACGTAGTGAAACTCCGAGCATAGCAACTCTCTCCATAGCCCGTTGCGCGACTTTGAGCTTGTATATGGGGCCTATAGTTAACGACCAAGTCTCAGTGCCATAAGTCCATACATAAGGTTAAACACAATTATGGATTATTAATGAAAGCAAACGGTCTCAAATGCCACATGCAAACATTTTTAAGCGACCTGTCCGAACACATTACAGATTTGAAAACATATCACGCGCGCAATATTTCGATAGATGATACAAATTGCATCTCATTACATACACAATGAGTTTAACATTAATAACTGTGTACCGACATCGATTTTATCGAGTAACATATTGTTAATCTGTAGGTAATGTAGTGAATTAAGGACAGCTAGGTTAGTTCGAACAAAACTACAACAATCCCTTCAGCTAATATTATAATTGCTAAAGTTTGTGAAGATGTGAGGATGTGAAGATATTTTTTACTGTTTCATGCCACAGCCACTGAACGGAATGTAATTAAATATCGTTTAGTATTAAGAGAAAATATAAAATACTTATGCCCGTATTTTGTAACTATAACTAATCAAAACTAATAAAACTAAAGCTTTTTATTTGACGGAGTTTCGAAGAAAAATGTCTTAAATCTACACTTCAACCACAACACAACGTGGATCATAACTCAAGTATAGATATTATGACAATATTCATTGAGGAACTTTTATAAAATATATGCTTGAGTCCACGATTCACGCTTGAGTACAATATCAGAATACAGCTTTAGGAAAACCAGGATCAGTTCATTAAGTAACACAGTTGTTTAATGCAGGCTGTGTCTGTGGATACTCGATAAGGCGCACGTCACGAGACCAATTTGTGAGGGCCCATAAATAACTTTATTAAAATAAATCAACTGGTTTATTGTTCTCTTCTCGCCTTGTCAGACCTTCTTGTTTTGTCCAGTCTTTATGACTTCAATAAGGATTAATACCAACATGGAATAAACGTTTGCGTTGTGATTTCAGTAAAGTGATTTTATCGAAAGATTTATTTATAGGAAAGTCTTATCACGTTGTTTTTGTCGATGAATAATGCATTACTACTATTATAAATGCGAAAGTATGGACGTATGGATGTTTGTTACTCAATCATGCCAGAACGGCAGAACGGATCTGGATAAAATTAGGCACAGAGATAGATACAAAAAGCTAGTGCTCAAAGCACTGAAATTAATTCAAAACTGTTAACAATACCTGCAACGATCCCAAATATCATTTCTCAATTTAGAAAAAGTCGTCAATTTTCGATTATATAAAAACAGGTTTAAACTCTTTTCTAAATCATAATTCCTCTTTAATAATGCTGGCTGAAATTTATCGGTGATAAAGAAAGAAATTTTCTTTGAGAACGATCCCTTAAAACAGTATATAAATAAATACAATAAACAAAACACCTCAAAGCATACAAAACAACCAGCGACACTCCATTAACCGGAGTGAACGCAGCGCAGGCGCGAAACCCGCCAGTTTTAATAAACGATTATTAAAAGTTATGTTTTTAATTACAGTTTGATTGGGCCTTATATTCCAATAATTTTATAGGCGCCCGCGGCGTTATCAAAAGTACAGGCAACGACACGAGTGATTGCATTCACTTCTCTGTGCGGCGAAAAGTTGTCCTCAAACTAAATTGGCAATAACCCTGATATTATTACCTACTCGTTATTGTTTTTATCTCCTACACTGGACATCGCTAGACTGATATTATTTTCACCGCAATTATTGTCTAATTTTCTTTTTTTGTAAATTTTCGGAGGTTTATTAAATAAATTAATTATTTAAAAAACGAGATTTGTGCTACACTGTAAAAAGTAACGAAAAATCAGTCAAAATAACTAGCTAATGTTTATTTGTTCTGCATTAACCCCATCGACAAATAAGACGATGCGTTGGCCCGACAAAAAAAAATTGAATTGCCTTTTGTCATTGATTGTACCTAGAAAGTGTTAAATATTCTGTGCCTGGGTGTCGAACAATAAAATATTATGCGTCGAATAAATTCGATGCATAACGAGAATCGATGCATTCCAATCGGAACAAGTGTTCGATTTCACGATAATAATAAAATAAATAAGCGAAACAGTCCTTGTTGTGTCATATATGTTTATTATGAAAATAAAAGATTAAATCTTTTTTTTTAATTTCTTCTAAATATCTACCACATAGGTCGCAAAATCGACAACCGTTTGGGAGTAAAGGTTCTCAAATGGTGACCACGCACCGGGCGACGTAGAGTTGGAAAGCCTTCCACCCGATGGACCGACGATATTGTAAAAGTTACGGTGAACGGTCTTCCATCGAAGACCGTTCATCATGAAACTCTTTGGGGGAGGCCTCTGTCTGTGTTTTTTATTTAGAATTTTATATAAATTTACAGAAATTACTTTTTAAATAATATCTTACTCTGACCAATTTAATATACTTTACAAAAACAATATTATAACATCACATGTCTTCATTGCCACGAGCTAAATTCGATACCGCTCAAATCATGTGACGGATGAAACACGGACGACTGCGCATCCGACATCCGTCTCCCGCGCAACACATTCCATTTTCAAAAATTTAAAGAACTACTCTGAGATGTGGACGTGGATTGACGGGAGTATATTTATCTGGTCGCCTAATGAGTTATTGTCTCGTCTGTACCAAAATATTTGCTACTTAGAAAACTATCAAATCATCATGAAAAGTATGAAATCAAATGATGATTATTGCGGTGCGTTCCTTAAATTGTTATTACCTAATAATAATAGTACCTAACAGTCACATTAAAGTTCTGACCCCACACTTGGATTCCCTGTGTCGAAATTATGGGTAACTGTGGGTACGCAAAACTACGAGTACCGTGGTACCACAACACCGAACCGGAACAAATATTTGCAGATCAAGCAAAGATTTGTCCCACAGAAGAGAATCGAGCCCGCACCCTTTGCGTCTCAGACGGGCACTTGCCCGCTGCGCCACCGAGGTCTTCACTTTCATAAATTTTAATATATAATTCAACTAGCAGCTTCGGTCAAGTAGCATTTATGTTAAAAGGACCTATCTATTTTAAGATTCATCGAAATCGGTTGAGCCGTTACGGCGTGATTAAACAACAAACATCCTCACAAACTTTCGCATTTATAATATTAGTAGGATTATGTTATGAGTTCATTTCACATTGTTTTGGGAACTTTTGTAAATCCCAGAGGCGATCGAATAACAACGACTCATTAACGAGACCTTGATTAAAAGTGTCGAATTCACCGATCGGACCTCAAAATGTTTGGTCTGCACCCGCCAAAATATCGCACGTAAATGGGTCAGCGCAACATTGTATGACCTTAGGACCATATGTATTTATATGACTTTGACAAGGTGCACAAGGTGATTCATATTATGTATACCGTCCCGAAAGGGGCCTATTCTACACCAGCTCCCGTACCATCAACTTTGCGATGATGCTTAGACGTCGCAAGTTGAAAGTCTCAAGGATACAAAAAGAGCTGACACGCTCGCAATTGAATGACAATAAGCCGTTATGGTAGGGCTCTCAAATGAAAATTAAGTTTGTTTGTCCACCTTGGGAAATTCATAATTTTAAAATAAATAAATAAAATAAAATAAAATAAAATCTTTTTATTTCGGACAACATAGATCCATATGGGGTTAGTAACACAATAAAATACAGTAAATGGTTAGTAGGCAAATCGAAACATAAAATTCAAAAAAAAATAAATTTAAATTTATAAATTTTTAAATTTAAATTTTGCCAATGAAGAAACACTATGGAAAAACTGGTCCTTGAGGCCAAATCAGTTCAAACTCAATTAAAGCTGTGCTAAGTTATTCAATACTGATGTTGAACTCCTCTTACGTTTAAAAGTACTTATTATAGATATGCTTATTTCTCGTACGTTTAATTTGTAGTAATAGGTAATGATAAAAACACCAAATACAGGTGATTTGAAAAGTTTGGAAAAAAACGTGAAAGAAACAAAATTGTGTATTTTGTCGACAAATATTTTTATTTTTTGTCGATTTAAATAAACCTACCCCTTTCAGGATCGTATACTAGTTACGTTACACGTTGTACACGAGTATTGAGCCACACCGCAATATATTAATCAGGTTTTATACCGCCGTAAAACCACGGCGGGATGAACCAAGTGGGCTTACTTGGAAACATATTTTTATGGGATTTAGATCCGAGTTTATATTTGAAATTTTATAGTGCCGAGCTGTTTAGTGCGTTTCCAATTTGTGTCGGATGATTTATGTGATGTGCTAGACGCGGCGCAGACGCACAATGAATTCACTGTTGATACAGTTTCGGTGTGACGTAACCAAACCTAATGCTTTGTTTGAGGTCTCGTAAAAACTGGTTGGACACTTGTGACTGAAGGTGTGCTGTCAATGAGTTGAATATTGGAATAACTGTACCATTGGAAAGTGGTGGTACATCATTATGCAAGATGATTCATAATAAACCTAATAACACCCAAGAGTTACATACATAGTCATGAACCCATATGAGGATTCCCTGTGTCGTGTGTATCAGAAACTACGAGTACCATGGTAGCACCCAGACCCGAAACATATATTTGCTAATCTTGAAAACATTTTTATACCTAATAAGTTAAACTTCTCGTGCGTATAAAAATTTGTTATTAAGATGATAAAAAGTCCAAAAACAGCTAATTTGAAATAGGTAAAATCTGAAAAAGAAAAATTATAATTGTCGTGGGTATCAGGAACTACGAGTACCATGGTACCTCAACACCCAGACCTGGAAAAAATATTTGCAGATCATGCAAACATTTATCGTACAGCGGGATTCAAACCGGCACCCCTTGCGTCTCAGACGGGCATTCGCCCGCTGCGCTACTGAGGTCGTATGTTTTTTTTTTATACAACTGAGGTGGCAAACTATCATACGGCCCACTTGTTGGTAAGCGGTTACCATAGCCTATGAGCGCTTGCAATACCAGAGGCATCACGCACGCGTTGCCGACCCCGAACCCCCTCCCCCCGTAAAGAGCTCTGGCAACCTTACTCACCGCAGGAACAGAACACAATTTGAAACAAATAATGTTATTTGGCTGCTATCTTTTGTAAAGTAGAGGTACCTCTCCAGGCGGGCTGCTCCGATTTAGAACGATACGTATGTTACTTGCACTAGTAATCTTTTCGATTCTAGCTAGTGTGCACACAACTTAATTAGCCTAGACGGTTCGCCGAGATGCGGGGGTCGTGTTACCAATCAGTGGATCTGATGAAACCGAAGACCATTGGCCAAGTCCCAGGGATCAGGATGCGACAGCTGATTTCCGGTGGAACCCTGGATCTTCCTATTGCAGTCACTTTGTTTTTAATTACAGTTTCTGAGAAGTGTTTGAAATGAGACGTGAATAGGTAATGTATGTCTAGGTATACTAATAAAACTAGTCTAATAAAATATTCTGGCCGAAGGGTGTTGTGTTCCGTCGTTTCCGCGGGCTGATACCTACTGCCACGGACAATTCGCGTCCCACGTCGCAGTTTCTACGTGGCAATTAATTGCGTTATTTATATTATTATGTATGTTAGTCCTTAAGGTATATATGTAGGGCCGTAGGATAAGAAAAATTCCACCTGTTTTTTATTCTATAGTTGCCTGAAATAAAGTTATTGTATTGTATAGTATTTACCTAACTAAGCTCAAAATACTTTGGAAGTTTGAAATGGGTAAGATTTGTTATTTGGCCATGGTTCTCGCAGTTTCTGATACCCTTCATGACAGAGGGAATCCTGAAGGATTTAGGATTCCCTGGGAAAGGCATTTACTTAAAAATATGTATAATATTATTATATATGCTTATAAGTTATACCTATTGGAACAAAAAATCTTAGATTTTCAAAAACTGGTTTTGTTTAGCTAGCTTCTGTGGTCTCGAATCGTCATAAGGGGAATTCTGAGTGGAATTTTTGAAAAAAAATATCATGACTTGACAACAACCGCGATTAAAATAATGTCAGTATGTGTGGGTGAAGTGAAACATTGTTGATGACTAAGAATACCAGGGCAATGCCAGGGCTAGGCTATACAGATTTCTATCTAGACGTGACTGGGTACGAGAGAGCCGGCATTGCGCTCCGTCGCCCGCCAGCCACCAAGCACGCATACATATCTTTGATACGAAACACCGATGATGGAATCGAAATTTGATATCCAACAAATTTATACATATATCGCGAAATGCGACGATATTTTCGTCCGTCCGTCACTCGGACAGTTCACGGAACGGGCAAGATTAATTGTATTTCGGTTGAGTCATCAAAATAATTAGAATGACGCTATTTTCGTTTCTGATGCTAATTTGACAGACGTCGCGGGAGATTCGTGCCTTCTTGTTTGCCGTTTGATAGCTCCTTTGTTATTTATTTTAATTTATTGAGACTGCGAGCGAAGCGAACCGCATGAAGATATCGATGACACGTAGCGCAGCTAAAGCCACGTTAAAACAGCTAGCGATATGTCATCTAAAATTTATTATTAAATGATTCTTACTTTTGAATTAAAGTTAATTTTGTGTTTGACTTTTAGGAGCTATCTTTGAGTTATATAGCACACTCTCAAAAGTCAAACTTAAAATTGACTCTTTTCAGTTGAGGTAAGGCTCTTCTTTATATGACATATCGCATGCCGTTTGAACGCAGCTTTATAGTTTACAAAACGTGATCCGTTCTATCGTTTTGCAAATGCGATAGTACGGTCACCCAAAATATTTTTACACCCTTTGATATTATTTCTAAGTTATAGCTCACTTAATTCTATTTTTGCTAATCTATCTATGACGTTTATTACAATCGCAATAATTTTGTTGTTTTTTTTTTTTTTTTTTTGAAGTTTTTGCCCTTTCGGGCTGGCTATGGCATCTAGGCCTTACCGCCAAGTCTTATGTTTATATTTCTTCGTAGCTATTTTTATCTTTCTTCTTCATTTTACTTCTTAGTCATGGTCAAGTCACCGTCAAGTCAAGTCTAATTCAGTTTTAGTAAGATAAGATGGTGGCTATTTTACTAAAACCTCAAGGGACCTCTTGGCGCTAACTCGAAAAATGACGATACACGCAATCATTTCATTTCACTTCACTTGTGCGATTTACTCAAACAATATTACGCAAAACACCACCATAATCACATAATATTTTTCAATTTAACACTAGTTTTGTAAAATAAATTGAGAGCACAACATCACTTTCTCAAGTTCCCGCCAAAAGTCTAATTTTGTTGTTTTTATAATGACGTCAATGCTTCGATGAGTTTGTTTCAAGGAGGTTTATTCTTAGTTTGGTTTGAAGGAAAAACTGAAGTACCTATACCATCTTCTTAGCCTAGACGGCCTTGTCCTTAGAAAGACAATATGGTGAATACGTGCGCATTTAAATCAGCCGCGGGCTTCCTCCGATGTTTCCTTCACCATTATAAATAAATAAATATTCCGGACATATCACACACGGTCAACTGATCCCAAACTAGGCATAGCCTGTACTATGGGTACCAGAGACTGATATACATAATAGATATATATTTAACACCCAGACACAGAACAAACATATGTGTTAGTCACAAATGTTTGTCCAGTGCGGGAATCGAACCCGCGACCTCTAGCGCAGAAGGCAGAGTTACTACCAACTGAGCTATGAGGCCAGTCAAATTTTGGTGTACGACTGAGATTCCAACCCACGACTTTAAGCCAACACAGCTCACAGCACAGGTACCGTGAAGTAATAACTGTCCATAAAGCATTGGACACACTCCAAAAATATTTGTATGAGACGTTATAGCAGCTCTGGACCGCAACAGAATCGAGGAAGCACAATAAACTCCGTCTCGGCCAGTTTAATGTTTTGAATATTTGATAGCCCACAGTTCTAAGAACTAACATATAATCTGCGTTAAGCTAGTGATTCTTGAAAACCGTGTCCGTGATTTCACCAACGTAACTTAATTTTCTTGTTATTTTATCAGCAACTACGCCAATGCCGCATACCAATAATCCATGAACGGCGTAACGGAACGGCAAATATAATGAATACATCATCATCATCATCAGCCTGTAGAAGTCCACTGCTGGACATAGGCCTCCCCCAAAGAGTTCCATGACGAACGGTTTTGAGCCTTCTTCATCCACCGACTTCCCGCAACCTTCACAATGTCGTCGGTCCATCGGGTGGGGGGCCTTCCAACACTGCGTCGCCCGGTTCGTGGTCGCCATTCGAGAACCTTTACTCCCCAACGGTTGTCGGTTCTGCGAGCTATATGGCCTGCCCACTGCCACTTCAACTTGCTAATTCTGAGAGCTATGTCGGTGACCTTCGTTCTTCTACGGATTTCCTCATTTCAATAATAATACATAATTCATTTTAAAAAAATACCTTGGACTATATCCATATTACGAATAAGAATACAAGCCTTTATCCTCTTAAGCGGACTTTGATTGTATTAGGCCATTATAAAACACCCGTCAAACAGATCTTAGTTCCCGGGGACCACGCGACACTGGCCACAAAAACCTATATTTCTACAAGCTACAGTGCATTTTAGCTTTGAAACTATGCATACCTGTGTTCTCAGTAAACGAGTTAAAAAAACGTGTTTCCGAACGTAAACAAATAAGAAAAAAAACGAAATATCAATTGAGGGACTTTTGGTCGTTAGAAATTTTAGACGGTCCACGGTATGTTCATGACTTAGCCTCGTTGGTTATGTTGACGTGAATTTAGCATTATTGGGGAATAATAAGAAAAATTTCTTGTAAATATACATTATATACGCAAATATACGTTATTTAACTAAACATACCGCTACAATGCAGAGGTTAAATGATAGACACTGCAATAAACCCTGAGTTTTAGTTATATGCGACCGCAATAAATGCGTTTGATTAATATCATTCCCGCGAAACAAATGTAATGGGTTTCAGCTTCCTTTGATCAGAATACGGTTGTTAATCATGTCGAAACAATGCTGGACATAAGCCCATTGATGAGACATAGCGAATCGAAGAGCATGTTAATAATAAGACGGTTCGTTTATTAACGCCTGTAATAACATTTTGGCACGTGATTGAATTACGTATGTACATAGAATTTATGGAAATTATAAAGTGTGCTCGAATATGCGACGTTAGTTCTGCTACACTGATCGCCCAACTTCACACAACGGCTAAATTCGTCACGAGAAATTTTGTAAACTATTGATCATAAAATAATATTTCAATGGTTACCAAACTGTGAAAATAACAATTCTAACCTTGTTTGCAGCATTTATCTAGCTAGGATTAGCAAAAATTCTTATGGCTTAGTTAAAAAAAAAATAGGTAAAATTCTTAGATCTCATTTTATTCGCAAAAATTAGGTCGTTTGAAATGGGATAAAAAAAGAAATAGGCTCACGACTTTTACCCCCAAGAATGGTAGTCATCCTCCCAGGCAACAATATCTTTAAAGGACCCCCCTTTCCTTTCGTCAGAGTCTGAGGCATGTCCGAACATTTACCACATGCCCACATTTTGCAGAAGTGAGTAATCCGTACCGTGACAAGCCGCATGGCAAGACCACCGCTGGTTTTCCAACGATGTTTTTCTGCACCGTTTAATTTTTTCGAATAGAATATCTCATTGGTACATGACCGGGTTCGACACCACGGCTTTCTGATAGAAAGGAACTTTCCAAACGGCAAGAAGGTTATAATTTAACACGTTTTGCAACACCCTGGGTGTCCAAAACTAATGAACACCATTGAAATGTTTCAATTGAAAAATAATTTGAAAAAATGTTGGTGGACATTTTGATGAAATAAATCATATTTTCACAGACAAACTTCCTCAAGAATGTAAATCACGCTGGACGTAAGCCAAGCCCAATATTGGTTCGTTTCTACATTCCATTAATAAATACGAGCCATTGTGATCAAGTATTTGATCAAACACATTGAGCATGTTGTGACATTTTGGTAGTTTGTGGATCTTTTGTTTATTATAAATAAAGGCACTTTTGAGAGCCCTGGAGGAGTGGTAGTGGCCCTGTCTTCCGATCCACAGTTCGTGGTTTCAAATCCCGGTCGTGCACTCATGGATTTTCTATTCAGAATATGTATGTATGCTCTATATGTATGTATGTATGCACTCGAAGGAAAACATCTTGAAGAAACCAGCATGTCCTAGAACCTATAAATTTGAAGACCTATAAGTAAAACTTGTGAGAGACCTCACAAATATAAATGATAAGAATTTTTGTTGTGAAAGGTTCTCGAGTGGCGACCACGAACCGGACGACGCAGTGTTGGAAGGCCCCCCATCCGATGGACCGACAACATTGTTAAGGTAGCGGGAAGCCGGTGGATGGAAAAGGCTCAAGACCGTTCGTCATGGAACTCTTTGGGGGAGGCCTATGTTCAGCAGTGGACTTCATCAGGCTGATGATGATGATGAAGAATTTTTGTTAAAGGAAAGCTAATAAAGCTAGATAATAAGCTGATAATGAAGACTAATTTCATATACAATAAACAAAAAAAGGGGCATGAATGAAAGAATATTCAATTTAAAAGCGATTATGTAGATTCAAACAAAATAATACGATAATGTAACAGATTAGTAATAAGCTTCTCTAAGATCAGAGACAACATAGACCTGTTGTGACACTATACAAATGATTAATGAGAGGTAATCGCGGGATTTTATTTATAGCTGGCAACACTCGCCGGCAGGAGGGATTCGTTTGTTGACATCGAAATAGGCCAGTAGGTAAACATATGATCAACGTGACAATTTCAATATGGTGGCTAATTTTAACGGGCAGTCGAGGCGAGTTCTCGAGATGTCGTATAATGGTATTATTACTGGAACTGTTTGAAAAAATATGATGGTGAGGTGATTATTAAACAAGTTGATCCGTGATGCAATTGTGTAAGCATAATGGCAATGAAGGTCGTAACTTTGAGGGAAATTTTAACAATCTTAGCAACATTCAAAACGTTCCAAACTTGAAAAGGGAAAACTTCAAGACCTTAGCTTCTTCCATCTTTCTATGTTAAACTTCAGATGTAGCTAAAATTGATAAAATTATCTTTAAAAAATTTCTCTTAGTCGCCACCTACAACATCTACAGGTAGATATGAAGGCGCCTATTCTTCAGTTGGAACCACCACGGCCTACGTATATAACTAGATCCTTTAATGAACCTGGTTTACTCTCTTTTAACTAACTTCAAAGTAACACCACCAGTCACACCATTACGTTGTAAATACTTACTACAGTGCGTCGGCTAATTAAAGCCAATTAGTTTTGTTTAATTGTATAAGTATGCTGAATGTAAGACTCCGCTCTCTTTGATAACTGAATCACACCTCGCGATCTTGATATGTGGCAATTGCAGATGCAATTGTATGCTGTCAACTCGTCATCATTACTGTGTAATACTTTCGTAAGTACCTGAATTTGTTCGAGTACAGAGCCAGTGTGTTATTTAATTTCAGACTAGCTTTTGCCCTCCAACATAACTATGTAAATGGATTCAAAATTGATTACTAGGGTCAGGAAAAAAGAGGGCCAGGACAAGAAGAGAAAAAACTTCAAACATTTCAATCCTTCCCTTTATCGAAGTATTTTTTAAAATGGTAACCATTACCACTGGTTGTTTTATTTAAAAAGACACAAAGTCGCGGGCGGGTCTACGAGTAAAAATAAAAGTGTTTTAATCAAAATATTATCACATAACTGCATTAAAATAAACCAGTAATTCTGTAGAAAATATTTATTCGACAAACACTCGAGCAGAATTTGTTTTACTACAAAAACAAACTATTTACAGACCGTGAATTTAAAACAAAAACTGGAATTGGTAACAGCCAAAGCTGAATGTTGTAATCATCTAATTCTAATTCCAGAGAAATTGAATAATGCTGCGGAGGTCACCCGGTTGGCTCTGACACGCTTTATTCCACATTTTGTGAAACATAACACCGACATTTGATTTAGTTTTAATGTGGATTTCATTGTTTATCCCGATGTCATGCGATGAAAATTTGTAAATATGTTTATCTGAATCGGTGATCAACAAATCTATGTCTTCTGAGTTATTTTTCGGCAAGCCTATATCATGCGTAGAGTGACAAATCTACTGCCCCTCCGTACCAAGCCACGGTCTTGGGGATCCGAGACGTGATCGCCTCCGTGGAAAAAAATCCACAAATCACACCAACCCCGCCGGCGGGGTTAGTGACGACATCCCGTTCCTGCATTTCCGCCCCTTCAGGGTGATGTCCTCCTCAAAACCTCCCTTAGGCAACGGGCCATGCCGAGGTCCGTACCTAAATGGCCCTGAATTCGTTGCCCCAACCTAGCTTTTTCTCGATCGTAGCTCCCTCGGCAATGGCTATAGTCCGGTTTCGCTGCATAGGAAGTAAGATACCAACAGCTTTAAAAATCCGAAATAAGGCCAAAACTACTGCACAATTATGGTGAAGCTGTGTCCTAAAGTTGTCTCTGTTTTCTATTATCTGTTGTCTTGTCTATATCTACATAACGTGTAATTAAATATCACAAATTATATAATTTATTTAGAGAAAGTACTCAGATGATGTGGAATATTGTGGACCGGCTCGGATTAGTGTTTGCTTTGTCGGAGGTAAGTAGCGTGACAGAGGTTCGATGGGTGCGTTCATTAAGCGGTAATGAGTGGGTAAATAGAGCGATCAGGGAAAACTTGAGAATTGGATCAATTGCTGAGTCTCAAGCAATCTGAGCTCAAGATAGCTGCTGCTTTTGTTTTCTATTAACCGAAGCCCACTGCTGCACATAGAGTCCATTCATTTATCACTCCCCCAAAGAGTTCCACGGTGCTGCCAGCTATATAGCCTGCCCACTGCTACTTCAACTTGCTAATTTTGAGAGCAGTCTGACCTTGGTCCTTTTACGGATTTTTTCATTTCAGATTTTATCTCCCGATAGGAATTCGCTCTGGAAATCTGTGGGAGGCGATGTTCAGCAGTGGACGTCCTACGGATAAAATGATGAATGATGATGATGATGATGATGATTTATTGTAATTCTCAGCCTCACTTACTCCGATCATCGATCGTGATCGTGTGATCGCAGTGCAATTTGCAGCGATCGCGCGATAGATGGCGTTTCGCGGAAACAACGGGTGGCGTCACGCGGCGCCTGCACCATTGCTCTCATGTAATTTATCGCTTATTTCAAGAGATGTACTACCGACAAGTAGACTAGATAATAATATCTATTAGATTTGCTTTTTTAGAAGGCGACTGACACTAAGCACCTGATTTCTTCATCATCGTCAACAGCCTGTAGAAGTCCACTGCTACGGACGTAGTTCTCCCCAAAGAGTTCCATGATAACGGGGGGGCCTATGTCCAGCATTGGACTTCTTGGGGAAGATGATGATGATGTAAATTTATTAGGATTCAATAAAAACCATTCACCCGTTTATAACATAAATAAGTAAGTACATGTTTGACTATAAAATACGTTTTTTGAATTCTCGTGACTCCATGACATATTTTTTTTGGAGCCATGAATTTTGAAGACAAAATATTATTTCCCACATCTGGTAAAAATGCCAGCAAAAACCAATTCCTAGAACAATAAGTGAATGTAGAACGGTAAATATCCAGCTTGCCGACAAAAGTCCGTACTTTATAAGGGTACTATCTATAGAAATTTGGGATGTTTGTCCGAAAACGTTTTAGAAACAATACAGGCTGGGTAAAAAAAATGCAATGTTAAATTCCCCAAGAGAATTTTGAAATTCAATGGTCAATGTGATAGAAGCTATAAACTAGGGATGTGAACGCAGATGTCGATACTCTTCGTCCCATCTGTGAAATGCAATGAATGTTATGAATGTATAGAAATGTGTAAGTATACAAATCAGTGAGTAATTGTTTTATAAAATGGGTATTATCGGCGATTTTGGTCAGAAAGGTCTCAAACGAAAGTAAAAAATTGGACTTTTTTGGACTTGAAAAAGAAACACAGGAAACACATAAACACGGGCTGCAGCTAGTTATGTACCAATGATATCAGTAGAATTCCATAGCACGATCCGCCGCACCAAAAACAAAAATAATCGATAAAGCATTCCATTCCGTCGATAACATTGCCGAATCGTGACTCATCCAACCATCTATCGACATTTTTTCCTCCCGTATCTATTGCAGCTTACGCCGATAATGTCTCCACCAATTCAGGTAGACCAATACAATAATAAAACATTTACCCTACGGAAAAAAACCATTTGAAAGCAATTAACTCGGCGTAAGCCTCCTTGGCGTCAGAAAGATTACAAAGGACTTATCACTTTTTTGTGTGGACTACCTTACCTTGCTGCCTCATTGTAGCCCTAAATACCAAGCAATAAAGCACATTTTGGTCGATGATTTTCAACCGTGTTGTAGGTGGTCACGTATTTGTTTCTGTTAGATTACAAATCGGTCAAAACGAGACTTCTGATGATGTCGTCAACAAAGCTTTTGAAGATTAAAGGAACGAAACGAATCGAAATCACAGTACGAATATAGATTCGCAGAATCATAAATCAATAAAACACACGCAAATCACTGCTACTATGTAAGGAGCTTTAAATAAAACCTCAATAAAATTCCCTTCACACGTAGAATTTTAAATTTAACTACGCGTTTGATAGGCTAGTTACCATGACCACGATACTTCTCGCAAGCGAATAAAGGCTTTATGCCATTGATATAAAGGTGGGTGGCACGAGACGCCGTGTGGCAGATGTCGCGCGCGACAAAGTAAATCGTACGTGCTTGTCGCGTAAACACGCGATGATGTGTGGGGCCGCAGCAACAATAGCTGTGCAATTTGTGATTGAACTCTATAATACACCGTAATTACACATGCACGAGAAAAAAACTATTATTTATCGGCTCATTTGCGAGCCCAAAGCTAGTTTGAAAAGGAACATTTTAATCACAATGCTGAAAGAGCACTACAAGTGTAAGAATTGACAGAAAATAAATGAATGTATATGCCCGAGCCCATTATACCCGCGAGTTACTCACTGGTCACCAGTGAGTGGTGATAAATGAATGGCCAGTTTTGTATTAGGGGCGCTTTATGCGCAGGTATACCATACAAAAACGATAAGTTATTCACTTTTCACTAGTAGCCGGTGACAAGTGTGTAACTCACGAACATTACGGACTCAAAGGCCCTTGTCTGCAAAGTCAGTGAGTTCTCACTTTTCGACCGTAAAAGGTGAATATTTTGTAGGTGCCTTTTTCGTGACACCATACAAAAACCATCGGCACCTAGTCTGACTTCATTTAAAATTAAATTAAAATTATGGCTCGTCGAGATGGCGTTCTATAAAGTCGAAGACTTCATTTGCAAAATGCAATAACTAAATTGTATAATTTATGTCTTTATTTATATTAATTAAAATATTCTATTTTATGTTTAATATACCTACTTAATGTACTGACGTGTAAATACCAATTTTTACCAATAAATTGATTTTTCTGATTATTATTCTAAAAAAAGTAAACTATTAACTTTTAACGTTGGATAACTGAGAAGTAGAACTCATTGGCTTTGCAGACTAGGGCCTCAGTCAGAAACGCAAAAAAAACTCGATGCAGACAACTCACAATTACACGAATAAATAGAGTATTTTTTGTCTAAATATTAATAACCTTATACGTTTAAAAAAAAAGCTCTGTAATTCAAATAAGTCCCAAACATTGTTATTTGTATCGAATTTACGGCGAATATGATTTACGAGCGTATTGGATGCGGACGGACACGCGGGCCGCAATACCTCATACAGAACGATGAAAGAATCGCCGAAACTTACGGCCTGTTGAACTCTTATTTACTTTCAATGTAAAACGACCCTTATGCTGATCACTGTAGAGTCTAAGCAGTACTTAAGCCAAAGTTTTGGGTGCGAGCAGTCTTATTTTTATCATAGACTAGCTTCCTTCTGCGGCTTCGCTCGTGTGGTACCTACGTGGATAATAAGTAGCCTATGTATTCTAGAATATAATCCATCTCTGTGCCAAATTTCATCCTGATCCGTTCAGTCGTTCTCCTGCTCCATCCAAACTTTCGCATTTATGATAATATAGTAGATATTTGCTGATTAATTTGCCACAGTGATTGTCTGTCTTGTTCATTCAATGGAATATAGTTGTCGTACAAACGGGTAGCGATGTCATCTGTCCACTTTTCAGGGCCACCATACCATAACCTGGTCTCCGACCTAATACAGGATGACCAAGAAAGAATCAGTGACACGACATGCAAGCAAGCACGAGTCAACTAAACATTAGTCCGAGTGATATTTCTGTAAGTTGGAGTATTACACAATTTATTCCCTGACGCGTATTAAATGCGGTCACCCCTCGTGGCCAGGATAACTTTTTTTACAGCTTTAACCTTCTCGGAAACAAATGTTCGATTGCAAGCGTTTATTGTCGTACCGCGTATTGTTTTATTGAAATGTAAAGTACCATGTTTTACTTCAACGACCAGCTTGCAATTTCCTGTCGCATGAAAAGACTGTATCTAGGTAACATAATTAATTATTAGCCGTTTATTTTAATGTGCGAGCTTTTATTGAGTCGCATCACTATTGTAATTTACATAGAACAGTTTAATTTAACCATGACTTTTTATGTACCTTAACTTATAATTGATGGAATGCTAAGAGCTTTTGTGACAAAAATAAAGGAAAAAGTTTTAAGTTCTGGAATTTTATAACCCTAAAATGAGATGGTGAAGTTAATAGAAAATAAAGTATGAAACTTGAAAGGTGGTCTGTCTATTTCGAAATAATTTCATGTTGGTGGATTTTGCGACCAGTTAAATATATAACTAGCAGAGATTAATTAAAATCACGTGTTATTGGGAGACAAACTTATATATGCGGTTAATAGCGTACAGCGAACTACTTGAGCGACCGCAAAATATATGTTTGTCACTCTCACACTTAGGGATCTCGATATTTTTTTTTTTTTTTTTTTTTTTTATACAACAGCGGTGGCAATCAAGCTTACGGCCCACCTGATGGTAAGCGGTTACCGCAGCCTATGAGCGCTTGCAATACCAGAGGCATCACGCACGCGTTGCCGACCCCGAACCCCCCTCCCCCTAAAGAGCTCTACCCCCTACCTACCTACTAAGGGGGTATTTTCTGACCCCTTATATGGTATAGAAGCCTCAGGGCGCGGGTTCCCACTTGACCGTCTTTATTTTCAATGATTATAATTTTTATTAGTATGGGAGTAATATTTCAGTGTTTCTTTTTAATTAAATTGGCAACATTTCGCTGAATTTGATACCTAAACATAATCGATTGAACACGCGCGCGGTATCGAATACAATACGTTTTCGGCCGCGAATTATAATCGGTCCGAATTAGAAACAGTTTCGTAATATTGATGTTGGCCAGCACTAACTAAATAAAGATCGAGTTATTCTGTACAAAATGGTGGTGGTTTTACAAATAAAACATGTTAAAAACACGCACAAAAAACATTTTTCTAGGATATTTTTTACAACAGCCGCTTTGAAGCTGCAATTTGTACACGATGAAAGTAATACAACTCTACAAAATATGTCAAAACGAGTTTATAAAATCTAGAAGATCAAAGTGTCTGTCACATCGCAATCAAGCAATTTTATTAGTAACGAAAACAAAGAAGCGTTTAAGACGCAATCAAAATATATTATTAGAGTGAAACTGGGGCGATTGAATTAAATTAAAGAATATTCATCGTGCATTTTCCGTTGACTTAAACAAATTAATTCACATTTCAACGCGAGATTTTAATCGAATGTGCTACTACATTTTTTACAGGAACTCGGGAAACGCCTCAGCGATGCGTCCGCTAGTGATGGAACCATTATCAGCATCATCGATATCGATACAACTCTTAACTTTTGGTAAACAAGTTAGTTTTAATACAATATTTGTTTGAAAGGACTTGTTTATTAATCTTACTAATATTATAAATATGAAAGTTTGTGTTTCGATCCCGCCGTAACGGCTGAACTGATGAAACTTGAAATATATATTGTTTGTCAACTGCAATAGGCGTGTTTTTATCCGGGTACCAAGAGAGCGTAGCCGCGCACATATAATTACATAAATATGAGAAAAAATACATACCTATTTAGAGGTATCTATAAAATCTTAAAAATTATCTCTCGTGTTCCAACCTACGACCTTCGGATCGAAAGACGGAGTACCTCCCATACGGCATACGGCTTATAAATCTTAACAAACACAAGAAATTGAATAAAGTCCATCACATCACTAAACGTTGATTAATTTCACTTTTATTTGTATAAGATTCAAGCAGCTGGCGAAGCGTTTGATCCCGATACGCCGCGACCGCGTCGACATAATGTCTCGGGATTTTTAGACTTGTGAAAACACGACGAAAATAATCGATCATAATCTTGGAATTCGACGAAATGAGATGATCTATTTCTTTTAATTGTAAATTTTGTTTAGTTACAAATTCCTTCTTAAATATTTATTTAAGGTAATCCAAATTATTTGTTTTATAGTTATTCAGTTTTTTCTTTTGTTTAATAATTTTAATTTGGTAATATTTTAGGGACCTACATAAAACAATTAAATACGTTTGTCCTAACGCTGCTAATAGTTTTTCAATATATAAGACACAGTAAACGACCGAATAAAAAGTACTGTATGTCCTTCCTCAGTGCTCGAGCTATGTCCATACCAAATTTCATCATAATCGGTTCAGCGGCTTGGACGTTAAAACGTAATAGACAGATACCTTCGAAATGCGAAAGTTTGTGAGGATGTCACGCCGTAACGGCTTAAGCGAATTTGATTAAACTTGAAATAAATAGAGTATGGAATAGCTAATGGGCTACTTTTAATCAAGATGCAACGCGAATGAAGCCGCTGCACTAGCTAGTATTATCATCATCATCATCATCTCCCTGCCCTTATCCCACTTCATGTGGGGTCGGCACAACATGTTTTCCTCTTCCACTCCCCTCTATCAGCCGTCATATCAGTATTCACTCCTTTCTTACTCATGTCACCTTTCACACAGTATATCCATCTTTTCTTTGGTCTACCTCTTCCCTTATATCCTTCCACATTCATATTTAATGCTCTTCTAGTCACATGACATTCTTCCCTCCGCATGACATGCCCATACCACGCTAACGAGTGGAAATCCAATCTAGTTAAAATATGATGGAAAACGTAAACGATGAACAAACAAATAAACCAGTAGCGGCTTCTAGTTACGGGTCTTGTGTAAACTGTAAACAGAATAATTTATCTGATGTGTACATATACAGGGAAAGTCGTTTAATTGGGAAAGCGCATACCTTGATGTCAAAATCAACGAGAATAATATATGCGGTTATGGCGATGGTGCCTATACTTCATTATCCGATTTAAGAGGAGGTAGGGCACAGCGAGATTTTCTCGTTCTGGATTGGAGCAGCCCGCCTGGGGAGGTACCTCCGCCTTACAGAAGATCGCAGCCAAATAACATTATTTGTTTCAAATTGTGTTGTGTTCCTGCGGTGGTAGGGTTGCCAGAGCTCTTTAGGGGGGAAGGGGGTTCGGGGTCGGCAACGCGTGTGTGATGCCTCTGGTATTGCAAGCGCTCATAGGCTATGGTAACCGCTTACCATCAGGTGGGCCGCAAGCTTGTTTGCCACCTCTGTAGTATAAAAAAAAAATATATATCACTTGCAATGATAAAACTTTTTCACTAGCATCAATTTGCGGCTTCACTCCACACCAAAAAAAGTACAAACATTAAAAACAATAAAAACTAAACTATGTGATACAATGGGCAGTCTTATCGCTGAATAGCGATCTCTACCAGACAACCTTTGGATGGAGTGGACTACATATGATTGAACAGGCGTCTATCAGATGTACTTATACAGAATTCCATCTGAATAAAATATATAAAAAAACATGTATACATTTTTTTCACCGTTATTCTTTTTTGTTGATAGAATAGGCCCCTTTCGGGCGAGTATAGGTACATGCTATGAATCATATTTTAGTTCCAGTTGGTATTGTTTTTAAAAGTATTTTCTGAAGTGAAAAAAATATCATGACCATTTCGCTTACCTAGAACTGATTAGGTGGTGCTATTGGCACCACCTAATCAGTTCTAGGAAGCAGTAGTTCTAGTATAACAAGTTTTTTTTTATAAAATAGATCCCTATCTTCATTCAGAAGCTCCTTAACATTTAACCCTTGAGGCGTGATACCCTGCCGCCGAGCATGACTTGCGGTGTTCGCTTTATTGGCGTGAGATGACCGTCGCAATGCTCAGTGACGCGGGTAGGCCCGCAATTTTTTTATTGGATCGGGATACACAGTGTATATCTTCGAATAAAATGTTTTATTTACCTAATACAGGGTTATTTCACGAACCTCCCTCTATAATCACGTCTCTCTAGCCTCAAAGGTTTGCTGGAAGAAAACTCTTTTTAGGGTTAAGCTCGCCTTTGTACATACCTTTCTTTTTAATTTTTGTATCTGTATTTTTCTTGTGTACAATAAAGAATAAAGAATTATTTTATAATTCACACTCGGAAACGGCTTTTTCAGATTCAGAAGTAAATCAATAAACAATTAAAAAATAAATTACACTTGTAGTTCGCCTCGAACTCAGATGTATGTTAAAAATTGGTGCTTCAATGATCATTTTAGCACAATTATTAAGATTACCTTGAAAATTACATCTTTAGCATATTCTAACTTATAGCTGTCTGTGAGATTTTTTTCAATGGTATTTCATAGTATAACTAAATAATGGTCGGAATAATGTCGTTTTTCCAACTATTTCTTGCAGTAGGCGGGGTACTTCTTCTTTAATTTTCAGTAATCACAAATCATAATCAGTCTCTGGATACAGAACTCTGGACAGTCTTGGATAATGTGCTCTATTTAAGCATTATAATTGTTACAAAAGCCACTTAAAATAAATAAAAGAATATATATCGTTACAAAAGGAAATAAACTGGTGGCGTGTAAAATAAAACAATTAATTAACTTCAACCGAAAACAAGAGCAGGCATGATTAGCATTCGCAATAAATAACAAAAATCAAATAAAATAGTCAACACAGTGACAATGATCGCGCCTCGAATAGTTTTCATTCATCAATCTTCACCCTTGTTCTGATCGGGACTTCACACCATCCATCTTACGCACCTACTAACTATACCGCACGCTGTACAGTTATTTAAAGCGGAGTACTGTCGCACCATTAAATTTGTTTTATTGGAGAGCACTGGCGGTATCCCACGTGCCTCCGGGCCTTGGATGACCTGTGTCGGTCGCGTGGTTGACGATGAAATCAGAAGTTGCACCAAGTTGTTTTTTGCGATACAAGCAGGCACCTGCATCTAGCTTGCACCGAATTTCGCTTCTGATGGTCAAGTTGAACCTCATTCTAAGTTCGTAGGTTGGAATCCGGTAATGGACCAATGATTGATAATATAGCAAAAAAAATAAAAAAATTGAATCAAAAATTCCAAGACGGATACGATACGTTCTTCTTATATTCTTCTAAGTGGTGTATGCAACTTTGCGTGTCGTCAAGTCTAGTAAGTGGGCATATGCCAAATTTTATATTGGACGTGCCTCTAACTACACCTTTATCTTCTTGAGTATATAGAATGTTAAAACTAAGTGAAAATTACGATCGGGGTCTTATTTTTTTTAAGCAAATGAGACAAATTAAGCATTTGTCGATATCGAGCGCAACACTAGTCCGATAATTGAATTGACAGCTGACGTTGATGAGACGTTGATGAGCTGTCACCTTGAATCGGCAATAGAATGTAACCTCGGGTTTTATGTGGAAAACAATTGTATAACTTTATATTTCTTCCGAATTTTCCAAGAATTGACACGTCATACTACTTTTTTGCAAGTTCTGAATAAGCGAGCTGTATTTCATGGCCCGTACCAACAATTTTCCGATTCTGTTTAGATGACGTAAATTGACAATCTGAAAGATTTAAGGTTCAAGTTCGTGTAAAAGTGCTGACACACTTGCATTTGAAATGCAATAAAACGGCATGGCCTGAGTTCAATTTTGAATTTATTCCCCGACACACAACTACTTGGCACATCTAATAAGTGTAGGTAGGGTAACTGTTTGCCTGCAGTGTTAAAAAAGCTATTGTCATACAGCCAACAAACAAAAAGACAAAAATATGATATTGAGCCTCTGACTAATAAACTTTTTTGTTTGTTTTATGAACATTAAACATTTCACAGTTCGATTAAACCCACAAGCTTCATTAATACCCGCCCCGCCCAAAAATACGTCGAAGTCGTTTCTAATCAATCAACTTTAGATTAACACTCAAACCATAGACTAGACAAAAACAAATGAGTAAAGCTCAACCAGAAATCGAATTAACCACGAGGCTGTTTAGACACCAATTAAAACTTCAACAAAGGCTATCTTCAATGAGATGAAAAAAATTTGATAGATCCACTCTTTAACCCAATCTTTCGTTCACTACACACCGAACTAAAACCAACCTTACTAAGTTACTTTAGGAGTGATTCTAACTTGTGGAAGGAGTTAGAAAACGTGTAGGGCTGTTGGCACAACATCTTATATCGATTAAACAGATAATTAATCACGGGAAATGAATCCGAATGAGATGTTATTAGTTATACCACTCGCTATGAACAAGTGAAACAATGGATTGACAGTTACATGGTGTATTAGGCTCGTATTCTCAGTAGTCAAAGAAGAGATTTAGAGAACATTCGAAAAAGAATCGATAGCTCTGAAAATACTGCCAGTCTGTAAGTGTCATCATCATCATATCAATTCTAGGATGTCCACTGCTGAACATATGCCTCGCTCACAGATTTCCAAAGCGACTTCCTATCAAGTGGGGGAACTTGCCCATACTCACCACGCTGGACATGCGAGTTGGCGAACGCAGAGCTATCTTTGGCAAAATAGGAGCGCCCATCCCCTAGCATTTTTCCCTTAGTCGCCTCTTACGACATCCACGAAGGAACGTTTTAAAAAAAAGATAAAGATAAAAAAAGTTTGCCCAGCACCTATACCATCGTGTCAACCTAGATAACCTTATCCTAGAAAGACATGGTCAATACGTGTGGAGCTCACTAAGCCACGGGTTTCCTCGCGATGATTTTCTTCACCGTTCTGAGTAAGTGTTAATGCGCACATATTTTTTTCGAATAGAAAATCCCCTTGTGCACGACCAGGATTTGTACCTACGACTACGGATCGAAAGTCGAGGTACTACTAGGCCAACGTGGCTCAAGACCAAAGGTCGTAAAAAGGTGACATACTTGGAAATAAGTTTTTTTATTCCATCAAAATGCTTTTATACAGTCTAATATAATGTTAGGCCAGTCCTAAACACTAGCAAGAATAAAAATAACATTATTAAGACACCCTGTATAAAATCAAGTTCAAACGGCCGATATGGTCGATCAATCAGCTCCTAACGAGATGCTCGCGGTCGAAGCGATGAGTAGGTAAGTACTTTCAGGAGTTCTCAATGAACGGAGGAAAGTTGTCAATGATATTGGGAAATAGAAAAAAACTTGCAATGGCATACATATATCCTACTTCCTACTAATATTAGAAATGCTAAAGTTTGTGAGGATGTTTGAATGTTTGTGGTTCATTCACGCCCGAACGGCGGAACGGATTTGGATGAAATTTGGCACAGAGATAGGTTTTAGTCTGGAATAGCATAAAGGCTAATTTTTGTCTTCCCAGGTGCCACACGAGTGAAGCCACGGATGGAAGCTAGTATAACTTATGGAGGGAACAAGAGCCAACCGATTAGGTTTGAATTTTATCTCTTCATCAACGAAGATACGTAAATTTTCGAAAAATGTATGTATATGTTTTTCTTTAACATTTTATCTCTAATTTGTATTTTAAATCTAGTTGTTTATTGATGAAAAATGTGTATAGATAGATGTTATGTAGATAGTAGCTTGTGTAGCTTTATGTGAAGCTTCTAGTTGTTGATTTCACCTGAGGTATGAAATTAAAATTAAAATTAAATTAAAACTTATACCCTTGATTAAACCTTTTGGAAATATTTTCAATTAAAATTTATAAGAATCTTTTTCAGGACCTTTTCTCAACCTGCCTTATTGTTTATTGAACTGGTTATCAAAAGCGACTTGAATCCCATTTACATTACACATCGGGATTTTGACAATCAAGCCGAATAGTTCTGTTTGATAATAACCAGGTCATTGACTCAAGGCAGGATAACCTAGAAACGACCAGTGACAGGACAACGTGCATTAAAAAGTGTCCCGTATCAAACGCGCATTTGGAACACCCACCGCGCCAAAGAGGTGGGTAACCCAAGAATTTTACATTTCAAACAGCTGATCAAAATTTACATAATCGTTTGTCGCTGCCATTAAATTATTTAAAAGTATAAAAAACGACAACTTTTTAATTTCTTTTTCCGAGACGAAGACAGAGTGCGGTCACAGTATAAATGATAGTGCGAAGGTGCGGGGCGTGGCAGACTAACTTTCATTACTCATGAGCATAATAAATGATAAAACATTATTAATACCAAGAGATCAGTCTGTGATGGCCAGAGATTAACGTTCGGACGAATAAATTAATTCTAATGCAGTTGTTTATTTTTAACCGGGCATTGGAATTTGCATTCAATAAACCATAACAACCGAAAAAGAACATTATTAACAAATAAATGTAATGTATGATACTTAAGTATTTTTTGGTTCGTACGAGTTTTTATGGTGTTTGTCTGCAGTTTGTACGCAGTGATCTAAGGCTGACTAAGTCTTGCAACCAACTTATCTGTGAACAGAGTGAGGTAGCCACTGTCTTCAATTCCAAAACAACGCTGATAGCCACTCAGAAATGTTTCTGAGATGGTGACCACGTACCGTTCGAAGATGGAGCTCGGTAGATGGAGAAGGCTCATGACTGTTCATCGTGGCGCTCTTTGACGAAGGCCTATGTCCCACAGTGAACTTCTGCAGGCAAATGATGATTATGTGATATATGATACAAATGTAACACATGCCCGTAGCTGACATGCCAGTTTCCAGGTAGGCTCCTTGTCTGCCATGAAAGCCATGCAAATCCTCCCTGCTACTCGCAAAGGGTAGGTAAAGCGCGGCTCAGTATCAATCTAAACGGGTATGTGAAAAATCATCAAACAAAATTGTATAAAAATTAAATCACGTCAGTCGTCTACACGACGCCAACGTTTGGTTGGTTGATTTTGCACTTCTCTCCGCTCAGCTTTGATACCTCACGGGCTTAAGTTTAAAGACTTGCATACGAGCGACTAGAACCTTGTTACAGATACTAGTAGCTCGCACTTGGTAGTAGTACTTGCTTACGTTACGGCTTAAACCGATCAGGAAATTTTCAATGAGAAATTCCAGCTGATATTGTAAAATAACAATTAATTCCGTTATCTCAGCGTAATAACGTGCAGAAGTTATAGTCCGTGCTGCGAGGTGATAAATTGAATAATAATTTATTTCGAACGATGATCGCGAATGAGATACACTCAACGCGTTAACGCAAACGAGTTGTGAATTGTCTCAGTTGAAAATTGTATGCAAAAGCTGAAGTATTCGTTCGTTTATATTACCTTACTAATGGAAACCCGTGACTTTTATTTTGAGGACTCCTTTCTTAGTACAATTCTATAATGTAACAGAAATATCTCTTCGGTCTTGTATTTTACACTGTATGATGTTTATGATTTATGTCCCAGTTGGTGAGTCAGGACATTTTGTAGTTACTTAGGAAGCCAACTCTGGAGGCAAAGCTTTAATACCTATTGAAAACCTCCGCTTATCCGAAGCTGCGGCGTTAGCTGGCCTAAGTGAATGGTTCTATTGACGCAATAGATTTTACGAATTGATTTAAATGACAAAATCTTAAATGTTGTTAATAACTTGTTTATTAATGTGTAAACCATTACTTACACCGTGATTGTGGGAATTCGCCACTCTACCTCCATCCATGATAATCATTATATTTTAAATATCATAATAGAAATAATTACGCTGATCTCTCGATCGCCCCGAGCATCGAAATCTTGCGCAGGCGCGTGATTGATAACTTTTCTTTCGTCTTTCTCTCTCTCATTCAGATCTGTATGTCTATCTCTGTCTGGCATTAATTGATCTCCGTTGTAAACAGCGCCATTATTGTCGCTAGATAGATCATGTTTATATCTATCCGCCTCGTTGTTAGTCAAATCAATTGTTATTGTTACAAGTTGCAACATTTTGTAGGCTCTGTCAGTTTCCTGTTCTATTTAATCGTTTATTGGAGTTGTCTAGTCTTAAGGTATGATTTCTAGTGTGGGTAGTTTCAATCGGATTGGAATGATAAGCCTCGTAGTCGCAACAAATGAATTCCCTTCGATTAAAGGTTTATAGCATGACTTGTTGAGCAATATAAAGTTTTTCACCACACAGATTAAACTATATAAGCATGAGGCTTACATAAATTTTTTTAGCACCATTGTTTAGACAGGGTTACCAAGAAAGAACCTTTAAAGATACATGGCACACAATATTGATTTCAATACTCGGGCAATAACCACGGCATGAAAGAGATATACTCATTAAATTACCCACAAATAAAAGACAAAAATATTCTAACCCAGATTCATGTTTTGATACTCCTCAATGTTCATTAATGGATCATAGTACCACTTCCATGATCTAGCATCGTCCATCATTCACGATCTTATCACCCGATCGCCGATCTACACAATAAAAAATCGTTTGTACAACCAATGCCTGATATTACCTCGCTCGATTTGTATCTTTACCATTTAATAAAGACCTCTATGTTCAAACCATTAGTTTGAATGCCTGGTTATGATTAACTGGTCGTATTATCGTTTGAATCCGATGATCGTGAATGAATCATTTAGTCTTTGATATATTACGCTGCATATCAATCGGTACAATGGATTAATCAGTTTCGTGGGATTGTGACTTACTTCATTTTTGCATGAAGATAGATCAGACAAGATCCGAATAAAATCGATGATCAAATGATTTTGTAGAACATTTTCAAGAAATTTATGTAAAAGTACAATAAAATTCTAAAATCACATAAGTATAAAATCAAATCAAATTGTTTATTTTATTACTTACCTCGCTTTTGCATGAAGGAGAAGAGATCGTCGAGGAATTCTTTCCGCTGCGGATCATCGCTTATTTCATATAACTGAAACAAAAGGAATACACTAATAAATACCTACTTCAAATTGGAATTGAAAATCAGGAATTTGAAAAAAACAGATCATTTTAAAAAGCTTATGAAAAAAACAGTTTTTTTTCTGTTTTTTCGGTAATATTATTTATTTTTGTTGATTGAATAAGCCCCTTTCGGGGTAGTATACATAATATGAATCACCCTGTAAAGCGGTGAGCGTATTTATCACGGTCGTCTTTACGTTCCCCGATTCTTAGAAAACGCAAGAAAACGAGAATTTCTTCGTAGCCCTGTTCAGGGCCATACCTCAATCTGGTCACCGAACTAGTGCAGGGTGACCAAGAAAGAATGAGTGACACAACCGCAAGCAAGAAGAAAACGCAAAAGTTACGCAAATGCCTAAATATTTGTAAGCAAATACGGATCGTATTTCAATTAAGGAAACCACGCACAAGACGGTTAACCCTTATGCCGTACGTTTCCATCTTTTGCATAATTAAACGTGAGAATAGTATTTGTCCTCAATTACTGAATTATGACGTGTAATGCGTTTCCTATGTTCGCGGACATACGGGCGCTGGCGCACGTGTGTGCCGCACCGCTGCACTCACTTCCGAGGAATATTAATTTCTTCATTATTCTCAACTAGTTTGTGACCGCGGCTTTGCTCGCGCGGTACCCTTGGGGGAAAACGGTTCTAGAGACCACACACCGGAGAGCGAAGCGAAGGACTGCCCCCCACTAGATGGAAAGACGACCTAATACAGGTTAATAAGAGCCGTTGCGTACAGGCCACACAAGATTGGTCGCTCGGGAAATCCATGGGCCTATGTTCAGCAGTGGACGTCCTACAGCTGATATGATGATGCTGATAATTATTATCATTTGCTTTTAGTGTTGACTGTACACAAACGGTTTTATTGCCTACCCTGAATAACCTGGGTACCTACCAATTGATAAGGGGTTAGATGATGTGAGAAGCACCCGTATTTAATCTCTTATCTCAAAAGCATAGAGTTCAAAATAGGCTAAAGAGACTCCCCACCGAGAGAGGCGTGTCGTTTCAATAATAATGACAATATCCGCCATTTAAATGCACTGTGCAATTTAAAACAGCGATAATAGTGTGGAACTTGAAGCGATAAAGGTAAACGCTTGATTGGGTGGCTGAATACATTTCCAATTGTGTGACAAGGTGATAAGTACCTACCTACGTGGCACGGGGTAACATAGAAATAAAGTTGGAGTGGGGTAACTCCAACTACGTGTATGTAATAAATACTAAGTACAGTCGCCTGCACAAAGATGTATACATTACATAATTTTAAAAATGACGCCACAAAACATAATGGTGATGGTAGGTACAGAATAAAGGTGAAAATGGCACAAGTTGATGGCTAGGCACATAATTTTTGAGTTTTTGCTTTGTAAATCATTATGATTTGTGTTTTGGCATCATTTTGAAGATTATGAATTGTATACATACGAGTGCAGGCGACTATACCTTTTATTTAATTGAATTACTTGCTTGTCGTTTACTGATTCATTCTTGGTCGTCCTGTATAAGGTTAGTGAGCAGGTTGAGGTTTGGAGGCTCTGAAAAGAACCTAAGACACTGATGAAAGAATCAGTATAGTAAAAGAATTAAAGTGCGCCTCTTAGAAGCTCCTTTCGTGCAAAAATATAAGAAAGAATTGAAGAAACGCAATTAATTGCACATGAAACTTATTTATGAACTGTTAAAAAAAATGAATTTACGGCTATTTTTTAAAGATTGAAATCCTTATTTTCAACTTTCATGACCTGTCTCTAAATAGAAGAATTAAGAACCAAATTTGGATATTCAAATACCACGGATATAAAAGCAAATATCAGTTTCATCAAAAACGTGATCAGACATCACAAACAACAGCCCGTTATACAAGTAAGCCAGTTTACACCAGCGACAAAACCGTCGAAAGCTGCTAAAGCCGTGAAAACATCGGCGCTCGCGATCAAACATACGTCTATTTGCATTCGGACAATTACAACAAGGCACTTAGCGCTACGAAGAACTGGGCCGTGGAGAGACAACGAAACGCCATTTGACACTTCCTGTTTCCGTCTTATAATGTGTACATGGAGTACTAATGAGTATACGGGGTCAGAGTGTGCGAATTGTTGCATTTTTCTTTACGTAATTGTACCGTTAGGCGCTGGTTACTTCTTGGTTGCTGTATTGAATTTTTGTATCGCAGCTGGTTGTGTGGATTGCTGCAACATAGTATCTATAAGGTTGTTGAGGTCTATATATATCAACACTAAAGTCGTAATACGTCCGTACATAAATGATATACAAAAATGTTTACCTATTCAAAGTCAAAGTCAAAAGGCCTTTATTTCAATAAAATCACTAGGATCGCTTTGAAACGTCTTAGAAACTAGGTGAAGCTATGCCTGTTCCTCGCGACCAAGCCTAGAAGAATCAGGCAACAAACACGGCTTGGTGCCTATCATTTTTTTCGATGATCCCTTTTCACAAAATGGAATTTAAAGCTTCAGTGTGGTGCCGATCGAACTAGGTGAGGCTCAAAAGAAAAGTAATCTAATTATAATCCCTAATAAATAAGAGCTTATAAAAATGTGAAAAAAAAAAGAAGACAAATGTGAGCTTCAACGGCTCTATTATACAGCAGCTATATATGATGAGAAAAACTGGCAAAACTAGATCAGTTTTATGCATTTCGATAATTTACAGTACAAGAACGCTTATGAACTCTTGTCTTTAGTCTATATAATTACAATGCACCCGTGCCGTGGTTTCACTCGCGTGGTGCCTACGTAAAAAGTAGCCTTTTGGAAATTTTTAGTAAAGAACTCTTATCTTTCCAGGTTTCACCTAAATCGGTTGAATGAACCACAAACAGCCGTTAAGGCGTGAATGAACCACAAACATCAAAACATCGAAGCATCCTCACAAACTTTCGCATTTATAACAATACATAGTTGGCTAGCAACATTTCTTTTATTTGAGCCAAAATATCTCACAAAACAATTATACGATTTTACGTAAAATTTTACTTCAAACTGTTTCTGTACTGTTATTTAAATTACAGAACATTGTACTAAGCTTGATGAGAACGCGACAAATTATGATAGCGGAATCTAAACTCAACAGTTTCAATAAGTATTTAAATCACAATGCGTTTTATACTTTATCTTCATATTATTAACCATTCAGTGTCCACTTGATGTGAACGCAACAAATTATTATAACAAAATTATCATAACAGGACATTGTCGCCCACCGGGCCGTCAATATTTGAATCACAAAACTGGTCCGTAAGCCTCGTAATCTCTATTGTGGCGTGCCAATTACGAACTCTCCCTTAACGCTTGAATAAATAAATAAATATTGTGTAACGTCGCACCTCATGACAATGAGACAAACTTTTTCCCATAATCTCGATTTTTATTGTATAAATAATAATAGACTGACAATTTTTAAGTCAAAACTGTCTTTGTTGCTGTACCCTTTGACTTACAAGGATAAAAATTATTTAAGGCGAATATTTTAGACTAACTTCCTCTATTTATCGAAATGGTTGCATAAAATCCTTGCGATGTTTCGTATCACTTATTTGCATCTCTGTTCAGTTTTACTGATATGACCTTTGCTATTAAATATGTCAATATTCAATTGTAATATGTGTTATAATTATAATTTTATATATACTGAAGCAATAAAATTACATTTTATTGATTGCTGTTAGACCAAAGAAGTCCGTCGGCGAGCGCAAGGTTAAATATCGCAGAGTAGAAAATATATTCTGAGCAGAGTAGCGAGTCTGCATTTAAATAGAGTTGTCTCAATAGTCACCGGTGAGTGGTGAAAAGAGAATAGCTTGCCGATTTTTGCAGGGGCGCTTTACGTGACCGGTGACACCTTAAAAAATGTTAAGCTATTAACTTTTCGCCAATCACTGGTGGCAAGTGAGTAACTCACGAACATTATGGACTTGGGCCTAAAAGCTTACCAATCAACTCATAATCTAACAGCTCATAAGCTGGCTTGATAACAGTAACCGATTATCCAACTTATATCTGTGGTGTTATTATATTATAATTATTTGTGCTTATATAATTAACTGAGCTATGAGGCCAGTCTGTGGGGGAGGCCATGTTTAGCAGTGGACGTCGTACGGATGAAATGATAATGATGATGAACTGTTAATTACTTCATAAGGAATACTTTATGTTGGAACAATTAAGCTCATGCAAGTAGATAAACGAGAAAAAGAATAACCTAACGCGAACTATGACATGCTCTTTTGTAAATATCTCCTCCATGGCTAAAACTATGATGTATCACGAATGAAATAAATCAATACGTCAATATTGAATCGTGGATAAATAGGACAAGGCGTTTGCATAGAAAACGGTTTTTGACACACTTGTGGGCGAAGTCTGATAGACTATTGTGTTCCAAGCTTAGATCAATTTGAAGACATTTTATGACGGTATACAAGCCGTTTTTACTGAATAGGCTGCTATAAAAGCTAGGTTTTCCTAGCGAACGGTACCGTCATCATTGATTTCGACACAGATTCGACGGAGTTGTGATCGAAATTTGTCATTTTGACAAAAGAGGTGACAGCGGACGGCGTATTGGACCAAGTATTAATAATAAACGATAGCGTTACGCTTACCTTATCATAAGTGATTCCTTATCAATTACACAGCTCCCTGCAACCAGATGCAATTATCGGGACCAGTGTTGCCAATTCGAGTAAAAGTAACGTTTTAAAAGAGAAGTAAAGCCTTGTTGGCAATACTGGCCCCAATATCCCTCTGATTGGAGGTGCGTAGAGCCTTTTATGTGGTACGAGAAAGTAACCCAAGGATCAAATATTTATTCACCATGCTTCCGATACGATAGTAAAAGTCAAATATTAGCCATCAATGACATCGGCGATGCTTGAAATCTTTTAATTTTGATTGGCTAATATTTGACATTTGCTATCGTATCGTAAGCGTAACGTTATCGTGAATTATTCGTGCTAGGGCCACTGATCTTGAATCGTACAATTCGTCCGTCTCTTGTTTACATGACATTGTGTATGTGTCTCGCACGCAAACATAAACACGCTTGCGTGCGAGGCCGAAGTTTTGAGATACTGGTTCCCCATTAGTTTGCGATGGTCTTACCACGCGCGCCGCCGCAAGACTATTTCAAATTGCCAGCAATAATTTAAACTAGTAATGTATAAGAAGGATGGTTTTATAAATAAACCGTGTGAGGGACCCATTCGGAACGTAATGGAGGGCCTGTGTCACTACAGATTTCAATGTAGAGACCGCGTAGATGCAATTTTGGGATCTACATATCTACTATAAATCCAACCGCAATAAGAGGGACCCTTATATGAAGTCATTTATTTCAGATCAAACTTATAGGTCCACAAATAGTCACCAAAACAAAATTCGCATATCGCTTGATTTAGTGGTGTCGATTCTATTGCATTTTACTAAACTAACTTAATTTGACAGCAATGACGCCCTCGGGGGCGTAGCGGGCGAGTCTGAGAAGCAAGGGGTGCGGGTTCGATTCCCGCTATAGGAGGCAACATTTTCAGAGCCGTCATGTTAAGTTAGTTTAGGATAATGCAACACCAGAATCAGCACCAACCTACATAATAATGACAAAAAAATATTAAACAAATATTATTAATTATTTTATTAATATAAAAATCAATAATTTTATGTATTCATTAATTTATTTTTAATTGAGAATAAAAAATGTATTCACTCGTCAAATCGTTATAGATTTTTTTAAAATTTTTCCTTTTAAAATTCCACTCTGAAGCTTGAAGATACGAGTCTATGAAACAGTTGTTACTATAATCTTCTCTCTTCTATGGTAATAGAAACAGCGTTTATGGAAATGCCAAAGATTTACACTTATTGCATTTGATGTTGTATGGGCGGAATTACTCTGGATTTATTGTGATGTATGGGTGGGGAATTGCATAGGTTTTCTTTCTTTGCCGGCGCTTGTTTAGTAAGTAAGTTTTTTTGTAATAATGTTTACTATCGGAGGAAGCGAATATGATTTCGATGATCTACGGTATGAGTAGAAGAACCAAGGTCATCGCCATAGCTCGCAGACATAGCAACCACGAGCCGGATGACATTTTAAATTTTCGGGAAGTTGGTGGATGGTAAGGCTGTTCGTTGTGGCATTCTTTGGGGGAGGCCTATGTCCAGCAGTGGACTTCTTCAGGCTGACGGTGACGATGGAATGAGTTTATGAGTTTAGTCTGTTTTCCCGAATGAGTACAATCTAGGAGTCTTCAAATCTAGAGTAAATAAGTTCTTTCTGGTAAAGCGTGCTCCATCTTAGGCCACATCTCACTTGCAAAAGTGAGATGGTGGTCAAACGCCTAACCATCACCAAAAAAAAATAAAAATTGCTACTGGTTAGTTCGCTGTCAATCCTTTAGTGCAAAAAACTATTGCAATCTTTTTTATTTGAAACATAGTGAACGCTCCCTTTTCAGCGTCTTTAACAAATGGGTTATCTTCTATCGTAAAAGCGACCTATTCTATAAAACGACTTAAGTAATCGATTCCAAACAGACTTTGACAATTCATTTACCCTCAATAAAAGCAACTGCGCGTGCAAGAACACTGATGTCGTTTCCTGCAATTTCCAATAAAACTACAATGTTGCGTTTTCCATTACTTATGGGCCGTCAAAATGACGCACCTTAAGCGGATCTGTGTCATTCTAAAATAATCTAAAATGAACTTTATTGCACTCATTTCAGATTCAATTTCCAGATTCGTTCTGGCTTATGAGACAACTCAATACGACTGTCTACGCCAATAACAAACCAGACCGGCGTGGTGGGTTATAGTCACCAAACAGTATGACAAGTAGGTAAGAACAACCAAAAGACCCCCCATTCCTCGGCAGTATCGCTATTACGATAGCGGCCACGGAATTTCCGTAAGAGAAGCAATGTTGGAACTCCAGCCCGATGGACCGACGACATAGTGAAGATTGCGGGAATTCGGTGGATAGAGAAGGCACAAGACTTTTCGTTGCAGGACTCTATAGAGCCCTCTCTCCAACAGTGGAGATAGGCCTTCTAGCGTGTTAACATTGCGTAAAATTTTGCCACCTGCACGTTGATATCCGTGACCTGGGTGAGGTTATCTGTTGTACAGGGAGACAAATGGCCAAATGAGACTTGATAGAAGCTCGACAATCGCAGTCAGAGGCCAGAGTCACTAATATTCTTGAGTTACTCACTTTTCACCATGAAAACATTTTAATATTTTACCGTTTTGTATGCTGTCACGTAAAGTGCCTATATAAAAACCATCAAGCTATTCATTTTTTGACTGGCCTCATAGCTCAGTTGGTAGTAACTCTGCCTTCTGCGCTAGAGGTCGCGGGTTCCATACCCGCACTGGACAAACATTTGTGACTAACACAGATGTTTGTTCTGTGTCTGGGTGTTAAATATAAATCTATTATGTATATCAGTCTCTGGTACCCATAGTACAAGCTATGCCTAGTTTGGGATCAGTTAACCGTGTGAATATGTCCGGAATATTTATTTTTATTTATTTTTCGCGTCTCACAGTGAGAACTCACCGAACATTATGGACTCGGTCTCAGTCCTGGAGGCGTCTTGCATTCCCCATTTGCATAAGTTTTGTCTGCAGCGGCCGACTCGAATCTGGAGTCTAAAAATAGATTTCTTGTGTCGTGTAGAACATAGCATTAGTTCGATAAGGCGACCTAGTTAAAGCTATTGTATCGCGAAAACGTTTTAATTATTGACAGGTTTTCCGTTTGCAATAAATGAAGTGGTAAGTGACAAGGTACATTGCACCCACGATTGCACCGTTACATTAATCTTCAAGCTTGCAGGGGCTCACTCGCATAGTACTTAAGCCATTTTCGAACGACTTTAGTTATGCCAACTAAAAAACGTTTCATAATGATCTTTACATATTCCAATTGTCAATTTGGGTTTACATTTAGGGGCGATTTGGTTGAGCTATATCGCATCCGGCAAACCGGAATTGACGTCATTATTTTTCAAACGAAATGTATCACTGGAATGAACTGAACGTACTTGGAGCAGCCCGCCTGGAGAGGTACCTCCGCGTTACAGAAGATCGCGGCCAAATAACATTATTTGTTTCAAATAGTGTTGTGTTCCTGCGGTGAGTAATGTTGCCAGAGCTCTTTAGGGGTGGGGGGGTTCGGGGTCGGCAAGGTGATGCCGACCCCGGTGATGATCTGGTATTGCAATCGCTCATAGGCTACGGTAACCGCTTACCAACAGGTGGGCCGTATTCTTGTTTGCAACATTGGTTGTATAAAAAAAAAAAACACTGACAAAATTATGAGCAAATATCTAAGTAACATCTTCAATGAAACTTTAAAAATACATTAACTACTTTGTTTATATAAATTATATTATTTAAACAAGTGCAATTATGTATTTTATAGTACAATTCTAATAAAAAAACATTAAGCATTTGTCAGTTGGAAAATATTTAGTTCAAGTCATAAATACTGCATTAAGTCAATACATAAAGCTAGACATTGTGTTACAAAATCTTTGCTCAATCACGACATGTGTGATATTAGTTATGACAGCAATTTAAACGGACATAAAAAAATGGTCACCCTATAATATTCTGAAAACATGCAATTTTTTTTGCCTAAGCCATGAATCGAACCGCCACCCAACCCTAGATAAGGGGATACGCCGTCCATTGCGCCACTCCTCGTCTGTTTGAAATTCTTTGGGATGTTCCTCGACCCGAATCACCCGCTGCCTAAATTTATCTTAGTGTGACCATAAAAAAACCCATTTACCTAGAGTTCTATACCTAGAATAGCATATAGGCTACTTTTTATCTAGGTACCACCAGAGTAAAACCACGGGCGCAAGCCTGTAATAAATAAGTAATGTAAATTTCTGATACAGAACTTCAGTTTTAAATGAATCGTTCTTCTACAAACTTATGCAAAACGCTTGTTAAAATAGTATAGGTAGGTTATAATTGTATAGTAAGAGTAGGTGCCATTCTTTGCGAAACGCGCAACATCTTCCACCAATAAAACGTCCTCTTTCATCAACAAATCAATAAAACCATCCATTTGCAATCCCATATTCCAAACAAATAAACGAGAATCTGAAAGTTTCATAAGTGTAAACGTTAACCGCAGCATTACCATCAATTTAAACCACCTTTTATCAATTTGGTGTAATTGATTGTGGTTTTAATTCACGCTTGAGGCAATAAACTTTAAGGGCTTTTAAATGATCAAGCTGCTAAAGAAACGTTGTGTTTTGCTTGTGTACACCTGTTCTCCAAGACATTAGCAAGGTACGTGGCAATGAGCAGGCCATATTGCTCGTAGATAGAACCGCTGGAGGGATAAAGCCGAGTGCAAACGGTGTCTCAATATCTTATGAATAAGGTAAATTTTCAGTTACTTTAGTTACGATCATCATCATCATCCACAGCCTGACTTCACCCACTGAGGTATAGACCTCCCTTTGTATGTGCCATTCTTCTCTATCCTGTGCAAGCCTCATCCAGCTGCGGCCCGCGATGCTTGCGACATCGTCTGTCTATTAGCTACGATACATTTCGTTATATCGAATGCCCTCAAATATCAAACTCAAAATAAACTTTACTCAGTTGATGTAAGGATCATTTTAAAATAAACTGTAGACATATTTGGTTTGCTTTAGGATTGATTGATTGATTTGATTGATCTTCCAGCGTCTGTTTTCCCGGATGAGTACAATCTAGGAGTCTTCAAATCTAGAGTGAATAAGTTCCTTCTGGTAAAGCGTGCTCCATCTTAGGCCACATCTCACTTGCAAAAGTGAGCTGGTGGTCAAACGCCTAACCATCTCCAATAAAAAAAAAAAAAAAGAGTATAAAATTAGGTAAGTACCTACTATAAAAAAAGTTTAGTAATTAAGTGCGTAGAGTCAAATGGACACTGGCAGGTGTCACGCCCCCGACTGAGGCTTGTAACAGTTTTAACCGGACGATGAGGTAAACAAACATCGGACACAAGTTTCAAGCGGTGAGCGTATAGCTACATACGCTAATATCTATTCTAGATTATTTACACAGCGTACAGTGGAACTTTTTACTTATAGGACGCCATAGTGCCTGGGACATGTTTAGATGGAGTAGGCTTGCCCAGCACCTACACTATCCTCTCAGTCTAGTCAGCCTTATGCACAGGAAAAGAAAAACGCACATACGTGCGGAGCTACCTAAGTCCTACCTAAGAAGATCGCAGCCAAATAACATTATTTGTTTCAAATAGTGTTGTGTTCCTGCGGTGAGTAAGGATGCCAGAGCTCTTTAGGGGGGAGGGGTTCGGCAGGCAACGCATTAGCAATGCTCCAGGTGTGGCTGATGTCAATAGGCGACGGTAACCACTTACCATCAGGTGGGCCGTAAGCCTGTTTGCCTCCGTATAACATAAAAAAAAAGTCGCTAGTTCCCTTACCCACAATATTTCCCTTCACCGATTAGAGCACGTGTGTAAATTTATCGAATAGAAAAATTCATTAGTGCACTACCGGGATTCGAACTCAAAGTCTACGGATAGAGAGTTGAGGGATCTCCCAATGGAGCTATTAGACTCAAGCCCAAAAAAACACAAATTCGACTAACAATTTACGTCATTCACAAAATTAAAAGACGTAGAAACGTTGTCTCACAGACAGTACATATTAAAATAAGCAAGTTATAACCTTTTTACCCCAAATAACAAAAATCACTTCAGGTTTTTACAACTGTAAATCTACACGTCAATTTGACACTGACGTCATACACCACGGGTGACGTCAGAATTACAAAACGCTGAAGTTAGTGACTTGACGCAGTGAGTGCGTTGCCCGCAATACAAAGCCTGATTGATACGAACAAAGAAGTAAAGTGTCGAAATCTTGAGTGTACGTCGTTTTAGCTAATGGGGACTGACTTTCGTCGCAAAGAACCAAGCCTCCAAACAGTTATTTATAGAATAGGGAATGTATTTCCGAATGATCTTAACCCACTGATGATTACATTCTATCGAAGTTGTTTAGCCAGTTTCAGTTGACGCCACGTTTCTGACTCTGTCCGTCTTTTGACAAATGACAAGGCAATCATTTAACTTTTTCGAATGACAGACAAGGGACGCTACTCTGACGTCTTATTGGCATTCAAATGCAGCGTGTCAGTGCTTTTTTTACACGAATTTGAACCATAAATCTAAGAGACTGTCAACTTACGTCACTTAAACAAAATCGCAAAAATTGCTCTAAAACCTCGGTTAATATGATTCTGTGGTCAAACCACGGACTAAATTAGCGCGCAGTTGTCACAGATAAGAAAATAATGCTTACTTAGGACCTAAGCCAAGCAGCGATTTTTCATCCAACTTGATATATTGAGTTTTCGGAATGAAAAGTTATTTTTATCAAATTAAAATAGCTTAAATTACCTACACAGGGATAGTATAGCTTTCTATTAGTGAAATAATTTTAAGAATTGGTTTAATAGTTCCAGAAATACAAACAAACAAATGTTATCTCCTTATAATATTAGTGTAGATGTAGATTGTGTGTACAATAAGCAACTTTCAGCTTACTTTACATTCCGGTACACCCTGTATTCACTGATTTATTTCCTTACTTTCATATTATTTAATTAGTTCTACACAGGAGTACAAGAGTAGGTGATAATTGCTTACAAACATTTCCTTGTCTACACTACGTATAAAGCCATTCTTTATCGGAGTCTTTGATAACATCGCGCCGGGACCTGCTAAGTGTTTCCCATTCTACGGTATTTGCTTACAAGTTACTATTCATTTGACCTATCGAAGTGTTCAGAAGATTGATTGATCAGAAACGGGCCAACTATGCCCTTTAAGTTCAAGAAACAAAGATAAACTCGCTGTTTCCACGATAGTTCGCAGGACCGACAACGTCGCAAATAATGTCAACGCAGTGTTTTAAGGCCCCTCATCAGACCGACGTCATTGTACTGTGGGATGGATACGGCTCAAGACTGTTCGTCGTGGCACTCTTTGGGGGAGGCCTTAGTCCAGCAGTGGACTTCTACAGGCTGATGATTATAATGAAAAACTATTGTAATAAAGCAAACTTGAAATTTCAGTACTTATTATTGAAGCATTTAAAGTTTGAACCATTGGAAAAAAAAGCTAGAAATCATGTCACATTAAGTCCGTATTATAGATACGCATTGACTTAGGAAATAAGCTCTTATGTACAGGAATTCATTAGGAAAGCCACATAAGGTTCATTTACCAAATAATGACCACCCCATTAGAATTATTCCGGGCAAGTAATCGCGCTCGTCAAAAACAAAAGGATGTGTTGGTCATTAGAACGTGGGATCTATGAGATGTGTTGTACTGGATATGTCATAGGTACCTATATATTTTTTCGTCTAGCTTTGAACAAAGAAAATTACGTGTACAATGTGATATTCTATCAACAAAAAGAAAGAATATTAGTGGGAAGAAACTTTTTTTCTCGATTTTTATCACGATATTTTCAAATTAGCTTTGGTATTTTTATCAAAACGTGATTTCAAAAGTCGTACGACGTTATTACCCCGTGTGTAGAATAAGCTCCTTTCGAGATAGGATAGACCTATACATATTTATCACCTTGTACATAGCAAACTATAAGATCAAAATGTGACAAATAGATCACTCCTTTTGCTGAAATTCTTCCATTATATTGCCACATCCAGCAAAACTATTGTCTAGTCTAGCACACTATAACACACAGTGTACACACATCACATGCTCTCTTTGATCTCCAATTAGATGAACATTTGGGGTCTATCTGCCCCACTATGGGGCGAGGGCGACAATAGCCCCTGAATGTCAGCCCTTTGTGATGGTGTTTTGTAAACTGTTGCGAATTGCTTATTGATGGGGACGGAACAATGTGTAGTGATAGGTTTTTGACAAGTTACTTGCATATGTACTGTGTCTGTGAAGTAAGCCAAGATTGTTTTTTTTTATTATACGTAAGTTGTAATTTTGCTCGTAAAATTACAGCGATGAATACCTACACTAGATGGAAACACGAAACCTAATAAAGATGAGGAGCTGTTAATTGTAGGCAGCAAAAAATTGGTCTCTCCGTAAATCTATGGGGGAGGTATAGGTTCAGCAGTAGGCAGTTTAATGACAAATAATTATTATTATTTTATTTTTATTTTTTTTTATTCTGCTGAGGTGGCAAACAGGCATACGGCCCACCTGTTGGTAAGCAGTTACCGTAGCCTAAGAGCGCTTGCAATACCAGAGGCATCACGCACGCGTTGCCGACCCCGAACCCCCCTCCCCCTAAAGAGCTCTGGAAACCTTACTCATCGCAGGAACACAACACTATTTGAAAACAAATAATGTTATTTGGCTGCGATCTTCTGTAAGGCGGAGGTACCTCCCCAGGCGGGCTGCTCCAATTCAGAACGATAAAATCTCGCTGTGCCCTTCCTCCTCTAAAAAATAATTTAATTTCACCTCATGCATTGTACCTAATAAGAAAATGTATTTGTTCTTGTTTTCGAAATAAAAATTGAAACAAAACAAGATATTCACGGCTTGATTTTGGGTTAATCCCATTGAATTAAACGCCTTTTTCATTTAGTTGAAATGCAATAAACACTGAAATTAATACAGTCCACTAAAGAAATAGTTTCAAAAGAAATGAATTTGCTTTGGGCGGGCGCGCGAACTAGGGCGGGGAAAATTAATCCGCCCCTAAAGCCTGTATTATACGCCGTAATTATCTAGCGGGGATTACTAGTGACAAACCGGCTCAAACCGATTCATTCGAGTGTGAACCGGTTAGTTTTGGTTGAAATATTATCATTAATATAAACGGTAGGTGTTGCGGAAGTGTTTGTTTTGTGAGGGTCCGATTTCAACTGATGTTGTCTGATGGTTCGTAAAAAACTGCTCGCAAAACGGTCATTTGCATTTGTATACAAAAGGCAACTAAAACTGTATTTATTTAATAAGTTTAATATCTGTTTAATAAGGTTGATTTAGTTGCCTTGGTTCTATCTTGGTCATTGCATCAGTAGACCGAGATGAGGTATAGTTGAGGATTTTAGTAATATGAGTACTCTTAAGACCATCGAAAGCTTTTCCAGTGGGTACATTCTCCAAAATGAGTAAGAACATGCAAAGAAACGGTATCCTTGAATAATTTGTTATGTAAACAGTTTTAAACAGTTTTCAAATAAACGTATGTATAAATATGATATATAGCATTGCCATCCAGCGTGGCAATTCCGCCAGCGTCTTGGGGACGCTTCCGACTGGTAGTGATCTGGATCAGTTGAGCTATCTATAGATCGTTTGTAACGGTTTTTAGATGGCTCAACTGTTTCTTGTGTATTTTGTAAATGTACTTATATTAGTTTTAAGTTTCTTTCTGTAAATAAAGTTTGTAAAAAAAAAAAATATGATTAAAATAGCAAAACAGCCATTTTAAGAAAGATTGGGAAAAAATCTGCTATTTTAAAATCTCGATGTTTTTTTCGCTTATATTCTTTCTTTTTGTTGATAGAATAATATATTAATCAATTTAATAAATTTCGGGATGGTTTACATGTTATGAATCACATTGTATTGTAAATAGATTTCATTAACAAGTATGTAATCTAAAATGTAATCGAAAATCCGATTTCACGATTACACTGGCTTAACCGATACTTAAATTGATTATTTGGAAACTGAACCAAAACTACGTCACTACGAAATAATATGGCCCATGAAAGTCTTTCAAATCAGTTTGACCGATAAATTGTCGATTTAAAGTTGAAAAGGTGTCGTTTTTCGCGAGATTCCATCAACGGCTCTATGGTTTGGAGTGTGAAGACTTTCCTAACACAAAATTGCATCACTAAATTCTTGAAAGATGTCAGAATAGTGGGTTTTTAAGAGCTCCAAGTGATTAACTTCATTTGAAATACTAGATTAATATATTTAAACGGTAAATACTTCGTGCCTTAATCGGAGCTTTTCAAGGTGATTCATAATTTGGGACTTATTCTTCACGCAAATGGCATTAAAGTTTGTTCAATGACTTGAAAATTCGATATTGACCATAATCAGATAATTTAAAAAAATCTGCAAAAAGTATATGTACTTTTTCTCTTATATTCGTTCGTTTTATTGGCAGAATAATCCCCTTTCGGGATAGTAATTTTTTTTTTATGTTATACGGAGGCAAACTGGCTTACGGCCCACCTGATGGTAAGTGGTTACCGTCGCCTATTGACATCAACAACACCTGGAGCATTGCTAATGCGTTGCCTGCCGAACCCCTCCCCCCCTAAAGAGCTCTGGCAACCTTACTCACCGCAGGAACACAACACTATTTGAAACAAATAATGTTATTTGGCTGCGATCTTCTGTAAGGCGGAGGTACCTCCCAGGCGGGCTGCTCCAATTTAGAGCGAGAAAATCTCGCTGTGCCCTACCTCTCGTTAAAAGTATACATATTATGAGCCGCCTATAAAACACTCAAATCGATGAGTCCCCTTTACTAGAATTGTATGGTAGGCTAGGCTATTTGTTTTATCTTTGAAAAGGAAATCAATATATTGAAAAGCTAATGTGAGGTCTGAATGTCAAATGGAAAGGCACGCAACTGGCGGATCGTGCCCGATACATTAGCGTGGTCTTGCGAATATGCGCATCCATTCATACAACTCATGCAAGTTCATACATTGTCACGCACACAGTGTCAAATGCTGAATCTAGTGAAAATATTTGTGTACTTTCGAGTTGGGAATATTTTTCTGTGATAAGAAAATACATTTATTTTGGACACACAAGCACAGCACAAACTAATAAAATGAAAAATAAAGACACAAGGTACAGGTTACAATACAAAAGGTAGAGAGGAAACAAAACAAAAGTAGGTAGGAAGTAACAAAACTAGGGTATTCATTAGTCCGTACCGATGCATGCGTGAGCCAAAAAAGGTTCCATCTCAGCATTGATGCCGCACACGAAATGTAGCGGAGCTGGTTTTCAGATGGAACCCTTTACGGCGACCTCACGATCGTAGTGTGCTGCATTTCTCGCGTTCTTTAGTCGATGTCGGTAGGTAGGTAGGAATGGTAGATCAAAAAATTAAATAAAATAAAATAAGAATAAGTAGAACTAGAAGTAGAAGTAAAATTATATAGGTAGGTAAGTAGGTATACAAATAGAATTATTAAGTGAAACGAAAACATTGAAGAAACAATGTTCATCATCACAGATTACGTTACGTATTTTAATTTAAAAAAAAATGAAGAAAAAAACAAAGAAAAGAACCAGCAGGACCGCACAAATGTAGTAAATACCTACGAGTGTGAAGGTGAATTAGAGTAGATCATTCTGTCACTGAAATCTGTTATTGTGGTTCTACGATGTATGTACATCGTTATCGGAGCAGCCCGTCTGGGACGTACCTCCGTCTTACAGAAGATCGCAGCCAAATAACATTATTTGTTTCAAATAGTGTTGTGTTCCTGCGGTGAGTAAGGTTGCCAGAGCTCTTTAGGGGGAGGGGATTCGGGGTCGGCAACGCGTGCGTGATGCCTCTGGTATTGCAAGCGCTCATAGGCTACGGTAACCGCTTACCAACAGGTGGGCTGTATGCTTGTTTCCCACGTCAGTTGTATAAAAAAATGACCTACTCGCTGCTAATTACAGTCACTTTTGTAGTGATTTTCTAGCCGCTAGTCCTCGCTCTTTCAAAAATATCTACGTGTGACCGAGGTCTAGCGTACACAAGGACTGAACTAACTGGGCGGAATTTAAGCTCTGTAGGTGCTTAATGGACACACACACAAACATACAAACACATTTATTGCGAATGCACTCTGTGTATTTGCAGGTGTAACATACTCTCGGTCATCGCACCTTCGTCGCATGTGTGCGTGAGTGTTTTACAATGTTGTTCACACATTGAAATGGTCACAAGTTTATACAACCAGGGTGAGTGTGTGGGACATGCTAATTTCTTGCGGCCCAACAATCGTCCCTGTATATAAATAAATGATATGGTATTTGCAACTTTTACAAGAATTAATGCCACTTTCTGTTTAATGCTTTTGTTTGAACTTTGCTCTTGAGGCGACCTGATACGTGTGAGCCTAATTGAACTTGCGTTCACGTCATGCGCAATGCACATTTTAATAAAATAAACTAAGTTCAAAGACATGCTTTCGCCTCTCTAGCCTCAAAGGTTTGCTGGAAGAAAACTCTTTTTAGGGTCAAGATCGCCTTTATACATATCTTTCTTTTTAATTTTTGTATCTGTATTTTTCTTGTGTACAATAAAGAATACAGATAAAGAAAAATGATTTTTAACTTACTATACGGCTAAGTTCTTACAGCGTGCGATATGTCATCTAAAATATATTTTAAAATGATCCTTATGACAACTCAATAGAGATTATTTTGAGATATATTGCAAAGCTCAACGACCCCATTCATACTCAAAATTAACTTCAGTGAGACGTAATTATAGGAGAAAATCTCATGATCATTGTACGAATTCTTGTAGACGATTTTACAAAACCTTCGTACCATAACATACGTATAACCATTTTGATTCTTAACGCAAAGCCTAAAGTGTTTTATGTAAATATAAATCAACACGGATAAAAAGGGCACATAATCCGATCATCGCTTTAATAATGTCATTAAAAAGTGTTCCATTTCACGCATTATCCGGCTATAAAACTCGCACACGCTATAAAATGTTGACCATCCCTGGCCTAATGTCCTGTTGTGCCAGCTTCAAATAAATTGCTCAGTAACGTAATCAATAAGCTTTTCTGGTTATTCGAATTTCTTTCACCACACTAGTAATTTCGGTGGCATACAAAAAGAATTAACCATTCATAGCTTTTGGAATCGTGGTGGTTTATGAAAAATATCCTTAATTACGTTGCCAAACAAAATATATAGTTATAAATGTCGCCATTTAGTTCCGATAAGCACTTAAAGTTCAAAATTCAAGCTTTCTTTATGTCATAAAGTAACGGACTGGCAGATGGCCCACTTGACGGTAAGCGGTAACCTCTGCCCAATACAGCTACATGGTATTGCATTGCGACCTTCATCCTCAAGCCAGAATTCAAAAGCAGGCCACATTGCTCGCAGAACCGACAACCGCCGGTGAATAAAGGTTCTCGAATGGCTACCGGTTCGTGGCGTACAGTGTTGGAAGCCAAGTGTTTGAAGCCCCCCAGATGGACCGACAACATTGTTAAAGTTGCGGAAAGACGGTGGATTAGAATATAATATATGTATTTATGATTGATTGATAAGTTTACCAAATTAAAAATATTTGTATTTGAAAAGGTTTAAGACCGTTCGTCATTCTTTGGGGTTTGAACTCGTTGGTCTCATGGCGACTTCTACTGGCTGATGATGATGATGATTGATCAAGCTTTTTGGGCTGAATCTAGGGCAAAAAGGTTCTAGAGTGGAGGCCAAAGAACCGGACGCAGCGTAGGACGGCCTCACGAGATAGAAAAACGACCTATTATAGGTTGCTGGGAGCTGTTTGGTGCAGGCGGCATATGTTCGGTCACTCTGAAAATCTATGGGGCCTAAATTCAGCAGTGGACGTCCCAATGGCTATGATGATGACGATGTAGCTTCTTATGGGGATTATTTTGTATATGATTTACAATATCTGTACCTAAACGTCTCAAACGATACTGCCGTAATCCATTTGTAAGCTCCTGCAAGTGTATATTTTATAATGACACGATATTAAGCACCCATTAAACGACCCATAAATAATTCTAATTTATATCGAATCCATTATTTTCATTCTGTCCGCTTCCTAATATTAATTCGGCATCGTTTTATATTAAAACTATAATTAACTTCCATAAAAAGGTCCCTATAAACAGATCGGCAGTTTTTAATACAAGATTTAATATATTCGTATAAATCTTTTACGGTCGTCTAGTTTATTACTAATTTCATTTCATTGTTTTATTTCGAACAAAAGTGGTTCGCTTTTGAAGGTTGAATAATGTGATTCAGCGTTGAGCTTTATTGTTACCTATGTAGAATATGTAGAAACTGTCGCTTTATTTGCAATGTTAAGTGTCTGCATTGAAGTTAATTACAAACTTGCTATGAATAAAACAATTGAAATTAATCAATCATCGTTAGTTTGATGCATAAGTAAACAAATTAATTAATTGCATTTTTAATCATGTTAATTTCATTAATGTTTTGGTAATGTAAATAGCAACAGTCTAAGTTGGTAGCACATCATGAGATTATTCATAATAAAAATAAAGAAAATAAGTTAATTCAACAAAAATACAGACAACAATAGTAAAAGGTAATATTACATCTCGTAGGTTCTCATAAAAAGTAAAATACAAAAACAAAAATAGATCTACAAACAATATAACACAAGAAACTAACAAAGTTTATAAATTGAAGAGTTATTAAGTACTAATTATAAGTTCTTACTAGCAAATAATATTATGAAGTTAGTTTGATACCTACTCAACCTGTATTTTGTCAACTGAAAAACGTTTGCTCACCTTCTTCTTATCAACCTCGAAAAAGTTAGGCATCTTCGGAGGATCGCGATCGTGGTGCGATGATCCATGATGATGGTCCTCCATAAGGTTGTTGAAAAACTCCATGAATTCCATTTAACCAGTCTCTCACAACCAATAACACACAAAAACACCAATATTCAAATGCGTTCACGACAGAAAAAAAAAATCCGCGCGACAGCAACACGTGCACAAAAACTTGTGACAAACGCCAGACGTCTTGCTCTTGCCAACATCCGATATAAACTAAATTGAAAATTGGAAACAAAATGCAATGTTCAAATCTTGATATAACAATAATAGGAGAGACGAAGATAGCCGAAACGCTGGCGAGAGAGCGAGACGGAGCGAAGAGCTAGACAGCCCGCTCCACCCCATCGACATTGGCGGCACAGGGGTTGTCGTCAGACGAGATCGCTTCAAAATTTAAAATTCCTACCTGACTGACTGAACGTAAACAACACAATCAAACACTCAAATTCGACCTTTATCCCTCACACAATAGATTCAATTTCGGTTGTCAAATTTCAGCTATTAAGCTTTTTTCACGCAAACTATTTTCAAGTTGTAATTATAAATAGCAAACGCCTGGATACAATACGCAAGGTTATTCTGAGAATCCGTCTTGTTTTATAATTTACTTCGATGATTGAAAGATACTGCTTTAAATATGTGGCATAAAATGTATGACATACAACTCATAAAAGTACAAAGAGGTTTCATAAATATTTACGTTTTCAGGCAACATTTCAGGCTAGATGTATCGTAACTCTTCCAATCGTTTAACCTATTGAAATCCTATAAACACTATGAAACTGTAAATCACGCATGAAGCATGTAGCAATCGTAAATGGAAAAATGTTCCGTAACCGAATGGAATGAAAACCAATCGGATTCCATTAGCTTACACCCGTGACTATTCGCTCGCGTAGTACCCGGATAAAATGTAGCCTATAAACAAGGTGGGAAATTAATTATTATACATTCATAGCTCCATTCTTCAGATATAGGTATGTTTCTTAAATTTACTAGGTAGTATCTTGTCCTACAAGGTAGCTTCGCACGGTTTTTAGATCGATTACATCGATGTACAACACTAACTCGATTAAAAATCGATAACAACAAAGGTTCACCTAACATCACTACAGTAGCCACCTCCACAGTATTCCAGAGCGCTTTCCTATCATTTGCCCATACTCACCACGCTGGACACGCAAGTTGGCGGGGCAGAGCTATCGTTGTTAAAATACTGCACACTACTACCCATCCCCTAGGTTTTATCCTTTGGTCGCCTCTTACGACATCTACGGGTAGGTAGATATGGATGTGCCTATTCGTCAAACATGGCAACCACAGCGATATAAAACTTTCAAATGTTATAATTAGCAGAGTATCGAAAAACACAATTACAATCAATTTTATTGATATTCGCACGCAATCCTTCACTATCACAACAGGGACTCTTTCAAAACCTGCACCCTACAGTAAAACAGCCAGTTTTCGAAATAAAATCAATTATATCCATATGATTGTGGTTGTCACAATTGCATAGGGCAGTTTATCTTGTTATGATATCTTTACAAATGGGGTGAAGTGCCCGAATCTCGGCATACGGGTGTTTAGATGGATACGGGTGGATTTGCTATTATTTTGACAGGTTCATTTTGATCGGCAAAGGGTGGATTTTCGGATTAAACTTGCTATATATATCATCATCATCATTATCCTGACGAAGACCACTAGAGGACATAATCATAGCAACGACAAATTGGTTTTGAGCCGTCTTCATCCACCGACTTCCCGCAACCGTCAGAATGTCATCGGTCCAACAACTGAGGAGCTTTCCTACATTGCATCGGTATCGTCGAGATTTATAGTTTCGATATCGACGCTAATTATTAATTCGTAGAACGTCTACGCTCATGCTACGAACGTTTTTAATCGGAACAAAGTTCATTTCCTTTTAAGTTACGGATACATTTTTGTATTTCAAAGTTTTACATAATAACATTCAACGTCATTTTGCATTCAATTCTTTTTAACAGAATAATTCATGTAGCCGCTATTTATCTTAAGTCATAAAATTTATCAAGAATACCTTACAAAGAAATAACCTTGTATCTGGGAATGTCCCAGTGATCTTTCCCTTTTAAGGAATTCGGGGTAAATTTAAAACTTAAAACACGATGACGTCATCGCACATCCCTTCTGACATTAGGGGCGAGCGTGATGTCAAATAACCGAAACCGTTAAGATAGTAGTATTGGAAGAAATACGTTCTATTTCGGAATTTCGTAAGCGCTGGTGGGTTTTGTTGAGTTTTTTACTTTTAACGTTGGGAAAAGCTCGGCCCGAGAATTAAATAACACATCATTGATACCGAAAATTGCCATTGATACCAATCGTTATTAATTTGTATTAGGTATTTGGCAATTAACGGGCACAAAAACACGTCAAGGACACAATATTATGGTATTCCCAGGTAAGTAGGTAAAACTTGCTTTTATCAAACATTACTTTTATTTAAAATGCAGGTAAAGAAAAACCAATATAACAAAATTTAAAAGTCAATTCTACACCCGACATTTTACCATCACCTCATTATTCTCAGGATAAGAATATCTAACTGCAATAAAATAAACAAAAGAAGTCCAGTAACTCGGGCAAAAAATCCCTCAAATAACGATTAAATATTATTTCTGTATGAACAATAGACGGTGCATCTTTATTATCAGAGGAAGTGATACGGGCCAGAAGTGAGCATATTTCTGTGAAATCGCATTTTGTATGAAACAATGCTGTGGGTCTGGCTAAGCTTAGAGTTTTATTATTTTTACAATTCCAACATGTGCATGCAATAAAATACTATTTGAAAGTATCGGAATTTTGACCTGTTCCTAACACAATAAGTCGTGTACCACGTAGAGATACCACGACTTTCGATCGGTTTGTATTCCGGACCAATGGATTTTTCTATTCGAAAATATGTATGTGCGCATTAACACGTGCTCAAAGCGGTGACGGAAAACATCTTGAGGCAACCCGTGCTCCGCACGTATAGGCCATGTCTTTCCTGTGCATAAGGCCGAATGGGTTAGGTATAAATGCTTGCCAAGCCTACTCTATCTAAACATGTCCCAGGCACTACATCGTCATGTTAGTAAGTAAAACGTTACTGTTTAGATTTATAAGTTCAGAGGGCTCTTGACAAAACTCATTCTTTATAATGTAGGTTGGATGATTGTAGAATTCTTACAATATTTTTAAGTAGTTCTGAAAGTAATCATTTGAAGTGTATCTGCAGTGTAGTAACAATGACTTTAGCAATTAACATTCTTTTAACATAAAAAAATATGCGATAAGCTTCTGGTGCTCAGATAATTAAGTAATGAGTAAGTTTATCCATGTAGCACTAATAACATATACCATTTGTCATGCATTTTTTTTTGTTATTTTTGTAATAATGTTTATCAATCTTCAAAATTATTAGCTATAATTTTGAAAGGTTTAAAAGTTATTACAAGGTGATTCATAAAATTATACTATCCGGAAAGGAGCTAATTCTATCAATATAAAAAATATATATTAGCGAAAATATAATCAAAATCTACAAATATTTTCGCCGTACTTTTTCAAGTTGGCTTTTTGGTATTTTTATCATGTTTTTAACTAGTTATTTAACGTACGAGAAGTTTGTCATCTTGATGACAATCTTGATAGCATTCTTGATTGCTACCTTACATAGCTGAATAATTGAATTTCTACGGATTTGACCCCAATGAAACAGATTTTTGCATAGTGCTTTTTCGTCGAATCCCCTGATGTCGAAGATTAACTTTATTGCTAATTTGGTGTAGAATAAGCCCATGTTGGGCTTATATTATGAATCACCTTTAACAAAGGTCCGTATTCAGATTGTAATCTAGCTTCAATCGACTCTCAAACTTAAATTTATTTTTTGTGTAATATAAAGTGAAGTTCACAAACAGCAGTTGTTTTACTTATGCCAATATATTCACAACTTGTCTGCGTCTATTATTATAATAGGTACAATAACTGAGTTGGGCAATAAACTAGGTAGTCACAGCCGAACACCCCTGTGGAACCGGACCATGGACGCTAAAGTAAAAATATTTACAATATTCTCCTTACAACAATAACGTCCTAATCCATAACACACAATAGATTCACCATCCCCTAATAATTTAAGGGTATTGGGGGTAATCAGCATCACCTTATGGATGCACGCGTAGTTTTCACACAGAAGATATATCGACGTATTTTAATTAACACCAATAGTCAATGGACCCCGGTCTCCCCTCGGAACTTTAATTACAGTTTTGATAGCTCAATGAGTTGTGGGATCCTGGGATCATTAAAGCTTGCTGTGTGATGATTTGAAGCGAATTTCGACAATTTGCAATCCATCATCATCAGCCTGTGGATGTCCACTATTGGACATAAACACTAATAAGTATTTTTGGCTACATATATTATATGCTATATTATATTATATGCGGGTTCGATTCCCGCACTGGACAAACATTTGTGTCTAACACAGATGTTTGTTCTGTGTCTGGGTGTTAAATATATATATTATGTATATCAGTCTCTGGTACACATAGTACAGGCTATGCCTAGTTTGGGATCAGTTGACCGTGTGTGATCATCATCATCATCATCATCAACAACCTGTAGAAGTCCACTGCTGGACATAGGCCTCCCCCAAAGAGTTCCACGACGAACGGTCCTGAGCCCTTTCCATCCACCGACCCGCAACCTTTACAATGTCATAGGTCCATTGGGTGGGGGGCCTTCCAACACTGCGTCGCCCGGTTCGTGGTCACCATTCGAGAACCTTTACTCCCCAACGGTTATCGGCCTGCCCACTGCCACTTCAACTTGCTAATTCTGAGAGCTATGTCGGTGACCTTCGTTCTTCTACGGATTTCCACATTTCGGATCTTATCACGTAGTGAAACTCCGAGCATAGCTCTCTCCATAGCACGTTGCGCGACTTTGAGCTTGTATATGTCCGGAATATTTATTTATTTATTTATTTATGCTGGATAATAACTAATGAGGTTCGTCTTTTAGATGTAGGTAATTTGACAAAATGAATCAAAAATGTATCAAAGAAATTGCGATAAAAATATCAACGAGTTTTTTTATCACGTTATTCCTAGGCTTCAATTTGCATGCAAAGCTCGCGATTGTAATAATAAAAGAAATACGTATTAACGTTTATTTTGTAATGCTAATAATTATATGTCTCCAAGAATTATGGCTTTTGTATAGATGCACGATATTTAACCTTTGAAATTTGTTGGGTATTGAAGAACAATGACATTTTTTGCTCATCAAATTAAAGTGTCCTTAACATCAAATTAATGTTGTTTTTATAATATATATACCAAATAGGTACTTAGGTTTGACGAAATACAAGATGGTAGAGTCTTGGCAAGATCCTTTCGCTTCGTTTTCCTTTCATGCTAACGTCATACGGTCAACCAACTTTGCAGCGGTCACGTGACATCTCACAAACCTCCTAATATTATAAATGCGAAAGTTTGTGAGGATGTTTGGATGTTTGTGGTTCAATCACGGCTAAACAGCCGAACGGATTTGGATGAAATTTGGTACAAAGATAGATTATATTCTGGAATAGCATATAGGCTTTTTATCTTCATAGGTACATACCACGCGAGCGAAGCCGCGGGCGGAAGCTAGTATAATAAACAATCATCACCTAGCCGTTTTCGGCTACAGTGACTTGGACTTTGGACTCTATATTGATCAAGTTTAGGGGCCTTAATGTTTAACCCTTATGTGACTGGCGTACCCAATTTTTGCCGTGAACGACATCTGACATCTCACAAGCTAATACCATGTCTATAAATCTCATTTAAAAAAATATACTTAATTATTATAATTTTGTCTAACTTGTATACTGAACACGCGTTAAACAGTCAATATATTTATTTCCATTAATTAGAATAAAAGGTCCATAAAACGCTAAAGGAGGAGTTTTATTACTCGTCCACTGATCACTCGTACCCGATAGGTGGCGCACCTTGTCCGTACATGCGATGCCATTACTATCCGTGTAATAAAATTGCAAATGTTTGTAAGTTTGTAGTTCAATCTAAAATATATGTATTTAGTTCGTGAACCAGAACAGTACGGCAACCTATAAAGGCTTTCTTTTTATATTTTACACGTAATGAAGCCGCGGGCGAAAGCTAGAAAACTTAAGCCAGGTTCAAACAAGGTTCTGATATATTCGTGCCTTATGTCTACTAATTGAGTTACATTTTGAGTTTTACATTTGAAGGCGCGTGATATAGCTAAAAGCAATCGTAAATAATAATCAAACTGAAATGGACTCTATTGTCTCTTGTTTTCAAACCATTTATAAAGAAAGGAACCATTTATAGTTTAAAGTTATAATTTTAGGACACTATCGCAGTAGTACTGCACGCTCATATCTATGTGCGACCACGGAAGACCTTTTTGGTATGATCTGCTCTGCCCTAGCACATGCTGAGTGGTGGCCATTTTTGTTACCATGAGGTAGAATTGCATTTTTTTGTATTGTGTTATGTTATGTCTCATTGTATTGGTAACAAAATAAACGTTTTTCTATTCTTTTCTATTCAGTGGACGTAAGGATAGTTTTGTAATTAACTTTAATTGACATATCGCACTCCGTTTGAGCATGGCTTTAGCGCCGTTACAGACTAGGCGGTGCACGGCGCGGCTTGTGAAACTGTTGTCATGACAAAAGTCATACTTGCCGAAAATATGGTCAATAAAGTACCAACATTTCTGATAAGATTCTGAATGGGCATGAGGAAGCGCCGTGATCTTATAAGATCATATAAATATTATATTAGTTTAGAATCTAGGCACTGACTCATATACCACGTGTTTATTATTATTGTAGATAAGTCATTGTAACGGTGAGGGTTTTCCAAAAGTCTTCTATTTTTTCACATGTTTGTGTAAAAATTAATGTTTAGTTAAATGCAATTTCCTCTATTGTGATCTTTCCAAAACGAGCTCCTTCACCATAAATTTATTTTAATTCTTTATTGTACACAGAAAACATACAGAAATAAAACATAAAAATACAGGCATGTACAAAGGCGAGCTTAACCCTACAAAGAGATTATTTCAAAATGATCCTTATCTCTGGATATAGATGAAAGGTAAGCGGTAAAATTCATAAATGCCCGATCTTATGGTTAATTAAATACTTTTTTAGATTTTGCTGTATACAGCTTTATGTTGAGTAATGTGGCATGATTGTGAAAATAATGAAAGGTATACATCTTAATACAGGTGATTGTATCACAAGCTGTGATACAACACAAGACAACACATCAATATAATTAGTTTTCGGTTTCTTTTATAGTTTTTTATTTAGTAATTAACACTGTTTGTTTTCCGAATAAAATAAAATAAATAAATCACAACACTATCAAAATTACAACAAACACCGGGTCTGAGTGTTGTGAATCACAACACTCAGACCCGGAACGAATTTTTGCAGAATCGAGCCCGTACCCCTGACGTCTTAGACAGGCACTCGCCCGATACGCCACCGAGGTCGAGATAGTCAGTGAGATTTGTTTAGACGGCGTCGGCGTCGGCGGCATCACAAAGCCACGATCGGGCTGCAACCCATCCTCTTTACGAGCTGACCACCTGTGCAACTTTGTAGTGATCCGTTGTTATCAATTTTGGTAATTTATCACCTTGAGAATGAAACTCGTCTCTCCGCGGATTACGGAGAAGTTTTTGTTTTGTTTCGTTTGTAAATAAATACATACATACTTTTTTTTTTTTTACAACTGAGTTGGCAATCAAGCATACGGCCCACCTGTTGGTAAGCGGTTACCGTAGCCTATGAGCGCTTGCAATACCAGAGGCATCACGCACGCGTTGCCGACCCCGAACCCCCCTCCCCCTAAAGAGCTCTGATGTGAGAACGGACTTCCGCAGAGGCACGCCTGAATCGATTAACTTTACAACGAACTAGAGAGTTACAAGAAGAAGTAGGTAGTGCTGAGGGTGAACACGTTTACACGAACTACGTGTAACTCATTAAGTATTCGAAGAGCTCTTGCAATTAAGCTCTGATCAAAGAGCGGTGTGTTTTGACTCAGCTGTTTAAGGATTCTTTGTAAGGACTCGGATTTGTTTTCGTAAGTCCAGTTGGCTTTTGATTATTTGAGTCAAAGTGACTGAGGCAGATCAGTCATTGTTTTTCAAGCTTTGTTATTACTTTTATTTGTAATTTTGGGTAGCTCTGAGCTTTTTAGTCATCGTGATTTTTAGGAAAAATATAAAATATAAATATTCCGGACATATTCACACGGTCAAATGATCCCAAACTAGGCATAGCCTGTACTATGGGTACCAGAGACTGATATACATAATAGATATACATATTTAACACCCAGACACAGAACAAACATCTTTGTTTATCACACAAATGTTTGTCCAGTGCGGGGATCGAGCCCGCGACCTTTAGCGCAGAAGGCAGAGTTACTACTAACTGAGCTATGAGGCCAGTCAATATAATGCTCCTCTAATTTAAACTCATTGTTAGCCGAAAAGATGAACAGCGTATCTAAGTTCTAAACTCTAGCCATCTGGATAGATATATAGATAAATCATTTTTTTTTTAAATCTAGATTATAGAATTTTCTTTGCGAACCAGGTTTCAAGGTAGGTTGTTCAAGAAATTCAAAAAGTGTCACCTAAAAACTATCTAAAACCTTGGTATTCTTAGTTAAAATATTTTCACTCTGACTTGGACATTGGATTCTTATTTTTTATTTCTAGTCTACAGTCTATAGATTACAAATGCAAGGATGCATAACTACGAATGCAGACGTAATATAAAAAAAAACGAAAATGAGCAAGTGTTGCCAGCATCCATTTTGATTATAATTATCAGACAAACTCGAGAGTCACAAAAAGCAAAGTGACACAAAAACTTGGCGCCTACGTCAATCGCGTAACTAACGGTAACAGGTCAAGTGTACCATTGATAAGCTACCACATGGAAAATAGTAGTAGGTGTAGCAGGTTCATTCAAATAATTGTAATGACGTGTGTACACAGAACAGCCTAACATAGTAGATACTGGTTAAAAAGACTAAGCCCCTTCGTCCATGACGCTACGCAAAAGTGACGGAACTCATTAGAAACTAGAGTTGCGGACTGATTGGAAACTCTGACTCGTCCACGACGCTACTGGAATTTCCTGAAACTCAGTCACTCAGTACACGATTTTATGTAAACAAAGTTTTAAAAACGAAAATAATTAACATGACTAGTGATAATTCGAGCGATGACATGGAATCATTACTTCTCCAGTCACATAGAGGTCAGAGTCACATATAATTACTTTTTATTCGTTCATTTTTCAACAGTTTCTCGAAACCAGTCGCCTGGCGACCAGCATGTCGAGTCGCCAGGAGACTAGTTACAAACGCGTTCCTTTTGAGTAGCGTCGTGGACGGACGCGCATTGAAATACTAGTGCTATCGCATTCAGGCTACTCATAAGTGACTACAGTTTCAGTCGCGTCGTGGACGAAGGGGCTAAGTAATGAGGTGGCGGTGGCGAATTCGCGGTCGGCCAGTCCGTCGCTGGAGAGACGACATTGAATCAGTGGCTGGAAAAATATGGACACAAAGGGCAAGAGACAGAGGAGGATGGCACGAGATGGAGGAGGCCTTTATCAAGCAATGGATAGCCCCTAAATAAATAGAAAAGAAAAAAAAAATGTTCACTAGGGAAATACGGCTAATAATAAAAAAAAAATAATGAGGTGGCGGGGTATACGCGCCGCCGGCAACTAGATAACATATAGATCACATCACGGATATAAAAGCTTACCCTGTAAGCGCAAGGTAGTGTAAGCACGCAATGTATTGCGTGTCAGCCAATGTGTCATTGTGATATTGGTATTTACCAAACGCAGATCAAATAATCGAATGACTTCATTCTATTTTGTAGCCCAATCTGGAATAATGCATAATAGAGTTACGACTACGATACGATAGCAAATGTCAAATATCATCATCATCAACAACTTGTAGAAGTCCACTGCTGGACATAGGCCTCCAAAGAGTTCCACGACGAACCGTGGGGGGCCTTCCAATGTCAAATAAAAGCCAAAAAAAAATTGATTTTAAACATCGCCGATGCATTGGTATTGCGATGCAAATTAACTATCGCATCGTAAGCGCAACGCTAACGCGAATTGCTCACTGACAGAATTTACTAAGCTTGGGAATATTATAGGGTGCACATTTATTTTAATACAGCCTGTAGTTACTGAAGTACTGTATAACACGAAGCTGTGACCAGTGCTGGATCGAATGGGAAGCTATAAAACCTCATTGTACTATCGACCGACAAAGCTCTGCTTGCCCTAATAAACAATTACATGAATAAACAGTATTAGGTACTCCATGATTTTTTATCGAGCGAAACAGAAAATTATTACACAATTATTTCGTAGCAACACCTCATATAAGTAAAATATTTTGAACTAGTTTCCACTCCCGGCTTGGCATGGTACTCATTTTAAAGTTATATGCCTAAAAAGTACCCGCTTTAGGATATTCCAGGCTATTTACTAGACTTACAAGCTGGTGAATGGTTGTCTGGTAGAGATCGCTACTCAGCGATTAAACCGTTGTATTGTATTACGTTGTGTTGTATTACATAGTTTAATTATTATTAATTATTCTTTTATTTTAAGTTTTTGTGCTTTTATTTTGTGCAATATATTCGACTGGCCTCATAGCTCAGTTGGTAGTAACTCTGCCTTCTGCGCTAGAGGTCGCGGGTTCGATTCCCGCACTGGACAAACATTTGTGACTAACACAGATGTTTGTTCTGTGTCTGGGTGTTAAATATATATCTATTATGTATATCAGTCTCTGGTACCCATAGTACAGGCTATGCATAGTTTGGGATCAGTTGACCGTGTGAATATGTCCAGAAAATTATAATTTTTAATTTAAATATTGTCAAGTATTTACTATCTATCTATCTATATGCCATATTTCACTCCAAACTGTTCAGCTGTCACGTCGTGAAATAGTGTCAAACATCTACACATCCTCACATCTTCTTATCCTACAATTTTAGATCTTTTACAATCTTTCGTATTTTATATAATTGGGATAATAACAGTTTCAGCCTACGGACAAGCAAAAAACGTTGTAAATTTAAACTAAGAACAGGAAATGATAACCCGCGGGTCGGTTGCGCCTGCGCCACCCCCCGTCTTCGCGCACCAACACATGCAAATAAACAACACTTTATACGACGCACACATTGAAATATGAGCAATTAAATTAACACGCACAAAGAAAATACATTTTTGGGATGTTTTTTCTGGTTTACTTATGCATTTTCATTAGACTTATAAAAGTTATAATAATGACTAGCTTTGCTCGCGACTTTGTTCAGGTGGAAATGTTGATGTGTATGTGAGTATGTGAGAAATGACTGCTTGATCAAAATGTGATCAATGTGGATGATGACTATACAAGACGTCCTTTTGGGCGCTGTAATTGTGGGCGGCAAACGACTCCTTTTACATACACGGTTCCTATAATATAGTATATAATTGTTATTTTATCCCATATGAACCATGCTTTTTTCCGGGATATAAAGTAGCCTATGTCATTCTCTGTTCCCTAAAATACCACCATAAAAAAATAATTTGGCGACCCCTTGCTCTGTGAAAACAAAAACCAAATTTCATCCAGATCAATTCAGCTGGTGTGATTTAGTAGCAAACATCCATCCATCAAAAATTTATTTAGTCTATATTCAATTGTAATTAGTTATTAAGGTGTGTACAATAAATAATTTTCATTCATTCATTCATTCATCCATACAAACTTTCGCAATTATAATAGTACTATACATAGTGATAAAGTGATAAAAAAAAAATAAGGTTCACACAGACTAAACGTAAAAATTCCATCCAAATTTTAGAATGCTGTGAACTTTTGAACTTATAACGCTCATAAAAATAGTTCTAAAACTGAAAAATTTCGTTCGTATCCTACCATATCGAGATTTCAAGGGGATGTAATCTAGTGAAGGATTCGGGACGTTTTTTGTGCTCATGGATTTATTTATTTTTTGCCCGGGGTGGCAATCTGGAAATTTTAGAATAATCTCCCAGTGAAGAGGGCCGCCACATGTGCGCAGGCGTCTCGGTGATAAACATTTTATAGGAATGTTTAGAGCAAAAACTGAACCAAATGTGGATATCGATTTAGGGTCTTCGGAGGAAGTTGTAATATAAATAATAAATCTTAGGCCACGTTTTACGAGGAAAGAGGAAGACTGTGGCCCGAGCATGCATAATTCACTGCAGCGTTACGCTTACGATGCGATAGCAAATGTAAAATACTTATTAGCCATGAAAATTAAAATATATATTTCAAGCATACCTGTGCCATGAGTACCGGTGGAGTGGCCCCGCCTTGCGTTCCACACGGTCTTGGGTTCGAATCCCGGTCTTGCAACAATTAATTTTCATTCCAAAACTTTATGTGCGCTATACAAGTTCCCTCAAACGGTGAAGGTCCGATATTAAAATATGGCGTTATGTTAGTTTTTTTAATAGAATTTTATTGTTTAAATAACTTCCTCCGGTCGTCATTGGGTGTAAAATTAGCCCCTTACGGGATAGCATAAATATCATAAAATCACCTTGTATACCCCCTGCAGGGTAGTTCCATATAATTTTGGTAAATATATTCTCTTATCTACAAGGTGATTCATAACATGTATACCATCCCGAAAGGGGGTTATTCTATCAACAAAAAGAAATAATATTAGTGAAAAAAAACATCAATATTTTCATTTTATTTTTTTTACTTTTTTTATATTTTATATTTATACATATTATGAATCACCTTGTAGATATACCTAGTACAACATTTATTTTACATTCAAAACAAACAAAATCCCAATGAGTGTCAGCAATTACGATATAAACATGCGCGTCCTTGATACTACTGAGGGATCTATTTTTACCGGCAGATGCGCCCCAAGCCACAGAACGAAGCATAGTGCAGCCATGCCCCGTGCGGGGCTATTTCAGGATTGCACCCCTGCACCCTGGGCGTTAGGTAGGTACGAGATAACAGTAAATTCGTGTACGAGTGGCCAACTGCAGGAGTTTCTAGGCCTCGACTTGCAGGATTGACATCTTCGACAGTGCCCCAAGCGGTCACCCGTCATTTGGTGACCGCGCTGAAGGTAGCTTGACTTAGTTGATGTATAAAAACTAGGCAAGCTAAGCCACGAGCGCTTGGGTACTACGAAGGTTTGTGTTCTATTGTACGTTTAATAATCCTACTATCCTATACTACTAATATTATCAATGCGAAAATTTCTGAGGAGGTTTGGATGTTTGTTATTCAATCAATCCGTAACGGCTCAATCGATTTCGTTGAAACTTGGAATATAAAGAGTTCTTTACTTAGAATAGCATATAGGCTTTTTATCAAGGTACCACTCCAGCAAAGACGCGGGCGTAAGCTAGTTAGATAGAAAGATTAGAAAAAGAGCAAAACAGCGGATTTGAAAAAAACGCTTTTTTTTCGCTTTTTTTATTTATTTTTGTTCTGGATAGTATACATATATAGGTATCATTGTTGCACAGTTGCATAATAACTACAGACAAGATCCCGCGCGTGGCCTCACTCTGTAACCAGATCAAACTGGGGTGTTTTTATATAGCCTCGTGGTGCAATAAGTGCATAGGGGGATGTTATTTCCGTCAACCGAAAAGGGCAAAATGATTGATGTCCAATCAACATAGTTTTGGGCTAGTAATAATGAGAGAGCAGATTTTAGAGGTGGTGAGACGATATTGAAGACCCTTACCAGAAATTGTGAACAGGAAAGAAAACTATCTAATATTACCTTACACTTATAGAAAAGAGAGAGTCAAACCACGCACCGGAAAGCGCAGCGTAGGACGGGCCCCCAATTGGATGGAAAGAGGACTAAATAAAGGTTGCTGGGAGCTGTTGGGTGCTGGCCTCAAAAGATCAGTCTGTCTAAAGATTTATGGGGGAGGCCTATGTTAACTATGTTCAGCAGTGGATGCCCTACGGCTATACATATGACTTTGACTGGCCTCATAGCTCAGTTAGTAGTAACTCTGCCTTCTGCGCTAGAGGTCGCGGGTTCGATCCCCACGCTGCACAAACATTTGTGTGATAAACACAGATGTTTGTTCTGTGTCTGGGTGTTAAAATATGAATCTATTATATACCTATATCAGTCTCTGGTACCCATAGTACAGGCTATGCCTAATTTGGGATCAGTTGACCGTGTTAATATGCCCGGAATATTTATTATATTTTATTATTATTATACACGGAAATAATGAATAATCCAATTTGTTTGGCTGCATATCCAAGTTTTGTACCAGTAACATAGGACGATCATTATTAGTTTTTGAACCAGGCTATGTAAAAAACAGAGATATTATTTTGTGTGTAACATTTATCTTTTTAGAAACTGAATTATGAAATGGTAAAGTAACTTAGGGGGGCCTTTGTACATGTCTTTTCATTTAGTTTGTTTTTTGTATGTGTTTTCTGTGTACAATAAAGAATAAAGAAAGACCAAAAAAGAGTCGAACAAAACATCCGCGAAGAACAGGCTTAAATTAAGCTAGATTGAAGACGATTCAAAAATATCCTTTTGTTTTATTTTAAGATTGAAGCCTTCAGTTTGAAATTGCAAAGTTCCGACCACCCACTATATTGTCTCGATTGTAAATGCGAAATGGCATCAATTCGATCCGTCTACCATATGTATCGAGTCAGCGTGCATTATCGTGTCGGGTGACCTGTTGCACTATGCAACTCTATTTATAACGACGACGTCTTGGATTCCTTTCTATCATGCCAAATATTTAGGGCCCTTTATATCTACAACTTGTCTACAAAAAATAAGACTTGATTTCCTCAGCAAACGGTGGTGCCGTCCGCCTTTGCTCGCGGCGATTCGAAGTCATTGATTTAGCTATATGAAGTTGCTTGCTTGCCGTGTCACTGGTTCTTTCTTGGTCATCCTGCATTAGGTCAGTGACAAGGTTGGAAAATAGTGGCGCTGAACAGGGCCGTAGACCGTAGTAAATCAAACTTCACTATTCATGTATTCATTGAAATCGCATAAATCATTTCGAAATATTAAAATCTACTTAGTTGAATTTGCGACTGTTCTTCACGACCAAGCCTAGAAGATACAAGCAAGAAAACTCAAATTGGTTATTTTTTTAAATTCCTTTATCAACTTTATTATAATCGAGTTAAAGCATATTCCGTCCTGATAAAATGCTATCGAATGAAACATTTTCAAACTCATGCTACTAGAACTTACTTAGGTATCATCCGAAACACATTTGAAAGTATCTTGGTACTTCAAGGTGGCATTATTAATAACTGCATCGGCACAAAAAGTGATCAAGTTTATACACGCGCAACATATTGCAGCACTCCCGCTGATCAGGACATTCAAGGATTTATAACACCGTCCAAGACAAAGAATGCAGCGATTTATTCATAAAAAACTCATAATTCATAAAAAGTTCGTCGTGGCATTTTTGAAGGAAGAAAATTTCGTTTCCATATCATAGCTATATTTTTTTCACGCCCAAAACACCTAAGCGGTGTTCAAACGGCGCGCGATATAAGATCTAAAGTTCACCCCCAAATGTCAAGCTCCAAATGGACTTTGTTCAGGTAAGGATAATTTTGAAACGAATTTTATACGACATAATATCAAAGACAAATCGAATGGTGTTTGAACAATCGTTCGCTAACTTAATCAGCTCGATAGCTGTCCTTTTCTAACTGTAAACAAAAGAAGGAGGCGAACAACTTTTATCGAGCCGATAAAGTTAGTGGTTGATTATGGGGGTAAGTGTTCCCGATTCGCTCGGCTCTCTTATTAAAGCCTGACCAATTAGGTACTCCACGGTTTACCCTTGTTACCCAACTTTAGTTTATTGGACAATATGTTTTTTTATTGCCGTGTTACTGGGTTACTTTTGGAACTTTACTTAGGAATACTTTCAAAGTGATCCTAGTGATTTAATTGAAATAAACGCCTCTTAACCAAATCGGTGAAGTTTTCGGAAAAGGCCAGGATACCCTAAACCGACGAGCGTGTATGAGGAATGTGATGAGAGTTTATGATGCAAAAGGAGTATGTCAGGATCGGCAAGTGGAAAGCCGTGGTCTCTGCCAACCTCTCTGGGAAATAGGCGTGATTTTATGTATGTATGTAAACGCCTTTTGACTTTGACTAAATCCTTTCACTCGTATACTGTTTAATTTTTTATTTATTTATTTAGGAACAACAAACAACTACATTATATATGTAAGGTATCGCTTATCTTATACGCTTATGTGCTTATCGCAACACCATAACGAATGACCACTGTTTTTACTTTTTTTTCATTTGACGGCATACAAAGTAGTTAGGTAACTCCTCAAACTATTAACTTCTTATAAATATAAGTAAAAACTTTAAAATATTTAGTAATTTGCACCACAAGCCCCCGTGCAACTCTCCAAGAATAGCCAGTCAGCTGGGGTGCGTCACAGTGTCCCAGACAGTACTACACAAATCACGAAATGGTGTTAGGATTGCAATCAGAGAGTATATCTCTGAGTAGCTTCATTGTTATTTTAAATCAGACTTCAATATTTATTAAACGTTTAAGGGCAATGTGTAAGGCTGTTAGGCTTACTCGGGTTAGTAAATCCTTTAAACTTTAAAGGATTTACCTATTAATCTTGGGAACTAAATATGTTTGCAAACATGAATCAAATTTTCATAAACAAAATGGCACAGTACAATCATTTTTTTTTTTTAATTTATTACCATTCTCTGAATCCGATATGATTAATCACTCGAACAGCCCTAATATGCAACACATACGTAGTGACATTTCATTCAAACTTAACCAAACGAAGCACTAAGTACATACATGTGTTTTTCATTCAAACTAAGTGTAAGCGAATAAAAAGTTTTTGTTCGTTCGTAAAATTATATATTTAATAAAACAAAAAAGTTTATTTTTTGTCAAACGATTAGCCAAGTAAACCATTTAGCTGGTATTCGAGTGTTCCGTCTAGACACTTTATCTGTATGGCACCGCTATCTCAGAATGTTTTATACACTTGAAATCGGAAAGTAACAGAGCTTTTAGCTTTTTTTGCCGCGTTACTTTGGTTTAATGTGCGCCTCTCGCAATGTACCGTAGGATAAGAATTGGGTCGATAGAAGTATTTTATAGGTTTTTTGTTGAAACAACGTATTCTTTTTGATTTTTTGTAATATCATAGTTAATAACGGTCTCAAACAAGAGACAGTTCAACAGCTGAATATCAAAGAGCTAACCTTGCATCTTATTCATAGTATGCTCAAATGCATGTTTGCAAAATGTGTAATTTATGGGATGGTAACATTCCTTCATAATTTTGTTCTTTATTATTTATCCTTTGTTGTAAACAGAAAAACATATAAGTAGTAACTGAAAGGGCATGCTGAAAGACTTAATTCTAAAAAGAGTTTTCTTCCAGCAAACCTTTGAGGCTAGAGAGAGGTTTGTTTTTCTCAATTTCAATCCAATGTTTGTTAAAATTATTTTTTGTTTATTTTTCGTGGAGCTCTTTATCACAGCTACATAATCTCTAAAAATCCACTTTAGCAGACTTCAGTTCACTTTTTAAAGTGAACTGAAGTCCGCTAAAGTAGATTTTTATGCGTTTTTCACCATCATTTAGATCATTTCGCGGGGGTGGTTTATACAAACGTATAACATATTCTTCACAGTCAACTGTGAATAAGGAGCCTCTAAGAAGAGCACTTTAATCCTTTCACTACACTGATTCTTTCATCGACGGTCATACGCCCTTTTCAGGGCCCCCATACCAAAACCTGGTCACTGACCTACATACAGGTGACCAAGAAAAAATCAGTGACAGGACAAGAAGAAGAACAGTCAACTGTGCAAAGCCGGGGCAGGTTCCTAGTATTACATAAATACCAACAACATTATTAGTAAAGCATTAACGAACCATAGACTTCCGAACCTAATTAAGGTGTGTTTCTAACTTGTTTTCAACTTAGATGTGGTTGTTTTGTTATCGCTAAGCTATTGGTCGCAATTAGCCTCAAAATGTCCATTTGTACATAAATCTTACATTTACAATACGTTGACGTTGGTTACAATGTAATTGTGTTCTAGAGATGTGTAATACATTTTAATATAGGTATACAACGTGTTCCGTCACTAATAGTATCATACATACATACTAGAAGGGGCTTATTTCTATCAATTACAAGAATAAATATAAGCGGAAAAAAGGCTTTGTTATGGTATTTTTTATTTTATTTATTTATTTTTGGAAAACCATCGGCACTTAGAAAAACATTCTGGAAACTTAAATATATAGCTTGAGGCCATTTAAAGGTCTTCACTGGTAGAAATTTTGATCATCTTTGTAACTAATTTTTAAACGAACGAGTAGTTCGACATTAAGACTGCTGCCTTAAACAGCTGAATAATTGAGTTTGAACTAGTTTGACCCTAGAACAATTTTGGATTTTGCGTTGATTTTTTAAAAGTTGTAGAATAAACTTTATTGCCTATTGGGTGTAAAATAAGCCTCTTTCGGTATAGTATACATATTATGAATCACATTGTGTAATATTCATTATATTTTTCCTACTTTGAAAAGGTATATTATTATTATTATTATTTTTTTTATACAACTAAGGTAGCAAACTAGCATACGGCCCACCTGTTGGTAAGTTACCGTAGCCTATGTACGCTTGCAATACCAGAGGCATCACGCACGCGTTGCCGACCCCTTAAAAAGTTCAAAACGCCCTTTTTGAAGGACCCCATACTGTAGTCCTTAGGGAAAACCTCAGCAGGGATATACATTTAGAAATAGGAAATTTCTGAAAATAGACGTTTATATATTTACTCACGATGCATTTTTTTTAACTGTACTCTCACAATCTCATTGTTAAGCATTTCACGCCAAATGTTCATTATTAAATAATAAAAATTATAAATGTTATAAAATCAAACGTGTTGTCCATAAACAAACGCCCCCCGCCGCGGCACGCGTGCTATGTGACAAATGCGCGATAGTCGTGCGCGGGCGCATCGACATTTATAACTTGAATTGAAACAATATTTGAAAAGCACTGTATGCCCCATGCATATTATAGCTACCCCTTAGACAGGCAAGAACCAGAAGAATACAGTAGTACTAGTTCTTACCTATCCCATCTAATCTTCAATATAAATTTTATAACGTCAGACTCCTGACCGCAAGTTTACCATGTTAAAATGATTTATTGACGTCATCTTGTTTTAAATGTCTAATATAATGTAGAACTGTTTGTGCTTACCTGCACAAATCACAATTAAAAGATAAATATCCGGCTATAAACCGATATCTAAATAGAACAATATCGCGTCGAATCGCACACAATCCACCATGACGCCGCCACTGGACCGCGCGATCAAACGCACCGCGACGCGCGTGGAAATCGCGCAGTAATTGCCGCGAATTCAATGCGTCAAAGCGCGCCGGTGTGTCGACATAATGTTGACAGTTGTAAAAACTATTTTTTTTTTTACGGTTTCATATTTTTTAATATGTATAGCAACTTATACATGGAGCTAGGTATATTTCAGCAAAATATTATTATTAAAAGTTGCTTCTCTAAACATAACTACAGGAATTCATCATCAAAATCGATCAATTACCTACTTACATTTTTTAAATTGAATTACGCAACTATAGTCCACTCATCAGATTTGACTTGTAAATTGCCAACAATAACAAGAATGTTGCATTTATTACCGACTGATCAAAAGCTCGAACATAAAAATAATACCCAACAAATACAATGAAAATAAAACGTGATATTTTCGCACAATGGTTTAATTGGGAGATATTAACACTTGTGCAACTATGTTGTATTGAGATGCACTAGGTATTACTATTGTTATATTGTTACCCTTTGTTGCAAACTCCATTGACATATTGGCGGGCGAAAAAACAAAATGGCGAAAAAAAATGGCGTACGGCGAGATGTAGAAATTAACACAAGCCCACACTTCAATAAAATAGCAACAATGCACTCGTGACCCACGCCATAAGGCATGCGAAAAATAGCCCTTGTAATGAGCACTAAAATATTATGGGCTGAATAATGAGATGTGCGCATTTTTCGAAATTGATCTATTTTACTTGCAACGTTTGTGACAGGTAAATTATAGATTTTTTTAAATAATGAAGAAAATACAATAACTGGAAGCTCCTACTCTATAGGTACCTCTATTGGTAAAGCACAGATGACTATAATAAAACCTTCAATTTATTACTATGCGTTTGATGTAAGTGAGTAACTTGGTTAAAGTTTTAGAAAAATCTTATCATAATCCGTAACATTATCACAGAATACAGAATCACTATATAGACATTGCAGCTGCATGACTGAATTCAAATATTTTCATAATTTATGCATGAAATAATATGGCCACCAAGAAAAAATGCAATTGTTTTATTTTAAAATTATAGGTAAGTATGTACCTAAACTGCATTATTTTCCATTATGAAGGCTGATTTGAACTCTTATAATAGAAAGATCGGTGTCCTTTGAGACGCTCTTTACGTGAGCACGCGAGCAAACCAAGATAAAAGCGGTGAGCTCGTCAAGTTAATTTGAAACGATGCCATATGCCACTGCGAGGCGGTATCATTATTACCGTGGCGTATATCTACTCATGTCTCTTTATATTGTCCAAATAAAAGCCTTCATTTGAAAATGGGTTAGATGGGATCTACTCAACCGTTCTTACATAAAATATTATGACGCATAAAAGAAAATTTACTTATTAGGGATATTTACCACACCAATACTATTCAGAAAAAAGAGAGTTTCAATACAGTACCGGCAGCAGTAACCTTTTTAACCGATATAAAAAACAAAAAACAGGATCCGGTGACAGGTTTTCCCAAAAAAATCCTACATTCAAAATGAGAAGTCAGTTTTTTTTAGTTTTTAAAACATAAATATTGATTTGGAGGTTTCTCCGAACTACCATTTCAATTCTTTCATTATACCTCCAATAAAGCAAAATTCACTTGCAATTTCAATGAATTAAGATTAACACGAAAAGGGACAATACTGACATGACGTGAAAGGAGTCTTTATCCTTAAGTATGTGTTTTATGTACCCACTGTTAATTTTCCAGAAGAGATGGTTTAATGCCTTAGTAAGCTTCCGGCTTTTTAAAAGTTTTTTCCGGATAAAGGATATCATCTTCATCATCATCAGCCTGAAGTCCACTGCTGGATATAGGTCTCCCCCAAAGAGTTCCATGGTGAACGGTCTTGAGCCTTTAACAACCACCGAATCATTCCGATATCGTAAAGGATATAATATTATGTGCCTAACCCAGGTTTTCATTTCCATTGAACTTACACATTGACTTGCTAGGACTAACAAATAGGTAATTTTTCAAATACCGATGTCCGATTCAAACGTCGGCGTCCGATTTCTTTGTAAATTACCATCCTATCGAAATTAATTTTTAAATCGAATTTTTAAAAGAAATTTTTATAAATATTGAATTTGAGAGCAATGCGATGTAAACAATGTCATTGTGATGATAGTGTAAACTGAGTGAATAAATATTAAGAATGGCTAAGAAAGCCAGAGTTTAGGTATTGCTTAATATAAAAAAAATAGATAACATTTTATAAAATAAAGTAGGTACTAATGCTATAAATTGCTTTTGCATCTGCGAAAATATATTCGGCTTTTTCAAAATGGCTACAAGATTTGTCCGGCTAGTGCTCTTTGATTTTCTCCTCCTACAACACTAGCCACGCGTGATCACTGGAACAAATAATCCACCCTTTCTTCCTTTCTTTGGACATATTAACAGCTTGTTAACTTTTATTGTGCCTCAATCGTGATGTGAAACTTGAACGGTTCCTCAAAGTGGTTATGTAATGTACCTAATTATGGGAGCATTGTGTCTCTCATTGCCTATACACACATGAACAAATTAAAAAACACCATATTAGGTATGTTTTGGTAATAAATATATATTTGGTTATAAAATTTTGCGAGATCCGATCTGGCTTTCGCTTCTGGAAAAAGTGTTGCGAGTCTCCTCTCCATAATTTGACCCTAGTAACAAAGTCCCTTGAAACGTAAGTACAAGTAACAAAGTCAGGAAATACAGGAATCACATACCTACAAAAACAATAAATATTTGCCCCTTTACCCACCGCAGTCAGCCAACCAACCCTCCTCATCTAAATATTTCACTGTCTACAATCGTACCAATAAAACCGCGGTTCAAATCACCACAAACCTAATGACATGATAGACATAGCCCGTTTTTCTTTTGTTACATTATTTCATAGTGGGGTCCCTTCTACCCCAGTGGGATGAGTAATAATAATCTGCTATTAGCTGAGGCACGTTGAGGGTTAAGCCAGATTGAACCACTTCATTACTGAATGCTTATAGCTCGGTTATGGGTTATGATTTTCTTTGCAAACAACTTGATTATAGGCTGTTTATCTTCAAAGGCTTTCCTGTCAATGTCATTGAGCTATTTTCAAGGCATTATTATGAAATATCGATGCATTATAACAACCTACAGTCGCGAAGTTTAGTATTTTATAAATTGACTCCGCTTCATATGAGATTTAGTGTTAGTTCAAAGCGTAGACCTAATCATTTACTTTTTCACGTGAGGCTTAGATATGTCGGTAATTCACGAGTTTTTTATTTTATTTCATTATTATTTAATTTTATTTTATAGTGTTTTTTTTTTTTGTATTGTGAGAAGAAAATCTCCGGAATATTTTTTTTAATTTAGCTTACCTGACGAACTTGTTTGTACTGCTCCTCAAAGCTCCACCCAGCAGCGCTCCCCTCCGAAGAAGAAGACGACGCTGACCCAGCCGGCTGTGCTGGCGGCGGCGGTGCTGGTGCCAGGAACGCTGGCGGGGCGTAAGGGAACCCTCCCGCGGCCCCGCCGCCAGCGAGTGCAAAGACACTGCTGGGCGTCGATAGAGGCGCGCCTTGGGCCAGAGAGGCTAGTGAGGATAGGTGCGGGTGGAGCGACGATTTCAGGGACTCGAAGTCATCCCGGACCTGGTGGAGAAAACTGCGTGAGTGCTAGAAATAAAGAAAATACTTACTGAAATAAAGATTCAAATGAAAGGCTACTGGAAAGAAGTACCATATAATTTAGCTCTTCTCAGAGGTAAGTTGAAGATGAATTATTAACTAATAGATACTCAATACTGTATTGCTGCACAGTAGGTACTTTTATTGTAATATCTTTTTGTAGTTGCAAATATATAAAGAAATTGAATTGAACATACAATATTTACTAAGTGACTACGTTCCATAATTTTGTTAGGAATCGTACAATTAGGTCGGTCACTTACGACCTAGCGGTATAAACTACGTCATCGCCTCTCCTACAAATCACTCTACGAAGATTTTCTGTAATATGATTTTGATGACAACTGTCGCAAAATATATTATTGGTGTTGACTCCAACTAACTATGTATATATAATGGTGTACGCTTAGATGGCGGGTGTTCCTCACTGAACCAGAGATTTGGTGTATCCTTTTGCAAATAGTCTGTGTACTTCATCCAAAAAAGGCTATGTTGTAAGCAAAGTTCCTACCTCACGTCAGCTCCGCGTGTGTATCAAAGAAGCAGCAGATATGTATAAACTTATGAACATCATCATTATTCAGCTGTACGAAGTCCACTGCTAAGCATAGCCAGCCACCATAGATTTCGAGATCCCCACGAGAGGTGCGTGGTTCCCATTCTAGAACCTTTCTGACCACCAGTTCTTCGAGCTATGATCTTGACCTTGAAGCAATAAAATCGTAGCCGGCCTCGAGGCGCGGTGCCGCGCCGTGGGACGTGGCGCCACGGGAACATATCCTGATCCTAACATTTTGCTCGGACCGTCCACAATTACAATAAAGGAACTTACTTTCAGCTCTCTCTCCATGGGGCGAGGCGAGTTCCTGGCATGGTGCGGCATCTGGTGGGTGTTCAAATGCGCGTGGTGGCTCATGTTGTGCTGCGGCAGCTGAGGGATGTGCGGCTGATGCTGCGGCAGCTGCTGAATAGGCTGGTGTTGGTGCGCCGGCGCGTCTCTGCCCACGCCCTCGTCTGAGCTCTCGCAGGACTGCTCGCCAGATGACTCCCCTTCGGAGCGGGCAGACTGGAAAAAAGTTTTCTATAAACATCATATCATTGTCATCTTCTATTTTATTTTAAAGTGTTAATCCACACTAAAGGAACCCCATTTTTTTTTTTATTATATCCCAAAAATACGACTCCGACGGGATTTGCCCCCGCAACTTTCCCCTAGATACTCTAACCAACTAAGCTACGGAGACGCTTCCAGTCGGAGCGATTATCGTCGACGATTACCATGGTACTCGTAGTTTCTGATAGCATACCATACCTGCGACACAGGGAATCCTAGTATGGTCAGCACTATGTATGCGACTGTTGGGTGTTATTTTTTTAACATCATATGAGAATCTGGTCAAACGTTAATTTCTACTTATCCTATATTATAAATGCTAAAGTTTGTAAACATGTTTGTTTGTTAAGATTGAAGATGAATGAATGAATGAAAATGCTTTATTGTACACCAATAAAAAATTTAAAAAAAAATACAAAATAAAACAGAAACTAAAACAATAAATGTACAATGGGCGGTCTTATCGCTAAAAATCGATTTCTTCCAGACAACCTTTGGATGAAGTGAAGATAAAATTAGAGGAAGATTGGTCAGGGTGGACTTAAAAACATAAATAATGGAAACACTTAAAACAACTGTGTAATTTAACATAAAGTTGAATGCTATAAACAAACAGCATACATACAAATATATATTATATAAATATTTATAAATATACAGATATATAAATATATATTCATTTATACATTGTAGATAGTATAAAATACATAAATGCAACCAGGACGACCTATGACAACTCTTCATTTAAATAGAAGTTTTTAACCCTAGTTTTAAAAGCAGCTGGTGAGATGAAGATGTTAGTTACTCAATCATAGTAACCACTGAAAGGCATGTATATAGTAAATAATAATAATAATAGCACGCAGAGTCAGGAGGTTCCTCTCTCTGCAGCCCTAGCCACCGACCGCTTGAGCCGAGCTTCGCGGTCGGTGGTTCTCCATTTTTATATATATCTTTTACTATAATAGTTGTTTTGATATTCTTTTTTGATATTAAGATGTACTTTTGTAGAATAAAATGTATTTTATAAATGAGATTTTAATTAAATATATGTGAATAATAATAATAACAGTTGTAAATTAAACTAAAATAATATTATACTAGAAATGAACTCTGTTTTCTACGACTACGACTACAAGTAGAAAACAGAGTTCAGATCACCAACCACAGGCAGCGTGCCCAAAAGGCTGGCGACGTGACCTCGTTGGATCGTTATTATTATTATTTTTCTGTTACTAAATAAATACTATATTTGTGAATAACAATAATAATATCTTTATTTCAGGCTACTTGACACATTACACAAAAAAGTGTAACATGCCATGGCCCATATTAATAAATACCTTACAGACTAACATACATATAATATTAAATAGCTTGGATTAACATACCTATAGTATGTTCGCCCTTATATTTCATCTATTCTAGATGATTTAAATTTATCAGGTGGATTTTTTTACTCACAGGACGCTGTAGTGCCTTGGACATTGTTAAGATAATAACATCCGATACTACAAGACCACTTTTTACCTGGATAACCTCAAGCGAAGCCGTCGCTAGGTTCTATATTAAGATGACCCCAAGAAGCTTTATCCTATTGACTCTTCACTGAAGTTGTTTTTTTTCTTTTTAAAACGCCATTTTAATGCAGCAGGTCAGCGTAGCATGAAGCCTACTTACCTACCCGTAGATTAATAACGAGTTCGAACTACCCTACAATTAAATATAAATGTCGCGAGGTGTCAGTCGTCTCCGTAAATACTTGAAATAATAGCTGGTAACTGCAACATGTATTTATTTTTATGCGTTGCTTGAACCAAGTGGATGAAATCTCGATGAATCCTACTACTATAATTTTCACTAAAAATGGGATATTTACCATGATTGTGACTTTATTTGTCCCCCGATATTTTGGCACAGTTTCATGCGCCATGATCACGGCATAAACTAAAATACCGTTCTATAACCCGTTTTTACTCGAATAATATTATCGGCTAATTTTTATCCGGGTAACACGCGATTAAACCCACGGCCGGAAGCTAGTATCTCATAATTTAATAAATGCCACAAGCAGATGGCTGCTACAAGAACTTATTGCCTTTGGGCGCTTATTTCGGTGACTGAAACCTGTGCGTTAGCGGTGGCGTAATTTCATATAATTCGTGAAATTATTTGACGACGAATTGTTTTAGAAGATTAAATAAACAAAGTGATTCATATTAATATCCCGAAAAGAGATTATTCAAACAACAAAAAGAACGAACGTAAGTAAAAACTAAATCAAAAATATCAATAAATTTTTTTTATACTACTGAGGTGGCAAACAGGCATACGGCCCACCTGTTGGTAAGCGGTTACCGTAGCCTATGAGCGCTTGCAATACCAGAGGCATCACGCACGCGTTGCCGACCCCGAACCCCCCTCCCCCTAAAGAGCTCTGGCAACCTTACTCATCGCAGGAACACAACACTATTTGAAAACAAATAATGTTATTTGGCTGCGATCTTCTGTAAGGCGGAGGTACCAGGCGGGCTGCTCCAATTCAGAACGAGAAAATCTCGCTGTGCCCTTCCTCCTCTAAAAAAGCTCCTACTGTTTTGTCCACGGATTATTTTAATCATCTGTTTTTGGCCTTTGTATCACGTTTACAACTAATTTTAAATGATCGTGAAGTTCGACATCAATTGCTACCTAAAACAACTGAATAATTGAGTTTGAACTGATTTGACCACAAAACAGCAGATTTTTGCCTAGGGTTTTTTCAACTGTCAACGTTAAAGAGTTCAAAAGTCGTCGAACAAAATTAATTACCAGTTAGGTGTAGAATAAGCGCCTTTCGGGATAACATACATATGCATCACCTTGTTTTAAAAACTAATTTGAGATTTGTTTCCAAAGAACGTTTCTGTAAAAAATTGGTAAAAAGAGATCCCAAATTTAACGGTAGAACCAGAAGTCATCAAGTGTTTAAAGTTCCATAGGACCACTAAGAAGGAACTGTAGCGAGCAATCAAATTGTTGGCTCGAAAAGAGCGCGTTTCGCCGACGGCCCCCGGCCCACAATTACGACATTAAAATTATTTTATTTCCATTTTTATTTATTATTCGCATCATTATTATATTGTGTGGAGTTATTATCGGTGAAATGTTTCGTTCGGATAAACGCTGGAGCGACACGCAAGCTTCCCTCAACGCCTTCCACCAGGGTTCCGTGTCTTAAATGCAACTTGTTGGAAAATTCTGAAGCGATAAATATTTTCTTCAATTTTTTTGAAAAATGAAAAATACTAGCTATTTAGGTACTCTGCGAAATCAATGTCACCATGACACATTGATTTATAAACAAGACATTGTGAACTCGCACTGGCTTGCGTTAACATGGAACGTAGGTAGGTTCGGCTGTTATGTGGGGAACCTACTGTCAGGGATTTGAAGTAGGGTCAGATCAGCTATCTATTATAGTTAGATCTGGATCAGTTGAGCTATCTATAGATCGTTTGTAACGGTCTTTAGATGGCTCAACTGTTTCTTGTGTATTTTGTAAATATTAACTTGTATTAGTTTTAAGTTTCATTCTGTAAATAAAGAATTTATAGTTAGATAAATAGTTAAAATACATAGCTACAGATCGAATCGTATTAATCAATAGTTAAAACGACGTAGTGTATGTAAATTAGCTTGTGCATGCACAAATCTCTTTTTATCTCTGGATGATCCACGTGGGTGTCACCTATAATATTGACCAAAATATGATTTGTACTTATTGCAAAATAACTTTTTCGTAACACATCACGTGACTCATTCACACATGGCTTCGTGTTTAATATTCATGTAGTATGCGAGAAAGGTGCTATTTTTGTTTCGGACATTATTTCACATAGAACAATTTAGTTCAAGAAATACTTTGTACCGAAATATTTTGTACTTTGAAGAAAAAGTACCCGTATTTTTCGACGGAACCCTAATCGCGTCCCTACATATCCTCCGTCGTCCCGTCGTGTTATTTTATCGACGTTTCTTTCTCATGGTTTCATGGCTACTGGATTCCAACTGTTTTTTATTGTTTTTAAAGTGACCGCAATTTTATTTAAACGTTATATCAATAAATTGAGCCACTTAAATTAACTTTCGAGTTCGTCCACCTAAGGTGAGAGTCTCCGAATTCGGTAACAAAATCAAATATCATGTTCTAAATATGTATGATTATCATGTGACGAACTGTAAAAACCAACACAAGCAACCATAAGTAGGATAACGTTAGCACATACAGTACTAATGCTCAAATAAATAGAATCAATACGCGCCGGTCGAAATCGCTCGTGATTTTATAATATAAAATTAACTGTACCTATGCTGTTTAGTAGGCTGATGAAGAGGCGAAGTACTTATTGGACAAGTCAATAATAGCGATAGCTGAGTAGTCCCGGATTATGGATTTAGGAAGGCCGTGGTGGCCCCATCTGAAGAATAGGCCCATGTCTACTAACACCGCTAAAACAAGTATGAATAAGATATGTTTTACAAAAACTAAAAACCGACTTCAAATTTCTGAATATTTACAAGACCTCTTTTTTTTTGTTATCAACCTCATTGCGTTTTGCTTACCTACTGTGGATGACACTGGCCACCTAAACTTTCGAATAAAAAACAAAAGTAAGATGACATCTATTCATCATCAAATAATAAGTAATAACTCTTACGGTACTGACTGACTGACTGCAATCAAACGTAGTGGTTTTATTCTCTTTGAAAATCAACGCAGAGCCTAACCAAAATCCTAAGAGTATGAAATTTGCAGGGTTGCGTAACGTATGGGTGCACAGAAAGGAATTCCCGGGGATTATCATAACATACCATAGTCGACAAATAAAAATTTCGGCAAGTCGTGATTTCAAGAGATGATGACGTTTTTTTAAGTTTAACAGGACAAGTTGCAATCCCTCAGGAATAAAATTAAAATGGGACCACTCCGGGATCATACTCTATACACCAGCGAAAGAATCATCAAAATCGGGTTACTATTGGCGGAGATATCGAGTAACATACACACAAAAAAAATACAGCCGACTTGAGAACCTCCTCCTTTTGGAAGTCAGTTTAAAAGCTCGGAAAAAACTGAAAAAATAAACATGAAATAGTGAGTTTCAGGAAAAATTCTAAAAATTCATTTATCAGCTCAGGTATTACTTTATCATTGTCATCATTATCAGTCTGAAGAATTCTACTGCAAGTCAAAAGCCTCCCCTAGGCTCAAAACCATTCCTTATGGTACTCTTATAATTAGAATTAACTATTTCAGTTAAAACAGCAAGCTTACAGTATAAACCAAAGTGCCTACTGTCCAAAATATATTCTTAAATATATTCTTAGCGAATTAAATATAGTACAAATGCTATCATTAAAGATGTCGACATGTTGGACCCTTAACATAACGAACGGTCTTGAGCCTTTTCCATTGACCAACTTCCCACAACCTTCACAATGTCGTCGCTCCATCGGGTGGGAGATCTTTCAATACTTCGTCGCCCAGTTCGCGGTCACCATTCGATAACATTTATTCCCCAGCGGTTGTCGGTTCTGCGAGCTATATGTCCTGCTCACTGCCACTTCAACTTGCCTAATCTGAGAGTTATGGTTCTTCTACAGATTTCCTCATTTTATCACAAGCCTTGTGATAAAATGAGGAAATCTGTAGAAGTCTGTTCTCTATTCTATTGTTACTTCATAGAAGGTAAATTAAAGGATAATAAATTAAGAAGCTGCTACTCACTGATACACTTAAAATCGTGACAGCAACAAAGAAACGGAAAGTGAAAGAATTCATCCACGGAAACCATTAAAGAAACCACTAGCTGATGTTTTGTATAAACATGAACCTTACGTTTTCTAAGAAGAACCCCGAGCCATGATAGAAGGACACACCGTTCATTAACGCGTTTTTCTTCACCATTAATGCCACACAAAAATGAACTTAAACGAACAAGTATAAAGTCTATTTTAGAATTGTTTAAAAAGGTTCCAATATCAATGGAGATAAAAACAAAAATGTTTTAAGCGAAACGCTACTCTATTTTAATGATAAAGAAGTGGTAGCTGACTGTTAAACAATTAAAGGTCTAGTTTAAGTTGAAGTCACGTGTTAACGAATCACTGTTCAAATTGTTTTATGAACTACTTAAACTACAAGATGATACCCTTAAAATGGAGGCTCTGGGTCAGTGGTTTAGGCCTAGCAATAATCAGTCAATAATCCATTAAAAAAATAGAAATAGGCTCATTTTATTTATCCCCAAGAATGGTAGACATCTTCTCAGATCTTCAAGCGATTAGATCCTTGAAGATGCCTAAGGGTATTAGTCAGAGGCATGTCCCAACACTAAGCACATGCCCACATTTTGCAATAGTGATTGATCCATAACCTGTCAGGTTGCAAGCCCATCGTCGCTTCAAGAATACTTATTGGTTTCCTCACAATGCTTTGTGAGGCACATTGAAATTTAACTTTTGGAATTGAAAAACTCATTGGTGCTAAACCGGGTTCGACCGCACGACCTCCGGATCGAAAGTTAACATGGCTACATCTTTCATCATCATAATTTCAGCCGTACGACGTCCACTGAACAAGGCCTCCCCCACAGACAGAGCAAATTCCTTATCATGTGGGGGGATTTGCCCATACTCACCACGCTGGGCATGCGGGTTGGCGAGCGCAGTTAGAGCTATCGATGTTAAAATAAGGGACGCTGCTGCCCATCCCCTAGCTTTTTTCTCTTAGTCGCCTCTTACGACATTCACGGATCGGTAGATGTGGAGGGGCCTATTCTTCAGTCGGGGCCACCACGGCTACATCAATTAATTACTATCAAAGAAATAAATAGAACATTCTCGAACCCCGAAGATGTACGGGAAGCAGGCTATTTACTACATTTAAGTATTAAATGCGATTTAATGTCACACTGTAATATTTGAGATAGAAATCGTAATCATACGCTAGTATGTTTACGAGTCAAAATCAAATAGAAACTTGTAATGAAAGATGTCGTGTGCGTCCAACATGTTTGGTATTCAAAACAAATACGACGGCAATAAAATATTGAACGTTAAGCTGTTAAGATGGAGATATCGGCAGAGGTGTAAGGTGAAAACATTGATGACTCTGTCGAATCACTTTATTACACGCGAATGACTAAATTAATACAACATAAACTCATTTTGACGTAAGTGATAATTAAAACAATTCGCCAATTCTTGAAACTTTGAAAAAGATCTAAAAAGGGATAGATTAGAGGATAGAGTATTATTTTAAAAATATTTTTTTTTAAATATTCCGGACATATCACACACGGTCAACTGATCCCAAACTAGGCATAGCCTGTACTATGGGTACCAGAGACTGATATACATAATAGATATATATTTAACACCCAGACACAGAACAAAAATCTGTGTTAGTCACAAATGTTTGTCCAGTGCGGGAATCGAACCCGCGACCTCTAGCACAGAAGGCAGAGTTACTGCCAACTGAGCTATGAGGCCTGTCAATTTATTATACATACATATTATACATATATCATATTATACATATATCATATATAACATATATTATACATATATCATACATATTATATTTGACTAGCTTGCACCTTCTATCTATTCCAAGTTTCATGGAAATTGGTTGTGTCGTTATGGCGTGATTGAACCACAAACATCCTCATTTAAGATAATAAAAAGATAACTAGGATAGGATAGCAAGAATACCATCATCATTTGCTGAACATAGGTCACCCTATAATAGACTTCTAGCGCGAACGACCTTGTACGAACTGCACCCAAACAATCATTTGGGTGGATTTGCCCACACTCACCACCCCGGACATGCGGGTTGGCGAGAGCAGATAAACCTATTGTGGATAGGGAACGCTGCTGCCCATCCCCTTGTTTTTTCTCTTAATCGCCTTCTGCGACGTCCGCGGGTTGTAACAGAGGGGCCTATTCTTCAGCCGGGCCACCATGGCGAATAGAAGGATATTTTTCAAAAATATGTTTCTTTCAAATTCCTGTTCCAAGAGTGGTTCCAAAATCCGCAGACATACTGTTTTTAACTCCATACAGCTTAGCTTATCGAAAGCCGATACCTATTTCAACGCTTGTACTAAAGGAATTTCTCCGCCTTTGTGTCCACAACAATTTGAATTCATATTCTTATTTGTTATGGAAATCACAGGGCAATGCCATTAGAGATCTCCGCGTGATGGCCAGGTTCGCATCCACACTCCCTGGAATATATATTAGCGGGAGGGTCACGAGGTTTGTCCACACATTAGCGGTGTTAGCACCCGGGATACCTTGCTACCTGTGTATTTGCCTAGACATAAATAAACTCACTATTTGCCTAGATATCCACACATATCTGGTGTTTCGCGGAGCTCGCTTACAACACCATTTGAGCAACGTATTGTTGACGTCGAAGGGAAATCTGCCTTTAGTGTTTGCGCAATCGAGAGGATTGTACAAGCTTCATACTAATAAGTTGTAAAGGCGGCTATTGAACTCCGATTAGCGGTCCGCTTCCATATTTTGTAACGCACGATCGTAGCGTTTATCTTCGCAATTTAAAGAGCAATAAATGTAGGGAATAAAGATGAACAAAGAGAATGGCACCTACATCTGTGAACCGATGGTCTGTCACAATGTTGCCAATAACTGCCGCAGTCACATTAACATTAGCGGACATAAAATAACCGCCAATAAGTCGAGGTACGCATCAAAATGTCGACAAAGCAACAGGTTCTCGTCTCGACAAACACGCCGTGTTTACATTACGATCCTGGGGCTTCATTTAATAATTCTCGGGAACTAAAAGCCTTTGAACATTTCATCAGATGACCCTCGGTGTTTGCACACACTCCTGCGTCGAGATGCTAATGTGGACACAGGGACCTGTATCGCCGATCGATGCGTTATTGTTAGCCCTTTCGAGCTCTGACTTCTACTATTTCACTGTGATGTTCGATCGCCGATATCTTGTGCAAACATTTGGAATTGGAATTCTTTATTTTTATTTGACTTTTTACGACCAGTCGGAAGAACTTGACCGTTTATTTTTTATATCAAGCAGCAAGCGGTGCCTTATTTCAGGCACACATTCTGTAATCATCTGCAGTAATAACAGTGCATTCGAAAGCTGGGGAGGTAGTAGGTAGGTTTGAAATATAAACTCCATAAAGCACAGCAGTAAATAGATAGGCAAAGGAAGCAGTTGTAAATCAAGAAGCCGGAATATGAAACGAGCTAAGTATTTGAGCAAAACAAAAGGTGATAAGAAGAGGTAAATAACCTGAGCCATTGACGGCGTGACGCCGGCGCGCGTGCAGCGTAAACAGTCATGTCGTGTTGGACGCGCGCCTACTCCGCGCAACAACAGCTGTTTAACGCCTCGTATACCTCGCTGAAAATATCGACGCAGACCATTTAGCAACCTCTCCACCACAGAGCATCAGCACAATTTATCATGCAATTTACGACATCAACAGCACACTGTGACTGCATTATGCAATTGCATCTTCATTTTCCGCCGGTAAGGTAGGTACACAAACATTTGCTCCACTCGTTTCTAATGGCCATCACATCCGTACCGACGCTATTGAATCCCAAATCATTTGGCCTCGTAATTTTATTCAGAATACCGCAAGCGGTAAGTAAAAAGAGATCGTGTCGCTTATTGTGATGATAATTATTTTCAGAAAACAAAAACTAGAAAGCGGACGGCCGGTGATGCCTATCAGTTAATTATTGTCACCAAAATGGCGGCATATTGTTATTGCTTCAAAATGGCTGGAGTGACAAATCGCTAGGTTTCGTGCACGTTCCGTTTGATTGACGCGTGCCAGATTCCGCGGTAATATACCTTTATCCATATTTATTTATGCGTAGAAAGCGCAAATAAAGACGTGTTCTTTCACATTGCGATCGAGATAGAGAATCGATGTTTACAGACACTAGAGGCGGATGAATGAATCGCGATTACAGAATTATTGATCGATTTGGGCCGGTCAGCTTATTAGGGTTATTAAGGTAATGTTTACGATTGGAAAATATCGAAGTCTTTGAGACAATTTGGAGCCGAAGCGACGTTTGAGGCCAAATATTGACAATTCTCACGAGTCGCAGCGGACACGGCTCGTGCTCGGCCGAGCCTATGGTCCTATTCCTTCCGCTTTTCACACGTACCTATAGGTAATAATCGATCGCTTTTATTGCCTGTGTGTGGACCGACGCGACACTTCGAGGAACTATAACGTGACCTCTAGTTTCCCGGATCGAGCGAAGCTGGACGTTAAGTGGACCGACAAACGGTTACTGAGTCGTGATTTCTTCGAAAGACCTGCGAGCTCGCGTCGTCAGATTCCTTTGTTATCGATTATCCACAGGTTCTGACGCACTGTGCAATTGCGTCAAATGTGAATTGTCAGGTAAACCAAAGCCCGCCTTTATTTACATTAACTTATTCCTCAAAACGGTAAACAGCAATCATCGTATAAAACCTTTGTGATTCCCAAAGTGGGTGTTTGACTTGAGTCATTTTAAAGGGAAGTTGATGTTCGATAGTGACCTCAACTTTGCCAGTGAGATGATGCTTTGGAGAATACAAATGAAGAACTAATTTTCCGTGTTAAGATATGGTTATTGATAAAGGGCATTGCGATGTGATGAGAACAACTTGTTACAGAACAAGGATTGGCGCATGGAGGCAATAATGCCCAACAGGCAGTAGGCATACAAAATAACAAGCTAGTAAATAACTATTTTCAATCATTTGAATGCACTACGGACCGACGGATGCGCTTATCTCCACAAATCAAAACATCAGCCAATAACTTATTTACAAACAGAACATTGTAGTATTTCGTCAGACAATGAGTTCGTGACGATAGTAAAGTGTATCGTTAAACGCTTTACCGTGCCTCAACCGCTGGTTAATTACCCAGAGCTTGCGGTGCTCGTAAACCTGGACCAGGAAACTAATGCCCAAACCGCAGGTAGGTCAGGTGAACACTACACATTGTATGAGTAACGGAGATCCATGTTGATTTCATTTCTTTACCTACCTACTAAGTAACGCTCCTGCTAAGCTGGCTGTGGTGGTCCCTGCTCAAGAATAGGCACCTCTATACTCTACTCCATAGATCTACCTGTGAATATCGTAAGAGGGAAAGAGGGCAGCTAAGAGAAAAAGAACTTAAATAGGCAGCAGCGTCCCCTATTATCACAAAGGTAGCTGTAACTACGCTCGTCTCGTACATACGGTGAGTATGGGCAAATCCCCCCACATGATACGAATTTGCTCTGGAAATCTATGGGGGAGGCCATGTTCAAGAGGACGTCCTACGGCTGAAATGATGATGAAGCTACGCTCAAACCTGCTACGCGACCTAGCGACTGCGGAGACCTTCCGAAGTGAGAGTGACTGAAATTACTGTTAATGCGTTCCGTTTCACCCTGCCCGCGTTGCTGTATGCACACCCTTAATCAAAGCTTGGACTGCTCTTTTCAGCTGATTTAAGGTAGGCTCACAAACAGGAACCTCTTTAGAACAACGCTTTAACATTTTTAACTCACTAATTGATTACCCTGAATGAAGTAATGTAATGTAATGAAACCTATAGATTGTTAAAATATGTATTAGAGGATGTAATATATAACAAATCGCCTTCACTACACGTTTATATAAACGCACATTCAAAAGTTGAATAAACCAAAACAATTCGCAGAATCCAGTGTATCGTGGACATAAATCAATTCGAGAATCGATGGTGACCTGTCCTGCTATCAATCAAAGCACCCACGACACAGTTCGTAACAGAATAGCTAACTCAGTCTTGTACAATAATCCCACCAGTCGGTAGTTGACGTTGTGCACGAACTGAAGGTCAAAGGCCCTTTTCAGAGCCACCATACATCAACCTGGTCAATAACCTAGTACAGGATGACCAAGAAAGAATCAATGACACGACAAGCAAGCAACCAGTCGGGATGACTTAGTTGGGATTTGAGGAATGATGAAATAAATACCTAACCTACCTGGTAAGCCTGTCAAACCGTAAATTAGAAAATCCACACAAATGTTCTAGATTAAATTGGTTTTACGCATATTGCATCATCATCATCAACCTGATGAAGTCCACTGCTGAATATAGGCCATGAAGAATGTTCATGAGCCTTCTCCATCCACCGACTTCCAGCAACCTTCATAATATCGTCGATCCATCGGGTGGGGAGCCTTTACACAATGAGTCGTCCCCATCTTCGATTCCCACGGATATTTAACGTAACGCAATACGCTATCTAGGAAAGAAGAAATTGGATATACCTATATAGGATCGGTAAAACCATTCACGTATCACCGTGATCTTATTGTATGGGTAAACGTGAACAAGGTATAAGGTTGGTTCTGAATGTAAGTTACCCAGCAATTTGATCCAAGCTGTGACATCCATGATGGTACCAGTAACCTAATGTCGCTTATCGAGATAAACCTATACGTCGTTAATTTATCAAATCGATGGTCCGACAAATACCAATCGATTTTGAATGCCTACCTACCGAGTAAAACGAACTTACTCGTTCGATATTCAAAGTCGATAAGTATTATTTTTAATGGAATGATGCTTGCAATGAAGTTAGATGTTTACAGGGTAGCGGATCCAAATGACGTACTGCGTGCTGGTGCTCGTTTATAAACTTACCATCAAGAAGGTTTAATGGTTATGGCCGAACTCGTGCCTATCCAGCATAGATACTTTTTCATGTCAATTTTTAGGTTTCATGAAGACGAATTTGTGCACGAAAGGAGCTTCTTTGAGGCGCACTTTAATCCTTTCACTACACTGATTCTTTCACTGACGGTCCCTAGGACCCTTTTCGGGCCCCCATACCTCAACCTGGTCACTGACCTACTACAGGATGACCAAGAAAGAATCAGTGACACGACAAGCAAGCATAAAGACGAAATTTTTTTTTTCTTTTTAACTTTTAAGGCCTCTGCGTTAGAAGATTTTACTTAGTTAGCCTTAGGTTATGCTGTGCTTGTGTGGCCAAAATAAATGTATGTATTTTCTTTCTTACTTTTCTTATCTTTCAATTATCCTTCATTACTTAATTGTGTCCTTATAGATTAAAGAGCTGCTGGCTCAGCAACTAGTGTTAACTTTGAAACTTTTACTGGCCTCATAGCTCAGTTGGTAGTAGCTCTGCCTTCTGCGCTAGAGGTCGCGGGTTCGATTCCCGCACTGGACAAACATTTGTGCGATTAATACAGATGTTTGTTCTGTGTCTGGGTGTAAAATATATATCTATTATGTATATCAGTCTCTGGTGCCCATAGTACAGGCTATGCCTAGTTTGGAATCAGTTGACCGTGTGTGATATGTCTGGAAAAATATAAAGCAGACAATAATCTTTTTCTGTTTTCTCAGTGTCCACGCAATATAAAATCAATCGAATATTAAAAATTCACACCAAATAATGACCTCCTCCTTTGGAATCGGTTAAAAATAACAAAAAAACCTTGTTTTTATACATTTCTTGGGACCTACGTAAAGAGTCCATCAAAACAAACATTCATTTCAAAAATCAATATGAGCCCTTTCGATAATGTTCAAATAAACCGAAGTGATTCAAATAAAATAAAATAAAAGTTTATTGAGAATCGTACGTAATCGAATGCGCTCAATCTGTCAACCTTCATTGTATTTTAAATTGATTTCTGTGACGATATGAATAAATCATACGAAGATTTATTTGATTTTGATAATCTTCCTCTTTATTTTGAGGTAGGTAGCGTAGACAGATTTAGGGCCTGCAAATAATATTATTTTTCGTTTCTTCAACTCACATCATTTGGTGCGAGTTGACGAGACAGATAATATATTGAATCAATCGGTAGATAGGAGATCTACCGATTGATTCAATATATTATCTGGTTCCAGATAATGGCTTCGATTCTATTGCTGCATCATACTAAAATAACATTATTTGATAGCGCTAAAAATGTTGCTGTCTCTTCCTTACAGGTCGAAACGACAAGGATGGCTATAATTTCAGCGTTGTCTCAAATTGGCTTAGGAAAATGCAGCAACAGAATTGACACTAATCTCAAACTCAAACTCCATGTCTGAATGATCATGTCGAATTTCCAATAGTCGTAGAAAAAACTTTATTGCCTATTAGGTTTAGAATAAGCCCCAATTATGAATTAACTTGTACATCTTAGTGCGAGTGACTGTACGCTACAAATCAGATAATCGAAAATAATTGATGATTAAATTCAATACGGATGACATGAATGTAAGATCGTGCCTTAAAAATACCAAGCACGCATACCTTAAATAATTGATAAATCAATGCAGTTCTCAACGAGAGGGCCACTAAATCAAAAGGCGACTGCCTATCATAACATATTGACGTAACAGAAACGCATATTAAACTGTTGCCACTAGATGGCGCGATAAGCGGCTGTCAAACTCACCTGTCATTAGCTTATTAATGGCGGCTGGACGCCATATTGATAGGATAAAGGTTATTGGAGTTTTATTGCGGTAAACGTGCATTAAAAAGTGGTTTTACTCTACGGTACTTAGCATGTCTTTTGTTTGTATTCAGGTTTGTGAGTCATTGATCCAAATGGTCTAATTAAAGTCACTGAATGCGTAATATCATTCGCGACAGTTTTGAACACAATGGCTCTCCCACGCATGTCTGGTATGATCCCAGCACATCTGTGCAATTTAGCTGGATTTGCATGCACTCAAAAAGTATAATTCAATTTGTCTGTTTACAAAAAGTTAACAAACCAGGCCGACTTAACACTTTCGCTGTTATCCTTCGTTTTTCAAAGGCAACACTGTCTTATTTAGCTAAACATTCGAATTCCTTCGTAGTAAGTCTGAAATCAACCAAAGCAATATCAACCCTACGCCGATTGATTTTCGATTGTAACTTTTTCTAACAATAAAAGGAGTTGTGACCTTTTTGGTACGGTTTCGGCTGACCATAGGACCACACACGGTCGGGAGTCAACATTGGGCCCAAGAACAACAGTATAGCACTTAGTATACTTTACAGTATCAGGTAAACTAGTAGCTTTTTGAAGAACACGTATTGGGGTTTCACTTTTTATATTATGTTTATATTTAAGAAAAAATAATTAAGAAATCATAGAAAACTGTCATTAGCTTGTACAAAGCTATTGAAAATCACCTTAAGTGCGCTTACGCCGAGTTTTGAAACTACTAATGAGATCATACGTTTGATAACTAAATAGGTACGTACGTACGCAGTACAGAAGCCTGGCTCAAACGAAAATGAAAACAAAATAGGTACGCCCATTTGTCTACAAAAAATCGGTTCTGTACATAAATAAACTCCTATCGTGGGCGAGTGGCGAAAAATGAACCGGTAGCGTGCCGACGACACGCCAACTCATAGAATTTACATTTTTATTGCATTTATGCAAGACGAATATTCAAACAAAGTTATGACGCGCATTGGCTATCGTAGTCATATCAAAATCATTGTTTTTATTCACAAATCAAGTAAACAAGTCAACTTAGATGTAGGTGTAGTAAATAAATCAATAGTAAAATAGTATTATGTATATGACGGCTGGATGTTTATTTAAATTTGTTGTTATCCACTGCAATAAATTCTAAAAAACTGCACCAAATGTTACACTAAAGTCTGCTTACGTCACATTTATTAATACCCTCAACGATCCCGAAATTATCAAAGAACGGTTTCGGGGAACAGTCGCTAATGTGCGGCAACCCCGCCCCTTCCTGTCGCGTCTACATGCGCGTGCGCCGGTTTAGTGCAAGTGTGCTGTGCATTTTGGGCCGTTACTTGCGAGTAACATGTTACAAGGGGATAAAATTGATTGAACTAAAACAATATTGCAAATATTTTCAAATGGGATATTGGCTAAAAGTTAAGGTCGGTACACTTGGCTAGCACAGCCAAATACAAAGTTGCTATAGGCATCGTCCTAATATAACGCGACTACGCGATCATCGCAAGTTCACAAGATTTTCAATCGTACGAATCCGCGATCAAACATATTAAGGTTTTTCTGAGTGTCCTAATCAAAACTCGCGCGATTAGTTCACGCTGCCATACATGTTTACATCGCGCGATCAATTCGCATCGCAAATTCACACGAATCGCGTTCTATTAGGACGAGGCCATAGAGTTTTATATGTACACATATAGATTAAAGTGATTTTTAATAGATATACCTATAGATAGAAAACTCTCTATTTTACCTACAACACACAGTAAATAAAAAAACTTTTAAGTATATTAACACATTGAAGATACGATAGGCGGTCTTATTGCTATGAGCGATCTCTTTCAGACAACTCTTACATGGACAGGAATAGACGAATACGATAAGGGATGGTGGAGTATAATGAAAAATAAACATTGAAATCCTAATGTTTCTTAAAAATAAATTATAAATAAAATAATAATTTTATTATAATGATTATTTTTTTCTTTCACAGTAATTAATTGTTGACAATACATTATACACATACATACATACATACATACATTCTATTTATGATCAAAAATGAGTAATCGGTTAGCTTGGTATGGGCATGTCATGAGGAGGGAAGAATGTCATGTGACAAGAAGAGTGTTAGATATGAATGTGGATGGATGTAGGAGTAGAGGTAGACCAAAGAAAAGATGGATGGACTGTGTGAAAGTGGATATGGTGAAGAAAGGAGTGAGTGTTGAGATGACGACTGATAGAGGGAAATGGAAGAAGAATACATGTTGTGCCGACCCCACATGATGTGGGATAAGGGCAGGAAGATGATGATGATATGATCAAAAAATGCCACTAGGGACTTATAAGGCACCCTGTTCCTACATGCAACTGCATACACACCGAAAAATGTCTCAAAAGCATAGTCACCAATTATTTAGATTTTAAGATATGTTAAGATTATACTTAGTAGAAAATGCTTGATAAAGCTAATAAGAACTCACTCCAAACACACGCCTCAAAAACGAACAAGTCAACAATTATAAAGTGTACTTGAGCCGAATCAACAGACTACCGTAGTTACGGACCACACGGACCCTGGAGACAATTGTAACAGTCCAGGAGTGGGTAAATAAGGTGGGTGGTGGTATCTGTGGCCGGGTGGAGTGGGCTTTATGGGAGGTATAGGGGAGGGATGGAGTGAGATGGACCTTCGCGTTATTCAGCTCAATCAGTGGTTAATGGCAATTAAGATGAATTAGGACCCCCACGTGTTGGCAGCCGGTAACACCTTTGGCCCCCGTGGGGTCAAATCGTAGGTACAGTTCTTATTTCTATGACTCTAAAAATAGTTACAAAGTGTATCAGGAGTCAGTCTCGATTCTTATTCATAATAACACAATAATAATTATAGGCTGATAAACGTATGTCAGCTATTGACTGTTAAAAAAGGAAAGGGCGAGAGTTATTAAACCAATAAAGTTAGGGACTAATAATTAAGAATATGAAGGTTGGTTGTAAATAAACTATAAGTGATATAAAACCCATTAATTACATTCCCACTTACATCAAACGATATTATTACTATATTAAAATGGCTATAACCCTTCAAATCTTGACGCCTTATTAACAAATAGAGGCAGACCCCTGGGTCTACGGGACCACCGGTGTTACATCAGCAAGTCAAATTATTAAAACCTGCTTGTCATTCAAGGTTTTGTTTGCAGCCACGGAAAAGAAGCTATCAATAAGATTCTTAGTATACTTGAGTGGTTTTATTAAAAATGCATAATTAAATGATAAATGAAAGTGGTGGACCAGTTTTTAAATTTAATTTTTTCGATCTCGAAATCTCTTGATATCCAACGACACCATAATATGTGCATCCATAGTATTCAATCGATTTCCATAAGTTTCTCAGCGAAACATTTTATTTAACACCCAACAGTCTCATAGGTACTTAGTCCTCACTCCACACAAGGATTACCTACCTATGTCGTGGGTATCAGAAACTAGGAGTACCATGGTATCACAACACCCAGACCAGCCAGGCTATTGCGTAAGCGAAATGGTAATGAAGATCGCAATTATAAGGATGATTTTATCAATTTTAGCAACTTTATTAACAGAAAAATAATAATAATAATAAAATAATAATAGTTCATTCCTAGTATAATATTATTTTAGCTTAATAAAATAATATTATACAAGGAATGAACTCTGTTTTCTACGACTACGACTACAAGTAGAAAACAGAGTTCAGATCAACAACCACAGGCAACGTGCTCAAAAGGCTGGCGACGTTTCCTCGTTGGATCGCTATACTGATCCTTATTTGAGCTACCTACATCTGAAGTTTTTCAAACATGAAAAGGAAAAAGCTAAGGTCTTGAAGTTTTCCCTTACCAAATTTAGAACATTTTGAATGTTACCTACTCAGATTGTTAAAATTACCCTCAAAGTTACAAACGTCATTGCCATTACGCTTACACAATTGCATCACCGGAACAAATATTTGCAGATCATGCGAACATTTGTCCCGGCATTAAAGCTTGCGTCTCGTCGCTGCGCCACCGAGGTCGTCATAGCATACTTATACATTAGCATACTCTGATGAAAGAGGCCACTCAACATGCATGATACAGATATTAAAATCACGTCTCAGAAACAATTAACAGAAACGAGCGTGCGATCAAATAAAACTGCTTTTGTCATACAAACAGACTAGCTTATTCAAAGAACCATGAAGAATAATATTAAATTTTAAATGAATCGATTTCTGTTGTCCAATCGGATCGCGTAAAAATTTACAATATGGCGGACGCTTCTATTCGGATATATTAGCTTAAGTTATGCTTAGGACCTACTTGCATTTGTTAAGAATTGTCCTTGTAGGCTTATTAATAGTAAGTATTTTTATAAGAGGCGACGAGCTTGCAAACTGTCACGTATCTATGAAAGCGGTGATGGACTTGCAACCTGTTACGTATGGAATACCCACTTCTGCAAAATGTGGGCAGTACCTGTCAAAATATTTGAACGTGCCTCTGACTACCCCCTTAGATATCAATGATCTGATAGACTGGAGATCAGAAAGGTTGTCTACCACGCTTAGGGGTAAAATTCATGAGCCTATTTTTTGGGGTATAATGTTTAGATCGAACAAGAAGAGTTTGATGAACTGATCAATTTTATATTGTACTAACAAAAGTACAAGATAAAATTAATCAATTTTTCTAACTAACTCAAGGTTTTACAATATTTAAATCGTAGTTTCTATATGTAATCATTTATAAATTGTTTTCAATCTGCCAATCAACTTCATAAACACTGTAATTTTAATATAATTCGCTACGCTAAACTAATTAGCAACGAATGACGCAGCTACTGCGTTCAATCTCATCCTTAGTAATATTATAAATGCGAAAATGCGAAAGAAACTCTGTTTGTTTGTCACCTTTTCACGACTAAACGGCTGTACGTATCGTAATGAAATTTGGCAAGGAAATAGATTATATCCTGGGGAAGGACATAGGCATCTTTAGTCTCAAAAAATAATCTGGAACGGGGTGAAATAGGGGTTTTAAGATTGTATTGGCAATCCATAATTCCTCAAGTTAGAGACCAGGAAATTCATATTAAGGATTTCGAAGAAATAAGAAATACGTGTAAACAACATTTTTACAAAATCATCCTGTAAAGGGGCAAAGTAGGAGGTTAAAATTATGAGGTACTAGCTTTCAAATAAATGCGGACGAAGTCGCGGGTTGCTTGCTTGTCGTGTCACTGGTAATTTCTTGGTCATTCTACATGAAGGTCAGTAACCAGGTTAAAGTATGGTGGCCCTGAAAAGGGCTTACAGTTCGTGGTTCTTTCACGAACATCATGAACTTATGAATATTGTCATAAGCCCTTTTCAGGGTGAAAGGATTAATGTGTGCCTCTTAGTCTCAAGTCGCGGGTAACAGCTAGTTTTAAATAGTTTGTAGAACACAATTAAGTAGGTACCTACGATTTAGCAAACAGTTTTCCGTCACAGAAACGCTAGTCAACCTCAAAACATCACAGGACAAAGAACGAGACGAGACGCATCACCTCTTACCTCCGATTGAGAAACCCAATTTGAATAACAATCAATAAATTAATGTACTACCATAATTTATTCATAACCGGAGTCTGTGACACACCGACGCAAGACGAGCACTGAATCTAAATGAAATTTTATAACAAACTCCTTTTCAACGGCCCATTATGGTCAGAATGTGATACTTTTCTTAATGTATCATCATTATCGGCCACCACAATGGCTCTTTAAGCAGCAGTGTCGTTAAAGCGGACTAATCTCTTTACACGTAAAAACGGACAGTGCTGAAGTGTTTCTCGTGTTGGAATAATTAGTCTGCAATTGAAAGCATGCTTTATTTCAAGAGGTCGGGCAAAACGGACATGACACGGATGGCCAACGGTACACTTTCACGAACACAATGATAATTATTTCAAAAGACTGCGATTCGATAATTTTACCATGTTGTTACGCGATTCCGTTTTTAGAATATGAAAAGAAAATATTCAAACTGTCTACATCCCTAAATAGAAGATCGTTAATTACAGACCGTAATCACATTTCGCCAAACGCGTTACGAAACACATGTCCCATCCCTTCACTGTTCTAAATTTAAATAATATTAAGGCGGGAGCTGGAGGCACGCTCCCCGCTTCAGTACATTCAGATAATTATGTTTTTTTACCACTTTTAGTTTATGGCGTGTTTTATACACCGTTATTTATTATTTTAAGTACTTATATCAGCCTAGGAAATAAATATGTTTAGTAAAATTCCCCTTGTAACTTTTCACAGAACTCGTAAAAACTGCATTCCAATGCCGAAAACTAAGGGTTTGGACGGCGATTTAGTTTGATATAAATAATTACATGCGAATTGTTGCGCAGAAGCAGTGGGTCATCAATTTGCGTGTCGTCACGATCGCCTGCAGCGTTTAGGAAGCTCTGTTAACATAGATTATTTGAGCAATTATTAGTTAGACGTCAGTGGTTCGTTTTGAGTAACTCCCGAAGTGTGTAGTGCGGGAAACGGGCCGATCCGGAAACAATAGTGTTGTGAAGATTTTTACACAGCATGATTTTAATATTACCGAGTTTATTGTATTTTAACTTTACTTTTATGATCGCCGTGGTGGCCCCGGCTGAAGAATAGGCTCCTCTATTACCCGTGGATGTTGTAACAGGCTACTGAGGGAAGGTCGGGTATGAGCTGCAGCATTCCCTATCAACAATAGCTTTATCTGCGTTCGCCAACCCGCATGCCCAGAGTGTGGTGAGTATGGGAAAATCCCCCCAAATAATTGTTTGGGTGCAGGCCATAAAAGGTCGGACCAACTTGTTACCCTATGTTCAGCAGTGGACGTCTATGACTGATGATAATGATGACATATTATGTTGATTTATTTTCTTTTAAATGGTAGCTAATCCGTCTCTGTGGTAAATTTAATTCTAATATATATAATTTCCGCAGTTCTTCTGCAATAGAGTTTCAACTTTTTATTGCACTGGCCATAATAACATTGCGTGTCTAAATCGTGGCTGCAGGCAAAACAGTAGCAAACATCGCCGTCCAAATTGCCGGCTGTCGAGCCTGTGATGTCAGACGTCAGATCCACCATCGATTAGTCGATTATCAGAATCATGGGAATCGATTATTTGCATTTATTGCGTCGTGATTTTAGCAACGAAAAATGTATTACCTATTATTCAGTGGGTAGGGTGGGGTTATCGAGTTAAATAGATTAATGATAATTCGGTTTTCATCTCACTAGACTGGTGCGAAACTGCGTCAGACTAGCGAATATTAAAAAACAATTCGTTAGAACACACAGGAGTGTCACAATTGAAGACATGGAAACATTAAAAAAAATCGCTATTATTTGTAAGAATTACCTACCTATTCGCCACAGTACCTACCTAGAGCTAATAAAAGTTCATTGGCTGGCTACAGTCTAATTACTTTAATTGTATTAATTTAAGGCGTATCTGACTGACTCGTATTCCAGATATTACCTACTTTATGTGTCGTGATCAGAATAGCAGTTACGCTAATAATGAGCTTTTCCCGCCAACTCATTTCAAGATGGCGGGCGCGATTTCACGTTATTAAGACTAGTTATCGCGCGACCTGCCCGCTATCCTCTAATTATGCTACCGGTGTCTCCCAAGAAATAATATTGGATATTATAAACTGGAAATGTAAGAGTTTATTCAGGTACCTACCCTTAGAGGGAAAATGTTGAGTTTAAAGATACGCGTATGAACATTGAACACCCACTACATAATATAAAATGGGTCGCAAATCGTCGGCTAGCAAACAAAACCGCGCAAGTAATATTCCGCTACAAAAACTGTTTTATTTAATTATTTTAAAAGTAATCATACTCAATGTTGTTTTGTGATTTTATAAGTCCTAAGTATTAATCATTCTAATTATTCTAAACATTAAAATTCCTTTTCATTATACTTTTCTTTAATTGGGCAGTGTTCCAGATGACGTAGGCTGTGTTAACAGCGACTTGCGCGGTTTTGTTTGCTTGCCGACGAAATATTCATTGATGGTATAGTATTGAGTTTATTCTCAGTCTTTCGAGCCGCCTCAAATATTATTTTTTATAATAATGTACCTAGGTAGTGATGGCTTTAGTACAAAATATTATTGTCCTATTTATCAAGATAGTGAAATTTCGTTTGTTATTTCTTAATGAAATTCAAAAGAGGCGAGAATTTAGTAGGCACGTATGTATTAATATTATGCCTACCTAAGAAATAAAGCCTCCGAGGATAATATTCAACTCCAACTGATACACTGAATTTAGTGCGAAGGGGTGTAGAATTATAAAGGTAATTAGTATGAAGTGGTAGCTGTTTCCTAGAGTTACAGATTTAGCTGCCATTATGCTAACAGATTATATGTATTCCTTAGAAACAGGTGAGTAGCACGATCCAATGCTAAGCGTATTGCAAATAGACATAACTTTCTTTTACAAGTTCTTTATTGAAAGTAAAATCACAAAAAAATATGTTGAATTGTCTTTTAAACTAGCTAACGTACATATACCAAAAATATGCCGCTCCATATGTAGGTACGTAACCGTGGATGTCGTAAGAGACGAGTTAGGTTAAAAAGCTAGGAAATGGCCAGCAGCGGCGTCCCCTATTTTTGGACAGCAAGGATCTATCTCCGCCCGCCAACCCGCAAGCCCAGCGTGGTGAGTATGGGCAAATTCTGCCCACATGATAGGAATTCGCTCTGGGTAACTGTGGGGGAGGCAATGTTAAGCAGTTTACAGCGTACGGCTGAAATGATGCACATACATTATTTTATTTTCAAGTTTAGGTATGAAAACCTTTATCAGCCTACCCGTGTTTTTTTATAAAATTTTCCCGTAACTTATGGCGCAACTCATAATAATTGTTACAGTTAATCGGCATGTTTTACAAACATTACAGAATTCCTTGAATAGTTGCCTATGTTTGTCAACTATCGGCTATAACGATAAAATCGATAACTGATTCAGTACTTACAATGGTTGTATTGACTTACCTACCTACATAGAATAACCATCGATGAGTAGGGCACATTTTTTGATTATTTGAGCCGTAGGACGTCTGCTGCTCAAAATGACCTCCTCCACATAATTCCAGAGCGAATTCCTATCATGTAGGGGGATTTGCCCTATACTCTATCTTTCTATATATATAAGCTATCTTTGTGACAATAGGGTACGCTGCTGCTCATGATATGGAGGGGCTATTCTTCAGCCGGGGCCACCACGGCCCGGGTGGTTTAAAATTAAGTAACTTTGATTTAAATATTATATCCTTAAAGACATGTTGTTTTACCATTTTCTGGCTACATTTTCAATATAGGGCGGTACGCCAAATCGTTACTATAATAACAAAAGGTTCGATTATTGCATCGGCACCGTATCATTAAGGCTATGCATCCGATTCCGAGAATCGAGATCGTTTACGCCGAGACTCGGGAACCACTGCCACAGAATAAATAACTGATTTATCGCACTAAAGTTTCACTCTGTAGGATCCTACATCAAGGAAAATATATGTACCTACCTATTTATTTTATAAACTTTTTTTACTAAGACATCCAACGAAGTGTGTTTTTTATACGTATGGCTTCCAGATTGTTTATGTTTAATGTGTTGGTAATTATTGTTTTTGGCTCTTTAAAAATTATGTTTCTGTATGGACCTGTCTGAAATAAATGAATTTATTATTATTTATATAACTGGCAAACAAGCTTACGCGCTCACCTATTGGTAAGAGGTTACTGTAGCCTATGAAATCTTGCAATACCAGAGGCAACGCGTGCGAATTGAGCGACCGCGAACAAACCAAACCGCCCCCCCCCCCCCCTCCTTCATTTACCTTTCAAAAATTAACGACAATTATATTTTTAATAATCTGCACATAGCTTGCATGTGAGAGTTATGAAAATAGTAGGTAAGTAATTATAAATTTTGAACAGGGAAGTTGATTTTTATAACAATTATTGTAATATCATCGGGTAGATTTGTTGCGCACTGAGAATCGCTTATCTAATCTGAATTGAATCTTAACCACGCTTCCTAAGGTGTATTTGAAATTGAGACTCGATTTGGAGAGATAAAAGCCTGCTTCACCACGCACTGTAGCGTGCGGTGGCGCGCGTGAGAATCCGTGCGATATATCGTATCCAAGTGATTGACAGTTGATTGTTTTTGCAGGTTGCTACATAATTGGCGCAATCAAATAGTAATCTTTTTACTTCTTTCGGTAGTTATGTTTTTTAAATGTTCGGAATGTGTGCAGGTTGTTGTATCAAGAACGTTAGTACGTTTTTTTTTTTTTAAATATACCACTGGATTTAGCTGTGTACATTTTTTTTTCAACAGTCACTTACACAGTCGTGACTCCTGACCCCACGGCCCACACTAGAATTCCCTGTGGGTATCAGAAACTTCTCATTAGTTGATAAATTAACTTGTTTCCTTATCGTGTTACTGATTCATTCTTGGTCATCCTGTATTAGGTCAGTGACCAGGTTAAAGTATGGTGGCCCTGAAAAGGGCCTATGACCGTCGGTGAAAGAATCGGATTAATAACTTATATTATGTATCAATAAGGCGGCTAATCGCTAAATATTCTACCTAATTCCGATATAACACAAGTTTCATAGTTCATTTAAGATTGATTAGGTAAATAATATTATAAACAAAGTTGATGATAGATCGAAAGATACATTATAAGTACCTAGGTACAAAAAACACTGTTCACAAAAACCGTTTACCTACCTACTGACCTAAATTCACATTCAGTAAGTAGGTATATCACTGCAAAAGATTCGTCAGTGGCGCAACGAAAGACCTTCATCAAAAATAACAGTGATTAAACGATTAATCACAGCGATGACGTGTCACATCACTAGCGCCGGTCGTTTATAGAGACAGCTACTTGAGTCTTGAATGGAAAAAAAACCGTTATTTAAGGCTTTTGTGAGGTTTACTCTTTATGTGGACTTAATTAATTATGTTGAATGTGTCGACCATTGAGCATGTGATTAATTTTGTCTGAATTCGTGTTTTATTTAGTAGTAGCTTCCACACGCGGCTTCGCCCTAGGATCGTTGTGGTACCCGGTTTAAAAGTAGCCTCTAAGTTATTTATATACGTAGAATAACAAAGGTCACCGACATAGCTCTCAGAATTAGCAAGTTCAGGTGGCAGTGGGCAGGCCATATAGCTCGCAAACCGACAACCGTTGGGGAATAAAGGTTCTCGAATGGCGACCAGACGAACCGGGCGATACAGTGTTGGAAGGCCACCTACCGATGGACTGAGGATATTGTGAAGGTTGCAGGAAGACGGTGGATGGGAAAGGCTCAAGACCGCTCGTCATGGAACTCTTTGGGGGAAGCATATGTCCAGCAGTGGACTTCTACATGCTCATGATGATGAATGTTGATGTCTAACTTCTCTTTCGTTTAGAAGTAGTACTAAGACCAGAAACAACTTACCTACTTAATAGGAAAAAATGTGTTTTTTTTTTTCAGTTACAGTGTTAATTTTCATGTAAGTACATGTATTTAGAAGAATCCCCTTAAGGGATAGTACATATATTACAAAACACCTTATATAATAAAACTTGGCAAATATTTGTTTGAATCGGGTATTACATACGAGAATAAACCCATTACATTTCGTAATAGGCACACAAATAATTCGATGTATTACCGTATTTGCTGACATCGATGCACAAGTATGGAATGTCAGTAGGTACCAATTTATTATGTTTACATTTTACACCACAAAGATGCCGCCCACAACTGTTCTTCTATAAAATGTCATGAACATACATTACAAAATGATGTCAGTAAAAATCATATTAATATAAGGTGATAATATATGTATAGAACCGATAACCGTTGGGGAGTAAAGGTTCTCGAATGGCGACCACGAACCGGGCGACGCAGTGTTGGAAGGCCCCCCACCCGATGGACCGACGACATTGTGAAGGTTGCGGGAAGTCGGTGGATGGAGAAGGCTCAAGACCGTTCGTCGTGGAACTCTTTAGGGGAGGCCGATGTCCAGCAGTGGACTTCTACAGGCTGATGATTATGATGATGATATATGTATACTACCCCGAAAGGGGCTTATTCTACACCCAATTGGCAATAAAGTGCGTTCTACGACTTTTAGAAAATCATCTGTTTTGAGCTCAAATCAGTTTAGAATCTTGATTAAGAACTTTTCCTACATTTAATAATTACTTAAATAAAGACATAATAAAATACCATAAACAGCTTATTTAAAAAGTTTGGGAAAATCTACCTACAGGGCAAAAAGTTATTTTCACTATTCTTCTACTATTCTTTTTGTTTATGGAATAAGCGATTATCACGCTATTATTCTTCCTTTTTGTTGTAAAAACATGTTCGGCGATTTAAAGCGACATTTAGTGTAATTACCGAAGTAATCATGGTTACACCGTGGTAGCAATGGTAACATTACTTCCTATGGTAACAACGCTGTCGAAAAAGTTTTGGTTTTACAATCCACTCACCCGAAATAATTCTCGAAGCTTGAGGAAAATTTTGAAGTGGTTATTCGGGTCGTTCGAACAAACAATCATTTTATTGAGCGTTACATGGCTGGCAACGCAGCACACTATTGGCCGATCAACTGTTGTAACTGACAAATGTTGCTTCTAGGGTACAAGACACGCTTGAATGGGAGGCATAAAATCCATGTACACAACACAATGGCGACTAATTTGAAAATACTATAGTTTTGGAAAATAATGTCTTATTGTTCGGAATGCTTCTTTAGTGCTACGAAGTTTTAAAGGGTGGAAGCTGTTAGAATAGCGCGATCAGATCCTAGACGATGTCTAAGTGCAGGTATTAGTAATAGGCATGTCCTAATTTTTTTCACATTTCCTCATTTTCCAGTAGCTTTATGATTACTTAATGGTTTCCTCACGATGTTTAACTTCGCCGTTTTAAGCATAGGCTACGCGCACTTAAATTTCATTGGTGAATTACCGGGTTCAAACCCACGACCTTCTAAAAGAAAGTTGTGGAACCTCCCACTGCGCCAACACGGTTTATTCCCGCTAAGAACCACAAAATACCTAATTGCACACCGCAGCATAAACTATAGCTACTTATAGTTATGCATAGCAGGCATTATTGAGTACTTTCTCGTTAATAGCTTGTTCTCATCTAAAAAGAAACAAAAAATAATTTATCCCCAAAGAAACACCTGCATTTGGCATCGCTTTTATTTCCCTCCGAGTTTTACAGCCCCAAAAAGACTACCTTAATTTGATCCCCCATGTGGTTTTATTTTCCTTGTTTCACTCAAGAAGGGTAGGTCTAGTTTTCTGGCGGCTAGTAAACACAGTTTTAGTGCTAGTAAATAATTAAACCGCCTAATTTGATGCGAGGTGAGATGGTTCCGTCCGGTTTATGTGGGCGAGCCTCGATTGGATGACAGCAAAATGCTTTGTAATGTACACACACGTTGGGTGCTAGATTAAAAGGATATAAACCTCGCCTTTTTTCTAGAACTATCAAAAGAAGGTACCAATCAGAGTTTCTTATGTCTAGCGCGATAGAATAAATTATAGCCACAAATACGAAATGAGGAAATCCTTAGAAGAACATAGCTCTCACAAAGCTGAAGTGGAAAGTTGGGGGAAGTCGGTAGATGGAAAAGATAATCGTTGCAGTGGCACAAATTTTATAATAAGAAGACCAAAGTCAAGTTCAAAAAGAAGGTTTTCTTTTACATTATTAAAAGATGCACTCGGACGGTTGACACGCGTGGAGTCACAGTATAGGTAGAGAAACAAGATACACTTTAACTTTTGTTCTAACTCAAACTTCAATAATTTTTTGTCGCATTTTTAAACGTGGATATTTGGAAACCGTTACAAGTTATAGATGCCATAGACTTTCCGGCATTGCTTGACAATGATTTAATATTGAAAGACGTTCGTGCCAAAACAGTTTGGCGATAAAGTTAGAACAAAGCAAAATAAAATGGCGTTCAATGAATCAACTTCAACGTTATAAAATATTCATAAAGGGTCGTAAACGCGAATAAACTGCAAAGCTGAGTCGGCGCTATCAATCATCCCCTCTCCCGCCCACCTCGGGAAAGCATTACTTCACTGGCATAATAAAAAGCAATTTAGACAGGTGATGTTCTATCACGAGTAACGACCAATAGCCAATCATCATTACCTCATATGTGTGATCTCGCACTATTAGCCAATAGTTTCATTTACAATGCAATCATTGACATTCATTTCGGCTTATCTCATCTCTATCTCATCCAAAAGTTATCGGCATATGACATACATACCATCAATCCTACTTGACTCGAAGGTTATTATAGGTACCTACCTCCTGATAATCTTGGCTACTGGACTTTCTTACAAAAACCAGGCCAACAATTAAGCCTATGGTTAACCCTAAAGAGATGGATATGGGTCTTCAAAACCTAACTATATAATTCGAAAGTGTGTTTGTTTGTTGGTTGGTTTTACAAGCAGTGACAAAGCAACGTACGTGTTTTTCTGCATATAGTCAAAGGGCCGGAAAGTGACATTGGCTATTTTTATTCAGTATATTTTACCATGAGTGAAGCCGTCGAAATATGACTACTTTAATAAAAAATTCTCCAATATTTTTATCTAAATTTCAAATACGTCAAAAGTTACTTCAAGTATACCAGAATTATAGCCTCACCTACTATTATTGAATCTGTGGCATTACCCACCATCATTGTAGGTATCATGTCGTCATTAGCAGCTCGGTGATTTGCACGATTCTACGAATTGTTTCAAAGCACGGGCCCGCAGTAGACTTGCCCGTTTAGGTTCCTACATAGAGATCTATGTACAACATATCTAAATGTTTCTCAGAACTTTCAAAACGAAACGAACCAAGACTACTCCAATTTAAGGGGTATCCTCGATCAAAATGATAACCTCGACGCGAGGACGCAACCTCTATGCATTTTTAAATATCTGCCATCGTTATTAAAGTTGAAATTGGATCGCGCTCCGCCGCGCTGTTCACTTGGCGGTTCGGCCGTAAATTGTGGAAAAACGCAGTATTTTTATGATTCCTACCATGAAATAGAAGATTTTGAACAAATATAACGTAACTCTCGATAACCGTCAATTTCGTGGATTTTTCGTGTTCATAAACGAGTAAGTAGAAGATGAGTTATGTTCCAAACTGCTTGAGTGAGAGGTATTTAAGTTTTCAAACGTCTAAAAGACTAACTTGCGAGCGCAGCTTCGCTCGCGTGGTTCCTTGATAAAAATGAGCCTATATGTTATTCTAGGTAAAGAACTCTTATCTATTTCAACTTTCATTGAAATCGGTTGAACCGTTACATCAAACATCGAAGCATCGTTTGAAACGTTTACATTTATAATATTTTTAGGATAGTAGGATTTAATGCGTTGGGACTCATGACGGACGAGATGATGGGACGAGACTCGATGTCGATGTTATAGTTAGAGTTCTTTACCTTTAGGAGGAGGAAGGGCACAGCGAGATTTTCTCGCTCTAAATTGGAGCAGCCCGCCTGGGAGGTACCTCCGCCTTACAGAAGATTGCAGCCAAATAACAATATTTGTTTCAAATAGTGTTGTGTTCCTGTGGTGAGTAAGGTTGCCAGAGCTCTTTAGGGGGGAGGGGTACCGCAGGCAACGCATTAGCAATGCTCCAGGTGTTGCTGATGCCAATAGGCGACGGTCACCACTTACCATCAGGAGGGCCGCAAGCCTGTTAGCCTACGTATACCTAACATTTAAAAAAATCCTAGAATGGCATATGTATTCTGAGACTGTGGCAAATAGTGGACTTCCTCGGGCTGATGATGATGATGATCGTGACCAGTCCAACTTTGGTTGATTTTCAAGTTAGAACTATTGAGTAATCTGTGGTTTCAATCTAATCATATCAAATCCTGTCTACGGTCATTTGATACAGCTAAGACGCCACCCTTATTGATTCGAGGACACATGATAGCCTTAAGTCGACGACTTTGACTCGTCTATCAAAGAATTATGTGATTTATTTGCTTCTGATATTTTGAGGCTCGTAAGCGGAAAAAGAATTTTTTTGTGTAGAACATGGCAGAAATGAGAAATGATTTTTGTAATTTAATAAACAAATTTCATGCGGAAAACGAACGACTACGGGTCTACAAGACCAGAGTTGAACCAAGGATTTCGTAAAGGGGGCACGAATTTTGTTATCTTACTATACTACTTCATCATCATCATTTCAGCCGTACAACGTCCACTGCTGAACATGGCCTCCCCCGCAGACAGAGCGAATCCCTTATCATGTGGGGTGATTTGCCCATTCTCACCACGCTGGGCATGCGGGTTGGCGAGCGCAGTTATAGCTATCGTTGTTCAAATGAGGGACGCTGCTGCCCATCCCCTAGCTTTCTTCCCTTAGTCGCCTCTTACGACATCCGCGGATAGGTAGATATGGAGGGGCCTATTCTTCAGCCGGGGCCACCACGGCCTATACTACTTATTTTAGCTAAATTTCTTACATAAAAATGTTACGTGATGGACTGACTGCCAATCAACACACGCCAGAAGTAGTAACGTCCTTTTTTAGTCACAGAAATAATTTTCGAAAATTCAGGGTAATGTTAGTATGAGAGATTGAAAAAATAAACTCGACTTAGGAATGCCAGGGTAAGACAGTAAACCAAGATATGCAGAATAGCCGCCTTTACACGGACGCGAGTGAATGCACGCGCTAAAGCTACTGTGAAGGCGTGAGTAGTACCATGATTGCGCGTAGTCCTCAAGCGTGATCGCGCGCGGAAAAGAGTGTGTCTGAAGTTTAGATTTTGACAATGGATTTTTCTTGGTTGCGTTCTTTCCTCTGTGCATTCTTGTACACTCCTAGTCACGTTAAGCGCGTGAGATAGCGCGTAGACCTTGTTAATGTTACACGCGCAGTCTTTCGCGCGTTCTTTCCTACATGATGGAGTGCGAAATCAAATCAAGCGCGTACGTATCATCACCGTCATCATTTCACATGGGCTCACCCACAGACAGAGCAAATTCCTTATCATGTGGGGGGATTTGCCCATACTCACCACGCTGGACATGCGGGATGGCGAGCGCAGTTAGAGCTATCGTTGTTAAAATGAGGGATGCTGCTGCCCATTCCCTAGCTTTTTTCCCTTAGTCGCCTCTTACGACCGCGGATAGGTAGATATGGAGGGGCCTATTCTTCAGCCGGGGCCACCACGGCGCGTACGTATAAAGGTGGCTAATGCATCACGCCTCCGTCCACGTTTAATTAAGGACAGTCGTGCACCGATCGCAATATCGGAACGCGATTATAATGTGTATGACTTCGCGAAGACGTAGCAATGCGGGCGTGATACCCGTGTCGGCTTACATAACCGATGTTTGTTATTTATTCATTTGACGTGTTCTGTACTTTGATTGTGGAATTTTTATTACAAGATATTAGAAAGAAAGAAAGAAAGAAAGAAAATACATTTATTTTGGACACACAAGCACAGCACAAACTAATAAAATAAAAAATAAAGACACAAGGTACAGGTTACAATACAAAAGGTAGGGGGGAAACAAAACAAAACAAAAGTAGGTAGGAAGTAACAAAACTAGGGTATTCATTAGTCCGTACCGATGCATGCGTGAGCCAAAAAAGGTTCCATCTCAGCATTGATGCCGCACACGAAGTGTAGCGGCGCTGGTTTTCAGATGGAACCCTTTACGGCGACCTCACGATCGTAGTGTGCTGCATTTCTCGCGTTCTTTAGTCGATGTCGGTATATATATATATTAAAAAAAGACGCGAATTCTTAGATGATGGATGATTGAAGGGAGAGTGGAAGAATAACTGCACTGAACGCGCGACCATCGGTGACAACCATCCATATGGTGACGTGAAGTTCGTGCTTCACGACACCAAAATATCACTTGACATTTGAAAGATAGATGGGCACACATCTGACAAAAAAAATAACCCTCATTAACCTTCGTAATTGATAAATTAAATTGTTTATGGTCTATGTCCAGCAATGGACTTCTGCAGGCTGATGATCATGGCTATATGACTTGAGGACTAGTCAATAACAAAACTAGGAGTATGGACTAGTCAAAATAATAAATAAAACAGTCACCGATTACTCGGAAAATAATCTGAATGTAGTTTTCACAAAAAATTGGAAATGAACCGGATGATCGAGCATGATTCACTTTGCAATCAGCCAAAAGGTAGTTTGATTACACAGATGGTATACTTATTTGATTTTATTATGATTCAAAACACTCACGAATTTTTTTTTTCTAAGATGCGCTATCTTATTTTCGTTTTGCAAATACGGTGTAGTCTGTGGCTGCATTTGTAGTCTGTGAGATGTCTAGCTTATTTACACGGCTAAGTAGTTAGGTATGTTGGTTATGCGTCGGTCACACGTTGCTATTAAAAGTTGCTAATCCTTAAAAGCGCTAGTAATGAAGCTGTGTGTGACAAGCAGACTTGCCGCTTGTTCTCACTGCTTCAAAATACCGTGTTGTTTGACCGACGGCGACGTGTAAGCTTATTTACAAGATTTCCACATCTGTGCAAGGTACTTAAGTTCCACGCGAGCGTAGCCGCGAGCAAATGCTAGTTCAAATAGGATTTATAAGCTAGACAATAAAGCAATATTATGGTCGATTGAAGACGCCATTCTGTGAAATTGCGTAGGTTCTATTGAATTCCCGGTTGAAAGTCAAATCAAACCACAATTTCACATTGCATTTTCTAATGAATCCCACCCGGCTAATTTAATAGTCAATACATCACAGCGCGAATGCCGCTTGATTTGAATAATAGATGTGCGAATGATTCACCGCCCTGTCATTTAGGGGGAATTAAAGTGTGGGTTCCTGTGTTTAGATAGCTGTGAATGCTTTCATTCAGGTCTGCCCCTCTCCTCGCATAGGCCACCTATGTTGGTAATAGTTGAAAGCTTAGTCACTAGCTCGTAAGAAAAGTTCCAGAGGACGCATTTCCATGAATATTTTTCTGCCACTCAGCTCTCTGCAATTCACTCAGATCAGACTTTGTTTTTTTTATGTACATAAAAAGAGGTATCAAATAAATATAGCTTGAACGCTTAAGGTACCTATCTAATTCCAAACCCTTTGCGCCTCACAATAATTTGGTTGTATAAAAGGTAAACCTGAACAAGCACACCATCATCATCAGTCTGAAGAAGTCCACTGCTGGACATATGTTCCCCAAAAAGTCATATGACGATCGGTCTTAAGCCTTATTCATCCACCGACTTCCCGTAACATTAACAATGTCGTTCGCTATTGGGGCCTTCCAACAGCGTCGCTCGGTTCGTGGTCGCCATTCTAGAACCTTAATTCCCCAAACAGTTGTCGCTTCTGCGAACTATATGGCCACTCCAATGCCACTTCAACTTGCTTATTCTGAGAGCACATACCTACTATTTATTTTATTTATTTATTTATTACACAAAAGGAATACAAATGAATGGTAGTAAATGTCTTTAAACCTATGTTCGGTTTGTCTAGACATTAGGTTCTCGATGTTAAATCTAAGAAAAATTGTAAACAATCTTTACTTATTTTCTATGAAGAGCGAGCGCATGCAAAGATGACACCGTCACAGAACAAGAAAAAAAACTAGAAAACTACTGTAGAAAAAGATTAAATAGCGTTTAGTTTGTGACAAAGATATGTATAAAAATGTTAATAAAATTATGCACTTTTTTGTGAAGGTAAGGTACTTATTTTTAATTCTATCAGTGAGTAAATTGAAGAAAGCCGTTAACCATCATAGCTGCCAATAACACTATTTTAATAAGAATGCGATATTAACGAATGGGGAAGGTATGATGGAATGGAATAAATAATTGTTTCAACCATGCGGGCGCCCGCGCCGCAATTTGCCATCAAAAAATCGTCCTAGGAACATGCTCAATTGATACGATATTATTCCTTATCTATAAAAACAGTAGGGGTATAATTGCTTGGATTGTTTAATGCATGTGATGTTATTAATTCGCTTTAGCGAAAATGTATAATTTTATGGTTTGATACAAAAATGTCGTGAGTGATGATAACGATTTCCTATTACAGCTATGGGTCGTTTTCTTAGTAACTTTTAATTATATTGTACAATACAATTTAAACGTTAGAAATTACAAGTAGAATTATAGGTATACCATTCTAAGTTATGTTCTCTAATCCAAGTTTCATTCAAATTCGTTTAACGGTTGTAACCTGGACGGATGTATTGGACAACAAACAAACATCTAAACATCGTCAAAATCTTTTGCATTTATGTAATCAGTAGGATATTTTTTTTTATTATCATTTATTAATTTATCCCACTAATCATTATAAATGAGAAAATTTGTTTAGTTGTGAGGATGTGAAGTATATGTTTGATACTCTTTCACATCGCAACCACTTATAATTGATAAGAATGAAATTTAGCATTAGGCATCGTCCACATATAACTCGACTACGCGATCATCGCAAGTTCGCGCGATTTTCCGCGATCAAACATATTAAGTCTTTACTGAGTGTCCTAATCATAACTCGCGCAATTGGTTCAAGCTGTCATACATGTTTACATCGCGCGATCAATTCGCATCGCAAATTCACGCTAATCGCGTTCTATTAGGACGAGGCCTTATTGTAGTAAGTAGCCTGGATTCTGGGCTACTTTTTATTTCAGTACCACGCGAGCGAAGTCGCGATTGGGCACTAGTCTAACATACCTAATCAGAAAGCCAATTTACAGCGTGTGTTAGAGTAATTTCAAGTTTGAAAGTTGCAGTAAATTATTGCAAGCTCAATCATTTAGCATTTGACAGCTAGACAATTGCAAACTTAACCCGTTTAATTGAATCCCACATTCTCACCATACATAATTTTTCAAAGTAAATATAAAAGACATTGTCATAATTATTATGTAACGCATAATTGTTTAGTTTACGTCAACAAAACAAATCTATTTACTAATGCCCCCAAAACTAGTCTTACTACGACGCTGTATAATATGTTCTCCGTTCGAAATTCAAAATGAATAAATCCACTGATCAAAACTTAAGATGCTGATAATTCAAACCTATTCTGAATGTTATCAACCAGACTTAAATCTCAATATCGACTGTGACAATGATAACATGATCTATTTCTTGTACTTATCAATGTGAGATGCGAATACTATTGTGAGAGTCAAATATCCATCAGATATTAATAATAGAATAATGCTTCTCCATTGCCACACTATAATAAGCTGTGTAAAGTTGCAAGCATTTACACAGGAGTGTAACAGAGCCATTTTTAAAGCAACCATTAGGTTTTTCACATTTGCACGACGCGACGTGACGCATGATGTTGGCTTTGTCTTTCAAGCTAAGCTGTATTTCTGTGAGGTATACTAATATTTTAAATGCAAAAGTTTGTGAGGATGTCTGGATATGTTTTTCAATCACCTACCGAAGCTCCTACAACTTGCACAGGTAGTAATAGAAACAAAATGTTTAGATTAATACCTATCTAATTGTACCTACTAATAACATATGGCATCGCCTTAGGGATGAAAAAACCGGTTATGATGTTATTACTGTATTCTAAATAAATAAATAAATGATTCTGGTCCAATCATGCCGTAACGGCTGAACCAATTGGAAGAGACAATTACTTCCCTAAAATAGCACAAAGTTCAAGTTCGCTCGCATGGTACCTAGATAAAAAGTAGCCTTTTTTATCTAGGTACCATGCGAGCGAAGCCGCATGCGAAACCTAATCATAAATATGAACATGTAGAGAGAGCTCTGAAAACATCAAAGATTAGACATCAATTATTTTAAAATTGATATCAGCTTTCGTAATAAATATCTAATTTCATAAACGGAACAACAAGAAGACTGAATTTAATGCTGAAATGTTTGTCTGGCTCTTTTTGTAAAAAGGGAAAATATGGCTGAAGTGTGCTCCGGTCGGTGTAACATTGAGCCAGCGACCCACGCAACCTTTCCTTTATAAATATTGTATGTCAATACAATCATTTACGACAGATATTTTGAATATAAATGAGAGATAAAGGATCAAGTTCGATTCTGTGTAAAGACGACAATAGCTCTTTTGTCGAGTCACATTTTACATTTGTATGCAAATCGAAATAAAAAACATATTCATACAGAAATCAAAAGTTTCTTGAATTATTAAGTATTTATTCAATCCATCTAAATGACATCTCAGCATACGAGTAAAACAGATAAATACAGTCAGACTTAGAATATATGCATAGAAGTTTCAACCAGGCCCCTCCAAAAACGCAACCTGCATACGGCTCTGTGTTTTTCATTTAATCAATTAATTCCATTATTAAAGCTATGTTCAAACGGCGTGCGATATGCAATCTTAAATTATTATTAATAAAAAGTCAATTTTGAATCTGACTTTTGGGGGCTTGCTATATCGTTGAGCTAGGTTTATCGCCCTTAAACGTCAAACTCAAAATTGGAGCTAATATTTAAATTACTGAACCTACCCCCCCCCCCACTCCTCCTAATAAGCTGGCAAACTCACTGCAGGAACACAACACCAATTGACACAAATTATTTTATTTAGCTGCGATCTTTATTAAGGGCTCTGTACGGGCTGCTCCAAATTAGAGCGAGAGAATCTCGCTGTGTTTAACTTGCGTAATTACGTGAATAAACTTAGTCACACACAAAAAGCTATTAGAATTCCCACAAATCACAATGTTCTGTAACATGAGACACACCACTTGCCTATTGTGCCGCGCACGCGACCAGGTAGACAACACCTGACGTAGCAAAAACCCATGTCTTCACCCGTTCAAAACGGTATGGTACTTTTTTTACACATCCTCCTTGCAGGTTATCGATCAAGCTTTATGCAAATCAAAATAATAAGGTTTTTTTAATCAAAACAAATCTTCAGCTCAAATTCTTCCATGCATACAAGGTGATTCATGATATGTATACTATCCTGGAAGAGGCTCATTATATCAAACAAATGAATGAATATTAGCAAAATGTAATAAATTTTTAATAATATCAGTCTGATTTCTTTACCGATATTTAAAAAAAACTTGTTTTTTTTAATTTTTATCATCTTAATAACTAATTATTAAAAATAAGAAAAAATTCACCATCAAACTTAAAACAGCTGTATAATTAACTAGAAACCAGACTGAGAAGTAAATAGGCCATGAAAACAGGCATTGCTACGAAAACATTTTGCAATCAATCATAAAACTTCTCAGAAATAAAATCACATCTGCATAATTAAAATTATAAGGTGTCGAGCAGTGGTTGTCAACAGAATAACAAATTCAAAAACGCGCCAATTATTTCAATTAATGGGACGTCTGACAGGAAAAGGAAGTGGACTTTGTCTGTGGTCTGTAGTCTCTGGCTAAGTTTAGTTCGCGATTGTGAATGACAGCCAGTTTTGATTAATTAATCTAACCCTCTAGATCTGCTGGGATAATAAATCGTGCGTGCTGGCCTCCCAAGAGATGTCGCTGTCGCCAAAGATCCAAGTAAATTGATTGAGTCAAAGCATTATATCTGGCGGTACAGAAATAAACGCCTAATGATGTCTTATACAGGTAAGCGATAATAAAGTCCTCAGATCTCTGATCGTTAGAATTCCAGGATTTGAAGTTAATTTAGAATTTGTGCGGTAAATCAGTCTTGTTTGAAATGGTGTGAAAATTTGCAACATCTATGATTGTTAGGTGTTTTCAACAGTCTTATCTATCTATCAAAGTAGTTTTCATTCAGAAAAGCTAACGATCATTTTGGAATAAATTTCAGATGACATATCGGACGCCGTTTGAATACGGCTTAGTGACGACAACTAGTGAGACAAAAGAACCAGTTCCTGAATGAACTTTTTAAATACCAAAAAGGCATAGGCAATTTTTTTGTGCATTTATGAATAACGACAAACGGTTCCGCTATACAAACAATATACATTAATATTTCCTAGAGCCGAACCAGATGTTAGAAGGGTCGTGTCTCATAATAAAATAAACTTGAAACCGAATCGCGAAGCCCGAATTTGTTATTAATAATCATATCGGCGCCATTTTGTAAAAGCCGCCCATAATGATGGCACACGTGTTGGGGATGCAGATCAGCTTGCGATGCCATATTTTTTACATTTTAACTATTATTTGCATTTGGGATAATGCAACTTTTGTGGATGAGCTTTTAAATTCAACTAGATTTAGATCTAAAAATTTGTTAAAGCTCTTATTTGTCTTTTTTTTTCCTTTCGCATTTGTATAAGCTGTTATTTATTAGGGATCATTATTATTTTTCTTTTGAGCCTCACCTAGTTCGATCGGCACCACACTGGCTCTAAATTCAATTTTGTACAAAAACAATTAAAATATATATATATAATAAGATGTTTGTTCTGTGTCTGGGTGTTAAATATATATCTATTATGTATGTCAGTCTCTGGTACCCATAGTACAGGCTATGCCTAGTTTGGGATCAGTTGACCGTGTGTGATATGTCCGGAATATTTATCTATTTATTTAAAAAAAAACAAGGTTTATCGAAAAAAATTATAGGCCCCAAGCCGTGTTTGTTGCCTGATTCTTCTAGGCTTGGTCGCGAGGAACAGGCATAGCTTCACCTAGTTTCTAAGACGTTTCAAAGTGATCCTAGTGATTTTATTGAAATAAAAACCTTTGACTTTGATGTTATTTCAAAGTCAATCTTACGTAGAGAGGTAAAAAAAAGTAAGCCCTTATTACATCTATTCTAGATGATTTATACAGCGTCGAGTGAAATATTTAATCACTTTACAGGACGCTGTAGTGTCAAGGACATTACTGAGATGGAGTAGGCTTGCACAACATCTGGGCCATCCTCAGGGCATGGTTAATACGTGCGAAGCTGACTAAACCGCGGGTTTCGTCGCGATGTTTTCCTTCACCGTTTTGAGTACTTCTTAATGCACACTTACAAGAGGCCAGGACCACATCGGGTCTGCGGGCCGTGCTCGGAAGCGGCTCCCAGACACCGCCGCATACAGGGATACTGAGAGAATGTTACCAACGAAACATCTGTGCTTATCACACAAATGTTTGTCCAGTGCGGGGATCGAACCCGCGACCTCTAGCGCAGAAGGCAGAGTTACTACTAACTGAGCTATCAGGCCAGCTTTAATAGAGCGGAGAACTGTTCCTATAAATAAGTTATTTACTTACCTACGTATGTCAACCATCAAGAAATATCAAAACACAAATGTGTTTTTTTTATCAAATGCATACAGGTATTTTTATCAATTTTACAGCTTACTACATGCTACAGTAATACGCTCAGTAGATATTTAATTGATTTATGTAATGTTTTTTTTCTATCTACCCACATTTTATCCATACTTATTCAATTTGTTATCTTAGACAAATAAATATTACAGTTAGTGACTGATAAATTAGATAAAAGGCCTAAATGGATTTATAAATTCAATAAAAGTCAATTAAAACAAACAGAAATAAATAAACCAAAAAAATCCGATAATGTTGTTGTCATAACAACAATTTTGAACAACAACAGCCTTACGCATAAAGATAATTAAGTGTTACTTTGGCCCATATTCAACTGAAAATGATCTACGTGCATTTTATTCAATAGCAGCAATTAATACCCTTTCATACAGTTACTAACTGTAAGTAGATGCGACTGAATATGCGTAGTACCTACATTTATGTGTTTTTTATATACCTAAGGAAAACATTTCCTTGATATTTTATCAATAAAAAACGACTAATAAGATATCTCATAAGAAATTCATAGAAAACCACCGAAATAGATGTCTAATTGGACTGTCAAATGTATCTGTAGTTCAATCACCACGTGTCAGGAAATCACCATCATAGCTAACGCTAATTGTATAGAAATCGACATCGTAAAGACTCTCAAACTCAAAGCTGCAAGTTTCTGCAACTTATAAAGGTAGGTACTAAAAAAACTTTAATTGCTAATTTGTGTCAGGATAAAGTATAGGTAGGCACTTAATTACTAATCTATTTCTGCATAGACTTATGTTGCTATGGTTGGAGGGAAAGGACCTCCGCCGTCAAAAGTGCAAAATGAAGGTACTCACCACGGGACTGTCGTCTCCAAGGTCCGAGTCTCGGTCGGCGTCGGCCATGGCATACGCCGGCACCGGCTCACGATTCTTCACCCGAATCTTGGCGGTTTTACTGAGCACGAGCGAGAACAGGCCACGGGGGCACGGTGTACCGTCACACACACACGACAAACATAAAACGCGGTTACCGGCAATTTGGTTACGGCAGATACGTCGGTCGGCGCGACTGGCACGAAATGGTATGGCGAGCGAGGGCAATGCGCGCCCCTCTCTGCGTGGCCCCGCCTTAAGGCGTCTGCGACCCGGCGAATCAAACTCCTCGCGTATCAAACTGATATTTTGTGATACGCTCCGCCCGCTCAACTTATTGTTTTTATTCAAGCTATAAAATAATCGCCCGGCATTGATCGCGCCTTGTGATTAACTATTGAAACGCGAGAACGCGACTGTACTGCTTTGTTTCGTTTTTCGTAATGAGGCTCAGCGTTTTATGCATAATTTGGGTCGATTTATTTCGCGGTGAGTTAAGTGAGAATGTTTAATTGTGTGCGATAATTCATTATTATTGGATAATTTATAATTTTACCTGAATTTTAAAAAATATATTTTCCATTTACCTACCAGTTAGTGCACAATTACTCGTAATCGTAGCACTTGCGTAGGGGCATGCGCGCGTTTATGTCTTTTATTTGGAGTTATCAAAAACTCATGTGAAATAGTTCTACAATTTTAGAATGTCTATTTTGTTAGAATTTATTATAGGCATTAGACTATTTATTGTATTCATACAAAAAAACTTTTTTTTATTTTCATGATTTTTCTTAAATGCTTTAATATAAAAAAAACAATAATTAATACAAAAAAACAGAACTAAAAATGTAGTAGCACAGCTTCGAAGAATTACCTATCATTAAAATAACTGGTAACATTATTCACTTTTTTTTGGTTTATTGGTAAGTAGTGGCCCAAAAAAGGGCACTGTAAGCAGTGTTGGTCATTTTTTCAGACTGATAGGTGCCATAATATAAATAAAGTACCTACCCAGATACGTCAAAAGCAAAGTAACTGATCTTCTGCTGATTATGTTTTTATTTTTCTTTCTATGTAGGCACCTAGACAACGAGCTAGTAGATTAAGAGCATCGTAGACAGCGTTTTAGAGAAGAGTTGACAAAATGTAATTTTGTCTACTCTTCTATATCTGACGAATACATTTATAAATGCAAAAGTATGGATGGATGGATGTTTGTTACTTGTTACTTTTGTTTATACATTCCAAAACATTTCCATAAGATTTTTGAGATAAAACGAAAATAGTAACATTCGAAAACCAATACAACGTAAACTCCCATTTGGTATATTATTAATTATATCGTAGTTCATGTAAGATTGGCTATTTATTAGAACATGCTAAAATGCAATTTTCAATCATCGAAGCACCAACTTTTACCAAACATTGCGAAATTTCAGTTTGGAGCAAACCACTATTTAGAAGGCTTGCTAAAATCCCCTTATATAGGTAATTGTCCCGTTTATCTATAAAATAAAGCTACGTGGTAATGTACTGCGGGTAATAGATCTTGGAGCCGTGGATCACTCAAGTCTAAATAGCGGCGTCGGAGGGGAGGGATCATCAATCAGCCCGGGGCGATTACTGGAGCGTGTAGTGCAAGGTGTGGGCAAAAGCGAGTATTGCGCTTATTTGAGTTGCATCATGCTTATTTAAGTGGCAGTGGGCAGGCCATATAGTTCGCAGAACCGACAACCGTAAGGGTTCTCGAATGGCGACCACGAACAGGGTGACGACGCAGTGTTGGAAGGCCCCCCACCTGATGGACCGACGACATTGTGAAGGTTGCGTGCGGTAAATCGGTGGATGGAAAAGGCTCAAGAATGTTCGTCGAGGAACTCTTTGGGGGAGGCCTATGTCCAGCAGCGGACTTCTACAGGCTGATGATGATGTTGATGATGATGAGTTACATCAGCTGTGAGTTACCTACTAGTAGTTCACACCGAACTGATCTGATAGATCAGATAGACAAACTGTTTTTGATCTAAAATGTTGATATCGAGTGCATAATGAAATGGCTTTGAATAATAATTGCAAACTTCAAAATATTTCTTAGGACGCCCACATGACCTGTTATTTTCACTCTATTTGATCCTCTCAAAAACCAACGCACTTATTTAAAAAACCGCGCGACAATTGAATTCATCATCAATTTATCAATTTCAGCCGTAGGTCGTCCACTGCTGAACATAAGCCCACCCACATAAATTAACAGAAGCAAAATAATAAAAATGAAAATAATCTGTCTGAGGCTGCAGTGCTCGGTTTCAGAATTTAAAACTATAAAGAAAATTAACGGATTTATTATAATCCGAAGGAACTCCGAAATCTCAAAACGTAAACAAAAAGATAAAACAGCACTTGTTCGTAATATTAATTGTAGCTGAACCTAAAAAATATTTTTTACGGATTTAGTCACATTAATCGGCGAATAAAATTATTCGGTAATATGCACTTACTATTCGCCGAATACAAATGTTCGTATTCGTTGCATCACTAATAGTAACTTTGCGCATCGAAACAGTTTCTTCATAGTGATAGATAACGTACTACGTCAGTCCATCAATGGATATATCTTGGGTTTAAAGTATAGAGACTCTTGTAGAGATAGGTTCAGAAGAGTTGAACATTATGACCATGGTTGGTGAATATATTCATCAAAATATTGTTTATATACGAGAAAATCTAAGTAACATGACATCTAAATTCGAATCTCATGGATATAATACTAGAAATAAGGAAAATATTGTAGCGCCTAGTGTTAGACTGACAAAAACTTTAAATAGCTTAGTGTTTATGTCCATAAAATTGTATAATAAAATTCCTAATGACATTAGAAATAAACCTGACATTGAATTTTTTAATTATATAAAAAGACATTTGTTGCACAAGAATTACAACAGCATTGACGAGGCTTTGGCTGATAAATTTATATTTTGTGGTCACTGAATTGTAATTTTTAATTTATAGGTTTCTTTATGACAAGTGTAATTTTTTTTTTTTTTTTAATTTATTTTATACATTCCTTATGAATTTATTTTATTCGCAAAGCAATGTAACGACTATATTATTTTTGACATATCTAAGTGCATGTAACATGTGTATAGAGGAAAATAAATGATTATTATTGATGATTATTGATTATTATTGAATGCACATTATTCTCGTATCTTGCACCACACCCAAAGCGCTTGCACAGTTCGACAAGCGATTGATCTGCCTGCCGTATTAATTGTTGCTGTCTGAACCTATACCATCCTACTCGTATAGCCGATCTGTTCTCGCTAGTATTTGAATTGTTTAACAGTTCCAAATGAAAGTTATTATTGCTCTCTAAGTAGGTATATTGGAGCTATATTGACTGGCCTCATAGCTCAGTTGGTAGTAACTCTGCCTTCTGCGCTAGAGGTCGCGGTTTCGATCCCCGCACTGGACAAACATTTGTGTGATGAACACAGATGTTTGTTCTGTGTCTGGGTGTTAAATATATATCTATTATGTATATCAGTCTCTGGTACTCATAGTACAGGCTATGCCTAGTTTGGGATCAGTTGACCGTGTGAATATGTCCGGAATATTTATTTATTTATTTTATACGTTAAAAGCTACCTAGTTTATAAAAATCCGTAAGTAATCCGTATCCGCTAATAAGAATACGGACACTTACAAAACATAATATACCTAAATAAGGCACCAGTAGCACAAGCAAGGAATGTATCCCCGTAAAGTTAGATAGATTCTCCGTCCTATGAGTAGGTAGGTACCTACTACCTACACTAGGTAATAGGAAGGAGAACCAAGGTCACCAATATAGCTTTCAGAATAGCAAGTTGGAGTAGCAGTGGGCAGCCATATAGCTCGCAGAACCGACAACCGTTGGGGAATTAAGGTTCTCGAATAGCGACTACGAACTGGATGACGCAGTGTTGGAACGCCCCCTGCCAGATGGACCGACGACGTTGTGAAGGTTGCGGGAATTCGGCGGATGGTAAAGGCTCGAGACCGTTTCGTCATGGCACTCTTTGGGCCTATGTTCAGCAGTGGACTTCATCTGGCTGATGGTGATGATGACTAGGTATCTGTGCTGACTATACCTATCTAGCAGTCCTATGTGAAAAGTGTTGTCAATCGTATAATCTTCTCTTATTTTCCGATCATAGCAAAGAGAGCGCGTATCGCTCACGTAGATGCGCAGGCGCTACAAAAGGGTTGCTAGGTACTTTGCAATAATAATTTATAAATAGTAGAGAATGTAAAGGTTTTGTAACAAATCCACAAACATTCAACTTCTTATTCGTCCTTCAGAGATGTCGCTTTTTTCAACTTACTCTAAAACCCAGCTGTATTCGATCTAATTATGGATCTACGAGACGCTACAGAGTTGCTCATTTTATTTCCGACACTCTCCGATAGATGGCGCTAGTTAGCTATCGATTACATTAATTCAAATCAATTCATCATTATCATCCGCCTGGAAGTCCACTGCTGGACATAGGCCCCCAAAGAGTTTTATGACGTTCCTACTACTTGTCTTGTTCCTGGTCCAGTGCGGTTTGGTGGGTGGAGCGCCAGAGCCTCGTTTGTTGGTCAGCAGGGTCGAACGGAATACCAACATAATATTTAGGTAATAGAAAAGAGAGCCAGTGCTTCCAATCTAGATCCATAAATCCCACTTCTGATTTCTTCTTAGACACAAAAATCTTCTGTTTTGTGTGCCTAAGTACCCCAGGCATAGCCACGGATCCGGATCTCTACTTGCTACCAAAATTTAGCACATAGATATTTTCTACATTTTAATCATGAATGAAGTATAATTCTGAACTTCCGAACAGTAACAAAATTACCGTTCACCATTCACCACCCCAACCCTCTTCGACACAATGATGAATTAGCAATTTTATTGAAAAGTAGCCCAGTAACACTCCGGTAAAATTGAATTAGTCAAATAGGTACCCCTTGTTTCGCGACAAGCATGCAAAATTATCAAAAGACAATCAATCTTGAGAACGAAATCACCTTCGTTCTTCCTTTTGTAAACAAGCTTATAAAAAATATTTTTTGGATCTAGCTAGCGGAAAATAATCAGAATTTCAATAGCAAGAGTTTGTTACAAACCATTTACCCATCATCATCAGCCTGATGAAGTCCACTGCTGAACATAGGCCTCCTCCAAAGAGTGCCATGACGAACGGTCTTGAGCCTTTTCCATCCACCGACTTCCTGCAACCTTAACAATGCCGTCGATCCACCATTTACCCAATCAACAGAAAATAAGGTTATCTACCTAATGAAAAATTAAATAAGTTAAGGACTTTAATCCCCTAGACTGGTAGACAACATATCAGATCGCTAGGCGATCAAAATATCTAAGGGGAGTAGTCATGTTCGAACATTTAGCACGTGCCCACATTTTGGAGTAATGAGTATTCTACAAGGTGATTCATAATATGTATGCCATCCCGAAAGGGGCTTATTCTACACTACACCCAGTTGGCAACAAAGTTTGTACTACAACTTTTGGAAATTCGATATTTTTCATAGAAAAAACTCTATGCGAAAATCAGCTGTTTTCAGGTCAAACTCAATGAATCAGCTATTTTAGGTAGCAATCTTGATTCCAAACTTCTTGTATGTTTAGTTATTAGTTCTAAAGATGATAAAAATTCTAAAAACAGATAATTTGAGAAAGTTTGTGAAAAAAAAATTAAAAAAAAAATGAAAGTAAGTATTGATATTTTTTTCGCTAATATTATTTATTTTCGTTGATAGAATAACCCCCTTTGGGGATGGTATACATGATATGAATCACCTTGTATACCTACGTGACAGCTAGGCGATGAGATCCTTGAAGTTATCTAAGGGGAGTAGTCAGAGGCATGTCCGAACATTTGGCACATGCCCACATTTTGCAGTAATGAGTATTCCATACGTGATAGGTTGTAAGCCCATCGCCGCTTTAAGAATACTTGGTGGTTGGCTCACGATGTTATACTTCACGCGCATTTAAATATTTAATCTTAAAGAATAACTATGAATGAATGTGAATATGATTGTGGCGGATAAAAGCTAGGAATTAACGGTGCTCTGCCTGCAAAATATTGCAAGAAGAACCACCACAATTTCCTAGCCATTCCAAATGAAGCATGTAATTGTCCTGCCATCTCCGGCCAAAGTTTCAACCGAAGCTTTAAGTATCGAAGGAGTTATTCATTATTTGCAGTTCATGTGCGCATTCATTGCTTTCTGTGGCATTTTGCATTTGCCGAGCATTAATGTATGGTGCGGTTTGCTTAGTTCCAGCTTCGGAGCATGCATAATGTTTTTGTATGTTCTGTTTACAGCAACAGGGGAGAGTCAGGGACGTCTACGGAGACGCCCGAGCGGTACTTGCCGCATGTCTGATACAGATAGCATCGCGCCAAAATTAAAGCCAACTTCTGTAAGCCTCATCATCATCATCATCAACAACCTATAGAAGTTCACTGCTGGACATAGGCCTCCCCCAAAGAGTTCCACGACGAACGGTCTTTAGCCTTTTCCATCCACCAACTTCCCGCAACCTTTACAATGTCATCGGTCCATCGGGTGGGGGGCCTTCCAACACTGCGTCGCCCGGTTCGTGGTCGCCATTCGAGAACCTTTACTCCCCAACGGTTATCGGTTCTGCGAGCTATATGGCCTGCCCACTGCCACTTCAACTTGCTAATTCTGAGAGCTATGTCGGTGACCTTGGTTCTTCTACGGATTTCCTCATGTTGGATCTTATCACGTAGTGAAACTCCGAGCATAGCTCTCTCCATAGCCCGTTGCCCGACTTTTAGCTGTAGGCTCTATCAACCCTTATCAGATCATAACAAAAATAACAATAATCTCTCCTGGTACGTTTCGTTACCTAATATGTCTTCACTGCACTCACTGACATTATTTTCTCGAAAGTTTCTATACATTTTGCATATCTTTTGATTCTCAATTCAATTCCAGTCACGCCTTAGGCCTTAGGCTCGTATCTTTATCATCATGAGTGGAATATTGAGTGGAAATTTAATTTTACATATTTTTTATGAAAACAATGTCAGTGTGAGTGATATTATTGGTATAGTCGTAAATAACGAGTATACCAGGGTAAGTGTCACCAACGCTCTCTGTCCTCTCTTAGTAAAGAGCGTAGCGTAATTCCATCAACTCTTACTTTTTCTAGGCTTTGATGGATAGGCTCTGTATGGATGAACTTAGGTAGTTATCAGAGGGCCTGTTAATCGCTGTATCATTGCGTTTAGCTGTAAAGCTCACGTGAAACTGAAAACTACTTACGTCATGGCGACCTACAGGCCGCCCTCCTTCCTGATACAGTCCGGCTGAATGTAGACAGCCCTACACCTTTCTGAGTAATGCCTTCCTCTATAAATATGGGAATGTGTGGACGTGTTAAGGTTTACATTATGACACTTATTAGGCTTATTGTTTTCTTTTTGTCGGAGCTGATGTATACAAAATGGTCGCTCTTGTTGAAATCTGTACATTCGTATTGGCTGATACTGTTCCTCTGTTCTAACTTTACTTAGGTTAGTGGCCATTTCTAGTATGCTACAATATTTTAGACAATCGTCTTATGTCAGCCAGAAACTCGCCCGCCACACCAACGAGGTTATTGAAATGACTTAGTAGAAACAAGGCACATAGTCAATGACAAATCGTTTATTTCAATTGATATTATGCATTTCTCATAAACCTAATTCGTTCGAATTGCTCGTTATTGGCCAACAACGGCTCAAAAATAAATGCTATTTAGATATCATCTCTCGTTTACTAAAATAATGATGAAGGGTGCCAAGTTAGGGGGAAGTGACGATAGGTACGGTCTGTTCTCTAGGCTGCTGTTGTTCCGTCTTGACAGGTTCAGGCTGTTTCACAGGTCCAGTTTTGGTTATCGGCACGATTCTCTCCCCAGCATTGGGCGGAGGTCGTTTTGGCGCTGTTACAGTTAAAACGCCGTCAGAAGATAGAGAACTGACGAGGTCAGCGACGTCGTAGCCGGAAGGGAGGATGTACCGCCTAGTGAACTGGCGGGAGATGAAGCCGTGCTCGTCCTGTTTCTCCTCGTGCTTGCCTTCGACGACTACGGAGTTGTTGCTGGCTTTGACGGTGATCTCTTCGGGGGCGAACTGCTGGACGTCAAGGATGACCTGGAAGGGAGAATGATTGAACTTTAGAATATTTAAATGTAAACTTTCCCAAGGTATGGTAAAGTATATGTGAACAACATGTAAAATTGATCAAATAACCCGGCTGAGTGAATTTGTAGCCTTAGCTCAAATAGCTTTTAGTTATATTTGAGCACTTTCCGGGTCAATAAAATACTAATGATACCTTAAAAATATTAAAATCCATCTCGCCGTTTGGGTGCAACGCCAAACAATTTTTTTATTTTTTTTTAGTAAAGGAAGGTAGTTACGCGCATTGTACTTAAGCTATGTGTTGGTGGAAATTACCTTTGAAATAAATTAGCTCGTCATAAAGTGGTTTTTATTTAGACCAGCTAGCCAAATTGACGTGTCTACTCTTCTTCCTGTGTACCCAGGTAGGTACTTGCACTTAGTCATGAAGCCACTGAATAATTTGCAACAGGTGGAACACAAAATTTGGCAACGGGCATTATGGCAATTCGGATTCAGTTAAGAACATCAACAAGAATTACCTATTTTCATAACAAATTGAGATCTTCTTCCAATGCTGAGGAGGAGAGTGAAGTTAGTAGCTCTTCCCAGTTCAGACCTATCTCTTCGCTGTTAATTGAACGATTCATCATTTCAGCCGTTCGACGTACACTGCTGAACATGGCCTCCCCCACAGACAGAGCAAATTCCTTATCATGTGGGGGGATTTGCCCAAACTCACCACGCTGGGCATGCGGGTTGGCGAGCGCAGTTAGAGCTATCGTTGTTAAAATGAGGGAAGCTGCTGCCCATCCCCTAGCTTTTTTCCCTTAGTCGCCTCTTACGACATCCGCGGATAGGTAGATATGGAGGGGCTTATTCTTCAGCCGGGGCCACCACGACCATTGAACGATTATGAACCTAATAATCAAGCTGAACAAAGATTACTAACTTCAAATTTCTCCTTAGTCAAGTTGATCGTGGACGACGACTCCTGTCTCGTCAGGTTCGTTCTCCACGGCCTGAAGTAAGAGTTCCTCAGCAGGGAGGTGGATGGCATGGAGGAGAGGGAAGACAGGAGCTCCTCCCTGTTCAGGCCGGTGCCGAAGTGCTGGTCCAGCAGCCTGGAGGGACGGTCCCACTCATCCCACCAGTCACGGAACATTAGGGGTACTATCGACATCTGAAATAGGGAAAAACATCGGTTAATATAGACCCCTTCATTGGTAGTAACTTCATTAATTACTCAATTGGTAGTAACTCTGGTAGTAGATAACTCTGCCTTCTGCGCGAGAGGTCACGGGTTCGATTCCCACACTGGACAAACATTTGTGTGATTAACACAGATGTCTGTTCGGGGAGGCCTATGTCCAGCAGTGGACTTATTCAGGCTGATGATGATGATGATGTCAGTCCTAATGAATTTCAAAACACGCTACATTATAGCCACAATGCAGTTGCTAAAACTATTTTCAACAAACATAACGTAACAGCAGCCCCAAAATACTTACGTTCCTATCCAGTCAGACATAAATCAACATTGTCTTCAGCGATGAGATAAACAACTGATTATTTTCAGCTTGCTTTCGACTAACCCCTCTGCACATGCACGCGGCCAACGTGGCTACAACGCATGAAAGTAAAGTGACATCAGCACGGTTATTTAGATTTCTGATCGGTAACGTCAGCATAACTCAAATCTGATCTTTAAACAAGATATTAAAACATCGGTGATGTTCATTCCGAAACGGTTTTAGAGCTGGTTTGACAAAGATATTTCCGATGTTTTAAAATAGTCCAGCAGGCGTTGATATTCCGGGATAATTGCTTAATAGTCGTGAGGAAAAAAGTGTTGAATGATTCATATCATATATATATTCATAATATCAATTTGAGGAACTCACGTAAGGAGCACGTCTAGCCGTTTGTTAAAGATCAGCTTCACCGCGATTACTAATTGGATATGAGACCGCTAGTGGCATTAAAAACCAAGGGATTCCGTACTTTGGATGGCAAAAATTTCAGTCCCGGTTATCGAGCGGCGAAAAAGAGAGTTAAGTTTAGAATTTTTTAAATGGCGCCTCGAATCTCTTTTAGATTTGGCCACTAATTCATTCGAACATAATTATCTTTCCGATCCAAGTACCTAGGAGTAACAATGTATATTCAAACACTGCGCCGCCGTTTATTTTCTAAAAGCACCCGGGTGTATGAATACAGGCATTTAGATATATTCTCAGCGCGATGCAATGTTACGACTCGCATAAAATGCGCTAATATTTCTAAACTGTATTAAATCTGTGATTTCCAAGTTTATGAGCTTAGTCGTTTGTTTGACCGGGATGCGAACCCACAACCTGAGGATCGTGTCCACTCGTATTGACCATATCTTTCAAGTGGATACTAAGGTTGACTATGCTGAGACGCTGAGACGGTGCTAGGCAAGCCATCTAAATAGTATCCCACCCAGGCACTCCAACATCTTCCCGATTAGATACTTACCCGCTACGCCACCGAGATCGTCATTGTACATTTAACGGTAGGTAGGTACCGCAAACTTCTATATTCTATGGTAAAGCAAAAATATGGCCGGCAAAAATGTAACAGCCATGTTGTAACAGCTTATACTTGGGTTAAATGTTGCAAGGCAACCAACCCGATGGACCAACGACATTGTGCAAGTTGCGGGAAGTCGGTGTATATGGAAAAGGCTCAAGACCGTTCGTCATTGAACTCTTTTGGGGAGGCATATGTCCAGCAGTGGACTTCTACAGGCTGATGATGATGACTTAGGCAATGTAAATCCGCCACTGAGATATATCTGGCTAAAGTAAGCTCTAAAATGAAAACAAAGTTCTCGAAAGTTTTCCCGTGATTCACCTGAACGATTTTAGAACTGATGCAATCGACTCCTCACTGGAGACATCGCTTTTGCAAGAAGATATTTTAAGATAACCGGCCGTTCCGATTATTATGAGTGGTTTGATTTCAGAATGAAGAAATAGAAAGAGCCTGGCAAAGGTTGCCAAGTAGATATCGCTTTTAGCGATAAGGCCGCCCATTGTCACACTATTTTTTGTTATTTTCTTTCCTTGATTGTGTATTTTCTTTTGGTGTACAATAAAGTTATATTCTATTCTATTCTATTCTAAAGAGGTATGTTAATTTTGTGACAGAGGTTTTAATTTTGCCTCTACTTTTTAAATTAGCTAAGAAACTAGCCTGCGAAATTTTGTAATGTATAACACCTTTGCAGATAAAGAAGCTAAAGAGAGCTTAATTCAAAAAACAATCGAATCACAAAAGTACCTATTAAAGTAGGTAGATAGGTAGGTACCGTAACAAATAACACTGCACTGTTGTCTTCGAAATAATGAGTGACCGAAATTATTATGATCGTTTCCACCAAGGAATCGACGAGTCCATAGCCTGATATCACTTTAAAACTAAAAAACTTCACTTTATCAAGGACCGGAATCGCACTATTTTTCACTCTAACATCGAATTTAAATAACCGCCACTGGACTTTTTAAAACTTCTAAAAAAATGTTTACCTTTTTGTTTCGTTGCGAGCGCGCGCTGCTCTATCGGAGACTATGGCAGCCACGCTACAGGAGTGATTTAAATAGAATTTTCAGCTGCCCACTGGTCTCTGATTCATCAGACACCTTGAACTTGAAATTTTCATGAGGCAACCAGAGGCAACCATGATTCAGAGCCGTTGCGTAGAATTTTTTTTTCATAAGACTAATATACCTGCCTACCTAATTCCATAAGTAGACACTTTAAAAATAAATTGAAACCGAACTAGGTACATTATTTTCTTACCAATATAAAAAACACTATATAATTTTTTTTAACTATCATGGTTATGAAGATCATTTTCACTAAAAACGAGATATTTACCATCTGACGTGATGATCATGGCTCATGAAACTCTGCCGATTGTCGCATAAGGAAATAACAAAGATTTTCCTACGTAGAGGGGCTACGTCTACGCTCTACGCGGTAGATCGTAGAGGTGGAGCATAGAATTGCATACATCTTGCAAGCCTATTCGAAGCTCTACGCAAGTATAATAGAGCAGCCACTTGCAAGTACCTATAACAACCTCTGAAAACATGCCAAATGCACAAGTCGTGTGAGCAAAAAAAACCTCTGAAATAGAAAACGTTTGACACGAGGCCCTAGCAAAGTCAAAGTCAAAGTCAAAAGGCATTTATTTCAATAAAATCACTAGGATCACTAGCGGCCCTACCGACCCTACCGTGTGTCTTATTGCCATTCAAATGCAAGGGTCTCAGCATTATTTTACACGAATAAGAATCTTAAATGTTTAAGAATGTAAACTACGATACCACCTAACCAAAATCGCAAAGTTGCGGTGTACGTCTGAAAATCCCTAAATGTAAATACCTAAATGTATTGTATTGTTTTGAGTAGGTACTGAAATATAGTTCTAGATGCATACATGTGAATGTGACATACTTGTGTTTTTCACATGTTAACTTTCTCGATCCGAAAATATGATATACTGCGGAATGAAGTTAACTGATTCAAGTAAATTTATTTCCATGAACGTACAAGTCTAATCTCTCTCTTTACTCCAAAAGCTATGCCAACCAAATATTTAGTTTATAGTTAGTCGAGTCAATTGGGCCGGTGATAGAGCGTGTAAAAGCTTGCCAGACATACCGACGAAATAATTTAGATTTCGATGCGAAGCACCATCATTTCAGTTTTGTTTGGGCACAAAAACAATAGGAACAGCATATTTGCCTTTAGTTTGTTTCATCTATTAGGTAGGTACTTATTAGGTGGATACTGTACCTACTTATTGTCATTTATTATGCAAGCATGTCAGCAGTATTTTACACGAATTTGAACCACCTACCTCTGTCAATTTACGTCACCGCCTTAGCACAATCGCAAAGTTGATGGTGCGGGATATGGTGACAAAACAAGCACTAGGTACTGTACTGTCTATCAACGCGAAAATTATGGATAACCTTCTGATGAGACTAAAATACCAGTAACATTCATCAACATTAGGTAGGTATAGGTAGGTACCTCCCTATGGATATTATTCGAGAACGTTAATCTAGAAGTGGGTGGCGCTATTTAAATGTAATTATTAACCGCGATGACCCCGAACATGTCATCTTGTAGTAGTAGGTATTGTATGTACCGGTGCTATTTATAAATTAAGAGTGTTTTGATTGTGAAATAAAGTTATTTTCAGCGGTGACAATAAAACTATGTGGGCGTTACATACATAACTATTGATTGGTTAAGCTAAGAATATCTACATATCTAACTAGGTAGGTAGGTAGTTATGGCCTACCGTAAGGCTTAATAATGCCAGCCATAATGCGCGTGCGAGTCGTCCTGCCCCAAATATTTTAAAAGCGAAAGAACGAGCTACGCCTTTCCTGTAATTTGTAGAAATACATACATACATACATAAAATCACGCTTATTTCCCAGAGGGGTAGGCAGAGACCACGGCCTTCCACTTGCTACGATCCTAACATACCTCTTTAGCTTCATTCACTCTCATTACATTCCTCATACATGCTCGTCGGTTTAGGGTACTCTTGACCTGGCCTTTGCCCAAAACGTCACCGATTTGGTCGCTAAACGTACGCCTATGTCTTCCTCTTCCAACGGTTCCATTCACAGTCGCCTAATACACCTGTTTCGTCAATATTCTTTCGTTCATCCTCTCTACATGTCCAAACCATCTCAGCATACCTTTCTCAATCCTCATCACTACATCTTCTTTCACATTTGTAGAAATAGTAATATAGGTAATAGTCATTAGTAAGATGCAAAGCTATTAATGCATCTCGCTTGCATAAATGCCTAGTGTATGTGCACGTCTTTTCGTCAAGACGTCAAGACTTTGGAGCCGCTACGCCTCACAATTTTGGGAAAAAAACCATGATTAGCGAAAGAAAATGAAGAAAGTTATACAAATTAACAAGAAAAAAAATAAACGTAGACTTGGCGGTAAGGCCTAAGATGCTATAACCAGCCAGTAATACAAAAAAACATAAAAAGAAAACTAGCTTGCGTCAGTGTAACGCTAACGTCACAAAAAATGGTTGTCAAGTGTCAATGTTACTTTGGAATTTGACTTGACATAGGAATTGATAGGATTGATCAATCATCGTGAGACTTTTGGCGGGAACTTGAGAAAGTGATGTTGTGCTCTCAATTTATTTTACAAAACTAGTGTTAAATTGAATAATATTATGTGATTATGGTTGTGTTTTGCGTAATATTGTTTGAGTAAATTAGCGAGTTAGCGCCAAGAGGTCCCTTGAGGTTTTAGTAAAATAGCCACCATCTTATCTTACTAAAACTGAATTAGACTTGACTTGACGGTGACTTGACCATGACTAAGAAGTAAAATGAAGAAGAAAGATAAAAATAACTACGAAAACTACGAAGAAAACGTAAGACTTGGCGGTAAGGCCTAGATGCCATAGCCAGCCCGAAAGGGAAAAAACTACAAAAAAAAAAAAAACAATCATCTTGAAATCCGTAATCCGGCTTTGTGCGTGTATTTTACTATTTACTTTGTGAATTTTCATAATTAATTTGCATACTGAATTTCCCACCTTAGTGTAGATTACACAAAAGCCTTCAAATGAGGTAGACTAAGAGTTTTTCAAAAAAATATCAGCATTCCTCATAGTCAAAACATATCAAAAAATTCAACGATGTTATCGTCGATGATAAACATTCTAATTTACAACTGATATAAACTATCAGTTAGGATCGTACCTACCGTAGATTACACAATGCTTCCACGAGGCCGGCTTCCATGAACCATGAATTATCGTAGCGAAAGTGAACGCTGCGTCTACAGTACATAACTGCAGCCGGGTGGTGCGGAATGATTGCATCTTCCTTCCTTCCTACAACTTACAAGCTACTGCCGCGGGAGGTTTCTAGTTTCTAATAAAGATTTCTAGGTGTATTTCGCGATGTTGTCGTGGCTTCAGCACAGATGGACTGGCCTATGGCTAATGTTTATGGCTCATGGAGCCACAATCACCTTCCTGTATGGTTTTTTCCCGCTTAAATACCATTCAGGGAAGCTGTCGCATCTAGATGATCTTCCAAACTTTATTGGTGAAGTCAGGTATGTTTTTACCATTGCTTTTTTTCATAATATTGCCCCAAAATCATACTAACTACTGCGATATGTGGGCATGTACCAAAATGTTTGGACGTGCCTCTGACTACCTCCCTTAGACATCTTCAAGGATCTGAGAGGTTGTCTACCATGCTTGGGAAAAAACTTTTGAGCCAATATATTTTTTATTGGAAGGCTACTTTGTATCTGGTTTTGTACAAGCGAAGCCGCAGGCGTAAGCTAGTTCTGAATAAGGATCCCTAAATCACTAAGGAAGCCTGAATAATGTGTTATACATAGGGTTTAGACAAAACAACACAATCTCAACAATTCTATATAAATGCGAATGTTTGTTTTTGGTTAGTTCATCTGTCTTTTACGTAGAAATAGATTGATGTAATAATTACATCTCACTAAGTTTGGATGGATGGTTGTTACTCAATGATGCCAGAACGGCTGAACGGATCTGGTTTAAATTTGGCACAGAGATAGTTCATAGTCTAGAACAGCACATAGGCTACTTTATAGCGTCGTAGGTACCACACGAGCTAAAACTGCCAGAATTTTCTAGTACTGTATAAAGTTAGAATCAGCGAGTGATGTAGGCAACGTTTTAGCCAAGCAAGCATAGCCACTGGTGGTCGCAAGTATGTACCTAATATATATTTTTTTATATTCCAGTATTGATGGCCACACTGTCTATGACTCCGGTGAGAACAGTGTAGTCCTGATGGTGATAGATGGCCTTCGTTATGACTTTGCGACTGCTGAGTACATGCCTTATGTGGGAGAGTTATTGAAGAACAAGTCTGGTTGCATCTATGTCTCTTTTGCAGAACCACCTACTGTGACCATGCCTCGGATAAAGGTAGCTTTTGAATATTAAGCATAGTTTATTTAATTGTTCCCATGGAAAAACCTAAAAATCTGAGCCAATCAGTACCAGTAATTTCGGATAAACATGTTGCTGGGTTCAACATTTTATGAATTAATAAAATGTCTGTATGACCGAATGTCAGAATTTAGTGCTCTGTTTTATAAACCTAAACATGAATGAATTAAATTAGATTAATGAATGGAACAACAGAATCGACATATTTATGACAATATCATTCTTATAAACATTTGGATAACAAAGTACCTTATCTATCTAGTACCTAGTCTATCTGTGTTACAAAGTTTCAGTCACAGTGCCAAAGAAAAAACAAAGCAATAATAGTAATAATCATAATAGTAATTTATTGATAATAAATATTATAAGTCAATTTGTAATTTATTAAGTAATTTATTAAATATTAATAATTAACCTATTACCAATTTACTACTAAACTTATATAAGAGCCGTGTTGGCCTAGTGGGAGGTACCCCGACTTTTGTTTCGAAGGTTGTTGGTTCGAAACCATTCATTCACCAAAGAGTTTTGCTAATCGAAAACAAGTGCGCAATAACACGCGCTTAAAACGGTGAAGAAAAACATCGTGAGAAAACCAGCAAGTATTCTTATAAGCGGCGATGGGTTTGCAACCTATCATGTTTGAAATACTCACTACTGCAAAATGTGGGCATATTCCAAATGTATGGACATCCGTCTGACTACCCCACCCCCACCCCCACCCCCTGCCCGCTTAAACATCTTGACTGATCGCCTGGAGACGTCTTCCATGCTTGAGGATAAGTTGTGAGCCTATCTCTTTTTATTTTTAAATACCTTTTTCCTGTCTTATGTACAGTCACCGGAACGTAAAGTGGAAAAAGCACAGTGGAGGCGCACTATAAACTTCTGGCGAGATATATTTGCAAGTTTCACATTGTATTTAAATCTGTAGTGGTAGTGGTGTGTTTCCTGTGGTCAATTGCCAAAGAAAAAACTATAACTTAGTGAATAGGTGAACCATTTAACTGAGATCACTTTTAAATTCCGACCTCGGTGTACTGGTGCCCGTCTGGGACGCAAGGAGTGCGGGTTCGATCCAGACAAATGTTTGTATGATCTGCAAATATTGGTTTTGGGTCTAGGTTTTGTAGTACCATGTTACTATTCATATCCTCACATGACACATCTTTACGATTAGTAGGCAACTTCACAGCCTCACATATTTATGTTAGATGAGGCCCGAGTGTGAGTTCTCGTGAGTTCTCATTTTTCTTATGTATTATCGTTTTTGTATGGAGTCACGAAAAGGGGCGCCTACAAAAACCAGTATTCGCTTTCACGGTCGAAAAGTTAAAAGTGAGTACTCACTAGGTCCCAGAGCCCAGAGCTCTGGGATCGCATGGGGAATGGGAGTGAACTCGCAGGGAATGTTCTGAGCTAAGTGGTTGACCTATAGAAAAAAATAAGTGAAATGTCTGAATTAAAAATCTTAACAAATTTTAAGTCTTAATTGTTAGTTGCTCATGTTTTTTCTTTGGTATTGTGTTAGATTGTTTATAGTGCATGTATGGAAATGGATTCATTTAATCTAAATTTAACATAGGTTATTCAACATGTAACATTGGGTTGGTTTTAATTTAAAGTTAAGGAAAATATAAAATACTTTTTTTCATATTGTTTAGTTCAATCACAAGGAAAAAGGTACATAAATATTTATCTGAAACTTAAATAAAGTAGGCAGTTAACATCATTAAAAAAAAAAAAAAGAATAAATCCCTATGTATCATAAACTCCTATGCCCATAAAATTAGATCATCACAGCTCATTTTCAACAAAGTATGTTTACTTTGTGATTTCCTTATAATTTTATACCGTACTTCCCATTAGAAAGTAACTTTCAAGTAAACAAATCAGTATAGGTCATACTGTTACATAATTCAGTTGGAAATGTTCCAGTTGAATACACACAATACATTATTTCACAGAATAGTTACCTACTGCGTCCAATACATCATAGTTACTATGTCCATGCATCTCGCCTGCATAAGAGCATGATATTGTGGCTGTTGCATTTATGTAAATTTTGTATACAAGGTGATTCATTACATGTATACCATCCTGAAAGGGGGTTATTCTATCAACAAAAACAAAGAATAAGAAATAAAACATAAATATCTTGCTGCTGATGATAATAATAATAATATTTATTTATTCTCTCTCACAAAAGGTTACAAATGAATACATTTGATATACAAAAGTCACTTAATTAAATAATAACTCTGTTTTGTGAGAGACTGGTGCCTGTGATAAGTTAGAAACCTGTATTACAAGTCACCAGTGCCCCCTTTGATGATGAGTTCGAACTGATTTGGCAGCTGATTTTTGCATAGTTTTTTAAATCAAAAATGTTAAATTCATCATAGAACAAACTTTATTGCCTGTTAGGTGTAGAATGAGCCCCTTTCGGGGTAGTATATATACATTATGAATCACGTTGTATAGTTGCTTTTACACTTCCTTCCGCTCAGCTCTGGGGGACAATCGCTTATAATCTGTATATTTCAACAGGCTATGATGACAGGCAGCGTGTCAACATTCGCGGACGTAGCTCTTAACTTTGGCGCGCCCGCAGTCAGGGGCGATAGCGTGTTGCGCGTAGCGGACGCGAGAGGGCGCCGGTCGATACTCTACGGTGATGATACATGGCTGCGGCTCTTTCCAGGGCTTTGGGCGGAATATGATGGTACCACGTCGTTTTACGTCACGGATTATACTGAGGTATTTGGTCTTCCTACTAATATTATAAATGCGAAAGTTTGTGTGGATGTTGGATAAGATAAGATAAGTATTTATTTGCAAAGGAAAGGTTTAACAAGTTAGTGACCTAGAAAAACTTATAAAATAAGCTTATATAGAAACAAAACAAAATACGTGCATGAGAGTTCCTTGTCTAACAAAACCTGGATGTTTGTGGTTCAATCACGGCTGAACGGCCGAACGGATTTGGATGAAATTTGGTACAGAGATAGATAATAGTCTAGATTAGCATATAGGCTACTTTTTATGTATGCAAGCGAAGCCGCAGGCGGAAGCTATTTAATAATAATAGCCATGGTGGCCCCAACTGAAGAAAAGGCCCCTACATTTCTACCCGTGGATGTCGTAATAGGCGACAACGGGAAACAAAGCTAGGGGATGGGCAGCAGCGTTCCCTACCAACAACAAGAGCTTTCATTGCCTGTACTTATGTATATTGTTTTGTCTTTAAGTTAATTTTCCTAGCTTGTACAAACAAACGCCGATAGACAGACTGTGAACTCGCTTCGCTCACTTGTTTTTTTATATCATTGGTATATGTAACTTACATTTCAGGTGGACAACAACGTAACAAGGCATCTAGACAAAGTCTTAAAGGCAGATGAGGACAAAAAACCAAATTTCGACTTCCTCGTCCTACACTACTTAGGGTTAGACCACATAGGTCATCTGGAAGGCGCCAGAAGTAGCAAAATAAAGCCGAAGCTGCTAGAAATGGATAGAGTTGTGAAGAAAATATTTGAAGCTATGTTGACTTGGGTAAGCGTGACTTTTGGTCTTACTCTTAAAAATCTATCAAAAGAAACAGTGCTTAAAGTATTGCCATCTCTTACTATTACATAATGAGAAACAGTGACAGGTATAATTTAAGCAATGCTTAAATTTATAAAGGGGATTTATGTTTTAGGAACAGTCGCCTGCTCTAAGATGTTAACATTTCACGTTTTTTTAAATATGTTATATGACAAAAAAATATATATATTCCGGACATATCACACGGTCAACTGATCCCAAACTAGGCATAGCCTGTAATATGGGTACCAGAGACTGATATACATAATATATATATATTTAACACCCAGACACAGAACAAACATTGTGTTAGTCACAAATGTTTGTCCAGTGCGGGCATCGAACCCGCGACCTGTAGCGCAGAAGGTAGAGTTACTACCAACTGAGCTATGAGGTCAGTCAATGATGTCACAATACAGATAAAGATAGTAGGTACACAGTAAAGTTGAAAATGCCACAACATGATCGATACATAGTTTTTTTACTGTGGTATAATTTTGATAATTATGAAATGTATGTATACATCTTAGTGCAGGCGACTATACTTTTTTTATCTTATTTTGCAGAATCGCAAAGGAATCCTAATCATATGCGGAGACCATGGCATGAGGGATGCGGGCGGGCATGGCGGCGCCACGCCGGCTGAAGTTTTAGTGCCTCTTGTTGTCATCAAAAGTAGCGACTTTGCGTGTCCTCACCCGTAAGTATGTGGTACAGCGCATACCGACGGATTCATGGCTGATTCCCTCAACAATTGAAATTCAAGTTTATTAACTTTTAGATACGGCTTAAATCACAAAAACGCCTATCAAGTATGATGTATTCTTATTAACTTTAAAATCGACCTTATATTGTATAAAATACACATGGTTCGATGGAAAATTTAGAAATAATTACTATCTTATCTACCTTAAAAACATCCCCAAAGATTTGTATTGCCAGTTCTACACCCAGTTGGCAGTAAAGTTTGTTCTACAACTTTTAGGAAATCGAAATTTTTCTGTGAAATCACTATGCAATAATCAACCATATTGGTGTCTAATATTTTCAGACTCATTTATTTATTACAGCTGTTTTATATATCTTGATGAATTTTGTTTCATTTTTGGCTAATATTTTCTTCTTTTCGTCCGTAAATTATTCAATTTTGACATCAGATTTCTTATTCCACTGAGAACTAATTAATATCTACTCGTTTCAGCCCCGGTCCAGGTCCAACCGTAGCACAAGTGGACCTAGCGCCAACAATATCGTGGCTGCTAAACGCTCCGCCCCCGGGCGACAGCACCGGCCGCATTCTACCATCGCTACTGCCTATAGACATGCGGCAGCACTTATACCTACTGCATGTTATAGCCACGCATAATGCTATGCAAGGCGTTCCGAAGCATCTGGGTAAGAGTACTGTCTAACATAAACCAGCATTCACATTATAGACCTGACCCAAACAAAAACAGAAATACCTACGCTATTAGCCTACAAAATCCGACAAAAATGCCATCTTAATAATAAATATTTATTTAGAATAAATCATAGTAAATAAACAAACCCTTATTCTTATTCTTAGTAGATTTGATTTGCCAAAAATATAAAAAGTTAAGAGAGTGAGACCAAAACTAAAACCCTGAGTGACACCCAATACCAAATTAGCTGTTTTCTTAGTTATTTTTGTTCTAAGATAGCTTGATCAGCTTTATGTGCGTACTGTGCATATAATTTTAAATGTTTTTATTCAAAAGTTACGGTACATTTTATGTGAATTGGTTAGAATCATAGTCAATAGCTTATACAATGTCAATGAGAGTATCACGATTAGTTAACTCTTATATGTAGGTACTTTGTAAAATAGATGTTCTTATTCAAGGCTGATTATTGTTCGCAGAGTTCTTCAAACAATTCCAAAGAGCGGAAAAACAATTCGCGCATTACCTAGCGACTGGCGAACAGAGTGCAGCTAAAATAGCCAAGGAATTCTACGAAGAATCTCTTACAGAGATGGCTAAGTTTCTAACTGAGTCTACGGTGGAGTTTGATATGTATTCTATTGTGATGGCGATCATACTTCTTTATTTTGTGAGTATTTATTGTTGAAGCCGTGTTGGCCTAGTGGTCGTAGACCAACGGAATTTAATGTTCGAAAAAAATATTTCCGCATTTAACAAGTGCTCTAAACGGTGTAAGAAAAAATCGTGGGGAAACCCGCGGTGTAGCGTGATATAGCATAGCATGTAACAATTAAGACCATAATCAATAACCTTGTAAAGTTTCATAAAGATCCGTCGAGTAGATTCTGAGAATAGCACGGACTAACAAACAGACAGACGATCAAGACAACAGACGGACAGGCAAAGTCTTCCGATTTTATTTGCAATATGTTAATTAAGATCTCTTAAACAAGTTTTTGAAGAAAAAACATAAATACAATTTTTTTTGTTAGCCTAGGTAATTAAATTAGTTTTTTATATGCTTTTCAGATCGTCACAGCACTTATCTGCGTTGCCCTATATTCAATGCAACCAGATAACCAACGTAAAACCCTCCCTCGGCACGGTCACCGAACCACCAAAGCCGGTTCCGTTCTGGCTTTTCTAATCATCCTTACCATTATCACTATCGTCCTCACTATATCTTGCTACATAACAGAAACGAAATCGAAAATGTGCTCATTCAACCCTATTTGGGGCACCGCATTTATCTTATTAGGCTGTGCGTTCACTACTACATACTTTATCGTCAAAGCGGGTATTGAGAAAATCACAGATCTGTCTACGCTTAGAGAACTAAACGCGATAGACTATCTGCTCATCACAGGAACCCTGTTCCACTCGTGGTCGTTCTTCGGCACGAGTTTCATAGAAGAGGAGCATATGACTTGGTATTTCTTCTGGAATACCTTGATGTTTTTTATATTGATAAGGACAATAGTGCTAGTTGTTATGTATCTGAGCAAGCATTTGGTTGGTGCGACTGAGGTGCAGGACAAGCCGGAGTTGAAGCAAAGGATCAGCGAAGTGGGAATGGGGGTTTTACCGAAGTGGGTGATGCTAATTGCGTTGCACAGGTCAGTATCTGCAACTTTTTTCTGTAGAAATAGTTTTATCATCATCATTATAAAAAATCTGTAAACCTAGCATATATATTTTTTGTTACTTCTCTTTAAGTACTGTTAGCTTTTATTATTATGTTTATACTTCTCTTATTTATTTATTTGTTGAAATTGCACACACATTATGTATATTACCAATTATATAAAATATTTTCATAAAAACAGGGTCTGATATACATAAAAATAAAAGTGCACTAAAGCATTCTCAAAAAAAAATCTTAAAATAAACATAAACTTAAATAGTGCTCAATGAAAGAAAAACAAAAAAAAACTCTTTGAGTACTGTTAGCTTTTATTATTATGTATTATGTAGCTTTTGTTATTATGTATGTACTCTCTACTTAATATAGGAAATAAACATTATTATTATTATTATCAGCCTGAAGAAGTCAACTGCTGGACGTAGGCCTGCCCCACTCTAATAGTGAAAGAAGAAATAAATATTTTTTTTTATTTGACCCACAACGCATTAAGTATGTAGGGTAGGTGGGTACAAAGAAAATACATAATACATTATAGGTACTACAAAAAACACGTAGGAAAACATACAAACATGTAGGTAGGTGATAGGCTAAGTAGACAAACTCCATTCTAAGACATCCCGCAACCTTCAAAATATCATCGGTCCATCGGATGGGGGTTCCTCTGGCATTTTGAGCATTGTACCAAGGACTAGCGATTCTGTGGTTAATTTATAGGCCAGATGTACTTCCATCATCATCATTTCCTTAGGACGTCCGCTACCGAACATAGGCCATCCCAATAGATTTACAGAGTGACCAGGTGAGGAACCCATCGGCTCCCAGCAACCTTAGTTAGGTCGTCGTTCCATCTAGTGTGGGGCCTACGCTTCCGTCCTAATCGAATTACCAATTTTCAAACTTTGTTATTTAATTTTAGGTATTTGCGCACAATGAATCAGACTGGCGACAGATGGCTATTTCTACCTGACACAGCGGATTGGTTGGACGCGCCAGAGAACGCAGTTTATCTACAAGCTCATCTTGTTATTGGTAAGCATAACATCAATAAATAAAAATATTCCGGACATATCACACACGGTCAACTGATCCCAAACTAGGCATAGCCTGTACTATGGGTACCAGAGACTGATTTACATAATAGATTAATATTTAACACCCAAACACAGAACAAACATCTGTGTTCATCACACAAATGTTTGTCTAGAGCGGGAATCGAACCCGCGTCCTCTAGCGCAGAAGGCAGAGTTACTACCAACTGAGCTATGAGGCCAGTCAGATCAATACAATGTTTTCATTTAAAGCCCAAAGCTATTAATCTTTTTCGCTAAGGAAGTTGTGCCAGTTGCAGTGCGTGTTGCCAGTGATGACTTATGGCACTAATGGCACTCTCAGAATTAGCAAGTTGAAGTGGCAGTGGGCAGGCCATATAGCTCGCAGAACCGATAACCGTTGGGGAGTTAAGGTTCTCGAATGGTGACCACGAACCGGGCGACGCAGTGTCGGAAGGCCCCCCACCGGTTGGATTTCTGTCTGAAAAATTAAATCAACAAATCATAGGACGTACGGTGTGCGGCCAGCCTATAGGTGTTAATAAACATTTGTTTGTCTGAAAATGGCATCCATGATTCATTTATTTATAAGAGAAAACACGAAGTTTTCAAAAATCCCTGGACTTTCGGAGTTGACTCGGTGGCGCAGTGGTATGGCGCATCCCCGTATCAAGATGAGGGTCGCGGGTTCGATTCCCGCCTGAGTAAGTTTTTGGGGTAATATCCTCCTCCTCCGTCGTTCCTTCATTACTGAAGATCGTGACCCCTTAGTTGCAGCTTGTTAACTGCTTGTCTCCACTGGTTTCTGTCTGTTGCGCATTGGAGAGCTGCGCTTACTGGTATCTCTTGGTGTTCGGATACCTGGTCCACCCATCAAAGTCAAAGTCAAAAGGCATTTATTTCAATAAAATCACTAGGATCATCGTTTGGGGCTTCGCCCTCGCGGCCTTTCAGAGCTCCTGCGAGCAATATGGCCAAAGTACTATAAGAATAGGGGTAATATAAGAAACTTATAAATTCACTTTCCTGATGTGTTAGTAGAAGAATCGGACGACGAAAACTACTTGGTTATTATTCATAACCGTAGAATAAGTCTTTCCCGACTGCCCATAGGTAGGGTAAAGCTTTTGTTGAGAATATTATTTTAAAATCGTATTTGCAAATCCTTACAGAAGATCGCAGCCAAATAACATTATTTGTTTTCAAATAGTGTTGTGTTCCTGCGATGAGTAAGGTTGCCAGAGCTCTTTAGGGGGAGGGGGGTTCGGGGTCGGCAACGCGTGCGTGATGCCTCTGGTATTGCAAGCGCTCTTAGGCTACGGTAACCGCTTACCAACAGGTGGGCCGTACGCCTGTATGCCACCTCAGTAGTATAAAAAAAAAAAAAAATTATATATATTTTTTTTTTCAGGCACTCTAGCGACTGCCTTCATTTGCTACAAAAACCTCAGCCACACGAACAACATAAAACACGTCCACACTATTCTAACAACCATCGCTGTGGCAGCCATTTTGTGCTACCGAATATCAACATCGACTTTATACACACCAATAGAAGAAATATCGACATGGGACCCTGTGTCCATAGTCAATGTCTTCTGGGGTGCCTTAGTCTCCCAATTCATGATAGAAGTTCTATCATTCGCGGGTATCCTCAAAAGATGTGGCGTAAAACTCGCGGAACCCAAAAAACTTGCTACAAACACATTCGACTATTACACGCCCAAAGAAAAAGTCGAGGATTATTTAGAGTCAGTGGCCCAAGAACCTTGGAATATTGACGATGTGAAGTTATCCTTAGCACGCTCGTTACTACATCTGATGCTGAACACAATGATGCTGGTAGTAGCGTTACTGATGAGGCCACACAATGTGATAATGGTGCCTAGTGTCTACGTGACGTGTGTGCTGACGACTGTGTGCATGGACCATAAGTTGCTGGACATTAAGTCGGCGAGGAAGACTGAGGTTGTTGATGTGCTGAGCAAAACGCTGGTGCATATATGGATTGGTGTGCTGTTTTTCTTTTATCAGGTAAGCTGGACGCTGATTCTACTAATATTATAAATGCGAAAGTTTTTGAGGATGTTTGTTGTTCAATCACGCTGTACCTAACGTCTCAACCGATTTTTTGAAACTTGGAATACATAAAGTTCTTTACCTAGAATAGCATATAGGCTCCTTAACGCCAAAACAGCAGATTTTTTCAAAGTAAAAAGTTGACTATCCAAATGTTGTAGAATAAACTTTATTGCATAAAGTATATATACATAAAGTAGGTCCCTTTCAAGATAGTGTACATATTTATGAATCACGTTGTACGGAGTACAGTCTCCTACACTAAGATGTACCTATACATTTCATAATTTTCAAAAAAATAAATAAATAAATATTCCGTACATATTCACACGGTCAACTGATCCCAAACTAGGCATAGCCTGTACTATGGGTACCAGAGACTGATATACATAATAGATATATATTTAACACCCAGACACAGAACAAACATCTGTGTTAGTCACAGTGCGGGAATCGAACCCGCGACCTCTAGCGCAGAAGGCAGAGTTACTACCAACTGAGCTATGAGGCCAAAATGATGTCACAATACAAATGAAGGTGATATGTACACGGTTATGTTGAAAATGGAACAAGTTGATGGTTAGGTACATAATTGTCTACTTTTTGCTGTGTATAATCTTTATTTTAGTACTGTGGCATCATTTTGAAAATTGTAAAATGCATACATCTTAGTGTAGGTGACTGTCAATACTCAATACATTTATTGCTTTCACATGGTTGGTTACAGGTAGTATATAGTTATGTGGTTTCTCATGTGGACCCTGTGTTAGAGTATGGCAACAGGGACAGGCCGTGATTTAATACCTAAATAAGAGGTAGTGTAGTTCCGATCTACGTTGAAGCAGTTGATATGACTAGGGGGTGCATTCCGAAATTTCGAAGTTTCATAGTTTCGAAATTTGGGACCATTTTGCTATGTTCTGCAATTTCGAAATTGACGCTTCCAGTTTCGAAATTTCGAAACTGCTAGGTAAAAGTGAAAATGAAGTGTAATCTATTAAATATGTAGTACATTTAAAACAAAATTTTGCGTTCATTGTGCGTTTTCCGGCGGGTGCTAAGAATTTTTTTTGGAAATTTTTACCTTTTTTTTACTTAAATACACTTCCACATCGAACAAAAAGTCTTCTAAATCTAATTCTAAATGGGGGAATAAGATCTGCACTGACGTCCCGCGTTGGGGTGTATTGTGCATTGTCCCCCTGCTGACCTCACCCCAGTCAGCCCAACTCCTTAAAGTAACGGAGAAGGACCCTGGGTTGGTGGCAACATTGTTCGAGAATCCCCGTTGATGCTGTGGATGAAGAGGAGCAGGATCCGAACAAAAAGATTATTTTTCTTAATTTTTCGATCCTACATCCAGTTTTGGAGGCCTTTGCCCGCAAATGGGCGCCCTCCATAAACATAACTCAACATACTGAATAATTCGAATACTACTAATGAAAATAATAATAATAATAGACGATTATACAGAATGAAATTAAGTGAAATAAAATGAACATTATATAATAAATAATATAAATAATTATAATTCATACGGAAAATAAAAAGGCTTAAAATAAAATAAAATAAAATAAAAAAAACATCCAGTTTCGAAATTCCGAAACTTCGAAACTCATGAGGCCAATTTCATACGTCAGTTTCGAAATTGAGAATCTATGAAACTGCAACCTGTAGACTGTACCTATAACCATCAGATATTTGTTGCAGGGTAACTCAAACAGCCTGGCGTCAGTGGACCTGGCCTCGGGGTACGTGGGCCTCCGCGAGTACTGCGCGGTGCGCGTGGCGCTGCGCATGGGCCTCCACGCCTACGCCGGGCCCGCGCTCTCCGGAGCCCTGCTCTTTTGTACCATCGCCAAGCACGCCACCTCCTGGCACCAGTAAGTACTGCCGCCTGCACTGAGATGTACAACTTGATTCATAGTATACCAAGCAATAGCTAATTCTAATTCTAATCGGGGGTGGTTAGACCTGCACTGACTTCCCGCTGTGGGGTGTTTTGTGCATTGTCCCCCTATGTTAACCCTACCCCAGCCAGCCCAGCTCCTTAAAATAGTGAAGCAGGACTTTGGGTCGTTGGTAACATTCTCGCAGTATCCCTGTATGCGGCGGTGTCTGGGAGCCGCTTCCGAGCACGGCCCGCAGACCCGATGTGGTCCTCCAAGCAATAGCCTTGGTGGCCCCGGCTGAAGAATAGGCCCCTCCATATCTACCTATCCGCGGATGTCGTAAGAGGCGACTAAGGGAAAAAAAGCTAGGGGATGGGCAGCAGCGTCCCTATTTTAACAACGATAGCTCTAACTGCGCTCGCCAACCCGCATGCCCAGCGTGGTGAGTATGGGCAAATCCCCCCACATGATAAGGAATTAGCTCTGTCTGTGGGGGACGCCATGTTCAGCCGTGGACGTTGTACGGCTGAAATGATAATGATGATACCAAGCAAAAGATGTATGTCAGGATCGTAGCAAGTGGGAAGCCGTGGTCGCTGCCTATCCCTCTGGGAAACAGGCGTGACTTTATGTATGTATGAAAAAGACCAAAAACAGCTTATAGATAGATAAACTCTTTATTGTACACAAAGAAAAATAACAAAGGTAGACACAACAAATAGACGTACAATATCTTCCAGATAACCTTTGGATGGACAGAAGAGACTTATTTGAAAAAATTAAGGAAAAAATAATTTTTCTTCCGCTAATATTCTTTCTTTTGTTGATAGAAGAAGCCCCTTTTGGGGTGGTATAATTATGAACACCTTGTATAAAAGCCCTTCCTTCCACAGGTACTTACAGCAAGTGTGGCGAGCCGTCAACATAATCGCGGCCCACCGCGTTTACTGCCTTGTAATATACTGCGTTATAGCCACAATTTTCCGTCACCACCTCTACGTGTGGACAGTATTCTCACCAAAGCTGCTATACGATTTTGTTGCGGTGCTATTCACTATACAGGCGTTGGGGACTATAGCTAACCTTGAAACTTTGACGCACATCACTAGCTGGCTGGCTTGGTACGCCAGTTATAAACGTAAGGCCTCATAGCTCAGTTGGTAGCAACTGTGCCTTCTGCGCTAGAGGTCGCGGGTTTAATTCCCGTACTGGACAAACATTTGTGTGGCTAACACAAATGTTTGTTCTATGTCTGGGTGTTAAATATTTATCTATTATGTATATCAGTCTGGTATACCATGGTAGTTTGGTAGTTTTTCTGTGATGTTGAGTTTACGCGCAGAGACCAGAGTCTGGCCGTTCGTGAGTTGCTAAATAATCCCCGGTGAGTGGCGAAAAGTAAGCTTACGGTTTTTGTATGGTGTACGTAAAGCGCCCCTACAAAAACCTGAGGCCCTAGTGTGAGTTTCCACTTCTCGCTTTTCGACCGTGAAAAGTTTTGTATGGAGTCACGAAAAGGGCGCCCACAAAAACCTATAGGTAATAATCTCCAGTAACAGTAATAACACTTTTTACGGTCGAAAAGTAAAAAGTGAGAACTCGCACAAGGGCATCTGAGTCCGTAATGTGCGTGAGTTACTCACTGGTCACCGTTGTGTGGTGAATAGCTTACGGTTTTTGTATGGTGTCACGTAAAGCGCCCTTACAAAAACAAGTTACGGCTCATGCGTAGTAGCTACTCAGGAGAGAATGTAAATACGTGTATGAAGGATCCTTTCATCACCCTGGGACTTTTGCTATCGTTAGCCAAGGGGACCTCAAGTATGATCTGCAGACAAAACTGAGTGAAAAATGTACACAAGGCTTTTTCTTTTAAGAGCCAGGCCTCGAGCTGGTTTTTGACCTAGATAGAGCAGAGGCCCAAGAAATTTAATTAGTTACATAGTTGAGTCTAGTTCTTATCCTTCCTAAGAAGCCGTAGGCGGAAGCTAGTATTCCATATAAGATTAAATTTCTTCATTCAGGAGTGCTTTCATTCCATTAGAGAAGACAAACAATTTTCTCTGAAAAACTAATATTTAAAAAATCTAGACTGCTGCGTTTTTAGAAATTCTTTAGAGTTAAGCATATTAAATCAATAAGTTCCTCATAGAATATTGAATACCATTAAAACTATTTAGTTACCAAGTTATGTATTATTGTGAAAATGATGAACAAATTAGATGAAGTACCTATTATTAATAATTTTCTTTTGTTATGTAGGTAAATAAGAAAAGAGAAATGCAAAACTACCCACAAAATACTATTATATGTTATTTTTATTTTTATTTTTTTTTTGTTGTTGACGAATGCTGTTGATTTTACTGTTCATTTTTATGTTAGTGTACGATAAGCCCGAACAAAAAGTGTGCACGTTAGATTATAAGTTCTCATGTAAGTGAATTTTATTCTTTATGAGAAATAAACAATCTTAAACCTGAAATAAAACAAAAACTTCGTACATTGTATTTTCTTTATTATCTGAATACGGAACCACCATTTATGCTTTATAATATTTAAATAAATAGTAACCCTAATACCAAACCAATGTTTAACATAAATATATTTCTTCTTATTTTTTGTTTTAATTATCTATCTGTGATCTAGTAGCTTTTAAAAACACTGGAACATAAGCCCAAAGTTTATCAACACACGCGAGTTGATGAACTTTGAGCTTAGCCTTTGAGACAAAAACACCAAGAGCTATTCTACAACGTGTTCCATAATTATTATACTATCCTGAAAGGCTTATTCTTCAAACAAAACGAATCGATATTAGCGAATGTAATGTTTCCCGAACTTAATAAAATAAGCTTTTCTAAAAAAATATTTAATGTACGAGGAATTTGACAATAAGTTGCTACCTAAAGCAGCTGAATCATTGACTTTAAACTGATTTGACCCCAAAACAGCTGATATTTGCAGTGTTTTTTTAATAAAAGTTTCGAATTTCCATCAGTTGTAAAACAAACTTTATCGTCAGTTGGATGTAGAAAGTCTCTTTCGGGATAGTATTCATATTATGCATCACCATGTATACATCGTTTTAAAGTTACATAAAAGTTTTAAGGTCGATCTAAATCGATTGTTTGATTTAAACTCTTAAAACAAATGAGAGCATGCACATTCTGCCTCTTTGCTTTCATAAGTAACTTTACTATAGTCAGAAATAAATGAATTATTATTATTTATAGAAGAAGAATTCTTTAGGCGCGTTTAGAAATTGTTTATATTTGTTCTAGCAAGAAATAATGCTCTTGCTCTTAGTTCTTTTGGCTTAAATCGACCTTTAGACTCGTAAATAAACCCTGAATCGAAACTGAAGCATACATTTTAAAACATTTCAATAAAGAAATCTAAAAATCTAAGTTGTGCTTGATTCAGTTGGATTTTAGATATACGGGATGAAATATTTATAAAGTTAAATGCACTCATTCAAATGAAAAAGTTTTACAGAACTCGCCGTTTCTAGGTACTCTAGCAAAAATTGGAATGATTTTAATTTACCTTAGTTTTATAAAGAATCGAAAAATATTGATCAGCTATAGTTTTCTTAAAAACCTCCAATCATTTGTATCAACTTATAAATACCTGTGTGTGTGGTATATTTCGAAAACAAAATTAAATTTTGGCACTAAAATATAACAATACAATACAACTTACATATTTACATAAAATTTTACAGAATATTATTCGAACAATACGATCTATGAAATATTTATATACAAGCCAATGCTAATTAAGCCTAGAAAAATATTTTGCAGATATTTAAGAAAGTATAAGGGAAACATTTTGATAAAACTGCAATCTGCAATTAGGATTTAGAAAGATCTTAAAATAAATCTACTACTAAGTAGATATACAAGGCGATTCATAATATGTATTGTTTACCATCCCGGAAAGGGCTTATATATAAATGTATATTTATACTGATACATTTCTCGATCTTTTTAAAATTAGCTGGTTTTGGTCTTTTTATCATCTTTTTATGTAATTATTAAACGTATGCGAAATTCGACATCAAGATTACTACATAAAACAGCTAAATAATTGAGTTTGAATTGAATCGACTCCAAAACTGAAATATTGAATAAAAATTTTGAATTTCCAAGGTTTAGACTGATTGAATTTCCAAGAATCGTAGAATATTCTTTGATGCCAATTGAATAAGTCCCTTTCGGGATAGCATACATAATATGAATCACCTTGTAGATATAATTTGATTAATTCAAACTTTGTCTGCTTGCACCATAACATTTGGACATAACGTTTTGTATAAAAATAAAATACAGAATTCGAATGGGTATTTGTAACATAAACACCAGCTGGGATTCTATAAAAAATATGTTTGAAACATAATATTAAGTATATAAAAATATATATTCATACCCTGTTATTATGAAACTGGGTTTAGACGAGTTCTAACTAAACCCTGGTTTTGTGAAGTGCTATTTCATATAGTTGCTTCATGTCATAATGTCAAATGAATGATCATTTCATCTCACGTCACAAAGGTTCAGTTAGACTTCGTCTAAACCCAGTTTCATAATAACAGGGATAGAGTTTGCAGAATATTTACACTGATAAATAGATTTGAACTCTCTCACTAGAGTTCGAAGACTGATAGCTGCTAATTAGAAGTCTACTGATATTCTGTCAAATACATTTACGTAGCCTTAAGTATTAAGTGCACCTTCCCCGATCAACACCATTGGAATCATTCATCTGGAAGCAAAATTATTATTATTGTAAGATATCTTAAGGTCTTACCAATTCGCAGGGGTAAGCAGGACAGGGAAACCACTTTTGAGTTTTCTCTCTCTTTTCTATTCTGAGAGCTATGTCTTTATAAATACTTCTTCCTATTCCGTGAGTAAATTCATGTTGAATACTCACAAGTGATCTCTTCATCGATAGCCAGTTCGTCAATGCTGTATCTTGTATCTGTACACGAGAACGCTGGCCACGCCCACCAGCAAACTGAGCAGCAATGAACCCCATACGAACATCTGTAATGTAATTTTAACTTTATGGTTGGGGAAATAAATACAGTTTTCGCTTAGTAACGGTGCTTCCATACTAGTTCACAAATCAGTTTATCGTCATATTGGATCAGATAGGTAATTTGAAACTGGTAGGTTCATGCGCTAGTGGCGCCCACGTTTCCTCAATACAGTATAATAATAGGCTTCTCAGTTTACTTAGTTAATAAGGCCATACCATGACGTCTCATTGCCATTAAAATGCAAGCGTGTCAGCACTATTTTACACGAATTTGAACCGTAAATCTTTGAGACTGTGTTCTCTAAAGTTGCGTCACCCCTAATCAAAATAGCAAAGTTGATGGTACACGGCATTGTGAGTAGAATCTTCGATTTGCCAGAGCGTTGGCCAACATGTCGAGAAATGGGGTATGTCATACCCCCTTCGTCTCAGAGGGGTTTGTGGTACCCCCTTCATCCAACACTTCTTGTGGTCGACAGCACAGTTGCACAGCATGCTATACACAATCTACAGTTATAGTTCTAGTGCTCACCTTAGCTCTAGAGGGTTTCTTGCCAGGCGCAGCAGGTCCTTTAGCTGGCTCCTTAGCCCCCAGCATGCGTTTCGCCAGCCGCCGCTCCACAGATCTGTCCCTAGTAGCCCTTTGCTCACACTTCTGCAACTCTTTCCTAGCGCCAGAGTCATCGGGGGCGAAGGCCGCGGCCGCCCGTGCCGCCTCTAAGGCTTCTGCGTTCTTTCCCATGGCGGAAAGGATCTTGGACTTGCGGAAGAGCGCTTTGGCGTTGTTGGGCTGACAGCTTAGCACTCGTGTTACGGCCTGAGGAGGCAAAGTTATTGGCCAATCAATGCAGTTAATGTTTTACTTTGGGAAACTTATATAATTCTAAATGGAAAATGTAATTGCATAACCCGTAACATTGCGTATTCTTGAATATACCATAACACCTAGTTACGACTTCGGCTGACACGAAACGACAAAATCGAACAATAGCTTATATACCTATTTGTGATTTAATTATAATCAACAACATTTACCTGTAAAGCAGCATCATAAGCGCCAGCCTTCAATTGCGCAGCCGCCATATTGTTATGCACCCTCAACCTTTCGTCCAATAACGCGTGAAGAGCGATAGACCCGCTATTTAGCTCCCCGCTAGGCGTGGGGTCTGTGATACCCCCTTCGACTTCGTCCAACACGTCGAGTGCGCGACGATACAGTTGCACGGCCAGGGGCGGCTCGCCGCGACTGTACCACCAGTTACCGCGAGACCGGCGGCGTTTACTGAAATACATGATTTATAAACATTAACAAAAAAAATTGTGTTACGAAAATATTGGCCCATAGATTGCAGTAGGTAGTGAGGATTCTATATGGGAGAGGTTTCAAGTCCAGCAGGGGCTGCTTTAAGCATATTTGCTTACTGGTTTCCTCACGATGTTTCCTTTGTTAAGCAAGGGTTAATCCGCACTCAATTTTTTAGAATAATAAAATAAATATTCCGGACATATCACATACGATCTCTGATCCCAAACTAGGCATAGCCTGTACTATGGGTACCACAGACTGATATACATAATAGATATATATTTAACACCCAGACACAGAACAAACATATGTATTAGTCACAAATGTTTGTCCAGTGCGGGAATCGAACCCGCGACCTCTAGCGCAGAAGGCAGAGTTACTACCACTGAGCTATGAGGCCGGTCAAGAATAGAAAACCCATCGGTGCACGGCCGGGTTCGAACCCACGATTTTCGAATCGAAAGTTGGGAACCTCCCACTAGGGTACACGGCTATTGTTAACCCCTTCCTTCTGCGCTGATCAGAGGATTATCAGCTTTCCGATCACAATAATAGGTTAGTTCTAGTGTTTTGACATAGCGATAATAAAATAAAAATCATTCATTTCGTGCCGGAAAGTAACTTTAGGCAACATTTTATTCTGCTACCACGCAAGCGGAGCCGCGGGCGGAAGCTGGTGCCTAATAAAAGTCGGTGAGCCATGGTATAATTTGAAGGTTAATCGACAAGTACTTAAACAATGACGATGTCAGTGATCGATTTAGTTTGAAAAGGTTCTATAGTGTTCAAACTTGTTGGCTCTACTTTGTTATTTCAAGCGCTGTGTAGTTAGAGACATCACAGCTATACAAAGATCTCCCACATAAAACACAATGAACAGTAGTTTGAGTAGACTTCATCCAACGAAATCCTTCGCCTCAGTATCGTCGGTCCGTGGGTGGGGGGACCAATAAAGAACGCGATGATATTATGACACACATCCATTGTCAACTTCCTACACCTAAAGAATAATGTCGAGGCCATTGGCCAACATTTTATCAAAACCTTGATAATTTTATTTGAAACCAACCAAATTTTTGTCAAGGGCAGCCATGTAAAACATCTTTTTATTAATAGTTTAAAAGGTTTCAAATATTAGAAATCAGCTTGTGCACGCGGCTTCACTCGCGTGGCGCACGTATAAAAAAATGGCTTATATGTATGCTATTCGCAGTTCCATCGAAATCGGTTCAGTCGTTCTGGCGCGATCGAGGAACAAACATCCATCCAACCAAACTGTTGCATTTATTAGTACTAGTAAGATTCAGTTCTTACCACTTCTAAAGAACAAAGAAGCCGTGAACGAACACTAGATTTTTTTTACTCCTAGCTGTGAGAAATAATAAGACAATACTAAGTAAATATTTTTACTTTTGCTGCAATAGTACACCCAGCCAGATTGCATGATTGTATCTATCTGGCACAATACGCATTGTATGTTTATTGAAATTCAAACAAGTAAATTGTGTACCTAAATAATCAAGGCCAAATGATGTTTATACATAGGTATGTACAATAAACATTCATTCAACAAAGAAAATTCTTGAAAAATATTTCCAAATTCTGAATAGTTGGCAATGTTTCAAGTTGTTTTCAAACAAAAGAGCTTCTGTTTCAGGAGATTTATTTGATATCCAAATCTGGTGCTGGAGGCTAATCAAAATGACACTGATGAAAAAAAAAAGATAAAATAGGCTCACAACTTTAATCCTCAAGAATAGAATACATCCTCTCAGGCATAGAGATGGTAGATGAGATTTTTTTTATATAACTGTGATGGCAAACACCCGTACGGCCCAGTGTGCTTGTTTGCCATGTTGGTAAGTGGTTGCCGTAGCCTAAGGCGTCTAAGGAGGTATCAAGGCGGATGCAAGATCACTAAGCCACCATGTGAATAGTCTATCTCAACAACGAAATATTAACAAACAAACATACCCAATATCCATCCTCTCTGCAATCGACAAAGCCTCAAGTTCCGGTTCCTCGCACCAATCATGAAGCTCCAAGGTTGCTTCCAGCCATGTCTCAGTGTCTATCACCGGTCCATTGTACTGCTTCTCTGGATCACTAATGAGCCCTAGCCTCTCGCCGGATTTGAGGCCTATCTCTCCGTAGGCAAACCTTGATGCTAGTTTTAATATGCATGATTCGCCTTTGTACATCAGCGTTAGTGCTAGATCTATTCCTTGTAGAACCTGGAAGCATTCGGTAGTTTGTCATCTAAAGACTCACTAAAAATCCAATTCTTTAGTGAGTAACCCCTTATCTCTTATTCATACACTCAACTCTTCTCCAAGACAAAAAGAGCCTCTAAAGTGGCGCACTTTTATTCTTTCACTACAATTATTCTTTCACTGATAGTCATTAGCCTTTTTTAGGGCAACCATACCTCAACCTGGTAACTGACCTAATACAAGAAGACCAAGATAGAATCAGTGACACAACAAGGGACCCCTGCAAGCTTTTGAAATTTAATTGCAAACCACTTGTTAACAAGCCTACTAACATTATTTATATAATTTTTATAATAATATTATTCAAAAATGTAAATATGTATACAAGTATAGAAGATTTCAGGAAGAAATAGAGATGTGTTCACATTAGCTATAGGATTCTATTGTCTAACTAACTAAAGATATTCTTTTAGGGTAGGGTAGATTAGATAGTACACATTGTCACTACCTGAAATTGCTTGCACTGATAATAATTATATTTGTGTGGAGAAGGTCAATAAACTCACAATCAATCAGACATGCACAAATTATCAAAATTCTTTATCTAAATCTGTTTCAAAATCATAGAAGCTAGGCTTTATTTCAATTAAAAAAGTCATTATACATTAGTTAATACATTAGTTGCATAAAATAACTAAATGATTCTTGTGCATGTTTGTTTTCAAAGTTCAGCAACCCCAGAAATGGTCACACTCCAGGAATTCATAAGTAAATAACCTCTAGACAGCCTGATACACACAGTATACGAGCTAAAACCCATAAGGGTAGGGTAAAAACATTTAAGGGTCAACAACATTAGGGTTATACCCTTGGCTGCTTAAAACAGACTTTTTTCTTAAAAGCAGTAAATTTATCTTATCTTATCTCAAACCAGCTCTGAAACAATATCTGAATGATGATCGTAGATGATTTTCATATCTTGTTTTAGAACAGGTTTAAGAAAAGCTAATATGTTAATGTTTTAAAATAGCACTGCTGAAGTCAATAGATTATCTATTGTACCTGGAATTGCCAGTCTAGGAGTTTTGTACTTACTTCATTATCACCCAAATAGATTTTGACATTATCTTGTTTCTCAATAAGGTCACCAGTCTCTTTGATCTTGAGTTCATAACTAATTTTGACTATATCGCCTCTGTGAGCTCTGAGACCGCTACCTTCATCACCAGCTTTTACGATCTGAAAATATATCACGTTTAGGGACCAATCTTACCCTCTTATTTATAATCAGTCACTAAATTTAACAGCTCTATAACTCTCGCCCTGTCTTTTTCTAACAGGAACAAAAGAAAGGAGGAGATGCTTTATCCAAGCAGATAAAGTTTTTTTTTTTTTGTTCTGAGTTTATCTGCAATCAGTCTTCGGACTATGAGCAGGTTTGGTGTGGGTATTCGGGCTTGTAGGAGTTCTTGCTCCAGCGAACAATTCTCCCTTTCTTGGTGCTTCATGGTCCATCGAGTTCCATGATATGCTGTCTGCGTAGCCTTTTGGGGTAGCTGATGGTAGTTAGCTGTGTAGCCAGGTGATTCGGATGTGCGTTCAGACGTTTTTTGTATTTCGTTGAGTACAGTTTTATCTCTTCGTTGACAGTAGTGACATCCAGTTCGCCATGCAACTCTGAGTTCATGAGGAACCATGGGGCATTGGAGAGGTTTCTTAAAATTCCATTTTGTGCTCTTTGTATGATTTCGGTATTCGAATGGCAGGCTGATCCCCAAAGTTGTATGCCATATGTCCAGATTGGTTTTAATACAACTTTGTATATCAACAGTTTGTTGTCTGTGCTAAGCACCGAGTTCCTACCAAGTAGCCAATGCAAGTTTCGATATCTTAGGTTAAGTTCATCTCTCTTTTTTTTACATGTGTCCTCCAGGTTAGTCTGCGGTCCAGGTGCATCCCCAGGTATTTCACCGAGTTATTGTGTGGGAGTGTGTTCGCTCCGAGGTGAACGGGTGGACAATCTCCTCTACGAAGCGCAGATAAAGTTAATGAGTAATGATGAATAAAGGGGTAAGCCTCCTAATAAAATATACTCAACATGTTTGTGTGATTGTATGTTGTAGACCAGTCTATACTGGAAGATTCCAGACTTCGTTCTTGCAGTACCCAGATAATAAGTAGACTATGTCCTACCTAAGGATCCAAGCTGTCTCCCAATATCATCAAAATCGGATCAGCCATTTAGTTGTGAAAAAGTATCAGACAGAGACAGAGTTACTCTCGCATTTATAATATTAGTGTGGTCCATAATAATACGATAACGTAAATTACCTTTTTGAGAAGTGCGCCTGACCCCAATACATCTTGCCACTCATCAGGTTTGGGTCCCTCGTCTTTAGAATTGTCTTTCTCAGAAGCCGCTGCTTCAGCCAACTTAGCCTCTTCAATCTCCTCGGCGATCGCGGCCGATGCAAGGTCCTCGAAGGAACTACTCTCGGATTTATCCACCATAGTGCCTTCACCTTTGCTCATCTGCAAACACGCGTGATTTCCCCACTTGATTGTAAAAGATAATACGTAGTAAATTACTTGTTTAACAATTCATGATTTGCACAATCACTATGGCTTGGATTAGAAAGTAAATATTTTAATGGCACAATTAAATAATTAGGAAATCAGCTTACATACCTTGTAAATAAACTTGACTAAAAAGAGGAAATATTTTTTTCAAAATAAAAACTAATGCAATCTAATTGACAATCCAACTTTTTTCCGGTTTTTTCTTTGTGGACAGACAGATGGATGAGATATTGTACGACCCGCCGCCCGACCGATAATATAATCATCAATTTCCTTCTGTACGTCAAGTACGTCTGCGTCCCACATGATATTAAGGTGAGGGTTAAATTGTTTTATGATTTTTGAATTGTTCCTTCTCAATAACCGCAAAACGCACAGTTTTGATTTTTATGACAACGATAACTTGAGCATTTTATTTACCTAAATCCAAGACAGAAACGCGATTGGTAAAACTTTTCTCGATAGATTTATTTTTTAAAGTTGGGTCCTCTGCAACAGTTTTTTCGAAAATACTCTGAGACTTTCTAACAAAAATAACTTTTTTAAAATATTAATAATAATAATAATAATAATAATAAATCTTTATTGCAGACAACTTAGTCCATAGCGTATCAGAAAAATAGGTAGGTAAGGTACATAACACAATATATAATGAAAAATTGTCTAACACAATATATTGTGTTAGACAATAGCATTGGGTACCTAAATCCAAGAAACTAAAAAAAATAGATAGTTTTTAAGATAATCGATATTTTTTTATATGTCGCTTACGTCGATTACTTTCGAGCGCCTTCTAACACTTGCTATCTCTTTCCGCATGCAATTATAGTACATAGCGCTGTCACTTTCTTCACTCCGCCCACTCCACAATTTATTTAGATTTTTGTATCGCCTTAAACAGCCCGTTAATGCAGTATAATTTTATTCAATCACACTTTGTGATTGGTCAAAACTCGGAGAGAGAACTGTCAAATCTCTAGCCACTCGAGCTACGTTTAAAGTAAGTACGAGTACTGAGAGAAAAACAACGAAACGAGTTCTAACAACATTACAAAAAGTGACTTTGCTGTTTTTGTACATAAATACAACATTTCCTGCGCTGCTTCGGTAAAAACTACTCCATATACTCGCTTCGCTCATTCGCCTTGCCCGTGTTTTTATCATCACTCTAACCCAACTCGCTTGCTTGCCGTATCACTGGTTTTTTCCCGATCATCCTCAATTATGATATTATAGTTTAATGGTGGCACAGAAGACCAAATAACTGTTAAAGTGCGCCTCCTAAAGGCTCATGACTTTGAATTTTTCTAGGTCACGCCCTGCTTTTCTCACGATGTGTTTGTTTCCCTTCACTGTGTTATATGATTTTATGAACCCTAGTATAGCGCGCATAATTTTTTGAATATAAAAACCATTGGTGTACGTCTGGGATTCGAACTCAACACATTTGGATTGGGAGGCGGGCTCACTACGTCACTGCTCTCCTAACCTAACTTATCTCGTTCGATTTCAATCTGGGCAGCTGCTGTACATATATTATATTATACAGCTAGCTTCCACCCGCGGCTTCGCTCGTGTGGTACCCACATAGAAAGTAGCCTCTAAATTATGCTATTCTAGGTAAAGAGCTTACTAACATTATTCTATTGTACTTTGAGCCTAGACTTACAGTCAGGGAGTAAATCGCATTAAAACTAATTTCATTGTATGGGAAGCAACCCTTAAACATGAAAATACCTTGTTTTTTTTTGTTAATTTTCGTTCTGGTAAATCATTAACTTGTAAGTTTTCCTCAAAGACACAATTGCCACTTTTGTGCCCTTTGGAGAACAAGTTTTAGTTTATTTTTGAAATAGCAATCGAATGGTATAGTCAGGTTTATGAAATTACGACTTACTGATTTTTAGTTACCTAATGTATGTCCATACTTATAAGAAGACTTCTGCCACATTTTTTACTCCTAAAATAAATATCTATGAAATCTTTGATTGTAAGACATCATCCTCTTGAGCATTCCCGCAAACGAAGCATCGATCTTCGGTTTGTTAGACAACTTCTGGTGGATTCGAAATATCGGGCTGTGCATTATCAAGCTGTGCAATATAGCACAGAACGCAAGGAGGATAAAAAAAAAACCTACGGATACTGTCGTCTGTCACTTTGACAGTTCTACTCTGACACCTGTAAATTCTGAATCTGTCAATGTATGTGAATGAATTTCATGAGTTTTTCAGTTTTCTTTTCGATAAAAACAATCGATTTTGCGAAAGTGTTTGCGTAAAATAAAAACTATGCACAAATATGAAAAACTCGAGAAAATCGGAGAGGGAACTTACGGAACCGTTTTCAAGGCAAAGAATAAAGAGACTCATGAAATTGTCGCTCTCAAACGAGTGCGGTTAGACGACGACGATGAAGGAGTCCCGTCATCCGCTCTTAGGGAAATATGTTTGCTGAAAGAACTGAAACATAAGAATATTGTGCGGTTATACGATGTGCTACACAGTGAGAAGAAATTGACCCTGGTATTCGAGCACTGCGACCAAGATCTAAAGAAGTACTTCGACAGTCTCAATGGGGAGATAGATTTGGATGTTGTGAAATCGTTCATGTATCAGTTGCTTCGCGGACTCGCATTCTGCCACAGCCACAATGTGCTCCACCGAGATCTAAAGCCTCAGAACTTATTGATCAACAAGAATGGTGAGCTGAAACTGGCTGACTTTGGCCTAGCGAGGGCTTTTGGTATCCCGGTGAAATGTTACTCTGCTGAGGTGGTGACACTGTGGTATCGTCCTCCGGATGTCCTCTTTGGCGCAAAGCTGTACACAACTAGCATTGACATGTGGTCTGCAGGCTGCATATTTGCTGAGCTGGCTAATTCAGGGAGACCATTGTTCCCTGGATCTGATGTTGATGATCAACTGAAAAGGATTTTCAAAATGCTTGGTACGTCTCATAAAATGTTCCTTTCAGGGTTTAGGCTATCTTCATGCCAAACTTCATCAAGATTGGTTGAGCTGTTTATTTGTGAAAACTTGCACTTATAGTACAGATAGTTTTTAAAATAAACATCCAAGATAATGTTTTTACCTTTGAAGTCCTTGAACTCAATAAATACTAAGTATTATTCTAATAAGATTACAACTATCTCATTACAGGCACTCCCAATGAAGAATCATGGCCTGGAGTTACACAACTGCCTGATTACAAACCACTGCCCATCTACCAACCATCACTTGGCCTAGCCCAGGTTGTACCGAGACTATCACAGAGGGGCCGAGACCTTTTGTCCAAGTTACTGGCATGTAATCCAGCATTACGTATGCCAGCTGATGAGACCATGGCCCATGCATATTTCCATGACCTGAATCCATCAGTGAAGAATGATAGGTGTTAACAATCAATACACCCGTACAAGTGTACCTCTGAACTTTTGGTGTGTCCTAAGGAAGAGGATGAGGTGCAAGTGTACTGTGAAGAAGACATGAGTAGCTTGAATAAGTATACGTGAAATAATTGTGGTTCCTTTCTTTATATTGTACAACTTTTTTTGGTACAGAGATAGAATATAGGGCACTTTTTATGTAGGTACCACGCAAGCGACACAGCGGGCAGAAGCTAGTCATTGATAAATTAGACTTAAACCTTTCTATCTACCTAAACTATTTCTTTTTCGATTAGGCTACATTTTCTGCCGGTGAGTGTATGTTTCATTACACTAGTTCAAGTAGTTAAATAATAAGGTTGTATTTGTTGTAAGTTATTTTTTTATTTTATTTATTGATCTCATAACTTTTTTGTATTGTTGTGTAAATGTTATGTTACTAATTTAAATATGTTACTAATTAAAAGAGTAAAGTTCAAATACCAACCAATGTGATTCGAACCCGCATCTTTGCCTAGAACCAGCAATGCAATACCATGTTCTGTAAGCAGGCTTCAAGGTGTTAATGAAAATGTGATCATATAATTTTGCATTAAGTCCCAGTTTCTAAGTAAGAACTAAGGATAAGATAATAAGAATAATTTTGATTAGAATAAGGTTTAATAAATATTATTTAACAAAATATTCTTTATAACATTGCAGACCCCTGTTACCCTGAAAAACTTACTCCAAAAATACAAAAATGAACACATACACTTATTCTTAGCTTGCTTGTCGTGTCACTGATTCTTTCTTGGTCACCCTGTATTAAGTCAGTGACCAGGTTGAGGTATGATGGCCCCGAAAAGGGCCTATGACCATCAGTGAAAGAATCAGTGTAGTGAATGGATTAAAGTGCGCCTCTAAGAGGCTCCTTTTGTACACATAATTAATTAACAATTAGAGATCCTATACTAAAGCATTTCCATTTCAGCCCTCTTCCTCTTACGATGATTGGCAACCATATTAGCTGTTGTAAGCGGACAGTCTCCTCGCTGAAGCCACATGGACAAAGCCTTCTCAGTCTGTGCAGCGGCTGATGCCTGAGTGCGCTCACTGGCTGAGAGTGGCTGCATTGCATTGATGGAGTCACTGGAGACACTTGCAGAGAGCAACATCCGGAACCTTTGACGACATGTCTGAAAATATAGAATTGCATACATCAACCTTAAGTAGACTGCGGGACATAGGCCTAACATAGGCATCATGATCACGGGCATCAAATACTACCAGATCTACATATATGCTTTATAATTTTCAAAATTATGCCATAATAGCAAGCATTAAGATTTACACAGCAAAACCTCCTACCTAATTATGTATTTAACCATCAACTTGTGCCATTAAGAAGAAATCCACTGCTGGACATAGGCCTCCCCTAGAGTTCCACGACGAACGGTCCTGAGCCTTCTCCATCCACTGACTTCCCGCAACCTCCACAATGTCGTCAGTCCATCGGGTGGGGGGCCTTCCAACACTGCGTCGCCCGGTTCGTGGTCACCATTCGAGAACCTTTACTCCCCAACTGTACTTTACAGCTCCATAATCAGGGGTGACTAATGAGAACAGCACTAATGTACACACTTACATTTACAAGGGTGGCCCCAACTTCCCCTTTTATATCATATTTAGCTATGTAGCATCCCAGCTCAAAGAAATAAGGTCCCAGCTTATGCATGTCAACTGTGCAGGCATCCGCATTGAATATTTCTCTGTAGGAATCTTTGTATGTTTTGGGCAACTCCACATTTACCAATGGAGGTCTTCTTGCGTACAGTGACTCGGCCAGCCATAATGGTATTTCTACATTAGTTCCAGCTTTCAAATCATCCTCTGTTGCAGATGGATCTAGGAATCCTTGAATGTAATTTGTTTAGTTAAAATTAATCATACATTTATTTACAGAATGAATATAAGTATCTGTAGATCTGAGAGAATGCATACCATGCTTGGAGATACACAGAGACCCAAGTACATTTTGTTTGTGAGTTACTCACTAGTCAACGGTGAGTGGTGAAAAGTGAAAAGCTCGCCGGTTTTCGTAGGGGCGGTTTACATGACACCTTACAAAAACGGTAGGCTATTCACTTTTCACCACTTGCTCGTGACAAGAGATTAGAGTACCTATATTGTCTAGTCTTCGACTATACTATGCTGACCGGTGTAGTAAAACATCGCTAGGAAACCATCATGTCCTAGAATCTAAAAATAAAAAGACGAAAGGAGCCTTTTCTACAGGCCCTTTTTAACAAACCCACTTTTTTTTACTTACCCAGTTTTGGTAAATCATGCAAAAACTTACAAGGAACTCTTTCATTAGTTACAAGGATATCAGATATAGACAAATACGAGTTATCCATTCTTAAATGTGTTTATTTATAAACCAAACAGAATTTAAAAGATTTTTTAAATATCTAAACAATATGTACACAAACAACACGCACGAACGAAAAAAAAAAAACATTCCATAACCAAAACCAATTCGTTCGAATCGATGAATCAAATCCATCCACAGACCGACTATAGTTCACAACCGTAGACAGAGTATAACAGAGTATGTTATACTCTGTCTAAGTTCACAACACTGAGCTATCTAACAAAAAATAAATCATTTTCCCGGACTTTTGGCGGGAACTTGCTTAAGTGATGTGGTGCTCTCAAATTATTTTAAAAAACGAGTGTTAAATTGAATAATATTGTGTCATTATGGTGGTGTTTTGCGTAATATTGTTTGAGTAAACCGCACAAGTGAGGTGAAATAGAATGATTGCGTGTATCGTCATTTTTCGAGTTGGCACCAAGAGGTCCCTCGCGGTTTAAGTAAAATAATCACCATCACCATCATAACTTACTAAAACTGAACTTAACTTGACTTGACGGTGACATGACAATGATTAACAAACAAAATGAAGAAAGTTATCGTTTCGAAGTTAAAGTTATCGTTAAAGTTATCGAAGAAAGGACCCGTTTCATCAGTCTATGGAGCCTGGGCCTGCACTGTGTACACTACTCTAAAATATTGCTAAGCAATAAAGTAAACGTATTTAATTGGTTATTTTATTTAAATTGACTTCGTTCTAAGGTACATTATGATTTTCTTCGACAAAGAGAGCAACACACAGCGCTACAAAAATATAGCGGATGGACGTGCGTGAAATGTCATTTTGACAACTTACATTTATCTATGTCATTTTGACAACCTACATTTATCTGTTGACATGTTTTTGTTTAGCTTCGTTGTTTTGTCTAAATACTGTGTTGTTGTTTAACATCCATTCATCTAACGCGTCCTTACACTCACATACTTCTCCACAAAGCGAAGTGTAATGTAAAATACTTAGTTGCGTTAGTTTAAGTTATTTTCTGAAATATCTACGTCTGATCGTACGTCATATAAGAACTACAGAAGATTTAGCTTGATCGTGACGACGCCGCGCAGGCGCCAGCGGCGTCATCACATCTATCATCACTGAAGGAAGATACTCGATGCCCTGACGTACACATAAAAACATCAAATCAAACAACATGACATGAAAAATATGTCAATGTCATGTCAAACGTCAATTATAAACCAACATGGCGGCCTTCAAATAGTGTTCACATAGTCAAAAACTTACCAGAAGAACTTGTCTTGTACCATCGCATATGTCTTCAAATTAATGAAACTGTATTTTTCTTGTAATCTCCTATTTTTTCCTAATTTTCCTATGTAGTGTACATGGACCAGGCCCAGAATGAAACGACTCAACAACGACAACAACGACAAGAAAAAATAATGTAAGACTTGGTAGTAAGGCCTAGATGCAATAGCCAGCCCGAAAAGGAAAAAACTTCAAAAAATAATAATATTCATTTTCACGATTTGACAGTTAAGGTGCTGAATCATTCGTTTACTTCAGATTAGTGCTCGTGTCTCCATGCTCGTGAGCATGGAGTCTGTCTACTCTGTGGTTTTTGTTTAACTTTTGCGGGCTTTCATTCATTCTGGCTGGTTCACTCACACATATATCTCCCTAGTCTGTGCTCGCATCCTATTGGTCTGTGACTCACTCACTCTGTGGTTTTGGTTCGAGAGAAGAGTACTCCATAGAGTAATTTTGTATATACCAGAGAGTACTCCATAGTCTGTGGAAGAGAAGCAAGCCGCGCTGCGCCGCCGGTTTTTTCAGAAATAAACTTTATGGATCATTGGATGGAAAATAAGATTTCGTTTTGTCTCTCCCTTGGCTTGGATTGGAAATATATTTTACTTGGTTTGGGAGCACCTTAAAACGAGTGCTTCACAGGAACCGGAGAAATAATAAAATGCTAAACGGTAAACGAAGATGATGGTGAAGATGCTCGCGTAAGATTATTGAATCGCAAATAGTCATATCCGAACCAAGCTGCCGAGAATCACCGAGAAAATGTCGGGGTAAGTCTTGAATTATACCTATCTACACGATTTTTACGAATAACCGCGATTGTGACCTTTACATAATTGATACATGAACATACCAAACAAACATAGTAACTACCCTATTGTTATCACTAAGCAAGTAATAATGTTCAATGATTGGCAGAAAAACTATAAAAAATAGAATAGCTCATGTACTACACACTACATTTGACCCATTTTTTTAATCAGAAGAAAAAGAGCTGTATCCGTTTATGCATATAAGACACCCTGGTTACAAAATCAACTAGGTACAAACAAACATAACCAAACTAATATCTATCTAACATCCGCTATCTATCTAACATACTAGCTTCTGCCCACAGCTTTGCTCGCGTGGTACCTCCATAAAAAGTAGCCTATATGCTATTCTTGACTATAATCTCTGTACCAAATTTCATCCCAATCTGTTCGGCTGTTTGGGCGTGATTGAACAACAAACATCCAAACATCCTCACAAACTTTCGCATTTCTATAATTAGTAGGAAGGTAGTAGGATATCGGCCAGTATACTATTACAATCACCAATAAAACTTCTATTCAAATTAACATTAACTCTCTTTGTTGAGTAAAAACATGTGACAGACCCACACATTACCTTTTCTGTTTCAGACCTAAAGCGTACACCATGAGGGAGATGAGAGGAATAGTGGAGTACTTGGTAGAACATAAGGCATACAGCGAGTACAGAGGACGGAAAATGTGGGTAGACTTCGCCAACTCTTCGGTATGTATTATAATTTATTTTTTTGTAAATTTTGTTTGTGAATTATATAACTTTTAGAGTCATTGCAGATGGATGCAGTGGCAGCAAAGCAATTGATACACTTAACAATTGAAACTGACCCGTATTGACTTTTAATTATGGCAGAAACCACAGAATCACGCGACTTTCAAGCGCACGTGACACGAGTCTATCATGACAGTGCAATTTCAGCTTAATTATAATTGAGTAAGGTGTAGGTACTTTCAATTTATTAGATAATCAGTCACATTGCTGTCACTCTGTCCATCGGTGTGATCCTCAGGCAGATCACATCCTTTAACATAGCAGCCATAAATCTTTTGTTCAATATTTGTGTGAAGATGTTAAGATCATCCCAAATATTGTAAAAGATGACATCAGTTGAGTTCTGAAGAGTGCAACAAAAAAATGTGCATGTGAACATGGAAGCCCTAAAGACCTAAAGGCTGATACTATTCAGTCTATCTTATAAGTGTGTGATTTGTAAATAAACATGCAATTGTTAATAATAATAAAGCCCTTTATTCAGAATTACAAGGTTACAAGTTATGTGTGTTTTGGTTTTTTTATAAAATATCCCGTAAATCGGCGTGCCTCTTGGCATAGGCCTCCTCTATAATTTTCCACTGGGTTATGTCTCGCGCTACCCTTCTCCAATTCGATTGTTAAGCTATCATAAAATCTATTGTTGAAACTCGATTCAGTAGTGATCAATGTAAAAAAACATTACTGCAAATAAAAAAAAAAGTTTTTCTTTATTGTTACAGAAAACAAATCGAACTTGGCAAAGTTTGAAGGAAACATTCCTAAAGCGCATCTTGCCCGACATTCAGAACCCTTATTACCGCCTTACTCGTGAACAAGTGTGCAGCTTTAAACAAGGGTTAGTTTAAAAAACACTGTTTCTTTACCTGAGTAGCGTAAAATCTTAAATTATGCTCTAAAATTTCCTAAAATTATTTAAGATTAAAAAGCAAGAAGCCAGTTTACTTAACAATAGAAAGTTGCGACCATGCGTCATTAGATTTCTCTGCTGCTGTTGATTCTACTGTTGCAATTCCTAAACTATCTCATTTGACATCACTAAAATGATAGCCGTCCTTGTTACTTCGATATACAGTGGTGGTCATCTAATTAGAAACACCTACCTGGGTTTATATTTTTATTGCAAATTCCCTTTCGAACTAATTTTTAACGTATCATTGAGTGTTCCTACGTATTAAAATCGATGTATCGGATATTATATTGCATTGTTATACCATTTTAATAACAGAAAACAACGGTTGTTTTTCTAAAACTGAAAGTTATATTAATAACAAAATAAAAAACGAGATACATACCGGACAACTAATTAGAAACACCAAAAAAATCATTACTTAAATCATTTTTAATTTGAACAAAACCCCAATAGTTTTGAAAAATACTAAAAATACTACATCCTTAGACAATTAGTATTTGGTAGGGTAGCCTTTATTATCAATAACAGCTTTGCAGCGACGCGGCATTGATTCAATCAATTTATAACAAGTTTCTACAGGAATACTTCTCCAAGCGTCTTCAAATGCACTGTTAAGTCCATGAATATTAGTAACGTGTTTCTGCGTTTCTGGTCTTTATAGTGTGCCACAAATTTTCTATGGGATTTAAATCCGGACTATTGGCAGGCCACTCTAATACTGTCACGGATTGTTCTGTAAGAAACGCTATAACGCTGCGTGCTGGTTGCTTTGGGTCGTTGTCATGCTGAAATATCCAAGTTACTGGCAAATTTTCCTCGGAATATGGATTCATTGTCTCTTCCAAGATCTTTTTGTATTGATATTGATCCATTTGCCCTTCAATCTTTCTCACGGGACCAATCCCGTACCCTGAGAAACATCCCCACACCATTACATTTCCACCACCGTGCTTAACTGTCTTTTTAGTGTACTTGTTATTCAAAGCCTCGTTTATTGGTCGTCGTACATATCGTTTTCCATCGGAATTAATCAAATTCATTTTAGTTTCATCTGAAAACAAAACTTTTTTCCATTGATGAATAGTCCAACTGCCATATTTGCGAGCGAATGCTAGACGATTTTCTCTATGTTGCCTGGTTAGTAGTGGTACTTTTCTAGCGATCCTTCCTAACAATTTTCCTTCAACCAACCGTCTACGAACTAGTTTAGTGGACACGTGTCGAGGATCGTCTTCTGAAAATACCTCTTTTCTTATAACATTGGATCCTTTAAAGGGGTCCGCCTTAGCTAATCGAAGCATAAGCCTGTCTTCTTGAACTGTAGTCTTCCTGGGCCGAAGTTTTCTTGGCACGTTATCTGATGTTCCGTGTTGTTTGAAATGTGCGAGAGCGTTAAATATCATCTTTACGGAACATTCCAAATAATCGGCGATCTTTCTGTAACTCCATTTTTGTTTTAAATGAAAATTCACTATAATTTTTCTCGTTGCTGCATCACAGCTCTTATTTTTACCCATTTTTAATAAAACAACAATAAATAGTAACTTTTCGTAATGAGTTAGAAATGGTGGCAATATTTACAATGTGATTGACAATTGTGAGAACTGTATTTCAGTTTAAAAAATCAAATTTCGAACCAAGTCATACAATGTTTCTAATTAGTTGTCCATTCTGCCAGTCCTAACGATATTGATACTTTTTGTTTCACTGATATTTATTTTTATTGTCGTCTTGGTTGTCAAATATTATTGCTTGTAATTTAACTAGAGATATTAAAGAACATTGTAAAGTAGTGAAAAAAAAAATTACCTCCTATTAAATGCTATAATAATGTTAGTTACTTTATAAAAATGTCAGGTGACTAGATGTTTCTAATTAGATGACCACCACTGTATAAGAAAGGGATCGCAACATTTTAAGAACTGTATAATGGAACAACAGATTCAATAGTTGTACGAAAGAAGTCCACTCACATCCACAGGGATTTCTTTCATAATGAAAAAATATGTAACCAGTGTAATCTGGAGCTATTCTACTGCGCAGACTAGACAGCAGAATTGATGGTTGCTGTCTACTCTTCGCAGTGGAGTAGTGCCTGGTTTGACAGGAATAAAGGTATTTTCACGAGAAGAGTTCCGCGACAATAAGCGGAACTAAAAAGATAAAAATAAATAATTGTTTTATCGGGGAAAGGCCAGGAAGATACGGAGTTGGCTTTCTTATCAGAAAAGAATTGAAGTCGAACATAGAGTCCTTCATTGGGTTAAATGAGAGAGTCTGCCTCCTTAAATTAAAATTCGACGATTACCTCCTGTCAATAATTCAGGTGTCAACGCACCCACAGCTGAGAACTGCAGACGAAATAAACCAAAAAGATACTATGGTAAAATTCCGTTCATCATCATCATCAGCCTGTAGAAGTCCATAGGCCTCCCCTAAAGAGTTCCACGACGAACGGTCTTGAGCCTTCTCCATCCACCGACTTCCCGCAACCTTCACAATGTCGTCGGTCCATCGGGTGGGGGGCCTTCCAACACTGCGTCGCCCGGTTTGTGGTCGCCATTCGAGAACCTTTACTCCCCAACGGTTATCGGTTCTGCGAGCTATATGGCCTGCCCACTGCCACTTCAACTTGCTAATTCTGAGAGCTATGTCGGTAACCTTGGTTCTTCTACGAATTTCCTCATTTCGGATCTTATCACGTAGTGAAACTCCTAGCATAGCTCTCTCCATAGCCCGTTGTGCAACTTTGAGCTTGTGTATGAGGCCAATAGTTAACGACCAAGTCTCAGTGCCATCAGTCATCACTGGCAACACGCACTGATTGTAGACTTTCGTCTTGAGGCTCTGCGGTATCTCCGACGAGAAGATATGACGAAGTTTCCCCAACGCTGCCCATCCGAGTTGGATTCGTCGGTTGACCTCTTTGTCGAAGTTGGACCTACCTAGTTGAATCCGAAAATTCCGAAAATTCCGTTACACGTAATAAATTAGGCCTGATGCCCTGAAGGTGTTTTGGTGCTTTTTTTGTGAAAAGGACCTTCCACAAACAATAAATATTTTTATCTTTCATAAAATAAATCTTCTTTCCACAGGACCGATGTGGCAGCAAAAGAAAGGAACCGACTGGAGATCCAAACAGTGAGCGAAGGGTCCAGCAACAATGGTATTGTATTTTTATTTATAAACAAAATAAACAGCAACCTTTTATAATTTTACCAATATAGATGCGAGGTTGTATGATTATGTTATTGGAAGGAGATTTTCGGTTTAAAGAGATTTTCAGTGTTCAATTCAGTAAATTTGGCAAATGGCTTGTGCATGACTTTGAAAAAGGTTTTAAGCCTAAGTTGTAAGTGGTTGTGGATAGATGATGAAACACAGATTCTAATACAAACAAACGCTAGAGCAAATTCGTAAAATTAATATTACTTGTGTTCACACAAAATTACATAAAAAATCGTTTCTATAACAGAAAAGAAGAGAGACATTGAGGAGCCGAGTACTAGCGCTGAGAAACGCATTGAAGCGGAAAATCCCCTAGGTGAGAAAGTTAAATCTGCAACAATAACAGCAAGGAACCGCTCCTCAGCCGACACGTTCATACTGGACGATCCAGAAGTCTCCAAAAAAACTACCGAGGAATTGCTAGCGGAGTTGGAAGAACCTACAACTTCTATGAAAGATTGTATAAACTTTGAATACTCTGAGCCATCGTCCGTAGTCAGGGAGGTACTACAAGATTTCGAAACTGAATCCGAAGGCTCCGACAAAGAGCCCCAAATGGAGATAGTCGAAGATGTCACCGAAAATTACGACACAGATGACGTCATCTGCATCAACCAGGAGGTAATAGTTGTTGAAGATTCAGAAAACTTGGACAACGTAGAATTCATTGAAGAAGAAAGGATCATAGTCGAAGGGGGAATGGAGGTCGATATAGGCCCGACTTTTGACCATGAAATAATCACCGAAGTATCGTCAACCGAATTGAATGGTTTAAATAACTGGCTAGAAAAGTGTGACCACCAAGAACAAGAGATACCGGCTGAGAGCAATGAAAGTGGTGAAGCATGTGACGCTCATGAAACTACTGTAAAACCAAATGCAGACTCCAATAGAGAAGAGTCTCATGACGAAACAGAGCCGATAGTCATCGAAGATTCTGAAAATCCCACAGAAAAACAAAAGGAAAAAGAAATCCAGAAATCCCTCGACAACGATAATAATAACCAGAATAGTTTGAACACTACAACAGACACAATCATTCCCAACAACCAAGAAGTAATCAATGATAAAATAAAAAGTCAAAAAACTAATACGACGTTCGATATCATACCTCCACCGAAAGATGCAGCATCTCGAAAGAGGTCTACATCTCAAGATAAAACAATAAGCAAGAAAAAGAAGCTAGAAAATGCAGCAGAGAAAACTAATGGAGTTGCCATTGAAATAACACCACCCAGCTCCAACAACACGGAAGCTTTGTTTGAAGCTCTTAAGAAATCTGATAATCCTGTCGAAGATAGCACTATGCAGGAAGCCCAAGCTATTGATGAATCCCCACAAAATAAGAACCCTTGCTTAAAAAGCGTCAGTCTCTTTGATGAACAATTTAACACAACTAAATACTCTGACTCGGAGGAAGATACGCCTATCCCAAATAATAAAGAAAAGATAACAGATAATGTTACAGCTGCGGAGGATAGAAATCAAGAAAAAACGGCAAAAGATTTACCCGCCAGTGATATAAATGAGGAAGCTATGAATATTGATCCCCCAGAATTTAATAAGCAAGAGAAAACAGCAATAAATGAGAAAAAACTTGACAAAAAAGAAAAAACCCTGCTTGAGAAAAAACAAGATAACACAGCTAAAGTTGATCCCCCAATCGAGAAAAAAAATGATAAAACAGCAACAGCCGATGCCGTTGTCGAGAAAAACCATGAAGAAACAGCAAAGGTTGACCCCCCGCATGAGAATAAACTGGAGGAAACGGCTAATTCTTACCCCCTTGTCGAGAAAAACCATAAGGAAGCAGCTAAAGTTGAACCCCCGGCCGAGAACAAACATGAGGGAACGGCGAAAACTGTTCCATTGGATGAGAAGAAACCGGCGAAACCAGCAAACATTGAACCCCCAGTTGAGAAAAATCCTGAGAAAACCGCAAATGTTGACCCCCCAGTCGAGAAGAAACGCGATGTAATAGTCCTGAAGTCCAACTCCGATTCTGACGAGATCAAACTGACGCCTGAGAGACCAAAGGAAAGGTTTAAGCATTTAGCCCAGGCCTTTGGATTCGTACCTGGTAAGTTATAGACCGTGCATGAGTATGAGACATTGCAAACGTAAGCACCTTTTTTTTTGTTTTATTATTTTTTATTTACTTAAGGTTGTGTTCGGTTCTATTCTACGTAAACCTCTATTGTATTGATTAATGGGTTGCGCAATTGTTCTATCAACCGGTTTATCATCATCATAATTTCAGCCGTTTGACGTCCACTGCTGAACATGGCCCCGACAGACAGAGCAAATTCCTTATCATGTGAGGGGATTTGCCCGCAAGCGCAGTTAAATTGTTGTATCGTTGTTAAATTGAGGGACGCTGCTGCCCATTCCCTAGCTTTTTTCTCTTAGTCGCCTCTTACGACATCCGCGGATAGGTAGATATGGAGGGGCTTATTCTTCAGCCGGGGCCACCACGGCCAACCGGTTTATAAAAATGTTAATTTGATATTGCTTGCGCTCGGAACTAAAAAGACTACAATCGGTTTTTAACGACTATTAACCGGTTAATTGTAACCTGGGCTCGAGCCAGTTTGATGTTAACGGGCATATTATATGTCCTAGTTTGTGTGTGTGAATGATATACGTAATATGTCTATCTAATTTTACCATAAGAATATTGTTTTAAGGAACGTCAGTGACAGCGGCGCAAAGAAGACGTTCTTTGCGGTCTCGGAATAGAACGAAGTCTCAACGCAACTCATGGTAAATTATTTACTATCCATTGCCTTTAGTACACTCAGACAGATAGCAGTTGTGGATGTGGAGTGGTGGTAGTGGTCGTGGGTTCGTACACTCGACACTAAGACAGCACTGGTGGTAGTGGTCGTTTGTTCGAATCCCGGTTGATAACTCCTGGATTTTCGGAAAATAGATTTACGTTATACTGGTGCTCTCGAGCGGTGTAGGAAAACATCGTGAGGAACATTTCCTAGAACCTAAAGGTGCGTCGACATTTGTGTCATTTCAACGCGCCGTGGCTCTGTGACCGTAACAGTTAGGCGTGACAAAAACATAGTGTGGACGGATTTTGACACGCGGACATGTCACACGAGCTATTGCCTCGCAGCGATACACTCAGAGGCCCACCAACGAAAACAAAAACAATTAACCGAACCTGGTCCACACTTAGCGTAGCAAGTACCGTAACATGTTACGGAGCTACGGCGCGTTGAAATGTCACAAATGTGGACCCACCTTTAAAAATCGAAGACGGGTGACATGTGCACAAAATGAGTGTATAAGATGCGCATTCTAATCCTTTAACAACACTGATTTTCACCGACGACGGTCATATAACACCATACCTCAACCTGGTCACTGACTTAATACAGGATGACCAAGAAAGGATCAGTGACATTACAAACTAGCAAGTACACTCGATCGCTGCCGACTCGGTGGCGCAGTTAGTGCATCCCCGTATTTAAGGAAACAGTATTGCAAGCGCTCATAGGCTACGGTAGCAGGTGGGCCGTAAGCTTGTTTGCCACTTCAGTTGTATAAAAAAATAACATTTAATGATAATCAAATTATTATATTTTCAGTACTCTTCAAGAGACAAGTGATTGGGATGGCAGTATTAGTGAGCCTGAACTCGCTGAGGAATATGTCTCGCCGCCGCGCGGTCGACGAAATAGGCACGCCAGGAAATATAGGTAAGTCCATCAATCAAAGTCCAATTTTAGTATTATGTGGTGTAACGAACTCGTCCGATGAGTCCATCAGTCCACCTGAGTGCATAGTTTCTTCAAGGCACACGTGATACACCGTAGACCACATCGTGACTTAACATCAGGTGAGATTGCGGTCAAAAGTTATCCAATTTAGTATTTTAAAAAAAGTCGGTTTAGTACTATTATGGTGTAACGAGCTGAGAAACTTTCTAAGTGATTTTATGAATGAAATGCGTCACACATTTCGATACTATCTAAACTTACACTCACGACACGCACAGCGACAGCTCATGGATAAGCAAATGTATTAAAAATGCAATCTCCTTTCACATTGCCCTAGACGATATCGTTCGTCCATAGTCTTATCGTGACGATAGACGATAATATCGTCAGGTGTGAAAACGCTCTCAATTGCTGAGTATCAATGTGCACTTTAATCATAATTGTTTCAGGAAACCGCAGTCTGCGCGTATAATGTCACTGGAAGAAGACGGTGCCCTATTCGTGGTCCATGGCAACAAAGTCATTCCTCTCGTGAAGAATGGGAAAAATATCACCTTTGTCACTTATGACACTCTAGGTAAGTTTTCACGTTTCACAGGCATAACTATAAACGCTACATAAATAACACCCCAACAGTCCCGACCCCACACTAGGATTTGGGATTGAATATGCTCCAACTCGATTATTAATAAAGATGTAAAACTTACTTAAAATAAATTAACATATGAATTCAACTAGATTTAGATCTAAAATTTGTTAAAGCTCTCATTTGTTATTTTTTTTCACATTTGTATAAGCTCTTATTTATTAGGGATCATTATTATTTTTCTTTTGAGCCTCACCTAGTTCGATTGAATTTAGAGCCAGTGTGGTGGAACTGGCTCTAAATTCAATTTTGTAAAAAAAACAATTAAAAATATATTACAAAAAAAAACAAGGATCATGAAAAAAAATGATAGGCCCCAAGCCGTGTTTGTTGAACAGGCATAGCTTCACTTAGTTTCTAAGACGTTTCAAAGTGATCCTAGTGATTTTATTGAAATAAAAACCTTTGACTTTGATTCCCTGTGTCGTGGGTATCAAAAACTATGTAGAGCTAGAACAAATAATTGCACAATTAGCATAAAGCATAATTAGTTTATATCCATACCAATATTATAAATGCGAAAGTAGCTCTGTTTGTTTGTTACCTTTTCGGGACTAAACGGATGGTAATGAAAGGAGTCGTTTCATTCTGGGCCTGGTCCATGTACACTACATAGAAAAATTAGGAAAAAATAGGAGATTACAAGAAAAATACAATTTCATTAATTTGAGGACAAATGCGATGGTACAAGAATACTTCTTCTCGTAAGTTTTTTACTATGTGAACACTATTTGAAGGCCGCCATGTTGGTTTATAATTGACGTTTGACGTGGCATTGACATATTTTTCGTGTCATGTTGTTTGATTTGATATTTTTCTTTTGCGTTTTTATGAGGTTTTTTATTTTTGCGACCTGTTTTTTTCTACGGACTTGGATTGATTGCTACTGTGTTGAGCTGGCTTCAGTAGGATAATCAGACGTAGGTATTTCAGAAAATAACTTATACAAACGCAACTAAGTATTTTACATTACACTTCGCTTTGTGGAGTATATGGATGCGTTAGATGGTTGAATGATAAACAACACAGTACATAAACAAAACAACGAAGCTAAACAAAAACATGTCAACAGATAAATGTAGGTTGTCAAAATGACATTTCACGCACGTCCATCCGCCATATTTTTATAGCGCTGTGTGTTGCTCTCTTTGTCGAAGAAAATCTTAATGTACCTTAGAACGAAGTCAATTTAAATTAAATAACCAATTTAATACGTTTACTTTATTGCTTAGCCATATTTTAGAGTAGTGTACACAGTGCAGGCCCAGGCTCCATATATTGATGAAACGTTTCTTTTGGCAAAGAGATCTTGAATGGGGTGAAATAGGGGTTACAATTGTGTGTGGGCAATCCATAATTCCTAAACAAAGTCGCGGGTAACAGCTATTTAATATTTTTGAACATAAAACACATACAAACTTAGTAATTGGTATTTTTTAGGTTGCTCTGAAGAAGAAGAGGAATTGATGTGGCGGCAAAAATATATTGACGAGAAGAAGAAAGCGGCTGAATTAAAAAGGTATTTCAAAAATAATTGATCTTCATTATCATGTTATCCCTAGGATGTTTACTGCTGAATACAAACTTTCCCTTAAATATATTTCCTAAGCGACGCCGTAACGGCTCAAACGATTTCGTCGAAACTTGGAATAGATAAAGTTCTTTACCTAGAATAGCATATAGGCTACTTTTTATGTGGTACCACGTGAGCGAAGCCGCGGGCGGAAGCTAGTAAAAAATACACAACGTACGATGGCTCCCACTATATGGAACTTTTAAGGTTGCTGGGTGGCGGCTGTCTTCAGCACTCTATATATTCAGAGCAGAACTCTATATATTCCAAGTTTTAACGAAATCGGTTGAGCCGTTACGGCGTGATTGAACAAACTTTCGCATTTGACAGGCCTCATAGCTCAGTTGGTAGTAACTCTGCCTTCTGCGCTAGAGGTCGCGGGTTCGATTCCCGCACTGAACAAACGTTTGTGTGATGAACACAGGTGTTTGTTCTGTGTCTGGGTGTTAAATATATATCTATTATGTATATCAGTCTCTGGTACCCATAGTACAGGCTATGCCTAGTTTGGGATCAGTTGACCGTGTGTGATATGTCCGGAATATTTATTTATTTATTTATAATATTAGTAGGATAATTCAACTTTTTTTTTACAGGCAGTTGGATGAAGCTACGGGGATGGTTACTTCTTGTTCAAACCCACCACGGTATAATTTTTTGTCATTTTTGTTGCCTTTAGAACTTGACATTTTATAAGTGTGAAAGGATGACTCCCCATAATAGTACCAAAGACAATATAACTAGGGGTAGAATTCTACTTATCTTTGACTAGCTTCGCTCGCGTGGTACCTATGAAGATAAAAAGCCTATAAGCTATTCCCGACTATAATCTATTTCTGTGCCAAATTTCATCCAAATCCGTTCGGCCGTTTGGGCGTGATTGAACCACAAACATCCTTACAAACTTTCGCATTTATAATATTAGTAGGATAGTACAAAGTAAGATAGATTTGCATATTAATACATACATTTTATTTCATGTTTTTTTTTCAGAAACATCCTTAGCACAACTTCTTCAATTCAATCTGGTCAGAACCCAAATGAGATTGACATGAGTAAGTTGAATATACTTTGTATGTTAACCAAAATTGCCAGTGGCATTTAAAAAAAAAATGTTATTTTTGCTTCAGATAAGCAACTTAAAATAAACCAAATCGGTGATGCTGGCAAGATTCAAATCACATTATCTAAAAACAACGAGGTGAGTACAGACTGGTGAGGTGGTGGCAGTGAAGTGAGTCACACGCCCTCCGATCCAAAGTTTTTTTTTTTTTGTTGGTATTCCGGACATCTCACTCACAGTCAATTGATCCCAAACTAGGCATAGCCTGTACTATGGGTACCAGAGACTGCTATACATAATAGATAAATATTAGACACCCAGACACAGAACAAACATCTGTGTTAATCACACAAATATTTGTCCAGTGCAGGAATCGAACCCGCGACCTCTAGCTCAGAAGGCGGAGTTACTATCAACTGAGCTATGAGGCCAGTGCGAGCGGCGAGAACCTTTATTCCCCAACGGTTGGCGGTTCTGCGAGCGATATGGCCTGCCCACTGCCATAACAACTTATTCTGAAAGCTACGTCACCGACATAACCGAACCGACCTTGGTTCTAAGGATTTCCTCATTTCGGATCCTATCACGCAAACAAGGTTTAAGCTATATCTCTACCAAATTCATCAAGATCGGTCCGGCCGTTTAGTCGTGAAAAAGTTACAAACAGACATACACTCACACTTTTTTGGAGGAGGTAGGACACATCGAGATTTTCTCGTTCTGAACTGGAGCAGCCCGCCCGGAGAGGTACCTCCGCCTTACAGAAGATCGGAGCCAAATAACATTATTTGTTTCAAATAGTGTTGTGTTCCTAGGATGAGTAAGGTTGCCAGAGCTCTTTAGGGGTGGGGGGGTTCGGGGTCGGCAACGCGTGCGTTATGCCTCTGGTATTGCAATCGCTCATAGGCTACGGTAACCGCTTACTAACAGGTGGGCTGTATGCTTGTTTTCCACCTCAGTTGTATAAAATATAAAATACTTACTTTCGAATTTAATTAGTGTGTTTTTACAGGAAACGATAAACCTCGAAGGGCACTGGCCCCAAGTGCTTCCAATAGTGCAGCAAGTAATGAGCATGTTCTACAAACCAGATGAAACGGCCACAGCTGCCAAACCTGACAATAAACCTAATGATATCAGCGGACTGGACACCCCGATCATACCTGTTAAAGATGCACACTCAACTCCACTGCCAGGTATGCACACCGCGTTACGCCTCGTTTATACGGCGTACAATATGTTTATCCTAGCTTCCAGACACCGCCACATAGTCATAGTATTTATTGGCAACGAACTTGTTAAAAGTCTCAGAGTAGTACACACTTTAATAGCTACTTATCTTGTTATATATACAGGGTGAGTTTTTTTTAGGGCCACTTAGGTGAAATCGGAAACCGTGAGAGTAATCGAAAAGTGATAATTGGAGTTACGGGCTCAATTTTGAAAAAAATAAGATCAGCATTTAAAAAAAAATTAATTTTATTTACAGTTTTTCAGAAAAGGTAAGTTTTTAAAATGTTTTTGCTTTTTTGGATTTTAAAACAAAGTTTGATAATAAATAAATAAATGAACGATAACTATGTGTCTAAAGTTGTTGGAACACCATCAAAATTATAATTTTTTAAATTCAATAATATTTATTTACCGAAGGTTATTTGTTACTAATTAATTGCTTTGCTTGCACATAGTCCGACCGAAATAATATCCCTTCGATAAATAAATATTGTTTAATTTATAAATTTGCAGTTTTTAAGGTGTTCCAACAACTTTTACACATTGTTATCATACATTTATTTATTTATTATCAAACATAGAACACAGAAATGCAAAAAAAACCATTACTTTTTTTTTGTGAAAAACTTAAAATAGGTATATATTTTTTTTTTTAATGCAGATCTTATTTTTAAAAAAATCGAGCCCGTAACTCCTAACATCACTTTTCGATTACTCTCACGGTTGCAGATTTCGCCTAAGTGGCCCTGAAAAAAACTCACTCTGTATATTATACTTAGGTACTAAAGTATAAAGCAAGCATAGTCTTATTATTAAAAAAATATTTACTACGTATTATTATTTTTTATAAATCTTCGTATTTGTTGATGTTCTGATCCACAAGCCACGTTGTTTGAACGACTGCACCGAGCTAGCGCTTATACATCCACAATCCACATACAGGGGTACTGAGATAATGTTACCAACGACCCAAAGTCCTGCTTCGCTATTTTAAGGAGCTGGGCTGGCTGGAGTAGGGTTAGTATAGGGGGACAATGCATAAAACAGCGGTCAGTGCAGGTCTAACCACCCCCGTTTAGACTTAGATATATATCCTATCCTACTAATATTATAAATGCATAAGTTTTTGAGGATGTTTAGGTGTTTGTTATTCAATCATGCCGTAACGGCTCAACCGATTTCGTTGAAACTTGGATTACATACAGTTCTTTACCTAGAATAGCAAATAGGCAACTGTTTATGTATCTACCACGCGAGCGAAGCCGCGCGCTGGACCTAGTAAAACATATTTTGATAACAGGTGGTCTTTAATAAGTATTTGTTGTGTTATCTCGGTATCTTTCTATTGACGGGAGAGTACCGGGCTTAGTTGCGAGAGGTGAGGGTTCGATCCCCGCGGCGGGACAACGCATAATCTGCGAGTATCTGGGTCTGGGTGTTTTGGTATGGTACTCTAAATGTTATTATACACATGAAACAGGGAACAAAATTTGATTGGCCTCATAGCTCAGTTGGTAGTAACTCTGCCTTCTGCGCTCGAGGTCGCGGGTTCGATTCCCGCTCTGGACAAACATTTGTGTGATGAACACAGATTATTGTTCTGTGTCTGGGTGTTAAATATTAATCTATTATGTATATCAGTCTCTGGTACCTATAGTTCAGGCTATGCCTAGTTTGGGATCAGTTGACCGTGTGTGATAATATATGTCCAGAATATTTATATTTATAATCCTAGTGTGCGTTCAGAATAATGTATGTGACTGTAATGTGGATATTTTTTAGTGGCGCGCAAAGTCGACGATCTAGAGAATGAAATATTCAAAGAAATAGAAGAACAGGACAAAAAGGAGAAAAACAAGTCTAATGTTACTAAAAGGTAAAGAATTATGTTTTTGTTTAATCACTAGCTTCTGCCCGCTTCAACAGATTTCGCTGAAACTTGGAATAGATAAAGTTCTATACCTAGAATTAGCATATATGCTACTTTTTTATTCGCGGGTTCGATTCCCGCACTGGACAAACATTTGTGTGATGAACACAGATGTTTGTTCTGTGTCTGGGTGTTGAATATGTATCTATTATGTATATCAGTCTCTGGTACCCATAGTACAGGCTATGCCTAGTTTGGGATCAGTTGACTGTGTGTGATATGTCCGGAATATTTATTTATTTTATGTTGGTACCACGCGAGCGAAGCCGCGGGCGAAAGCTAATATAATAAGTGCGAAAGTAACTTTGTTTGTTTGTTAACTCATCCCGAATAAATGGCTGAACGGATCGTAATGAAATTTGGCAAAGAGATAGATATATAATCTATCTCCTGGGGAAGTACATAAGCTATCTCTTGTCTCAAAAAATAATCTTGAAGGGGGTGAAATAGGGGTTGAAAGTTTGTATGGGCAATCCATATAGTAGGATTATTATGGATTTGCGGAAACTTTTATATTATTTAGTTATAGTTAAATATGAATGTGGAAGGATATAAGGGAAGAGGTAGACCAAAGAATAGATGGATAGATTGTGTGAATGACGACATGAGTAAGAAAGGAGTGAATACTGACATAACGGCTGATAGAGGGGAGTGGAAGAGAAAAACATGTTGTGCCGACCGCACATGAAGTGGGATAAGAGCAGGGAGATGATAAGTTATAGTTACGGAATAATAAGTAGTTTTCTATGACAGTTTGGTTTCCTAAGAAATAAAAATAAATAAATAATGTTTTTTTTCCTCAACAGGAAAGCCGGCAGGCCAAAGAAAACTCCGTCTACCAGCTCAGAACATTCTGAAAAAGCTGAACCTGCTAAAAGAAATCGCAAATCCAAACAAACCGGATCTAAAGACAAACTAGAGAGTATAGCTCAAACGGACAATGCAAAAAAAACTGACTACAAAACGGTAACTAACGATGAAAACAAAATGGCGGAAGATTTACCAGCTGTTAATACCAATAAAGCTCCAAGAAAACCCTCTGTGGTCCTCTCTGTGAGTGATAGATTATCTGTGGAGTCGCCCATTGGTATGGAAACAAAGAAAACCCCAGCCAAAAGTAATTCTAAACGAAAAATCGCAGAGCCTAAGGACAAAATGGCGGCTAAAGACGAAACTGACAATGAATCGGTGAAGACGGTGAAGATCGTTGAAGCGACCGAACCGCGTGTTACGAGAGCCAGGAAGAGTGGCAATGGTTAGTTTCGTAGAAATTAAGTATTTTTTAGGGTTCCGTTACAAAAAGGTAAATTTAACATCGTTGTTGTGGCCCCGGCTGAAGAATAGGACCCTCCATTTCTACCCATGGATGTCGTAAAAGGCGACTGGCGATAGGCGATGAAGTCAATTTTGAGTTAGACTTTTAAGGGGATTGCGATATCGTACGCCCTCAAATATGAAATTCAAAATTGTCTTCATCCAGTAGAGTTAAGCATCATTTTGAAATAAATTTTAGATTATAACATATCGCACGCGGCTTTACTTTTACCAATCAAAATTTCAGAAACGGACTCATCAACGCGCACCGTCACCACCAGACTGAGCTTGAGGCCCAAGGTTGATGCCGAAGAAGAGATCCGCTACATGTTCCCCCCGGAGCCGAAGACACGGAAACTTAGCAAAGTGTCTCCGAATAAGACTAGAAGGTAGATCTTTTACTACACAAATTACAGAAACACGTAACCGCGAAAATGTTGTACCACTTAAATAATAAAGGATGATTGTGCACTTGTTAGGTACATAATGCCTAACATGTGTACAGTACGGTGAAGGAAAACATCGTGAGGAAACCAACGGTTTAGTCAGCACCGCACGTGTTGACCATCTTCCTGTGGATAAGGTTGACTAGGCTAAGAGAATGGTACAGCCTTCTCCATCTAAATATGACCCAGGCACTAGAGCGTTCTGTAAGTGAGTAAAAAGTTTCACGTGACGCTGTATAAATCATCTAGAATAGACACTTAATTTACATTAATTGACACTGAATTTATTTCACAAAAATATAGAAGGTATATCTCTTTCGGGGTAAACTACATTAATACTTAATATCACAATATTAACAGAGCATAGACCCCAAACTAGAATTCCGAGATCTCGTAACATCACGATATTGAATTAAAGTCTACAATAAAATATTCTGAAGCACGTTCAAAAAGAAATTACGTATCCAAAAACTTCCAGTTTCTCATCTTCAGCTCTTGAGGTGATGTGTAAGTGTAAAGGCCTTTTCCCACTACAAAGTTCCAAACCATGACCTTATCCGTATCGTCACAAAAATATTCTTTGTATAAATTTATTTTAAACAACGTCCTACTAGTAACTAGACCGTTCCGTCACCGACCAAAAAGTAGCGTGTCATAACTCAGCAAAAAAGGCTTGCAAACGAATATTCGATTTTTTTATTCGAATATTTGTAAACGCGTTATTCGAATACTCGAATAATTTCAAGTATGTGAAAATTGCATTGATACTTCTTTATGAAATGACTTCATTATCCAAGATTTCATTTAAAGTAAACTTTTTTTAATATTTGGTGGTTTTGATAACCAGGGTTTACCGTAAGCCTTTTGGAGCATTCCTACGCAGTTTTTTGATAATTTTCTACAGTTAACATTTAAAAGTTTCGAATAATATTCGAATACCACCCAAAAATGATCGAATACTATTCGAATCCTACAGTTTCGAATATTTGCAAGCCCTATTCATAACCGAACCAACAGCGCTAGTGGACGATGTAGTGTTTTTTTCCTGCCGTATATGAGCACCGTTATGGTATGGATCGGGGTAGTGGGCAAAGGTCTGTAAGCGGGAAAAGTTAACTTAGGTCTGTGAATTAGTTAACTTTACTGTGTGTGGTCGACACGCGCCTGACCAATTTATTTAGTTTTATCTACACCAAGTGTGCATGATGGTCAGTCTACTGTCACTAAACTTTAATCTATAGCTATATTAGCTGAATTATTATTATAAGGCCTGTAAATTACAGATAGGCACGAAATACCTAACTATTTTAAAGGATGCAATGAGATCAGCAACTGACCATATATTTTTTAATTTTGTATTTTAAACTAAGAAATAGTTTATTTTTCCACAACCTTTTACATAATATGGAATTCTCAGTACGCTAGTTTGACTCGCACTTGACCCATTGTAATATACCGGTTTTCAGAAAATAATAGATTTAAAAGTGGGCGAGTTAAACTTTGGCATAAGTGATTTTAATGATTATTTTTAAGAGAATTGAGTCTGATTGGGAGGTCCATTAAATTGAATTAGTATCAACCTATATTTTACTATGATCTTAATAATTGAAGTACTGTGTACAATCGGCCGTATATCTGGTTACTATATAGTCTTTGATCTGGTTTACCATCCTCAGCAGGCTTACCTAGGTCCCCTATAGATAAAGATTTGCGCAAAAGTATATCATGATAATATAAAAATTATAAAGATATTCAAATCTGCTTAGTCACGAATAAACACCCAAACTTTCGCATTTAATATAATGGTAGTGTTTTATGTGTTGTATGGAACACTTATTTAATAATGTCGTCGTAGATATTTTACTAGAATAATATTACAAATTGATGATTGTGTAAGATTTTCGATAAATTATACATGTCTTAGAATATTCTCTTTAAAAGTAGATATCTGTTGTAAATGCTTAGATAAGTTACGGATTAATTTTAAATTTTAAAATATCATCTAGGTTTAATGACATTACTCTGAAATCATGCACAACTAACTGTAATTATTTTATGAGAAAATCAAAATTTTATGTTATATTTTTAAATTGCAAAAGTAGCAACTTATCAACTCTGGACTAAAATCAGAATAAAATGTTCTCCAAAAATATTAAATTGAGTATATAAATTTTATTTACAGAAAGAAACTTAAAACTAATACAAGTTAATATTTACAAAATACACAAGAAACAGTTGAGCCATCTAAAGACTGTCTGACTGACTAACAAACGATCTATAGATAGCTCAGCGATTGAGTATATTACTTGACAGTATAAAATTATTTCTACAACATGCTAATGCATGTGAAAAAGTATTGTATAATTATTAAATTATACAATACTTTTTGTTAATCTTTTAATATTTTCTGAGGCCGATTAAATCGTTTAAAATTTGTATCATACTGCTGTCGAATTAAGTTTCAAATGAAATTATTTTAAAATATGCCAATGCCAACTCTATTTCAATCAAGTGCCGTCAAGAGAAGGTTAAAATCAAATCTTTCAACTTAAAATGAACGAATTTTACTCACATATTTTAGCACATTTTCATGACCAATCTTGGAAACTATATCGCTTATTTCGTTTTAACATTTATGTATTAGTTTATAACGCCAATCTTGGAATCTTAAGAATGATATACGTCTTTTGGTCTACTAACGCCCGAATGCTGAAACATCAGTTATTTGAGACGCTGTTATCGTTCTGAATCGTATACTCAAAAGTTAATTAGATTTATTTAAGTGACGTTTCAGTATTCGGGCGAAAATTACCAAACCATTTCTGAATTTGATCTTTTCTATCTCTCCTCCTTATCAGCCCTTAGTTCGGTAATTAACTATAGAATCATTGAATTGGTCATCTAAGAGTTTAGGGTTTAGAATGAATGTGCTCAGAAATTATCAACTTTGATTTGTATATTATTCCTCTTCAAAATGTACAAGAATAGTGTAATGTACAAGATTTTACATAATATTTTAAAGCAG